>OY728139.1:1068430055-1070930055 GCA_963277665.1 Viscum album | reverse complement strand
TTTATTCAAAAAAATATTCAAATATACTTCATTTAAAACATTAATAGTTAGTTTATTCTTAATGACTTTCACCTCATAATAGTCAACCACTTTATTAATCCTCTATCTCTAATACCTATAGACTTTTTAATTAGATAAATATCCCAAAAAGATACCTACCATGGACTTCTCGACAAATTTTATTAGGTTTTTGTTCTTTATATACACTAAATAAGTACATATAAACACTGTCAAGTAGTCTATATTTGATTGATTATTATACCACACCTCATAAGAGGTCAGGGTTTGGCTTTCTCTTTGCATATAATAATTTTGGTTATGCATACCTATGCATACAGCATCTCTCTAGTAAAACTCTGTGATGGTATACTCTACTATTATAGTTCTCTCTATCTATAACAATATTCTATTATTTCTTTCTATTAATATATTTATTGGGATTTATAAGGAGTACTGTATTTATATTAGATTCCATATTTTTCAAGGTAGGATTTAAATGATTTTCTTGTAAAATCCTTTCTATTATCATATATAAGCTTATTGATACACATACTTAGTTCCTTATTATTACTTCTATTATAAAATTTATACATTTCTGCTTCTTATGATTTATGTTTTATGAATATAAAATAATTCATCCTGGTATAATAATATATGAATGTGATGATGTTCAGATCACCTTGGGTGTATTTTTGCCTCATTGGTCCATATAAATCAGTATTAATTAACTCAATAAAACTTGAGGACTGGATTTACACCCTTTTGGGACATCTTTGATTCACATTTCCCTTTTTGAATGTTTTATATATTCCTTAATTTTATCTCTTCAAATGAGTTAAGTATTTTTCCACATCTATTTTTGTGATCTTTATTAAACGTGTTTGAAAAAAATGGACCAATATTCTATGCCCCAAATGTTGGGACTTTTTTCACCTATGTGAACATAAAAACTAGGAATATTAATCCCCCAAATTTCCATATGATTAAATTTATACACAATGGAAATAAAAACTCTAAACCATCCCTTAACTTAGTGTATTAGAAGCGAAAATACTTTTCTCTCTACTCATTTCAAAAAGTCATCCATTGAACATAACTCAAGAAAAAAACTCACACACATAAAAAGAAATTTAAATATTGGAAATAAAAGAATAAAAATTATGAAAGAACATAATATATGATTTAAAATATAATTACTATATGCACAAGAGAAACACAATTGTTTCCTTTTCCATTAAAATAGATTAAAACAGGTTACTAAGTACAAGTAATCTTTTAAAATCTCTAAAATACTCACATTTAATAGGCCTATTGATCAATTATAATATATATAACTTTCCACTAAGTCCCCACTCACTTGTATAGTAAATTCTAGCTGGTTAACTAGTTAGACCTAATCCCCTGAAATGATGGTCAACCAAACATTACTTCTATCATTGGTATACCAAACTGATAACCCCCTTACATCACGTAAATTTCAGACATTCGTTGCTTCATCAAAATTCTATTGGATGATGTGAACTTCTAATAGATCCATTGCCTCTAAGAGAGATCCTACTGACACAATTTTCACACCGATCCAACTCAACTTCCTCTCACCATATTACATTGAATGAAATTTTAGTGGACTAAATCTTTTGAACTAGAATATAAATCACCTCTTAGTAATCTCCCACTTGAATACTTATTTTAGGGAACCTTAAAAAACTCTATAGTTCTTAGAAAAGTCTCTTTATTCATCTTCCACTTCATGCAGTTTTATCCATTATCCTTCTATTCACCCAAGTCATATTTTGGTGTGATTTTTCCTTATAATTTCTTGAACTATATACTTAGTGAACATGTTTTAATATTTGGTATTTCAGATATTATCTATAGCTTCAGATCTTTATCCTCTATAAAATTCCATATGAAAGGATATTTTATATCAATATACATTGTCCTTTCATAGAAAAATAAATTCTTTTCTGATTTAATCAAACTCTGAATATGACATAATAAGATTCCTTTCTATTGAATTATTCTAGTTTACCTTAGAAATCAAATCAACCAAACAATTACATTACATGATTTCATTGTAGGTATATACTCTAATTATATTATAATTAAAGTAATAATCCATCAAATCCATGAAATAAAACTGGTAGTTATTCCTCCATTGGTAAACAAAAAATATTGTTGTTCTCTTCCAGGTGTCTTAATCACTAATGAAATCAGTATCAACGTATCTGGATAAAGGTTTATCTATATTAAATCACATGGTTATATCTTATTTTTCTTTTGATAATTTCATGATCCACTTTATATCCCCCTATTTTTTAAATATTTACATGCATAAAACGTCAAAAAAATAATGAAAAAAAATCACTTTCTCCATGTATCATCTCTCTTTTTTCATTGTTGGTTCCTACTTATCAAACAATTTTGAATTTTATAGAAAGATGGATTGAGATAGGTTTACATCCCAAAATTATAAATCTTTTAATGACCTTCTAGATGTACTCCTTCTGAGATACCACCACAGTCTTGACTCTCCAATCATTCTTAATATTTATTCCCAATATATTATTGTACTATCAGAGATTGTTCGTCCTAAATCTTCTGGACAAATCATACTTTTATTTTGGATCATTTTGTTATCTATCCTATATATAAATTTGTCATATACATACAAAATTAGTCTGATGGATTTTATATTATCACACTTCTTTCTGTAACAATAATGATTGGTGTTGCACCTTCTAAATCCTTATTTGAATATAAACCCATAAAACTTCCCATTACCCTCTCTCAACGCATTATTTATTGCATAAAGGATTTTATTCAACTTACAAACCATGTTTTTGTTTACATCATCCATGAAACTTATTAGTTTCCTCATTTAAATTTCTTCCTCCAAATTTCTATGATGTAAAGTTATATTTACATCCCTATATTCTAAGTTTATATTTTGTGTTGTTATCATGTGCATTTTTATCCAGATATTTTTATGTTTAACTTCTGGTGAGAATATATTTTAGTAATCAACTCCTTCCAATTATTTAAATTTATATACTATCAATCACACCTTAAACATTTTCTTACCATTATCTGCTTCTTCTAATCATAAATATGACTTATTTTCAAGTGTCTTATTACCCTATGCTTACTCCATCGACTCCAAATTTTAATTAGACTTCAATGAAGACATCTATTCATCCATTATTTAATTCTAATATTTAGCATCATTAAGTTTTGTTTCCTCATTTTTCCTCTCTAATTTTCTTACATCCATTAGAAAAAAGAAATTTGTTATCAACCCCAAAGATCTAAAGTGGTCCTCAAACTATGGTTGATCCAATTAACTATGTTTATACTCTATAAATATTAGTTGTGATCTAACTTTTAAATACCTAAAATTAATTTCCCTCACTCAATATTTATCCATCATTAAAAAATATAGCATATTTTCCACTAGAATCACCTCTGTAATTTCAGTGTTTTCCTCTATGTTATTTAGAAATTTCTCCATTTTAGTGTTCTTAGACATCAATAGTTAATTTATTTCCATCAATTTCCTTTTCATCCAAGTTCTAGTTTATCCAAAGGATCCCTTAATTGAATTTAACTTCTAAATTCTTGGCTACTTGTCTATTTCCACCATCCAACAACCAAAAATAAAAGTTCTCATTACCATATTGAATGAAAAAAAACATGATTTTTACATATCTTTTATCTTATCCCAATCATTAGCTTCAATGTTCATATTTCAAAAATTTATGAATATTTTAATTTGGATAACTTCAAGTCATTTATAGAATATAAATCATCTATAATTTCTATCCCAACCTTCAATGTAAAACTTTCGTTGGTTAGGTTCACTGATAGGTTGAGTGTCTCTTCTCATATTCCCTTAGGTATACTAGAGTGAAACTCTATGCTTATAGACTTCTCTATAAAAGTACAATTCACTATTTAAGACACTTTATTCTATTGTAGTGTTTTGGGAACCATTTTCTCATGAAATATACCTTTTTTTTAGAAAAAATGTGGAATTTTTATCCATTATATTCATCATCATTATTAGTGTAAGGACATGCACTTTTACAGGTTGTGAATTTATAATGGAATTTTAATTTTTGATTTTGGTTAGGGGTTCTTTATTATAATTAGGATTCTAATTGGAATTCCCAGAGGTGGAACATATTAATTAAGTGATTTGGAAGTAAATAGAGGCTAGATAAGTGTTTTGACTAGTCATGGAACCCTGGACAGTTAGATGTTATGACCTAGATATATCCTTCATTAGAAGACTCACACCCCGTCTAGTGGATCCATAGAGAACATTAACGATTTAGTCTATAGACATGTGGACAAAGAAGATGATTTGTGTGGAACAAGTTTTCTTGAGACCCATGAGACTAGATGTAAAACCGACAATTTTTCATGTTGTAATTTGATTATATATTTTATGTTGTAATCGCTATCATACCTAGTTTTTACCAACAATATCTATATATTTGATACTCAATACATGAAAGCATTCATTGTCACCACATGGAATCAGAGTTTCCTTTATTGATTCATCTATTTATGGTTATTATCCATAATAACTCTATTATATTACCTCTTATTTAAATTTTAAAATAAATTGAATATCATTATATTATATTTATTATAATACTCAAGCTTTTGAAATGGTTTTCAAATATTTTCAAGAAAATGTTTAGTTTTTAAATGCTGAAATGGAATGTTTTACAGGTTTCATTTGATAAATTATTTTTAAATGTTTAAAACTCTATTTTTAAACTAAGATGGATACTCACTTTATTGTACTACTATTTTAGCATATCTTACTTACCATATGAAGTAACTGTATAGAATCATTGGTGGAATAATATTGGGCTCTTTATCTCAAACCCTACTCATACTGTTTGATGTTTGAATCCCTCTTATTCTTATATAATTTTTTCATGTGATAATCATCTTACTTTGGGGTTTCATTCTTGGGTGAACAAGGGTGGGTGACTTAGGACACGGTGGGTGGTCATGGACCACTAAGAGACACATTTTTCATAGTTTTGTTTTATTTCTAGTTTTGTATCATCTCCTTGAACATGTTATGATTATATTGATGTATGTATCTGATGATGTTTCCATAGTGTACTCTATTATTGTAATATTTTTGGGTGAAATAATACCCAATGGGGTTTTATGGATTCTAAGGTTCTTTTCACCAGACCGTGGAGAATAGGAATACTCTTAAGGTTGGTTGAAAATCAGCTAGGGTATCTTTTTAGATGGTATTCTTGGTTGGTTCATTACACTTCTCATATATCTCACTTAACACTAAGGTCCTGATCACTTATATAGTGAGTTTCAATTGATCAAAAAGTTAAATGTGGTCTCTTAAAATCATGGTCAACCTAACATGACTTCCACAACCCGTATACCAATTTATTGATCCCTTTCATCATGGAACATCTAAACCTTCATTGTGGCATTATAACTCCATCTGAAGATGTGAAATTCCAAAGGAACCATTTCCTCTAGGATAGATCACGATGCTAGTGTCTACAAACCCATCTAACATAACTTTCACTAACCATATTTCTGTTAATATAATTCAATTGAACTAAAATAGATTTCACCTCCCAACAATAACATGTTTTCATATTTTGAGATAAAATATAAAAAATTAGTTGAGTCTCGAATTTTAAAACAGTTACCACTGGTTCTTTCACATCCAGTAATAATTTTTTCATACTTTATCCTCTTGATGATGTAAGTATTTTTTCTAAAAATAATCTCATTTCCTTTATCACTAAGATGACTCTCACTTACTAAGTTATGTTTTAAAAGATCAAAAAATAAAACATATTTTGAATTTATTTTTGGGGATTTAATTATAGTTTCACTAATTCATTTTATTTTTAGTGAGAATTAATTTTTAATGGTAACAAGACCACTATAATGTTCATCAATATTCTTCAATATTTTGGTATCTCCACACATGTGTGATGAGCTTCCACTATCACTAATCCATGGTTTTCTCCCCTTTATTTCTTTAAGAAACACTTAATTAATAAGGTAATTTTTTAATTTATTATTTATAAAAGTATTATTTACATCAAATTACTATCATTTTTTTCTATAAGTATAGACATACACTACTTGGTAAAGTGAACATGTTGGTCACAGCTCCCAAGGATATCCTCTAAAAAATTAAATCTATTTTTGATAGGTAACTGTGATAAGTTTCTCTTCAATACTTTCTTCTTCTCAAACTTGATTTATAACAAACCAAGAATCGCATTCATGGATATTATATCATTTTAAATGAGTATTCAAAACAATACACAAACATACTCCTGAAGATTATAATAGTTTAGTGCCTTTGGAAACTAGGTACACAATCTTCTAACTAAGTAAAATATCTTCAACATATCCCACAAATATCTTACCTTTAGTACTCTTCGTAAACATACCCTACTTAAAACCTTTCTTTATAAACTCGAGAATGGAAACATAAGAAATGAGAGATAAGATTCTGGGTATGGGTGTGAAATTGAGATATCAATGATCACATAATTATGACATGAACACAAGGGTTTGAGAACGTGTGCTTAAAATTTTAAAACCATACTCTCCAAAACAAAGATCATAATATAGGGTCATGATAAAAAAACTTGGTAATTTATAAGACATGAATCATACGGAAATGAAATAATAGGATCCATGAAAGTATAAAATTGCCATAAGACAAATATTTGTGGCATAAATATCAGCTTATAACATTATGAACATGTATAAATAGAAATAGGTTCAGTCATTATGTTAATTACATTAAATAAGGCCCTCACATAAACTTATGGGCAGGTAACCAGGTCTATGCATAAAATTATGGACATGAAAGAAACGTCTACATATATCATTATGGAAATGAAATATAATTCCACACATAACATTTTGGGCATGAAATATAAGTTCATGCATAAAATTTTGAACATAGTTTCAGGTTCACACATAACATTATACAAGTGAAATATAGGTTCACACATAACATTATTGTAGTTAAGGTTCATTCTCAAGACCATCAAAGTGGGAAAAGTCTCTTATTAAACATGGATTACTCTCTATTATAGTCTCGTCTATCTCATGAGATATAAATATTTACCCAATGCATTGAAGTGACATGTAGGTCTCACCCATATCATAATGAAAACCATATTTATGTGTATAAAAAGATCATAAAAAATTCATCATATCATAACCCATGAAATTAAATGGGTTTTGTAAACATTTCATCATATCATAACCTATATAAAAGATACAAGTTTCATAATCATTTCATCATTTCATCATAGAAAATCCATGGAAAATAAGTGGTTTTCATAATAACTTTATCATCGTGTATCCATTGGAAGAGAAATGGGATTAATAAACATATTTTCATAAAAACCCATTTAGGGAAATAATAAAATGGTATCCTTGGTTCACGTCCCTAGTAAATCACAAGTAACATCAAATGATGTCATATTATATGGAAAATAGTTTTGAAAAATTACTTAGGACATTTCCTTAGGAAAATAGCTTTTCTTTGAAAAAAATAATTAAAACATAAAACATTTTTAAATTAATTTTATTTCAAAATAACCTTGAAAATTTAAAAAGGAATATGTAAAAATATTTTAAAATATTTTTTAATGAAAATATCTTTTTCACATTGAAAAATAATTTTTAAAACATAAAAAAATTAAAATCCTTTTCACTTTGAAATCATTGATTAAAAAATCTAAAAAAATTCCCAAATATTAAGGAAAACATTTTATTTAACAATATTTTTGAAAACTTGTATGGGAATCCGAAAATTGTTGGGTAGTCATGAAAACGGGAAATATTTTTCATGTTTTTCATCTAAAAATAAATAGTGTTTTCACATTTATGGTAAAAGAAAAATTGTATTTTTTTTTGTAAAATCATATGAATATTCTTTTCAAAAAAATTTTAAAAGTAAAACATGGGTAAAATTTTCATTAACAAATAATTTTAAAAAATTTAAAAATAAATTAATACATTTTTAGAAAACATGGTTTTAGAAGAAAAAGGTTTTTCAACTAAAAAGAGTATTTTTTTTAAACATTATTTTTAAACTCCTGATTACATGAAGAGAGGAAAATGAAGGGAAAACATGTATTCTCAATTCATAACCAATGGATATGAAAATTCATTATTTTCTTGAGAGATTGATCATAATATTTTATCATCTAAAACATAATCATAAATAATCCTGATAAAAGATGAGATTGTAACATAAAATCATTACCAATTTGGTAACTTTGAATCATAAGCCCCATAAGGTAATAACATACAATGGATCATAAAATATAATTATGATAAAAAAATTAATTATATTCCATGTCAAAGGGTATTTATATCCACTTCATGAAATAATATAGGTGCATAACATAATCTATATCTCAATGAAGGAAAATTGAGACCAAAATCCCTTACTGATTTGGTAACTTTTAAACCATAGAGCCTATAAAAGATATATAATCATATGGATATGTAAATAAAATTAATTTTAATTATAATAATAAAAAATATATTCATTTTCATTATATACACCACATAAAAGAAATATGTGGGGAGCATGGAATGTGTCTCACAGAAAAATAAAAGTGAGATGGAAATCCATTAATTAAATTATTGAATTTATTTTTACACATTAAAAACTCATATATGATAAATATAATTTCATTATAAATATATTAATAAACCATATTAATATATATCATACCATATATGGTTTTAATATTATATTTTATTACCCATTTTTAAACAATTCGATGTTAAACACATGTTTCGAGCAATAATTGCTTTATTTTTCTTGTAGTTTTGTCTTGTAATTTTTATTTGTATTAATTGAACCATGGTTTAATAATATCTATAATTTCAAACATGATGTAAATATAATATATATTCATTATATATGTTTTTATATTAATCCATAATATTTAGAGATAAAAAATGAAATGCACTATTCATAGAGACGGTATGCCATATGTACGCATGAACATTGTTTCTATTTTATTATTGAACTGAAATAAATAAAGGTAAATGATATATTATCATTAAAAAAATATATTTTTTATTTCATATATAACACAAATTTCTATTTAAACAATAATTATTATCTTTCATATAAAGCGTGAATGAATCACATCGCTTAGTGTGGTGGTAGTCTGCCGAACACCCGAGCGACATTATCATACACCCACGAAATAGAAAAAATAAAGGTTTGTATGATATAACGATTCCAAAATAATAAAACTATAATAAATAACATATATAAAAAATAAACACAACATTTTTTCAAACTATGATAGGTGGTAATTGAAAAACGAATGGCATCGGTTCGCGAGGGGGTAATCCATCGTAAACACGAACGATGATTTTGTAACCCATTTAGTGGAAGTGGAGATGGTTATTGGTAATTACATTAGTATAAAAAGATATAATTATATGTATTATACCTTTTTTTATTATATCATCATGTTATAATAATAATTTAAGGAGGTTAGGGATGAAATAAAAACCAAAACTCTCATGGATGAATGTTATATCTTCGTCAAGTATCCTCCTTAGGTCTGCACTAAAATCCTTCCTTGGTTATATTTCTGTCCAAAATAAGGATGATAGAATAATATTATAGAATTTGGGAAGTTATTTTCTAGTTATTGGCTGAAAAAAAAATTGTGAAGGTCTAAATAAGTGAGTATAGGGGTGGCCTTTTATAAGTTTGATGAGTGACACACTTGTATTTTTTTGAAAAGATTCAAAAAAACCCATGTTTGTATCATTTAAAAAGACACAAAATGGGTCATTATAGAGCCAATAATAGATAATTTAGAATTATGGAATTAAAATGTGTTTTTTACAAGTTTATATTTCATTCTTAACCCTTATCTTCTGAGATTAACTCCTCAATAAATCCATTTTTACATTCACTGTGGTAATTACTTTTATCTATTTTCACTATTAATTTTGGTAAAAAATAAATTGATATTATTAGACTTTATAAATTATTTGGATTCCAAATACGGAATAAATTTTTCCAAATTCAATTCATATAAGTGGTAAATTTTAATTTAAAATTAATCTTGCAAATACGATGAGAAAGTGGGTTCTTAAAGAGAAATTTTCCAAAAGTTTACAAAGTTTTTATATAGAAATTTAATTTTAAATTGATTAAAATTACATAAATTGGATTAATGGATTTTTAATTGAACCAATTTAAATTTAAAACTAATTTAAAATATAATTTAACTTTATAAATAAATTAAATGAAAAGGAAGTTTCAATTAAAATACAGTATTTATCATTATTCATAAAAATATGAAATATTTCAAAAGAATCCCAAAAACTCACCCTAAGATAATTTTGAAATTATGATCTAATAATTGATGTTTATTTTAAAAATTAATTTTTTAAATATGACAAAAAATTATTTTATTATTGTGTACAAAAAGAAATGAAAATAATTTCTTTGAGAAAATATTATCTTTGAAGAGTATTAAGACTTTTCTAAAAATTAAGTACCATTTAATCAATATGTTTTCTCTATATAAAACCATTATACTTAATATTTAAAAAATATTCATTACTATTTATATCTATAAGTTTAATGGATATGTTATGATGTTCATGTTAAAATAAATAAGTAATATGTCATGGTTTTGTTAAAACATAGTTTCATGTATAACACAAGCTAGCCCAGTATCTCATACAGCACAAGACTAACTCAATGTTTCTTGAAACACAAGATTAACTTGGTGCAGCATGTAAAGAAATATAAACCCATAGTTTCATGTAACCCAAAATACCAAAAATATTGCATTTGTTTGAAAAAAAACATATTTCACAAAATCTCGGGGTGTTGTATTCTACTACCCTTAAAACGAATTTCTCCCTTGAAATTCATCACATTGATACCAAAGGAGGATACTTCTACCTCATTACATCATATAGTTCCCACATGGCTTATTCAATCTGGTGGTTTCACCACAAAACACTGACCAAGTGAGTGGTATTATTTTGTAGAACTTTCTCTATTTGATCTAGAATTTCTACTAGTTATTCCTCATAATAAATATCATTCTCTAATGGTACGGCCTCTGAGTTCAGTACATGTGATGGATCAGGTATGTACTTCTTCAATATAGGCCCATAGAACACATCATGAACCTGATATAGGTTTAGTAGAAGCACCAAGCAATAATTTATTGTCCCGCTACAATCAAGTATTTCAAAGGGACTGATATACTTAAGGCTTATTTTTCATATTATTTCTTTTATGAAGAAATCCATAAAAATAACTTCTCACCAACTTCAAATTCTAGGCCACATCGATGATTATCAATATAGAATTTTTGTTAACTTTTTTCTATCCTTGCATGTTGTTGAATGGGTTGTAACCTTATCTTCTATATTTTCAGCTTGCTCGGGTTCCAATTTCTTTATTTCTACAACTGCATTCTAGTACATTGTAGTTCTACACTTATTTACATAAATGTTTTCAAAGGGATCCATATTAATTCTTGAGTTAAAGATATATCTTCAAGAAAATTAAACCCAAGGAATTTGTTGACCCAACCACCTTTGAAATCCATAGAATAAGATCTTGTCATATCATCTAGGATTTAAATTATTCCTGCAGACTGATCATCCATTTAAGAATGATACATAGTGAGGAAAATCAATGATTTATCTAGATTTTATTGAATACTTCACTAAAACATCATGGTAAACTTCATGTCCCAAGAAGATATAATTAAATGTGGTACCCAATGGAACCTTACCACTTTCTTAATGTATATTCTAGAAATAGGGTCCAGAGAGAAATCATATATGGTAGTAATGAAGTGTGCTAACATCATAAGGTTATAAACTAAAAACTTTAGTTACCTAAACTTCAATGAAATATAAACAAAAGATCAAAAATAACATTAATTATATGTCTATAAAAATGCATTCCTCCATTAATAAATTTTTCATGAAACCAATGGGTTGTATTATAAAAAATATATCTTAAAATATCCTTAATCTTGATAAAATGTTATCACATAAAACCTATAAATGGTTTGTCAATATCTTTGAACTTATGATCAACCTTATACTAATAAACCCATGATGGTATCCATAAATTTTATGTTAATATTTCATGGATACATATACTCTTCCAAATGTTAATTATTAATTTATTACTTATATATGATCTTATATTATACAAACAAATCATTAGAATCTTGGTTTTGTCCTTGTACCTATAGAATATAAAATGTGATTTCATTATTTCATAATCCATATATAGGTAGATAATCACATGAAATTTCAAAAAAAATACAAGCAATAATATTTTATAGGGCTCATTCATACAAAATAAAATGTAAAATTACCAACTAAGGAGGGCAGGATAGGTGTTCCTTAATTTTCATGATTCACTTTATCCATTGTGATTGAATAATATTTCCATTTTTACTTTTTCCTGAAAGGATATGGTGGATTATCTTCTACGTTAACCCTTAGATTGGGGAATTGATTCATATAATACCCAAACTCTTTACACTTGAAACACTAAATGGTGTGTGGTGCATTGTATTAAGATATATCTCTATTCATTTCATTAACTAGCCTCTTCACATCGCTTCTATATTATTTTTCTCAATGGCCAGGCTTACCACACTTGAAACTCCTACTTGTTATTTTTAGAAACTCTCCTAAGTGATCCTTCCCATAGTTTTGGAAAGTGGGAGTTTTAAAATTTTTCTTCCCTCAATGTGACATATCATTGGATTTTCTATGGAAACCCGTTTTTCTTTTATTATCACCAAAACCCAGAGTGTTTTAATTTTCATTTTAAATTTTATTTCACATTAAACAATTTCTTTATAGAATCAAAAACCCTTTTTGACTAACGCCCTTTGATGATTTAGTTTCAATCCAATGAAGAATCGTTCAACCTTACTTTAGGGGTGGATTATAATACCCAAAAATGACCTCATAAGTATCATAAAATGTTCTTTATATGTACCAAAATATTATTCATCCTTATACTTAAGCTCAAGGAATTACTTCTCCATTTTTTATGAAGAATACATGGAATATACTTATTGAAAAATAGGATTTTAAACTTATCCCATGTAAGGGATTAAATTTTTTATCATTACCTCGTATTCTTACTAAGAGTCCAACATTGATCTGGATCACCTTCCAAATTGTAGACATCCTAAATGAATTTTTCATGGTATGAATAATGTATAATGGAAAATATCTTTTCAATGGTACTGGTCCCTTACATAACAGCTAACGGATTAGCAGAACCATTGAAATAAGGTGGGAATTTTCTCATGAAGGACTCAATAAAACATTGTTCCTTATTTTAATTATTTGGAATTCAATCATCAGTCATATCTTCATAAATATGTGTGATCATAGAAATGAGGTTTTTCATTTTAACTCCCATAACACTTGGTTTCTCAGAAGGATAATCATTTCATTTTTCTTTTCATTCTAGATTAAAATATTTCCTTTGGGTTCCAGTCATTTACTAAAACCAAAATAATATCATAATAAACAATAGTCACAACAGGGAACCACATAATCATGATGAATCACTTATAGGGTGTCTAAATAATGAACCTTTATTTTTAATTAATTAAACCTTTGGTTTATCCTAGGTCATTCATGCTCACAATCTATTTAAATCCTTTATGATGGTTTGTAAAGAGTTTGTGAATTTACAAACAATATCCCTCGATAGTGTCAAACCATGTGTGCTAAAAGGCATATTTTCATGCAATAGGTGACAATCAATTCTTTATCAATGTTACCTTTTTATAGTTATTACCCCTAGGTACCTCTATTACAAATACACATCCACTTGTAGTATCCTGACAGGGATGTAATTTCTTAGAAACTACTTGCTCTATCCTTTACCAAAATTCGAAGACATTTTCCTATACTTTGACTCATCCATAGAAATATCCTTATTCATATCCCTAGACATATCCTTAAAATAACCTTAAACCTTTACTATGATACCAACTATAGTGACCCAGGCATCTCATACATGGATATTATATCTTTTTAGATGAATATTAAATACATTACAAAAAACACACACCTGGGGACCCTAATATTTTAGTGAATGTGGAGACTAGGTACAAAATCTTCTAACTTAATGAAATATCTAAAAAATCTCCAATAAATATCTTCACCTTTATCACTCTTGTCAAACTTAACTTGCTTAAAACCTTTCTTCATAACCTGATTAAAGGAAACATAATAAAGGGTGATCTTGAACGTTTAGTAAGGGTAAGAAAGTGGGGTATCAATGATCACATAAGTATGACATGATCGTAAGGGTATGAGAACATGAGATTTACATTTCAAACCTATACCCTACAAAAAAAATATCATAAGCCAACAAGATGGCATAAAACTTCAAAATTCTTAATACATGAATCATAAATAAATCAAAGGATATGAACCATGAGAGTATAAAATTGGCATAAAAATAGAGTTGTGTCATACACATTAGATTATAACATTGTGAACAATTATAAATACAAACAGGTTCACTCATTGAGTTATGGACATGAAATCAGGCCCTCACATAAATATATGGACATCCAACCATGTCCATGCATAATATTATGGAAATAAAAGATATTTTCACACATAATATTATAGACATGAAATATAGGTTCATGAATAACATTATGGACATGAAATATAGTTCCACACATAACATTGTAAATTTTTAATCAGGTTCATGAATAATAATATGGACAGGAAAGACAGGTCCAAACATAACATCATATTTGTAAAGGTTCACTACCAAGACAACCATAGAAGAAAAAATGCCTTACTATACCGGGTTCAATCTTTGTTCTATTCATGTTTATCTCATGAGAAATAAATTTTCACCCAATTCATTGGAGGGAGATATATATATACCACATGTCACATAATGAAACCCATATTTATGTGCTCCTCAAGATCATACAACATTCATTATATTATAAACCATTAAATGAAATGGGATTCATAAACATTTAAATATATTATAATCAATAGAAAATAGAAAGGTTTCATAATCATTTCATCTTTTCGTCATAGCATAACACATGTAAAAAAGAAGTAGGTTTCGTAATAATTTTATCATGTTATTACCAATGGAAGATAAATGGGTTTCATAAATATATTTTCATCATAAAAAATTCAGAGAAATAATAATAATGGTATGTATCATTTATATCCCTAGTAAAGAATAAATAACATCAAAATATTTCATCTTAGATATAAAATAATTTTTAAAGATTACTTGGGACATTTCATGGAGAAAATATATTTTCTTTAAAAATAAATTTTTAAAACATAAATCATTTTAAAAATCATTTTCTTTGAAAATAACCTTGAAATTTATAAAGGACTATTTAAAAATGATTTTAGAAATTTCTTGAAGAAAATATCCTTTTCTCATTTAAAAACTCATTTTAAAACACAAAACATTTTAAAAATCCATTTGAGTTCTAAATCATTACTTTAAAATCTAAAAAAATCCTAAATATTAAGGAAATATATTCTTTGAAAATATTTTTGAAAAAATGTAAGTGTATCTTTAAATATTTTGGTGGTCATGATAGTGGGAAATATTGTTCATGTCATGCATGAAAAAATAAATATTCTTTTCAGATTCACCATAAAATACAGAAAAACATTTTTTTAGAAAATGACATGAGGATTCCTTCCAAAAAATTGAAAAAATTCAAACATGGGTAAAAATTTCTTTAATAAATCATTTTAAAAATGTAACAAAAAAAATTTTAAACATTTATAGATAATATGATTTTGAAAGAAAAAGGGTGTTTGACTTAAAAGTTAATTTTTCTTAAAAACATTCTTTCTGAACTATTGAGTACATAAAGAGAGGAAAATTATAGGAAAATTTTATTATCAAGACATAACCATAGGAGAATAAAATTTATGAGTTTCATGAGAGATATATCATAATATTTTATCATCAGAAACATAATCATAAACAATCTTAATAAATGATGAAATTGTAACATAAAATTATTACCACTTTGGTAACTTTGAATCATAAGACCCATTACGGAATAAAATACATTAAAACATATAATATAGTTAGGATAAATATATTCATGATATTACATTTCAAAGGGATTCAAATTCACCTCATGAAATAATATAGGTGCATAACATAACTCACCTCTCAAATCAAGAAAATTGAGACAAAAATCCTTTACCGATTTTGAAAATTATGAATTGTAAACCCCATGATAGAGAGATAATAAAATTTATATGTAAATAAAAATAATAATTATAATAATCATAAAATAAATTCTTGTTCAGTATATACACCACATAAAATAAACATTTGGTGACCATGACATGTGTCTCACAAATAAATAAAAGTGAGATGAAAATCATTTACCTTAAGTCTTGAATTTATTTGTACAAATTAAAACCTAATTTATGATAAATATAAGTTTATTATATTTATATTAAATAAATATATTCATATATATCATACCATATATGGTTTTCTTATGACTTTTTATTACCTATTTATTAACAATTTCATGTTATAGTAAGGTTTTTGGAAATAACTACTTTTTTCTTGTATGTTTTGTCTTGTTATTTTTTTTCCCCTTACATAAATCATGGATTAATAAAATAAATAATTTTAACCATGATATAAATATAATATATATTCATTATATAAGTTTTTAGTGTAATCCATGGTATTTAGAGATAATAAAATGAAATTCATCATTTATGGAGACAGTTGGTCATACGTACCCATGAACGTTATTTCTATTTTCATTATGAATTGAAATAAATAAAGGTAAATGATATATTATAATTTAGTAATAATTTTAAGGACATATATATCACATATTTTCAATAAAACCATCTTTATTACCTTCCATTTAAAGAACGAATGAATCACAACGCTTCGTGAAGCGGTAGTCCGCCGTACACAAGAGTGACGTTATCATATTCCCAAAAAATGAATAAAAAGAATGTATGTGTGAAATTATAATTAAATAAGCATAATAATATCCTAATTATCATAAATATAATATATAAAAATAATAAATCTATTTTTATTTCCAACTATGAGAGGTGGTGATGGAAAAATGAATGACATCAGTTCGCAAGGCGGTAGTCCATCGTACACACAAAAAATGATTTAATAATAATAAATTAAGGAGGTTGAGTAATAAATAAAACAAAAATTCTCATTGATTGACGTTACCTATTCTTCATGTATCCTCTTCAGGTTTGCACTAAAAGTCTTACTTGGTGGGATTTATGTCGAAATTAAGTATTATATTATCATAGAAGGGAATTTGGGAAGTTATTTTGGAAGTTATTGGATGATATAAAGGGTTTTAAAGTGTTGAGAAGAGAAGAGAGAGGGTGGCCTTTTATAAGTGACGTGAGTGGTACACTTATGATTATATGAAAAGATTCAATCATACCCACTTTCTTATCATTCCAAAAACAACAAAAATGGTCCATTATTAAAACATTAAGGTATTAGGTCAAAATATTTCCATAAAATTGGTATCGTGTAAGTTGGTAGGTCATTATTTAGCCTTATCATCTTAGTTTAAACCCCTGGTAAATTCATTTTTACCTTAAATGTTGTAATTAATTTTTACTATTTCCGCTATTCATGTTGATAAAAGTTTGTAAATTATAAAATATTTGGATTATAAATATGTAATAAATATTTACAAATTAAATTCACATAAGTGGAAAATTTTAATTTAAAATTAATCCCGCTGACACGACAAGAAAGTGAGTTTTTAAAAGAGAAAATGTTCAAAAGTTTACAATGTTTTTATTTCAAAATTCAATATGAAATTAATTAAAATAACCTAAATTAGATTAATTTATTTTTATTTGAACTAATTTTACTTTAATACCAATTTAAAATTTAATTTAAATTTATAAATAAATTAAATGTAAAGGCAATTTCAATTAAAATTCAATATTTTCACTATTCCTCAAAAAATGAAACCTTTCAAAAAAATCCCAAAAATTAAACCTAATATATTTTTTACATATGTATTTAAAAAATGAATTTTATTTTAGGAAATTAATTTTCTAAAATACTAAATAATTAATTTTATTATTGTATACAAAAATAAATAAAATTAATTTTTTAATAAAATAATATTTTCAAAACATATAAAGGATTTTCTAAAAATTATATACCTTTTTATCAAAAAAAATTATATAAGACCATTATAATTAAAATTTATAAATTATTTATTACTATTCATATCTCTATGTTTAAGTTCTAGTTTATAACAATCATTTTTAGATAACTAAATAATATATTACTGTAGAGACCCGAAGCCTGACGTACATGGACATTACATTACTTTTGCGGAATACTTAGTACATAACAAAAACACACACGCAAGGATCGTAATAGTTTAGTGTCTTTGGAAACTCGGAACGTAATCTTCTAATCCTGGTGAAAGATCTTCAACATCTCCTATAAAGATCTTCTTTTTTTTTACCTAAAACCTTTCTTTATATCCTGGGGAAAAGAAAACATAAAAGGGTGAGCTCAAATGCTTAGTAAGGGTAAACAAAAGAAATATCAATCACATAATTTTCATAAGAACATAACATTTTTGGAAATCTTAACCTGCAAAAGAGAGCATAATTTCATAACATGGGATAAATCATAGTAGTGAAATGAAATCATAACATAAAACATTACTCATTATGGCATACACACATAATCATAGAGAATCATTTCTTGTTAGTCAAGACTCATTGCCAAGACTATCTTAGTGGACAAAGTCCCTTTCTGAATCGAGTAATCCTCGTTTCAGTCCTGTTTCACTAAACCGGTATAACCTACCATTCCAGCCATGTCTATCTCATGAGATATAAAATCTTTACCCAATGCATTGGAGGGAGATATAGGTCCCACCCATCTTATAATGAATCCTTTCTTATGTGTTCCACAAAATCATAAATCATACATCATTGCATAACCCAAGTAATAAAAATGGGATTCTTAAACGACATGACATCATAAAACCATTCATATAAGATAAAGGAATTCATAAACATAATTCCATCACAACATAGTCAAATCAATGTAAAAATATGGATAGAAACAGAACCCTTTATTATCTTAGATGGAAAATAATTTTGATAAAACACTTGAAATGAATTCTTGAGGAAAATATCCTTTCTTCTTCAAAATCAATTTCTTTTCACAAAACATCATACAATTTTAAAAGAAAGAGATTTTATTAAAAATAGTCATGAAATATTTTGGAGGAAGGTTCATGAAAATAAGGCTTTATAAAACCGTAAAAATCCGTTCGTGCCGTATAAGTTAAAAAAAACATTCTTCTCGTACTTTTGTCGGAAAAGTCAAAAAGTACCTCGTACGAAAAACGAAAAAAGATTCCTTTCATATCCTTTACTAAAAACTCATAGAAGGGTAAAATTGGATTTAAACAATTGTAGGTGGATGGAAATAATATTACATATTTGGGGAACATGGATGTGGATGATAAAATACACCCCAGTAAATACTTACGAATAAACAATCTCGGATAAAAATGAGATTGTGATATTTCCCTTACCTTAGGTCCAATTTGCTTCGTATGTGTCCGAACCTCCTGTATAATGATTTAAATCATGTTATTGACTTATTACAGAATCATATTCATTGTTATGATATCATATATGGTTCACTTATGACATTATATTACCCGTTCTTTTGTAAATTCCATGTTAAAGAAGCGTTTTGGGTAAAATCGTTTCATTTATCGTAGGTGTTTTGACTTGTTGTTCTTGACATCATTATTACTTATATCATGATTTACTTACTTCCAGAATATAAAATATGATTTATATATCATATATATTCAATATATATATATATATAATAGGTAGATAAATAAAATGAAAAACACCGTTCATGGAGACGGTAGTCCGTACGTACGCATGAACGCTGTTTTCCTTTCCTTATTGTCTTGAAATGGAAGTAAGTAGATGACATACATATGTATATATATAAATAAATCCAGTAGCTTTATAATGTCATATATTTCATTATTATTTCTTATATATACATTATAATCATTCTTAAATGGTTAACATGGAGAATGAATCTCATCGCGTCGTGGAGACGGTATTCCGTACGTACGCACGAGCGATGATATCATTTCTATAAATATTGAATTGAATTGGAGTGGATTATACAATATATCAGAATCAATATGATGTTGTAATAACTATGTATAGTTATTCTTTACACCATTATACCCATCCATGTAAGGTGGTGGTGGAAAATAGATTACACCACGGCGTGGAGACGGTATTCCGTACGTACGCACGCGCGGTGATTTCTTTTTCCGTAGGATGGATAGATGGTGAAATAGGGTTGTTTCATGATTATAATAACATATCAGTATATGAGTGATACTGATGTTATTACTTCATAATGAAATAGCCTAAGAAGAAGAAGTGGAAGAAGAAATAAAGATGAAAGAATTGGTAACGATAATTACCTCTTCTTTGAAGCGCCTTTTGGAGACCTCCTCTTAGGGAACTAAAATTGGTCTTTGAGTAAGACCAGAACCTCTAGGATGTTTCTAGGGAAGTGGAGAAGAGATTTTGGCAGGGGTTGGCCGAGCTTGAGTGTTCAAATTGGTGTGAGGAGGAGGGGGAGGAGGTGTCCTTTTATAGGGGAGGAGAGGGGCACCTTAGGAATTCTTAAAAATATTAATTTATAATAAATCTAACCCCACTTAAAAACCTCCAAAAATGACTCATATTCGAAGATTAGATGAGATAGGGTTGTAATCTCATCAACCAATCAAATTTAGACATGTTTTGATATTATTTTAAACCTTATCAATTAGATTTAACTCTAAGTTAAATAATTTAACTTTTACCGTGTCTTTTTGTTTTCTTTCACTATATGGTTAATAAACTTACTATAACATGCCAAAAGAACCCCAAATTGTATATTATTAATACATATATCCTTATCTATGTCATTTGGCCGAACCTTAGATTTTTAGGAATAAAATAACAATTAATAATATAATATTTGATTTAAAAACTATTTTGTGTCAATTTTGACACTATTTGATATATGATTTTTGTGAAAGTCATAACAGAATTAAATGTTCGAACCAAGTTGATTAAATCAACATTAATATATCATAGTAACCTAGAAAATTAGTGGAATTCATAAAAAGTCTTAAATTACATTTATTTTGGTATTTATATTATCAATTATGTCAATATTTCATTAATAAGATAATTACTGCATCATCTTTGTGTCATAAATAAATTATATTATTTGAAGTCTAAAAATTACAAATAAAATACCATCATGTAGGAAATCTTTTTAGCTTTCTAATGAATATTTATAGTCGAATTTATCTTATGTATAAAACCATATTAAAAATGATTTACTTATTAAACTTTGATTTTAACTATTTTAACCCTTCTTTAAATAAATTAATAATAAATGTCCTAATCTAATCCAAGTGGGCCTAAATGGTCATATTTTATTCCTAAGTTTGTTTTTGGTCGAATTACACTTGTCCAATAGAATTAGGACATGTGTTAGGGTAATAGTGATATCATATTTACCCTTAGTTACCCTATTTACTATTAACCGCGGTAAAAAAAAGTAAAAAGTTACTATTCACCAAAAAATTATTTTCATCTCATTGAACCACATTTTAGTCCTTGATATTAACCGTGTCTTTCGGATTTTCGAAATTCCATTCACAGAAGCGGTAAAATTAAGTTTTATGCAAAATTCAGTTTTTAACCTACCACTTAGTAGTTTCACTATTCATCAAAAATTGATGTTTTTCAGAATAATGCCAAAATTTCATCCCAAGCTATATTTCATATTCCGAATTCAAAAATGAAGTCTATTTTACCAAATTCATAACATAAAAGTTGCATTAATTAATTTTATAATTAAATCCCGCTGTTAAAACAAATAGCGTGTTTTTAAGAAACAATATCTATCAAAAGATTGACACTTGTTTATGTCTGGTTTAAATGTGCAATTACATCCAATGACCAACATTGTATTAAATTGTAAAAATATATTCTAAATATACTTTAAAACCACTCAAATTAATGATTTATCACTATTAATTATTTCGATTAAAAAAGTTGTTTTTAATTATAATTTAGTAATTTTCACTATTCATCAGAATATGAAAGTTATCCGAAAAGTACCAAAATTTCACCTTAGGCTAAATTCGATACTCCGAATCCAAAAATAAGGTTCATTTTGAAAAATAAGATTTATAGAATTTTAAAAAGTGGTTATTACTATTCATAACGGCTAGTTTTAATAATATTTTAATAGCATATCGTTGTTTAATGAAACTCAGTATTGCGTATTACACACTCTATCGAGGAAGGTCGCGATTGCGTGTAATGCAAGGCAAGTCAAGGATGTGTGTTGTGCAAGCTCCTTTTGGTGTAGCATACAACACAAGACATTAATAAAATTAAAAAAAATATTTCTTTATAAAATCTTGGGCTGTTACATTCTACCCCCCTTAAAATGAATTTCGCCCTCGAAATTCGTCGGGGTTATAAATGGTTTACTATTCGAAAGTTTCTTTAATAGAAACCCACATCGTAAAAGGGAATACCAAAACATGGCTTTAAAAACTAAAGTATGAAATGTAATGATTACCCAAATAAACTAATCATTGGGTTTCCACATAGGTGAAAATATGGATATGGAAGAGAAATCTAACCATCATGTTCTGATGGAGAGTGGTAGAGAACATGGCTATGGAAAAGCCAGTAATCACAAATCCATAAATTTGTGACGATCTAAGGTACCATCTGATTTATCAGGTATAAGAGAACTAGGACAACATTTTTGGTTTTCAAGATCATTTCCCTAAAGTTAATGAATTTGAATTAGAATAAATACTTACTTTATTTTGGTACAATCTCACTGTTGTTCGTGCCTTTAACAATTTCCACTTCATCTCTTAAATAAATGAAGTTGAATTTGTTATTCGTGAAGTGTTAGAAGATCATGTGATAGAATGACGGGTCATTCCATTTGTTTCAAACAAAAGGTTAGCAAAATTATATACATAAGTCGATCTATAGTGAGATTAATCACATATGGTTTCTAAAATGGACTTATACTTCATATATCATACTGCTTAATATAATAAAACTAGTTTCTACTAAACAGGGACTTCATGTAGGCCAGTGGTAGGCGATAAAGGCCAGTCGCACTTCGGTTGTGGGTTCGATTCCCACAGCCTTGTCCGAAGCGATGGGTTGTCGCCCGTCCTGCAGGTTGTCCTTTTTCTAAAGCTATTTTACTATAACATCCCATCAATAATATCGAAAATCTTCTATCCTTAAACAATACTAACTTATGTCCAACATAATCCATTCTAATCTTTAGGCTTATCCATAATACTGCAGTCCACTCTCATAATATAGTGACAACGATTACCAGAGATTTAATACTGTCGTTGATCCCCACATAAGATATGTCTTGTTGGTCACATTCCAAACATTCAAAGTCCTTAATCGTGTATTCTCTTGAATACCTTAGTGAGTGCAGTTAAAAGTTAACACTTTCCATATACCAAAATCCTCAAAATTCTATATACTCAAACCATGATATCACTTAGTCCTTATATTAATCATGAGCTCATGAATACTATCAAACATTTAATTTTCTCCTTATCCCTTCATTATGCGCATATCATCTACATTCCAAAAATATCTGAATAACCTTTCATGGATACTGGTAACATTAATCATACACTTTCAAAACACAAGGAAAGACAATAGTGTAACAATCCATAGATGTCTCTTTATTCCAAAATTACACATGATAAACATGTAATCATTCCACTACATTCTCAAACCATTGACCGAGCTTCAAAAATTCTTTCATCTCACATATCATTTGTAGTCTCTTCATCATCATCCACATAAATACTACCCATATGACCATACTGATTCTCTTCATGAGTCTTTCCCTTAGGGCATTTGTTTGCATAATGCCCATACATTCCACATTTAAAACACTTAACCATTTTTGATGTCGTAACAATACCATTATCCTCATCCATGGTGTTAACCGACCCTTTTCCTTTGCACTTACTTGCTTTGTGTCCTTCTTTTCCACACCCAAAGCATCTTCCAGTTCCCTTGAAACATTCTCCTTGATGCCTCTTCCCACATGATTTACATAGGGGAAATTGAACTTTCTTTCCTCTATGATCATCATGGAACTCCATCTTTCTCTTATTAGTCGAGTCAGGAAACTTACCAAATTTTACTTTATTGATCATGTTGTGAGATTGCTGATTCGGCATAATAATGATGTTTGGACATCCAAATCCCATTTCATTTGGTTGCTCATGAAGAATATCATTCCATTGTCCATCATATCCTCCATTATTGTGAATCATCTTGTTTCCAGCCATTTTCTAAAACCCAAAAAGAATAGTGTGAGAGCCAAAATCATAATAAAGGGGGAGTAACTTAAATATCTAACATCTTGGGTTTAATCTAATATCGTTACCATAGTTCTAGGACTATATTCTATACGTATACTTATCCTTAGGGACATCCCTAGACATACCTTAGAAATATCTCTAGGGATCTCACTAACGTTCTCACATCCTAGTTTCCAAAGGTTGACTAAACCTTTCCTCTGATACCAACTGTAGAGACCCGAAGCCTGGCGTACATGGACATTACATTACATTTGCGGAATACTTAGCACATAACAAAAACACACACACAAGGATCGTAATAGTTTAGTGTCTTTGGAAACTCGGATCGTAATCTTCTAATCCTGGTGAAAGATCTTCAACATCTCCTATAAAGATCTTCTTTTTTTTTACCTAAAACCTTTCTTTATATCCTGGGGAAAAGAAAACATAAAAGGGTGAGCTCAAATGCTCAGTAAGGGTAAACAAAAGAAATATCAATCACATAATTTTCATAAGAACATAACATTTTTGGAAATCTTAACCTGCAAAAGAGAGCATAATTTCATAACATGGGATAAATCATAGTAGTGAAATGAAATCATAACATAAAACATTACTCATTGTGGCATACACACATAATCATAGAGAATCATTTCTTGTTAGTCAAGACTCATTGCCAAGACTATCTTAGTGGACAAAGTCCCTTTCTGAATCGAGTAATCCTCGTTTCAGTCCTGTTTCACTGAACCGGTATAACCTACCATTCCAGCCATGTCTATCTCATGAGATATAAAATATTTACCCAATGCATTGGAGGGAGATATAGGTCCCACCCATCTTATAATGAATCCTTTCTTATGTGTGCCACAAAATCATAAATCATACATCATTGCATAACCCAAGTAATAAAAATGGGATTCTTAAACGACATGACATCATAAAACCATTCATATAAGATAAAGGAATTCATAAACATAATTCCATCACAACATAGTCAAATCAATGTAAAAATATGGATAGAAACAGAACCCTTTATTATCTTAGATGGAAAATAATTTTGATAAAACACTTGAAATGAATTCTTGAGGAAAATATCCTTTCTTCTTCAAAATCAATTTCTTTTCACAAAACATCATACAATTTTAAAAGAAAGAGATTTTATTAAAAATAGTCATGAAATATTTTGGAGGAAGGTTCATGAAAATAAGGCTTTATAAAACCGTAAAAATCCGTTCGTGCCGTATAAGTTAAAAAAAAACATTCTTCTCGTACTTTTGTCGGAAAAGTCAAAAAGTACCTCGTACGAAAAACGAAAAAAGATTCATTTCATATCCTTTACTAAAAACTCATAGAAGGGTAAAATTGGATTTAAACAATTTTAGGTGTATGGAAATAATATTACATATTGAGGGAACATGGATGTGGATGATAAAATACACCCCAGTAAATACTTACGAATAAACAATCTCGGATAAAAATGAGATTGTGATATTTCCCTTACCTTAGGTCCAATTTGCTTCGTATGTGTCCGAACCTCCTGTATAATGATTTAAATCATGTTATTGACTTATTACAGAATCATATTCATTGTTATGATATCATATATGGTTCACTTATGACATTATATTACCCGTTCTTTTGTAAATTCCATGTTAAAGAAGCGTTTTGGGTAAAATCGTTTCATTTATCGTAGGTGTTTTGACTTGTTGTTCTTGACATCATTATTACTTATATCATGATTTACTTACTTCCAGAATATAAAATATGATTTATATATCATATATATTCAATATATATATATATAATAGGTAGATAAATAAAATGAAAAACACCGTTCATGGAGACGGTAGTCCGTACGTACGCATGAACGCTGTTTTCCTTTCCTTATTGTCTTGAAATGGAAGTAAGTAGATGACATACATATGTATATATATAAATAAATCCAGTAGCTTTATAATGTCATATATTTCATTATTATTTCTTATATATACATTATAATCATTCTTAAATGGTTAACATGGAGAATGAATCTCCTCGCGTCGTGGAGACGGTATTCCGTACGTACGCACGAGCGATGATATCATTTCTATAAATATTGAATTGAATTGGAGTGGATTATACAATATATCAGAATCAATATGATGTTGTAATAACTATGTATAGTTATTCTTTACACCATTATACCCATCCATGTAAGGTGGTGGTGGAAAATAGATTACACCACGGCGTGGAGACGGTATTCCGTACGTACGCACGCGCGGTGATTTCTTTTTCCGTAGGATGGATAGATGGTGAAATAGGGTTGTTTCATGCTTATAATAACATATCAGTATATGAGTGATACTGATGTTATTACTTCATAATTAAATAGCCTAAGAAGAAGAAGTGGAAGAAGAAATAAAGATGAAAGAATCGGTAACGGTAATTACCTCTTCTTTGAAGCGCCTTTTGGAGACCTCCTCTTAGGGAACTAAAATTGGTCTTTGAGTAAGACCAGAACCTCTATGATGTTTCTAGGGAAGTGGAGAAGAGATTTTGGCAGGGTTTGGCCGAGCTTGAGTGCTCAAATTGGTGTGAGGAGGAGGGGGAGGAGGTGTCCTTTTATAGGGGAGGAGAGGGGCACCTTAGGAATTCTTAAAAATATTAATTTATAATAAATCTAACCCCACTTAAAAACCTCCAAAAATGACTCATATTCGAAGATTAGATGAGATAGGGTTGTAATCTCATCAACAAATCAAATTTAGACATGTTTTGATATTATTTTAAACCTTATCAATTAGATTTAACTCTAAGTTAAATAATTTAACTTTTACCGTGTCTTTTTGTTTTCTTTCACTATATGGTTAATAAACTTACTATAACATGCCAAACGAACCCCAAATTGTATATTATTAATACATATATCCTTAGCTATGTCATTTGGCCGAACCTTAGATTTTTAGGAATAAAATAACAATTAATAATATAATATTTGATTTAAAAACTATTTTGTGTCAATTTTGACACTATTTGATATATGATTTTTGTGAAAGTCATAACAGAATTAAATGTTCGAACCAAGTTGATTAAATCAACATTAATATATCATAGTAACCTAGAAAATTAGTGGAATTCATAAAAAGTCTTAAATTACATTTATTTTGGTATTTATATTATCAATTATGTCAATATTTCATTAATAAGATAATTAATGTATCATCTTTGTGTCATAAATAAATTATATTATTTGATGTCTAAAAATTACAAATAAAATACCATCATGTAGGAAATCTTTTTAGCTTTCTAATGAATATTTATAGTCGAATTTATCTTATGTATAACCCCATATTAAAAATGATTTACTTATTAAACTTTGATTTTAACTATTTTAACCCTTCTTTAAATAAATTAATAATAAATGTCCTAATCTAATCCAAGTGGGCCTAAATGGTCATATTTTATTCCTAAGTTTGTTTTTGGTCGAATTACACTTGTCCAATAGAATTAGGACATGTGTTAGGGTAATAGTGATATCATATTTACCCTTAGTTACCCTATTTACTATTAACCGCGGTAAAAAAAAGTAAAAAGTTACTATTCACCAAAAAATTATTTTCATCTCATTGAACCACATTTTAGTCCTTGATATTAACCGTGTCTCTCGGATTTTCGAAATTCCATTCACAGAAGCGGTAAAATTAAGTTTTATGCAAAATTCAGTTTTTAACCTACCACTTAGTAGTTTCACTATTCATCAAAAATTGATGTTTTTCAGAATAATGCCAAAATTTCATCCCAAGCTATATTTCATATTCCGAATTCAAAAATGAAGTCTATTTTACCAAATTCATAACATAAAAGTTGCATTAATTAATTTTATAATTAAATCCCGCTGTTAAAACAAATAGCGTGTTTTTAAGAAACAATATCTATCAAAAGATTGACACTTGTTTATGTCTGGTTTAAATGTGCAATTACATCCAATGACCAACATTGTATTAAATTGTAAAAATATATTCTAAATATACTTTAAAACCACTCAAATTAATGATTTATCACTATTAATTATTTCGATTAAAAAAGTTGTTTTTAATTATAATTTAGTAATTTTCACTATTCATCAGAATATGAAAGTTATCCGAAAAGTACCAAAATTTCACCTTAGGCTAAATTCGATACCCCGAATCCAAAAATAAGGTTCATTTTGAAAAATAAAATTTATAGAATTTTAAAAAGTGGTTATTACTATTCATAACGGCTAGTTTTAATAATATTTTAATAGCATATCGTTGTTTAATGAAACTCAGTATTGCGTATTACACACGCTATCGAGGAAGGTCGCGATTGCGTGTAATGCAAGGCAAGTCAAGGATGTGTGTTGTGCAAGCTCCTTTTGGTGTAGCGTACAACACAAGACATTAATAAAATTAAAAAGAATATTTC
This sequence comes from Viscum album, assembly GCA_963277665.1. NCBI lineage: Eukaryota > Viridiplantae > Streptophyta > Magnoliopsida > Santalales > Viscaceae > Viscum > Viscum album. The sequence goes on along the minus strand of OY728139.1, from coordinate 1,070,901,043 downwards.
TTTATAAAATCTTGGGCTGTTACAATTACGGTTTTGTTAAAACACAGTGTCGTGTATAACACAAGCTAACTCAATATTAGTTGTAGCATAAGCTTAAATTGGTGTTGTTTGTAGTGAAATATTTACTTGTTTTTTCATTTAATTAAATATAAACACAGTATTGTGTGTAGCACAAAATATTGAAAAGATTAAATTTAGTTGAAAAAATATATTTCACAAAATATCAAGGTGTTACATGATTGTTCGATTCTATAGATAGATCCCCTTAGATTTCTTCCTTCTCTGGCTCCATAAAAGAGACATAATATACCAAAAAACATAATATTTATGCCCAAAAATTTAATTTCATCAATAATATTATTAAATCTAGTTCTTTCTTGAAACTATTAAGTCTGATAGTAATTTCTATCGTTCCATCTTGGGATATTATATCCTCTATCTTCTTTAGTTTTAGGAAATATTTACTTTAAACATTAAACATTATTAGATGTCAAGGTAATATTTTTAGAGTTTTTCTACCATAATTTCCTAGATTATATTTCAAAACCTGCATTTTTAAACGAAATAGATTTGACATTTTTTGTGTGCCACATGTGTAGTTTTTAACTGAGGTTCTATATAGAGTTTCTCAGAAGCCTGATATGACTCAACCTTTATTTCCATAGTATTATCATAATCATATATTATTTTTTCTAAGGTCGAATCAGCCTTAATATAACTTGACCTTTCCATGTTTATCTCTTATTCCTTTGTAAAAACTTTCTTTTTAACCTCCTTCAAAATCCTATCTTTCTCTATAATTTCAACTATAAGAAGTATAATTTCCTCAACATAATCACATTCTTTATTATAAAATTTATATTTAACTCAATTATACTTTACAACATCTTTATTCATGTATTTTATTTCCATATTATATTAGGATTTTATATTAATAGACACTTCTAACTTAACTTTTATCATGTGTTTAGTGTAAGTTTTTTCTCCTCCTTTATTACTTGAAGTTTATTCATACTTTTCAACAAAATCCATAAAATTACTATATTTTTTATGAATTTTATATTTATATTTATAAATTTTAGTGGATTATTCTTCCTCTTATTTACTTATCATGATCCACCTTTCTCCTTTGAAATTTATTCTTACTCCCATCAGATTTCTTAACCTCATTAAAACTTATTCTATATTTATTACCTTGGTGTCTTTCTTAAAGTTAATCATATTCATACATTCCACTATTATTTCATGGATAATCAACTATAAAATTTATAATCTCACTAAATTTAAATAACTTTAAAGGTATTTTTCAATTGTACTTCCCCTTTCCCTTTTTATGTTTTTAGAGATAGGCTCTATAGTTATATTTTACTCTTATTTATACCCCTAATCATCTTCTATATCGTTAGAGAACTCAGGTTACTCCTCTTTAATCTTATGTATTTTCATAGCTTTTAATACCATTTCCTCATTAGTATTCTTCTTGAATACATGATACTTTATTATCTCATAGTTGAGCAGTGTGTTGTGTAACTCATCTATATATGAGTCTATATTCTCTTCAAGGTATAATATATTTGGATAAATTCTATCACAAAACATCCTCATTGGATTCTTGACCATAGTTAAATCTTATAAAGTATAATCAGACACTCTTTTGTGACTAAAAATCTCATCAATAATTATGACATCCCGCCTTTTTATTACAAAATATTTCATTACATTTTACAAACATAGGATCTTTAAAGTCTAGTGTCTTGCAAATCAGGAACATAATACATGAAAACACCATAAAACATTCTTCTAAACCACTTGTAAGGATTCATAAAAGGTTAATCCTATGTACATTTACTGTATCTCATATCTTGGAAATAGACATCAAAGGAAAGGGTGAGCAGAAGGCCCAGTAAGGGTAAACAAGGGAATCAATGTACTTGTGGTATCAATAAGAACTTGAATAAAAACATAAAGACATGAGAAATGGAATAATAGGAATATCATGAAGAAAAGAACTAAGAACATAACTTGAATATGTGTCTATAACATTTCATTTAGACATTCATGAACATATCACTAAGGTCCATCCCCAAAGTCCATCCCCAAGGTGTCATAAAAATTACCAAGGTTATTCACCAAGGTATCGTGAAACTTGTCATCTCTAGAGATTAATTCTTTACCTAATGAATTGGAGCGCTATCAGGTCTCACCCTTAATATTTATTTAATTTAATGTGATCCACATAGATCATAATCATTCATTTCATAAATAACCCAAATAGATTCAATGAAATGGGTTTCATGTCAAAATCGTGACGTTTAAAAATAGCTTAAAATGAGATCATTATGTCATTTATAACACATGGAAAGGGAGTGAGAGTTATATGTATGTCAATTATAGAATACAATATATCATATTTATATATTTATGAACTCCCAAAGAAAAGAAATAGTTCTAGGTATTCACATAAATAAAACCATAGAATTTCTAGAGAGAAAGAGATATAAATTTTGAAGCAAACTTTTCGTAGCATAACGACTTTATAACATGTTTTTAGAAAACATTGAAAAGAGAGGGTACAAGAGTAAACCATTCATAAATAACTTATAAAATATTATAAATACATAATTACATGGAGATAAGAACATGGTATGGAAATTTTAATGACATACCACATGAAAAGGAAACATGAAAGGAAAGAGAAGATGTGATTCCTTTTACGAAAAATTTGGCAGCTTAATGGCGTCACATAAAAATTCAGAAAACAAATTGATGAAAGAGGAAATGGTCTATCAACAATTAAACATAAAATTTTTAGTAATGATAACATATAATAATACACCCTCAAAAAAATATATGGAAACTAGAAGACACAACATAAAGGAAGTCATGGCTTAAAAGAGGAGGGTGAAAGGATCCCTTACGTTGAACAGTAACTTCGAAAGCTTGAAGGTCAAGACCTTGGGAGGCTTGAGGGAACCTTGGGAGGACTCCTTGGGAGTTAAGGAGACCAGAACATTGTTGAGGAGGATTTTTAAATTAAAAGAATGAGGTAAAATCTTGGTATTTATAGGAGAAGTGAGGGGACAAAGCATTAATTGCCAAGAGACACATCATCAGTGGTATTGGAAAAACCATGGGCTTTCCCATGGTATTTTCCCATGGTATTGGCCACTTGGGAAACCTCATACCTTATATTACTATTCATAAGTCTTCTAGAATTAATTCATGATTATTACATCCTTAATGATGTCATTAAACACCCAAAACTCAAAAACTGTATTTTCACTATTCACCAAAAATTCAACTTTCTCAGAAAAATCCCAAAAATCCACCTTAACCAAATATCAATGATCTGATTTCAAAAATGAACTAAATTTTATGAAAATAATTTTCTAAATATTTTTAATTTAATTTTTAAATAAAAACACTATTCACTGAAAATTCAAATCTTTCAGAAAAGTCCCAAAAATACACCTTGACCAAATATCGATGCTCTGATTTCAAAAATGAACTCCATTTTATGAAAATAATTTTCTAAATATTTTTAATTTAATTTTTAAATAAAAAACATTATTCACCCAAAATAACTGATACTTAACCAATAATTTCTGAAACAGTTATTTACCTATTTTATTGAATCACGTTACTTAATCAGGGTAGCTAACTTATATTAATACCCTCTTAAGTGAGGTTACTTAATCCATTTGATCACATTACTAATCATAAGCGTAAAATCACTATTCATAATTTACTATTCATCAAAAATTAAGTTGATCTTATTAGACTCTAAATTTCATACTGAACACAACTGTAGAAGACCATTTTTTGAAAATCATTACACATTTTTAATTATATAAGGTTTACATAAATATTTAAAAATATCCTTTTTATAAAATTCATCAATAATATGCATACTATATTTATCCTGACATTTGAAAATTCACAAACTTCATCATAAGAAGAAATCACAATTTTTATTTAAATCCAAGGATTACACAAGGCAGTTACAGTCTCATTACATAACCCCTTATAACACCAGCATAGGACCTAAGAGTAAGGTGTTCGAGGGTGACATAATCTTGGCGAGGCTCGGCCAACATTGCCCGAGTAGTGATTTCTATCAGCTTGAACTTCTCACGAAGGCGATTCTGTTCCATCTTCACATGATGAAGTTCAGCTTGGGTTTGGTCCAGAGCAAAGCCCAAAGTAGCTACCTCCTTCCCGAGTTCCATCAGATGGTCTTCGATCGGCCCGATACTACTGGATGGGGCCATCGAATCTTCTTTCTATATTAATTAAGATCACTTGTATTTATAGAAAATAATTGTAACAATTAGTTTCCAATGGTCATATTGAACAACGATCATATAACAATCAAAACCCAACGGTTTCATTATACTCATTTTATTAAATGAAATAGTTTTGTTGAGTGTAAAATAAAATAACCCACAAAAATTAGGGAACAAAATTTATTCAAAATTTCAGGTTGTTACAATAATAGTCAAGTAGTCTTCAATTATCTCATCTTTATTCATTATTCTATCTTAAAACATTTCTCTCCAAATTTTTAATTTGGATTAATTAAATTTAAAATTTTCTTGATAAATATTCTCATGATTGTCCCATATTTCCTTGGATGATTTGAGACCCATTAATTTTGTACACATTTTTTCAGATAATGATGATAGAATTGAATTTTTATATTTTCCATCCACTTATAGGTTTCTCATTTCTACAAATTTCACGGATACATCTCCTTAAAGGTGTACAAAACCCACTTCCAAAATATCACTAACTTCAAGGATTTATGTTGAAATATAGGGAAACATTCTATTCTTCCATCCATGATAGTTATTTCCATAAACTATTGGTACACCTCTGTTGTTGAATTAATTTCTATTCTCTATTAATTAGAATAAGATCTTGGAGGTAATTTGGTTTACTATAATACTATTTGTAGTGCCTAGTTTAGTTAATGTACCACTGAGAAGGGGGGTGATTAGTGAACTATTTTTAAAATTTATTTTTGAAATAACATCTATGAATTGTTAAGTTATTGATCCACTCAATTTAAAACATCCCTCACCCAATATAAAATAGTGATATAAAAAATCACAACACAAAGGTATTTTTTATGAGGTCCAGTCCCAATGTGGGTACATAATCCTTACCAGGTTATGGTTGAGTTTTAAGACCTAGACCATCTCTATAATTTTCAAGCGATTATCATAGAGGGTACATTATCTTCCTTGAAAATTGTAGGGATATCTATACTAGTAAAAGATAATGGTAGTATACATCCTTGAATATTTATAGTAACACAATAATAATGAAGATTTTTTTTATATTGAAACCACCAGTCTTCAATGAGTTCCTCTAATCTTGAGTATGAATAAGATCTTTAGTTTATATCAGGATGTCTCTTTACCAAGAAAATATCTTCTTTTTTGAAATTGTGTCTTTGACTTCCAAATAAGTATCAATGTAATTGAATTCATGTAGGCCTTCCTCCTCAATATTTCATAATGTTTGAAACATTATCAAGAGAATTCACACATAAATCAGCCTTATACCTTCTTAATAAATTTTACTTCCTCAATAGAGATGATGAATATAGTAATAGGAATCAGTATACTTCCTCTTATTTCTCTATCCTTGATAAAGTAGTTCAAAATTTCTACACAGTTTCAGCTTAAATATCAATTCACTATTTACACCTCTTTTTTTATTTTATTTTTATTTTATATTCATAGAATTTATTGAATAATACTTTCCATAATTAAAAAATATGGAACATCTTACTTAATTCTCAACAATATTATAAGAACTAGTCAACATCCCCAAATAATTTATCTAGTTCATCATGATAATGAATTTCAAATATTTCAAATTTAAATTCCTTCCAATATCATTCCATGATCTTCTTATTTAATCCCAAATCAAATTATCCCATTAAACTTATGATTTAATTCTTATTAAAAATAGTTCCTGAAATCAATGAGTATATTAAATTCCATTCATGCTCACATGCATGCATAGAGATCTATGGAATGGAAACCTTCACATAGTGAAATTTATACTCACTTTATATAATAATATTTAGTTTGAATCTTCATACACAACTTGAATTAAAACTCTTTAGAGTTGTTTTTATGTTTAAAACATAAATGATCATATCAAGAATCATCTGATTTGGCTTCCAAATTATTATAGAAAACACACATCTTGCAAAGTATAGATACTTATGTAATATCTATAATATCTCACATATCTACTTTTTGATAATCAATCATCTTATGTATAGTGTAAGATATATCCCTTTTATAAATATTCTACTAACTTCAGATAGCATATTATGTATTCTCAAGTTATCTTATGTTTCACTTCCAACTCATATTATATATTTTGTAATGTAATACCCTTAACCACATTTCTAACTCTTATACAAACAAATATATTACATAATGTGAAAACATCATTAATATTATCTTACTTTGAAAATATTCTACTTTATCTCATAACAACATTATATGTATTCACTAGACATCTTACGTATCAACTACCTTTATCAATTTTATACCTTATCTCACATGAACATCTTATATATTCCTTAACTTGGTTAAGTTAGAGTGATTACTCAAAAAAATATAATGTATCAACCAATCATCATATTTATAAACCAAACGTCATATGTATTATATTACATGTTTCAATTTTATTCCTTGGATCATAGGAACATCTTGTATATTACATACTTAGGTAGCTTTCAAGAAAACAAGAATATTTAAACTTCAGCATCCAAAACCCATCTAGAGAAGTTTAGGCCAGCACAAAAACATACCTAGTTGCTTTCTAGTTCTTATTATTCATGGTTGAAAACAAGTAAAACATTATTTAATAATTATGTTGGGTTATTCATGTATATTTATGATGGTTTTCATGGATCCTTGGTGTGGATATATGATTCTTCTTAAAAATAATCCTTGTATAATATTTGGGAAATCGATGTATCATATGGATTCATTGAGAATTTAAATTCAATTAAACATTCTTTTAAATTATTCACACATAATAGTGAGATATAAGGTTTAATATTATGTGACATATTTCCTCTATAGTTTATTTGTATGTGTTTATCGCCCCATAAAAGTTAATCTAGCATGGATTTATATTCATATATTTTAATCATATGTGGTTCCTATTTTAATCTAACACATCCCTTGAAATTTTTTATTTAATATCACATAGTGATTTTTCTTGGAGATTTAATCTGATGTGGGATGCTAGATCAGTTTTACTTTTCATATATAGTGACTTCCCTAAAGGATAATATTACACATTGCTTCAAATATAGAAGATTAATATAATGTATCACTCCAGTTATGGGATTACTCTTATGTGAGTAAACATATGTGAATCTAGTTATTCTAATATACAATATGGTCATGCAAGGTTATTATAATGAAATTCCAATTTTAATAAAATATACCAGTTAGTTGGAGAATCTTATTCATGTGTAGCTTTGAATTTTTCATTTTTATTTCATACGAGTGGAATAATGTCTCTTTAAATATCTTGTCAGCCTCCAAAATCCCTTCTATTCATCTGTGACAATTTTTTAACATTAAAATACCATTTTAAATATAGAATTTTTTCAAAATTATTTCCAAAATAAATAAAATAATAAAAACCTAAAATTAATCTATTTAAAAATTTAACACTAATTTATTAAAAAAATATGTGATTAATGACCAAAAGAATTAATTTTTAGAGACTTAATAAGTTAAATTCATTTAAAAAATGTAAAAATTAGGCTCTCATCTTTTTCTCATAATTATATAAAGTGTGTTTTTTCAATTTAAAAGTAAAATTTTAGTTCAAAATGAATGTTATATAGCCAATTCTAAGAAAAAAATCTATTATCCTGAAATAACATGAAAATGATCATTGATTCATTTTTTACCTGTAGGAATTAATTTCACAACATTCTAATGTGCAGTGTTCTTAATATGATCAAAATGTGTGTTTTCAATTTAAAAGTGACATTTTACTTCAAAACATGCATTATATGCTCATTTTTTAGAAAATGTGATTTTTTGGGTGAAATCAAAATTTTACACTTATTTCCCTAAAGAGATATGTCTAAAATATAATATTGGATAAGATACTCCTCTTATCACCAATTGGTTTTAGGATGAAACCCTAGAAGGGATTAGGTGTTTATATTGAAATATTTTGGATGGAGGAAAATATAATAGAAACTGGTATTGTAGATTGAGGTTAGAGTGATTTTTAGAGGATATATCCCTTCATAGCTCATTTTAGTTGCAATATTCTTCCATTTTCCTTGTAGGAAAACATTAGTAAGTTGTTCCTGAAATATTATTTTTTGTTGACCGGAAGTAGTGGGAGTTCACAATTTCCTATGGGATAGAATCATTTGGGAGAAAGGTTTATATGGAGAAGTTTTATATAATAGATTTGAGTTTTTTTAAAAATAAATATATGATTTTCTTTGAAATAAATACCTCTATATTATACTGAATGAAGATAAAATGGAAGTAATGAAAAATGAATGTTGGAAATAGATGGATAATAAATCACTTGGATTCTTTCTCATTGGGTCTTCTCTCTTAGTTTGTTCTCTCAGGTTCCATGATTTTCCTCTTGGTGAACTCATCACTTTCTTCTAATTCTCTTTGGGTTCTTTTAGGGTTTCAATCCCACTCGTTATGTCTTTTATTGTTTTCTTTTTTCATTCTAGGGTTTCTCTTTGGGTCTCGGAGTTGTGTTCTGTCTAAATGTTCAGTCACCCATTTTTATGCTCTAGCACCTGGTCTCCACCTCTCTCTCTGAGTTAGATTGTATGGCCATCTCCCCAGTGCTCTGGGACATGATTTCCAGTGGTTTGGTGTCTCATGGAAACTTCATCTTTGTAGTCCCTAGTTGGTTGATGGTGATGGATTTGTGGTTTGGCTTACAGGAGGCCCCATCACTTGTGATCTGCTCTAGTTTCCGAGTTCTTTGCACCCTCCTAGGTCGGTTGGGTGCATTTGCTTCTAAGGAGGATTTGGGATATGTTCGTGAAAGCGGATGGGTGTTCATAAAGCTGTGACGGGAGATTCCTTTTTTGGTTTATTTCAACATTGGGGAAGTTCATTTCTGTGTTTTTTTGGTATTTTGGTGATACATTTGGAGATCTATGTTCTTACGATGCGTGTGGAGTCTAAGTTGAAGGTGAAGTGTGATTTTGTTGGTAGACGTCGATGAAGTGGACATCAGTGTCGAGAAATGAGTACAGAGACGACAGTGATGGAAGCTCCGGAAATGACAATGTTAATGATGAAGGTGGTGGTTCTGAGAAACGATGATGGCAGAGATGTCTGGACAAATCAACGCAGGTGATCAAATTAATGTTTAGGAAGCTCGAGGTGTCTCTTGGATCAAGTAATAATGATGATGGCTGTAATGTGATCTGAAAAATGGTTTTTTGTTTTTGAAATTTAAATTTGATATCCCTATTGGTGGCACGTCTCAGAAGAAGCAGGATCTACTTGAATATGGAATGTGGTGTGGTTTTTATAATGTGGTGTCATTTTTTGAATCATGTGATGTATGGTTACAACTTAAGTGGCTTTTCAAAAATATCAAAAAATGGATTTGGAGATAGATTTAAAGTTCACGGATGTTCATGGCCTAATATTGACTACATAAATTCATTAGAAAGTTATCCAATTGTGTTTTGAAAAACTATACAATGTAGATGAAGGAGGACATACTATTGGGTAGAAAATTTACTAGAAAGTTAATGATCGAAGGAGATAAAGTAGAACTATATTGGAGTAAGGTTCTCCCATATGTTGGCATTGTGGGAGGAAAGGCCACCTCAAGATGGATTTTAGTGATCAGAGGGAGAACTATAGAAGATATAATTATGGTAGTGGGTCTATAAACCCTATGTAAAATGAAATGATTGGTTTTTTCCTAAGTGTTTCCAAATCACTTGTGTCTTCGGTGCTTGACTATGGATCTTCACTCCATTCAACATCTGAGAGGAGTATGAAAAAAACATCTTTAAAACATATTAAAAGGTATATCAAGTGTATGTACAATATCTCAATGTTGATAGCATGAGGGATGTCTCTATTCAAACAAGAAATGAAATATCTCTAAACATTCAAGGTGTTCAGTACATCCCTAGATTAAAGACGAACGTAATTTTCATGTGATATATCAATGAATCATGTTTCAATAAAATTTTCATGAATGGAACTTGTAATATTTCATGTGGATCCATTATTATAGAAAAGGGACAGAAGTATGTCACTTTGTATCTTACAGGTTTTTCAAAAGGATCAATGCAAGTTTATAGAAGTTACTTCTGCTAAAATTTAGAATGACCATCTAGGTTACCTTAGTGAGAAGGGAATGAAGAATATAGATTATAAGGGATTAATAATGATCGGAATCATGGATTATGAAATCTAAAAGTATTGCATCTTTGGAAAGTAATGGAAGGTTTTCCTTCAAATTAAATGTAAATGGATAAAGAACTAGAAGTTAGAGTTTGTTCACAGAAATGTTTGGGGGACATCTCTTGTGCACTCTCATAGAGGTTCACTATACTAATTGAATTTCATTGATGAATATGAATGAAGATATTGGGTTTAATTCATTAAAAACAAGTTAATTTTGTTCAAGAATTTATTTTTTTGGAGGATCATGGTGGATAAGGGGATCATAGGTAAATTGAAGTGCTTATAATCAAACAGTTGTTGTGCAAACATAAGTAAAGAGTTTAAGAGATTCTACTGATGAAAGGGGGTTTATTTGGAAAAAAATTCTTATGAATTTATATTATAGTTGAGTTGTAGAAAAAATTAGAAGTTTTTTATTGGAGAAGTTTGGGGTCATTAGGATTTACACAAAGTTCCTCAAGGTGTTTTGAGAAGAGGTTGTGAACTGTGCTACATACTTGGTCATTCAGTGTACATCATCACCCATTATGAAGTAACTTATGAAGAACTCTTGTTACAGAATAAAGGTTGATTTGAACCACCTAAACTTCTTTGTATCACTCACCTATGCCCACATTAAATCCAAGGAATGAGAAGAGATAGAAGATCATTCTCAAGTGTGTTACTTTTTTGGAAATGGTAATAAATAATTTAAATTTCATCTCTAGGATAATGAATCTCATAACTATGTAAGAATTAAATTTGTGGTCTTAAGAAAAGATATCATATGGAAGGAATGGAACCTAATAGAAATTTTTTATGAAATAATAGTATCATCGAAATCTAATGAATGCCTATATGGATGACCATAATATTCACATCATTCAACTATTTCCGGAACAACAATATTTCAAGAAATATAAAACCATATAGTGGAGATAATAGATTAAAGGTTTCAAGTTATGATGGTATTTTCCAGTCTTAAATTACTAAAGTTTTCAATTACTATATAATCTTAATAACTAAAATTTTATACATTATAAGTTTTGGTGTTTGAAGGAGAACAACCACAAGGAAATTCGTGGAGATCTACTAGGGAGAGACAACCAATGCAAAGGTATGGGAGTAATTTTCATTATCTACTTAAAATGGATGATGGAGATCTTAAATACCTAGTAAAGTAAAGGATTTTAAAAAATTCAAAACCGTTGGAATTATCCATGAGGGATGAACTTGAGTTCCTCTATATATCTGAGACATGAGAGATATTAGAGAGACATAAAATGTTTTTATATTAGAATTAAACATAAAATTCATTCCAATGACCTAAATTAGATTAATAATAATATAATTCAACTAAATTTTTTTTAAACCATTTTAAAACAAAATAAAACTTTTTAAATGCAATAAATGAAAATAAAATTTTTAATCAAAATCACTATTTTCACTATTCGTCGAAAAATTCATCATTTCACACAATTCTCAAAAAATCACTATAAGATTATTTTTTATTTTTTATTTAAAAATTTAATTTTTTTTTATCAAATAAATTTTTTAAAATTGAAAACAATTTAAGTGCGCAAAATGTGATGAAATCATTTTTTATAAAAAAAATAAATTTTAAGCATAAAACTAGATTAATTCTTATCTCATACCAAGGAAAATATTATAAGAATGATAAAATATTTTATTAAATATATAATATTTAAATTTCATTAAAATAATTCAATAATAGGGATTAATTTAATTTATTATGATAGAAACACATTGCGTGCATAAAAAAAATTCCAAAAAAAACATTTATTTTACTTTCAAATGATTTTCATTTTCATTTATAATCAATTAAAACCTAATGAATTAATTTTATACATGTGTAAACCATATAATTCTCTTAATTTAGTTATTAATATTCATACCTATCAATTTAATGACTAGGTTATAATAGTATACTATATTATGGTTCATTTAAACTCAGGGTTGCATGTATTGTAAGAAATCAAAGAGATTAAATTTATCTAAAAATAAATATATGATAAAATCATGGGGTGTTACTTTTTGACACCCTGAAAACGGATTTCACCCTTTAAATTCTATCAATTCAATATAAATAAATTATTATATCTTGGTTTATTCACTTCCTTGGGTTCCCATATAGCTTCTTTAAATTTCTGATTCCTCTAGAGAACTTTAACCAGGTGAGTAGTATTATTCCATACCATATTATCTCTAAAAGCTAATATTTCTACTGGTTTTTCTTCATAGGAAAGATCATTCTTCCTTATTATGGCCTTTGAGTTAATTTCATATAAAGTACTAGGTATTTACTTCCACTGGAGAGATACATGGAACACATCATGAACTTGAGAGAGGTTCGGAGAAAGTGCCAAGTGATAAGCTATTATTATTACTATATTAATAATATCAAAGGGTCTAATATACCTAGGGTTTAGATTTCCCTTATTTCTAAATATCATAACCTTATTCCATGGAGAAAATCACAGAAATACCTTTCCACCAACTTATCCTCCAAATATCACCAATAATTGTCAGTATAACTTTTCTATTGACTCAAAGTTGATCTTATGTACTACTCAATGTCTCTAACTTTCTATATCATTTATTCAGCTAGCACAGGTCCCAATGGATTTCTTTCTCTAGCGTCATCCCATCACATTGGATTTCTGCACTTCCTACCATAAATGAAATCATAAAAATCCATCTGAATGCTAATGTAAAAGCTATTATTATATGAAAACTCTTCTTGAGAAAGTTGTTGATCCCAACCACCATAGAATTCTAGAGAAAAAGAAATCAAAATATCCTCCAAGGTTTGAATGGTTCTCTCAAAATAACTATCCATATTTGGATAATGATTAGTGTTAAAACTTAACTCTGTATCTAGAACCTACTAAAGACTTCACTAAAACTTTTAAGTAACCTCAAATCCTAATTAGATACAACAGAATGTGGTACTCTATAAAACCTTACCACTTACATAATGTATATCCTGGAAATAAGATCAATATATAAATATTCACTAATAGTAATGAAGTTTACTTCCATTATATAGCGATTAAATATAACCCAAAAAATATTATGGCCTTTAGACATTTTGGGGAGTCTGGTGAAAAAATACATGGTGATGTGTTCCCATTTCTATTCTGGTGTGGTTAATGGTTATAACATCTTTTTAGTTCTCTATATCATAATAATAACTTGGTGACCAACTAAGCACCTAGATATATACTCTAAAATATCACTCTTCGTGTTTTACCACCAGAAATACTTTTTTGTGTCTCTATACATCTTCATAGTTCTAGAATGAATAGATAATGATGACCTATGAGCTTCATATAGTTGGTCTCTTAAATCTGGTATAAATAGAACACAAACATTGTTCCTAAACCTTATCATTCCATCATAATAAATGTTGAACTCTGTAATGTTTCTCACTTTATTTTACAGTTCAACATCTTCCTTTTTTACCTCTTTAATTCACACTTGGATAGACAGTTGGACACTCATCTGAGCAAGATAAGATTTCCCCCCTTTTTTCAAGATATCTAGATATATCCTTTCTTAATCCAAAAATATTGTATATTTTATTAAACTCATTATAGATAATCTATAATGGTCCTTTTGACTTAGATCATCATTCACCTTGTTTATTTTCCCATGGTGGTAATGTATTGAGAAATCATAAACTTTAAATAACTCCAACAACATTCTCTAACACATATTCAACACTCTATACGTGAAAATATACTTAAAACTTTTATGATCGGTATATATACCAAACCTTTCTCTAAAAAGTCAATGACTCCATATATTGAATGAAAAAATTACCAAAACTAACAACAAATCATGAATTGGTTTATTTTGATCATGAACCACCAGTTATCATGATGTATAATCTATAACCATATCATTCTGCATGATAACTTATTCTAGTACTTTTTTTAATGTGTCATTGTAGATTAAAAACCCTTCTCTACTATAGGTAAATGTAATCACAAGTGTATTAAATAACCTTCTCTTTAGTTCCCTGAAATTTTCCTCACATTAATTTGTCTAAAGGAACATGGATCCCTTCTGAGTAAACTTGCTAAGTGAATTAGAAAGTCGTGATAAATTCTCTACAAAGCATTGATAATATCCATACAAATAAAGAAAACTATATATCTTAGTCATAGTGTTTTGTCTAGGACAACATTCAGTAACTTTTATCTTTGATATATCCACATAAATATCTTCATATGATATTATATTACCCAAAAATGAAACTTTTCAAAGACAAAAGTCACACTTGGAAATTTTTTCATACAAATTCTCCTTCCTCAGGGTCTTTAGTACAATTCTAAAGTGATATTTATGATCTTCCTTTCTCTTAGAATATATAATAATTTAATCTATCAATACTACCATAAACTAATCGAGGAAATCTATGATGACTCTATTCATTAACTCTAAGAAAATAATAGGTTAATTTGTAATTCCAAATGGAATCATTATAAATTCATAGTGTCCATGGTTTATATAGGTTATTGTATTGTGTATTTATTCACCTTTGACCCTCAATTTATAATACCAAAATATAATATAAATCTTGTAAAAGTATTCAGCTCCTCATAACTAGTCAAATAAATCATCTGTATGAGGTAGAGGATATTTGTTATTGATAATAATCTTATTAAGTTCTCTATAATCAATGCAGAGTCGCATTTATCCATTTTTCTCCTTAACTAAAATAACTAGTCCACCTACAAGGCGACACATTTTGATGGATAAATCCATTTTCAAGATTCTTATAGAGTTTCTTCTTCAATTCCAATAACTCAATCAAGGCTATTCTATAAGGATTTTTTGATTTAGTTGTAGCATAGAGTATGATTTCTATTGATTATTCAACTTCACAATTAAGTGGAATACTGGGAATATATTTCAAAAAGACATCAATAAACTACCTCATAAAAGGAATATAATTCATGTTGAGTTTCTCTAAAAACATCTAGGATAAACACCCCTTTTATTAGGAATCAAATCTCATACAATGGATGTGATTTCCATAAGAAGTTCATATTTATTATCACACTAACAAATGATTATTTATTGGTTCATAATATCAAACATGGCTTAGCTTCCTCAGAAATTGATGCGAGATTTATATAGAGAAAGATAATCCATGTATAAGATAACATCAAATTCAACCAGAGTGGGAATAATAATATTTTTGGGAAGAGCATTCCCACAAACTTCAACTAGAGAAGAATCATAGACCTGAGATGTGGTCATCATACCTCTAGGGGTTTTCACTAAGAATTCAACATCTAATAGTTGTGGATATAAATTAAAATTCCTTCGCATTATTCCTGATATAAAGAAAATAATATAAGTAAGCTCAAATATAGTAGGTAAATATTTTAGCATACCTACTACCACCTCAACTTTAGCATTCTATCTGTAATCCTATATTAAAACCAAAATTATTTTCATGAACATCAAGAATCTTTGATCAAAGTGATCAATAATGAAAAACAATTCATAGGATGTCTAAATCATGACATCTTATTTTCAATCTATGACACCTTAGCTTTTAACTATTCCATTCATTATCATTATCAATTCAAATTCTTTATGGAGAGTCATAAAAGAAATGTGAATTAACCTAAGAATATCCCCTAGGATTGTTAAACTAAGTGCTCAGTAATCCAACACTCTCCATTCACTATAATGATGGATTAAATATACTTGAACAACTATTTTCATAGTTATTACCCCTAGATGAATATGTACCAAAACCAAATCCACTTATAGTCTCTAGACAGGGATGTTTTTTTCAGAAATCCACACTCTTTTATTACCGTATCTTATTAAGTTATCCTATACTAAGGATTATCATAAGGGTAATTACTAAAGTTTTTTCATCCTAGTTTTCAAAGGTTAACTAAACCTTTATATGATACCAACTATAGTGACCTAAGATTTTCTTATATAAATATTTCATATTTTTAGATGAATATTCAATAAATTTTATAAATACATGCCCGATAACTGTAAAGGTTTAGTGTCTCTAGTGACTAGATACACAATATTCTTGTTTCATGAAATATATTCAACATCTCACATAAATATTTACTCATTTATTACTCTCCATATACATACCGACTTAAACCTTTATTATTAACCTGGGGAAAGAAAACATAAGAAAGGATGAGAAATCATCATAAATCAATCACGAATCACAATTTTAGGTCATAAGAGTGTGGCTTCATCATAAGTATGGAAACCATTTTATATGTAAAGGTTAAATAACAAGACCATTAAATTATAATTGACTTGGAATAAACAAATGTTTCCCATAGTATATTAATCACATCAATTTGTTTTCCATAATGGATCAAGCACATCAACATGTTTCCCATAGTTTATCAAGCATGTCGACTTATTTCTTATAACTATATCATGAGATATAATAATTTCAATAATAAATTAAAGGTATATATAAGGATAAGACCACCCATAACATAATTAAAACCATAAATATTTCTTCAATAAGATCATAAAATATTCATCATGTCATTATAGCATAACATGTTCAAATAAATCAGGGTTTATAAAACTTCCATCAATTCATCAAGCATAACCCATGGGAAATAAATGGGTTTCATAAACATCTCATCAACATAAACCATCCAGAGAAAGAATAAGGATAGTTTCATTAGATCATATCACTAGTAAAAAATAATTAACATTAAAGGATGCTATCCAAGAAAAAAATTCCTTTAAAAGAATCACTAGAATATTTCTTAAGGATAATACCTTTTTCACTTTGAAATCCCTTATTTAAAATTAGTAAATTACAAAAAATATAAGGAAAGTATTTTTATTAAATAAATATAAAAACCTGTAAATAAATTTTCAAATCATTGATTGATCATGACGGTGGGAAATTCTATTCATATCATATAAGTTAAAATAAAATATTCCTTTCATACTTTTTTAAGAAGTCAAAAAAGTACCTTGTTCGGAAAACAATAATAAGATTCCTTTAAAACCATTTTTTAAAAAGTAAATCATGGGAAAAATGACCTTAAACTATCATATTATATCATTTAAAACATTCATGTAATAATTTTTGTAAAAAATGGATATGGAAGAAAAATACTTTTCATCCAAGAGAAAAATAAAGTTGGTTTTTCTTAACAATATTATTCCAGTATCTTGAGTACTTAAAGTGAGAAAATTAAATTTAAAATATTTATTCTCAATAATTAAACATAGGAGAAGAAATTTAGTGTGTTTAATGAGAGGTAGATCCTGAATTTTAATTATCAGATATTTAATCATAAACAATCCTAATAAATAATGAGATTGTAACATCAAACCCATACCATTTTGGTAACTTTTCAATAATAATACCCATGAAAGAAATAAACTTGGATGTATATGTAAATAAATATAATTTTAATAATAGGTATCATAGTATATATTCATGGTGAGTATATTGATCACATAAAAGAAACAAGTTGTGAATATGGAATGTGTCTCATAGATAATAAAAATGAGATGAAAATCTCTTAACATAGGTATGAATTCCTTAATACATGTTTGAAACTAGTGTAAAATAATTATATAATTATTTTAAATATATTAAATAACCATAATAATATATATCATACAATATATTATTCAATTATAACCTTTTATCACATTTTTGTTAACAATTCTTTATTAAAATCATTATTTCGGGTTATAACTACTTTGTTTTTCATGTATGTTTTGGCTCGGTAGTATTGTTATATATACGTTGATCACAGTTTCATCATCTAAAGAATGTTAAGAATGATATAAATATAATATATATTCATTATATACATATTTTTAGTCAACCATAATATATATATGTGTGTGGTTGTGTGTGTGAATTACATCATTCATGGAGACGGTAAGTCATACGTACGCATGAACATTGTTTTCACTTTTCAACGGATGAAAAGAAAGAAAGGTAAATATTAATACACAATTAAATAATTATTAATATATCATATATATATATAATATATATTAATTAAATTTATCTTAATTACCATCCATGTAAATCATAAATGAAAAATGAATCACATCGCTTCGTGGGGACGGTAGTCCACAGGTATGCATTAGCGACACTATCATTTTACAAAAGATTGGAAGGAAAAAAGGTAGATGTGATATTATAATTATTTTTTTTAATTATGTCATAAATATCATATATATACATTAAATATATTATTATATCTAATCATGATAGGCAGTGATAGAAAATGAATTACATCGGTTCGTGGGGTGGTAGTCCGCCATACACACGATGGATGGTTTCATCTCCCATTTGATGGAAGAGGAGATTAATATAGGTTATTACACAAACATATTAAAATATAAATATATTTTATATATTTTTTAATATATTGAAATTATTAAGTCATAATTGAAGCTGGTAAAATAAGATGTAAAAAAAGGCTTGCTGAAGATAATTATCATGGATTTGAAAAACCTCTATTGAATCTCTTATTAAGGACACTATGGTTGGTATTTTTGAAATAACAACAGATATATAACATGGATAATTATGTTTTAAAGATATTTTTATGTTTTTATTTAGATAAAGGGATTAAGTTTTGTTAATAAGTGAGGTTAGGAGGTACCCTTTTATAATTGAGGTGAGTGGCTCACATGTAATTTTTCAAAGTTTAAAAATAATTTCTAGTCACTTTATTAGAATCATAGATCCAAAATGGATAATTAATTAACATTAAGTGATATAAGGTATAAATAAGGTCATAAAATAGAAATTATAAAAGTTTTTAGGTCATTTTAACCCTTATCATTATACATTAACCCCTCTGTAAACTTGTTTTAACCATAACCATGGTAACAGATTTTTACTGTTTTTACTATTCATTGTGAACAAAAAATAAGTTACACTTATTAATTAATATTAATTATTATCATCATATATATTTAATCCATTTTATCAAATAAATTTTATATAATTAGAAGAAATTAATTTAAAATTAAGCCTATGAAGAAATAGTTATTTTCCATTGATTTTATTCTTAAATATAAAACGTTTTTATATCAAAATTCAATATAAAATTGATTAAAATGAACTAAATTTGATTAATAATAATATAATTGAAATAATTTTACTTTTAAAACCATTTTAATATAAAATGTAACTTTTTAAATTCTTTAAACAAAAAAGAAAATTTTTAATACAAATTCGTATTTTTCATCATTCATCAAAAACATAATCTTTTTAGAAATTTCACCAAAATTCACTCTAAGATAATTTTTGAATTTTTATTTCAAAAATAAAGTTCATTTATTCAAATAAATTTTCCTAAAGTGGAAAAAATAATTTTAAAATAAGTGCGTAAAACACTATAAAACCACCTTTTAGAAGAAAAACATTGTTTTTAAGCATTTAACTAGATTCATTCGTATCGCATACCAAGATAAATTATTATAAAAATTAAATTACATTTTATTGAATATATTTTATATAAATTTCATTAAAATCATTCATAAATAGTTATTAATTTAATTTATTAAGATAAAAACACATTGTAATTATAAAAACAATTTTCCAGGAAAAACATTTCTCAAAATTTCAAATTATTTTTATTTCTATTTATAATCAATTGATAACCAATGAATTTATTTTATAAATGTTTAAACCATATAACTCTCATAATTTATTTAAACCAACTCATACACACCAATTTAATGGCTAGTTTATAATTATATTCTATATTATAGTTCTTTTAGACTCGGGGTTGTGTGTATCACAAGCCATCAATGATATTAGATTAATTTAAAAATAAATATATGAAAAAAATATCAAGGTTTTATATTATACCCCACTAAAAATGAATTTCACCATAAAAATTTCATCACTTGGATATAAAAAAAGTGTATATCTCTATTTTATCACATCCTTAGGTTCCTATGTTTCTTTTTTGAATTTCTGATTCCTCTAGAGAACTTTACCTTGGAAATTTGTCTTGTTTCATACCAATTTAAATATATATTAAAGTATTTATACTAGTTTTTATTAATTATAAAGATAATGATCTAGTGTTAATACTTCTTAGTTTATTGCATATGAAGGATCATGTATGTACTTCCTTAGAAGAGATATAGAGAACACATCCTGAACTTGAGAGAGGTTTGGAGGAAGCACAAAGTGATAAGTTATCATCCCTACTCAATCAAGAATATCAAAGGGGACAATATACCTAGGGATAAAATTTAATTTATTTTTGAATCTCATAAACTTTTTAAATATATAAATTTACAAAAATTCCTTTTCACCAAATTCAAACTCCATACCCCACTAACGATTGTTATTATAACATCTCTATCAACTTTGAACTACTATTGTGTACTACTGAATGGATCTGAATTTATCTACCATTTCCTCATCTAGATCAGGCCCAAATGGATTTATTTCTACAACTTCATCCCAGTGTGTTGGATTTATACACTTATTATCATAGAGTGCATCATAAGGATATATCCAAATGCTCAATTGAAATTTATTATTGTATGAAAACTAGACTATAGAAAGGTGTTCATCACAACCACCTTTAAATTACATAGAATAAGATCTCAATATATCATCCAAGGTTTGAATGGTTATATCAGACTGGATATCAATTTGATTATGATAAGTAGTTTTGAAACTTAAATCTATATGTAGATCCTACTAAATACACCACCAGAATGTTGAGGTAACCCTTAGATCCCGATCAGATACAATAGAATGTGGTACTCTAAGAAACCTTACCACTTCCTTAAAGTATATTATATTAATATTATCAAGAGAGAAATATTCTCTAATAATAATGAAGTGTTCTAAATATTTAAGGTGATAAAATATAACCCAAATATCATTATGTCCTTTAGAAATTTTTTAGAGTCTAATGATAAAATCCATAGTGATTTTTTCCCATTTCCATTTTGGTATGGTTAATGGTTGTAACATACCCTTAGACTTATGTCTCCAAACCCTAACTTTCATACCTACCATGTACTAAGATACATAACCTTAAATATCTCTCTTCATGCTACACCACTAGAAATACACTTTTAGATCTCTATACATCTTCACACATTTAGGATGAATAGAGAATGATGATTTATGAGCTTCATCCAACAGCTCCTTCAAATCTAGTATAGGCAGAACACGTACACAGTTCCAGAACATTATCATTCTATCACAATAAAGGTTAAACTCAAGAATATTTCTCATATTTTTTTTCAATTCTATTTCTTCCTTTTTTGCCTCATTAATCCTCACTTGGATAGATGGTTGAACACTTATCTAAGCAAGTTAAGATTTCTCCCCTTCCTTCAAGATTTCCATATCCATCCATTTCAAATCCATAAATTTAGGGTCAATTATGATCCTCATCATAGATAAGCTATCATGGTCCTTTAGACTCAGTCATCATCCACCTTATTCACTTTACAAGGGTGTTAATGTATTAAGTAGTCATAATATTTAATAAACTAAAACCATCTTCTCATATACATATTCTATTATTTTTGTGTGAAAATATACTTCAAACTTTTATGATTGATATATATATATATATCACACTTTTATGAATAAAGATAATGCCTCCATATAGTTAATGAAAAAATTATTTCACTTAACTATAAATCATAAGTTTTTTAATTTTTCTCATGAAACTTTAATTGACATTAAGCATAAGCTACAACAATATCATTCTACATGAGAACACATCTCAATCGCTTGTCTGATTCATCATTATATATTACACACCATTCTACAATGAAGGTAAATCTAAGCATATGTGCACTAAATAACCTTTTCTTTAGTTCCTTTGAATTTTATTCACATTCATCTATCCAATGGAACTTTTCTCCCTTTTAAGAGAAATTGGTGAGAAGATTATAAATCTATGATAAATTCTCTATAAAGCATCGATAATATCCAGTTATAATAAGAAAAATGCAGATCTTAGTCATTATGGTTGTTCTATGATAATTTTAAATAACTTATGTCTTTGATAGATCCACCAAAATACTGTCACATGAGTTTATATTATCCAAGAATGAAACTTACTAAATCCAAAATTCACACTTAGTAAAATTTTCATACAAATTCTCCTTTATCAAGGTCTTTAGTATATTTATCTAGTGATATTCATGATCTTTATTGATATTTGAATATATAATAATATTAACTATAAATACTACCATAATAATAAAATTAATATCTAAATACTTTACTTATTAAATCCATGGAAATAGAATGGGAACTTGTAAGACCAAATGGAATAATAATAAATTCATAGTATCCATACCTCGTACAAAAGGTTTTATTGCATATGTATTCATTTTTTACCCTCAAATAATAGTACCCAAATAAAATATCAATCCAATAAAATTATTTAGATCCTCATAAATGATAAAACAAATCATTGATATGGGGTATAGCTTACTTGTTATTGATAGTGATCTTCTTAAGTTCTCGATAATCAATATAGAGTCACATTGATCCATATTTATTTTTAACAAAAATAAATGTTTCACACAAAGGTGACACACTTGTATAAATAAATCCATTTTCAAGATTCTATTAATGATTTTTATTAAATTCCCACAACTCAATAAAGGTCACTCTATATGGAGTCTTTGAAAAATGTGTAGTACCAGGTATGAGTTCTACTGAGAACTCAACATGACAACTTGGTGGAAGACTAGGAAAATGTTCTAAAAATACATCAACAAACTCCCAAACAATATGAATATCATTTATGTTGAATTTATACCCAACCATATAATATAAATACTCCTTTTGAATAGGAATTTATAACCATACATAGGATTTGATTTTCATCATAAGTTCGTATTTATCATCACACTGATTGATGATCATAGTTTGATTCATAATATCAAAAAATGACTTGCCTTCCTTATTAATTGATGTGAAGTTTATATAGATAAATCCAATCCATACCTAATATAACATCAATTTCAACTATAGGGATAATAATAATATTTCAAGGAATCGCATTCACACAAACTTCAACTGGAGAAGAATTATAGACCTAAGATGTGATCTTCTCTACCATTGGGGGGTTTTATAGATAATTCATCAAATAATAATTGAGGATATGAGTAGCATTACTTCACACTATTCTTGATATATAGTAATTCATATAACTAATCACAAATACGGTACTTCAATATTTAATCATACCTTATACCCCCTCAAATTCATCATTATATCTTTAATCTCATACTAAAACCCAAATGGTTTGCATGACCATTAGTAATACCTGATCAAAGTGATCAATCATGAAAAATTATTCATAAAATTTCTAAATCATGGAATCTTATTTACAAACTATGACACCTTCAGTTTTACCTAGGTTATTCAAGATCATTATCTATTAAAATATTTCATGATGGTCCATAAATAAAATGTGATTTAACCAATTAATGTACCAAGAAAGTATTAGAATAGGTGTGTAGTAATGTCACACTCACCTTGCACTATAAATATAGATGAGATATAATCAACCAACTCTTTTCAAGGTTATTACCCCTACATGCATATGTTCCAAAAAAACATCCACTTGTAGTATTCAGATAGGGATATTTTTCTTGAAAACCATACTCCTTTCTTTACCATAACATAAGAAATTATCCTATACATAAGATTATCCTAAGGGTTATTAAAAAAATTATCATCCTATTTTTCAAAGTTTAAAAAAAATCTATAATATAAACTACAATGATACAAGATTTTCATGCATAAATATTGCATCTTTTTATATGAATATTCAATAAATTTCACAAATACATGCTCGAGGAAAATAAGGATTTAGTTTATTTAAAGACTAGATACGAAATATTCTTATTTATTGAAAAATTATAAAAATATCCCATAAGGAGATTTCATTTAGTACTCTTCATAGAAATACCTTACTTAAACCTTTCTTCATAACCTGGGGAAAGTAAACAAAAGAAATAGTGAGATTAGATTCCCAGTAAGGGTAAACATGGGAGATAAAAATCGATGATAATATGAAATAATAAGATAATAATAATGATATGAGATCATTAATATAACTTATAAAGTTCATACCCAATCTATCATGGATCGTAACCATGTTTCATGGCATAAAACATTATCATTTCAAGAAAAGTATCATTAGAGTGAGAAATCATTATAAATCAATCATGACCATAAGTTCGTGTCATAAGAGTGTAGAACCATCATAAGTATATAAAAAATTTCATATTTAAAGGTTAACTACAAATACCATCAAATCTTAATGGAGCATGAGTCAACACCATTTTCCCATAGTGGATCAAGCACATCGAATTTTTTCCTATAGTGGATCAAGCACATCAAGTTGTTTCCCATAGAGAATTAATCACATTGACGTGTTTCCAGTAATTATATCATGAGATATAATACTTTAAATAATACATTATAGGGATTTAAAATGATATGACTATCCATCACATAATGAAAACCATACATTTTTATTCCATAATAATATAAAACATTTATCATATCATCACATCATAAGTCATGAAAATAAAATGGGTTTAATAAACATTTCATCAATTCATTATATCATAACCTTTGGAAAATAAATATGTTTCATAAACATCTCATCATAATAAACCATACATATAAAGAATTATTATGTTATCATTGGATCGTATCCCCAATAAAACATAACTAACATCAATCGATGTTATCCTATATGATAATTCTTTAAAAAGAATCATCGGAATATTTCCTAAGAAAAAATACATTTTTCACTTTGAAATCCCTTATTTAAAGTCTAAAAATTCCAAAAATATTAAAGAAAACATTTTAATTAAAAATAAACTTAATATATGGTAAATTAAACTTTAAATAATCAAGAATTAATGATGGTGGTAAATTTCATACATTCTATATAAGTTAAATTAAAATATTGTTTTCACACTTTTGTAAAAATTCAAAAAGTAGCTTGTCTGTAAAATGAAAAGAAGATTCATTTTAAAACATTTTATAAAAATTAAATAATGAGTAAAAAATAATTTAAACTATCATATTATAACATTCTTGAAAACATTTTTCGTGAGTATAGATATATAAGAATTTTTTTTGACCAAAGAGATAAATAAAGTTGGTTATCTTTAAAAATATTCTTTCAGTCTCTTGGGTACTTAAAGTGGAAAAATGAATAGAAAGAGTGTATTAAAAATAAATAAAGGTAAAAAACGTGAATTTATTGAGAGGTAGATCATTAAATTTCATCATCAAAAACTTATTCATAAGCAATCCTGATAAAGAGTGAAATTTTAACATAAAACCCTTACCATTTTGGTAACTTTTCAATCAAAAGCCTCCTAAAAGAAAGAACTTTAGATTTATATGTGTAACAACCAGAGACTTTATAATAATTTTATTTATAAATAAATTTAATTTTGTTTCTTTATTTATTTTTAGGAAACACCATGTTAAGCTTGCGATACACACAATAATGGGTTGGCTTTCCTTACACGTAAAACCCAGTTTTACTGAACACTAATATATTAATAAAATATTATTCTTTAATATAATATATAACATATCCATTAAATTAGAAGTTATGAATAGTATTAACCACATTTTAAATTTTATACATTCTATTAAATTTTAACATTCATCTATATATTTCCTAGACAAAAAATAAAAAAGATTCCATTTTTCATACAAAAGAAGTATTTTTCAAAAAAATATAGTTTTGCAGCCTTTCGATGGCGAACCCATTTTAAATCTAGTTTTTAAAAAAATTATATATTATATTTAACAAAATAAACTTTTTATATGGAAATGGGATATAAAAAATTTACTTTGTATGAATTTTTTATACTTTTCTGATAAGTTTTAAGTTTTGATGAATACTAAAAATATACTAAATTTTAATTGAACCCAAATTTTTTCATCGAAATAATTTATGTGGATAAATTATATTATTTAATGGTTTTAAAGTAAAAATAGAATATATTTTAACAAGATAATATAATTTTGGTCATTAGAATTAATTTTACCATGAATTTCGATGTAAAAACATTTCAGTATTTTGCAATATTTTAACTTTTAAAACCCCATTTTTCATTCCGACAACGGGATTCATTTTAAATTAAATACTAAAAATTATATGTTCTTAATTTTGAAAAATTAATTCCATATTTGGAATCAGTGGTTAAAAATAATTTAAATAGCTTCCTTTTATTTTTTAGTGTTATCAATAGTAACTTTAGTAATTTTTTATTACCACGGTTAAGGGTTAATCGAGTAATTAAAGGTAAAATTAATATTATAAAATTACCCTAACACCTATAAAAATTCTATTGTATGAGTAAATTATAACCTTATCACCTATTTTTCAAAATAAAATCATTTAATGGACCCTATTTCATGAATATGACATGAATATTATTAAAATTAATGAATATGACAAAATATCACACTCTCGTTTCTTATAAGTATAATAAATTTAATATAGAGATCGCTAGGATATATCATTTATTATAAATATTATTTGGAAATATAAAACAAATACCTACATAATATAAATTTATATATAATTTTTATAGATTAAATAATTTCCATTAATGATGACATAATAGTTATGCATAAATTATTTTATTAATAGAAATATTAAATAAATGATATTAAAAATATTAAAATAGATATAATTTGACTTAATTAATAATATCCAATAATTTTATATATAATTTATAATATTTAGTGACATATTTTAATTATTGGTTTGAAGTTATCATATTTATTATATTTTTAAAAATATAGATATTTAATAGTATTAAAATTAACATAAATGATCTTTTAAAATAAATACTATTTAATTAAATGAAATAAAATTTATTAAAATATAAGGTTCATCCAAATAAATTGGATAATTTTAAATATTTACTAAACGATCCAATTAGGGTACTTTTGGAATTTTATTGTAATTATATTAACAATATAGTGTAATCATACATAAAGACATGGTAAAAGTTTAACTTTTTAACTAAGGGTAAAATCCAAATGATAATGTTAATTTTATGACCTAAACATGTCTAAAATTAATTTTTTGAGTGGAATTCAACCCATCCTAATCTCATCCTCGAAATAAATCACTTTGGATCTATTTAAAACCAAAAATAAATTTATAATAAATTAATATTTTAATATTTTCCAAAAGTACCCCTCACCTCTCTTATAAAAGGGCACTTCTACCTCTCTTTAATTCAAACCTATAAATCCCTTTTATAAAAAAAACCCTACACATTTCCTCTCCAAACTTACCTCACTACATTAAATATTCCATACTTTTGGCACAAATCCATCCTAATGATTCTTTTTTTTCAAATCAAAAGAAGATACCCGAAAATGATGTAATTATTTTATCACCTCTTTCAAAGTTATATTCTTCTTCAACTTCCCCTTTATATGTTTTTTCCATACCAAATTAATAAATATAGAATATAATAGATGGTATGATTTTTTTATGATTATGGGACAACCATATTCCTCTTTTTACCCATCCTACGAAAAAAATATTACCATGTGTGTGTATGTACGGCTTATCGTCTCCACGCCATGGTGAAAACTATTTTTTATTTATAATTTATTTATATAGGTGTAATTATAAGTATAATGGATTTAAATAATTAATATATCATGGTAAGATTCTTTATTTTTAATATACCATCCAATTTGATACCATTTAACCCTCAAGTGAATGATATCATCGCTCAAGTGTACGTACGACCTACTGTCTCCACGATGTGATGAGATTAATTATCCATGTTAACCAATCAAGAATAATTATAAAATATATATGATTTGTAAAAATAATAATTATGAACTTAATTTCATTCTAGATATAAATAAAATAAATCCTACGCATAATAAACATGACTTACATAAAAAACTAGGAATGGGAAAATGAAGAAATTAACACCCAAAACAACGGTAATACTAAAATATTAATACACAAAGGATATAATAGGATCATATATGGTATCATAAATATGTTTTTGTTTCTGTTACAATATAATAACATTTTTTAACCATTATACAGAAGGTTAACGTAACCACAACTAAAGAAAAATACAAGTTAAGGGTTAATTTTGAAATCTCATTATTATCTAAAATTGTTTATGTGGAAGTATTTACTGGGAACTATTTATCATACATGTCCATGTTTCTTGAAAATGTTTTCAAAGTTAATATTTTTAAGGTTTTATGTAAAGTACTATTTAACTAAAACATCATTTTAAATGTGTTAATGATTTATTCTTCTAAATATTTCCCATTAATGTCTATGTTTTTAAAATGGTTTTAGGGATTTATTTATATGGACATGAATGTTTGAAAATGTTAATTCCTTTCAAAAATTACAAAGTGGTATGGGACACTTTGATTCAAAAATATCTTTTAAATGTCTTATTTTATAAATTATGTGACTTTTAATGTTTTCAAAGTAAAAATGGATATTTCTCCCAAATATTTTTAATGATTTTATTAGATTATTTTCATATATGTCAACATCCTTTGTTGGATTTTATGCTTAGTTGAGGTTGATTTATTATGATACAATCTTCCATATTTTATTGAAGGTTTTATGATATATTTGACTATGGGTGTTCTATTTTGATACCATTCTTGGTTTATGGTTAACGTATTAACATTTAGTATGCTAGTTTCAATATGAATTTTTACGTTATGTTTTACCCCTTTTATAAGAGGAATGCATTGAACTTAGTAAGATATGGGTGGGCCCGCTATATCCCCTTGATGCATCAGTAGGTATCATTGTACAAACTAGTGCCTTAGAACAATTCTTTGATGGTATGGTTATTTGTGGTCTTGGCATGAGGCATTGACGGTATGGTCATCATGTCTGGCATTATGCATTCCCTCATTAGGAGATTAGTTATTGATATTAAATGTGATTATTCGACTAGTATAATATCAATGTGAAAAGTTAAATGGAATTATTTTATTTATTATCGCCATATTATATTCAAGTGTATATTTATAATTATTTCATTTCAGTTTTATAATTGTCTTAAAAGTTTGGAATTATTTATGAAATCTTTTACTATATTGTTCAACATTACAGATCATCTGAGCTCACCCATTTCTTATGTTTTATTTTCCAAGGATACCAATAAGTATTTTATGATTGATATTCTGAGTTAATCTTGGATAATAATTTAATTCTCAATCGATTATATATATTTTATTTTATGTTTGAAATTGTAATTTAAATTTTATGTATGTAATATATTTTCCAAGACAGATAAATTGATCAGTCCTTTAGGATTTGATTCCTTGTAATCATGAAAATGTATTAAAATAATGCACTAGTTATGGGATTCTAGGGTTGGGGAATTATATTTGGTAACTGAGGAAGTTTAACAACAACCTTGGAAACTAGATTTAGAAAACTTAGATTATGGATCATAACCCTAAGATAGACTTTGAGGGTAAGTATGGATAAATATACTAAAATTTTGGTAATGTGGATATTATGTAGTTATTACTAGAAAATACATCCCTATCTAGATACTATAAGTGGATGTGGTTCTAGAACATATGTACCTTGGAGTAATAACTTCAACAAGGTATTTGATAGAGCACTATCGTGGGCGCCCTCAAATGATTAGTGTGATTTTGGGGTACTTAGGTGTAGTAGAGTAGTTGACCAATGTCGTCTCTCAAAGGAGGAAGTGAATTTAACAACTTATTAAAGGTATTCTAAAAATAAAATAGAATAGAATTAAAACACTAGTTTAAAGGATGGGGGTTGTTTATAGTTTATAAATATAGAAGAAGTTTTCTGGAAGAAGATAGTATTTTTTTTTGTTTTTAGTTTTAAAATGAAGTTTGATTAAAAAGACACAACAAGAAGATGTTTTTTTTAGAAAATATTTTAAAAGGTGTAATCGATATAGCTCTACCTCTTCATTCACTTATTAATCAATATAATTGAAATAAATATCCACTTAATTATGATCCCCTAATTTTTTAACCCTCAAACCCTACAAGAGTTAACTTAACCACAAAGATGGAATTACTTAAACCCTAGGCTAGCTTCGGAACATGCAATCGCAGCGCCCTGCATTGATTGTTATTCTAAGGTTAGATTATGGTCAGTGGTTAATTAGAGAACATATCCATTCTTTAAATGAGTATTAATTGTGTTTAGGGATTATATTTGAACTCTACAAATTTATCTCGTGTGGTCTTGTATAACCGATTAAGATTACGCTCTCACAATGTACAAAAAATCCCGACCTCGCGTGTTTTTGTGTTAATTGTTCAATTGCTTTCTTAGTTTATTACAATTTAAAAACACAATTCAGGGATCATATTAATTGAATTAAATTATCTCAATGATTCAAAATAATTAAATGAAGAGAGTAGAAGATAGATCTATTACTAAAAGACTACTCTCCCATGGGTGGCGTAATCATCGTAGAAGCGTTTTGCATGTGCAAAGGTTTATAATGGGTATAACCCAATAAAGATTCTACTCAAGAATTCCAGACCAAAGAGGAAGATTAATAGAAGAATAAATTTAAACAAAACAGAAGAAAAGAGAAGAAATAAACGAATAACAAAGAAGTTTATTACACAAATGAAAACATTACGAAATGAAGAAGAGAAGGAGGCTTCGATGAGGGGATCCTTGCTTCAATATGTTTTCACTTCATTTATCCTACCATGCACAAAACACTTACCTCGCTTGAATTTTCTCTTATCACACAAATATCAAGTTTTTTGCAATGTCTTTCTCATCCAAACTCATACAAGGGTCACCATAGGCTTGATAAATTCCTAAATCGCCACCCGATATGAGTTAAGGACGTATATTTATCATGAGGACTTTTTAGGGTTGTTCTGTGGCTTTCGGTTGGTAGGATTTAGATGTGAAAAATTTTGAGGCTGAATGAGGAGGGCTTGACTCATTTTGAAGCAAAATTTCATTATTCTAATTTTCACATAAATATGGTCTTCTCATCAATCCCCATAGTATCAATTCAGGTCCATCATCATGAAAAGTCATGAAAATTTTACACCATTCATCATTTCAGAATCAAAAATGTCAATCTTCTCAAACATGATTTTCTTGAAATCTCCAGATAGTCATAGCTTTCTACCTCAATTAGAAGATCCAGAAAAGGCACAGCTTCACTTATCATGAAAGCTCTAGAAAAGGCATAACTTTCAATATAATGACTTTCTTCAACAGCAAACATATATCTTCATAATTTAATTATCCACCCAAAGTATCACAGAATGTGGTAGCATAACACAAGATAGCTTCCCCCACACTTAAGCTCAACTAGATTATGCAATTTCACTTCAAGTGTTGGTTGGATAGGGAAAATTGGCTTGTAATGTGGCTAACCTAACAGGATGTGCATGGATTTTAAGGGCTACAAGGATTAAATGTTCAAGGTAGGCCATTATAAAAAAGGATTATTTGAAATTGGGGCTTTAATACCAAACAAATGCCTCAATCATTTAAACATAAGTACCTCAAACCCTCAAGTTTCGACAGAAATAAATCAAATTCTGGTTAAATTAAGCATTGTTTGGTTCTCTCAAGAAGTGAGTTGAATGTAAAGAATATGAAAATAATGGTTTAGAAGCCTCATAGGAAAGTGATTTAAAATATAAAGACAGTGAGATGTGGCACGGGATTCAAAATTCAGTGTACTTTTCATGAAATTACTAAATATTTGAACTTGAAACAAAGTCATTTCAGCATTCATTTAAGCTCAGTTTCAAGGGATAAATTCTTCCACTCATTGATATGCATTTCAAAATTGTGATGAGAATCATTTCAGCTCAAAAATTTCAAAAACACAAAGAAAATTGAAAAATAAACACCCAAAATTTGAAAATCACACAATTTTTATTTGTTTTGTTTTAAATCAGGAAAACAATTGAAATTACTAAACTAAAAGGTTCCCTCCCCCACACTTAAAATATTAAATTATCCTCAATGTGAACCCATGAGATGATATATGCACATGAAATGCAAAAAATTTTAAATAGGACAAATAATATACAAGTGAAAGGGTTAGGAACAGCCTAATGTGCTTAAGTAATGATGGGGTCATGCACTGTGATAAAATCCACTACATCAGTAGGAAGTCCCTCAATGTATCTCTTCAAACGTTACCCATTGACTGTAAAGCTCCTTACAATGTCCTCTTGTGTGATCTCTACTACACCATAAGGAAAAACATTAGACACAACATAAGGACCTAACCATCTAAAATTCAACATACCAGGCATCAACTTCAGTCATAAACTATAGAGTAGGACTTTCTCTCCAACATGAAACTCCCTTTTCTGGATCATTTTATCATGAACTACTTTTTATATTTCCTTGTAGAGCCTTGAGTTCTCATATGATGACAGTCAAATCTCCTCAAGCTCTTGAATTTGAAACTTCCTTTGAATTCCATCTTGGGCCAATTCCATGTTGCATTTCTTTATAGCCCAATAATCCTGATGCTCAACTTCCACAGGGAGATGACATGCTTTCCCAAAAACAATCCGAAATGGGGACATACCAATGGTTGTCGTGTATGATGTCCTATAAGCCCACAATGCATCATCTAGGTGATTGCTCCAATCCTTCCTATTTGGTTGCACGGTTTTCTCCAATATTTGTTTCAACTCACAATTTGAAACCTCAGCCTGGCCATTTGTTTGGGGGTGGTATAGTGTTGATGTTTTGTGTGTCACCCCATACTTTCGAAGATGGGAAGAAAGATTCCAATTGAAAAAGTGTGTCCCTTGTTCACTGATGATGGCATTTGGTACTCCAAACCTACAGAAAATTTGAGCCTTGACAAAATCCACTACAACATGAGAATCGTCAGTCCTGGTGGCCTTGGCCTCCACCCATTTACTCACATAATCAACAGAAACCAAAATATATATAAATAAAAATGAACTAGGAAAAGGACCCATGAAATCGATGCCCCATACATCAAAAATCTCTCCAAATAGTATGGATTTTTTGGGCATCTCATGTCTTCTAGAAATGTTCCCAGTCTGTTGGCAATGAGAGCATGACTTACAAAACACATGGGAATCATGGAATAATCTAG
This sequence comes from Viscum album, assembly GCA_963277665.1. NCBI lineage: Eukaryota > Viridiplantae > Streptophyta > Magnoliopsida > Santalales > Viscaceae > Viscum > Viscum album. Next base: position 1,070,867,375 of record OY728139.1, on the reverse strand, counting down.
GCCAATATAATCAAGATTCCAAAACTTTCCTAGTTGTCCGTTGGGGTCCAAAGTGTACACCACAAGCAAGTGTATGAGAAAAATGCAAAACAAACTCAAACTTATGATCAGGAACACACCTCCTAATGACTTGGTCACTACACATGCGCCAGAGGTAAGGATCATCCCACACATAAAACCTAGACTCGCTTTTTAATTTTTGGAATTGATGCTTCTTCAAATTTGTTGGGATTTCATAGGAAACAATGTAATTATCTAAATCAGCATACCAAGGATGTGTACCTGAGATGGTATAGAGATGCTCATCGGGCAAAGTGTCCCGAAGTGGTACCCGGTCCAAGGTGTCACCCTATAGTGTGTGAGTAAGCCTACTCATGTGGTCTGCCACCAAATTCTCTGACCCCTTATTGTATTTTATCTCGATGTCAAACTCTTGAAGAAGGAGCATCCAACGGATAAGTCGTGGATTTTCATCTGGCTTCTTTAGTAGGTACCTCAAAGCTGCATGGTCAGAAAAAACAACTACTTTAGAGCCCAATAAATATGAAGGGAATTTATCTAAAGCAAATATGACATAAAGAAACTCATTTTCTGTGGTAGTGTAGTTTGATTGGGCTGAATCCAATGTCCTTGATGCATAGGAAATCACATGTGAACGTCCTTCCACCCTCTGAGATAAGACAGATCCAACCGCGAAGTTGGAGGCATCACACATAATCTCAAAAGGAATCTCCCACCGTGGGGTCTGTATGATAGGTGGAGTGGTTAGACGTTGTTTTAGCTCATTAAATTAATTCCTGCAAGAAACCTCAAACACAAAATCAGAATCCTTTTGAAGTAATCTTGACACAGGAAGAGCAATCTTACTAAAATATTTGATGAAGCGCCGATAAAATCCTGAATTCCCTAGGAAATATCTAACATCACGCACACATGAAGGATATGGTAAGGATGAAATAATATCTACCTTTGATCTATCAACCTCTATCCCATGTTTTGACACTACATGCCCTAAGACAATGACATGATCTACCATGAAATGACACTTTTCAAAGTTCAGGACCAGATTCTTCTCAATACAACGATTCAACACCTTTCCCAAACTAATTAGACATTCATCAAATGAAGATCCATACACTGTAAAATCATCCATAAATACCTCCATGCATGTCTCAATAAAATCAAAAAAAATACTCACCATGCATCTCTGGAAGGTACCTGTGGTGTTGAAAAGTCCAAATGGCATCCTCCGGTAGGCAAATGTACCAAAGGGATAGGTGAATGTTGTCTTCTCCTGATCCTATAGAGATATAGGAACCTGAAAATATCCTGAAAATCCATCCAAGAAACAATAGTGTGTCTTCACAGCTAGTCTCTCAAGAATCTGATCAATAAATGGGAGGGGGAAATGGTCTTTGCGAGTGGACTGATTTAGTTTCCTATAATCAATACACACACGCCAACTATTTTGCACCCTCATTGGAACTAACTCATCTTTATCATTTTTAACAACAGTAACACCACTCTTCTTAGGCACAACCTGAATAGGACTTACCCACTGAGAATCTGAAATGGGAAATATTATACCAGCCTCGAGCAATTTCTCAACTTCTTTTTTAACAACCTCTAGAAGGGTTGGATTGAGTCTCCGTTGTGGTTGCCTCACCGGTTTAGCCTCATCCGTAAAAAGAATCTTATGCATGCAAATGGAGGGGTTAATACCTGATATGTCTACCAATGTCCAACCAATTGCCCTAATGTTATCTCTCAATAGATTCAAAAGTTTTTCTTCATGTACAAAAGAGATATTGTTAGCAATGATAACAGGTAATCTATCACTACTCAGCAAGTATGCATATTTAAGATTTGGGGGCAATGGCTTGAGTTCCAATGTAGGGGTGATGTATGGATGGAGAAATTGATGCAAGAGACATATCTGCACAATGAACAGCAGTATCAGAATAAAAATCATCAAAATTAGAAAATAATGCATCAAATCTATCAGCATACTCAACAACCATGTCATAATCAGAGTTTATATGATCAGAATTTGAATCCACATCAAAATCAAATCCAAGAGAGGTTTGTCCATCAAAAACAGGTGTGTAAGTACTCTTAGACATCAAACTAGAACCAATACTCAAAATCTCTCTAAACATAAGACAATCAAAATCCATGGATTTTTTACTTGGTGGTTCAAAATGGGAGATAAAAAAAGCAGAATGGTCCTTAGAGGGGTTCTTCATGGAGTCCATAACATTAAATATCACAACTTCATCCCCAAATTCCATGGAAAGTGTACCCTCATTGACATTTATGATAGTTTTTTTTAGTTTTGAGGAAGGTTCTACCTAAGATAATGGGGGCATGAGAACTTACATGATCATCCTCCATGTTATGCACGTAGAAATCTGCTGGAAAGATCATTTCTCTTACCCGGACAAGTACATCCTCAAGGACTCCCACTGGATATGTCGTATCTCTATTTGCTAATTGCACCACTACTCTCGTCGGCTTCAACTCACCAACCTGTAAAGAAGAGAATACAGAGTGAGGTATCACATTTATTGAAGCTCCTAAATCACAAAGAGCATCAGAGAAGTGCAACTCGACTATGGTACATGGGATGGTGAATGTCCCGGGATCCTTGCACTTTGCCGGCATTGCTAGAGTGGGTGTAATTAGTGATGACACATTCCTTCCAAGATTGATCCTCACATTTCCCTTGAGCCATCTTCGATTGGTGCAGAGTTATTTTAAGAATTTGTCATACCTTGGGATTTGTTTGATGGCTTCAAGTAGAGGAATATTGATATCCACGCGCTTGAATGTGTCCAAAACCTCCTTTTGCATTGCTTCTTCAGCCATCTTCTTGGTTTGAACAACCCTGTTTGGAAAAGGAAGGGGTTTAGGAGGAACATCATCAATCTTTTTCTTACCTTTATATTTCTCCTTGGATTTCTCATCAGTTGGTATGGAATGTGGCTTCTCTAGAGTTGAGGTGAATCCCAATGGAATGGTAGGTACAGAGGTATCGTTCATTTGCTTCCCACTTCTCAAGGTGATGGCACTGACATTCCCCTTTGGATTTGGAGTGGGCTGGGAAGGTAGATTTCTATAATTCTTACTCACAAGTTCATGGAGGGCAGTGGCAATCTGGCTCATTTGAGTCTTCAACTCCCTCAGCTCCGAACCTTGACTTTTCAACTCATTCTGTTGATTATGAACAATTTTCTTCAAAAGGTCATCAGTGTTAGAATCTACCTTGTGTGGGGGATTCCCTTTTTGTTGGCTTGTTGATGCTTGGGCTTCAAATCTCCTTTGGGGTTGTTGGAAACCCTGCTGGTAAGGCAGAGGCTGCTGGAAGTTTTGTTGAAAGGGTGTCCTTTGTTGTTGTCTGGGGCCATACCTCATGTTCGGTTGATCTTTCCACCCTTGGTTGTATGTTGGGGCAAATGAATCAAACTTCTTTTGGGGATATGGTTGTCATTTATTCTGAAATGGTCTCCCTGGGAATACTGTTGCGCAATCCTCTATCTCTTGTAGTTGTGGGAAACAGTCAGTTGGGTGGCTTTTCTCAGTACAAATGCCACAACACCTTGAAGGAGTGGGTTGGGATGTATTTTGAGCCAAAGAAATATGCCTCACCATAGTGGTCAATTCTTCCAACTTGGTATCAATCAAATGACTTTCAAGAGAAGAAGGACTTACCTGATGTACTCCCCGGACATGTGGTGTACCTCGATCGCCAAATTGTTGGGAGTTTTGTGTCATCTTGTCGATCAATGCAGGTGCGGCTATTGGTGTCTTGTCCACCAATGCCCCTCCTGCTGCGGCATCCACCATGATCCTCTCCATAGGTGTGAGTCCTTCATAGAAGTACCAAATGAGTAATTTCTCACTGATTTGGTGATGTGGGCAGCTTGCACACAACTTCTTAAATCGCTCCCAACACTCATACATTTACTCCCCTTGTGCTTGCTTGATCCCCAATATCTCCTTAAGAATATAATTGGTCCTCGATGCTGTAAAAAATATCTGCAAGAAAAGACATTTTAAATCGTTCCAACAAGTTACATCCTTGGGTTGTAAATAATACATCCAATCTTTCGCAGCTCCATCAAGTGAGAATGGGAATGCTCTTAATTTGATTTGATCATCAGAAACATTTATTGGTTTAAGGTTTGAGAAAACCACATTAAATTATTTATGTTTTTTGTTTGGATCCTCACCAGATAATCCATGAAATTTTGGAATAAGGTGAATTAACCCATATTTTAACTCAAAGTCTGATTCGAGATTAGGGAATGAAATACAATTTGGTTGATAGTCAATATCAGGTGCAGCCAATTCTCGAATGGTTCTATTAAGTTAATTTCCATTATTTCTAGCCATTGGTTCCTATTTTATGTTTTAATTTGAATTGATTCCAATTTCAATGTTTCCAAAAGAGAGGAATTCACCAACTGGTTGAATATTGAAACTTCCCGTAGACTAAGAATTTCTGATTCAAGCCCTAAGGCTATGTTCAATATCAGGGTCAAGATCTAAGAGATATTTGGTATTAGTTCGTGTCATAAATCAAATAAAAATGAAAAGAATGAAAGTGGACCATAGTAAAATCAAAATGAGAAGTTTGAGTTGATGGTCCAAAAATAAAAGAAGAGGATGAAAAAAAATGAAAACTTGAGAATGGGGAAAGATGAAAGAGAGAGGTGAAGAAAATAATAAAATGAAAAATAAAAGAAATACCTCTAAATCGTTGAAATAATTACTTGCCTCCTCAACAATGGCGCCAATTTGATAGAGTTCTGTCGTGGGAGCCCTCAAATGATTAGTGTGATTTTGGGGTCCTTAGGTGCAGCAGAGCGGCTGACCAAGGTCGTCTCTCAAAGGAGGAAGTGAATTTAAAAACTTATTAAAGGTATTATAAAAATAAAATAGAATAGAATTAAAAAACTAGTTTAAATGATGGGGGTTGATTATAATTTATAAATCTAGAAGAAGTTTGTTGTAAGAAGATTTTATTTTTTTTTTAGTTTGAAAATGAAGTTCGATTAAAAACACACAACAAGAAGATGTTTTTTTAGAAAATATTTTTAAAGGGGTAATTGATCTAACTCTACCTCTTCATTCACTTATTAATAATTATCATTGAAATAAATATCCACTTAATTATGATCCCCTAATTTGTTAACCCTCGAACCCTACAAGAGTTAACTTAACCATAAATATGGAATTACTTAAACCCTATGCTAGCTTCGGAACACGCAATCGCAGCACCCTGCTTTGATTGTTGTTCTAAGGTTAGCTTATGGTCAGTGGTTAATTAGAGAAAATATCCATTCTGGAAATGAGTATGAATTTTGTTTAGGGATTATATTTTAACTCTACAAATTTATCATGTGTGGTCTTGTATTACCGATTAAGATTACGCTCTCACAATTTACACAAAATCCCGACCTCGCGTGTTTTTGTGTTAATTGTTCAATTGCTTGATTAGTTTCTTACAATTTAAAAACACAATTCATGGATCATATTAAGTGAATTACAGTATCTCAATGATTCAAAATAGTTAAATGAAGATGGTAGAAGATATATTCATTACTAAAATACTACTCTTCCATGGGTGGTGTAATCATCGTAGAAGCATTTTGCATGTGCAAAGGTTTATAATGGGTATAACCCAATAAAGCTTCTAATAAATAATTCCATCCCAAAGAGGAAGATTAAGAGAAGAAGAAATTTAATCAAAATAGAAGAGAAGAAATAAAAGAAGAACAAAGAAGTTTATTACACAAATGAAAACATTACAAAATGAAGAAGAGAAGGAGGTTTCGATGAGGGGATCCTTGCTTCAAGAGCTACCCCTCTTACAATGGTTGGATAATTTGGGTGAAATAAATTCTCCTTTTCCTACAATATCCTAATGCTCTTTCCAACCCCTCCAAATGTGAAAAACTCCAATTTTTATAGGGGAGGGGAGGGGAGGTTACAAGTGGTTTCAAATATGAATGTGGAAATTCGGCCAAATATTTTATTCCAACTTGCACCGCCCATTTGGCCACCACAACGCGTGAATTGGCCGTCCTTATAGAAGGATAATATGTGTGGATATGGGTCCTATATCTCATATAAAAATATGGGCTTAATAAAATCCCTTATGAAAGAGTTATGACTAAAATACAGAAGCTTTTCCATTCTGACATGTCCAGCCCACCTTTGCATTTATGGCCCAATTATGCCATTCAAATGCATTCTTTTGATCGTGTGTCCTGAATAAAAGTCTTAGAAAATTCAGTTAGGAACACTTTTAAAAAAATTCAAATTCAAATAATAAATATAAAAATATTTATCTATGAAATACTACAGTGCACTATAAAGGATAAAACTGGAATTTTCACCAAATTTTCAAATGAATGATCAAATACCAAATATTTCATAAATGAATATATTTAGCACAATGTGAGGAAATTATATCATTTATTATCAACAAAATATTCAAAAAATAGTATTTTATCAGACTTTCGGGATTAACTAGGGGTAACCTGGTACACAACAACGGGCCTTACTATGCACCTGGTTTGACACTCCCTGGGGATATTCTTAGGATAATTCACATTTTATTTACCTACCATTAAAAAGGATTTAAAACTAGATATTACCCCAAGGTAACCAAAGTTTATAATTCTAGGATTTATGATGCATAAATTTATGTTATGTGTTATACCATATTAATAGTTATACAAAGTACATAACTTTATAAGCTAATCCAGTATATTCTATCTTATAAAAATGGTGCCTATAATAAGGAATGAGAACTCCAATAATGAACATGAACCAAAGAGTAATAAATATCATATATTTCATGGTCTTAAGCCAACATTTTCAAGGAAAATATTTTCCCATATATTCTCCTTATATGAATAAATTGTATCTTGAGTTAATAAGATAAGTAAATAATTCTTTGATTTCTATGGATTTGAAGGGAAGCAAGACAATAATATGATGCTAGAGAAAAATATAGATAAATGGGAGAAGTGAAATAATTATTTTCCCACATGTGATAACTTTGGAATGAATCACCATTGTAAATGCTTGAAGGGAATTAGAATTTTTTATATGTGAGGACAAAGGGACACCAAGTTCATGATTGAAAGGGTAATAAAAATGTTTCCAATGTAAAATGCTTCAACTTCAAGGAGATGGTACACTATGAAAATCATTTTACTAATCATAAAAGAAATATACCCTAGATGATGTTATTGGATAATGATCAAGTTATGATACTTTCGAAGATGAAGTGGACTGATTAATATTCCTATTCAATAATTATTTTATTTGAATACTTTATTAGAAATGTAATCGTTATAATAAATATGAAGTATATAAGGGTTTTAATGCATTTCTATTTCATTAAGGATTTGATATTTTATGGTACTGAGTAAAGTGACATAGTTTCAAGTTAAACATTTAATAAAATATATGGTTGATAGAAAGATAACCCTTAATATGTTTCTAATACTGAGATAATGATGTTTGAATAAATATGTGATTTATTTAGATTAATTATATTAAATATTATTGACTACCTTATAATTGATTAATGGTTTGTTTATTCCATCATTCTTGGAGTTTAAAACATTTTTGGATTTAAAGAGTATATCCAATATTTTGTGTTTTATATAAGGAATAAGGAAGAATAAATTTATTCAACATGGTTTTATATTAATTTAGGGTATTACTATGTTTTATGAGAATAAATTATGAGGCTATTCACATGTTTAGTATATGAAAAAAAAGATATTCATTATGTTGTGTGACCTTCATTATAAAATTTTAGACAGTGATTTTGGACAGAAGTATTTTGGATAAGTCTAAAGGTTGGAATGGATTAAGTTGAACATTGGATAGTATTGTTTAAGGATAGAACATTTATTAATATTATTTTTATAATTTTATAATAGTATAGTTTAATGAAAATGACAACCTGCAATTCAGGTGATAACCCATTGTATTCGGAAAGGCTGTGAGAGTTGAAACCGCAACCGAAGGGCGACAAGGGTGCATCGTCAGCCATTAACCTACGTGATATCCTAGTTTGTATAACCTAGTTTTTTTGTATTTAAATGGTATGAAATATGATGTATAAGTTCATTTTTGGAACCTTATATGATTAATATAAATATAATATTTTTTAATTTTATTATCTTTTGGATATAAAGATAAGTTTGTAGTATAAATTAGTTAAAGGATGGAACTTTACTTGTCAAGTAAGTATGCTTCCTTTTTTTCTTATTATATGAAGTAAACTAATTATTATACACTATGAAAAGGATCTTAAAACCCAAAAAATCCTAGTACATTATTTTGTGATGAAACAAATGGCCCCTTGGATCATCGTATATTTATAGGTTAGTGGTTGTTCACTTTTTTCTAATCATGTTCTCTATCACTATCTATCAGAACCTGATGGTTACATTTTTTTCAGGTTCATGTTTTCCTAAATTGAACCCTAGTATGTGATATCTTTAGTGAACTTCATACTTACCTTTATTTATTTTAAAGTGGGGGTCTCATTAATCCTTTTCTGATGTGTTATTTAAGCAAAGATGTTTGGAAATGTCAAACCCCTAGTTTTTGATCCTAAGTTTAAATTGGGAGAAAACAATTTATTGAAGGAGAGAAGAATCTAAAACAGCAATAATTTATAATATTTTCATTTATAAATTAATTTAATTTAGTTTTTTTCTTGATTTTTACTCAACACCATGTTAATCTTATGTTACACTCAATAATGAGTTGGCTTGCGTTACACACAAGGACCAGTTTTACCAAACAATAATCTATTAATAAAATATTACTATTTAATATAATATATAACCTAGTTGTTGAATTATAAGTTATGAATAGTATTAACCAAATTTTAAATTTTATATATTCCATATAATTTTAATATTCATATTATGTATTTTCTAGACATGATATAAGAAAATATTCCATTTTTCGGATAAAAAAAGTTATTTTCCCAAAATACAGTTTTGTCTCCTTTTGATGGTGCACCCATTTTCAATATATTTTTTGAAAACTTTATATATTATATTTAAAAAAATAAACTTATTCTTGGGAATTGGGATATAAAAATTTACTTTGGATTAATTTTTTATATTTTTCTGATAAGTTTTACGTTTTGATGAATAGTAAAAATATACTAAATTTTAATTGGAAACAACTTTTTTCATCGAAATAATTTATATAGATAACTTATATTATTGAATGTTTTTAATGTAAAAATATAATATCTTTTTACCAATAATATAATTTTGTTCATTGAAAATAATTTTACCATGAATTTTGATATAAAAACATTTCAATATTTTGCAATGTTTTAACATTTAAAACCTGTTTTTCATTCCGACAAAGGGATTAATTTTAAATTAATTAATTCAACTTCTATGTTTTGAATTTTGAAAAATTTATTCCATATTTAGAATAATTGGGTCCAAATTATGTAAATTCTTTCCTTTTATTTTTGGGTATTATGAATATTAACTTTTGTAATTTTATTTATTACCGCAGTTAAGGGTAAATTTAGTAATTAAAGGTAAAAATAATATTATAAAATTACCCTAAAATCTATAAAAATTATATTTTATGACTAAATTCAACCATTATCACCTATTTTTCTAAATAAAAACATTTCATGGACCCTTTTCCATGAAAATTATATGAAAATTATTAAAATTAGTGAATGTGACAAAATGTCACACTCTCATTTATTTTAAGTATAATAAATTTAATATAGAGAAAACTAAGAGATATATTTAATTATAAATAGTCTCTATAAATATAAAATAAATACCTAAATCATATAGATTTATTTATAATTTTTATATATTAAAAATTTACCATTAATGATTTTAGAATAGTGATGCAGAAATTATTTTATTAGTATAAATATCAAATATATGATATTAAAAATTTTAAAATAAATATAATTAGACTAAATTAATGAAATAAACTACTTTTATAGATAACATAGACTATTTATTAAAATATTGGAAGTATTTTCTAAAATCTATCATGTTTTTTGTATATTTTTAAAAATGAACATATTGAATAGTATTAAAATTTCCATAAATGATATTTTAAAATAAATACTATTTTATTAAATGATATAAAAGTAATAAAAATATAAGGTTAGACCAAATAACTTTTTTAATGTCAAATATTTAATAAATTATCCAATTGTGGTTCTTTTGGAATTTTATTGAAACTATATTAACCATATAGTGTAAAAATACAAGAAGACGCGGTATAAGTTAAACTGTTTAACCATGGGTTAAATCCAAACAATAAGGTTACTTTTATGACATAAAAATGTATAAAATTCATTGTTTTAGGTTTTTTAGACCCATAATCATCTTATTATTTAAATCAATCACTTTTTTATCTATTTAAAAGCTAAAATAAATTTGTAATAAATTAATATTTTATGATTTTCCAAAAGTGCCCCTCACCACTCTTATAAAATGTCGATTCTCCTTCTCTTTAATTCACACCTATAAATACATTTTCCTCTACCAAAACCTACCCATTTCCCTTTCCAAATTCCCTAAAAACATCCTATATTCCATGATTTTGGCATAAATCCATCCTAATGAGTCCTTTTGTGCAAATAAAAAGAAGATACCAGAAAAAAGGGGTAATTGTTTTACCACCTTTTTCAAAGTTATTTTCTTCTTCAAACTTCATATTTCTATGTTGTTTCATACCAAAGTAATAAATATAGCATATAATATATTTTGATATGTTTTTGTGATTATGGTTCAACCATATTCCTCTTTTTACCTATCCTACGAAAACAATATCACCATAGGTGCGTACGTATGGTTTACCGTTTCCACACCGTGGTGAAAACTATTTTTTATTTATATTTTATTTTCATACGTATAATGATGAGTATAATGGATATAAATAATAAATATATCATGATAATTATTCTATATAATTAATATATCATCCAATTTCATACCATTTAACCATCTAGTGAATGATATCATCGCTCGTGCATACGTATGACTTACCGTCTCCACGACGTGATAAAATTCATTCTACACATTAACCATTAAAGAATTATTATAAAATTTATATGATGAGTAAAAAATAATAATTATGAACTTAATTTAATTCTGGATATGAATAAAATAAATCCAATTCATAACAAACATGACTTACATGACAAAATAGGAATTGGAAAACGAATCAATTAACACCCAAAACAACTGTAATATAGAAATATTATTAACAAAAGGATATAAGAGGATCATATATGATATCATAAATATGGATATGGTTATAGTATAATTTAATAACATGATTTAACCATTATACATTAGTTTAACTCACCCTTGACTAAATAAAAGTACAAGGAAAGTGTTAATTTTACAATCTTATTATTATCTGAGATTTTTTATATGTAAGTATTTACTAAGACATATATATCATCCATGTCCATGTCCCTTGAAAATGTTATCAAAAGGAATATTATTAAGATTTTATGTAAGGGAATATTTCACAAAAATATCATTTTAAATGTTTTAAATATTTATTCTTCTAAATATTTCTTATTAATTCCCATGTTTTCAAAATGGTTTTAAGGAGTCATTTATATGGACATGGGTGTTTTAAAATGTTAATTACATTCAAAAGTTTCAAAGTGTTGTAGTAAAATTTGATTCAAAAATATATTTTAAATGTCTTATTTTATAAATTACATTTCTTTTAATTTTTTCAAAGTAAAAGAGGGATATTTATCTCAAATACTTTTAATGATTTTATTAGATTATTTTCATCCATGTCAACATCCTTTGTTGGATTTTATACTTAATCAAGGTTGACTTATTATGATAAAATATTCCATATTTTATTTAAGAGTTTATGATATATTTGACTGTGGATATGGTATTTGGATATAATTCATTTTTTATGGTTAATGCATTAACATTTTGTATTCTAGTTTTAATATTATTATTTATGTTATGTTTTAAAATTCTCATAAGAAGAATGAATTGGAATTAGTAAGTGATGGGTGGTGCTCGCTATATCCCCTCGATGAATCATTAGGTTACATGAGAAAAACTAGTGTCTTGGAATAAGGCCTTGATGTTATAGTGATTTATGTTCTTGGCATGAGGCCTTGACAGTATGGTCATGATGTCCAAAATTATGAATTCCCTCATTATGATATTAGTTATTGATATTATATGTGATTATTCAACTAGTACAATATACATGTGAATTTTTAAAAGGAATTATTTGATTTATTCTTAAAATATTATGTTCGTGTTTATGTTTATAAGGTGTATTCTTCAGTTGTATACTTACCTTAAAATTTTATGATTACTTATGAAATCTCTATTGTATTGTTTAACCTTACTAGGCAACTGATCTTACCCCTTTCTTTTGATTTATTTTCTAAGAATACCAAGAAGTTTTTTATGATTGATATATAGGAGAATAATTTTGTTCTCAAAATATTATCTATGTTATATTTTATGTTTGAAATTTTAATGTAAAGTTTAAGTATGTAATCTATTTTCCAAGACTACTAAACCGATCAGTCTTTCGAGATTTGATTCCTTATAATCATGAAAATTTATTAAAATAATGCATCTACTCTAGGCTTCTAGGGTTGGGGAATTAAAATATGAAAATCCAAATAATTTTTATCAAAATTATCATCAAATAAATTCATGGGTATTATATACACCATATAAAAGAAACAATTGGTGAATATGGCATGTGTATTACAAAAAATAAAAGTAAGATGAAAACCCCTTAACCTAAGTATAACATCCTTCATACGTGTCTAAAACTCATGTATAATAAATATAGATTTATTATATATATATATATTATATAACCATAATAATATATATAATTTCCATATATTATTTATTTAAAACCTTTTATCACCCATGTATTAATAATTATTCCATAAAATAAATGTTTTGGGTTATAACTACTTTATTTTTCATGTATGTTTTCATTTGATAGTTTTAGTCCTTAAAATTTTATCATGGTTAAATAATTTAAATTTTTTTAATAATTACTTAAATATCTTATATATTAATTATATAAATATTTATATTAATATATAAAAGATATATATATCTATAGAAAACTGAATTACATTATTCATGGAGATGATAAGTCATACGTACACATTAACGTTGTTTTCACTTTTCAATGGATGGAATAAAATAAAGGTAAATATTAATTCACCTTTATAGAATCAATATTATATCATGTATATCATATATATTAATTAAATATATGATTATTACCATTCATGTAATGTGTAAATGAAAAATAAATCACATCACTGCAAGGAGATGATAGTCCACCTTTATGCTCGAGTGACATTATTGTTTTCCAATAGGTTGGAAGGTAAGTAGTTAAATATTATATAATAATTAAATAAGAATAATTATTTCATCAGTATAATATAATTCTTTAAATCCATCATTATATCTATCAGTGAGAGGCGGTGATGGAAAATTAACTACATTTGTTCGTGAGGTAGTAGTCTATCTTACACACGATTGATGAATCTATTTCTTATTTGATGGAAGAGGAGATGGATTTAAGTCATTCCATAAAAATATTAACATATCATTATATGTTATATATTTTTGTTGTTATATTTTAATTATTAATACATTGTTGAAGTTGTAAAAAGAAGTAAAAAAAATAAATAGCTTGGTGAAGATAATTACCTTTGTTTAGAAAAACCTTCTTGAGATCTCTTATTAAGGACCCTAGGGTTAGTATTTTTGGAAGACCTTCAGATCTATAACATGAATAAGTATGTTGATAAGATATTTAGGTATGTTTTTTTAGATAAATGGATTAATTGGCATAAATAAGTTAGGGGAGGAGGTTCTCTTTTATAATTGAGGTGAGTGGAACACCTATAATATTTCAAAGTATTAATTTATTATCAAGTCATGCTCTTAGAAAAATAGCTCCAAAATGTAACATTCAAAAAATTAATATGATATAAGCTCAAAATATTACTATAAAATATAAATTATATAAGTTTTTAGGTCATTTTAACCCTTATCTTTAAATATTAATCACTTGGTAAACTTGTATTAACATTAACCATAATAACAAATATTTACTATTTTTACTATTCAGTATGACCAAAAATTAAGTTGAACATATTAAATTATATTAATTATTATAATAAAATATATGGAATACATTTTATCAAATTCAATTCAAAAAAATGGTATGATTTAATTTAAAACTAAACTCACAATCGTGATGAAAAGGTGATTTTCCAAAGAAAAGGTTTTCTTAAGTATAAAAGGTTTTTATATAAAAATTCAGCATAAAATTGATTTCAATGACCTAAATTAGATTAATAATATTATTATTGAACTAATTATTCTTTTAAAACCATTTTAAAAAAAAATTAAAATTCTTTAAACAAAAAAATATTAAAAATCAGTATTTTCACTATTTATAAAAAAATTAATCTTTTCAGAAATTTATCAAAAATTCAATATAAGATAATTTTCACATGTTTATTTTAAAAATTAATTTAATTTCTTGAAATAAATTTTCTAAAAGTGTCAGAAATTAATTTTAAAATCAGTTCAAAAATCAATACGAAACAACTTTTTAGAAAAAGAACATTTTTAAGCATAAAATAAAATTTATTTATATCTCATACCAAGGAAAAATATTGTACGAATGATAAAATATTTGATTTAATATATAATATATAAATTTATCTAAAATAATTTACCAATATTTATTGATTTATTTAATTAATATGAAAACACATTTCACATATAAAAAGTGTTTTTCAGAAGAAAAAAACATTTCTTTTACTTTCAAATGATTTTTATTTTCATTTCAAATAAATTAATAGCCTGTGAATTTTTTTTATATATGATTAAACCATATAATTTTTATAATTTAGTTATTCCTATTCATACCCTCTAATTTAATGGCTAGGTTATAATGGTATACTATATTATGGTTCATTTAGAATCAGAGTTGCATGTAGCACAAGCTATCAAATATATTAAATTTATTTAAAAAGAAATATATCATAAAATATCGGGGTTTTACAAAAGTAATTTCCTAATATTGAACACATTCTTTAATTTTTTTTCTAAGTCATAATTTCTTCTACTATATCTATGTCCACTGAAATCCATACCTCATAAATTACATACTTAAGGAAATACGCCTCTTGAATCCCAAAGTGGAACTTTGATATTTTTTCATAAAGTTAATGTGCTAAAAGTATACTCAATACAATCTTAGGGTTCCTAAAAGACATATTTTATATCTTGAAATATATCAAGATATACTCTATAAATATAATGATGTAATAATCAAGATATATATGAAAAATTCTATTTCTGGGATCCAGGAACACCACTAGTTAAGTTTTTCAAACCAAAAGGAAAAATAAGATAATCATATAGTATATATCTACTCCTAAACACAATCTTGGGTATATCCACTTCTCCAACACAAATATATTGATATCTTAAATAAAGATAAACCCTGTAAAACCTCCAAGATACCCATAAATAATAAAAATATGTCATCAATCATAGGTAAGGCATAAATTTTCTTCACTATTACCTAATTAATATTTCTATAGTACACATAGAACCATAGAATATTCTCTGAATACATGGAAAATAACATTGGATAACCCAAAGGATACATGCTTGGTTTGATAAATACATTTGCCTCCAAATCCTCTAATTACACCTTCAAATATCTCAAATCAATTGGTTTCATATCATATGTAATTATAAATATTAGTTTCACCATGGAAAAAATCTGGGTCTCAAATTCAATTCTTGTATCTAGGGGAAGACTTGAGAATCCACCTGGGCAGAGATCCTAATAATGATGCACCACTAGAAGAAATATGGAGGGGGATATGGTTGATTCTACTGTGAAAGATAAGCCTACTACTTGTATCGTGATATCTTTAATATGGATCAGGTATGTTCCTATCCTACCTACTTCTATATCCCACTCAATGATCCAAAGGAACCTTTCTCCTATAAGCATAGTGAAAGATACACATCTCTGGTAATAGTTGATATGAGTTTGATAACTGGTCAACCAATCTATTTTGAGTATCACATTGAAACTAGTCATCTAAAAGATCATGAAGTCCCACAAATTTCCATAGTCAGCAACTATCATTGGTTATTTAGGACATCACTAGAGGTGGTCTACTCTTTTTCTCAAATGTGTATCAATAGAGATAAACTTAGAAGAAAACTTAACCAGTAAATCTAGTCCATCCACAACTTGAGTTGATATGAAATAATATGAAGTTCTTGTATCAAAACAATAAAGTAGATAGCATAGAGGTAATCAATAATTCTCATCTAAATGCATATGTTCCCTCTCCACTAGTGTCTATAACCTCATTCATTGCATAAATGTTTTCTCCTCCTTAGAAAAACTTTCCATATATGATGCATGACATGTCTGAGTCACTAATATTATTGGTTCATGAGACTATTATAGAGGACCCTATATTTCACCTTAACCTATGCTCCTTGAATTTGGATGTGAATATTTCAAAGAAAAGCACTGGATAAGGTCTATCCTCCCACATCAGTGACATTTATTAACTATCTTCACACATGATGTATTAAAATGTCTCCTCCTCCCATAATTGTAGCACCTGGTCGAGGCTCCTCCCACCAATGTAGTAGAATAATACTTACTCTACTCCATATTTCTACCACCATATTGTTCCTATCCATCCTTCCTCTTTATACTATCATAATAGAAGAGGAAACTTATAAGAATTTCCTCCTCTATATCCTTCTCAAAAGTTAAATCCTTTTGAACCGCTTCTATATAATTCATCAGGTCAAATCCCCTAATCTGATGTCTAAGATCTGGATAATGTCCAATCTCAAACTTTCTAGCCTTTTATGGATCATTCCTAGACAAAATAGTTTCAAATTCATAGAAACTATATGAAACAAGCCGAGTAAGAAGAAACTAACATCATCCCCTACTAAAGCTCCATAAACTCCTATGCTCAGTCTAACTTTAGTGTATCAGGAAAGAACTCATAGAAGAACAAATCATTAAATGCCTATCAAGTAAGACCCTCACGCCTGCCTTCCTGACCCATGATGCCCCATTGCCTCTTGGCAGGTCTTTAAATGACAAAGTCCACTAGCTTCACCTTCTTATCCCTGGGGGTATCTACTAAGTTTAAGATTTCATCAATGATGTCAATCTGTCGCTTAGAATCCTTAGAACCACCAGTTCCCTATAATACTGGTGCATGTTGGAGCTAAAAATCCCAGGAATAGTTGATCGTCATCCTTTTCACCCATCTACCCTGAATAGGCATAATTTTTTATACTTTGGACTAGGGTGGGTTTTCTAACATAACCACTGAGGTTGGTGAAAGATCATTCTCAAGTGTATCCTTTTTCATATCATGTGGTGGTACTAGGGAGTCATCCCTCATAGAATTATTCTGGAATCTCTAAGGTGTAATTTTTCTATAATGTCAAACTAATGTTTAGAATTCTTATAAAAACTTGTATATAATACCAACATAAATAATTATCAGGCATAAGGTACTTTTATAGAAATTTTTATCCTAGTAGATACCCACATATAAGGTATAAGACCTTTAATTCCACCCAAGGATCAAGCCTAGACCTCCATTCCTGCGCATTAGCCACAGTCACACATACACACACACACACACACACACACACACACACACACACATATATATATATATAACATAATTGTATTCACAAGTTCAACAAAATAATTCTAACACAGATATATCACAACTTTAATAATAGAGTTATATCACTCAACATATAGAACAATCAAGGAATGAAATTAAATAAATACCATGCAGCTCTAAATATGTATATATATATGACATGTGATCCTATGTACCTACTCATGATGCATGAACGCACCCAAATACCATAAAATTGTAACAACGACCCCATCACTGATAACTTAAAGGTCAACCACACATGAGCTAAACAAACTCATGGAAATTACCCAACCTGATTTCCACACAGCCTATCTCTTTTCTATAATAACCTCAAAATAAAATAAATGAAAACTAAAGAATTTGATAATATTTTGTAACACCCCATCCCGAATCACTGGGTATAAGATGAAGTTCCACATAATATCTAGCAAGCCTCTCCATACATAAGAGTCTATTAATTGGTGGTGAGGGTATGAAGTCACATGGTAATATTATTCCCTTGTTAACCATAGCCATCAAAGGATAACACTAACATAAAAATAGATAATAAATAACACAATAAAAATAATAATAAAAAAATATTGAAACAGATATCATATCAAGTCATATGATAATAACCAAATTGATCCCAATGTAGAAGGTAAACAGTATAAAAATTCAATTAAATATAAATAAATAAAGTTGTTTTGGAAACTATCTAGATTCCATCCCTAAACCACATCCACCTCCCAACTCCAAGTTCCTTGGAAACCTACTGTAGGCCCTTTTCCATTCTCTAGATCCCTAGTCATGAAGTCTATATGTGAACCAAGATGTCCATGTAGGGTGTGATTATAAACCCATTATGAAACCACAAATGCATCCTCAACATAATTACACATTTATATATAAGTGTATAACATGACGGAACCGGTAAACATTCATTTAATCATACAAACAATCATGTACCAAGTGATTTTTCATTAACTAGTGGCCACAATCCCTGACCATACCTGCCTCAACAACATGCTGGATGAATATCATATGTTTTTTATGAATTAGATCATATTGATTAAATCCTCCCACCTTTAAGGATAATTTTTGTTCTGTATTTAATGAAAAATTCCAAACCCACCTTTAAGGGAAAGTGTCACCCATTTCATTTGACTACCAACTCACCTTAGATAGTATGCATACTTTTATACTTTAACAAAAAAAACTCTTCACATGTGAAAGGATGTTCCTCAATAGTAAATCTTACTAGCCTATAAACCCTCTTCTGAAGGTGCATAGAAATATTCTACCATAATCTCATCACATGCCAAGAACAGTGTTAACCATCATACACTAAGCCATGTCCAAAGAGTCATGTTTCCACAACTCTCCCTTTATGAAGATGGGTAAATCCACCAGGGCCATATGTCAACCTAAAAAAAGAGATAAGGCTCCACTATCTATGTAAAAAATAATATGTAAGAAATTAATATTAAAGAACAACATATCATAATAAATACTCCACATATTATGAATGGTAGATAAGAAGGGTACAATATAACAAGGAATAATCATATAATGTCAAACATTCAAAAGCTATGAAATATTACTCAAAAAATTCTTAAAACTGTATGGAATGTAAAATACATACTTAAAATAAGGTATCAATGTATAAACTATATATATCTAATATACCTATCATGTAAGGGTATCTAGATGAGGCATATATACAAACCAAAATTCCAAACAATTCTATATAATGGACCAAGATTGTAAGGACTTCCTACCACTAGTGTGACAAGCACAATAACTAAGATCTGTGGAGGAACAACACATGGATCACACCCATTTTTTGTTCCCAAATTTACCCTAATGGTATAAGTGGTTTTTGAAGTACAATTTGGGATTGAATCCATAGGTACTGAAGAAGAAACCTTGAGACACTTAGATTTGATGGGATGATTGGATATGAAGTGAACAACTTTGGCGTTGATTGAAATTGGGATAGATGAATAATAAATTACATAAGAGAATGTATTGAATTAATAATTAAAAACATAATTATTTTAATGGAAATAAATAATGGATATGGGTTGATACTGTGTTGTTTTTTGGGATATAATGGATGTAATTGTTTTCTTAATTATTTTCAGTTCACTAGTTCAAGAGGTATCCAATCAATGAGACAACTCCCTAATATCATTCCCCAATTTAATCTATACAAAATTAAAATTTTAATCACTAATTCACTTAGAGTATCACTTTCATGATCACTCCAAGGAATTAGATCATACTGTCACTCAAAATGTGTAGCCATTAAAGTCATCAAAGACAAACAAGAAAATAAATCAACAAATGGAAATATTAAAATAATTAATTGATTTAAATATTAAATAATATTAAATAACATCCAATACACACCCAATAAAATCCCCATAATCATACCACAAATTTTTTACCCTTTAATTGATGAAATTATCTCAATGGAAGGTGAAATTCGACTTGTAAAGGCATAAATGAAGAAATGAAAAACAATGAAAAAACAAACAGTCCACCATTGTGTGAGGAATTTCACAATTAGGTGTGCATAAATTTACACCTTGATTAAAAGGTATCAACATGGTAATAAAAATAAAATATAAAATGAAAAATAAGAATAAGAATAACTTTTATTAAGAGAAAAATTTTAGTGAAAAAAAAACTTACACGAGAAAAATTGAAGATGCAATTACAAAAATGAAAGTGTGAAATTACAATTGAAGGAATAAAACTTTTATCCTAATATTACATCAATACCAACTCCCAAAATAGAAATATTATGAGACTAGGTTCTATCTCCCAACATTCAATTCCTTCCCCACTTAATTAGTATAGTAAAATGTGAGAGAGAAATCAAATGAAATTGGACTTTTCAACTCTGAACACAAAAATTGGACCAGATTCATCCCCCTTTTGGATGTTTAAATTTTAAATTGAATATGGTTGAATATTTAAGTGTCATAGAAGGTAAATATTATATTACTTGTTTCCTATAATATATTTAAAAATTTCATTCCAATTGGATCATCCATTCATAAGTTATGATGAAATTGGTAGGACGAATTTACGGACCTTCAAATTTGGCCCACAAATTGATGTCAACTTCGACTCCCTGTATCTTCTTAAAAACTCTATAATTATCTTTGGAAATAGTTTAATGAAAAGATACCCATAATTTTATCTATGAATAGATAAAATTTTAGCTTTTTGGGCTTGAAATGTGGGATCCACTTTTATTTTATGGGCCTAAGGTCCATTATGCTTGTCTAGAACTTTCTACATTCATAGCCAAAAATGTTCATCTTCTCTTGTGATATATCCAATGATCCTAAAAGAAAAAATGTTTTAAAGAAGTGATAAATCATACAAAAAATATAAAATTAAAATAATTAAAATAATTTAATCCACAATCATATGATTAATTGGTCCCAAATTTTCACTTTAAACATAAATTACACATGTAATGAGAAATGAAGTTTAATTTATAAAATGAAATAAAATTAGTATTTTTGGTATTTGAGACACATGAATGATAAAATATTAAAAAATAATATTATCCTCTTTTAGTGGATAATCACACCCCCCAACTTAAGTTTCTCTAGTCCCAACAAAAAGAAAACTAGAAAATATTAAATTGAATTCCCTTTTTCAAAACAAATATTAACATAAAATGATCACCAAAAGACATCATGAAAAACAATCATGAAACCCATGAAAATAATTTCACATAAGTTATGTTCACAAGAATATCCCAATAATAACCCCATTCCTTTTTCAAATTCATCATCACATTTCATCCAATTTCAAATAAGTATGGTGATGTATTGGGCATCACAAAAGACATGGGGCCCATTTTTTGTCCAAGGGGAAAAAATGGAAGTTTTGTGTAAGAATAAAATTAAACCTTAATATTCGTATCCAATTTTTTTATTTTTTATTTTTTTAATGGCTTATTTTTTCTTTGAACCAAAATATATATGAAAAGACCAACTTTGGGAAAAACAACTATGAAGTCATGATCCCCAAGTTCTGAACACCACACATTTTTTCAATTTCATGCACTAAAATAGAGTTGTAAATCCTTACAATATGCATGAAAAATATTTATTCATGATACCCAAGTTTAGAACACCACACATTTGAACAAAACATTTCTCCATGCAGTCATTATTTTCTTTTTTCTTTTTTGATACTCAAATTAAACTAAAAGTGACCCAAAACCCTATGTTATGATAAAAGGGACCCAATAACTCAACTTTACACCCAATATCCAATAGAATTTCATTATGTAATTTTGATTAATAGGATTAAAATTAAAATGTTAAAAAATCACATCGAACAATCACACTTTCCAAAAACTATTCTCATGAACATAAACATGCTTTAAAATCATAATCAAGGAATTTAAAATCATTTGATATTCAGTTTTCATGTTTCACAGTGTAAATTAATTCATTTTAGGATAATGAATTGAATTTTTTTCATTGAATTGAATTATTATCATAAAAGACCAATTTTTTTCTTTCAAAATTTTTATATTTTCTCTCCCCCTAACTTAGAATGAAACTACCGTCAGTTTTGAAAGAGAATAGAAGAGAGTTATTAGAATTTGTATGAAAGAGGGGGAGATGTGATTTAAAATGAAATAATAGAACAAAACAACATGGTTATAAGTTTATGACCCATCAAAAATGATTTGATCACTTTAGATTTAGGTCACAAGTAGAATCATCAAGGATGATTGATGGTTGGGTTTGAACATTGAAATGTATGGGTTTCATTTTGAAATATTAAAAAACTCCAGCTTCTAAATATCACACACAAGAGACATTAGATCTCATTAGAACCCCCGATAGGGTTCTATTAACAAGAAAAAACACAAAAAATAAAATATTTAAATAAATAAAATATAGAATATGGATTGCCTCTCAGAAAACACTTATTTTAAAGTATTTGCCTCAATTTGGACCCCCCAACTTACCTAATGCCAAATTTCAACATTTTAAGAATAAAATTTTCCACAATTCTACTAGATTATTATTTATTAATTGGTTATAACATGTTTCATGTATAATATAATATTCTACAATGTGTGTTAAAATCCAAGGAATATCAAAAATGGTTGATCCAGTTGCTTTAGTAGTCTTTTCTTAACACATCAAGGATCATTACTAATTTATTAGTTTTAAGATAACAATGAAATACTACCATAAGGTATTGGATATCACTTATGATGTAATGATTGGGTGGGGAATGAAGGACAATAATTTTGAGTTTCTATTGATTGAAATTTCCTAATGAAGATTGGAAATTTGAATCAAAATCAGTTTCTTTTCCAAAAAAATTAGAAGGAATTGGTTCCTTTTTAAAATATTATTTATACCCAAAATTTTACATTTGAATGTACAAAGTGGGAATGGAATCAATTTTTTTTATTTCTCACAATTATTAAATTATTTTTGGTCCTGAAAATCAATAATGTAGCAATGTTTTGGAAAATCAATCCATGTAGTCAAATTACCCTCTTTTAAATACATAAAATCAATTTCCTCATAATTTAAAGACCCTTAAAAAATTCCTTGATCATATTAATATAACCCAAACAAAAAGGTTAGTTCTTAAATAATTTCATGATAGGTTTGTGGGATAAATTATTCTTCTATCAGTGTTGAGGAAAGGACAACATGATTGAGAATGGGTTCCATAACTGTTTCAATGCTTTGTACTTCTAATATCAATGATGAAACTTTAAAATTAATTTTCTCAATTTGTTCAAAAGTTGTTAAATAATTTGTAGAGGTTTGGTATTGATAGTAGTTTGTACATAACATACATATTTATGTTTGATATCTTCAACCATACCTGAGAGTGATAGAAAATTATCCATTAAATATTTTTCATCCCATTTATTGTACATATCATCAGGTTTTTGGTAATCATTCAAGGTTTTATCAAAGAAATTCCCTATGTTTGGGGATTACCAATATTTATTTATCATTGGATTATAGAATGGGTTCATGATGGGGTAATGTTCCAGATACTCCATTGGATCAGACTGATATTGGGATTGGATATTCTCAAGACACACACAAATAGAAAGGGTAAAAGATTATAGAAATTGGGGGGAGAAAAGAGAAATAAGGGAGAATATAATGAGTTTTTAAAATGACTTACTTAGGTAACCAGAAAAAGTTTGAAAATTTGGATGCACCCAAATTTACTCTACTATTATAAGCATTCGTTTAAGTATAAGTAGGGAATGAATCCATAGGGACCGAAGAAGAAACCTTGAGACACTCAGATTTGATGGGATGATTGGCTATGAAGTGGACAACTTTAGTATTGATTGAAATTGGGATAGATGAATACTAAAGTACCTAAGTAAATGGATTGAATTAATTATTAAATACCTAATTATTTTAATGGAAATTATTAATATATTTGGGTTGATCCTATTTTTTTGTTCGGGATATAATTGAGGTAATTATTTTCTTAAGTATTTTCAATTCATTAGTTCAAGAGGTATCCAATCAATGAGTCAAGTCCCCAAAATCATTCATCAATTTAATTAATACACAATTACAATTAAAATATCCAATTCAATTATAGGATCAATTTCATGATCACAAAGAAATTGGGTCATACTAGCACTAAAAATGTGTAGTCATTAAATTCAACAAAGACAAAGAATAAAATAAATCTTTGAATGGAAATATTAAAATAATGAATTGATTTAAATATTAAAGAACATAAAATAACATTCAATCCACACCCAATTAAATCCCCAAAATCAAACCACAAAATTTTTATCCTTAAATTGATGAAGGTCTCTAAATGGAAGGTGTAATTCGACTTATAAATGTAGAATTGAAGAAATAAAAAAACAAAGAAAAAACAGACACCCAACCGTTGTGTGAGGAATTTCACAATTGATAGTGTGAATAAATTCAAAACTTAATTAAACAGTATCAATGTGGTGTGAAAAAGTAAATATTAAATGAAAAATATTAATAAGAATAACATTTACTAAGAAATTAAGGTGAATGAAAAAAACATACATGAGCAAAATTGAATATGTGATTACAAAATGAAAGCGTGAAATTGCAATTGAAAGAATAAAACTTTGATCCTCCAATTCCATCACCATAATCTCCATAAATTGGAATATTAGGATCCTAGGTTCTATACCCCAACATTCAATTCCTTCCCCATTTAATTATTGTAGTAAAATGTGAGAGATAAATCAAAAAAAATGAAATTTTCGAATTTGAACACAAGAATAGGACCATATTCATCCCCCTTTTGGACATACGAATTTGACATTGAATATGGACAAATATTTAGGGTTCATAGAATAAAAATATTATCATACATGTTTCCTATAATATATTTAAAAATTTATGCCAATCTGATCATCCATTTGGATGATATGATTAAATTGGTGGGATGAATTTATAGGTCTACAGATGTGTCCCACAAATAAAATGTCAACATTGGCTCCCTATATCTCCTTGAAAACTTTATAATTAGCTCTAGAAATAGTTGAATAAAATTATCCCCATAATTTTATATATTTATAATTAATATTTTAACTCTATTCATCTTTAAATATGGGCTCTATTTTTATTTGATAGGCCTAAGGCCCATTATGTTTTGTCCAGAAATTTCTACATTCATAAACAAAAATTTCCATACTCCCTTCTGATTCATACATTGATCCTAAAAGACAAAATGTTACAAACAAAGTGATAAATCTTTTCCCAAAACATCAAATTTAAAATAATGAAAATAATTATTCCACAAGAAGATGATTAATTTGGACCAAATTTTCACTTTAAACACAAATTGCAAAAGTGATGAGAAATGAAGTTAAATTTATAAAATGCACTAAAATTGGTGTTTATGGACTTTTAAACACATTAATTTTAAAATATTAACAATTAATATTATCCTATTTATGTGGATAATCACCCGCATATAAACTTTTACCTGAAAAATATCTAATCCATAATCATAGAGACTATAGAATTTTAATTATATTAAGAGCTCATTCTTAGATATGAAATCCAAATAAACTTCCCAAAAAATAATTTTCCATAAATGGTAGATATAATATCGATCAAAGAGAGGCCATGTAATCTCATGATCCAACACCTATCTATCAATCAAGCATAAATTCTTCCATATATTTAGGTGAGGATCCATATATATAGCCAAATATTATTATATTTATATAATAAATTTCAAATAAATAGGGAGAAATTGGATTATAATGAAAAGATATAACATAAAATGTGGTGCTAGTTTGATCTAGAATCCAAGCATCCAGGAGGAGAGGAAGGGGACACCTATAGAACCAAGGAAGAGATATTGATATTTTTATATCATGCTTTTATTTTATAGATTTTTAATTTAATGATTTCGATATTTAAATGATTATTTTTCCAATTTTTGAATGGTTTAACTCATTTTGTGTTCTATGGTTGGATACAAAAGATAATTATAAAATGAGAAAAATGAAACTTTATACTATGAGCGAAGTAAAGCAGAGTGACAATGAAGTTTTGAGGATAATCAATGAAGATTCCAGAGGAGAAAAATGATATTACAAATTATGTAATCATTAAACTTCTTATAATAGTGAAATTAGTAAAATAGAGACACTTTGTGAAGTGAATAATTGGAAGATAAATTTACACATTGTGTGAATTATTGTATGTCATGTAATATCCTGACAGACCAAGTTATGATCCTTTGATGGAATTTTTAATGAAAATATAAAATATTCGACCATATGGACCACCATGGAGATTTTCTAATGCCATTATAATTCCATTGAATTCATCTCAATCCCCCATAGATTTTTATAAATAGAGGTTCAACTTACTGCTTTGAGGGAGATCCCTAGAGACCAAATCTTGGACCAAGAAGCTGCATTGTGCAGGGTCCTCCCTAGTTTCATCTCCATATTCATCATGATTTCTTTTTATTTTCTTATTAAAAAAAATATTATCATCACCGGGATGAGGGGCTAAACCCACATTGTTCCAGGAATTTTTAATAAAAGTGGGAAGGTTTTATTGTATTTATTTCATTTTCTTTATTCATGTATTTGGTTTTCCACAATTTAATATTCATATTTCAATCACTTTATTTTACTTTTATCATTACCATTTATAATTTAATAAAAAATAAATATTAAAATTTCAAAACTAAAAATGCTAATGGAGGCATGACAACTATAAAATTTATGAAAAATTAGGTTTAAATATGGTATCAAGACAAACATGATTCGGTAAAACCCTAAAAAACTAGACCAATGGAAATAGAGGATTTTCATGCCAAAGAGGGGATTCAATGACCATTGGATCTTCCTCATATCAAATCCAACACCAATCATGTGTTAATAAATCGATTTTATAAAATCCAATGGCACCTGAACCCTAAAATTACAAAACCTCAACATTCTTTTCAAAACTATTTTTGAACCAATAAATCTACTTTATTTTCATTCTTATTTATTTAAATCAACCAAAAACCATATTTTATCACCTCATTTTACAAATTAATAAAATAAAACCATTTAAAAAAATAATTAAACTAATTTCACCATCTCTGTGAACCAATCTCGACCTACTACTTAACAACATTTTAATTAATTGATTAACATAGTTGAGTTTTCATAAATTTTGTATTTTGATTACAAACGTTTAGAAATAATGATGACACATGGGTGTGTCATGTCACTTGGAGGTTATAGTCACATTTATGTCATAATTAGGTGATGATTAGATTAATAATTTAATTACTGTGAAAAGATGATAATTCCCTTAAAGAGTCCCAAATATGGGAACCATCGGTCAGTTGATGGATTGTGTGCCTAATAGAATATAGGCATTTGGTCTCATCCATCAGCTGGCTAGTGGGATCCCACCACTAGATGGTGGGATCCCATTTATGGTCAATGGTATCCCACCATTGGCTAGTGGGATGTGCAGAAATGAAGATCCCTCTTCCAGCACCACAAGTTAGTTGTTTCCATACACCAACATGTTGGTAGCCTTATTTCAAAAATTTTGTATCCCATTATGCATCCAAAATCTGAAATACTTATTCCAAGACCCCTTCACCCTTACTACACCCCTCTAAGTGTGAAAAAAGATAACATATATTGTAATTTAAAAGAA
This sequence comes from Viscum album, assembly GCA_963277665.1. NCBI lineage: Eukaryota > Viridiplantae > Streptophyta > Magnoliopsida > Santalales > Viscaceae > Viscum > Viscum album. The sequence goes on along the minus strand of OY728139.1, from coordinate 1,070,839,352 downwards.
AATAAACCATGAAAAAATTGTGGATGTCACAATTCTCCCCCTATAACAACCTTTCATCCTCAAAAAGTTTCTCTAGAGGTCTTGATCAAATAACTTGGTCCATTGTGCCCAAACATCAGATTTACACTACCAAGTATCCTCTTAGATATGTTATTACTACAAAAGGACTCTAAAAAGTGGCATTTTCTACCCTTGAAACACCTTCTTTACTCGGTATATGATACACACCAGTCATTTCACAAATGATGCATCAGGATCCAGCTCAATGTCCTCATATCTGATCAAACATTAAAGATAGTTCATATACCTATGAAGTTGAGAGACCAAGAATAAATCATGTATACCAATATATCATAGAGGAAGATCCAAATTGTATGGAACTACCCCAATATTCTCTATAATCTTAAGTGAACCAACAAATATCACCACTAGCTTATCTTAATTATGAAACTACCAATGTCCAAGTTGAAGATTCACTAGAATGAAAAATCATTTGCCCATAGTGAAATACAAGGGTCACATCCTCCTATTTTCATATGATCACTACCTTCTCTGAGTAATGAATAATCACTTTTAGATTAACTTCAATCAATAAAAGGTCTCATACACCAAACAATGCCCTAAAACTATAGCCTTACCCACTTCATGCCAGCATAGTAGTGATTGACACGACCAGTCATAAAGGTCCTCAAAAGTGACATCTAAATTGAATCCTATAAGTATTGTTTGTATGTGTACTCCACCAAGGATAGGTGTTCCTACCAAACTCCACTAAATTAAAAAATGCATTCTTGTAGCTTATCCTCTAAAATCTAGATCAAATTCTCTAACATTCCATCAGTAGACTGATGATATATTGTAATCTATTTCAACTGGGAACATGTAGGGTTTGAAAATTTCATGATGAATCCCAAAGAAATATTATGAATTTTGGAAAGTCAGTTTGAAATTGGGTGAATTACACATAGAACTAAAATTAGAAAAGTACATGGAATCGCAAAGCAACCATCCCCTTCCAAATAGAAAAAACGTTATATTGGACCATCTCTTCATATGGAATCCCTGAAAATGATAATTGTTTGTGTGGAAAGGCAGTAATATCATTTCCCCATAAAAGTTTTTTTTTGTGTCATGAGGTTGTAAAATCACCCCCCTGTAAACGATTTTTGTTTTTGGTATGAGGTGGTAATATAAAACCCCCTACAAATTATTTTGTTTTGAAACACAAAGAAATAATATCTTTACCCTCACAAAAAAATTTCATTTAAAGCATGATTCGATTGCCTGATCGCCCCTGTAAATTAAAATCATTTGAATTTTGAGGTAGTGACTCGACCACCCCTGTAAACAAAAATTGTTTATGAATGAGTCATTAGTTTTATTTCCCACAGCATAGTGCCGAGTATGTTATATTACCAACCATCCATTTAAAGAAAAAGGTTATTATCATGACCTAAAAATATGTAATGTTCTCACCAGAAAGATTGCACTGACAATGAGTATAAGGCCATAACCATAAACATTACTTAATATTGAATTAAATGAATAATTCACATTGAGGACCTTTTCAAGTTTAGAGTTTTAGATAATTAGGACATAACTATTACATCTCAAAAGTTTATAAAGTAGACACTTCTACATAGTTTCCTTTTTTTTTACAAAACATGATCTCTTGAAAAAAAAGATTCATGTCTAGTTCCATGTTTAAGACAGCATGACTTTTCCTTGATCCCATCCTTGACCCTATTCCACATTATGTCCTATGAAAAACATTTCAATAAAAACTTGGGATGATCATAAAAAGCTCAGTAAGGGATACATAAAGAAGGAAAACTGTTAGTTTTTCAAAACAACAAGTAAACCATGAATACTTTATCAAAGTAATACTTTTCACCTTTATGAAGTAGTAAAAAATCTTCACTGAATAAAATATCATTACTTACCCTTTTTTAACCAAAATATTACCATAAAACCCATAAAAATAACACATAACAAATAAAGGTAACTTGAGACATAAACATACTTAAATGGGATAACCATACGGTCGACTTCCACACATATCACTAAATGGAATAGCCATACGGCTGACTTCCATACCCAATGCATTGGAGGTTATAACATAACCACCCGTCCTGGTATTCACGGCACCACCTGTTATATTTTTTATCACATAAGCATCCGTCAAATGTCCAAGTACCATTATGAAATCATAAGACATAAAACAAATATAATGGAAAGAAAAAATTTCCATATTTCGATCACAATATATCACTTAAATATATTGACATAACAAATCCATTATAAAAACCATTTTCAATACCAAAATACATAAAAGATTATATGGTATTTATTTCATTTTAAAAACATTATGGCTTGTTGAGGAAGCCAAAGACCAAATAATACTCGCGGCGGCGGAAAAGGTTGTTGTCACCGCGTAATTTAAAATAAACATTATTTTTTTTGTTTAGTAAAACACTTCATAGAAAAAGATTCCTTTTGTATAAAATTAAAATTCAAAGGGGTTTATACACCGTATAAAATAAAGTCTTGTATTAGAACAAAATATGCCTCAATGAAAGGAGATTGAGACGAAGTCCCTTACCTCATGTCCGACGTGACTCGATTTCTCTTTAATATCTTGAATAATAAACTAAAGTTAATTTATACTTGCTTAAGAACCTTTTTCAAGTTTATTATTCCATTTAAATAACTTATTTCCATGTTATAAACACTATTAAATTATTTAAGTTAATAAAGTTCGTTTTGTCGATATTTGGTGCTTAAGTCAAAAATGGACTTCTTACAATCACATGTTGTTCATGTGGTCAAAGGTTCATTATATCCAGAATGATATTCAGGATTTTTATATCATATATATCATATATATCCAGCATATACTTGTATTTATAATAGTAAATAACATTTAGAGGTAAGAAATGAAATGCACTGTTCATGGAGACGGTAAGTCGTACGTACGTATGAACGCTACTTTAATTTCTATTTCATATTTAATGGAGTGAAATCATAATGATATAAAGTTATATTATAATTCCAGTATAATATCATTTATAATATCATTAACTCCATCCTTTATACATCCCACATATGGCATTAACGAATCAAATCACTTTGAGGGGGCGGTAGTCCGCACTTTATAAAATGAAATTATCGTGTTTACCCATAATGGAAACCATAAAGGTATACCATAAATGAAAAATACAGAAGCATAAGGAAAAAATAAAAATAACATATATCATATTTAAATATAGTGACATCTTAATGGCCACCATGAAAGGTGTTAAAAGAATATTGAACCATCATCGTTTCGTGAGGCAGAAATTCACCAACCACAGAAACAGTATGTTCTTTAATCATTAGACGAAGGTTTGTGTAAGTGTAGCTCGAATATTTCTCATAAAAACATCCTATTATATTGAATATACTGGTTTTGTTACAAAAGAAAGGAATAAAAAGATTTTAGGGGGTTGGAGAAGCAAAATAAAACTGAAGGACATAAGAGAAGACGTTACCTTTAAATCAGGCAACTCCCTTTGGTTTGAACCAAAAGGGTTTCTTGAAGAGCTTTCTGCCTAAGGTAAGGCTTATAGGATGAGGAGAGGGATGTGTAGAGATAATATGAGCAGAGATTGGCCGAGACAATGGCTTGAGAGGTGAGTGTAAGGTGGTATAGGTGGGGGCCTTTTATAAGAGGGAGGAGGGGCACTCTTGGAAAGTTATAAAATGTTACTTCATTATAAAATTATTTTTCGGATTTTAAAGGTCCCAAAAGGATATATTTATAGGATAAGGTGATAAGGGTTAGAAATACACCCATCCAATAGGTTTTTGACAAGTATAAGTCTTGTATTTTACATTATCTTTTCATTTTATTTAAATCGTTAAATAATGAGGTAATCGTTGTATCATCATGGTGTCATAAATAATTTAATTTATTTAATGTCTAAAAATTATAAAACAAATATCATGATGTAGGAAATTTTTTTATATTTCTAATTAATATTTATAGTCAAAAATATGACTTGTATAACCCCATGTAAAAATTGTTTTAGTAAAACAATACATGTTTGTGACATTTTCTTACCCAAGTTGACCCATGGATTTTTTTGGTCATCCATGACACATCAAATAAGGGTAGGACATGTTTCAAGGTAATTTAATGTTATTATAACATTATTTTTACCTTAAATTACACTAATTACCTTTAATCGCGATTAATAAAACTTAAAAGTTACTATTCATCAAAAAATTGTTTTAATCCCATTGAACCAAATTTTACTTCCTAATGACAACCATTTTTGTTGGATTTTTGAAATTCAATTCACAGAAGTGGTAAAGTTTCATTTAAACAAAAAATCAATTTTTTAACTACCACTTAGTGGTTTCACTATTCATCAAAAATTGAAGTTTTTCAGAAAAATACCAAAAATTCACCCTAAGCTATATTTGATATTCTGAAATAAAAAATGATGTCTATTTTACAAAATTCAAAACATATAAGTTGCATTAATTAATTTAATAATTAATTCTCGTTGTCAAAACAAATAGCGTGTTTTTATAAAATAATATATATCGAAAGATTGACATTAGTTTAATTCCAATTTCAAAGTGAAATTAATTCCAATGAACACCATTGGATTAAATGATAAAAATATATTCTAATTTAACTTTAAAACCAATTCAAAAGATAATCTAATCATATAAATAAATTATATTAAAAATTGGTTTTGAATTAAAATACAACATTTTTCACTATTCATTAAAAAATGAACTTTATCGGAAAAATACCAAAAATTTACACAAAGTAAATTTTGATGTCCAGATTCTAAATAATAATTTTATTTGGTCCAATAAAATTTATATGAGTGTCCAAAACTATATTTAAATAGGGTTCGCCATCAAAAGGCGATAAGTCGACCTTTTAGTGAATATTAGAGTATCTATGCCTAAAATTGAATTCTTTTCTTATTTTAAGCCTTTATCTTTTATTTGATAAATGTAAAAACATTTAACAAACATATATAATCATATTTTAGTTATTTATATTCATTACCGCCAATACAACGTCTACGTGTTAACTACCATTTAAAATAATTTTATTATATTACTAGTGTGCAACGTAAGATTTCAAAGAAACTCATTGTTGCGTTTCGGGTACGCTATCGAAAATAGCAACCCCTTTAAAGTAAAATTAATATTTAATTCACAAATATTAATAAATATGAAAATGTATTATTCTTTATTTACCTGGGATGTTACAATGAGAATATAAGATAATAGAGATAAGAAGATAATATCAAAGAAGACCAACTGAGTGACTTTAGTATGTAATTAACATACCATATACCATAAAGGAAAATGTGACCTTGTAAATTGATTCTCAGATAATAGACCCCACTAGAAAAAGGGATACCCTTCGCAAGAAAAAGGACCCACTTGGTCTTCCGAAAAGGTGACCCCATTTCATCCATGAAGGAAACCTCTCATGAATAAATCCCATTTCTGGAAGAACCCTTTTGTGATTCCCCATCACTCATAGCAATAATATTATGTGGAATGGGGTATCCTTATGGTATTTTAACCTTTTGATATCATATACATAATTTTGTATAGTGTTTTAATTCTTCTTGGACCCTCCACAAACTATCAAAATGGTTCCCTCTAACCAACACAAAAATTTAAGAATTTCATCAATGAGGCATCCCCTATAGCCACCAAATCTATCTTACCTAAGGAAGAGAGACATCATCATTTCCCTCTCACAATCATGCATTTATAGGGTAAAGTAAGCCTCATATTCACCAATATATAGAGTCCTTAGAATGCTCACAATCAGTCATTCCCATGGTAATGATGATCCCATCCTTAGGGATAGTGGAGGCATTTCATGAAGCGACATTTATTCCATGCATACTCCTAAAATGAGAAGTAAACTCGATTGTATCTATAAGGATATGTAATACCTAACTCGGGGTTTAGAAATAGTTAAGAATATGGTAATGGTTGAGCCCTACCTTTCTCCTAGACTTCCGCACCAAAGCCTTACCCTCATGCACCAATAGATGAGGAGTGAGTGTCTCCCATGGGCATCCCTCCTTGAGTAATCCCCTAGCCTTTCTTTCATGATATCATATTCCTTTTTCCTTTCACATATTTTCCCTCATCCACCAATAGATAAGGAAAAAATTTCAATGAAATTTTGATTTAGGTATCAATCCCTCCAACACATGATTGTTCAATGTGGATATATTCTAATATATATATTGTTTCTCACACTGATCATAACTCACATTATCATAGAGATCAGTGGTGATCATGAAACTAGCATGATCAAGAATATCATTTGGACCTTCTAATATGTGTAATCCCCAAACTATGTTACTATGTTTTTGAAGGGTAATATTCCCTAGGAGACAAACCTTTAGAGGTCCATATTCCCAATAAAGTAACAATTGGGTATCTAATATAGGTGTAATCCCCAAAACTCATCAACTGCATGTTATCTCATTCACATATCAATGGGATACATAGGAAGCCTCCATGAGGTTCAAACCCAACATTTCAAATCCATCTCCACTTTTATTGGCTCATATTCTCAATAAGATAATCTTTTGGCTGGAAGGACATATTTCTTCAATACCCCCTTTAATATCATCTTCACCGACCTATACTCATAGTGAGAGCTATCTTCATAGGGTTATATTCCTTGTAAGACCAATCCATTACTTTCATTCCATAATTCCATATGTGTTCAACCTAAAAGGGTCACTCATGCTTAAGTCCCATTAGAAATTTTATATGCACCCTTAACCTAGACATCTTTGTTGTATGACATTAAACTATATGGTGTTGTCCTCATCAAATGACCTTAAAAGGTGAGACATGTACCATTAAGTGGCATCATACTATGTGGGTTCTGATTCATTTCACAAGGATACGTACGAATCCCTTCTCATGGGCATGATCCTGATATCAAGCTTAACCACCTCCCTAGAAGGCAATAAATTCTAGAGTTTCCAATTATGAGGCTTTGAATCATAATTCTTTAAAATAAAGCATTAAAAAATTAAATAATAAGACAAGATACAGATCCTTATATGCATATAGATGGATCTCTAAATGGATAACCTTAGATACATACAGATGTTTCTATTGATATAGAACCTTTGATACATATATATGGTTACTCCCACATGTATATGTGGATGATTACAAATGTGAAGTGTGACTAGCCTTATATTTGGTTTTATAAAGGATTCATAAATATGAATTAAATCTATAAGAGATCCCTTAAGTAGGAAACAATTCCTCCGCCCCATAGGGTGATATGAGACAAACCTCCCATCCACTCGAACAATGTGAGTCCCTAAGCATCATTGGAAAAAAAATTATTGGTAATCTCTTAACTTTGGAACGAATTTATATATCATGGATTTATGAACCATTCAGTGTTTTTGATTCCATGAATCAAACCCATTGGAAACCTCCCTAAAAGTGAGTATGAAAAATAAATGGTGAACTCAATGTGAATCCTTCATTAACTGAAATAACTGATTTTCCCAAATTCCAATCCATTTAATCTTATGTACTCATACGATGTGAAAGTGGTAATGAAACAGATCTCTCAAATAAACCAATCAACATGCATTTATCTACTTGTGATGATATTTTCAAAAAATTTGTTGTTTATGTTTGTTTACTTAGTAACAGCATATAAATTCATTTTAAATCCCTTTAATTTAAAATGGAATCTAATAAATCAATAAATATTTATGCATCGACAGTCACATGAGTTGGGAACTCATCAATTGAAAGGATGTTATCACCCACTCAGTGCCTTCAGTGTTGGGTGGTGAATGCAATAACCAAGGAGTACCATCTGAATGGTACTATATTGATGTTGTAGAATTCATGCGAAACCCTCTAGGACATGAATCCCCCCAACTTTTAACCCAATGACAATTGGTGGAAAAGAAACAAGTAGTGCCCATAACCATTTCAAGTTGTTTCAGGACCCTCTCCCTAGAATGCAACAAAAATTTCTTCCATTATCTATGGGAGGTAGATATAGAGGTCAGAAGTGGCCTCATAACCTCTTCATAAAATTTCCCCTAAAGGGATCTTGTAAACAGTAACCATCACCAATGTCTTATGGCATCAGGTCCTCAGAATGATGAGGATGCCACCCCGCGGTCACTGGCTTAGACCACCCAAGCTCAAGTTCCTAGTATGGTCCACAAATATTTGAAAGTAATCAACTAGGAGTGATGACACAACCTTGTTCATTCCATGGAAGCCTATCGATATACTATGAAAATCCACAAGTAGGAATATATCTCTACCCACATCTAGGAATCCAGCCGTCACAATATATGATCACCTGAAGAATATTTTTAGCATATCCTAGAAAAACTTAGGGGGGATTCCATTATTATTTTCCTACACAAGACCCCTATGATAATATTCTAGATGGAAATAGAGTATAAGAGAAATTATGTATCCCTACTCTAACCATGGAATGGAAATATATTCTTGTTATATCCGTTAATTTCACCCATCACATCTTGGTGGTAATGGAAGGGTAGGTATCCATTTGTGCCCACATTCTGCAAACCTGAAATGATATAATGATAACAATAGAAGTTCTTAAAGGGAGGGAAGTCAACCCCATCCCTAAAATTGGGATAGCTCATCAGTAAAATGAAAATTTTACTCAGGAGTGATCATATACTCCTAATCTCATCTAGGAGGGTCATTTGAACATTCCTATGGTAAATGGACAATAGGATCAAACAGACATATACATTCCAACTAAATATTTTCAGTCCATTTCAATGGAAACTCTAAGTCAAGAACATATTCCCATAAAAACCCCGAAAACCAATTGGAATATTCCAGTAGAAGTATGGGAGAAAATAAAGTGATCTCCCACATATGAAATCCATTGTCTATGACATGCAACTCTGGCCACCTCACATAGAACATCTAAAACGAAATATCACCAAAGCTGGTCAAAAATTCATAAAAAGGCCCACAGCCTTTATCTACTCAATGATGGTGTTCATGAGGCCCTCAAACATATATCAATGGAAAACCAAGATCCTGTTTTACTATCACTAATTCAAGTAATTAGTAGTTTCATTTATGAAGGTCCTTCCCCAACTTCATTACCAAAAACTCTGGAGGTCCTCCCCAGAATATTCACTACAAAGATCTCCTTTTTCACCACACTAAGATCAATCATGAGATATTTTCTCTTGATGAGTACCATGAAAACCCTCTTCATGGTTATAATATCAAAAGGAAAGAAGTTCCTCACATTTCCAATGTCCACATTAAAGGTCCTCCCCAAGGTATGTACTATATAACCCCCCCCCAATGGATAGATATGAATCCATAATGGTATTCCTTACCATGATGGTCTTCACTGGAATGGCCCTCCTCTATGTGAAGTTTGTTTCAACAAGAACGACTTACCTTTGTTGTATCACTTATGATAAATCCCTCATATAATACAAAACATAGGAAGTTAAATATAGTCATGTCTGATGCTTAATCATTGACGATTTATATTTGTTTTCAATTGAAATATAGTCTGAGTTAAGGGTCATTCTCTAAAACATCCTTAGATCTCTTGGATTCCAGAACAGAAGAGAAGATCATACCAATCGATCCACCTAAAATAAGGTAATTGGAAAATTCCCACCTTGGTCTGATCAAGTGGAGGATTCCCTCATAGAATATGGATAGATTATGTCACATATGAGGGAACAACTAGACAAAGATAATATACAGGTTATATTTTGGATCATGTCCACTCCTTGTTATAATATTCTAAAAACTTTTTTAGAGGGATATATACATCATATTGTTCTAAATTTATGGAAAACTCTTTTCCATTTAAAAAATTATTTTCTTATGAAGGATGTTATGATCATTTTAAGGAAATAGAATAACTTCATAGCCATATTTATTCAGCTAAACTTTTATATGTTTGATGCCTAAAATTGGAAAAGAAAATTGATATCCTTTAATTCAAATATCTCCATGCTTTTCACAAGCTATGTAAATTGATCATTGATGCCCCATATGGTGTTCATATTAGAGTATTGGGTGAGAATTGAGTATTATATTTCACTTCACTCTCTGTTCAACAAATCCCACCAGAAGTGTCTTCCTATAATTTCACTAATTCAAGATGACTCTATGAAGTGGGTCATTCCTAAAAAAAGAGAATGCTCATAAAGGCTAGATTGTGACAAAATATCCTAAGCATTAGGCTTGAAAAGAGAAATCCATCAAAAGAATCATGTGTGAGGCATCTTAAAATATTGAGCAGGCCTCTGTTATGAGAAAATCCAATCATCCAATAGAAATAATGTATTTAGAAAAAAGTATCACTAGTTCATAACTAACATTTCACCTAAATCATACTCAAACAAAGGTTTGAAAAAACAATGGGGTAGAAACAATGGTCGTAGCCACAAAGGTACAAGAGCAGCCCCAGACCACAGGGATGGAGAAATTTTTACCACAACAGCCTCCTTCAATATCTCCAAATCCTGTCTGAACTTATAAAAAACTATATTAAGGGAAACCCTAACCCACAAGTCTGGGAAAATTATTATCCCAATCACCTCTCCCAAAGAGGTCATTCTTCTCCCAATTGAGAGGCATGTCACAAATTGGGTCCTCATAGTGTTCTTCGTCTATTTACCTACCTTCCTCTAGGATAATTCATACAAAAAGGTTCTCTGGGGAATCTCTTCATGTCACCCTTCATAAGATAGCCTTGGTATAATCCTCATGAGAAATTATGAGTCCCTAAAAAGGCCATAATCTAGAGTGATTTTCCAAGTGTCTAGCCACTTCTGAAGTTCATAGATTCTACTATAGAACTATTTAGTAATTGATAGCTCAATTAGATGTTATATAAGGAAGGCATACATAGGTACAGCTGTAGAGGAATCCTTACACTGAATGGGTAGGTGTGACTCTTCCTTTTCCCAACTTCATAAAACCAACATTTCAAATATTCAATGGTTCAGGGGATCCAATATAGAATCCAACACATTTAGTGTCCCATTGTGGTCTTGTGATGGGAACCTTTGAATAGAAAAAAGTATCTAAACTTATGTGATTTGTTTAGACCTTGTAAGGACCAACCCTTTTTTGGTATATCATTTTACCTACCTAGTCAATCAAAATATGATAAGATCTCCATCAGAAGTTTATCTATCAATTCAACTCAACGCTTCAAAAAATATGATCCTTAACCTATCAAATTGAAAACATTGATAGAATGAGAGAGTCTCAAATTTCATCACTAGGTAGAAGGGGTTGACTTACTCTCAAAACATGCATTTCCCTCACAAAGATTTATTAACCCTCTACATAGAGAACCTCTACAATGAGTTATAGAAGCTGGTCATTCTTGTGAAATATACTCACATGTTTTGAGACAATTACACATTTTTCCAAAGATTGTAAGACTCAATATTGTGAACCAAATCCAAGTCTCAGCCAATCTCAACAACTCAGCGAAAGATAATGGGTAAAGTGGAATCTATGACCATCACTCTTATGACACCTCATAAATTGGCTCTAGCTCTAAATACTACATTGTATCACATGGAACCTCCTCCCAAATGGTGGAAGCAGAAATGTACCCATCTGAAAAAGAAAATAGAATAGAGATAAAATCAATTTTAGTAATGGAAGAATAATTTTTATTCCTTTTTAGTTGAAAAATTTATCAGCTTATTTATAATATATATTAAAAATAAATTGATAAAATTTCCAGGGACCATGAGGCATGATCAAGTTATCCTTGGTGACCACCAAAAACATTTCCTATTTCACTGAACATTGTGTCATATCATCCAAGATTTCTTTGTTTTTAAAGATATTCTACAAAATACAGTTGATTCTAAGAAAGAAAATTTATATAGGTCGCCTGCACAAGTCGCATGTGTTTCCACTTTTATCCCATAGGAATATGGTGAGTGGAAGGAAGTGTCAAGAAATGGGGGTACAGAAGATCAGTGATTGGATTACCATAAAGGTGATAAATCAGTCTCATGTTATCCTCAATACATAGTTTAACAAGACAATTTCACCCCTATTCTCCTCATCCATATTGAAACCACCACTATCAGTATAGCAGTCCTCGAGAATTCAATCTTTCAAAAAAAAACATAATAAGAAAGAAAAGATGAGAACAAGATGGTGAACCTAATTTGAGGCCAAATTAATCCTTGATCCTCTCAAAATTTATGCCCCTATTTTCAATTGGATGGGCACTGTCCCACCAAATGATATGATGGGTGTTGGCCCATTAAAATTAATTCTCATTAGATGAATAATTTCTCTTAATTTCCATTAGCATCATTAATATAATGGTCCCCTTGTATGATGATGATTATGTTGATGAAGCTAAGTTCCTCTTGAGTGATTTGAGAACTAGAGGTAGTGGTTGTAGTATCCAAGGAAGTAGGGGAAGGCACAATCATGGTTGAACCCAATATTTTGGTCACAACCTTGCTAGATCTATTTATGTTATCAAAACTCATGGGAAATATCTTTAGTGGGTACAGAAAGAGCATGAAAATGCACCCATATTTTCTAAGATCCATCCAAACCAAACTATTTTAGAATACTATCTGGAGGGGGTGTATTAATCCCATCATCCCAAGAAAATTATCAGCCCAAATTAGCTTAATTTACCAGTGATAGGGGTTCATTCAACCTCTGTTCAAGGGTAAAACCCTATTACCTTTGGCAATATTACCCCTAAATATCATTCTAATGAGTAATATCATGGTGTGAAATACAAACCTTTATCTCAAAAGTGTTATATATTGAATTAATTATCCCTTTTTCTATCCTATATGTCAATCCTAGATGCTTCCAATTTATTAAAAGACCTTCCGGAAACCATTGTAGAGGCCTTGTTAGGACCTTTGGAGTTAAAATCCAAGGTTATTGATTTTTAAGTGTATATTAAACATATATATCTTATGGAATGTCATGTGACTATATCATTCATGATGTAGGATAAGGATGTGGTTGTACTGGGGCACATTAGACCCTTTTATGCATATTTCAAGTTAGATGACATTGACATATGACAAGATTTCATTAATAATGGATTAGGAGTCAACCTCATTCTAGTTCAGAAACTTCTTTTATTGGTTTATAGTGAAGCTAAATTTTTACCTACTCCTCTAACACCTCAAGTTTATGAAAAGAGAGAACAAAATCCCCTTTGTCCAAGATCAAGACACAATTTGAGAACCATGTATCTAACTCTAAATTCCTAGTATTATAGGAGCATACAGATTCCAACACCCTTCTAGTAAGTCCCTAGTTGCATAAATATGTGGAATTACCTTCATCATACCTCCAATGTATCAAATACTGCATCAATGGACAAATTGGGATACTGTATGGTGATAAAAATCTGTACAAATTTTGTGAATCTCAATATATAGATGAAATATTTTATCAGAAGGAAGGAAAAAACCCCATGTCTAAAAATTTTTATCAGGTTATTACACTAAAGAGTCCCCAATTGACCCCAGCTAACCCATTTATAGATCTCAATGATGAATATGTGTTTCCCATCAACTAAATTGAAAGTTCATATTTATATTGTGGTATGTGTGCATCAACTCTAATGATATTTGTCACCTTAATTGAGCCATAAAATATTAGATAATTCTATAATATCCAAAAAAATGATGACATCCTAGGTGAAAGTTCCCTCATCCCCCCTATAGATTTATAACATCCCTACATCAGTCTGTTCAGAAGAAGTTGTCATATAATTAATGGGGATGAGAATACCCTTACCCCATCTTCTGGATGTAGAAATATTGATAATTATCATAGATTTGAGGATTATACTTAATCATTAATTCCCACTATGATTTTTATGGAGTAAAAAGAGGTAAAATAAGAGGAGGACCTAAAATTAACCCTTCCAATATTCGAGTAAGATGTTTATACCATCATTGGTGAACTCTGGAAGATAAATTTGGGTACGTAGGAAGATCTATGGCCTATATTAATTAGTGTAGCCATGTATTTTGAAGAAAAATATGTATGTACCTACTTTATATAGAATAATTGAGATGTTTTTTCATATAACTAGTCAAAAATTCTAGGAATTGATCCTGATGTGGCCAGCCACCACTTGGGTTTTCTAGAAGATCATTATGCTTACAAGCAAGCTTCTTGAAAAATACATCTGACTCATACCGCTAAAGTTAAAGCTGAAGTTGATAAAATAATTAAGGAAAAATTAATTTTGGAAATAAAATATCAAAAATGGATAGTGAATATTATCATGTTCAAAAATACAAATGGTCAAATTAGAGTTTTCATCAACATTGGAGATCACAATCGGAATTTTCTAAAAGATGATTTACCAGTCCTGATTAAAAAACTCTTAATTGATGCAATGGATTGTTATTAAGATATCTTCTTTATGGATTTATATTCCAAATAAAACCAAATATAGATATTTCGTAATAATAAATAGGCCATTGATTTCATTTTACCCCAAGGGATATACTACTATCGGGTGATTCCTTTTATTTGGAAGAGAATTGGTTCCATGTATCAATGTGCCATGTATCATATTTTTGAACTCTTCCTAGGAAATTTTTATGAATGATATGTCAATGATTTATTATTTAAATACCAATAATACTTTGATCATCTCACTAATCCTGATATTATTTTTGAAAATCTATGACAACATAGCTTAAAAATGAATCCCTTAAAATGTGCATTTGATATTACCTCAAGAAAGTTTATCAGCTTTGTAGTACACCATTGTGGAATCTAATTCGACCTTGATATGACTAAGGATATCCTCAACATTTAACATCACTGAAACCTCAAAGAGTTGAGAGTACTATAGGTGAAATTATCCTATATCTGATGCTTTGTAGCGAATCTAATAGAAAAATATATACCTTTTTCCAAAATAATGTTGAAATTCGTCACTTATCAATTGATTGATAACTATCAAGAATCTTTTGATGGTATTAAGAAGTATATTTTGATTCCACTAGTTTTAATTCCCCTTATCAATGTAAATCTATTCATTTTTTATTTGATAGCCTTAGATTGATCATTGGGAACTTTCCACATACAGAAGAATGACACCAGAAGTGAAAAAAATACTATTATATTAGTAGAAACATGATCAATACTAAAACTTGATATTAATACACATATAATAGTTACCTCACAATAATTTTTTTAGTTTATAAATAGAGAAAATACCTACAAGATCATGAGATCCATTTGGTCTCCTGTGAAAATCCACTCAAATACAACCTTAACCTTTGTACGCTGACTGGGAACTTAGCACAATGTGAAGTTGTATTGAAGTAGTTTTACATTCAATTAATTAAATAGAAAGAAATAAAATAGTAGGAATTAGTATATTTTCTCAAAGATCATCCATCTACAAAAATAACATCGTTGAATACAGAATTTCATGATAAATATATTTTCTCTATTCAATGTGGACCTCAGGCATGGGAGATGTATTTTGATGGTGTATCTAGAATCCCAACAGGAAAGAGAATGAAATACCTAAATATCAATAAATTCTGTTTTTGAGTCATTATAATCTCTCTGGAAAAAGTTTTTCTACCTTATTCCTTCTTATTTTCAAAAGTATACACCAATAATGAGCCAGAGTACCAAGATCGCATCATAGGTCTATAATTCGCACTAAAAGTTATTGTAGACCACCTAAGGGTTAAAGGAAATATATATTTGGTGATCAAACATGTCAATGGTGAATATGAAATTAGAAAAATAATTTTTAATCCCCCTACCTGACTGTGTGCAAGGATTCATGGAAGAATTGCCTTTAAAACCAACATTAACTCATATCCCACACCCACAAAATTCCCAAGAATAAGTATTATCGAATGCCGATATATATTTTCTAGATATAAACTCAGAAAAAACATTCATTGGAATTGTGCACCATGGAATGGTATTTCCATTTGTTCATGATAACATGGAAGAGATCAACAAGGTCAATTTCACTCCCAGACCAGATAGTCCTACAAACGGTTGGATGATTTATATACTATATTATCTCAAAAATAGATTTATTTTATCTAATAGATCTATAGAAGTGAAAATATGATTATATGTAGTCAATTATACTCTTTATGATAGCATGGATCATCATAATATCCTTAATAAATGAGGCTTTGACGGATTATTTCTTAGGTGTGTTGACAGAGAAGAGACTATTGATGTTATTGAAGAAGTAAATACTAGAGAATATGGTTCCTACCAGTTAGGGATCAATATTTCTCATCAAAACAAAAGGATTGGTTATTTATGGCCATTAATGATGAAAGAGTGTATAAAATTCACCAAGAAGTTTCATTCCTATCAAATACATACCAACTTCAATCATCGATCCCTAGAGTTGTTTCACGCTACCAAATACACCTGGTCATTTTTATATGGGGGATGGATGTGGTGGGGTCATATCCTCCTGCTATAGTTATTAGGTTCCATTAAATCCTTACTAATACTGAATTATTTTCTAAATTGTCTAAGACAATATCTCTCAAGGAAGTCAGGACAAAGAGAATCATAAATTTCATAAAGCCTTACATCATCAGCATATTTGGTGTCCCTCGAACAATACCGATGGAAAATGACACAAATTTATATTCATTCGAATTGAAAAGGCTATACTAAGAGTAAACCATTCATTCAAACCATTCATCTTTCTATAATGAAGAATTGAAAGGATAGATACGGGCTTTTAATATCAAACATACTCTAGAAAATAGTGGGAAAAAGATAAGAAAGTATGGCCTGATAAACCTTATCATTCCTTATGGGCTTACCATACTACAACTCATACTACCACAAAAGTAACCCCATATTCACTAGTATATAAGAAAAAAACAGCCATTCCCATCGATGTCCAACTGGATTCACTTTGTATTTCCATTTGGGATCAGCTGTCTATAGATGAGTAATCTCAAAAGAAACTAAAAGATTTGTAATGGTTTGATGATAAAATAATGTATACCTTTCATCAATTAGAGGTTTATCAACATCAAATAGCATGATACTTTAACAATAAAGTTCACCTATATTGATTTCTCCAAGGAGAACTGGTTTGGGCTTTTAGGACCCCAATGATAATTAGGAAGAAATATCTGAATCTTGAACTAAAATGGGAGGGAACTTTTCTCATCCATAAGTTCTAGTCTAATGGTACATATTCAATTATTACTATTGAAGGTGACAATAGCATGCCCCCTACCAATGAAATTTTTATCAATAAATATTTCATGTAACCAAGCCACTTACCAACAGTCCATGTCACAATACCAAGAACTATAGGACAAAATCCTTGTCATATAACCTAAAATGTAAGACAGTGTCCTAGACACATGACATTAAACTACAGAACAGCTTCTTATCTACGTGACATTAAATTGCAGGCCAACTTCCTAGTCACATGATATTAAACTGCAGGACAATTTCTTAGTCTGGTGATGTTAAACTATAAGACAACGTTCAGGTCATAATACATTAAACCATACGAAACCTCTTCTTTACCAAAATATATTAAAATTATTGGTTGATTTCCGTTTCACATGAAGTAAAACTGTACACAAATACAACCCTCACTTGAGAGGATCACTATTCCTAGTATTGGTCTCTTACTGAACCTCTAACTTCAAAATATGTGTGGGTTGATTCTTTCTCCAAAAATATATGTAGTGATGCCTGGATATATCATTTTAGGCCTATCCACAAAGTAGAAAAAATACCCCATGATCCATACAATTATAAATTACATAGGAAATTCCAACATCATCTCCCTCATTTAGAAAATGAATTTCACATCCATGTCTAATTTTCATCTAAATTATTCTATCATACTCAGACATTTCCCTTCACAAATCACACACCACATCTTGGGATATTAGGGTCCTCATAATCTTTCCCTGGATATCAGTGACAAAAGTATCCAACTCTAAAGAACACCTCTATACTAACTATGCATACTATGTCTGATATTTATCTATATAATGTTTTCCCCCAATGTTTCATGTCAACTAGAGGTATCTTTATCCTCATGAAAAAAATCATTTTATCTTTGTACACCCTGACAGCATCGTAACGAAAACCTCATTTCAAATTTGGTTCATGTTCATTCCCTATGAACTTTTCCAATATAATTTTCTTATATCTGAGATCCTTGAGATCATGGATTATAAATTCCCCTTTTCACATCTAAAAAACACCAAATCATCCTTATCCAAACCACCATGGAATGAAACATCAAGTGGTAAACACCAAAAATTACCCTTGATTGTAATTTTTGGTACAATTTGGATAACTTCATGATTTTTATTATTTCTCACATTTATCATGACTCATGTGAGATTTTATACTTTATGTGATTATTCTATTTTTCATAGTTATTTCATGACATGCTTAGAATCAATTATCGATCTTTATCCCATGACCTTAAAGGGAATGACTGGTACTAGATGCAAGACTATAAAAGGAACACCATTGTTCAAATTTATGAGATAATAAACTCTACATTCCCATTTTTCCAAGAACTATATCATTAAAATAATTGTGCATATCCATGAGATCTTATATACTTTCATTTGGGTTCTCTTTTTGTGTTTTCTCAATTCTCTTGCTATATAGACCGTCTCACCAACCAATTTGTGTCAAAGTTATACGACCTTAAATTTTAGAAATATTACATCCTATTCATATGAAACTAAACTCTTAAGATATTAATTGTATGAAAACTCATGTCCTCACAGTAAGACATTAAACTACATGTTCCACATCTCTACAATCCAGGTTTTAAACTGTGTTATCCTCTATTCCTCACCTGAGAGGACCTTATCCTTTCAATTCCAATCATCTATAGTGTCACCTTAAAAAAATATGGGTGGATTGATTCTTATCTCTATAGGATATATTGAGATGCTTGGATCCTACATCCTATCCCAACCACCATATGATAAAAATCCCATCTCCTCATATAAGAACTTGATCAGTGTGGGAAAAATCATCTCTAGGTTATGTGTAGGCTAATTCTTGATATGATGAGATACATAGTGAAACTTGGATCCCTTTTTCTAGGATCATCCATTAAACAAAAAACAATTCCCCACATTATGTTCATGATCAGTGAAAGACATTCAAACATGAGTTCATTCAAGAACTCATTATTGAAGAAAATTATACTTTCCTTATATATGAATCAAATCTATGTAGTGAATTTCTCACCCCATTTTTTAATTCTTCTTTTATAATCTATGGTCATCCCCTCTTTCACAAATAACACTCCAAGTCTCAAGATATTTGGGCCCCCATTATCTTTCTTGGACTATCGATGACAAAAGTACCCTACTCTAAAGGAAACCCCTGTTTTGACTATGCATACTATGCCTAATATGACTCTACATAATCTGTACCCCAATGCCGCATTTCAACTAGAGGAATATTTGTCCCTAAGAGAAAATCCTTTTATTTCCATACACCTTGACAACATCGTAATGGAAACCACCATTCATATATAGCCTATGTGTATTCCCTACATACTTGTCCCATATCATTTTCTTAAATTTGAAAGACATGAGATCATGGAATACAATCTCCCCTCCTTTCATCCATAAGATTATGGAGTATTTCAGACCAAAAAATATTCCCATCATGGAATAAAAAATTATGTGGTGTATACTATAAACAACCCTTGTTTGGAATTTTTAGTGCAATTTAGATAATCCTCCAATTTCCTCTTATTTCTCATTTTAAGCATGGCCCATGTAAGCTTGTATATTTCATTATATTATTCCAATTTGTATAATTAAACTTTTCCATGAGTCAAGGGGTTGATCGGTCTATCCTAAAAAACATCAAACTACTTAGATTGGCCTCCCACATGTGGCATGTCCTCCTTTACTTCTAAGCTAGGTCTATGTAAGTAAATTTCTTATAACGACATGTGACTTGATTCTTAATATAATAAGACACTGTAATGATTCTAGGATCCCACATCCTTTCCCAACCATGATGCAATGAATATGACCCCCTTCCCTTGTATATGAATTATATTCGTGTAAGGAAATCCTTATGTGAACCATATGAAATTTGGTTTCGAGATCCCAATGGTAGTACAGACACCCTATCCTGCTGGACTTGAGTCTATATTCTTCCATCATAATTTCATAATTTCCTATTTCCATAAATAAAACTTTATTGTTTTGAGAAACTAGGATCCTCACAAACCTTCCTTAGTTATCAGAAATAAAACTATATGACTCTGAAGGACACTTTTTTTAATGTTCATACTACACCTAATATGGATCTACATAATGTGTACCCCCAATGTAAAGACCCGAAGCTTATCGTACATGGACATTACATTACTTTTGCGGAATACTTAGTACATAACAAAAACACACACACAAGGATCGTGATAGTTTAGTGTCTTTGGAAACTCAGAACGTAATCTTCTAATCGTGGTGAAAGATCTTCAATATCTCCCATAAAGATCTTCCCTTTTTTTTACCTAAAACCTTTCTTTATATCCTGGGGAAAAGAAAACATAAAAGGGTGAGCTCAAATTCTCAGTAAGGGTAAGCAAAAGAAAAATCAATCACATCATATTCATAAGAACATAACTTTTGGAAATCTTAACCTGCAAAAAGGAGCATAATTTCATATCATGGGATAAATCATAGTAGTGAAATGAAATCCCAATAAGCATAACTTAAAACATGAAACTTTTTGTCATACACACATAATCATATAGAATCATTTCTTTTTAGTCAAGACTCATTTCCAAGACTATCTTAGTGGACAAAGTCCCTTTCTGAACCGAGTCACCCTCGTTTCAGTCCTGTTTCACTGAACCGGTATAACCTACCATTCCAGCCATGTCTATCTAATGAGATATAAAATCTTTAACCAATGCATTGGAGAGAGATATAGGTCCCACCCATCTTATAATGAATCCTTTCTTATGTGTGCCACATAATCATAAACCATACATCATAGCGTAACCCATGTAATAAAAATGGAATTCCTAAACAACATGACATCATAAAACAATTCATATAAGATAAAGGAATTCATAAAAATATTTCCATCACAACATAATCAAATACATGTAATAATAGGGATAAAAACAGAACCCTTTTATTATCTTAGATGGAAAATAATTTTGATAAAATACTTGAACTCCATTCTTGAGGAAAATATCCTTTCGACTTCAAAAACATTTTTCCTTTCATAACATGTCATACGACTTTAAAATAAAAGAAGTTGATTAAAAATAAACTGGAAAACTTGTAAAGTAAGCTTCTTGGAAATAATGTTTTAAAAATCCATTCATTCCGTATAAGTTAAAAAAACATTCTTCGTACTTTTGTCGGAAAAGTCAAAAAAAGTACCTCGTACGAAAAACGACAAAAGATTCCTTTCATATCTTTTACTAAGAACTCACCGAAGGGTAAAATAGGATTTAAACAATTTTATGTGGATGGAAATAACATTACATATTGAGGAAAAATGGATGTGGATGATAAAATACACCCCATTAAATACTAAAGTATAAACAATCTCGGATAAAAATGAGATTGTGATATTTCCCTTACCTTAGGTCTGATTTGCTTCGTAAGTGTCTGATCCTACTGTATAATGATTTAAATAATGTCATTGACTTATTACAGAATCATATTCATTGTTATGATATCATATATGGTTCACTTATGACATTATATTACCCGTTCTTTTGTAAATTCCATGTTAAAGAGCGTTTTGGGTAAAATTGTTTCATTTGTCATCCGTGTTTTGACTTGTAATTATTCATATGATTACTTAGATCATGATTACTTAATTCCAGAATATAAAACAGGATTTATATATATATATATTCATAATATACATATATATATTAAATCAGAAAATGGAAAGAAATACACCGTTCATGGAGACGGTAGTCCGTACGTACGCATGAACGCTGTTTTCGTTTCCTTATTGAATTGAATGGAATTAAGTAGATGACATACATATAAATATAAATAAATCCAGTATCATTATTATGTCATATATTTCATTAGTACTTATTATATATACTTTATAATCATTCATGAATGGTTAATCATTGAGACTGAATCTCATCGCGTCGTGGAGACGGTAGTCCGTACGTACACACGAGCGATGATATCGTTCCCATGGTTGTGGAATTGTGTTGAAGTGTTTGTATACTATTTAAGTATCAATATCACTTTATAATAATCATATATAGTTACTCAATACACCATTATACCCATCCAATTAAGGTGGTGGCGGAAAATAGATTACACCACGGCGTGGAGACGGTATTCCGTACGTACGCACGCGCGGTGATTTCCTTTTTCCGTAGGATGGATAGAAGGTTAATTAGAGTTGTTTAATATTTATAATAACATATCAGTATATAAGAAATAATTATGTTATTACTTTATCTTGAAACAACTAAAGAAGAAGAAGTTGAAGAAGAAAGAAGTTGAAAAGATCGGTAATGAATATTACCTCTTCTTTGGAACGCCTCTTTGAATCCTCCACTTAGGAAACTAAGATTGGTCTTTGAAGAAGACCAGTACCTCTAGGATTATTCTAGGGAAGTGGAGAAGGGATTTTTTCAGGGGTTGGCTGAGCTTGAGTGCTCAAATTGGTGTGAGGAGGAGGGGAAGGAGGTGCCCTTTTATAAGGGAGGAGAGGGGCACCTTAGGAATATCTCAAAATATTATTTTATATTAAAGTCAAAATCGGTTTATAATGGTTCCAAAGGGTCTTATTTCAAAGCTAAAGTGGGGATGGGTCGAAATCCTATCAACAAATAGGATTTAGACAAGTTTAGGTTATTATTGTAACCTTATCAATTAGATTTAACTCTAAGTTAAATAATTTAACTTTTACCGTGTCTTTTTGTTTTCTTACACTATATGGTTAATACACTTACTATAACATGCCAAACGAACCCCAAATTGTTTATTATTAATATATATATCCTTATCTAAGTCATTTGGCCGAACATTAGATTTTTATGAATAAAATAACAATTAATAATATAATATTTGATTTAAAAACAATTTTGTGTCAATTTTGACACTATTTGATATATGATTTTTGTGAAAGTCATAACAGAATTATATGTTCGAACCAAGTTGATTAAATCAACACTAATATATCATAGTAACCTAGAAAATTAGTGGGATTCATAAAAAGTCTCAAATTACATTTATTTTGGTGTTTATAACATCAATTATGTCAATATTTCATTAATAAGATAATTACTGCATCATCATTGTGTCATAAATAAATTAACTTATTTAATGTCTAAAAATTATAAATAAAATTCTATTATTTAGGAAATCGTTTTTTCTTTCTAATTAATATTTACAATCTAATTTATCTTATGTATAACCCTATATTAAAAATGTTTTAGTAAATACACTTTGATTTTAACTTTTTTAACTCTTCTTTGAATTAAATAATAATAAATGTCCTAACCTAATCCAAGTGGGCCTAAATGATAATATTTTACACTTAAGGTTGTTTTTGGTCGAGATACACTTGTCCAATAGGATTAGGACATGTGTTAGGGTATCATTGTTACCCTTAATTACCCTATTTTCTTTTAACCGTGGTAAATAAAAGTAAAAAGTTACTATTCACCAAAAATTATTTTCATCTCATTGAACCACATTTTACTTACTGACATCAACCGTGTCTCTCGGATTTTTGAAATTCCATTCACAGAAGCGGTAAAATTAAGTTTTATGAAAAATTCAGTTTTTTTAACTACCACTTAGTAGTTTCACTATTCATCAAAAATTGATGTTTTTCAGAACAATACCAAAATTTCATCCTAAGCTATATTTCATATTCAGAATTCAAAAATGAAGTCTATTTTACCAAATTCATAACATAGAAGTTGCATTAATTAATTTTATAATTAAATCCCGATGTTAAAACAAATAGCGTGTTTTTAAGAAACAATATCTATCAAAAGATTGACACTTGTTTATGTCTGGTTTAAATGTGAAATTACATCCAATGACCAACATTGTATTAAATTGTAAAAATATATTCTAAATATACTTTAAAACCACTCAAATTAATAATTTATCACTATTAATTATTTTGATTAAAAAAGTTGTTTTTAATTATAATTTAGTAATTTTCACTATTCATCAGAATATGAAAGTTATCCGAAAAGTACCAAAATTTCACCTTAGGCTAAATTCGATACTCCGAATCCAAAAATGAATTCCATTTTGAGAGCTAAAATTTCTAAAATTTTAAAAGGTGGTTATTACTATTCATAACGGCTAGTTATAATAATATTTTAATAGCATATCGTTGTTTAGTGAAACTCAGTATTGCGTACTACACACGCTATCGAGGAAGGTCGTGATTGCGTGTAATGCAAGGCAAGTCAAGGATTTTTGTTGTGCAAGCTCCTTTTGGTGTAGCGTACAACACAAGACATTAATAAAATTGAAAATAATATTTTTCATAAAATCTCGGGCTGTTACATTCTACCCCCCTTAAAATGAATTTCGCCCTCGAAATTCGTCGGGTTTATAAATGGTTTACTATTCGAAAGTTTCTTTAATAGAAACCCACATCGTAAAAAGAATACCAAAACTTGGCTTTAAAAACTAAAGTATGAAATGTAATGATTACCCAAATAAACTAATCACTGGGTTTCCACATAGGTGAAAATATGGATATGGAAGAGAAATCTAACCATCATGTTCTGATGGAGAGTGGTAGAGAACATGGCTATGGAAAATCCAGTAATCACAAATCCATATATTTGTGATGATATAAGGTACCATCTGATTCATCAGGTATAAGATCACTAGGACAACATTTTTGGTTTTCAAGATCATTTCCCTAAAGTTGGAAATTTTCTTAGAATAAATACTTACTTTATTTCGGTACAATCTCACTGTTGTTCGTGCCTTGAACAATTTCCACTTCATCTCTTAAATAAATGAAGTTGAATTTGTTATTCGTGAAGTGTTAGCATATCATGTGATAGAATGACGGGTCATTCCATCTGTCTCAAACAAAAGGTTAGAAAAAATTATATACATAAGTCGATCTATAGTGAGATTAATCATATATGGTTCCTAAAACTAGTTTCTACTAAACAGGGACTTCCTGTAGGCCAGTGGTAGGTGATAAAGGCCGGTCGCACTTCGGTTGTGGGTTCGATTCCCACATCCTTGTCCGAAGCGATGGGTTGTCGCCCGTCCTACAGGTTGTCCTTTTTCTAAAACTACATTACTATAAAATCCCATCAATAATATCGAGAAAAAAACTTCTATTCTTAAAGAATACTCACTTATGTCCAACATAATCCATTTCAATCTTTAGGCTTATCCATAATACTGCAGTCCACTCTCATAACATAGTGAAAACGATTACCAGAGATTTAACACCATCGTCGATCCCCATATATCATAAGGTATGTTTTGTTGGTCACATTCCAAACATTCAAAGTCCTTAATCGCGTATTCTCTTGAATACCTTAGTGAAAACATGAATGCAGTTAAAAGTTAACACTTTCCACATACCAAAATCCTCAAAATTATATATACTCAAACCATGATATCACTTAGTCCTTATATCAATCATGAGCTCATGAATACTGTCAAATATTTAATTTTCTCATTTTCCCTTCATTATGCGCATATCATTCTTTTCCCAAAAATATCTCAATAACTTTCCATGGTTACTGGTACCATAAAATTATTGAAAACCACAATAGACCAATACATAAATATTCCAATATTCCACGACACTATATACAACACTATTTTGGAATCCCATTACTTAAACACTTAATCATTCCACCACATCGTTGTCATATTCAACATCGCCAATAGTGATCGCATGTGACTTCCCTTTGTCATTTGCCTTAAGTGGTTGCTCATGTTGATCATCACTAACCCTTGGATTAGGGAATTTATTGGCATAATGTCCCATCTCCTTGCACTTGAAACATTGAAGTGTTGGTGGTGCGTTCTCTGCAGTGTTTGCTTTGTTCACATCATTAGAAACCCTTTTTCCATTACTTCGACACTCAGCTATTCGATGACCTTATTTTCCACACTTAAAACATTTTCTAGTCCCTTTAAGTCAATCTACACCATGTTTCTTTCCACACTTTGAGCATAAGGAAACATTCATTTTCTTTTCACCATTATTCTGAGATTTCTCCTTGAACTCCATCTTTTGTTTCTTGTCAAAACCATGAGATGGATATGTAACACCAACTTCCATTTCTACCTTGATAGAACAACGCACAATTTCTTCATAGCTACTGAAGTCTCTTATAGATAATTCCCTTCGAAGACTTGGTTTTAAGCCACTAAAAAATCGATCAACTTTACTTTCAGGTTGGGTGATAATGCCAGATGCATACCTTGCAAGTCTTGTAAAATTCTCTTCGTATATACCAACAGATTCATCATCCTTTTTCTTTAGTTCAAGAAACTCCTTCTCCATCTTTGTTCGAAGAATAAGAGGGAAGTACTTACTGAAAAACAAGTTCTTGAACTCGTCCCATTCCATGGACTCAATTTCATCTCTTGGCTTCGTATTCTTGATAAGATTCCACCATTGATCAGCTTCACCTTCCAAACGATATACTGCTAAGATGAATTTATCATGTTCAGAACATTGAAGAACTGAAAATATATTTTCAGTGGTACTGATCCATTGTTCAGCAACAAGTGGATCGGAAGTCCCACTGAAAGAAGGTGGATGTTGCCTCATGAAGGACTCAATAGAATACTGTTCCTTTCTCTGCTCATTTGGAAGTCCAGAATGATTCATAGCTTGTGTAAGGATAGCAATAATATTTTTCACTCCATCTCCCATAACATTTGTTTGTTCAGGAGGACAATCATTGCATTGTCCATTGCATTGATCAACACGGTTCCTTCGGGTTCCAGCCATCATCTAAAACCCAAAAAGAATAGTGTGATAGGTAAAAATCATGCTAGGGAAAACAACATAATAAAGGGGGAGTACCTTCAATATCTAACATCTTAGGTTTAATTCTATGATCGTTAGCATAGTTCTAGTACTATAACCTATACGTATACTTAACCTTAGGGAAATCCCTAGACATACCATAGAAATATCTCTAGGGATCTCACTAACGTTTTCGCATCCTAGTTTCCAAAGGTTGACTAAACCTTTCCTCTGATACCAACTGTAAAGACCCTAAGCTTATCGTACATGGACATTACATTACTTTTTCGGAATACTTAGTACATAACAAAAACACACACACAAGGATCGTAATAGTTTAGTGTCTTTGGAAACTCGGAACTTAATCTTCTAATCATGGTGAAAGATCTTCAATATCTCCCATAAAGATCTTCCCTTTTTTTACCTAAAACCTTTCTTTATATCCTGGGGAAAAGAAAACATAAAAAGGTGAGCTCAAATGCTCAGTAAGGGTAAGCAAAAGAAAAATCAATCACATCATATTCATAAGAACATAACTTTTGGAAATCATAACCTGCAAAAGAGAGCATAATTTCATATCATGGGATAAATCATAGTAGTGAAATGAAATCCCAATAAGCATAACTTAAAACATGAAACTTTGTGGCATACACACATAATAATAGAGAATCATTTCTTGTTAGTCAAGACTCATTTCCAAGACTATCTTAGTGGACAAAGTCCCTTTCTGAACCGAGTCACCCTCGTTTCAGTCCTGTTTCACTGAACCAGTATAACCTACCATTCCAGCCATGTCTATCTCATGAGATATAAAATCTTTAACCAATGCATTGGAGGGAGATATAGGTCCCACCCATCTTATAATGAATCCTTTCTTATGTGTGCCACATAATCATAAACCATACATCATAGCGTAACCCATGTAATAAAAATGGAATTCTTAAACAACATGACATCATAAAACAATTCATATAAGATAAAGGAATTCATAAAAATATTTCCATCACAACATAATCAAATCCATGTAATAATAGGGATAAAAACAGAACCCTTTTATTATCTTAGATGGAAAATAATTTTGATAAAATACTTGAACTCCATTCTTGAGGAAAATATCCTTTCTACTTTAAAAATATTTTTCCTTTCATAACATGTCATACGAATTTAAAATAAAATAAGTTGATTAAAAATAAACTTGAAAACTTGTAAAGTAAGCTTCTTGGAAATAATGTTTTAAAAATCCATTCATTCCGTATAAGTTAAAAAAACATTCTTCGTACTTTTGTCGGAAAAGTCAAAAAAAGTACCTCGTACGAAAAACGACAAAAGATTCCTTTCATATCTTTTACTAAGAACTCACCGAAGGGTAAAATAGGATTTAAACAATTGTAGGTGGATGGAAATAACATTACATATTGAGGAAAAATGGATTTGGATGATAAAATACACCCCATTAAATACTAAAGTATAAACAATCTCGGATAAAAATGAGATTGTGATATTTCCCTTACCTTAGGTCCGATTTGCTTCGTAAGTGTCCGATCCTCCTGTATAATGATTTAAATAATGTCATTGACTTATTACAGAATCATATTCATTGTTATGATATCATATATGGTTCACTTATGACATTATATTACCCGTTCTTTTGTAAATTCCATGTTAAAAAGCGTTTTGGGTAAAATTGTTTCATTTGTCGTCCGTGTTTTGACTTGTAATTATTCATATGATTACTTAGATCATGATTACTTAATTCCAGAATATAAAACATGATTTATATATATATATTCATAATATACATATATATAATTGTTTCGCACGGAATCCGGGGATGACCTCCTGGACGGGAGATTCAAACGTTCCGATCGGTTTCTAACGGGTTTGTTCGTAGAACTGGAAACATCCAATGATTCCACATCCGTTTGGACCTACTTTCCAAAGGCAGGCACTCATTAGCTTGTGGACTAATGAGACTTAGGAATTTTCATTGGTCGAGAGGATGGGAGGTCGGACTCATCACACCTTTTTGAGGGGAATTATTGTCTACTCGGGACTCTCTTTATATATTTAAGTTATGTTCGTGAATCCTTATTACATTACCAAGTATAAAATGTGCTTTCCTTTAGTTTTAACAATCAATGATTAAATATTCAAGAAATTTAGAGAATCTTTTATATGTATTCGAGGTTCTTCATCAATAGAGAATCATCTATATCTGTTTAGAGATTCTTGGTCAATGGTATCCTTCAAAACATTTATATAAAAGTCTCTTGGTCATTATGATGACCAGTCTGGTTTTAAAGCCACTCAGTGGGGCACTTGAAGTTTATCGTCATTCAGAAGGACAGATATTATTTCAAAGTTGGGATCGAACCCATAAATGGGCTACCTACGTATCCTTTCTTTTGGAAAAGGAATCAGAACCCACGTAGTTCGAGGAATGGGGTATGATGTTTATGATTGATGGCTCAAAGATGAATGTCATAATTACTTTTACACTCTAAGCTCACGTGAGTCATGCTCGGTGTGAGAAACAAGAGGTATTGATAAAATTTAGACAATTGTTCCATAAAAGATGCAATCATAAGAATTTGTTTGGGGCTTATGTATAGATGACTGCCCAGATAGATGAAGGTTTAGGATTTACATTTAGGGAGAAAATCCATGAAAAGGGTCCATAAAGTTATATGTGCTTCATGGAGATTTGAATACTCTAATCTTGGGGCTTACTCCTAAGGAGGATGCCCAAGTTAGGAGGGGACATATGATTGGGTTTTATTCCTGAAAAGGAAACCCAAATCAAAGGTAAATTATGACTGGTTAAGAGAAGTTTAAGGGGACTTGGGGCTTATTCCTGAAAAGGAGACCCAAGGTTATGACTGAGTCTTATTCCTGAAAAGGAGACTCAGGTTAAGGGACTTGGAGCTTACTCCTGAAAAGGAAGCCCAAGGTTATGACTGAGTCTTATTCCTGAGAAAAGGAGACCCAGGTTATGACTGAGTCTTATTCCTGAAAAGGAGACCCAGGTTAAGGGACTTGGAGCTTACTCCTGAAAAGGAAGCCCAAGGTTATGACTGAGTCTTATTCCTGAAAAAGGAGACCCAGGTTAAGGGACTTGGAGCTTACTCCTGAAAAGGAAGCCCAAGGTTATGACTGAGTCTTATTCCTGAAAAAAAGAGACCCAGGTTATGACTGAGTCTTATTCCTGAAAAGGAGACCCAGGTTAAGGGATTAAGGTTTGGGGCTTACTCCTGATGAGGATGCCCATATTTGAGGTTGGGTCTTATTCTTAAGAAAGATGCCCAAGATTAGAGGACTTGATTGGGGCTTACTCCTGAGGAAGATGCCCATATTGAAGGTTTTATAACTGGGGATTATTCCTGAAAAGGAGACCCAAGTTAGGATTTTCTCATCTTAAAGGATGAGGTTGAATGAATGAACTCTCCGTATTTTAGTGACATAAGGATATTTAAATCACTAGACTTTGAGAGAGATTCCATAGAATTCCTTTCAGATAAGAAAGTCAAATAAAGAAATCATGCCATAAATGGCTTTGAAGAATGTCTTGAAGACTGAATCTTGAAAAAAAAAGGTGAAATGGCTTAAGAGGGGTAAAATGGGCAAGATGGGCACCCAAAAAGATAGGGGCGCGCAAGTCTTGAAAGGCGTGCAAGTCCTGCGGCGGCGCGCAAGTATTGGCCGCGCAAGTATACTTGCGCGACACATGGTGTACTTGCGCGATTTTCAATCAGAATTGAAATACTTGAGCGACTCTTGGTAAAACCCTTTAGAATCCCCTTGAGGTTCTTCCAGAAAAGGGACGCGCAAGTTATATTGAAGGGATTAAGTCGGCGCGCAAGTGTTTGATATGTTTCAACACTTAGTCCTTCCTTCTTCTCTTTAGATCTTCCGTTCTAGGTAAGAAATTACCTTAGAAGTGTTCCGGAAGCTTTGAGAAGAGACTTGGGCGTCGGGAGCTTCAATCCGAGTTTCTGGAAAAAGATCCTCCTGAATGGGGGGCCCACAGGGTCTATTTATAGGCAAAACAAGACCCCAGGCGGTTACCGGGCAGTTACCGGTTAGGTCGTGCAAGTCACCTGCGCGACCAAGGTAGCCGCGCAAGTATACTTGCGCGGCAGTGGTATAACTTGCGCGGTGGATTTGCTGTTGATCCTTTGTTCATGCCTTTGTCGATTTTTGATGTTTTCTTCAAAGGATGAATCACTTTCAGCTGAGATATTCCCTTTTCCGATCTTTATATTCTGTGACGAAAGGAGCGTCAACAAAAGTCCCCCCTCAGAGTTGGATCCGGAGAAAAATGAGGATTTGACTCTGAGGAAATCGAATCCCTCCAAAAGAAAAGGGAGGGCGCGCAAGTCTTTCAGTGCGCAGAGGGCGGCGTGCAAGTCTGCGTCGCGCAGGCTTTAAGCGCTCTGGGTGTGGCGCGCAGGTAGGCTTCCTGGCCTATAAATACATGGCCTCACCTCCGTTACATGCATCTGGATTTCCGGATTTCTTGAGCTCTCGCCGCGCAAGTCTTCCTCGCTGCGCAAGTCTCTTGATTTCACTGTTTCCTCGCTGCCGCGCTACTCTCAAGGTAATAGGGCTTGCGCGGTAATACTTGCGCGAAAAAAACTTGCGCGGCACACGTATCACTTGCGCGACATCTCCATACTTGCGCGCCTTAATGCCTTAGCCATTTTTTTCAAATTCTTTCACAAATTTTATGAAAAAAATAAACCCATTTAAGAGTTTAATTTATTCAACTCCTGTGCAGATTAAATGGCTCTTAGACCTGGATTAATTGATGAACTGGCTAGCAAGCGGATAGATGATATGATGAATATCATTGGCCCTGATTACTATACTGTCAAAGACAGTACTCTTCCAGATTTGGCTAAGTATCTGAAGAAATATCATCGCGACTTTCCTCACTGCACTTATCTACCTTTGTATGGTCATGGTCATCTGCAAGAAGTCATTATTCCAGAAGTAAAGAATTATCTTCCATTTTCGTGGTTTCAGAATTATACCAATTTTGCTTCAGCAAATATCTCAGGCGGAGGAGTATTTCAAACTGCTGGAACAGTGGAGAAGGCTTATGTGATGCATCATAGCCCTTGCACACCAGATCTGAAAAAACATACACCTGAGCTTCAACCACATTGTCATCCTTCAATCTTCCGAAATGCTCAGATGGATCAATCCAAAGGCTGGAAGAAAAGTTGGGATTTCCGTCCTGGGGGAGGTGTGAAGCCAACTTGGATGTGGGTATACTGGGTGCGACAGACTTGCGCAGAGTTTATTGAGGATCTGAAGAGAGATGCAATATATGAGGCTGTTTGGGTTGGGAAAACATATATTTACAGAAATGATAACTTCGTGCCAGAGATACTCAGCCACTGGAGCCCAGCGACTAATTCTTTCCATTTGACTCATGGAGAAGTAGGTATCAGTTTGTGGGATGTCCACAAGATTTCAGGAGCTCTAATCTTGGACGATATGTATGATGAATTCATTCCTCCCAAGGTGACTTGGAATGATCCAGAGAAGACTCCTGCTTTGGCTCGAGAATTATTTAAAATCTTTCACAGGCTCAAGAGTCCAGAGACCTCATTAACTCATTTTAGAAAAGATATTCATCCGGAAGAATGGATGAATGTGTTTCTTACTGAGAAGAAAGGGATAGAGCCAAAAGAAAAAGGATCCAAGAAAAAGAAATCCAAGGATACCCGGCCCAGACGTCCTACCACTTGTCCAAAACCTGAGAAGAGAGGAGATCCTGGCACATTCTGGCCAACTCTAGAAGCAGGAGAGTTTGAAAAATGGGGATATGAAGTGAATCAAAGAATTCCAAAGAAAACTCGTCTGGCGGGTTTCTTGGCAATGTGGCTCAGTGTTTATCTCTTGTCGGTCAGGGATTCGAAGGGAGGCGTTAGGCCAGGGACCTTCGTCATTGCAGCCAAGTTGGCTGAGGGAAAAATGGTTCGGTTAGCTACCCCCATTTTAGCAAAGATTCACAGGAGTTTACTTCACGTCTTCCAGGGTAAATCTCCTTTAAGAATAGTGGGACCATTCCAGGTTTTGTGGGGATGGATCGCCACTCACTTCAGGACTTACAATGTACAGAATGGATTACAAATTCCTGGAAGCTCTTTCAGACCGTCAGTGCAAGCATTCTCTGGAATTGCTCCATTAGATGTTAATGGTTATGACATGAAAGTAAGACTAATAATGTATAAGGAATTCAACTTCTTTCCTTATGGAAGTCCGCCATCCGGGCGGTTTGTTGATGATGGGAAAGCCCATTTGGATTTGAGGGCATACATGCTAGCTTGCAGGGATGGCGTGTTAGTAGCCAGGATTGATGAAGAAATCATATGCGAGGCCTATGCTCCATATAGATTTGCACGCCAATTCAAATGTTTGCAACAGATTGTTGTATCCCCTCCAGTACATTTCAGGTTAGAGCAACATCCGATGGTTGCTCGACAACTATGGTTGCTGACATCAAGAGAGAAGACTGGGGAAGTATTTGATCTACCAGTTGAAAAAGTGGCACATTATCTGACTACATTTTATGCCGAACACTGGATAGCATCATACCCTAAAGGGATATTGAATCACCCAGTATATCAAGTGGGAAATAGGAAGAGGACTGTAGAGAAAGAAACTCTTCCTCATGAAGGTGACTCTTCTCCACCTGAAATAGGTTCAACAGACTCCTCCTCTAGAACTGATTCATCGGATTATCACGATGGGGATGATGAGGCACAACCGGCAGCAAATCGGTTTCGTGCCCGATATAATCCTCCGGCCAGAGTTAAAAGACCCACTCCATCAGCTCCTGGTGAGTTATTTGATTGTAATAACTTCAATCACTACTACTTTATAAAGTAATAAGTCTTACTTTCTTATTCTCTATCTGTAGTTGCAGGAGTCGGGAAGAAATTAAAATCAAAAATTGTAGGACCTTCCTCACAGCCTTTATATCTAAGACCAGAGGTTGTTCAGCTATGGCAGAGCTTATACTGTGATACTGAGACCGCCTGGCTGGATTTTTGTGAGGGCCTACAACTTCCTGGGATAGGATATCTTCTAGCTTCTAAATACCTTCAATACGGAGATAACCCCAATGAAGTGCGAGCTTACATCAGAGAGCTGGAAATGCTCATATATGCCACTGATAATTCGGTTCCTATCACCAGGCGGGTGAAGGAAATGATTGATCGTGGCACCACTGAGGGGGCTAGTGGTTCTGGAGATGAGGAATGGAAAGAGTACGTGGCTCCTGAAGATGTAAGTTTTCTTTCCTCATTTTCTTTGAAACTTGATTTTAGTTGAAGATTTGTTACTTAAGGAAGTTATTTTCTTCATCTTGCAGCTTGCAAAGAAAGGAACCGAGGTTCCTTCACCACAATATAGCCCTGGTGGTACTGCTATCGGGGCTGCTGCTGATTCTCCTCGCGAACCAGGCGAGATATCTCCAGGCCAGCAGGCCATGAATGAGGCACTGGACATAGCCTTTCATTCGCCAATCCAAGTGCCAATAAGGGAGACTACTGATACTCCGAAAAAACAAAATAAGCCAAGGCAACGAAGGAGGAAATCCATATCTAAACGTTTCATTAGTAGTGGTAAGTCCTTCGAACAATCATGAGTTTATACTCATAATCATATAGTTACTCATATTTCTGAGGATTGCAGGGGCTTCTTCAATTTCCCCCTTGAGGGAAGGGACTGATCCTTCTTCAAAGGTCGTGGAAGGTGCTATAGAACAATCACAGACCCAGGCTGACTTGGTTGCTCCTGGAGAAGAGCTACCATCCATTCCCAGTATCCCTCTTATTACTGAAGATGTTGTCCAGGGTCAGGGGTTGCAGGACATAAGTCGGCAAGAAGACGTAGCAAATGTTCCCACTGGTGAGACTAACCAAGATTCTGAAGTATCATTGGATGAAATGATGAATCAAGGAATGACTTTTGAAGAATTTTATGATCATGCTAAGTTTTCATGTGATTTAGAAGACCTTGGGCGTGAGTGCTACCCTTCGCCCAAAATTTTTTTAAAAAAATATACTTCTAACCATGATGGAAAATAATATGCAGTTTCTTCCGTAGAAGCCGCTGAACTGCCAATGCCCGAAGAGGGTGTGAACACTGATGTCAACCCTATCATTGCAGAAACATTAGCTCAAGTAGAGCTAAATCCAATAAACTCTCCTGAGACCCATCTTGAAAATCCTGTTGAAACTGGGAAAGATAGGGAGAAGTCTTCTCAGGTTGCTGAACCACCATTGGGTAATGGATAACAATATTTGTGATTGTACTTTATTCGCAAGAGAATCCATTCTTTTGTTATCCTTTGAAGCTGACTAAACCTTTCAATTAATCATGCAGGACCATCAACTGCAATGACTAGATCCGAAGATGAGGCCTCAACCTCTGCCCCAACGGGAATTGAAAGTGAAGAAGAACAAGTCAGGGGGGAAAGAGCAGGACAAGGCACCTCCCTAAGCACGCTAATTCCAGATTACATACCCCCTTCTGACGATGATATTGAATCAGATCCAGATATGCTTAAAGCATTCAGCTTTTCACGACGTAAGGCATGGAATAACATATGGAACATCATATCGGGGGTGCCTTTAGAAGAGATACCTTCAAAAATTTCCTGATTGTCATCCCAATTTGTTATAATGGGACTTGGTGGTTTTGGGTATGAAAAGATCCATGCTGCGGTGAAACAGATCATTTTCAGGAGGGAGCAAGTGCAGACAAGTCGCGAAGATTTGACCAGAGTGAAATTGTCAGTCAACATAGGCGAATTTGAGGCTGTGATATCCCAGGCTGAAGCTGATTATGCTGTCAAGATGAAGGATCTGAAGCAAAAAATCAAAGAAAAGGTCGTCCAACAGGTGAAACTCCAGCAACAGTTAGATGTTGTTACTGGGGAACTTGATCAGCTTAATAAATCATTGGATGAAACTCATATGAATGGCATGAAAGCCATCACAGATGCTAAGAAGGCACTTCAGCAAGTTGAAAAGAGTGAAGCTGGTCAAGTGCACGAGCTTCAAGTAACTGCTGATAAGGCTCAGGATGCTATACATCAAATGAAGACTTATGTTGACAATCTTCTGTAATTTCTTGAAAGAGAGAAGAGACTCCAGTCTGTGTATGTCCTTCTAACTCTTGTGTATCAATGAAAAAAACACTCTTGTCTTCAATCATTTGTACCTGCATTCTTCCATTACCTGCTTCAAATTTACTTAAGCCAATGGGCTTAGTAATCATAGTTTGATTTTTACTAGGATTATTACAAATAACCCTACAAACTTTGAATCTTTTAACTGCTCAATATTACTTAAATCATACAAAAAATGTATATTTAGTGAGCTGGAACTTGACTTTTATTCAGAGTTCCTTTGTCTTTTGTGTGGGCAGTTTAAAGTCATGCATGCTGAACATAAAGGGTCTAATGTTTAAGGTCGAAATAGCTTTGACCGAAAATGGATTAAAAATGGATTCAATTCCTTGACAATTTATCTGAAAACATATTACCATACTCAAGTATGAGGGAAAAAATGTAAACTATGGCTTAAGAACATTTGAATCTGAGGAATGATATGAAAAAGAGCTAAAAGGCATTAGAAGAAGTAGTTTCCAAGAATGAAGTTACTATTATTTAACAAAACCCGTTAGGGGGTTGAAATATGCAGGTCCACCTATGGGCATTGGCTGCATGGTCAAATAAAATAGCATCTTTTGGCTGACAAGTCTGTTACGTGGACTGTTTATGCAAGGCCACCTATGGGCATGTGCTGCATAGTCAGGCAAAAGAACTCCCAGAAATTTACTTTCCTAGTGCTAAAAGCCAGTGAAAGTTTATGGAGATTCAAATTTTCTAAAGCATAGAGTTTGTTGTATGGAAAGAGGTACTTGAATATGGAGAAGATATTTCCAAAAAAGAATATCGAAGAACTGGATGAATATCACTCCTACGAAGGTCTGACCCAAACATAGGGAAGAAGAATAAACTATAGACTTGAATACTTTCATATCATGAAAAAAGGATATGGGACAAATATTTTGAGGATGGCTATTTTTACGGATCCCTACATACTGTTGTTTTAAGACAAATAAGGAAAAAAGAGGCATTCTTCCCAAGAATGAAGTTACCATTATTTAACAAACCCGTTAGGGGGTTGAAACATGCAGGGCCACCTATGGGAATTGGCTGCATGGTAAAATAAATAGCATCTTTTGTCTGACAAGTCTGTTATGTGGACTGTTTATGCAAAGCCACCTATGGGCACGTGCTGCATAGTCAGGCAAAAGAATTCTCAGAAGTTTGACATTTTTGTGACTAGAAGTCATGAAAAAGGGTTATGAAGATCTGAAAATATTTAAGGTTAGGATTATAACACATAAAGATGGGTATTGTCCAATGTATATAGAGATACATAGGTCAATGAAAACCATAATCATGTTGTGGCTGGGTCCTGAATTGAAATTTTGGACTTCACTACGTATCTCATAAGAATGAGAATCAAGCCATACGTAGTTCTTGAAATGCAGTTTAACGTCGTGCAGGACGAAAGTATGAGTGATCTTAGTTTAGGGTCATAGAATTCGGACCATAATAATGAATACACAGTGTGTGTTTTCATGAGGACTTTTCAGCCAAGGGACTGAAAGTGAAATTTGGTGTTAGGCCCAAAAGACTTGGGACTGGATTCGAGGGATACTCGAATGTTCCTACGTATCCCATAAGGATGGGAATCAAGTCCACGTAGTTCTAGAATTACCCTTTGTACAAATTTGGTTCGTACATGTGAAGGGTGAAAGGGGACTTTAGTGCAATTATGTTTTAACCTAAGATAAAAAGTTCAGGCATTACCATGTATGCACGTAGTCTTTTGAAAATGAAAACCATGATTGAAAAAATCAATGTCAATAATGGTTCCTTCTCAAATGAGGAAATCAAAGAATATTTGTAGTTTATTGTCGTACCGGACAAAAGTGTTGTATAGTTTAACGTCATATAACAAGGACGAAAGTGAATCAATGTAAAGATATTGATTCCAGGGGCGGTTTCACAAATCAGCATCATATGAGGTTGTGGTGAACTGATGTGAAGAGATTGTTTTTTTGGGCTTGAACCCTGGGAGGTTGCCTACATACCCAGCCTGGAGGGCAAGGATCAAAGTCCGTGTAGTTCAATTAAAGAATGAATTAATGATCAAGTTGTTCTTGTGGACAATGATCTAAATAAAAAATGTTGTTGGGACTTATACATGGTTAGTGGCCCAAAGGAAGTGTTATGGTTGATGTTCGCTCTAAGCTCACGTGAGTCATACTCGGTGTGAGAAACAAGAGGTAATAACAACCTTAACGATGCACAGTTTAATGTCATGTAGGACATAAAAAAGGGACTATGCAGTTTAAAGTCTTGCAGTTAGGACTATTGGTGCTGCACAGTTTAGTGTCATGTAGCAGGGACGATGGGGACAATACAGTTTAACGTCATATTGGATGAAAGGGGGACTGTGAAGTTTAATGTCATGCAGTAAGGACAAAAGAGTGTACCATTTTAACGTCATGTCGGACGAAAGTGCGAATAGTTTAAGGTCATATGCATGGACCGTGAATGGTGCAGTTTAATGTCATACTGGACTTTTGAGATTATATAGTTTAACGTCTTTCCGGACGTGAGGTATTTTTATACAAATTTAGCGTCATGTAGTTAGGACGTCACAGTTTAACGTCTTGCTGGACCAGGGATGATGCAGTTTAAGGTCATGCTGGACGGTTTAGGGAACTTTTTCACAGTTCAATGTCGTGTGGGACGAAGTTGCAGTTTAAAGTCTTACGGGACCATTGCTGTATAGTTTAACTTCATATAGCAAGGAAGAACTGGTGCTGTGCAGTTTAAAGTCATGTAGCTAGGACTAAGGTGAACCAATATGAGGAATCAGTTCTGGGGACTTTTTACAATTTAACATCATGCTGGACGTTGGAAGTGCCACACAGTTTAATGTCATGTTGCTAGGACACAATATAGTTTAATGTCATCTCAGACAAAATATAGGAACTTCTGTACAGTTTAACGTCATATAGATAGTACATAATACAGTTTAGTTTCATGTTGGACAATATATAGTTTAATGTCATCTCGGACATTGAAGGTGACACAGTTTAACGTCATGTTGGACGAAGTTGCAGTTTAAGGTCATACTGGACCATTGCTGTATGAACCATTTGTAAGAGTCTTGGTTCTGGGAACAATATTTTGTGTTTATACAAAATACTTCTTCAGAAATCTGGCATTAGTTGGAGTCGTGATGTGTTCTCCATCCATTGAGATCAGAGAATACGCTCCATTGGAGTAGACCTTATGTATTGAATAAGGTCCTTCCCATTTTGGTTCAAGCTTGGGAGGATTCTTTCCTGGTATCATTGGTGCTCTGAGAACCAATACCAATTCTCCCTGAATGAATGAACGAAGACGAACTTTTTTGTTAAAAGCTCGTGCTATCCGATTCTGATAGATTTCCAAGTGGTGCAAAGTGCACAATCTTTTCTCATCTAACTGTTCCAATTCATTCAACCGCTTTTGGGATTGCTCATCTGTTGACAACTGATCACAAATGGCTATTCTGAGTGAGGGCAATTGAACTTCAATTGGCAATACTGCTTCTATTCCATATACCAATGAATATGGAGTAGACCGTGTTGCATTGCGAGTGGTAGTCCGATAAGCCCATAAAGCATGATAGAGTTTATCAGGCCATGACCTCTTATCTTTATCCACCATCTTTTGCAGTATATTTGAAAGAGTCTTGTTGAAGGCCTCTATCTGGCCATTAGCCGCTGTATGATATCGAGATGAATGGTTGGACTTAATGTTGTATTCTTGATACAATTTCTTTACCTCAGAAGAACAGAAGTTGGTGCCGTTGTCTGTCAATATGGTATGAGGGACACCAAATCTAGTAATGATGTTAGACTTGATGAAGCTAACAATGCATTTAGAACTGACTTCTTTGAGAGGTACTGCCTCTGCCCATTTGGAAAAGAAATCAGTAGCAGTAAGAATGTACTTAAACTGCTTGGCCGTAGCTGAAGGGTAAGGTCCCACCACATCCATTCCCCATGTGGAAAATGGCCATGAGTATTTAGCTGTATGAAGAAACTCTAGAGGTTGATGAATGAAGTTGGCATATACTTGGCATGAATGACACTTCTTTTTGAAATTAACACAATCTTGTATCATTGAAGGCCAGAAGTATCCAAGCCTTCGAATTTGATCAGACAGCCTATGTCCAGACTGGTGGGCACCACAGATTCTTGCATGCACTTCTTTTATGACAGCCATTGTCTCTTCACCATCAATACATCTGAAGAGAACTCCATCAAAACCACGTTTGTAGAGAATTTTCTCGAGGTGGTTTGGACCATCATAAAGAGTAAAATTGACCACACGTCGCCGAATTTGTTCTTTCTTGGCTCTATCAGGTGGAAGTGTTCCATTTTGAAGGTATTCCCTGATAGGTTACATCCATCCTATAGTATGACCATACGGTTCAGGAATGGGACTAATTTCATTAATTTCCTCTGTTCTGACTTGAACATAAGGTGAAATTGCACGACGGTGGGCAATACAGATGGTTGTCTCGTCCCTATTTGGATCTGCTAAAGTTGTGGCTATATTAGCCAGTGCAACAGCTTGAGCATTTTTTGATCTTGGGACATAAGAAAATGTCGGTTATGAAGGGAATTCTGACATTAACTCTCTGACGTAATCATACAAAGGGATTAATTCTTCTTTTCTGATGGCATAATCCCCATTGACTTGTTTGATTACCAGTTCTGAATCACCTTTCACCTTTTAGTGATTCACTTGTGCTTGAAGCGCTAACTCCAAGCCTGTAATGAGAGCTTGGTATTCAGCTTCATTATTGGTAACACCTTCCCACAACAAAAAGGAATAAGGTAACACTGCCTTATCTGGAGAAATGAGCACAATTCCTAAACCAACTTTGTTGAATTTAGGATTTTCCATTTTCTTCCCTGTTGGACTTCTAGAAGCACCATCAAAATACATTTCCCATGTTTGAGGACTCTCTTGAATAGAGAAAACTTCCTCATCAGGGAGTTCGATATCTGAATACATGTCTTCCACTGAAGGATGTTCAGCCAGGAAATCAGCCAGAGCTTGGCCCTTAATTGCCTTTTGAGACACATACTGAATGTCGAACTACTGTAGAATAACCGCCCACCTTGCCAGGCGTCCTGTAAGCATTGGACGACTAAGGATGAATTTGAGTGTATTATTACGAGATACCAATTGGACCTCGTGATGTTTCAGGTAGTGTCTCAGTTTCTGAACTGCAAAGATTAATGCTAGGCAGCACTTTTCAATACTCGAATACCAGGTTTCTGCTTCAAGCATAGTTCTACTGAGATAGTAGAGACTATTTTCATTCCCAGCATCATTCTTTTGAGCGAGAAAGGCACCCAATGATCGCTCTAAAGCTGTCACATAGAGGATAAGAGGCCTACCCTCAACAGGTGGCATGAGTACTGGTGGACTCAAGAGGTATTTCTTGAGAACATCAAATGCTTCTTGACATTCTTCAGTCCACTGGTAAGTGACTCCTTTCTTCAATAATTTGGTAAAGGGTAAACTTTTTCCTGCCAAATTGGCGATGAAACGCTGAATATAGGCTAAGTGTCCTTGAAGTCCTCTTAATTCTTTCAAATTCTGAGGAGGTGACATACCAAGGATTGATTTGGTCTTCTCAGGATCGACTTCAATACCACGATGGCGTACAACAAAGCCGAGGAATTTTCCTGAGGTTACCCCAAAAGCACATTTTAAGGGGTTCATCTTTAAATTATGTTGTCGAAGCTTGTGGAATACGACTTCCAAATCAGCCAAGTGATCAAAACGTTGTTTGGATTTAACCACCAGATCATCTACATAGCATTCAACAAATTTCCCTAGAAAAGGTTTGAAGATACGATGCATGACGTGTTGATATGTTGCACCTGCATTCTTTAAACCAAAGGGCATCACCTGGTAACAAAACACACCTTGAGGAGCTCTGAAGGCTGTATATTCCTCATCTTCTGGGGCCATTCGGATCTGATTATATCCAGAATATCCATCCATGAAAGAAAGTACTTCATAGCCAGCCGTCGCATCAATTAATAGTTCTGTAATCGGAACTGGGAAATCATCTTTAGGACAATACCGATTAAGATCTCTGAAATCGATGCAAACCCTAATTTGTCCGTTATTCTTATTTACAGGGACAATATTATCCAACCACTTGGGATATTGAACTTCTCTGACGAAGTTAGCTTTGATAAGCTTATCCACTTCAGCCTCGATTTTGGAAGCATAGGTTGGGTGTGTTCTTCTCGCGGCTTGCTTGAATCCTCGATGTTCTTTTGGCAAACCCAAATGATGGGTGGCAACATCAGGATCAAGGCCAGGCATCTCTGTATAATTCCAAGCAAAAATATCTTTATTTTGCTTTAGAAAAGAAATATACATCTCTTGTTCTTCAAGGGTCATGGCCGCACTAATTAAAGTGGGGCGTGGATCTTTCTCTGTACCCAGATTTACTTCTCTGAGTTCATCCACAGTGGTAGAGATACCCTCTTCAAATGCTGGAGGAGCATCTCTAAGATCTTCCTCTTCCTCTTCATCATGTGTTATTTCTTCCGTTTCTACTTGCAAAGTAGATGAAAAAACGAAATTCTCATGATCATAAGAGATGTCAAAATTTTCACATTTTGAAGAAGAAGCTTCCATTTCCGACCCTATTGATGAAAAAGGGTCTTCTTTGGGAAATAAAGAGGAGATGATGGATTGAGAATCGACATCAATATTCACCTCTGGTATTGCTATAACTTCTTCTGGCCTGATTAGCAAAGTATAGACTTGTTGGATTTCAGCAGACGAAATGAAAACGTTACCACTTATGCTTTCATCACTGCTTGGTAAGTTACCAATTTCTCCCATGTTGTCTGGCTCGATTGCCGTAATTGACATTATG
Source organism: Viscum album (assembly GCA_963277665.1). NCBI lineage: Eukaryota > Viridiplantae > Streptophyta > Magnoliopsida > Santalales > Viscaceae > Viscum > Viscum album. The sequence continues at coordinate 1,070,796,177 of OY728139.1, read as the reverse complement.
GATCTTTCCATAAGAGTATTTTGATTTGGGCCTATTTTGTCAATTTGACTGATAGGTAATACATAATCTGTACTCACATGTGAAAATGGATTTATTGGAATTTTTTCCAAACCATATGGATCATTAACTTTGGTAATTTCCTTCATTGCAGATTTTTCTCTTCCCTTCATGTGATAAAATTCCGCCTCAATGTATTGAGACTCACATGTCTTGAACGGGGCCTTATCACCATACAATGTTCCAACTTGACCATCGAAATAGTATTTGAGACATTGATGGTATGATGACGGAATAGCTGCATGCTGATGTAGCCAGGGTCTTCTAAGCAAGATATTGAAAGCTGAGTCTTGATCAACAATCATGAAATCCGAATTGGAAACAAGATCTCCAAACTGAGTTCTGAGCGTAACTTCTCCCAGTGGTTCTTGTTCATTTTTATCATATCCTTGCAACATCATGGTAGAAGGAGATAAATCAGATTCCGTGAGGCCCAATCGACGAAGTGTGCGAATGGGCATGAGGTTGACTCCTGAACCATTGTCAATAAAAGCTCTTCGAACATCTATACCATTGACTTTTCCAGATAAGTACAAAGGTTTTATGTGCCCATGCACAACATCATCTTCATCTTTATCAGTAAAATATATCACTGCATGGCATTCTGCAGGATTATTCTCTATGTGATAAATTTCAGCTGCAGTAATTTCAGCTTCAAACTCCTGAGGACTTGAAAAAGCTTCGATGAGTGCTTCCCGAAGATCTCTTTATAGATTCAAGGCATCCAAAATTGATAATTTGGCTGGTACTTGGGCCAAGTGTTTCAATATATCATACTTTTGATCTAGAGGTCTGCGTTTCCCAATATGAATATGCGGTTTAGCAGGTACCTTGGAAGCAGATGCTTTGGAAGCTGATGCATCTTGTATTGAAGTTGGAAACATATTTGGTTTTGGAAAATTAGACTGATTAGATCCATTTACTTGCTGAGATAAAGAAGATGGAACCTTTAATCGGTCTTCCAAAATAACTGTGCCGAAGCTGAGTTGGCCATTGGCAGAAGAACTTGCTTGTTCTTTTTGAGCTCGCTGAAGGGCTCTACCACGAGTTTCTGCTGCATATACAGTGCTAGCAGGGGTAGAATTAGAGTAGTGGATTCGGAAAGATCCACGTCTTCCCCTATATCCTGAACCTCTAGAACTTCCTCGGGTTCCCTTATTTGATACAGGGAATTCAGGATCATCAAGACTGGAATATGAATCTGTTAATTGAATCATATTAACAGAACCAAAGATTAACTCTTCGTCTGATAAAGACTCTGCCTGGTTAGCCTGTTTAGGCTGTGCCGTTCGGTGGGACGGTGCCCGTGACTTTGAAGTAGATGGCATGAAATCTGCCAGAGTCAAAGACAATTTAGGCTTTGATACATACTCATCTTCTCCTGATTCCTCTTTCTTCTTTGAATTGAGCTGCCCTTTTGAGGATTTGTCTTTTGATGGAGGCTTTACTGCAGCTTTTATAGGAGACACAATTGGCTTTTTCAATTTTGTTCGCAAAATGGAATGGGTCCGATTGATTTTCTTTCTGACCATCCAATCATCATATTTTTTCGCAGTTTTGCTTTTGACTTCCTACCACTCGCCTCCTTCCTCTGGATCTGTAGCGGTAATACACGCTACATGAGCTGAAGAACCCTTAAATTTGACTTGTCCCAAGTCGACCATCTTTTGCAGGAGGTCTTTAAAGACAAAACACTCCTGGATGGGATGCCCCAACATTTGATGAAAGGGACAATAATTGGGACGGTCTTCATCTCCTTCCTTGTTTGGCCTCTTCGGCACTGGTAATTGAACCAAATTATTTTCCAGAGCTGAAATGAAGTAACCAGGAACTTTCTCACTTCGGAAAGAGTATGTTTTACTCTTCATATCCTCAAATTGTTTTCGTCGTTGATCTTTTTGATCATTTGGACGAAACAACCTTTGTTGTTGGCGTTCAGGAGGTGGAGCCCTTCGAGAAGATGAAGGTTTTGAAGTAGAAATAGGTACAGGTGCCTGTTTAAGCATAACTGTAGCAGTTTCTGCTTTACCCATTCTTCTTCCTAGAGCTGATGGAATTACACGAGATTTAACCTTAGCCTGTATAAGGGAATCTTCAATCTGTTGAGCGATTGAAGTAAGGTCTCGAAACCCTCCTGTGTATTTCACAGGGATCAATGGCGTGCGTAATTCGTCACGCAAATTTTCCACACAGATTGGCAACAATTCCTCCTGAGGGAGTGATAAACTCAAGGAATACATTAATCCCTTCCAACGAGAAATGAAATCAGAGACTCTTTCATTCTCCCTTTGCTTGCAGTTTGTAAGATCGAAAACTGTCATTTTTGGCAAAGTTGAGCTAAACTGAAGAAGGAATTTTTGACGAAGATCCTCCCATCCGATGACTGACCGGGATTTCAAGCTTGTATACCAGACAAAAGCTGGTCCTTGCAAGGTTCGCATGAAGCATCTGAGTTTCACTGCTTCTTGCTGCTCTGGAGTTCCCATCATAGGATCACAACAAGACACGTAATGCGTCAAATGTTGTTCAGGGTCTCCTGATCCATTGAAAGTAGGGAAAATAGGGTTTCCAAAACTGGATGGAGGAGAAATTGAATCTACCCATTCAGGGTAAACTTTCTTTTCAGGTTGAACTTGCGCTCGTTTCCCTTCCATAGTTTCTAACCGAGCTGTTAATGACTCAATAGTAGTTATTAACTTTTGAGAAACATCAGGTTGAACTTGGTTTTGGGTAGGTGCAATGAATGGAGCTTGGACAGACGTGATGGTTGGTGTTGCAACTGATGGTAGTGCTGCCAACCGTTGTTGCGTTTGACCCATAGGATTAGACCTATGAGGGTGTACTGATAAAGGAGGATATTCCTGATCCATCTCAGTAGTTATAACAAATTCCTTCGGCTGTCGGACTTCAGCATTCTTAAGAAGAAGACTACTTTGAAGTAGTTCTGCATTCAACCTTCTTAATTCTTTCATTTCTTCCTCCTGTTGTGCAAACCTTTGCTCTAATGAGATCGATTGACCTCCTTCAGAGGAAGGGTGAGAAGTAACCTGATTCTTTCCTTTCCCCTTATTGGATCCTTTTCAGAGAGGGGGAAGTGGGTTACTTGAAGGAATACCCAGATTTTGGGTAAGCCTTTGATTACGTGTGCGCACACTTTCTTCATTTAGGTCTGTGTGCGCGACTTCTTGAGCAGGAACCTCTTTGTCTGATCCCTCTGATTGAGCCTCATCTGGTGAATCAGCAGCAACGACATTGATGACATTAATGGATGCATATTGCATGGAATCCTTTCTATCAGTATTTCTGTGATATTTTCTCCTTCTATGTCCATGATGAGACATGGCATTCCGTTGACTTGATCCCTCAGGAATTTCTTGGAGAATCGTCACTTGGAGAGAATCTCCTGACAGCTTGGCTCTTCGTTCCTCTTGAGGCTTATTCCCTAATCGAGAGAATACTGACTTTCTCTGAGGGAAGGATTGAAGATTTGAAAAATTCCCCAGTCCGGTGGACTGGGGATGTTCCTGCTGCTTCCGCTCAACTCCTCGAATCCCATTCGTTGACTCTGAGGGTTGGGTTAGAGAAGTCCCCAGTCTGGCAAGCTAGGGTGTCTCTTGACATGCTATGTCTGAGATCTTCTTAAAATCTCTCTTGATCTTGCGAATCTTAGTTCGGAAATTAGCTGGATGCATTAACCTGTATCCACTTTTATCACCTGGTTCAACAGACCGTTGGATGATTTCCGAAACTTCTGTCATTTGATGACGTGTTTGCTCCAGACGAGAGGCTTATGCAATATTCTCGCCTGCTTGATGTAGGAGCAATTCAACAACCTGTTCTCTATATACTTGATTTTGAGAGGAACTAGTTGAAGCTTGTTCTTGAGCAAGCTTTTGATTATGAACAAAGCCCATTGACTGTGGCCGTCCATGGGCAATAACATTGCATGAGACCATTTTCGGCGGGCTTTGCTGACCGGAAAGCACTGTGAAATGTAGTTCTCCGTGAACACCCCATCCTCTGATATGAACATCAGATGGAGCATTGGAAATTAACTGACGCAATCTTCTTAGTGCGCCAAGGCATGAACATTGAAGGGTTATCTGTTTCTTTTCAGCCTTCGGATACCGAGAGACTGATAGAGATGCCAAATCAATTTGGCGTTGTAACCCTTCTATTATCTTAAGATGATTTTCATATTCATCGTAAGATAATACCTTCTTCTTTAATTGACAAATAGTTTTCCATATGTTGAGACGAATATCATGGATTCCATCATCCGTCAACATCTTTGGAATGTCGTACTGGGAATCAGCCAAAGGCCAAAACATGACTGGTACTTCACCTTTTGCCAGTTTTTTCCTCATGTTCAGCATTTCCTCTTTATCATTAAATGAAGATTCTTCTACCTGTTTGGACCAGAGTTGGTGTTTCCTTGTTGCTTCATCGGATTCAACAAGATTGGTAGAGAAATCACTATTCATGCTGGAAGATGAATGACCCAGGGATGGTTCGGAGAATAACCTGAACCCCAGGCTATCTTCTGATGGAGAAAGAGTTTCACCTGCCGATAGTAAAGCATCAGACATGACTGGTTTCACGTTTGCAAGTGCCTCGAGATAGGAGGGCTTTCTCGTCACTACATTGCCTTCTGAAGAATTTTCGAGACAACGTGAATCACTACTGCGGAGAGGACTTTCGCAGCGAAGTTTATCACCATGAGAAGGACCGTCATGATGGGTTATAGCAAAAGATGAAATCTCTTGCTCCTTGTCCTTCTGACCACACAGAGGGTTCCTGTGGCTCTCATCTGAATAAGAAACTTCAAGATTGACCGAATTTTCATGAAGCAAGTCTTCATGAGGAAGTGTCTGTTGAAGACCTTCAGAATTAATGTTCCAGTTATTGGGAACTGAGGGAGTAGAATCTTGAATTCCGACAGATAAATGTCTGAGGGCTTCAAGAACTCCAGCATCGAGCAAGGCCTTGTTGCAGATTGGCCTTTGATCTCCTGACTGTGCTGGGTGGATCTTTTTCTTAGATGCCTTCTTACTCACTTTAGAAACCACTTGATGACGAAAGTGATTGCTCTGAGCAGGTGTATGTGCCTGATCAGGAAAGATGGTCAGGTTAGGCTGACGATCTCCACTCAAATCAGGTGTATGTGCCTGACTTGGTTGTCCGTATGATATGGGGGAGTATGCCCCATAACCCTCTTGGACTGGAACAGATGTGTGTGTCTGTTCCAGAGTGAATCGTTGATGTGTCACTCCATTGCTAGGGATAGATTTATGTGTCTGTCCCTGAGATGATGCTGAAGCTGTTATGATATCCTGGCAAGCATCCAGAATATGAGCAGGAATTTGCTTCTGCTCTTTCACCATTGACAAAATATGTTTGGTGACTTCAGCCGCCGAAACGGGGATATACGTCCATTCTGGGCTTGGAGTAGGTGTATGTGCCTGCTCTTGCCCTCCTTTTCCTGTCAGTGAATCCTGACAGTACTCAAGTGTGGAGGCAGAGAGTTGAGCCTTCCCCCTGTTTGTCGTCGGGACTTTCCGACTAACTTCTCCGGGTGCTACCAAGCGAGACTGTTGGTAGGCCTGATTAGTATTAGCAGGTGTATGTGCCTGCTGATTACACTTCGCCAAACGCGGTTGACGAGATCCATCATATGTAGTCAGACGAGCCTGCTGACTAACTGGTGATGTATAAGCAGGTGTATGTTCCTGCCTATGGTACTCCGCCGGAATTGCCTGGAGGGATCGGCTTGATGCTGCCAGACGAGTCTGCTGGACAGCTGAATTAAAACGGGCAGGTGTGTATGCCTGCTCGTTGTTTGCCACCAAGTTAGGTTGGTGGACTTCTCCGGAGATGGCAGGGATGACAACCTGCCTATTGTTAACCGGATTCCGTCTCTGGCGGTTCATCTTGCCTACTCGGGTTCGAGGAACCTGAGCTGAATGCCTGGAGTCGGTACCCTCATCATGTTGAGGGCGCACTACCGCACGAGTCTGGCGGCGATTGTTGATGGGTGCCCTCGGGAAGGACTCCTGTCTTTTTGAATTAAGGCCCCGAGGGACCTGCTCATTCACTTCCTCGGAGTAAGGGAGTGAATGGAAATTGCGTTCCGGGGATAACGACCCGAAACGATTGGAGACGGTAGTCAGCACCGCCTGTTTCTTGATTGCTGGCCGCCGTTGTCCGGACGACCAGGTAGAGTTGTTAACTTGGAGGGCTTGACGAGCGCCCTCCAGAGTTGGTATAGTACCGTTGCGACGGTACTCCTTAACCAGTGCATTAGAAACACAGCGTTGAAGACGCTGAGTTGGTGATGTCATCCTCAGAGCGGATGACGTTCCAGCAGGAGTAGCAGCATTGGTTTTCACAGCAGCAGACCTCACAGTAGAGGTGTTCACAGCTGCAGTATTCACAGGGGTGAATTTAAGGAAAGCCATTTTTGCAGAAGATCTTGAGAAAAGAGTGCCTGTTCCATGTAACAGACATAATCAAGATGAATCCGGCCACTGCATCTTTTGGATGAGCATATGTCAATGATTGCCTTGTTGGCCCAAGGGGCCTAACAAATAAGAAGAACATCACTTTCACTTGGTTAAGGATTCACGTCGGGTTCACCATTTTTGTTTCGCACGGAATCCGGGGATGACCTCCTGGACGGGAGATTCAAACGTTCCGATCAGTTTCTAACGGGTTTGTTTATAGAACCGGAAACATCCAATGATTCCACATCCGTTTGGACCTACTTTCCAAAGGCAGGCACTCATTAGCTTGTGGACTAATGAGACTTAGGAATTTGCATTGGTCGAGAGGATGGGAGGTCGGACTCATCACACCTTTTTGAGGGGAATTATTGTCTACTCCGGGACTCTCTTTATAGATTTAAGTTATGTTCGTGAATCCTTATTACATTACCAAGTATAAAATGTGCTTTCCTTTAGTTTTAACAATCAATGATTAAATATGCAAGAAATTTAGAGAATCTTTTATATGTATTCGAGGTTCTTCATCAATAGAGAATCATCTATATCTGTTTAGAGATTCTTGGTCAATGGTATCCTTCAAAACATTTATATAAAAGTCTCTTGGTCATTATGATGACCAGGCTGGTTTTAAAGCCACTCAGTGGGGCACTTGAAGTTTATTGTCATTCAGAAGGACAGAGATTATTTCAAAGTTGGGATCGAACCCATAAATGGGCTACCTACGTATCCTTTCTTTTGGAAAAGGAATCAGAACCCACATAGTTCGAGGAATGGGGTATGATGTTTATGATTGATGGCTCAAAGATGAATGTCATAATTACTTTTACACTCTAAGCTCACGTGAGTCATGCTCGGTGTGAGAAACAAGAGGTATTGATAAAATTTAGACAATTGTGCCATAAAAGATGCAATCATAAGAATTTGTTTGGGGCTTATGTATAGATGACTGCCCAGATAGATGAAGGTTTAGGATTTACTTTTAGGGAGAAAATCCATGAACAGGGTCCATAAAGTTATATGTGCTTCATGGAGATTTGAATACTCTAATCTTGGGGCTTACTCCTAAGGAGGATGCCCAAGTTAGGAGGGGACTTATGATTGGGTTTTATTCCTAAAAAGGAAACCCAAATCAAAGGTAAATTATGACTGGTTAAGAGAAGTTTAAGGGGACTTGGGGCTTATTCCTGAAAAGGAGACCCAAGGTTATGACTGAGTCTTATTCCTGAAAAGGAGACTCAGGTTAAGGGACTTGGAGCTTACTCCTGAAAAGGAAGCCCAAGGTTATGACTGAGTCTTATTCCTGAAAAAAGGAGACCCAGGTTATGACTGAGTCTTATTCCTGAAAAGGAGACCCAGGTTAAGGGACTTGGAGCTTACTCCTGAAAAGGAAGCCCAAGGTTATGACTGAGTCTTATTCCTGAAAAAGAAGACCCAGGTTAAGGGACTTAGAGATTACTCCTGAAAAGGAAGCCCAAGGTTATGACTGAGTCTTATTCCTGAAAAAAAGAGACCCAGGTTATGACTGAGTCTTATTCCTGAAAAGGAGACCCAGGTTAAGGGATTAAGGTTTGGGGCTTACTCCTGAGGAGGATGCCCATATTTGAGGTTGGGGCTTATTCTTAAGAAAGATGCCCAAGATTAGAGGACTTGATTGGGGCTTACTCCTGAGGAAGATGCCCATATTGAAGGTTTTATAACTGGGGATTATTCCTGAAAAGGAGACCCAAGTTAGGATTTTCTCATCTTAAAGGATGAGGTTGAATGAATGAACTCTCCATATTTTAGTGATATAAGGATATTTAAATCACTAGACTTTGAGAGAGATTCCACAGAATTCCTTTCAGATAAGAAAGTCAAATCAAGAAATCATGCCATAAATGGCTTTGAAGAATGTCTTGAAGACTGAATCTTGAAAAGGAAAGGTGAAATGGCTTAAGAGGGGTAAAATGGGCAAGATGGGCACCCAAAAAGATAGGGGCGCGCAAGTCTTGAAAGGCGCGCAAGTCCTGCGGCGGCGCGCAAGTATTGGCCGCGCAAGTATACTTGCGCGACACATGGTGTACTTGCGCGATTTTCAATCAGAATTGAAATACTTGAGCGACTCTTGATAAAACCCTTTAGAATCCCCTTGAGGTTCTTCCAGAAAAGGGACGCACAAGTTATATTGAAGGGATTAAGTCGGCGCGCAAGTGTTTGATAAGTTTCAACACTTAGGCCTTCCTTCTTCTCTTTAGATCTTCCGTTCTAGGTAAGAAATTACCTTAGAAGTGTTCTGGAAGCTTTGAGAAGAGACTTGGGCGTCGGGAGCTTCAATCCGAGCTTCTGGAAAAAGATCCTCCCGAATGGGGGGCCCACAGGGTCTATTTATAGGCAAAACAAGACCCCAGGCGGTTATCGGGCAGTTACCGGTTAGGTCGCGCAAGTCACATGCGCGACCAAGGTAGCCGCGCAAGTATACTTGTGCGGCAGTGGTATAACTTGCGCGGTGGATTTGCTGTTGATCCTTTGTTCATGCCTTTTTCGATTTTTGATGTTTTCTTCAAAGGATGAATCACTTTCAGCTGAGATATTCCCTTTTCCGATCTTTAGATTCTGTGATGAAAGGAGCGTCAACAATAATAAATCAGTAAATGGAAAGAAATACACCGTTCATGGAGACGGTAGTCCGTACGTATGCATGAACGCTGTTTTCGTTTCCTTATTGAATTGAATGGAATTAAGTAGATGACATACATATAAATATAAATAAATCCAGTATCATTATTATGTCATATATTTCATTAGTACTTATTATATATACTTTATAATCATTCATGAATGGTTAATCATTGAGAATGAATCTCATCGCGTCGTGGAGACGGTAGTCCGTACGTACGCACGAGCGATGATATCGTTCCCATGGTCGTGGAATTGTGTTGAAGTGTTTGTATACTATTTCAGTATCAATATCACTTTATAATAATCATATATAGTTACTCATTACACCATTATACCCATCCAATTAAGGTGGTGGCGGAAAATAGATTACACCACGGCGTGGAGATGGTATTCCGTACGTACGCACGCGCGGTGATTTCCTTTTTCCATAGGATGGATAGAAGGTTAATTAGAGTTGTTTCATATTTATAATAACATATCAGTATATAATAAATACTGATGTTATTACTTTATCATGAAACAACTAAAGAAGAAGAAGTTGAAGAAGAAAGAAGTTGAAAAGATCGGTAATGAATATTACCTCTTCTTTGGAACGCCTCTTTGAATCCTCCACTTAGGAAACTAAGATTGGTCTTTGAAGAAGACCAGGACCTCTAGGATTATTCAAGGGAAGTGGATAAGGGATTTTGGCGGGGGTTGGCCGAGCTTGAGTGCTCAAATTGGTGTGAGGAGGAGGGGAAGGAGGTGCCCTTTTATAAGGGAGGAGAGGGGCACCTTAGGAATATCTCAAAATATTATTTTATATTAAAGTCAAAATCGGTTTATAATGGTTCCAAAGGGTCTTATTTCGAAGCTAAAGTGGGGATGGGTCGAAATCCTATCAACCAATAGGATTTAGACAAGTTTAGGTTATTATTGTAACCTTATCAATTATATTTAACTCTAAGTTAAATAATTTAACTTTTACCGTGTCTTTTTGTTTTCTTACACTATATGGTTAATACACTTACTATAACATGCCAAACGAACCCCAAATTGTTTATTATTAATATATATATCCTTATATAAGTAATTTGGCCGAACCTTAGATTTTTATGAATAAAATAACAATTAATAATATAATATTTGATTTAAAAACAATTTTGTGTCAATTTTGACACTATTTGATATATTATTTTTGTGAAAGTCATAACAGAATTATATGTTCGAACCAAGTTGATTAAATCAACACTAATATATCATAGTAACCTAGAAAATTAGTGGAATTCATAAAAAGTCTCAAATTACATTTATTTGGGTGTTTATAACATCAATTATGTCAATATTTCATTAATAAGATAATTACTGCATCATCATTGTGTCATAAATAAATTAAATTATTTAATGTCTAAAAATTATAAATAAAATACCATTATTTAGGAAATCGTTTTAGCTTTCTAATGAATATTTACAATCGAATTTACCTTTTGTATAACCCTATATTAAAAATGTTTTAGTAAATACACTTTGATTTTAACTCTTTTAACTCTTCTTTGAATTAAATAATAATAAATGTCCTAATCTAATCCAAGTGGGCCTAAATGATAATATTTTACACTTAAGGTTGTTTTTGGTCGAGATACACTTGTCCAATAGGATTAGGACATGTGTTAGGGTATCATTGTTACCCTTAATTACCCTATTTACTTTTAACTGTGGTAAATAAAAGTAAAAAGTTACTATTCACTAAAAATTATTTTCATCTCATTGAACCACATTTTACTTACTGACATCAACCATGTCTCTAGGATTTTTGAAATTCCATTCACAGAAGCGGTAAAATTAAGTTTTATGAAAAATTCAGTTTTTTTAACTACCACTTAGTAGTTTCACTATTCATCAAAAATTGATGTTTTTCAGAACAATGCCAAAATTTCATCCTAAGCTATATTTCATATTCCGAATTCAAAAATGAAGTCTATTTTACCAAATTCATAACATAGAAGTTGCATTAATTAATTTTATAATTAAATCCCGCTGTTAAAACAAATAGCGTGTTTTTAAGAAACAATATCTATCAAAAGATTGACACTTGTTTATGTCTGGTTTAAATGTGAAATTACATCCAAATGACCAACATTGTATTAAATTGTAAAAATATATTCTAAATATAATTTAAAACCACTCAAATTAATAATTTATCACTATTAATTATTTTGATTAAAAAAGTTGTTTTTAATTATAATTTAGTAATTTTCACTATTCATCAGAATATGAAAGTTATCCGAAAAGTACCAAAATTTCACCTTAGGCTAAATTCGATACTCTGAATCCAAAAATGAAGTCCATTTTGAGAGCTAAAATTTCTAAAATTTTAAAAGGTGGTTATTACTATTCATAACGTCTAGTTATAATAATATTTTAATAGCATATCGTTGTTTAGTGAAACTCGGTATTGTGTACTACACACGCTATCGAGGAAGGTCGCGATTGCGTGTAATGCAAGGCAAGTCAAGGATGTGTGTTGTGCAAGCTCCTTTTGGTGTAGCATACAACACAAGACATTAATAAAATTGAAAATAATATTTTTCATAAAATCTCGGGCTGTTACACCCAATGTGTCATACAAACTAAAGGAATATTCATCATCATGATAAAATCCTTTTATTTATGTATGACCTAGAAACATCATAATATAAACTTCATTTTTAATATGTTCTGTGGACATTACTTTTGTACTTGTCCAATACCATTTTCTCATATCTGATAACCCCAATATAGTGATTTAAAATGTTTCTTATCCAAGCTAAAAAGATGTTGGAATAATCCTCACCAACTAAGTTCTCATTATATTAGGTTTAGTAAAACATTTGGGCATAAATAGAAAATGCATAAAGCTTATGGGGTCCACCAAAAGGCCCCAAAAAAGTCAAGTTATGCCCAATAGTCCCCTAAACCTAGGAAAAATTTAGAGCATTGCATATATCAGTTCCTGTTATTTCTATTCAAATATTCAAAAAAATACTTGAAAAATATAACATGTTATTAATCATTCAAACAGGTCAATTATGGTGTTATGATGATGGTTATTATATGTATAATCATCTGTTAGTCATGGTTGAAGAAGAAACAAAAATAATAATTTTGACTGGAAGTATCCATAATTATGAATAATACTATTTTTCAATTGTCAGATGATCTAGAATATCATGAGGTCTCCTTTCAAAGAATTACAAGTTATTATGATATGATGATCAAAAAGATATGAAAGAAAAATAACAAATAGGGGCTATTTTTTATTCATAAAAATATAGAAAAAGGATGAGCATATATAACTTAGAGTCTCCCCATATGAATAAATAATTATTGTTATAAATCTTTATTAGTGCATTCATAGAGTTGAATCATTGTTTGATAAAAATATTCTATAGTTTATAATATCTCAGATAATGTCACAATATATCTTTTCACATCGATTCATAGTGCTTCTATCTTCTCAATAGAACCTTTACCTTCCTTTTATTCCTCTTGCACCAGTTTCTACTCCTCATCAACCACTGCTTCAACATTGTCTAATTATCAATTAAGATAATACAAATCTTAATGAAATCAGTTTGATTCTTGAAAAATATGTTATCCCAAGGAGCTTTGTTCTTCAACTTAACACTATCACCTTGGATCCACTCCAAATTTTTCAGAGAATTCATTGAGAAGGATATTCTTGGTCATGATAAAAAATTTCTTGGACTCCATGATTTCTAGTTGGGATTGAAGTGCATTCACACTCTCTCATATAGAATCCACCTCCTTCACTGTGGTATATATGACATATTAGTCAAACCCCACATACCCCATCAAGGATAAAATGAAATTAAACCTACTTAATTTTTCAAGAAAAATTTATAGGGGGTATAAGAAATTAGTTTCAATATGTATCTCTATATGGTTTTCCAAGAAATACACAAATCTTCTAGAGTTTTTTTATACACCTCAAATTCTCTCTCAAAAGGGCATAAATATTTTAGGACCAGCTTGACTAAAGATTTTTTATCCTTGATATTTTCAAAAGGAGTAGGATCTATAATAGTCAAATTCCTGGTAGCCTCAGCAGATGGGGAATTTGAAATGTCATGAATTTTATATTTCTATGTCAATGGTCCTAAAACAGATGTTCAGATTAATTGATATATAATAAATAAAGGTATTAGGTGTTCAAATATGTATGAGAATCACCTTCACCCACCGAAGTGCTAGCCATCATAATGATCATCACCTCATCGGTATCTATAGTAAGTGTTTCACCACTTGTCGGAGAAACAACTCCATAATACATGCATGATTCAAGTGTATCAAGTTTATCATTTTCAAGAGGTGCATAACAAATTTGACAGTGATTGAAATGGAGGAGGATATATGGGTAAATTATAGAGTAACTGACACTTTTTATAGAGATGTAATCATGACATTTTAATGTTTGTATAAATTAGTAACCTATGGAAGGTCGCTCATAGACATCGATCCCATATAAATACAAACTAATGAACTTGGAGTGATAACTAGGCTTGAATCTCCCTGAAAAAAAAGTCATTGACTCCCATATAGTTGTTCTATCTAAGAGAATGAGGTTCGTTGGTCTTGAGGAGATTCCAACACTCTAAGAAACCTCTTGAAATAAATTCAAGTTCATTTGATCTGAAGGAGATAATAAACAAGGATTCAAAACTCCATGAATGTCACATGTATTCCTTGTATCCTCATTTGATCCATATTATCCCAAAATTTTCATTTATACCATATATAGATCTAACAAAAAAGAAAATGAACTCTCTCAGATGGTTGGTAATCCTTGACTTGTAGAACCCATTCTAACTACTGTACAAGTTAATTCATCAAAATAAGGAAATGCATAGCTTAAAATAAGGTGAGAAACAAAATACTCACCTGTTTTCCCTGACCGAATGTGCATTTCTAGATTCTTTGACTGTCTATACCTCATAATTTCCGATTAGGATAGTGTTGTAGGGAGAAAAAATGTGGGAATGGGTTGTGAATTCTCTTGCTCGACCCACAATCATCTCCATAATGTGCTCAATTGCTCCAAGAAAACCCTCTTACACTCACCTCCCATTCGAACTATCCCTCAAAAGTTTAAAGATGGGTGGATAGTTTAAATTGGAATGTTGTAGAGATATATCATGATTATTCTGGTTACCCTGAGTCCATGAAGATCTATTAAAAATGAATACATTCCCTTAGATTGACTCCAAGATTATGTGTTTAGTGGTAGATATGTTTACTTGATCACAGTTTGAGAAAACTTCAAACCAAAAAGATGGAAACTTTTGGATAGAAATCAGGATCGTGGGGTCTTCCTATAGTCCAAAATTGTATAGCTTAAATTTCCCTCACAATGTATAACTTTGGAACATAAGAAGAAGAATATCATTCAAGATCCCATCTCGAGGAATAATGTGGTGTCGAGGGTTGGCCTCAATATTCCCAACAATAATAGTTCTCCACTCAATGGTGGTCATTGAACTAGATAGGTGCCTTAGATTATGGCCCCTTATCTCTATAAACAACATAAATAAAAGATGTTAGTGTCTGGAGTAATTGAGGTAAATGGATGAAAATTTGGCGGTGTTAAATAATACATAGCACACTAAACACTATGTAGACTACCTGGAATGTGGATCCCTGTGAGGATTATCACATCACTATGTGAGAAATGGTTACATTAAAAAACAAAGTATTTGGTTCATGGGAATACCAATTTAAGGATAATGAAGCTTCGTTATGTAGAATATATCAATCGCAAAGGGAAGTCTCTATGCAAGAAGGGTTCTAGGTCGAGATATCATAACTTCACACAAACCATGAATCATCGCTATGTGACAAATGAGTTTAACCTGACAACTTTATATAGTCATGGTCCCTCCTCTAGGTCCACATTCACATGAAAAAGCATTTAACCGGGCTGCATTCTTTCTTGGAATGTAATACTATTCATTTTGATTGGACCCTATTCTATTAGGGGCATTTTTTGGGATTTAAAAGTTCACAAAGAATGCTAGAAAACAATTATGAATTTGGTAAATACAATAAAAAATTGGTCAAATGATACACAGAGTTAAAATTAAAAAATTATAGAGAATCGTAAAGCAGTTATCCCCTTTCTATTTAGTGAACACTCTATGCAGGACCACTACTTCACATAGTGTCCATGTAAATGAAAACAAATCAGGGTAAGATGGTAATATTACCCCCCCACACACACACAAAATAAATTTCAACATGAGGTGGTAATATCATTCCCCCAAATGATTTTCATTTTCAGTGTGAGGTGTTAATATCCCCCCCCCCACAGACAATTTTCATTTTTTGCATGAGGTGGTAATATCACACCCCCCATCAAATTATTTTCATTTGTGGTTCAAGGCAGTCACCCGACTACCCATTCAAATAAAAATCATTTTTGGTGTGAAGTGGTGACTCGACCACCCTTGCAAATAAAAAACATTTGTAGATGAGGTGTCAGTTTTTTTTCCTGGTGAATAGTACCATGTATGATATGTGTTCAGCCTTCCATTTTTGGGAAAAGGGTTATTATCATACCCTATTAATAAATAATTTTCTCAAATGAAATAGGACACATATAGAGAGAATAAGAGATAAAAGAGAGAGGAGTAGGAGACCATATAATACCACATGAGAGACTTTAGTATGAAAATCACTTACTATATACTACAAAGGAAAATAGGACCCCACAAAGGGATCCCTGGTAAAGATCCCCCACCCATAAAGGGGTTTCCCTCATGTGAAAAAGGATCTGCATGTTCATCCACAAGGGGGAATCTTTTCATCCACAAAGGAAACCTCTCTTGAAGAAATCACCTTTGTGGAAGAACCCCTTTATGATTTTCCATCTTTCATATTGATAACATTATGCATAATGGGGTATCCTTATGGTATTTTACCCTTTCACTCTTGCTTCCATCCTTATATGTAGAATTTGGATTCATCTTGGACCCTACACAAATTATGAAAATGTTTTCCTCTATCCAACACCAAAACATTATAATTACATCACTAATACCTGCCCCACAGTCTCCAAATTCATTTGGATTAAGGACAAGACACATCATTGTGTCCCTATTCTAATAATGAATTCCCATGGAATAGGAAGTCTCATATTTAATCTCCACAATATATAGGTTCTTAAAAATACTCAAAATCATTTGTTCTCATGGTAACAGGGATCCTAGAATTAGGGACAGAGGAAGAATGTTAGTTGGAGACATGGTTATCATGACACTAGCACAATCAAGAATATAATTTTGGCCTCCCAATAGGTGTAAACTTAAACCGTGTTTCCATGTTCTCAAAGGGGAATATTCCCTATGAGA
Source organism: Viscum album (assembly GCA_963277665.1). Lineage (NCBI taxonomy): Eukaryota > Viridiplantae > Streptophyta > Magnoliopsida > Santalales > Viscaceae > Viscum > Viscum album. The sequence goes on along the minus strand of OY728139.1, from coordinate 1,070,779,574 downwards.
CAAACCTTCAGAGGGTCATATTCCCAAAAAAAGTAACAAATGGACCTCCAATTCAATTGTAAGACCCATAACTCAAGAAGAACACGAGGATTGATACCCATATCAATGGGATATTTATAAATCATCCATGATGTTCAAACTCGAAATTTCAAATCCACCACCATGTTTATTGGGCCATACTCCCATAAAGATCATTCTTTACTCGGGAGGATATATTCCTTATATATACCCTTTCATTCCACCATCACCAGCTTATACTTCTAGTCAGAGATGTCTTCACATGTCCATATTCCTTCTAGGAACAATCCATTCATGTTAGGCTATGTTCCCCATATAGACAAATAAAAGGGTTTCTCATTCATAATCCCCACAACAACTTTTTTCTAATAACCCTTCACCTATATTTCCTAACCACATGAAGTTAAAATACATGGTTTGGTCTTCATCACATGACCTTAAAAGGTACAACATGTCCTATTAAGTGGAACCAAACTATGTGGGTTCTAATTTCTTTCATAAGGATACATATATAACCCTTCTCAAGGGCCCAATACGGACATCAAAGCTCTGCTACCTCCCTAGATGGAAATAAATTACAGATTTCCCAATTATGAGGCTTTAATTCATATTTTTTTAAAATAAATAATTAATAAGTAAATAAAAATATTATATGGGGAACCTCTGATATATACAGATGGATATCTCAATGGAGAACCCTAGATATATACCAATGGTTCCATTGATGGAGAAACTTGGATACATGAAAATGGTTACTCTTGCATGTATACATGGTTGATTGTAGATATGAATAGTGACTAGATTTATATTAAATTTATAAAGAATTCATGAATATGACTTAAATCTATAAGACGCTCCATAAGTAGGAAACACTTCCCCCTAGAAGGGTATGATGAGACAGACCCTTATCCTCTTGACCAATGTGAGTCCCTGAGTTTAATTGAAAAATATGCTTGGCGTTCTCTTGCATTTGGAAACTAGGTCTATATCATGGATGAAATAATCATTGGTCATTTATAATTCCACAAATAAACCTCATTAGAAATCATCCCAAAAGTTGGTGTGAAACAGTACCCAAATCCTTCTATAATCCATACAAAAACTACAAGGTGAAACATGAATATTTGTATGATATAATGCTTAAAGGTGACCCATTGATGCATAAAATATAACATACATATAGATTACCCAACTCATTTACTTAATGTGTATCTTGTATCAGAAAAAAGTGAAACACTTTAATTAGCCAATATAATACCACCCAAACACCATCATGACTCCTCGAGGTCCTGAGTAACCCCTTTACAGAGTCCATATTTTCTTAATATCACTTCAAAATAGGTAATACAAGTGTATAAAGAAACCAATGCGGACATTTATGTTTAACCTTTACCCTCTAATAGGTAATTCATCACATAACTAACCCATGTATATCTCTCTTTATACCTAGACACCAAAACTACTATTAGAAGTCCTAGTACAACTTCATTGACCATGGATAAATTTTCCACTTTAAATTATGAGAGTTTCTCATCACATACCCCCTCAAGTAGGCTATCACTACTAACCTCTCATGAATGTAGATCATGTCATCGTCATTTAAGGACCACCTTAGGACTAAATCATCCCATGTCAAGCACTCTCGCATCACTAAACACTCGGTATCCACCTCCTATATATCATTTACTCAGTCCAATAAACAAGACATGATAAAAAAAGGTGCATATGTCATAAATACATTATCCTAGAATGCATCCACTATCCACTCGAGCATCAAACTCGTTATATTTCATTATTCCAATGAAGGGTTGTCACCAAGCTCCTAAGTCTCCTGCATTTTACTAGCAAGAGCATCAATATAGACATTAGCTTTTACCAAAGCATAGTCCATCTCAAAGTTGAATTTCTATAGATCTCCACCCAATTCCATTGACTCAGATTGAGATCCCACAAATAGAATATGTATCACAGTATCTTTTTTCCCATGTAAACAAAAAACCTCTCATTAAAGAGATAGTGTCTCCAATACTTCATGGTTTAGACCATGGCTGCCAACTCTAAGTCATGTGTCAGGTAGTTCCACTCATGGGGTCACAACTGGTGTGACCCATAAGAGACTACATAATCTCTCAACATCAACATAGAACAAACCCAACACCTGAGGAATCATAGTACAATGTATAACCAATACCTAGTTATGAAATAATCAAAACTGGAGTTGTCTCCAACCTCCACTTAAACTAAAGGAAAACCTCTTCACACTAGTTAGGACATTCAAACTTCACCCCAATTTTTTTAAGATCTTACATTAGTGTTTAAAAATGGGAGAAGTCTTGGATAAAGCATTTATAGTACCCTATAAACATAAGTACTATTCAATTATCAAACACATTCTTGGGTCATGTCCAAGGCATCATATATTATACCTTATCTAGGTCCACTGACATCCCTACCTCAAAATTGACATTCCTAAGGAAATAAACCTCATGAATCTAGAAGTTTAACTTTGATATTTTGGAATTAAGATAATTCACTCAAATTGTATTAAATATAATCTCAAGATTCCTGGCATGCATATTTGATGTCTTGGAATATATCAGGATATCATACATGAATACTATAATGAAGAAATTAAAATATGGATAGAAATTATTATTACTAAGATACATGAACACCACAAAATAATTTGTTAACCCAAAATTCATAACAAGATACACATACATTCCATACATACATCTAAACACTATCTTGGAAATATCGTCCTATCTAACTCGTAGTTGATGATAGCCTGAATGAATATCAATCTGGGAAAACCATCAGGCTCCCTATAATTGATCAAAAAAATCATCAATATTAGGTAAAGGGTAAATGTTCTTCACCATTACCTAATTCATATACCTATAGCCCAAAAATATCTATAAAGTATCATTTGTCTTTTTAGAAGAAAAAACATTAGAAAACCCCAAGACATGCTCGGTCTAATAAAGACCTTTTCCTCCAAATCATTTAAATTCACATTCAACTCTCTCAACTTAGTTGGTTTCATATGATATAGATGGATCAAAATTAGTTACACCTTAGGAAGAAGATCAATTGCAAACTAAATTCCCATGTATAAGGGAATACTTGAGAATTCATATAGGAATAAATTATGATAATTATCCACCACTAAAGGAAAGATAGAGGGGGTTACTGTTGATTATACTATGACATATAATCCTAATAACTATATCTTAATAGATATAATTTGGATCATGCCTTTTCCTATAATTCCTACTCCAATATTCCACTCATTAGTCAAAAAAACTCTCTCATCTAGGTTTGCTAAAAGTTGCATGTTTTTTGTAATATTCAATATATGCTAAATAATTGGTCAACTGGTCAATCCATAGTATTGCATAAAAACTAGTCATCTCTAAGATCATTATTTCCCACTAATGTTTATAGCTAGAAACAATTATAGGACATTCAAGACATCCCTATATATAGTCTACTCTCTTTACTGAAGGCATGTCAAGAGAGAGAATCTAAAAATATAAATTAACTAATAAATCTAGGCCAATAATAACTTTAGAAAATATAAAATTATGTGGATATCATGTATCAAAAAACATTAGTAGATAAAATAGAGGAAATAAATTCCATACCACTAAATGTTGATATTCCCTCTCTACTAGTGGTTAGATCCTCACTATCACATAAATACTACCTTCCTACAGAGTATGGTCTTTCCTTTGTGTTGAATGACTTTCCCAAGTCACTGATATATGTGGTTCCTAGGTCTACTACTAAGGACCCCTTCTCACACACTGACCTATTCTCCTTGAATCTAAATGTGACACTTCAAAATAAAAGGGTTAAAGATGACCCATCTCGACACATCAGTGAAATTTATTAGGTGGATTCATACATGATATACTAAAATATCCCCTTCATCCAGAGTAATACTACCAAGTTAAGCCTCCTCTCATTGCGGGAGTAAAAGAATCCCTACTCTACTCCTCCTGTTTTCCACTTTCTTGTTCCACTGTATATTTCCTCTTCCTGCTATCAAAAGAGGCGAGGAAACCTATAAGTTTTTCCTCCATTAGACCCTTCTTAAAAGTGAGGTCCTTCTGAAGCACTAATGTATAAGTCATTATTTCAAAGTACCTAACCTAAATTCTAATATTTGTATGAAGGAAATTATCAAACTTTTTATCCCTTTTCACCTCTTTCTAAACCAAAAGAGGATAAAAGACTCCATAAAATGAGATGAATAAGAAGAAAATAAAATCTCCACCTAATAAATCTCCATAAACTCTTGTTCCCATTACATCATCAGTACATCGAGAAATAACTCCTCAAATTAAATCTCCTTGAAGGCCTATCAAGTAAGACCCACATGCCTTACATCCTAAACCATGATGCCCCACCACCTCCTAGTTATTACCTAAAGAATAAAGTCCACCAAATTCACTTTCCTATCCACAAGAGTATCTATAAGTTAAAAGACACCCTTGATTATTTTAATCCAAACATAAAAATCCTAAGGACCACCAGTGCCTAGGAATACTATATGATACTAGAGATGAAAATATTAGGCATAGTTTCATATCATCCTACGTGCCCCTTCACCCTAAACAGGTGTAATCTATAAGACTCTAGGCTCGGGTGGGTTTTCCTCCTGAACCACTAGATCAGGTGTAGGAGCACACTTTAGTATATCCTCTTGTATAAAATATGGTGGTACTAATTCATCATTCATATAAGGAGAATTATAGAATCTTTAAGGTGTCATTTTTTTTGAAATTATAGACAAATGTTTAGAACACCTATGAAAACTTGTGTATAAGATCAATTTAAGAAGTTATAAGGCATACATACGGGGTTTTTATAGGAAGGTTTATCCTGGGATATACCTACACATAAGGTATAACACTATTATTTCTACCCAAGGATCAATCCTAGACCTATGTACCTTCATGTTATCCATAGTCATATATAAACAAATCATAACTATATGCACAAGTATAATTAAATAATTCCAATAAAGATATATCCCAACAACAAAGAATATAGGTATATCACTCAACAGATAGAAAAATCAAGGAATTAAATTAAAGAACTACTATTTTACACTTAGTACGTATATATGTACGACATGTGATCATACATACCTACTCATGATGCATGAATACACTCAAATACCATAAAACGGTAATAATAAACCCATCAATAGTAACTCATAGGCCCATCACACATGATCTGTCCATGCTCATTGAAACTCCCCTTCCTGAGTTCCACACAACCTATATCTTTTCTATTATAACCTCAAAATAAAATAAAGTAATCCTTAATCCTTTGATATCATTTTGTAACACCCCACCCTGAATCATCGGGTCTGAGCTTAAGTACTACATAACCTCATGCATGCCTTCCCATACACAAGAGGCTTTTGACTAGCAACGAGGGTATGAAGTCATGTGGGAAGACCACACCCTCAACGGCCATAGCTATCACAGAATAACAACAACATAAAATGTTCTGACAAATAACATAACAAAAAAACAATACAGATAAACATCGTAACAGATGTCATATCAATTCATGCAATAATAACCAAATGGTACCCCAATGTGGTAGGTTGATAGTATAAAAAAATAACTAAATATAAATAAATTAAGACATTGTGGCAACAATTTAGAGACCATCCAATCACTATCTCCACCTCTCAACTTCATTCTCCTTAGTAACTTATCACGAGTCCCTTTCCCTTATATGAATCCTTAATCATGAAGTATGTGCATGCATTGAGATTCCATGCAGGGTGTGAGTATAAAACCAGTAGGATACTAATAATGCATAATTAATATAAGTGAACATTTATATAGTAGTGTATTACATCATGGTAAAGTTAAACACACACCTAAGAATACAAACAATCATGTACTAAGCAATCATGTAGTTACAAATATTCCATGATCCCTAGTCATACCAACATTGGTGCCATACCAGATGAATATCATATGTGGTCAATCACATGACTTAGATCATGATAAGTAACTCCATTCACATTTCGGAACAATTTTTCTTTCATATTTAAGGAAAAATTCAACACCCACCTTTAATGGAAAGTGTCTCACATGCCACATGCCTACCTACTCGCCTTCGATATTATGCATACCTTGCATGCCTGGACAATAAAACTCTATAAATGCAGAAGGACACCCCCAAATGGTACATCATATCGGCCTATATAACCTCTTCTAAAGGCATGTGGAAATATCATACCACGGTCTCATTACATTTCATGATCATTGTTAACCATTATACGCCAATCCACATCCAAATATTCACGTTTCCCTAACTCCTCATTTAGGGAGATCACTAAATATGAAAGGGCCATATATTAACCTGAAAAATGAGACAAGTGTACATAGACTATGAAAAAAATCACATATAATCAATATATAACAAGAAATAAAATATCATAATAAATATTCCATAGACTATGAATGGTACATAAGCAAGGTAAAACATAGAAATGAATAATCATGGCATATCAAAGATCCCACAGCTATGAAATATTAATCAAATAAAAAATAACATTACAAGGAAAAAACAAGATATAATTAAAATAAGGCCTCATGGGATGCCATATGTACATAAATTATACCTATCATGTAAGGGTATCTATACAAGTCATATACACAAACCAAACATGCCAAATAATTCCATACAAGGAATTAAGATGGTAAGAACTTCCTACCTTTTCACAATAAATCTAATTCCCATGATCAACAAAGGAACAACACCCAAATCACATTCACACACTGAAATTCACTAGAAAAAGATCAAATCCATCATCATATAGTCTATAGAGTTGAAACTCTAAAAATATATCATTACATGAGTTGAAATTCACATCAAATTTCTAAAAATTACTTACCATCAATTGTAGATCTAAGATCATTCAAAGTGATTCCATTGAATCACGTGATCCAATAATGATATATCAATAAATCATAAATTATTCATTATATCTAGGTTAGAATCCATAGATTAAGATAATAATTATTGTATCTATGATAAATTTCAAAAAAAAGGGATAAATAGGCTTATAATGGATAGATCTAACCTCAAAGGATGGCTCAAATCGATCTAGATTTAAAGCATCCAATAGAATAAACATATATTGGGCTCCCATTGACTAGATAGTTCCCTCCATCAAATATCTAGTGGCCTTGTCTCAGCCACCATGTATCCCCTTATGCCTCCAACCATTAAAACACTTAACATGATACCCATTTACCATTATTACACACCTCTATGGGAGAAAAAAAGAAAATATATATCATATTTTAAAAGTAAACATACCATGAAAAAATTGAGGTTGTCATAATTGGGAGGATGTGAAATGTATTCTCTATTACTTGAAGGTTTCCAAAGACTTGACACTTTTTTGGGATAGGTGAGCCCATACAAGGTTATGAAAACACTAATTTTAGTAGAGATTCTTATTCAAGAAATAGCACTATGGGATATGTGTGTTTCTTTTGGTGTAATATTGGAGATATAGATATTAAAACTTTAACTAGTGGCCACACATTCAAAAACATAAGTAGAGTGTGTCTCTTTAATGTAATTTGGAAAGGAGTTGATTTAGATAAAGGGTTTATTGGAGGATCATAGAAGGAGGCAGAGTGATGGGATGATATTTTTTCAATCATGAAACAAGATTAACTTAGCTAAGAATCCAATGCTTCTCTCTTGGATGAGGCACATTTAGTTGAATTATCATTTAATCCATAAATTGTTGGATGAAGGAATGTTAGAACTATAGAAGATCAAAGAGGTGAATAATTTAGATGACATGTTAATAAAGGTCATGGATTGAGAAGTGTTGAGGTATTGTTATGCATTAATAAGTGTATATTGACTAGAAGAAAGCTGTATTGGGAAACCATGAAACCTCTTTAAAAAATTTTAAGGATATATTATGTTTGGGAGTTAGTATAGGACTTAGTTACAATGGTTGAAATAAATCTAGAGTGGGAAATTGTTGAGGTGTGAGCTACATTTTTATATAATAAGGAATCTTAAGATCAGTGAAAATAGAAAATATGATGACCTTAAATATAAAGACAACATAGAGATATAGAGATAGTATTTGGGTGTCTATTCAAAAGAATATGTAGGTTAGTACAGTTGGATTCAGTCTATCAAAAGACCATTCCACATAATATGAAGTTGGATGCATGTTATATGATTTCATTAGGAGGGTGAATAGACTATTGTATAGGCACATTGAGGTGATGTAATGCTTTGAATATATGAAGGAATCCTCCATGTATCTTAAAGGAGGTGGACTTAAGACTGTGAAAATAGGATGGTTGTGGCAACTGGTAGAATCAGATAAACTCTACTAGAAAAATAGGGTGGATCACTTTTGATCACACAAGAAACACATTGTGAATACTCAATCATTATAATAAGCTTATTGAATCTTTGAATAAGAGTGAAATATCATTTCCCCGTTGATTAGGGTGTAAGTATTAGACATGTAAGCCTTTGGGTTGTTATTTTCCTTTCAAGTTTCCTTTGTATTATTATTTTTTTTATTCTTTCAAATGTTCTTCTGATAGTTTTACATTTTTGTGCAACGAATTGGTGCACTTTTCTTCCAAGTTTTAAGCATCATGTGTGGGGTTCATTCTAGATATTTTTCTTTGATACATGAAGTTAAGGTGGAGTATCTTCCAATGGTTTAATCAAAAGGTGGTTGTGAACCCAATAATTAAATTTTCATCAAACTCTCAAAAAATTAACATTGATTCATTTTTCACCTATATGAATAAACCTCATGTCATTCTGACATGCAGTATTATTGGTATGAATGAAATTATGTGTTTCTAATTTCAATGTGACATTTTACTTCAAAACTCTCATCACATTCTCAATTATTTGAAAATGAGATCAAATTTTCATGAAAATCTAGGAGAAATACCATCTATTAATATTCACCTATAGGAATAAACCTCACACCACTATGACACATGGTTCATTCAGTATGATTGAAAATTTATTTTTCCATTTTAAATGTTTAAGAAGTACAAAATGTGTATCACATACTCAAAACAGAGAAAACACAATTGAATTTTAGTTAAAATATACATCAGTGATAAATTATTGATTTGTGACATGTAAGAATGAACCACACATCATTGAGATGTGTGGTATTCTTGGAATGATTGAAAGTGTGTGTTTTCAATTTAAAAGTGAAATTTCAGTTCAAAACATGTGTCATATGCTCAATGTCAAGAAAAAAGATATTATATTATCATAAAATTATAGTAAAATAATTGTTTATTAATGGTGCCATATATAAATGAATATCATTTCATTATAACATGATTCATTATCAGTATGATTAAAATTTTGAATTTTCAATTTAAAAGTAACATTTTAATTAAAAACATATATCTCAAGCTCAATTCTGAGAAAATGAGTTCATATTTCCATAAAACACTAGAAAATGATCATCTATTCATTTATAATCTATAGGAAAAACGTTTATATAATTCTAACATAAAGTGTTGTATGTATAACTAAAAATTTATTTTTTTCATTTTAAGTGTATAAGAAGTAAAAAATTCACATCACATACTCAAAATGATAAATTGAACTTGAATTGTTATTAAAATTTAAATAAGTGATTTATGATTCATTTTTTATATATAAGAATGAATCTAACATCATTTTGATGCATGGTATTCTCTAAATGACTGGAAGTGCATGTTTTTAATTTAAAAGTGGAATTTTAGTTCAAAATGCATGTTACATTCTCAATACTAATCAAATGAGATCATATTGTCATGAATCTGCAATATAATTATTATTGATTCATTTTTCACCTATATGAATAAACTAAATATTATTTTGATATGTGGTGTGGCTGGTATGATTGAAAATGTATTTTCTATTTTAATCTTTTAAGTAGTAAAAAACATTCATCGCAGACTCAAAACTGAGGAAACATTCTTTGATTATCATAAAACTCTAGGAAAATGAACCTTGGTTCATTTATCACTTATAGTTCAAACCGTACATCATTCCAATGTGAAATGTGATCATAATGACATAATGTATATTTTTAATTTTATTATTTTTTATTAATAAAACATATATTATTATCATTATTTATATATTACTCATTTTACCCACAGGTACATTTCTTAGTTTTATTAAAAGTATAAGGATTTTTTATTCCTAAACTCACTCTTTTGAATTTTTTTTGTTATGTAAATGTTGTAACAATAATTAAATGTACAAATATATAGAGAAACAAAGATATTTATTTATTTATTATATTTTTTCGACCCTATTACTCATCATTTTTATTTTCATGATTAATATAATGTATATTTGTTTTTATTTATATTTATTTATGTTTTTTGGATGCTACAACACTAAAAAGTGCTTATAATAGAAAATGAGTACCTTTCTCAATGCCAAAAATGAACTGAGAAATCTTCCCTCTTAGTGCTAGATTTTTTAGTGCTTTTTTAGCACTAAGAAAGATCATTTTCAATACTAAAAAATGTGGTTTTGATATAGTATTTAGTCTAATACAAATAAATGGATCTTAAGTAAATTGGGATTTGGATTTCTATTTTCACTAATATTAAATGAGATTTCTCCCCTGTAAAAACCTTAAAATATATCATCAAATATTCACTAGATACATGGCTACGTTTTCATAAATATGAGTAAATATTTTAATCTCAAAATTATACCCTTGATGTAATAATTTTGCGCTCAATATTATTCAATATTCTTTAATAATCCACTAATCCATAGAAGATCATATATGTGCACAAATACATATCAAAACTCTGTTTTTTTTATTGAAAAACATCATTTTATTCTACTAAATATATTTATTTATTTTTATTTTGAAATTTAAATTTAAAATATTTTATACATAGTTATTCACCAATGGTCTTCCTTCACCTTATTTTCAATTGTATCAATCACATGGGAAGATTTACAAGTGTGTCATTTTGTCATTTCATCACCATGATTTTAAATTTTTATTATTATTATTCTAGGTTAAATTTTTATTTTTCTATTCTAATAAAACGCATCCTAATATAACATGTGGCGCTCTCATAGTAATTCATCCCCACCCCTATCTCTATTATCCTATCCTGACCCATTCTCCAAACTAGCACCATGAGTCTCCCTTAATACCCACCCACTATTAGTAAACTATTTGTGATTATCCCTTGATACCCCTCCCCTCACTCTATAAACTACCCCTTCAATACCTTCCAAATACCTATAACCCATCCTTAATTCTTCCCACAAACTTCTCTTACTCTCCACAAATCTCGCTTTCCTCTCAATTTATACCACTATAAGATCATTTTCTTTCCTAGGCTCATCATCTATCACAATCCATAATTTTCAACCCTCAGCTATCATCAAGAATTGAGACTCAAGAACCAATTGTATCTCCTCTAATTTCTTTACTCATCACCTTGAAAGACTCACAAATAACTCACAATAATTTACATTAACCATGATCTCACCTTCGGAGTATTAATTTGTTGTTAACCATAGATACTCAAGAACCACTCGCAACATATTTTCTAGAGTTTTGTTTTCACGATTATAGTCTAATTACATTGATAAAAAAATTTACACTAGGTAGTAGAATATTTAGGTAATTATTCTTATTCTGATTTATGAATTTAGATAATTATTCTAAAATTATAACTTTTCTCATCAATGTTTTTTTATAATTCAAGTTTCTTTTTTTCCTACTTCCATAGAAGGTTTATTGTTTATTTATATGTATTCAATATGTTCAATGCTACATGAATGAAGAATAAAATCTCTTATTAATTCTATGATATCAATTTTTTTCCTTCTAAATCAATTTATATTCTACAATGATATGCTTTAATCTAAGGTGTTTTTTAGTTTCTATTATACTATGACATGAACTTTGATTTTGTGCACTTTTGAAAACATATTTGACTATATTTTAATATATCATTAATAATATATATATATATATATAATACCTCTATAACATTATGTTTATCTTTAAGTTCAAATATATTAGAAAAAATACAATACTAGTCAGTTTTATAATTGTTATTTGGAACTAGGATGAGGCTTGTCCACATGTGTATAGGAATATATTATCATATTCTAAGTATTTGATTTTAAATTTATTTTTTTTATTTAAAAATTTTACATTAATGAATTAAGGATAAGACCTCATGTCATAAACTGTGATTTTGATTCCCATGGATTACATGGTATTAGAGTATTATTCATAGATTTCTCTACCCTCTACAGTATTATTTCATATGGAAACACCCTAATTCCTTTTCACACCCCAAGAATATTACAAACTACCCTATACAAATGTTAATATTTTAATATGTTAAAAAAATATGGTATCTTAATATAATATATTGTATATTAATATATTAGTATACAATATTTTATATTAACATACTAACATACTGAATCTATATAACATACTATATGTTAATAGAGCATACTATATGACTTGTTTTACATAATATAGTGTGTTAATATAGCATATTATATGTTAAGATGCTGTATGTATATTAATAATTTTTTATTTTTGTATTAACATACAACATTTATTATAATAACATACTATATATTTATATTTTAATGTTGTAGGTTAATATGTTTCTAGCTTGCATTCTAAAATTTTAAATCAAAAAATAAAGGATAATATCTCTCTTAATGGATTTTGATTTTGAGGTATAAGGTTTACATGGTATTAGATTATGTAAAATATTTCTCTACTCTCATCATTATTTTTGTCAATGGAAACACAACATTCCTTTGGACACTTCTCAAACCTAATTTTAATATTATTTTTAAAACCAAAAGTTTGTATTTTGGATTTGTTAACAATCACATATGAGAATGTCGAAGGATGATTTGTATGGATTTAAAGAACCGATAGTTAAAATATTAAAGAGGTATGTTTTATATGAACTAGATAATATCACTAAGGATGATGAATAAAATTTACTAAAGGTTAAATGATAAAAAAAAATTGAGAAGTATTTTTTCCCTCATAATTAAAGCACATGAAATCTAGAAGATAAGTAGAGTTAGAAGTTTCAAAAGTTACATCATGTAATATAAGTGAATTGGATGTATTCACTAAAGTATGGTGTCATGATAGTTGATAAGTTTAGTGATGTTTTGGTAGTTGAAAAGGATGGATATCCCGGAGTTGGTCTGGAAATTGATCTTGAATTGGAGTTTTGTGTGTTGAATAAATATTTAATTGAATTTATCAATGTCCCCATGGGATTCTGTAGGTGTCTATATGAAGAGCTTTAAATATTCTGTGAAGTTATGGTGTTTGGTGAGTAGATTGGTGATGGAAGCATTCAACACACCATGGTGAGTCTGGATATGCTATAGTGGATCTAGAAATGGATAGAGTGTAGGATTTTTTGTAATTTCATACACTTTTTCAAACTTGAAGTGTTTTGGTTCGAAACAGTCTTGCGGGCTATGCCATGATAGATGAATTCTCTTGTAAAAAACTTCTTTAAAATGATGCAACTATATTTTCGATTATTTAGAACCAATTTTATAAATTATTTTTTATTTCATTTATTTAATAACTAACATAAAAATCATTGATGAAGGTTTTTTTACATTTATTATTAAATAAATTACGTACAAAATAGGGTTTTTACATCATTTATTAAATAACCAATGTAAACAAATATGTTTTCAATATAATTTATTTAATAAATTATATTAAAAAAATTATTTTCAATGTGAGTTATTAAATAATTGAAATTAAAAATATTTAAAAAATCTTAAAATGGTGGGTGGGGAATTTTATTTCATTTCACTCACTAAAATCTATATCAAATTTTTTCTCCTGAACCAAACCCTAACCCATTGGTCAACAATCCTCCTGGACTCAAATTTTCTTCCTCCATCACCCATCACTATTTTTTTCCTTTATCCATCATTCTTATCCATCCTCCACCACTCTCTTATGTAACCTGTTGCATCTCAGGTTATCTATTTTCTATTGTTTTTATTTTTTTACTTGGTTTATTTTTCATCATTTCTTACTGAATAATTATGTGGTTACTAGGGTTTTTCCTATAATCCATTTTTAATATATTAGTTCCAAGATTTTAATTTAATTTATTATTTTATGTTTTTATTGTTTTTTACATTTTTTTCATTCAATTAATTGTTATATTTTTAGAATTATTTGACTTTCATAACTTTTTATCAATTATAAATTTTTTTTGCTCTAATTGTGATTATGACTTACCTAGGATACATTTTACCATTATTTTATTTTTAATATGTGAAAATTATTTATATAATAGTTTATATTTTTTTGTATTGTACAAAGTTCAGTTTTTTACAGAAAAACATTTTGTTATTAAATATTTTATATTTTATAAAATAAATATTATTTAGTAAATTATATATGTTATATGTGGATTGGAAATTATGTTTCTTATATTAATAATTGTTAAATTAGTTTTTTATTTATAATTTTATTAAAAAAATGAACATAAATAAAATTTTGTAGTAAATAAATCATAGTGTGATCAATAATATATAAATATTTTTCTATTTTTTAAAAAATATAATATATTTATTCCTTATATTAGTTTATGTAATTTTTTTCTAGAATATTTTTATTTATATTCAAAAAAATTATCATTTTTATTTTTATATATATAATGAAATTTCAATTTCAATTTTAAAATATAGTAACTTATATTCAATGCTTAAAAATGTTTATATGTGATAATGAATCATAGTTGTATTACTTCACAATGAATAAGTGGTGGATATGAGGAAAGGGTTGATATTTTCTTGGAATTCTCCAAATGAAATGTTTAAAATAGTGACCTATTTTTATATCCATGCATGAAAAGTATAAATATTGGAAAATTTTAAAGTAAAGAAATCAAATATCAATAAATTTTCAATATTTTTAATCTGAGTTATAATCCTTGGATTTTTAAGGTGAAATTGGGAAGAATCCAATATCTAATAATAATAGAGATTTTCAATATGATAATTATGATCCAAAATAATAAATGATTCATGGTATTTAAGTGGAATCAATTGAGAAAACATCATTGATAGAACACTTATATAAGAATGCTTAAAAACTATTGTATCCTAGTTATATGGAATTTAAGGTTTTATCAACTATGTTAAGATTGGTTAACTTAAAATATATGAATGGATGGAGTGGAAAGAGTTTTATAAAGCTTTTATAGATATTAAAATACATACTTTATGAAGATAATGAACTAAAAGATTCCCATTATATTGAGAGAGAAATATTATGCCTGATTGTATTGGGGTACAAGAAGATACATGTATGTCATAATGATTGTGTTCCATATAATAAATAATATAAGGTCAGTTAGAGTTTCATAAATATGGGACATCATATAATAAGTTTAAAGAAAAATCATAGGTTGATTTATCATTTATTCCAAGTACGAAGTCTCCTAAGGAAATTTAGTATCTTCCTATAATTCCTTGCCTCAAACATTTATTTAAAAGTTAAAATGATATAAAAGGGTTAATGATATGCATATGAGATCATATTTAATGTAAAATTATACCATCCAAATTATTTTACACAATGGAAGAAAACTGATCAATAATTTCCTATATTCAAAAATGATGTTGGAAATATGAGACTTGTACTATTCACAGTTTAAATTAATCTATATCATATCCTTAGTAAAAAAATATTTCATGGCATGTTTTGTTGGTAATTTACAACTTATCGTTGAATTTTTTATGAAGTGGAAATATATCATATTGAGTTTAATTATTTCTAGATCAAAATAGCCTATAAATGATATTAATGTTTACTTGTTACCATTAATTGATGATTTGAAACTATTTTGGGAGGAAGGTATCAAAGTTTAAGGTTACAAATAGGAATATTTTCAATTATATATAATTATTATGTTTAATGTAAATGAATTCACAACATGTGGAAATTTTTCTAAATATAGTGTTAGGTAGTATAAAGAATATCCAATTTACAAAGAAGGGACTTTAAGTTATCAGTTAAAATATGGGATAAAAATAGTGTATGCGGGTCATAAATGGTTTTTTTCAATGGACCGATATTATCAAATATTAAAAAATCCATTCAATGGATAACGAGAATTCGATACTGCTCTAAATCCTTTGACAATCAATTGGTATTTTGATAGGGAAAAATGATATCATATTTAGAAAGACACACACATATGGTTATAAAAATATATGGAATAAGGTATTAATATTTTTTGAGCTTACATATTATAGATATAATGAGTTTAAAAATAACATTATTGTGATTCATGTTGAGAATAATTTATGTGATATTTTTATTGGAATATTGTTAGATATTAAAGTCAATAATAAAGATGGTTTGAATGCAAGATTGTAATTGCATTCAATGGGAATATATTTGGAGTTAAATATCAATCCTAAAGGAAACAAAACATAATTTATAGATACCCGGGATTAATATACATGGATATTACAACATTTTAGATGAATGTTCTATACATTACAAAAATACATGCTTGAAGACTATAATAGTTTAGTGTCTTTGGAAACATGGAAACGAATTATTCTATCCTGGTGAAAGTTCTTCAGCATCTCCCATAAATATCTCCACCTTTAGTACTCCTACATAAAACCTTTCTTCAAAACCTAGGTAAAGGAAACATAAGAAAGTGATGATCCCAAATGCTTAGTAAGGGTAAACAAGGGAGATATGTAAGCATAATCATGAGCATAAGGTTACGAGAACATGATCCTGAAAATATAATATCATACACTACATATCAAACATCGTATTCATTAATCATGGAATAAATAATGGCAGTTCATAAGACATGAGTTGTAAAGAAATAAATAACATAATCCATGAAAGAATAACATAGGAATAAAACATGGAATTATAGAAGACACATAGATATATAATATGATTTCCATAGTATACAAGGCCTCGCTTCCAATACCATCTTGGTAGTATGGGTTCACTCTCTATACCATCTTGGTAGTCATGGTTTACTCCCATGGCCATATTAGTAGCATGAGTTCACTCCTCATACCATCTTGGTAGTCATGGTTCACTCTCATGGCCATTTTAGTAGCATGAGTTCACTCCTTGTACCATCTTGGTAGTTATGGTTCGCTCCCATGGCCATATTAGTTGCATGATTTCACTCCTCATACCATCTTGTTAGTCATGTTTCACTCCCATGGCCATCTTAGAATTCAAGGTTCATTCTCAAGACCGTCTTAGTCTATCCCATGAGATATAAATCTTTACCCAATGCATTGGAGGGAGATATAGGTCTCACCCATCTCATAATGAAATCATACATACATGTTCCATAAGATCATAAATAATCATATCGTAACCCATGAAATTAAATGGGTATTATAAACATGTAATTTTATCATAACCTATAGAAAAATACTGGTTTCATAATCATTTCGTCATAAACATAACCCATGAAAATAAGTGGGTTTCAAAATCATATAACCTGTGAAAGAGAAACAGGTTTCATGAAGACCATGACATTAAGCATATCCCATTAAAATAAACAATATGAATGGAACCTTTATATCAAATCCTAAAAGTTCATTAGTAACATCAACAGATTTCATCTTAGATGGAAAATAAATTTGAAATACCTTTCAAAAACGTTTCTTGGGGAAAATATCCTTAATTTTTTGAAAAAGTCCTCTTATCACATAAAACCGTTAAAAATAATTTTCTTATAAAATAACTTTAAAACATATAAATAATACTTGAAATCATTTGAAATCATGTTTCCATAAAAACTTATAAAATAAGCTTCAAAAAATTTTAAATCCCTTTTTCTTTAAAAGCACATTGAAATCTTATAAAGAAAGCTTGAAAAATTTTTGAAACCCATTTCATTGAAAATACTTTGAAAATATATAAATAAATATTGAAAACATTGTCAAAACAATTTTCCTTTAATAGTTATAAAATAATCTTGAAAACACTTTGAAAACCATTTTTCTTGAAAAGTAATAAATGAAACTTGAAAATGTTTTGAAAACTGTTTTTATTGAAAACTTATAAAATAAATTTAAAAACGTTTTGAAAAACATTTTTCTTGAAAATAATTTTTAAAAAACACACTTTATTAAGAATTAACCCTTTAAACATGCAAAGGAATCTTCACATAAATGACAGTGGTTAAATCCATATATGTCATATGAGGTAAAATGAATATTCCTTTTGCATGGTTAAAAGGTTAGAAAAATGCCTTGATCATATAGCGAATAGAAGATTCCTTTTAAAATTAATGAAAAAAATGATAAAATCTTATTTTAAGGATCATGGGATATTAGAAGAATTTTCTTTGAAATTATTTTTAGAAAACATGGTTTTGAAAGAACACAAATTTCCGACCGAAGAGAGGGTAAAGTTGAGATTTTCTAAAAACAATTTTTTAACTATATTACATACCAAAGATTAAAAAAATAGTACCAATACATGATTATATTATTAATACATAGAGGATAATAAAATTCATGAATTTTTTTGACATATTTAACATAATATTTCATTAAAGAAATCATAATCATAAACAATCTCGAAAAGCGATGAGATTGTTTCAATAAACTCTTCTAACTTGGTAACTTGGGATCATACTCTCCATGTAAGAAAAAGGAAATTAAATTAATCTTAAAATATCATTAAAAAATTTTATATTCAGGATATAAAATGTAAAATGGAAGTATATACACCATTAAAAATAATTTAGGTGCCTAACAAAACATGAGTCTCAAAGAAGACAAATTGAGACAAAACTATTTTATCAATTTGGTATCTTTTGAAACTTAAACCCAATGAAATAAAGGTTATATAATGGATATGTTAACACCAATAAATTTAATTACAAGATACATATAATATAATCATGGTCATGGTCATTACATACACCACACAAAATTAAAGTGTAGCGAACATAGCATGTATCTCACGGAAATAAAAAAGTGAGATGAAATCCCCTTACCTTGTGTCTTAACTCTCATCGTACTCATTCAAAACACCTGTATAATAAATACAAACTTATTATATATATTTTAATAAACCATATTATTATATCTAATACCATATATGTTTTTATTAAAACCTTATATTACCCACTTGTTAACCATCTTTTGTTAAGGTTTCACTTTGGGTAATATTCACTTTGTTTTTCGTATATGTCTTAATTTGTTATATATTTACTATTTAAAATTTATATCACGATTTCAAAAATATAAACCATGATATAAATATAATGAATATAAATTATATTTTTATTATAATAATCTATATAATATATAATTATTAAATGTAATACACCGTTCATGGAGACTGTAGGTCGTACGTATGCATGAACGTTATTTCCGTTTAATTATCGTGTTGATAGAATGAAAGTAAAAGAAATATATCTATATATATGTATATATATATAATTATTAAAGTAGATTTATTATATCATATATATAATATATATTCACTAAAACCATCCTTAATATGGTACATGTAGTGTATTAACAAATCATATCGCTTTGAGGGGGTGGTAGTCCACACTTCCTCGAATGAAATTATCGTATTTACATTAGATGGAAAGCATAAAGGTTTCTTATAAATAAAAATTAAAGAAGCATAAATACATTATAAATATAATATATATCATATATAAACATAGTTTCCATCATAATGTCCACCATTATAGGTGGTAATGGAAAAAATAACAATCATTATTTGTGAGACAGTAGTTCACTGTACACAAAAAGAGAATGTTGTTACCCATTAGATGGAGGTGTGTGTAAGTGTATGTTGAACTATTTACATAAAAAAATCCAAGTATATTGAGGATATTAGTTTTTTTATAAAATAATATAATAAATAGTGTTGGATGGTTTGGATAAGGAAAATAAAATAAAGGACTTGAGAGAAGACGTTACCTCTTAATCGGGTAACTCCATTTGGTTTATACCAAAAGGCTTCCTTGGATTGCCTTCTAAAAAAGGGGAGGATAATAGGAGTCAGGGATAATTTATGGGAAGTTTATTGAGTATGTATTTTCTGAACTTAAGAGGTTTTAGATGTGTGAGGAAGTGGGAGAGGTGGTGGCTTTTTATAAGGAAGGAAAAGGACTTACATGGAATTTTTAGAAACAAGTTAGGTGTACACATGTTATTACCTAAAAAAAGACATAAAAAACCAAAAAAACTCAATAATTTAAGTTTTATGGATGAAATATGAACATAAAATTTGTGTTTTAAAAGTGTATAGATCATTTGGGCCCTTAATTTTAAGATTTAGTCCCTAATTAAGCTTAATTTGGCCTTAGTCGATGTGATTAATTTTAATCACTTATACTAATCATTTTGGTCAAAAAATAACTTGGTATTATTAGAATATAAATATTATACTAAATAAAATGTTTTATGGTGGTTTTTCTTAATTCAAATCATAAAAGATGAAAAATTAAAATTAATGCTAATCCCACAGATAGGACGAAATAACGGGTCTTTAAAGTTGAAAAGTTCTCAAATGTTTGTTAATATTTTGTATTCAATTTCAAAGTGAAATTGATTATAATGAATTAAATTTTATTAATAGATGTAATATTTATCTAATTTGAACTTAAAACAAACTTATAATATCATTTAACATTAACAATTAATTAAACAAAAAGATGGTTTTTAACTAAAAATAGTATTTTTCACTATTCATAAAAATTGAAGTTTTTCAGAATAATACCAAAACTTCACCCTATGATAATTTTAATTTTCTGAATTCAAAAATTAAGTTTATTTTATCTTATTAAATTTATAAATGTTTTGAAAATTAATATTTCAATGGCTCGGACCTCTCCATTCCATTCCTTTGTGGAAATATGGTGTTTTAGGTGTTCTAGGAGGTCAAGGTGACTTATCCCCAACA
The DNA here is from genome assembly GCA_963277665.1 of Viscum album. NCBI lineage: Eukaryota > Viridiplantae > Streptophyta > Magnoliopsida > Santalales > Viscaceae > Viscum > Viscum album. The sequence goes on along the minus strand of OY728139.1, from coordinate 1,070,758,507 downwards.
CTTTTCAAATTTTGAGTTCTATGAATAGTTTCATCAGTGAACAGTTCTATCGGTAACCTCTCTTTCCCTTTCCAAATTTTGAGTTCTGTGAATAGTTCCATCGATGAACAGTTCTATCGGTAACCTCTAACGGTAACCTCTATTTATTTTGCCAAATTTCCGGTTCTGTGAACAGTTCCATCGGTGAACAGTTCTATCGGTAACCTCTAACAGTAAACTCTCTTTCCTTTTCCAAATTTTGAATTCTATGAACAGTTCCATCGGTGAATAGTTCTATTGGTAACCTCTAACGGTAACCTCTCTCTCCTTTTCCAAATTTTGAGTTCTGTGAACAGTTCCGTCAGTGAACAGTTCTATCGATAACCTCTAATGGTAACCTCTCTTTCCTTTTCCAAATTCTGAGTTCTATGAATAGTTCCATCGGTGAACAGTGTTATCGTTAACCTCTAATGGTAACCTCTCTTTCCTTTTCCAAATTTCCAGTTATGTGACCAGTTCAATCGGTGAATAGTTCTATCGATAACCTCTAATGGTAACCTCTCTTTCCTTTGCCAAATTTTGATTTTGTGAAGAGTGTTTCCAGAATGGTGACCTTTTTTTTCCTTTTCCAAATTTTGAGTTCTGTGAACAGTGTTTCCAGAATGGTGAGGTTCTAACGGTGACATTTTCCTTCATTTGCCAAATTTTGAGTTCTGTGAAGAGTGTTTCCAGAACGGTGATGTTCTAATGGTGACCTTATAATGGTGAGGTTCATGAACAGTGTATAACAGTGAGGTTTAGAAACAGTGTCTAATGGTGAGGTTAATGAACAGTGTCTAACGGTGAGGTTCATGAATAGTATCTAATGGTGAGGTTCATGAACAGTGTTTAACAGTGAGGTTTATGAACAGTGTCTAACGGTGAGGTTTATGAATAGTGACTAATGGTGAGGTTCATGAACATTGTCTAATAGTGAGGTTCATGAAAAGTTTCTAATGGTGAGGTTCATGAACAATGTTTTTCCTTTTCCAAATTTTGAGTTCGTGAACAGTATTTCCAGCTTCCTACAGTTTCACCCCTTTAACATTTCCTTTGACGTAAAATACTTTTAAAGCCTCATTTTAATGACTCTTAAGGCCGATTCAAAGGCCATAAATCCAATATTAATTATTCATAAGGCTCGGGATGTTTTTACTTTGTTAAACCGCATGGTTTAATGCGATCCACTTTTAATGGGAAATCAAGCGAATCTTAAACTGCCACTCTGTTAGATATTCTAAGGGGACGGGATATCTTCCTCCCTAATTCTTTCTCCTTGTTCTCGACTGTAAGACTCTCAAACATCTCATACCATCCCGTAGTAGTTTCATAATCAAACATTCCTCCTAGTATTGTTTCCGCTCTATTTTGATGCAACCGAGCTATATCGGTCAATCTTTGATATAAGGTATGTTTTATCATCATTCTTATGGGGTTTATCTTCTCTTGTTTATCCTTTACATATTATAGCATGTAATATCCATTCTTCTAATGGGGTTTTCTTGGGCTTTGGTTGGTGCGGTCGTACCATGGCATCCTTGGGTGGATGTAGTTGACTTGAGAGGAGGATCGTGACCCGTTGGGGGGATAAAGAACGTCAAGAACTATTTGAGGTAGGGGATTCATTGCTTTTCTTTTCTTATATGTGAAACGGTATAGTTAGCATGTTTTATTCCACTGTATGATAATGTAATTGACATAATAAATATTTGAACCGGATAAATAAATTGATATCGATCCTATGTTTTTTCCTCTTGATTTTTATAGATAGTGTGATATCCATGCTTGCTTCGTTAAGTTGTTCATTCCTAATTGAAATTGGTAAAGAACGTAAAGCTAGGAATAAATTGATAATTTTTTGGATAAAGATAAAGAGGCATGAGATAAATTTGGTTCTTCTTTTTGTAATTTTATTTTAATCAAATTGGAACAGTAAGCATGTTTATTTATTTTTGATAGCTTAATAGTTAGGTTTCCCGAATTTGGAACCTATGAATACTAAATCTTTTAATCCAATATGGATTAAAGAACTGGTTGTTCGATAAAGGATAATTCCATGTAGGGTTCTGAGTTACCCTCTAACTTGTTAAAGGGCCAAGGTCTCAATTGTTAAGGTGTTTTTTTCCTGCTGCTTATGTTGTGATGTGATCCTGGATGGGAGTTGTGATATGTGGGGGCATGGGGGCCTTTTGCTTGTGGTAGAAGATGATTCCTAGAGTGGAAATATTCATCAGTTTATGCATGTGGGTGTCGAGGATGACACCAGGGATGATGGAATGGGATGGATGTGATTGTTGGATGCTTGATGATTTTTATTGGTTTATTATCTTCATTATTTTTCCCCACTACTCAAGGCATCTGGTCTTTCTTACCCTTCTTCCAAAATAGGTGAAGACGTGTGGGGTATGCCACGTGCTTCCCATGTTTAGATTCTCAAGGTAGGATGGGTCTACGCTCTTGCAATAGGCGGCAAAGACTCGACGATTAGTACATCTACTCACTGTGTTGATCCCCCTTGTGTTTAGTATCATAGAATGCTTTTCTAGAATGCCTAGGAATATGGGAAAGTAATTATATAATGAATATTTGAATAAATGGTGTTAACCCATGGGGTTGGAGTTTGCTAGAACATAATAATGAGGTCATAATTTTAAAGGGACAGTGGACTTTGGGTGTGATGCTAATAAAATTTAATGTGGAATTTTCATTGGTTAATTAATGTTTAAAGAATTAATTAACAGAAATTGAAACTAATAAAAAGGTAATGAAATAATATATTAAAGCTCTTTAAGTGGTTGTGTGCTTATGGGATACCTATTCTTAGAAGTATTAGCCTGGAGTCTGAGAGACAGTACCTACAGTTGTGTCTAAGAATAAGTTATGCCCATAGTGTGGTTGTGAGATATAGTATATCCTATACTTTTTGTGTTTCTATACACTACTACACCCTATCAGTAAGGGAAACTGACACCCCATATATTCTGATCCCTAAGGGGGTGTTTTCCCCAACATTCTAGTGGAAAGATGGATGGCTGACTACCCCCTTTGTCCCCACTCTCTTCTCTTGGTAGTTACTTGTGCTGACAGTCACATTGGTTAGTTTTCCCCATATATATGTGTAGAGGGCTGTAATGGATTATGGTTATTCACACACATATATTCTTGATATAGTTTTCTATGGACTACTATAGGTGTAACGTGTATAGGCTATGATGGCTTGAGGATCCTTACTCGGTGTATGGGATGTAATGGCTTGAGGTGTAATACCTGATGTATGATACATGTTATGCGAGTTCTGCTGGCTCCCAGAAACTACCTGGTTACTTTGCTTATGAGGACGTGGTAGTTTTGTTGCATGAGGTTCATGTTGTGGTGCTTCGCCCAGGTGTTTGCGAGCAAGTCTTTTTGGAGAGAGATGCTCAGGACGTGAGACATTGGGGAAAATTGGAAAAATAGTGGGGAATCAGTAGCGGGGTACCCTTGATATTCTTTATTATATGATATATTATTGTATGCATTACTTTGTGAGAGTATCCATGGTGAGGCTGGGAACATAGTATACCTGTTTAGGTGATGAGTTAGTTTCACTTGTTGTTCACTGTGCTTTAGCATGCTTTATTTACTTTTGCACGAGAGGCTTCAGGGAGAATCCTACTGAGTATACTATTATACTCACCCTATGTATATACAAACTGTTTTTTAGGACACTTGGAGTAGGTTGGAGATCAGGGTGGTTACTACTAGATTTTGGTTGCAGGAGCTGTTCGGGCTTGTGGTTGATGTTGTTTTACTTTCTTTTGGGTACTTACAGTTTTCCCCTTCTAGTTGTAGTAGTTTTTCACGGCATTACATATGTGCACTTGGGATTATTTTATATTTTAGTTCTTAGTTGGTGTTGGTGTGTGCTTTATCTTATCTCTCTCTTCTGCATGTGTTCTTTTAAAGGGTAATTCCTCCCATTTGTGTGTTTACTATACCCTTGATGCTAGTCGCCAACCCGGGTCCTACTAAAGGCAGGACTCGGGGGTCATTATCTCCCTTATCACATTGTCGGCCCAAGAGGGGTACACTTTGTGGGGAGGGGGTCATGAAAGAGTGATATCAGAGGCTCTGGTTGAGAGATAGGATGGAATTTGGAGTTAGGCACATGTGAGGTTGCATCGGTTAGTAGGGAAATGATGTCATTCATGTTTAGAAAGTGATGTAAACACTGGAGACTAGCTGAGACATAGGCGTTTAGGGCCCCCTATGATCTGATGTACAGACTTTTAAGTTTACAATGGCTACTAAACAAGGTGATATTTGTTGTAGGGTAGAGACCTAGGAAAGAATCATGCATCATTATTCTTTGTTCCTATGTTTGAATGGGTAGACCTTTGGATAGGTTAACCTAAAATCACTGAAAGAAAAAAATTAATTAATTAATGTTGAGTCTTCCATATTATAGGTTTAGGAGCCTAACTGTTTGTTATTTTGTAGGTATGGTTCCAGGATGACGTCCTCGTCCGGATCGCATAGAAGATGTCTAGTAGGCTGTTATAGTAGATCGCCACAAGGTAGAGGTTGATGATGACAACACTTTGAGTAAGACACTCCGAGAGTTTAAGTGCCAGAGACTGCAGATGTACGAGGGCTCCATTTCAGATGCAGTCACAGAAAACTGGTTAGAGGAGGTCGAGATCGGCTTTAGTTTGATCCGTGCTCGGAAGAAGCACTAGGTGTCCTTGGTTGTGACGATGCTGCATGGAGAAACAAGGAAGTGGTGGTTCTTGTTCCTCAGGGATCGCGAGGATTTAGCGATCTCATGGGAGGAGTTCCGAGACAAGTTTAGAGTCGAGTTTCTTTCTTCAACCGTGAAGGCGTCCATTCTCCATGAACGTTTTACCCTTCGATAGGGGAGCTCCAGTGTGCGAGAGTTTGGGATCTATTTCAGGAACATTTTAAGATATGCTTCGGACCTGTTGCCAGATGAGGAGGCTGTGGCGAGCCATTTTGAGGAGGCTTTGAATCTAGAGATCCAGCGCCAGGTCACCCCATTTATGTTGAAGACATATCTTGAGGTGCTGGCAAGGGCAAAGACTGTCAAGAGGGCTTTGTCCAGAACCAGATTATTACGAGAGGGGATTCATCGTGATTCCTCAAGAAGAATAGCTATGGTTCGGGGTCCCAGTTTTTAGGGAAAAATAGATTTCATTCAGTCGGGGTAGGTCCCATCCCTTCACAACTCATTTCTCTAGGCAGCAACTCTCAGGCCTATGCCAAGGGATCAGGCACTTGTTTTTCTTGTGGTGGTTGTGTTCATCAGTAGCGGGAGTGCCCGAACTTTCAGAGCAGTCATCGTGCACCATGTGCTATGCTCCAGGTTCCTCCGTTGAGGTAGTTCTAGCCGAGGAAGCAGTAAAAGGTTTCACCAGATTTGGATCCGCAAAGCGTAGATGGGGTAGGCATGGGACAGCCCCATGACGCTCCCCTTCCTCAGAGATCAGATCGCGGCCATGGTGGTGGTCGTCATCAGGGTCAGAGAGGTCATGGAGGTGGTCGTGGTCAGCTTCATGTTTTAGCGTTGCCAGCTCCAGGTGATTCAGACGTCGTTCAAGGTACCCTTTTCTTGTTTTCTACCTTTTTGTATGCCTTTTTTGATTCAGGAGCGACACACTCCTTCATATCACCTACCCTTCACCATGCTTTGGGACTTGAGGTAGAGAGACTGCCAGTGCCCTTGGTGTTGACTACGCCAGTTGGAGGTTGAGCTGACTTGTTTGAAGTATGTAGAAATGGTGATCTAGTGTTGGGGAAACACTGCTCTTGGGGAGATTTCCTATGTTTACGAATACAACCATATGATGTCATCCTCGGCATGTATTGGTTTTATTCAGTGAAGGCTATCGTGGATTGATTTAAGAAGAAGTTTGATTTCTTCGATGCGGATGGAGAGCCGGTGGTGTTTGTTAGCGAGCGAGATCCTCGGATGGGTCATAGGCACGTTCCGTCCTTATCATCCATGATGACTGAGATGATGTTGAGTTCTTCAGAGGTTCATCAGTTAGATTTTCCTAGGGTTGTAGAAGATTACCCTGATGTCTTTCCAGAAGAGGTTGTAGCATTACCCCCTCGACGAGAGATCGAGTTTGGGATCTAGCTACAACCAAGAGTGTCTCCTATCTCTATGTATCCATATAGACGATAGTTGCGTATATAGCTTGATGGTTTGTTAAAGTTCGATTTTGTTCGGCCAAGTGTGTCACCATGGGGTGCGCCAGTTTTGTTCGTGAAGAAGGCTGACGATAGTTTGCGGTTGTGTTTCGATTATCATTGCTTAAACAAAGTGAAAATAATGAATCGTTATCCTCTTCCGTGGATTGATGATTTATTCAATCAACTGAAGGGTGAAATTTGGTTCTCAAAGATCGAATTACAGTTAGGATATCATCAGATGCATGTAAAGGATGGGGATATTCTGAAGACTGCTTTCTGTTGTTGTCATGGGAATTATGAGTTTGTTGTAATGTCGTTCGGCATGATGAATGCTCCAGATGTGTTCATGGGATTGATGAATGTTGTGTTCTGTGATTTCCTGGACATGTTTGTGGTAGTTTTCATCGACGACATCCTTGTGTACTACACGTCTAAGGAGGAGCATGAAAAGCATCTACACGCTATTTTGGGAGTTCTTTATCGACATCAGATGTTCGGGAAGTTGTCAAGGTGTGAGTTTTGGGCTCGAGAAGTCTGTTTCTTGGGGCATGTTTTTTCCCAATAGAGAGTAGTTGTGGATCCATCGAAGATAGAAGCACTTGTGTCTTGGGCATCCCCCAAGATAGTGTCAGAGGTGAAAAGTTTCATTGGTCTCGCGGGCTAATACATGAGGTTCTTAGCTAATTTCTCACGAGTTGTGACTCCTCTGATAGCTTTGACCAGTAAGGATCAGGCGTTCATATGGACTGATCAGTGTCAGGCAGCTTTCAAGTATCTAAATTAGAAGTTATTAAGTGCTCCAGTTATTTTTCTTCCAGCTAAGGTAGTTCAGTTTGATGTTTTCTGCGACACATCACATCTGGGGTTAGGTTGTGTTCTCATGCAGTAGAGGTCAGTTGTTTCTTATGGGTCTCGGTAGTTTCTTCCCCATGAATGTAAATATTCCACCCATGATCTTGAGTTGGAAGGTGTGGTGTTTTCTCTGAAGTTTTGGATACATTACCTCATTGGTGAGCGCTTTTTAGTTTTCACCGATCATAATATTTTGAGGTATGTTTTCTACCAGCATGACATGAACTTACGAAAGCATTGGTGGATGGAGTTATTATAGGAATATGACTTTGAAATATCGTATACACCTGGAAAAGAGAATGTTGTAGCTGATGCGCTAAGTCGAAAGTCACATAGTGATGTTGTGCGTGAATCCGGTGATTCCTGGAGAGTAATAGAGGAGTTTTCAGCATTACATCTTGATATGGGAGAATTTGGGGGCAGAGGTTGTCTTTTTAAGATGATGGTGTAGTCATCCCTCATGAAGCAAGTGGAATATTCCCAGTTGGGTGATATTGAGGTGGAGGTGTGGAGAGATCAAGTTTTTTGTGGTGAGGCCCATGATGGTTGGTTGGAGGATGATCAACACCGAGTGTTGTATCACGAAAGGCTTTTTGTTCCCTTGACAATGCGTGAGATGGTTCTCAAAGAGTTTCATAGTTCTCATTTAGCGATGCATTCTGGTGTGACAAATATGTACCGAGCCTTGAGGATCTAGTTTTGGTGGCTGGGGTTGAAGCGTGCGGTTGTGGAGTTTGTGTCTCGATGTTTGGTCTGCCAAAAGGTGAAGGTCGAACACCGTGTTCTGGGTGGTCTTCTCCAGCCATTAGAGATTCCTTAGTGGAAGTGGGAGGACATCTCAATGGACTTTTTTACTGGTTTACCTTGAGCTTCGGGAGGACATGATGCTATTTGGGTGGTAGTAGATCTTTTAACAAAATCGGCCCACTTCATAGTGATCAAGGAGTCGAGCTTAGTGGAAGTTTTGTCAAGGTAGTATCTAGAGGAGTTTATGAGACTTCATGGAGTCCCAAGGATGATAATTTCTGATCGAGATCCTTGTTTTGCCTCTAGGGTGTGAAGAGGTCTCCAACATACTTTCAATTCTCAACTATGCCTTAGAACTACTTTTCATCCTCAAACAGACAGTCAGACCAAGCAAACCACCCAGACTCTTGAAGACATTTTACTCTCTTGTTTTATTGATTTTGGGGGTTCGTGACGAAGCACTTACCCTTGGTGGAGTTATCTTAAAATAATAGTTTTCATTCTACCATCGGTATGGCGCCTTTTGAATCCTTTTATGGTAGACCTTGTCGTTCTATGTTGTGCTGGACTGGGGTCAGAGAGTCAGCAATTCTCAGACCGAAACTAGTGCAGAATACAATAGAGATGGTTCAGGTAATTCGTGAGAGAATGAAGATAGCGCAAGATCATCAGAAATCAAATTCCAATCAAAGGAGGAGACCCTTAGATTTTGATGTTGGGGATCATGTGTTTCTGAAGGTGAATCCCCATCATGGGAATTGAAGGTTTGGTCATGGGATTAAGCTTTCTCTTTGGTTTGTTGGTCCTTTCGAGGTGTTAGCTTGTGTTGGAGATGTGGTGTATCGAGTAGCACTTCCCCCGCAGATGAGTCAGATACATGATGTTTTCCATGTATCACAGCTCTGTTTTTATCTTCATGATGACTCTCACATCATCGATTGGGAAGAGATCGATGTTTATGATGATGTAACCTTTGAGGAGCGACCTGTGGAGATCCAAGACCCCAAGGAGAAGGTGTTGTGTGGGCGTTCTATCCCCTTGGTCCATGTCTTGTGGCGACACTGTGTCATGGAGGAGAGTACCCGGGAACATGAGTCATAGATACGTGCTCAGTACCCATAATTATTTGATGTCTAAATCTTTTCATGTATCGATGTTTCTTATGTGTTTATGAACATTTCATGTTTATGAGATGGATCTCTTTGTTGCTTTTTTGGCTTTACCTCTTTTGAGAGGTATCTCGATGGGTGGTTGTTCAGACTCATTTTCGTTTTCACTTTAGGTGGGTTTTCAATTCTCGGGGACAAGAATGTTTTGAGAGGTATCCGATGTAATGGCTCAGACCTCTCTGATCTATTCCTTTGTGAAAATATGGTGTTTGAGGTGTTCTAGGAGGTCAAGGTGACTGATCCCCAACACTTTGTAAATTTTGATTTCTGTGAACAGTTCCATCAGTGAACAGTTCTATCGGTAACCACTAACAGTAACCTCTCTTTGTCAAATTTTGAGTTCTATGAACAGTTCAATCAGTGAACAGCTCTATCGGTAACCTCTCTTTCCTTTTCCAAATTTCTGGTTCTGTGAACAATTCCATTGGTGAATAGTTCTATCGGTAACCTCTAATGGTAACCTCTCTTTCCTTTGCCAAATTTTGATTTCTGTGAATAGCTCCATCGGTGAACAGTTCTATCGGTAACCTCTAACAGTAACCTCTCTTTCCTTTGACAAATTTTGAGTTCTATGAACAGTTCCATCATTGAATAGTTCTATCGGTAACCTCTAATGGTAACCTCTCTTTACTTTGCCAAATTTTGAGTTTTGTGAACAGTTTCATCAGTGAACAATTCTATCAGTAACCTCTAATGATAACCTCTATTTCCTTTGCCAAATTTCCAGTTCTGGTGACAGTTCCATTAGTGAATAGTTCTATCGGTAACCTCTATTTCCTTTTCTAAATTTTGAGTTTGTGAACAGTGTTTCTAGAATAGTGACCTTTTCTTTTCTTTTCCAAATTTTGAGTTCTGTGAACATTGTTTCCAGAACGGTGAGGTTCTAACGGTGACCTTTTCTTTCCTTTTCTAAATTTTGAGTTCTGTGAAAAGTGTTTCTAGAACAGTGAGGTTCTAACGGTGACATTCTAATGGTGAGGTTCATGAATAGTGTCTAACGGTGAGGTACATAAACAGTTTCTAACAGTGAGGTTGATGAACAGTGTCTAACGGTGAGGTTCATGAACAGTGTCTAACGGTGAGGTTCATGAACAGTGTCAAACGGTGAGGTTCATGAATAGTGACTAATGGTGAGGTTCATGAACATTATCTAACAGTGAGGTTCATGAATAGTGTCTAATGGTGAGGTTCATGAACAGTGTTTTTCCTTTGCCAAATTTTGAGTTTGTGAACAGTGTTTCCAACTTCCTAAAATTTCACCCCTTTAACGTTTCCTTTGACGTAAAATACTTTTAAAGCCTCATTTTAAAGACTCTTAAGGTTGATTAAAAGGCCATAAATCCAATATTAATTATTCCTAAGGCTCGAGATGTTTTTACTTGGTCAAACCGCATGGTTTAATGCGATCTTCTTTTAATGGGAAATCAAGTGTATCTTAAACTGCCGCTCCATTAAATCTTCTAAGGGGACGGAATTACTTCCTACCTAATTCTTTCTCCTTTTTCTCGACTGTATGACTCTCTAACATCTCATACCATCCCATAGGAGTTTCACAATCAAACATTCCTCCTAGGATTGGTTTCGATCTGTTTTGATGCAACCGAGTTGTATCTGTCAATCTTCGATATAAGTTATGTTTTATCGTCGTTCTTTTGGGGTTCATATTCTCCTATTTCTCCTTTCCATATTATAGCTTGTAATCTCCATGCTTATAATGGGTTTTTATTGGGTTTCGATTGGTGTGGTCGTACCATAGAATCCTCGAGTGGATACAGTTGATGCGATAGGAGGATCGTGACCCGTTGGGTGGATAAAGAAAGTCAAGAACTGTTTGAGGTAGGGGATTCGTTGCATTTATTTTCTTATATTTGAAACTATATAGTTAAAATGTTTTATTCCACTGGATGATAATGTAATTAACATAATAAATATTTGAACTGGATAAATAAATTGATATCGATCGTATGTTTTTGCCTCTTGATTTTTATAGATAGTGTGATATCCATGCTTTCTTCGTTATGTTGTTCGTTATTGATTGAAATTGGTAAAGAACGTAAAGCTGGGAATAAATTGATAATTGTTTGGATAAATATAAAGAGGCATGAAATGAATTTGGTTCTTCTTGTGGTAATTTTATATTAATCAAATTGGCGCAGTAAGTATGTTTATTTATTTGTGATAGCTTACTGGTTAGGTTTCCCGAATTTGTAACCTACGAATAATAAATATATTAATACAATATGGATTAAATAATTGGTTTTCGATAAAGGATAATTCCTTGTAGGGTTATGAGTTACCCTTTTACTTATTAAAGGGACAAGATCCCAATTGTTAAGATGTTTTTTTCCTACTGCTTGTGTTGTGATGTGATCCTAGATGGGTGTTGTGATATGTGGGGGCATGGAGGCCTTTTGGTTGTGGCATCAGCTGATTCCTAGAGTGGCTATATGCATCATTTTATGCATGTGGGTGTCGAGGAGGACACCATGGATGATGGAATGGGATGGATGTGATTGTTGGATGCTTGCTTATTTTTATTAGTTGATTGTCTGCTTTACTTTTCCACACTACGCAAGGCAGTTGGTCTTGATTACCCTTCTTCCGAAAGAGGCGAAGACGCGCAGGGTATGCCACAAGTTTTCCGTGTTTAGCTTCTTAAGGTAGGATGGGTCTACTCTCTTTCTATTGGCGACAAAGACTCAACGGGTATTACATCGACTCACCGTGTTTATCCCCCTTGTTTTTAGTAGCATAGAATGCTTTTCTAGAATTACTGGGAATATGGGAAAGTAATTATATAATGAATATTTCAATAAATGGTGTTAATACATGGGGTTGGATTTTTCTAGAACATAATGATGAGGTTGTAATTTTAAAGGGACAGTGGACTTTGGGTGTGATGCAAATGAAATTTAATGTGGAATTTTCATTGGTCAATTAATGTTTAAAGAATTAGTTAACTTAAAGTGAAACTAATAAAAAGGTAATGAAATAATTTATTAAATCTCTTTACGTGTTTGTGTGCTTATTGGATACCTAGTCTTAGAAGTAGTAGCCTGGAGTCTGATAGACGTTAGCTTCAGTTGTGTCTAAGACTAGGTTATGCCCATAGTGTGGTTGTGAGATATAGTACATCTTTTAATTTTGGTGTTTCTATACGATACTCCACCCTGTCAATTAGGGAAACTGACACCCCAGGGATTCTGAGACCTGGGGGGTGTTTTCCCCAACATTATGGTGGGAGGATGGATGGCTGACTACCCCCTTTGGCCCTAGTCTCTTCTCTTGGTAGTTACTTGTGCTCGAAGACACATTGGTTATTTTTTCCCATATATGTGTGTAGAGGGATGTAATGGATTGTCGTTATTCACACACATATATTCTGGATATAGTTTTCTATGGACTACTATAAGTGCAACGTGTATAGGCTATGATGGCTTGAGGATCCTTTCTCGGTGTATGGGTTGTAATGGCTTGATGTATAATACTCGATGTATGATACACGTTATGCGAGCTGTGGGGGGTCGCAGAAACTACCTGGTTACTTTAATTATGTGGATGTGGTAGTTTTGTTGCATGAGGTGCAAGTTGTGGTGCTTCTCCCAAGTGCCTGCAGGCAAGCCTTTTGGAGAGAGATGCTTAGGACATGTGACGTTGGGGAAAAGCGGCAAACCAGTGGGGAAGTAGTAGTGGGGTACCCTTGATATTCTTTATTATACGATATATTCTTGTATGTGTTACTTGGTGAGAGTAGCCATGGTGAGGTTGGGAATTTAGTATACATATTTAGGTGATGAGTTAGTTTCACTTGTTGCTCACTATTCTTTATCATGCTCTCTTTACTTTTACACGAGAGGCTTCGGGGAGGATCCAACTGATTATACTGTTATACTCACCCTATGTATATAGAAACTATTTTTTAGGTCACTTGGAGCATGTTGGAGATCAAGCTGGTTACTACTAGCTTGTGGTTGCAGGATATGTTCGGGCTTGTGGTTGCTGTTGTTTTACTTTCTTTTGGGTACTTGTAGTTTTCCCCTTCCATTTTTAGTAGTTTTGCATGCCATTACATATGTGCACTTGGTTTTCTTTTATATTTCAGTTCTAAGTTGGTGTTGGTTTGTGATTATCTTATCTCTCTCTTCCGCATGTGTTCTCTTAGAGGGTAATGCCTCCCATTTGTGTGTTTACTATCCCCTCGGTTATAGTCGCCAACCCGGGGCCTACTGGAGGTGGGACTTGGGGGTCATTATCTCCCTTCTCACATTGCTGGCCCAAGAGGGGACCACTTTTTGGGGAGGGGGTCGTGATGAATTGTATTATTAAAAGTGGTTCATCCAAGAAAATTATATTTTTAACATAAAAGGACTTTACCAAAAATAATATATTTCAATATTTTTTATTTATATAAAAAATTTTACAAACAATATTTGAGATGTAATTATTACTATTCCTATAACTAAGTTTAATGTCTAGGTTTTGATTATCTCATTTAAATAATTATATAAAAAAAATATGTGTCGTAGAAAATCAATGTTACATGCATCGTATGCCAAGTCGGTGTTGCGGGTAATGAGTGCCAAGTTAGTGTTGTGTGTAATGTATGCCAAGTTAGATCTATGTGAAAGGAATGTTTGACTTAGTTCATTTCTAGACATAAATGAAAATTTAATTTATTAGGGTAAAATAGTTTTGTGACCATAATAATATTTTATTTTATATTCAATCAGTTTTCATATTCATTTATAATTAATTGGTAACCTATGAATTCATATTATATTGTGCAAACCATATATTTTCATATATTAGTTAATATTGTTCATAACTTATAATGTAACTTCAAGGTTTTATCTTATTATATTAAATAATTATATTTTAATAATATATTATTGTTTGATAAACCACGGTTTTTCATGTTACACAAGTCATCAAGGAAATTCATTATTGCATATAATGCAAGCTAACCACGGTGTTCCATGTAGATCAAGCCAAAGTTTATGTTGCGTGTAGAGCACGATTAAATTGGTGTTACGTATAACACAATACAAAAATAGTGATCTAATATAAAATGAATTATTTTCAGTGTTGCATGAAATGTAGAATATCAAAATATTAAATTAATTCGAAAAAATAATAATTCAAAAAATCTCGGGGTGCTACATTATACCCCCCCCCCCTTAAAATGAATTATTCCATCGAAATTCGTCTGGTTTATAAAAGTTTTAATACTTTAAAGTTTCATTTATAGAAACCTACGTCGTAAAAATGAATACTAAAACTTCCCTTAAAAGGGGAAAGTTGGAACCATAATGGTTACCCATAGTGACATATAACTAGGTTTCCACATAGGAAAACATAGGTTGGGAGTGAAGATTGGACATGGAGGGAAAAGTAAATATTTATAGGGAGTGATTAAGGTCATAAATCACAAACAAGTAAATGATCATAGAAAATTTTAAGGCCTCAAAGTCATAACTCTATGATGATTTAAAAGGAAATGGGTTCAACAAAAATCAAGGTATTAGGACAAAACATTTTCATTTTTGATCATTATCCAATCATTGATTAATTATTTTATTGACCAAGAATGCAAAAAATAATAATTCTTTGGTTGTGATTTTATCTATTTCCAATTCATCCATTACATCAAGAAATTGATGTCCATAAATTAACTTTGATGCATAAATCACTAAAGTATACTTTTAACAGATATTAAAACCCATAAAAGAATGAAAATTATAACTATTTATCTATAACTATTCTTAAAAATCAACATGGTTAACACATAAATATCTAAACATAAAAAGTAACACTATCGTTTCATCAAAAATAATTATTCATCAAAAATAATTGTACATAAACCAGGACATCATGTAGGCTAGTGGTAGCCATGAAACCCTTATCATACTTCGGTTATGTGTTCAAGACCCGTAGTAATGCCAAACATGATTGGTTGTCACCCAAAATACATGGTTTCCTTTTATAAAACCATACTAATATAATTCCCAAAATAAATAACATATACATACTTGAAAAAAGGTTAATCCCTAAATAACCTTTTAACTAAGTTTTTCAGTACAAACTCAATGCATAAATACTCCCTTCGATTTTTAACTTAAACTTTTCATGAATGATTAACCTTATAACCCTTATCAATGATGAAAATCTAAAACTTTAGAAAGTGAGTCATGAAATCAGCTTAACATTTATTCCCCCATATATCAAAAAGTAGATCTTGGTTGTCACATTTCAGACATGTGAATTACCATAAATCCTTTTGCAAAACATGCATTCTTACTTATTCCAAAGTATATTTGATCTATTACTTAAATGAAAAAATGATGTAAACTTCATAAATGATATCACAAACCACTTATCAACAATTCCTTACATATTTCCAATGTAATCATTACCATACAATTTATTTATCCATATCCATATATATTTATCTATACAACATTATCTTAATATAAAGAACATATTAAGGGTTACCTTCCATTAGTCAAAATATCACTTTTTCATTAAATCACTTCACCAGTCCATTAGGAACATTCAACATAAACTTTTAAATACGGAGTGAAAAAAACATAAGTAGAACAATCCTTATATATTTCAACATTCATAACTTTTGAAAAAACTTTGATTTCTTCATCCTTAATCCATTAACAATACTACCTCATCCTATTCCATAATACCTCTTTACTTTCACATTTCATCTATAGTCTCTTCATCATCCACAATGTAACCATTACCCATGCCACCTTATTGATTCTCTTCAAGAACTTTCCTCTTAGGACTTGAGTTTCATAATGACCCTTTACTCCACACTTAAAACACTTAACCTTTGATGATGTCTTAGGGAGGCCAATATTCTCATCAATTTCTTTAACCAAACTCTTCATTTTTCCCTTGTAGTCACTTGATTTGTGTCCTTATTTTCCATAGTCAGAACATATTCTTGTTTATATAATACATTCACTTAGGTGATTCTTTCTACATTCTTGACACAACGGAAACAAAATCTTCTTTTCTCCATGGTATCTATTACTTGAACTCTCAGTGAACTCCTACTTTCTCTTCCTTGGTGAGTTCGAGAGTTGGTTAAGGTACACATTGCTAATCATGTTCCTTGAAAACTGATTAGGCATGATCACAACATCTTTCACTCAAGTGATCATCCCACTTGACTACTCATCATAAAATCATCCATAAAATTTAACAATATTATAATTCCTTTCGGTTCCCTCCATTGACTAAAACTAAAAACATAGTGTGAGAATTACTTATAATAGTAGAAAACCACATAGACATGGAAAGAATTGCTTATGGGATTTTTAAATCATGACTCATTCCATAATATATGACACCCTAGGTTCATCCTAGGTTATTCATAGCTAACTTATATATAAATCCTTCATTATGGTTCATGAAGAGTTTGTGAATTTTCCAAATTATATCCCTCATGAGTGTGCAACAAGGCCCTTTTTCAAGTATCAAATTACCCCTAGTCAGGACCGATACATATTGTTGGAGTTGTTACCCCTAGGTATATCTATGCGAGAGCCACATCCAGTTGTAGTATCCAAACAAGGATTTATTTCTAGGAAACCACTCACTCTACCCTTTACCAAAATTCCAGGACATTTTCCTAAACATTGAATCATCCTTATATTTATCCTTAGAGACATCCCTAGAAATATCCATAGAAATATACCTAGGGATATCACAAAAAAATTTCTCATCCTAGTTTCCAAAGGATGACTAAACCTTTCTCTTGATACCACCTATAGAAACCCAGGCTTAACAGACATGGATATTACATCATTTTAGATGAATATTCAGTACATTAAAAAATACATTCCTGAGGACCATAATAGTTTAGTTTCTTTGGAAAATTGGAAACAAAATCTTCTATACTTGTGAAATATCTTTAGCATATCCCATAAATATCTCTATCTTTAGTACTCCTACAAAAAACCTTTCTCTATAACCTAGGAAAATGAAACATAAAAAAGGGGTGATCTCAAATTATCAGTAAGGGAAAACATGGTAGATATGTAAGCATAATCATGACCATAAGGTTACAAGAACATGATCATGAAAATATAATATCATTCCCTGCATATCAAATATCCTATACATGAATCATGTCATAAATAATAGCAGTTAATATGACATGAGTTATAAGGAAATAAAGAACATAATCCATGAAATAATAACATAGTAATAAAACATTGAATTGTAGCAGACAAATAATCATATAATATGATTTCCATAGTATCCAAGGAATCCATTCCAACATCATCTTAGTAGTATGGGTTCTCTCCTTATACCATCTTGGCAGTCATGGTTCACTCCCATGTCCATCTTAGTAGCATTAGTTAACTCCTCATGTCATCTTGGTATTCATGGTCCACTCCCATGTTCATCTTAGTAGCATGAGTTCACTCCTCATACCATATTGGTAGTCGTGGTTCACTACCACGACCATCTTAGTAGCATGAGTTCAATACTCATACCATCTTGGTAGTCATGGTTCACTCCCATAGTCATCTTAGCAGTCAAGGTTCATTACTAAGATCTTATTAGTTAATCTCATGAAATATAAATCTTTACCCAATGCATTGTAGGGAGATATATGTCTCAACCATATCATAATAAAATCATAAATACATGTTCTAAAAGATAAAAAATGATAATATCATAACCAATAAAATGAAATGGGTATTAAAAACATGTAATCTTATCATAGCATGTGGAAAATACATGTTTAGTAATCATTTCATAATAAACATAACCCATGAAAAGAATCGGGTTTCAAAAGCATATAACCCGTGAAAGAGAAATAGGTTTCATGAATACCATGACATTAAGTGTATCCCATTAATAGAAATAATATGAAGGTAACCTTTAGATCATTTCCTAAAAGGGCATGAGTGACATCAATGGATGTCATCTTAGATGGAAAATAATTTTGAAATGTATTTTAAAAATGTTTCTTGAAGAAAATATCCTTTATTCTTTGAAAAAGGACTTTAATACATAAAACTATTTGAAAATAATTTTCTTAGAAAATACCATTACAAATATAAAGAATAATTAAAATCATTTGAAAAAAAATTCCTTGAAAAATAATAAAATAAGCTTCAAAAAAATTTCAAACCTCTTTCTTTGAAAACACTATGAAATATTATAAATAAAGTTTGAAAACGTTTTGAAAACCATTTATTTGAAAATACTTTGAAAATATATAATTAAAGCTTGAAAACGTTTTGAAAACCATTTTCCTTGAAAACTTATAAAAGAATTTTGAAAACGTTTTGATAATCATTTTTCTTGAAAACTTATAAAAGAAACTTGAAAAGGTTTTGAAAACCATTTTTCTTGAAAACATATAAAACAAACTTGAAAATATATTGAAAATCATTTTTCTTGAAAATAAATTTTAAAAATGCACTTTATTAAAAATTAACCCTTTAAAAATTAAAAGTATGATTCATATAAATTATTATGGGTAAATCCGTAAATTCAATACAAGGTAAAATGAATATTCCATTTGCATGGTAAAAAGGTTAGAAAATATCCTTGATTGGAAAGAGACAAGAAAAATCCTTCGAAAATTGGTAAAATAAAAAAAAGGTAAAAATTAATTTTAGTCATAGGATATTATAATAATTTTCTTGGAAACCCTTTCTATAAAAAATGGTTTTCAAAGAATACAGATTTCTATTCAAAGAGAGGGTAATGTTGGTATTTCCTAAAAATACTTTATTAACTATATTATGTACCAAAGAGTAAAAAAATGGTACCATTACCTGATTATATTATGAATATATATAGGATAATAAAATTTATGAATTTTCTTTAGGAATTTATCAAAACATTTCATCAAATAAATCATAAACATAAACAATCTCAAAAAGTGATGATATTGTTTCAATAAACTCTTATAACTTGGTAACTTGGGATTATACTCTCCATGTAAGAAAACGAAAATTAAATGAATCTTGAAATATCATTAAAATTAGTATATTCATGATATAACATGTAAAATGGAAGTATATACACCTCAAAAAATATTTTAGGTGCATAACAAAACATGAGTCTCAAAGAAGGAAAATTGAGACAAAACTATTTTACCAATTTGGTAACTTTTGAAACTTAAACCGCATGAAAGAAAGGTTATAAATTGGATATGTGAATAGCCATAAATTTAAGTAAAATATAAATAGAATACAAACATGGGTAGTATATACACCACACAAAATTAAATAGTGCTGAAATTAAGAGATTTTAGAGGTGTGAGGAATTAAGATACGTGGTGGCTTTTTATAGGGAAGGAAAAGGACTCACTTGAAATTTATAGAGAAAAGTTATGTGTACATATGTTCTTAACTAAAAAAGTCATAAAAAACAAAAAACTCAAAAATGGAAGGTTTATGGATGAAATATGGACATCCAATGGTTGTTTTTCAAGTGGATAGATCATTTGGACCCTTAATTTTAATATATAGTCCCCAATTAAGCTTAATTTGGCCTTAATCACTATGATTAATTTTAATCACTTTTAATAATAATTTTGGTCAAAAATTGACTTGGTTTTTTTAGACTCAAAATATTATGCTGAATAAAATGGTTTATGTCCATTTTTCTAAATTGAAGTAAAATAAGTGGAAAATTAATATTAATATTAATCCCGCAAACAAGACAAAATAACGGGTTTTTAAAATTGAAAATTGTTCAAAAGTATGTTAAGATTTTGTATTAAATTTAAAAGATAAATTGATTATAATGAATTAAATTGTATTAATAGATTTAATATTTATCTAATGTGAACTTAATAAAATTGTATAATATTATTTAACATTAATAATTAATAAAATGAAAAGGTAGTTTTTAACTAAAAAGCTTTATTATTCACTATTCATCAAAAAATAAAATTTCTCAGAAAAATACAAACAATTAACACTAAGATAATTTAGACATTTTAAATTAAAAAATGAAGTTTATTTTATCATATTAAATTTATAAATGTGTATAAAGTTAAATTTATTATTAAAAACGGTTCATTCAAGAAAATGATATTTTTAACATAAAAGGACTTTACCAAAAATCATATCTTTCATTATCAATAAGTTTTATTTATATAAAAAAATTAAAAACAACATTTTATAAGTAGTTATTACTATTCATATAACTAAGTTTAATGTATAGGTTATGATTATCTCATTTAAATAATTATATAAAAAAAGATGTTTTGTAGAAACTCAGTGTTTCGTGCATCGTACTCAAAGTCGATGTTGTGTGTAATATATGCCAAGTCCTATGACAATTTGGTGTTGAATGTAATGTATGCCAAGTAGGTTCCATGTGAAAATAATGTTTAACTTATTTCATTACTAGACATAAATTAAAATTTAATTTATTAGTATAAAATAACTTTGTGACCATAATAATATTTATTTTTATATTCAATCAGTTTTCATATTAATTTATAATTAATTGGTAACCTATGAATTCATATTATATTGTGTAAACCATATATTTTTATAGATTAGTTAATACTATTCATAACCTCTAATTTAACATCAAGTTTTTATCTTATTATATAAAATAATAATATTTTAATAATATATTATTGTTTGGTAAACCATGGTCTTTCATATTATGCAAGTCATCTAGGAAAGTAATTGTTGTGTATAACACAAGCTAGCCTCGGTGTTCCGTGTAGAGAAAGCCAAAGTTTATGTTTCATGTAGAGCATGATTAACTTGGTGATGGGTATAAATCAAGCTAAAAATAGTGCTTTAATATAAAATAAACTACTTTCAGTGTTCCATAAATGTAGAATATCATAAGATTAAACTAATTCGAAAAAAAATTCACAAAATCTCAGTGTGTTATATACTTTCATCTGGATTTTCATACATTATTCAAGAGGAAGAAAATAAGTTTTTGTAAATGCCTCTATGGTATAAATGTGCCTCAAGTCTATTCTTCAAATATAAAAAGTATTCCATAAATAAAATATTTGAAGTTAATAAGCATGAAATCCCATGATTCTCATGTTATTATGAAACAAATCCTTCCATACACAATATGTTATATACTACCCATCTATTTACGATTAACTATAGAAAGGTTTTTTATTTTCCCAATTTCATTTGTAACAAAGTGATGGATATATGTTCATTAAAGAATTTATATAATGATGAAATTGATATACTTTTTCAACTCACTATATTTTTTTCATATCATGGTATAGTTATTGGTTCATTTATTGTGATAAATAACAATGTGAAGTCCTATATATTTATATTAGATGTATCCATTTGAAAGATATATATAGATATTGAAGGGATATCAATATTAAATAGAATCCACCATTATTCAAAATTATATTTCTTATAAGGTGTAAAAGTTTTATAAAAACTACTTATTTATAGTAGAGCACTTTGATTTGCCTATATCTTTCCATGAATGAGTCGGTTTTGGGGTAAAGGGGATTTATGGCTTGAAAATAAGTTCACTGATAGGTGAAAAAAAATGAAATCACATTTATAACTCTTGAATAACTTATATGAATCTAAGACACATATAAAATCACATATTAATGTGTTAAAATAACTTTATCTGAAGAAGAAATAAATATAGGTACTAAATGAGCATAATAAAAAATACATGATTTAAATAGATTATAAGTGGTAAATATTATGGTTCAAAAACATTGAGATAGTTAGTGGGTGACCTAATTTTAAAAGTGATAACATGGTCAGCTTATGACATTAAAGGAAACACTTTTTTAGACTAAAGACTAAGATAATAGAAGTGTAGTTCATAATAGTAGTTTAATAGTGTTCGTTGAAGTAATGTATTTTTCAAGTGAAAAGGAAAATAACCAATCTCTACATCAATTGTATGTTATAGAGTTGTTAAATAAATATGGGATATTGATTATATTAAATTTTGAGTTCCTATATCCAATTGTAAATGGGTTTCCAATAACAATAGTGATAAACATGATAAATTTAGCTTATCACTACAAAAATAACCCTTTTATCATTGAAACACGTGAAAAAATAAAATTTATATTTTATTGGTCTATAAAATGTGCATATGTGTATCATTTTTCAAGAAAAAAATTGTATTTTGGTGGTCAAAAAGTTGATTATGAATTATGTGATATCCCTAATTCCATGGAAATATTATCTTAGGATATTTATAACCATATCATTGACATGGTTTTTTCTATAAAGAATGACCATGAAGAAGTAATAGAGGAAAAATACTTCATTAATCTTCTAATATTACAGATACCATATATTTAATTCCTATTTTAATTTTTTCATTTTAAAAAATATTAGATATAATATTTATAATTTTTTTATTTAAATCACATATTTTAACAAATATGATAAATTTTTTATTTAGAACTTGAAAATTCATTACATATAAATGATATTTTTTAATGATTTTATCATTTTAAATGTTACTTAAGTTTTTTTATCATATCAATATCATTTTATGTCTCATGAATGTTTCCATAATTTCTTAGAAATTTAGTTAATTTCTCTAATGAATATGATAAAATAAATTATTAGTTTTATTTTTTTATTTGTATTTTCTTCCAATTATTTAATGTTATATATAAAAATTAGATTCGTATAGAATTATACTTAAGTATTTTTTTATGTCTATATAATTACATGTCTCATCAATGTTATCATTATTTTTTTTTAACTATAGTTAAGTACTATAACAAATACAATAAAGTTTTTGTTTTTTTTTTGTATCATTTTTAAATTTTTATTCAATTTTATATGTGAAAGTTGGATTTTTATAATCATTTACTTAAGTTTTTATTACTTCTATCTATATCATTTCATGTTTCATAAAATTTTTCATTATTTTTTTAGCATTATAGTTAGGTAATATAATGAATATGATAAAGAGTTAGTTTAGTTTATTTTAGTATATTTTGTATCATTTTCCATTTATTATTTAATTTTATATGTAATGGTTGGATTTTTATAATATTTTACTTATTTTTTGCCCGAATGGCCCGAAGGAATTCATTTTTTATTGATTTTTGATACTCCCGCTTTCAAGGGATGAGGGGGAACCCTTACAAGGCCTGTAGGCTTAGATATTACATGGCCCATAGTCTTAGGAGATTACATGACCTGAAGGTCTTAGAGAATTCAACCAGACTATCTAGAAGGAACTACCCCTCCCCAGCATCTGCATCATGATAGTAGCTCTCCACCTTCACATGGTCGTCTGGCTAGGCTTCTCGTGCAAGCACAGGCTGGTCCCGATGGCAAATCCATACCCTCTCATTCTGAAAAATCCATTTGGCTCTACTCTGGTGAGTGCACCTGCTCTGAATCCTCTTCTGGGGCTGCTCCTTTTTTTGTAGTGTGTTTGGGGAAACTGCATGTGGCCCAAAGGCCTTGAGGTGGCCCGAAATCCCTACTGAACTGAAGGCCTAGGTGGTCCGAAATCCTTAAGGACTCCAAGCTCAAACCGGTGGCCTAAGGTGAATATTCCTAGCTGCTACAGTACCAAATATTACCTGCTACAGTAACTGCTACAATACCCACATAGTGTACAATTCTGCACAGTACCTGTACAGTGTACAGTTCTGCTACAGTCGTACATTGTACAATTCTACTACAGTACTGCTACAGTACTGCTATAGTACTGCTACAGTACTGCTATAGTACTGCTACAGTGCCCCCCAAAAATATGCCTCTACCTGGTTTTGAACCTGGGTCTTGTGGATGCACTTAAGGATACCTCACCAACTGGGCTGAGGTTCATATGCTTACTTATGTTTTGTTTTCTTTTGTCTATATCATTTAATGTCTGATAAATGCTTTCATTTTTTTAGTTAACTACTCTGATGAATATGATAGAGTTTCTTTAGTTTATTTTTGTTATGGTTGTATAATTTTCAATTTTTATTTAATTTTACATGTAACAATTGTATTTTTAATAATATTTTACTAATTTTAATTAATTTTATTTATAGGATATTGTCAAATCCAGTAGTTCAGTCACCTTGATCTTCTAGGGAGGACCCTCTAAATACTTCTACTGAGGAGACTCCTCATTCATTTTTACAGGATCCTTATACTTTAAAGGGAAATAGAATACTTCTAGGGTTGTTAAACATGGTATAACACATTTAACTAAATTATAACTTTCTCATAGTGAGAAACATAGGATATATATCAAGTCTAATAGCAATGGAATCTTATGGGTCCAAATTTAAAACAATTTAGGAGTTTTTTACTATGAAATAATGAGGAAAAATAATCATTTGGATTTATGATTGGAGAAGTGTCAACTAGAAGACACTAGCTCAAGTATGGGAGACCATTTTCATAAGGTATTTTAATACTATTTGGATTATCATGAAATTTTTTTACTAATATGTGATATTTTTTCCCTTCTCATTATATGACATATGATTTACCTAACACTATGTGTATCTTCCATTACAAGGAGATTGAGATATTTTGAGTCAACACTAACTTTATATTTCATTTTTTTAAGAAAAATGAAAATTCATGTGATATATATGATTTTATAGATTAATATATATGGAGGATGTTTGTTGAAAATTCATGGTAGGGAACATTTTTGGTAAGTGAATTTTCATTGATTGGAAGTTTTTTTGTATAATTACTAAAAATGATCATATTAATTATTATTTTTTCCTTAATTAACCAGATTTGATGAGATATCATCAAGAAATAAAATTGAAAAATCTATACCCACATACTTTATCTT
The DNA here is from genome assembly GCA_963277665.1 of Viscum album. Taxonomy (NCBI): domain Eukaryota; kingdom Viridiplantae; phylum Streptophyta; class Magnoliopsida; order Santalales; family Viscaceae; genus Viscum; species Viscum album. The sequence goes on along the minus strand of OY728139.1, from coordinate 1,070,733,728 downwards.
ATGAAAGGAATACATTATTAAAAGAACAAATCATGGCCAGAGCATTTTAAAAATTGAGAGTTGAGACTTTAGGTTCCATAGTGTAATTAACTGGACTAGGTAAACCTGACACACCACCTAACCTGAATAACCACTATGATTGAAGGTCATTCCTAATCCCCATGGTCTAGAAACTAGTTCTTTGGCATCAAGAACATGCACTTGGCAATTATTTCACCTTTAGATGAATAAGGACCACAACAAGAATCTCACCCACAAATTTGGCATGAACCGTCTGTAAATTGGATATCCACACCATCAAATAAAAAAATACAATATAAATGAAAATAAAATAAATTTATTAGGGTAACTTATAGAAATAATAATAATAAAAACTAAACATCATGATAATAATTAATTTCATTATCAATAAATACAGTTATAGTGGAATAGGAAATAAACAAACATTTGGTTGAATCTTCTAATACATAACCATCCCAAACAAACCCAAAATAAATCACAAACCAATAATCCAACTCCAGGTGACACATGGTTTTCTAAAAAGACTCAAACCATCACTCAATAGTTTAACCTAAACATAAACATTAATATGATCAAAACTAAATAAGGTTGCATGTTTAGAGCTAGAAAGAAAATGTGAAGGCCACATACACCTAGTGGTGTATAAAAGGTGTAAGCTAAAGATGAACAATTGGATTTCACTACGTAGTTTTTTCCATTTCCTTTCAAAAGTTATTTCATTAATGCTAGTTTAAAATATAAATAAATAATTGGTTTTCACATGTGAGTATAAGGAAAATAAGTAATAATCCATATCCACTTTTTATAAAAAAAATCCCCTTCTCAATTAATCTAGGGTGGATTAGAAACTTTTACAAACACTATAAAACCATGGATAGAAGATATTTTATTACATTTATGAAAGCAAACCCAAAACCATTTCCTTTTTTTCAAAAAAATTTCCAAATACCTTTTTATAATGTACAATCCATTTCACAATTTCAAATTCCACTTTATAAACCATTTCAAAAATAGTTTTGAAAGTAAATAAAATACATAACTAGAATGAATATAAAACACAAGAAGGAACCAAGGATACCAATAGGACAAAAAAATAAACAACCATCAATGGTTCCCTTTAATTAATCAAGTCTAGGGTATGTTACAAGGTGAAAAATTAAATCCTCTAATTAATTCTCAAAGTGTTAAGAGTCATGTGAAACTCTCTAAAACTCATGTAACATGATCCTGGACGAGTGAAAAAACCACTTAGGTCAGCCTATAAGAACTTCTTGGTCCTTGTAGTCCCATAGAACTATTTGGGCCTTAAAACCATACCAAGAGTGTGAAGCTTCCATGGGTACATAATCTATCCCGGGAGAGCTCATCTTTCATAGAAAATGAACCCCTAGAAAGAGAAAAATTCACACTAGGGGTTTTGTATATATATATCTTCTATTTGGTCTCATAAGACTCCCATGACAATAAAAATGTAGGTGATAAAGTAAATAGATTATAATATCATCATATAAAATAGTTTCAAAGCATTAGAAATAAATCTCATCTCACCTCCTATTCCCTCATAAGAATCATCCTTTTCTCCACATGCATAAACATCAATAAAGATACAATGATATAAGACCTCCCTTAAGGGTTCACAATTCTAAATAGTGGTAAAATATAAGCATCTTGGTAAAGGGTCTCACTTATTTTTTTAAAAATTATTTAAATATTTCAAATGGTCCTTTCTTTTAAAAATGGATCTAAATGCCAAGTCATATTCCACCACTAAGAATACATAGTTTAAAACATCCTTTAAAATCAGTATATGGAAAACCATTCCTAAAATCATTTGAAATATAATTCTATCTTATTTTAAAACAATTTAAGTAATAAAATCAATTTCTCAATATTAAGAATATCCATGTAGACCATGATTACATGAACCAAATAGGGTTAAAATCCTTTAATTATGAGGTTTATTTAAAGTAAGACTATAATGAAATTTAATAAACACTTGGAATTCAAATCATTAATTTATAAGGCTTTAAAAACCAAGAATTTCCATTATTACAAGTGGTGAAACCTTTATAATGTTTATAAAATCCACCATAACTACCACATATAGGTTTAATTTAACAAAATAAGGCATTTAAAACCATCATGAATTAAAATATATTACTTTTAAATGAAATATATAAAAAAACCTACATTTGATCAAGTAACCCCTATGTTAAATGTGTTTCCTTTGAAAGTAAACATTCATCCAAGAATGAATGCACCCTCCATGAGCCCTATAAACCAAAATCTACAATTATAACCCACCCTGAAACCCTATTCTGGGATGAAAAATTCACGGGGTTTGTGTGAGAGGTCCATATTAGAAGGAAATGGAAGGATGGAGAGCAAGGAGGAAAAATAAGGAGAAAGGAGGCTTCACATTGGATTTTCTTCTTGAAATCAAGGGGAGAGGACAAATAATTGAAGGGGGAATGGAGGGGTCTCTTCTTCATGTGCCTTTGGTATGGTCAAATAATATAAGAGGGGGGGAATACCTTAAAATCAAGGGAGGGGGAAGGGTATTTTTCCATTTTTAATGAAATATATGTTGCTCTTATAATTGGGATGCACAATTTGGTAAACCATATGCCAATCACGTAGAAGCCATTGGATAAGAAAAACACTTCCATACGATTTAGTTTTGCAGTGTACCAAACCATTCACCAACCATGTAAAACACCTCTGTTAAAGACTGCAACATTCTTACATGGTCACTTACATGATTTCTCCTTAGCATGTGCAAGTCATGCACCAACACCCCATACCTCTAGGGACTCATATAGTTACTACTGTTTTTTCAGGGTTTGGACCTAACCCTGCACTTACCATGTAGAAAATTCATACATGAATGAAATTAATTTAAAAGTTCCTTACATAAGGGTCATTTCACAACTTCTACTAAATTTTTCACACTCATCATGCACTAGAATAAAATTCCAAGGAAAATCAAAATTTCAAATAGAAACTTTCAAAAAATTTAAAGTAACAAAAAATAAAATAAAATATAAAACAATAGTGATATTAATGTGTCTGAATTCTCCCCATAATTTCACTTTATACCCATATAAATTCATTAAAAAATGTAGAAGAAAAGAAAATCTAAAAACCAAAACACCTACATCAGAGTTTATAGGGATGTTAAAACTTAAAGACATCTAAAGAAAAAGTGAGACACCTAGAAAACACATGACTCTGTAAAACCGTGGATCTAATAATAAATCATCATCAATTTTCACTAAGAAAAAATCAATTCTTAACTACTAAATCACAAGTATCTAAGAAAATAGGGACCTACAACAGGTCTCCCCACCATTTTGAATTTCTCTAAAGTAGTTGAAGCAATGGGTAAACTCTTATATAAAGAAAACATCACCAAGGAAACTATGATTCCACAAATCAATATAGGTAACCAAAAGATTCCACCAAGGACCCAAAAGAAACAATGATGACTCATAAACTGTCTTAACCATCTTAGGATCAATATCATAACCTTAAGGAATGAAAAACCTAAGGGACATCCAAAATATCACCTGAAAAGGTCACTAGAGTTTATCACATCCCATAGCACTAAAATGGGAAATAAACCTTAACTAAATACATGCCTCAACAAAAAAAATGACATAGGAAATAACCTTGAGTCATAAGATATAATGTAAGTTGAAATATAAGACCTCGTACTCAAGTCACCATCTCATGAATAACACAACAAGATCAAAACTGACACTGGCCAGTATGTAATCTCAATTGGGACTACATCCATCCTAGTCACACAAAACACACACCCAAGGCTTTCTCAAGCCCAACCCATAAAAACCCAACTAGATGAAGTATATATTTAAAACCTAAAGAAACAAGATCAAACACCAAGGAAAAAATACTACAATAACCCTCAATACCTCACAATGAGGAACCAAAAAGGGAACAAGGAAATCATCAAGTTTAAAGAACCTAAAAAGACTCAATACATTCCAAATCCATAAGAATAGATTCCAAAATATCTAATTTCCAAAACTAATCTATAATTTCAAACTCACTAGATAACTTAACTTACCTAATTTTAAAAAATGATCCAACCAATTCATTTCCTAAACAAGATGTTTGATAATTGTGAAATGAGGGATGATGACTCAATAAGACCTAAGTAAAAGAATATCTTATCTCTACCACTCCCTTTAGAGTCTGAGAAGAGTCAAAAAATGGGAGAGATACACCTAAAAAACAAAAGTACTTCCATACAGCTTATCCTTGAAAGCAGACATCCAAATTTTCTCAAAATCCTTCTTGGAGGCACAACCACAAGGCATGAAACATAAATATAAACCATTAATTTCCAATAAACCAAAACAATCAGTCCTAATATAAACTAAGGGATAAATTTAAACATGCAATCACATCAAGAAAAAACACACAAAAATGTAATTTTAAAACACCCCTTTATTTTAAACCAAACCTTTTTTGTAAAATTTATAAATCCATATTTCCCAAGATACCCATTCCTTGAAAAATAAACCAACCCCTTTTTGAAAAGGTTTCACTTGAACTCAAAAACTCATGAAAAATCATTTTGGAAAAAACATCCCATTCCTCAAGTAATTTCAAGGATCCATTTCCTAAATCACACCCATGACTTTAAAATATTCAAATTACTTAAAATTGAAATCCAATTTCATTTCATAAGGTTGTCTTTTATTTTTAAAACATTCCATGATATCCGTTATAAAAACACATTCCATTTCAAAAAAATTCTATCAAATTCTAATTTCTTTTCAAAACTTCATAACAAAATCATCCACTTTTAAAACATTTTATGTTAATCAAAATTCCTCTCACAAAGAAATTTTAGTACCCTATTTGAAAACTAAAAAATCTCAGTAAATATTTCTTCTTCTTAAAAATAAATCTTCAAATTCAAAATGAAAAGGCAGTGAGAATTCACCGTCAAAACATTTCATAAACATCAAAATACACTTTTTCATTAAAAAATAAATTTTCCATAACATTAAACCAACAATTAAAACCTAAAATAAAAAACAACAAGGCATAAATAATTGATCAAATCATTATTTAGGCTACCATCACTTTACCATAAAAACTTTCAAAATTAACCTCAAACCAATGGTAAACACCATTGAGGTCAATTCAAAATATAAGGGAGCTAAAATAATGAATCCAGGGAGAAAATATAACTATTCATGGTTGACTACACTATTTGATGAATCATGTTCTATCCATGTAATGACATTTTTATAGACTGTATAACCAACTATACAAGCTCTGCACAATTTTCCAGACCATGCAAGCTAACCATGAAACTCGGTTTCTTCCTCCATTTTTATCCTGAGATATCAAGGTGAACCCAAAAATCACAATCATTTAAATGGGGATCAAAATACCACAATATAATATCAAAAACAAATCAAAACAAAAATAATAACCTCAAAAATAATATTAAAACCTAAAATTCCCATGGTAACTCAAGGCTCATTCTGAGAAAGAGCTCACAACACTCACCCTGCACTTACCTCTCAAGTTTCGACATTCCCATATATATATTATCTAACTTTAAAGATATAAATAAGGATACTCAAGAACCTAGGACCTTATGAAACCTAGGATATGATATTATTTTTAATGAATTATCTAAGGATAACTGGATATGTTATCCAATCCAACTTTCCACTAGGTCAGAAGGTCGTTCATGATCCCCATGGGCTGGAAACTAGTGCCTAGGTCTCAAGAACATGCACTTAGGAATAGTTTCACCCTATAATAAATAATAATCACAATAATGATCCCACCCATAAATCCATCATGACCCAATTTTAAATTAGATTTTCATGCCATCAAATAAATAGATCCAATAAAAATTAAAAGAAAAGAAATGAATCAGAGTAACTCACAAAAAAATATTAATAATTGAAAATCATGATAATAATGAACTGCATGCTTAATAAATATAGATACAATAGAATATGAAACTAACAAACACTTGGTTGAATGAGATTATAAATAACCATCTTAAACAAACCAAAAATAAATCCCAACCTAATAATACAACACAAGGTGGCCTGTGGTTAGTCACCAAGTAATGAATCATCCCTCAATGGTAAAATCAAAAAATAAACCCTAAGAGGATCAAAACCAAATAATATCACACATTTGGAACCAAAAATAAAACATGAAGGTTTCATACACCCAAAGGTGTATGTTGGGTGTGAGATAAACATGCCCAATGTGATTTCACTAAGGAGTATTTTCTATTTCCTTTCAAAATCTATTTCATTCATGCTAGTTTGAAATATAAATGAAAAATAGTTTTTCGCATGTTAGTATAAGTAAACAAAGTTATATTTTATATATAATTTTAAAAAAACATCCCCACTTCTTGATTAATCCATAGAGGATTAAAAACTATTCATAAATCACTTTAAAAACATGTAAAGAGTATATTTTATTACATTTATAAAATAAAACCCAAACCCATTTCCTTTTTCCAAAAATATTTTCCAAATATCTTTTTATAATATACATACCATTTTTTTCTTTCAAATACCACTTTATAAACCATTTCAAAAATCGGTTTGTAATTAACCATAATACATAACTGGAATGAGTATAAAACACAAGAAGTAACCAAGGATGTTAATAGGTTATATCATATAAAAAATCACCAATGGTTCCCCATTATCAATCAACGATAGGGGATAAAATAAAGTGAAAAATTAAATCCCTTATATAATCCTCACTAAGTGCTATGTTTCAAGGGAAAATACCTATGAATCAAGTAACGTGATATTAGACTAGTGACATGAACCCGAGGTTGACCTACAAAAAAACTTTCTATCCAGTTTTTCCTATTGAACAATCTAGGACCTAAAATAATCCTATGAGTGTTAAGCTACCATGGGTACATAATCTATGATGGGAGCACGCAGCTTCCATGGGTAGTGATCCCCTAGAAAGATCACAACCCACACTAGATTTTGTGTGTATCTAGATCTCCTACTTAGTCTCTTGGGAATCCCATGATATCAAAAAGTGAATGTGAGTAAGAAAATAGAGTGTGAGATCATCAAAATAGTTTCAAAACATTGGAAATAAATCTTAAAACACCTCATATACCCTCACAATAAATTTCCCTTTTTCCAAATTCATAATCATTAATAAATATGTAACAATATAAAACCTTCCCCAAGGTATCGCACTTCACAAAATTGATAAAATATAAGGGGATTAGTAGAGGGTTTCACTAAATTTTTAAAAACTTTCTTAAAGGTTCCAAATAATACTTTCCTTCAAAAAAACTTGTAATGTCAAAACACTTTCCACCACTAAAAATACATAATTAAAAACTTCCTTTAAATCTCATACATGAAAACACATTCCTAAAGTCATTTGGAAGACAATTCTACCTTATTCTGAAACCATTTAAGGAATCCAATCAATTCCTCCCTTTCTATAAATTCCATGAATACCATGATTACTCTTTAAACATAACTAAAAATGGTTTAAAAACCTTTAATCAAGGGGTTAATTTAAATTAAGTCACTAATTCAATTTCAAAAACACTTGGAACTCAATTAATTACTTTAGAATACTTAGAAAACTAAGAAGCATCATTATTCCAAGTGATTAAACATTTAGAACATTTATAAATTCCACCATAACTATCACATATAGGTTTAATTTAACAAAATAATGAATTTAAAACCATTAAGAAATAACTGATATTCCATTTAAAGGAAACACAAACAAATTTCTACCTCTATTCAAGAGGAACTAAGCTGAGACAAATTTCCTTCAATGATGAATTCTCAACCAAGAATGAACACACCCTCCAAAAGCTCTGTCATCCAAAACATCAAATCGGAACCCACAAAAAACCTTATTCTCAACAGAACATCCCCAAGGGTCCATGGGAGAATCTATTCTAGAAGGAAATTTAAGGAGGGGGAATAAAGGAGGGTTTAACCTAGATTTTCTACTTGAAATATTGGGAATAATCCAAAAAATTGAATAGGGGGAGTGGGACGAGGTTCCCTTTGTGTGCCCTTGGTTTAGTCAAGGAAGGATGAGTGAAGAGGGAGGAAAACCCTTAAAACCAATAGAGGGGAAATGGGTCTTTTCCTATTTTTAATGAAAATTGTTCCACTCACACTATTTGGTAAACTGTGCACCAACTATGTGAGAGACACTAAACAAGAAATACACACTCACATGGTTTAGTTGTATGGTTTACCAAACCATTCACAAACTATGAAAAACACTTTTTTAAATAATCTATCATTGGTGCATGGTCACTCACATGGTTTCTCCTAACCATGCATAATTCATGTGCCAATACCCCCAACCCCAAGGGACCCACATAGTTACTACTAGATTTTACATGATTTGGACCTAATTTTGTGATACTTATATAGAAAAATAGTGCAATAATAAAATTATCAAAAAAATTCATTACATAAGGGTCATCACACAACTTCACCTAAACCGTGCAACAAAGGAAAATTTCTATGAAAATTGAAAATTTTATAATACCACAAAATAATATAAAATATAAAATAGGAGTTAAATGAGGATTTAATACATAGATATTGTACCCCCCCACTTAGACATGAAAAATGGAAAAGGGTTTAGCTGATAAAAAAGGGAATATATCTTATAGAATAGTTGAAAGTTGTAGTATAAGATTTTGTAATAATTTATTTAAGTTATTTTTAACACTTTATATTTTGTAATTCACTAATAAAATTATCAAATATTACTTAATAGAATACTGTTAGGAGCATAACACATATAGTACATTTATACCTGAGGGTAGGAAGGATATTTTTTCTATTATATTAGGAAATCCAAAACATTTGGGTCATGTGGGAAGATGTGAGGTGGGTGTATATTTTTAAAAAAACTATTATAAAAATTATTAGATGGAGGATGTTTATAAAGTAAAAATATATTCTTAAGAAACAAAAGTTTAGGGTATGAGAGAGAATATTGGGGACAAGATTATATCATTGGTTCACTTGATGCTTATAGACAAAGACACTTTCAAGATGTATATCCCACTCCTTCATCTCCATCTTCATATACCACTCCTCCGCTGATGTGAGCCAAACTTTCCAAATTTTTACCTTATTTTTATTAGAAATTAACTACATAATAAATTTTAATCCTATATAATTTAACCATTTTTGTCACATTTTAGAAATTTGGAATTATTTAAACAAATGGATTTTAACATGGCATTTAGTGTTTTTTTATTTTTTGAATTAATGAAAATCTATAATTTAATTGTAAAATATGAAAAATTAAAAGTTAAATGGAATTAATATTAAATTTTATTTATTTCAAACATTTTGGAATTTGTGAAAATCTATTTTTTAATCAATGATTGTTTTGGGTTAAATTATTAAAATGAATTAAATTTGGATTTTTAATTGTTTATATTTTTCTATACTTAATCTGTAATAATACTATAATGAATTCAGTTTACAATTTTATAGGATGAATAAAAAATGTTAAAGGTTAGTGTCATGGTTGATCATGCCCAAAGTGATTGTGAGTGATAATTAAGCAAAGTTTAAATCTACCACATAAAGTCAGTCAAAGGTAACTTATCATACCCCACACAGTCATTACAAAGAAATCATGAGGAGATATATATCAAATGTAAGTCTCCATGGATATCCTTAAAAATCCATCAATCTACCATTTAGGTACCCACCCACCCCCACCCAAGTGACTGTATGAATTAATCCATGATCAACTATAGTAATCCAAGCTATCGCAACTCCACCTACCATTATAGACATCTACCACATGAACTCCACCTATCATTCCTTCTCTTCACCCTTATCATTGTTAATCAAATGATCATGCCTCCCTGATGAATGAAGATTCCCAATTTACTACACCCACTCATCCAAACCTATTGTATAAAGACCTCTATCTATAAGGGGATTGACCACAAGTGATAATTTTAACCTACCGTGGTATCATTCAACTGAATCCAATAACCACAAACAGTAACTTGAGTGACTATATCCAATATAACTAACCACATCCATTAAATTTACTACACCTACTCCCTCACCCTTGATAGTGGAAAACTAAATATTGACCACACAAATTGGTTTCCTCTTTAGCACTCCTTACAGACATCGGTTGATCTTTTCACGTAGTAGAAATCATATAAGAATACTAGTGGCATGTTCTTCAACCAGTCATGTAAATGATCAACATTATTCCTTCTAACCTAACTCGATCCAAAATAATCTATCCATATTTTATAAAAAAACCCTCGATCATTTATTGAGGAACTGAACCATGGAAGACTGGAATAAGTGAACATGATGCAAGATGATTGATAATCATGTGAATCCAAAGTTGAACACCAACCTTTATGCTCTGTGTGTTCCCTGTGCAAGTGAAAGAATATAGAGGGATTCATCATCTCTCAAATCATTGGCTATGAGTCTATAGAATAATGTATGCCATGTGATCGATGGGTTTCCTCAAATAAATCACATATATATACCCATTCCAATGTATTGCCATCCTTATTGATCCTCTACTTTAGTACTGATTTCCTCATGTTTGATCTTGATCTCCCATTTACCATTAATCCTATGCATACTAATATCTATATCTATGATCCCAACTCCACCCCTTGACCTAACTAAGCACTATCAAGCTTATGATCACTAATTTCAATAAGAACCATGTCCTCCAATGTAGATCCTCACAAGAAGACCAAATATCCAAGACTAATTGTTCACAGATTCATATGCATCCCACTCAAAAAAATCCCATCAATTAAATTCCAAATAAATAATAGCACAATTCACTAACCAGACATCGACTAAAATTACAACCCATTTTTTGACCAAATTCCCAAACCAGATCCTCACCCATATAGTACTGATCCCCATTCAAGTTTTAAAACCTGACTTAAACCATCCACATTCCAAGATCGAGCTCACCATCTCTTGTTCAGGAAAGGTTTTTAAGAATTGAATCCCAAGACTATCATGGACTACTTAAAGGATACTAAGGAAAAAACTTGGAATCACTCCATACCCAAAAAATAAGGACCAATCCCATGTCTAGCCCAATCACCCAATATGTAAATATGTAAGGAACTCCCCCAAGTAGAACCTAATTTATGATTTTCACTATACCTTAAAGAATCCCAGAACATTTTCTCTAATTCTTATAGAAATCATATAGAATTTGATCATGGGGATGGAATGTTTCTCCAATAATAATTAGGAAGATTCCCAGCATAAAGAATTCATACCCTAAAGCTTTACACATGGAAATAATCCAAGTAGAGGAAGTTAAGAATGGAATTTAAGGAATGGTTTGAAAATACTTCATTGGAGATGAAAAAGATATATGTACCACTCATAAGGATGAAACTCTAAATCACACTGAGAACCTATAATAATTTTATTAAAAATAGGAAACTATTCATTGAGGATAGGGGATACTTCCATGATTACTCAATTAAAATTTAAGTTGTTGATGTTTCATCACTTTATTTTCATTTATTTTTAATATAATTCCCCTATGATGGAACACTAGACCTTAGTGGTCAATCCATTGAGATTCCCCGTTCCCCTATTGATGAATTAAATATTAAATTAATATTTATCTTTGATTTATCGCTCTGAAATTGTTTATCTATGGTTAATATTAGGAGATTTATTTTTTCTATATGCACTTAAATTCTTCTTATTTTCTTCTTGGTTTGAATAAGGTTCACCTAGATCTCCTTAACTATATTGATAGTAAGTATTGTAACAAACCATGAGTTATTGGAGTAATCTAATCACTAGGATAGGAAAGAATATGGATTGAAGTGATTATTTCATCCCTATGATTAACCTGAAATAACTAGGGGTGGGTGGTCAGTTAAGGTTTCATTTAACTATATAGAGAATAGAGGATAGAAATGGAATAATAATTTAACACGTAATAAAGGGATGTTGTAAAGACCCAAATTGTTATGAATAAAATTCTCTTTATTTTAATTAAATGGCTTATGGAAATAGAAAACACATTCACTCCTTTTATTTTATTATATCCAATTATATTCAAATGACCGTTAAGTATCCTTACCATTGATAATATAGTGGTTAAATATTGATCACATGACTAGTATAAATAGAGGGTTTTAACAAATCTTTTTGACACTGAAAAAGGAAGTGATGGACTCAACCAGTAAGATCGTACCCTATGAAGCCCATTTATCGAAGCTTATTAGGGAGATATAACTTTTGGACTTTTCCCTGGACCAATCCCAAGCTGTGATACAATAACTTAAGCATGAGAGAAACTGTTTATAGTAGAAGTTCAAACTCATCGAGATCACGGCCCAAACCATGTTCACTGAACGACCCCATAAAAGCCCCACCATCACACACCTTACTTTTAGGGCGTAGGCTGGTGTAATAAATGGTTATATAACACTACAATAGCATTATTATTATGTTCATTATTTTTGTATAGAACAATTAATATGCTTTCATTCTATTATTGTTACTTTATAAATGATTTTTAAAGCACAAATAATATTTTTGGTTAATATTAAAATTTAATTAAGAAATATATTTTGATGAATTAATGGATTTTTGAACTAAATAATATTTTAATAAAATATTATTATTAAATTAATTTCACTAAATAAAAATGATTTTATAATTTTTATGAAGTTGATTTTAATTTTTATTATGGTTTGAAAACAGTTTTTATCAAAACCCATCAATTTTCAATAAATGTTTTTTTAAAAGTAAAAGAGAAGGTTCTTATGACTTCTTATCATATGTGTTGGGTACCAGGACGGTGCAGCGGAATCTGGTGGTCTGGGAATTTAAAATTTTTTACTTCACCGGGGTGAAATAACCCAGCCAACTCTGGTGATCTTGTCCCGGTTTGGTCTGAGGATATCGTAAGGTTTAAACAGATCAGGAAAAATTAAACTGAACATGTACCTTGTTAAGAATTGACGTGTGCAAGTCTGCCACAGGATGTCGGGGATCGTTTCTTGAATACTCTGACATTGAATCCCTCTAGATCATCCACACATGCCTTATGAATCTGCTCGCATGCCGTTCGTCAAGATCTGGGTGCTAGCGTTGATCTTTGACAATCACTTCAACGCAGCGACGATCACCGCAAAGGAAGAAGCTTCAATCTGAGATGGATGAACTTGAAGATCTTCCTTCACTTGAGAGACTCTCTCTCTAGATTCTAGGAGGGGATAGAATCTCTCAATCTTGACACATTAATAGTCATCATGGGAGAGCCTTTATCCCACTTATATAGGGAGTGTTTAAAAACACACGGTATGGATTCCCAGCCCCGTCTAATAGACATCTATTATATAAGTGTTATAAATAATTATTTATGATGAATAAAATTATGCCATAAATAATATTTATAATTTATCACTTACTTGTAATATATAAATATATTACGTGATAAATTTGAGTCTTTAACTCGACCCATTACTCCTGATAATATTAAACGAACCTAGGATATTAAAATCCATTCGAATAATATTAATACTTGTATTTACTATGTAACTTGTAAATACATGTTATAAATGAATTCAACGAATTATTCTAAACTTGAATAATTAATGAATTTATATATTATTTGGTGATCCATAGAACTTGGATAGTGCTCGGACCCTTTGGTGGGGCCTACCAAGTTCTAAATTCCTATTCCCAGAATAGGGCAGATTCTCAAGGCGCTATTGTGAGTGACCCTCTAGGCCCTTACCTCAATAAGAGTGAATAATATCCACCGACCAAGAGCGGGGTCTAGCAACCCATAGAGGACCCTATAGAGATAAGTCAAAGTCAAAGCAATGACTGTCTTACTACGAACACGATCCGTGTAATATAATCTCTTTGTCATCGATATCTCAATAAAGTAGAACGCATACTAGTGTCATCATTCTTTATTTTGCTTTATGTTGTTTTTTGATTTTTCTAGATGGTATTACCTTCCACTACCATGGCCATGGATTTATTGAAGGTTCAACTATCCTAATTAACCAGGCCTGAGATATCTCTTTCTGAACTTGGAAGCGACAAATCCTTTCTCGATCATTCAATCAATGTCATGCCATTAATGACGTACCCAGTACAAACTACCTCTCCATAAATTATCGCCATGGTTTTTTCCTTGCATAAAATGTACATAATTAAATGACATCCATTAACAATGATCTCAAGTCTAAAGGATATTACACATGTTTGAAGATAGGAATGACCAATGACACCTAAAACATGTGGTGTTCCTATTATGCGGGTTTTCCCCTTGATCTCAATTACTAGAGATCATCAAGTGCGAAATTCATGAGAATAATTCTCAATGCTTATGAGCCCCCAACACCTGATGGTCACACAACATCTGTGTCCTTTCAGAATGATGTAACGAGACCATAGGATGCTACTTTAAGATTACTGTCGTGGAATCTCAGGGTTCTCATTATAGCATGGGATCTACTATAACCCTTTGATGCAATAGGTAATCTAAGGAAATTTCCATAAACAAAGTGGATGCTGAAGTATCTACACTATTATGGAAAGATAAAAACATGTTTTATAACAAATTGAATACATGTAGAGGCAATCAAAGTAAAAAACAAGTTGGGTCTAGGGAACCCACTTTCAACACTCCCACTTTCACTAGAGCCAACTGCTAACAGGTTTCAATCCGCTAGCTCTCACATGTGAATCATGCTTCTGCAGATAAGTGGATTTAGTCAAGGGGTCTACCATGTTGTCCTCTGTGGCTACTCTGCTAACTGTCACTTCACCTCTTTGAGTAAAATCCCTTAAGAGATGAAACTTCCGAAGAATATTCTTTGTTCTTTAGTGAGACTTGGGCTCCTTAGCAAGCACCACTGCAACAGTATTATCACAATATACGGGTATTGGGTCTGCACTGCTTGGTACAACACCAATGTCTGAGATAAATCTGCGTATCCAGACTGCTTCCTTTCCTGCATTGGAAGCTTCAATATATTCTTTTGTAGAATCAGCAACCATAGTTTTCTTTGAGATTCTCCAGCTCACTACACCACCATTCAGTAAAAAGATGTAGCCTGACTGTGATTTCATATCATCATGATCTGTCTGGAAACTAGCATCAGTGTATCCCCTCACAACTAGTTCCTCATCTCCTCCATACACCAGGAACATATCCTTAGTATGATTTAAGTACTTTAGGATAGTTTTAACTATTTTCTAATGAAACTCTCCTGGATTGTCTTGATATCTACCCACCATGCTTAAAGAAAAGGCAACATCAAACCTAGTACATAGCATGGCATACATGATAGAACCCACTGCTTAAGCATAAGGGACACTAATCATTCTTTCAATATCCTCCTATATTTGTAGACACATTTTCTTGGAGAGATTTACACCATGTGACACAGGTAATAATCCTTTCTTGGATTGTTCCATACAGTACCTTTTGAGAACCTTTTCAATATATGTACTTTGACTTAGCCCAATCATCCTTTTAGATCTATCTCGATAGATCTTGATCCTTATAATTTAGGCTGATTCACCTAATTCTTTCATAGAGAAACATTAATTTAACCAAGTCTTAACTAACTGTAAAACTTGCACCTCATTTCCCATAATTAATATGTCATCAACATATAATACTAGGAAAAAGATGGCATTCCCTTCAACCTTTTTATAGACACAAGGCACGCTTTCATATTTGATAAAACCAAAATATCTTATGGCCTCATCAAAATAAACATTCCATGATCTTGATGCCTACTTTAATCCATAAATGGATCTCTACAGCTTGCATACTTTATTGGCATTCTTTGACTTTATAAACCCTTTGGGTTGAGTCATATAGACGTCTTCAACCAACTTCCCATTTAGAAAATCATTTTTGACATCCATTTGCAAAATTTCATAATCATGAAAGGTTGTTATTGCAAGAAATATTATAATGGGTTTAAGCATTTTTACTGGTGAGAAGGTTTTATCATAGTCAATGCCTTGACGTTGCCTAAAACCCTTTGCAACCAGTCTTGGTTTAAAGGTATTAACCTCACCATCCATGTCCAGCTTCTTCTTGAATACCCATTTGTATCCAATGGGCTTTACATCAGCTATAGGGTCTACCAAAATCCAAACTTGATTTTGGTATACGGAATCCATCTCAGAATTCATGGCTTCTTTCCATTTAGCAGCTTCTTTTCCTTCTACTACTTCCTTGTAGGTTAGAGGTTCATCATCCTGGAGGAATAATGTGTCACCTAACTCGGTGACAAGAAAACCATAATGCTCTGATTCTCTAACCGCTCATGTAGACCTACACAGTATCTATGTCTCAGGAACAACTTCTTCGTCCACTTGTTCTTGTAGAGATTGTTCCTCTACCAACTCTTGTGCATCTGGAGCATTAACTTCATCGAAGTCAATATTGCTCCCACTATTTCCAATAAAATTTGTTCCCTTTCTAGAAATGTGGTGTATCTTTCCATAATGACTTTTCTATATAAAGGGTTATATAGGTAGTATCCTATAGTTTTCTTTAGGATAACCTATAAAGATGCACTTAGTGCTTTTGGATGCTAATTTGTCACTTGGTAGAGTCTTGAAAAATGCCTTACACCCCCATACACGCATGTGTGTCAGGTTGGGTTTCTTTCCATACCATAACTGATATGGAATCCCATCTACAGCTTTAGTTGGTACTCGATTAAGGGTATATGATGTTGTCTGCAAGGTGTATCCCTAAAAGGATAATGGAAGGGTTGCATGACTCATCATTGATCTAACCATGTCAAGCAAGGTCTTATTCCTCCTTTCACTAACACCATTCCATTGTGGTGTATAAGGAGGAGTGAGTTGGGATACTATCCCACACTCCTTCAAGAGATCAATGAATTCTTGGTTAAGATATTCTCCACCTCATTCTGAGTGAAGTTCTCTTATCTTCTTAACAAGTTGTTTTTCTACTTCATTTTGGTATTCCTTAAAAATCCGAAAGGAATCTAACTTATACCGCATTTAGCAGATATAGTTATAACTACTATAGTCGTCAGTAAAAGTAATGAAGTATAGAAAACCACCCCTTGCCTCTACTGGAAATGGACCACATACATTAGTATGTATTAATTCCAGCACTGCATTGGCTCTTTCTCCTTTTCTTGAGAAAGGTTCTTTGGTCATCTTTCCTTGTAAACAAGCTTGACATACATCTAAGGGTTCTAATTGTACCGAGTCTAGATATACTTATTGATGAAATCTTCATAATCGCTTCTCATTTACATGACCAAGTCTGAAGTGCCATAGGTGGGTGTTATTTGAGTCATGTTGGATGTTTTTGTCATTGATTTCCATTACTGAGTTTTCTAGTTTCAGCATATATAAACCATTTTTAAGATGTGTCATACCATAACATATGTTATCCCTAAAAAAGAGACAACATTTATTTCCAAAATGGAAATAAAAACCCATAGTGTCTAGACTTGACAGAGAGATAATGTTTCTAGTAACAGAAGGTACATAATAGCAATTGTTAAAAACTAGAACCAAACCAGTTTTCAAGGTTAAGTGATAGTCTCGCACTGCCAAGGCTTCCATACTTTCACCATTTGTAGCTCCGAGATCCACTTGACCTTTTGAAATCTTCTTTAACCTACTTGGTTCATGTATATGAATAAAAATGTGTGAGCCACATGTGGTATCCAATACCCAAATTTTAGATAAAGATAGATTGCATTCAATGACAAAAATACCTGAAGTAGAAGCATCAGCTTGCTTCTTCTTCCCAGCTCTGCAATTCTTCTTACAGTGGCCTTTCTTTCCACATCCAAAGCAGACAGCTTCCTGCTCATGACTTTACCTCTTAATCTTTTTCTTCTTTGTAGGACGATGCATTGGTGTCTTTGGCCTTGACTTGGCCTTATACCCCTTTGCCTTGCCCTTTTTTTCTTGTTCAACATAAGGACAAATGAATTGGTATTTTTTATATCCTTATCAGCTTGGAGAACTAAATCCAAAAGGTACAAGAGTGACTTTTTCATATCATTCATATTATAATTGACAATAAAAGTCAAGAAGCTTGATGGTAAGGAGGCAATAATGAGATCCACTGCTAGTTCTTGATTTAGTTTGAACCCAAGGGCTTCAAGCCTCTCAATATACCCAATCATCTTGAGTACATGAGGACCGGCTTGGTGCCCTTCTGCTAGCATGCACTTATAAAGCGCACTTGAGATCTCATACCTTTCTTGTATGGCCCTCTCCTCATAAAGTTCTTAGAGATGTGAAAGTATGTTGTAGGCATCCTCATCCTCATGAATTTTCTACAATTGGTTGGACATGGATGACAACATTATGAATTTTACATCAAGTGCATCGTCTATATGCTTTCTCCATTTATCTTTTTCCGCCTTTCTTTCTCCCTGAGGAGGTTCAGCAGGAATTGGGGATTCCATCACATGTAACTTCTTTTCTTGGCATAGTACTATGCGCAAGCGCCTGTACCACTCCTGGAAGTTATTGTCAGTCAGGATATTATCTTTATCCAAGATCGATCAAAGTGATAAAGTACTTATGGTGTTGGTGATTTCAATTTTGAATCTACATCAGATAAACATTTATCAGTTAGTACTTTGTCTTGATTACCTTTTGACATTTATGATTAATAAATTATTATATCATTTTAATGTCTCCCACTATTTTAGTGAACCTTAATTGTCCTCACTATTAGATTCAGAATACTCTATCGCTTGAAAATTCTAGTGGCATAGATCCTAGAAACCTCCCTCGTAATCTACAAGCTAGGGCTATGCCACTACTTGGAGGGTTTCAAGGTAGGCACTAGACTGGCCAACCACTTGTACTTGTGGTTCCTTGTGTTGTTGAGTAAAGTCCTAGATTTTGGAATCTGAACTTAATTCCCTCAACATCTTGCCTCTAAAGTGATATAAAGTTAGATAAGGCTAATCCTTGACTACTCACTTAAGTTAAGTCGGCCAATTTCTCTCATGAAAACGCTCTGGTAGTAAGATGCACTATCAACTAAGGTTGACAAGTACCCAAACAGTCGGTTTTGTTTAGATGTGAGAAATGGAAGGCTTTTAGACTTAATATATCTTTGAGGGATTTTTTATATTTATTGACGAATATAATCCTTTTCTATTTATTATGTTCAAATTGGGTTGTCGCGCTCACAACTGAACATCCAATAGAATATAATTTGCCACATCTTTATGCATTTTATCTTGTTTAATATTCTACGTGATCACGCAATAATCATGCAGATGCATAAAATAATAAACTATGTATAAAGTAAATCATGCAATCCAACTGTTCTTGAGAATTCTATAAAGATCGATCCATAATGGATCAATCTTGAACTAGGGGCATGCATACCTGAGTCATGTCTTGACTCACATCACAGCTTTCCCAGTACAATGTGCTCATCTTCCGTCTGGTTTACCACCTTGTCTTGGCGGGTTTGCATCTCAGATCGTCATTATTTAATTATAAATGTACTCGCACACAGGTGAGGGGGTCTAGGGGTACAAAATACATCTCTTGAAATGGACACATAGTCCCTTATACATATTTGAATTAAAAGATATGATTCATAGACCGTCATTTATCTAATTAATTATTACAATCATCGAACGCATTGAATAAATAATTAAATAAATAAATAAATACCAGATATACACAGTTCGGTCACTTTCTCAAGACCAGTCAGGGTAAAATATGCACAAGAAAATTAAATTGCAATAAATTTAAATAATGTGAGGGTATTTTAATAAATTAAATGAGTTTGATTAAATTCAAATAATTAATTTTACCGGTTCCATTTTTTTAATTTAATTTTAATTCCCAAAATTAAATTAAACTATCAATTTAATTCTAAACTTAAATTAAATTAATATTTCGGATTAAAAAAAAATTAAACCCCAAATTAACTCTAACTAATTTAATTTAAAAAAAATAAGTTAATTAAAATTAATTTAAACATGGGTTACCTCTACCGGGAAGTCCGGTAGGACTGCGAACCGTTGTGGGGTGTTATCCTAGAACAGGGCCAATTACTACGTGACCGCGGCTTGACGGCGGCATGACTGCAGCATGACCGCAGCGTGACCTCTTGGTCCAGCAACTCCCGTGATGAAAACAACTTCTGGTGAGGTCCGAAGGGAGCAGGAGGTGGCCGAGAAGCAAACCGGTCAGCCGCATGGCCGGTAGCCCGATGCTCCGGCGAGCCGGCGAGGTGGCAGCCCGGTCTGGCACAGCCTGGACCGGCGCGGCTGGTGCGGTTCTCAGTCGGCATGAGCCGGAGGTCCGGCCAAGGGTAGCGTGACGCAACCAGGAGGTCTGGCAGGAGGCGGTCCGATGAGCTCAGGACGGTCGGGGTTCGAGAGCAGCGTGGCGGTCCGATGCGACTCCGGGTGAAGCGAGGAGGCAACCCAGCGGAGCTTGGGGTGGTGCAAAGGGGACCGGAAGGCGGTCTTGTAGGAGGCTAGCCCGGCGGGGAAGGGGGGTGGCATCTAGTGTTTCACAAGGGGGTGTCACACCCCTTTGTGCGCCATGTGAAGGAGGAGACCCCTTTGGGGTCTCCAAATTTTATTATTATTATTATTATTATTTGTTTTTCCTTAGACCAAAAGGCCACCCCCTTTTAATTTTTTTTAAAGAAGAATAAGAAGACCCCATTTTGGGGTCTTAGTCTTTCATTAATTTTTTTTTTAAAAAAGTAAAGAAGACCCCAAATTGGGGTCTTGGTCTTCCTCCCTTTTCCCTTTTTTTTATTATCAAAAATATTTTCCACACACCTCTGTGGAAAATATTTTATAATAAAATATTTTATTATATTTTATAATAATAAAATATTATATTTGATGTTAATTCTCAATTTGAGATAAATATCAAATGAACGAAAACTATGACGTCGGCCTGATTAAAAAATTTAAATGATTATAACTTGATCATTAGAAAATGAAACGACGCGTGATTGGATCCGAATGAACTATTTTAACACCTAGCAATTAAATTTAATGTATCTTAATTTTGTTGACTCAGAAAAACATTGAAATTCCATCTGATACCACTTTTGGGTACCGGGACAGCACAACGGAATCCAGTGGGCCAGGAATTTAAAAATTTCTACTTCACCAGAGTGACATAACCTAGTCAACTCCAGTGATATTGTCTCAGTTTGGTCTGAGGATCTTGCAAGGTTTAAACAGAGCATGAAAAATTAAACTGAACATGTACCTTGTTCAGAATTGACATGTGAAAGTCTGCTGCAGGACTCTGGCGATCATTGCTCCAAGACTCCAACATCGATTCCCTCTATATCATCCACACACGCTTTATGAATCTGCTTGAACGTCGTTCGTCAAGATCTGGGTGCTAGCGCAGATCTTCGACGATCACTTTAGTGCAACGACGATCACCACAAAGGAAGTAGCTTCAATCCAAGATGGATGAACTTGAAGATCTTCCTTCACCTGAGAGACTCTCTCTCTCTCTAGATTTCAGGAGGGGAGATAAGCTCTCAATCTTTACACATGAATAGTCATCATGGGAGAGCCTCTCTCTCACTTATATAGGGAGTGTTTAAAAACACGCGGTATGGATTCTAAGCCCCGTGTAATAGACATCTGCTATATAAGTGTTATAAATAATTATTTATGATAAATAAAATTATGCCATAATTAATATTTATAATTAATCACTTACATGTAATATATAAATATATTACGTGATAAATTTGAGTCTTTAACTCAACTCATTCCTCCTTCTAATATTAAACGAATCTAGGATATTAAAATCTATTTGAATAATATTAATACTTGTATTTACTATATAACTTGTAAAAACATGTTATAAATAAATTCAACGAATTATTCTAAACTTGAATAATTAATGAATTTATTTATTCTTGGTGATCTATATAAATTGGATAGTGCTCGGACCATTTGGCGGGGCCCATTAAGTTCTAAATTTCTATTCCCATAATAGGGAAGATTCTTAAGGCGCTATTGTGTGTGACCCTCAAGTCCCTTACCTCAATAGCAGTGAATAATATCCACCGACCTAGAGTAGGGTCTAGCAACCCATCAAGGCCCCTATAGAGATAAGGAAAATTCAAAGCAACGACTGGCTTCCTATGAACACGGTTCATGTAATATAATCTCTTTATCATCGATATCTCAATAAAGCAGAATGCATACTAATGTCATCATTATTTATTTTTCTTTATGTTGTTTGTTGATTTGTCTATACGGTCTTACCTTCCACTACCATGGACATGGATTTATTGAAGGTGAAACCATCTTAATCCACCAGGCCTGATATATCTCTTCCTAAACTCAGAAGCAACAAATCATTTCTCTATCATTCAATCAATGTCATGCCATTAATGACGTACCTGATACAAACTACCTCGCCATGACTTTGTCGCCATTTTTTTCACCTTGCATCAAATGTATGTAATTAAATGACATCCTTTGACAATGATTTCAAGTCTAAAGACCATTACACAAGTCCGTAGATAGGAATGACCAATGACACCTAAAACATGTGGTGTTCCTATTATGCAGGTCTATCCTCAAGATCTCAACAACTATAGATCACCAAGTGTGAACTTCATGAGAAGAAGTCTCAATGCTTATGATCCCCCAAAACCTGATGGTCACACATCATCTGTGTCCTTTCAGAATGATGTAACTAGACCATAGGATGTTACTTTAAAATTACAGTCATGGAATCTCAGGGTTCTCATTATATCCTGGGATCTATTATAACCCTTTGATGCGATAGGTAATCTAAGGACATTTCCATAAACAAAGTGGATGCATAAGTATCTACACTTTTATGGAAATATAAACACATGTATTATAACAAACTGAATACATGTAGAGTCAATCAAAGTACAAAACAAGTTGGGTCTAGGGCACCCACCTTCAACAATATGGAGGGTGAATCTGATCAATGGTGGACATTGATCAAAAATACGAAGCCAAAGGAAGATATCGAGGTGGTGGGATGGACGATTTTTAGGTAAATGTTTGTTGATAAATATTTTCCCCGCACCCTCCGTCTTAAGTTGGAAAGATATTTCCTTTCAATCAAATAAAGGATGACGAATCTATTGGGGTGTACAAGGAAAAATTCACCAAACTTTCATGATACACCTCTAGTTTTTTCATTACCCCCAAATTTAAGGTTGACCGCTTCTTTAGTGGGATAAAACCTAACCTACGGAAATCCCTAGCAATCCATGACTTTGAAAGCTATGAGTAGATTGTCCAATGTTCCCTAAAAGTTGAGACAGTGATCGGATAATCTCAGGGGTATCATGGGGTTAAGAAGAATAAAGTGGACTTTAATTCTGGTAGTCTGATGGATAAATAAAACATTGTTAAAAAATTCCATCACCCCACTTGTCAAAATTGCAGAAATAAGCACCCTAGAAATTTCTTGAAGGGGACGAAGAAATGATTTAACTGCCGAAAGTAAGGGCACATATCCAATTATTTCTAGAAAGAAAAAAGTGCTACTACGATAGAGGAATGGAACACATTGTTCAATCCTCAACGCATTGTTCATTTCTACAACTACAAGGAAACATGGAACTTTGTGAACCAGTTCCCCAAACCAAGGGTTTTCAGACGTGACCAACAACCTCTAAGGTAGAAAGGGAGATATTTTTCCATAACTATCGCCAATGTGAATCCCAAAAACAAAGTGGTGATAGGTATATTGGTTATTCATTCAAGAATAGTGAACTTACTTTTTGATTTTGGTTCTATTCATTATTTTATATCCTGAAAGTTTATTAGAATAATCCAAATATTACTAAAAATAATGTAAGTAGAGATTTCGTTGAAAGTGGCGGATAGGGAAATTATTATATACCATGAATATAACTCCTCCCCTATCACAATTTTTGGATTGAGCTTCTCAGATAACCTCATCATACTTCCCTTGGTAGAATTTGATGTAATTCCTGTCATGTATTGGATTTTCTTATTTTGAGCCAACATACGAGAGGGAAATCACTCTTCATATAGTGAATCGACCCCTGATTCTATACAAGTTCAAGGATGGGGATGAATATTCTTTAGCACTGTCATCTCAAGCATGGATATTACTTCCCTATGAGTATCCATATCTTTCTCATATGATTGAGTCTAAGTAAGGAACTATCCTTGAAGATGTGCATATTATGAGGAAATTTGTTTAAGTGTTTATCGAGGAATTGTATGGTCTTCCTCATAGAATAGATGTTGAATTATTGATTGATATTATAACTGGTGTGTTAACAATATCCAAGAATCAATATAGAATGGTTGTTGTGGAGATTGAGGAGCTAAAGAAAAAACTTCAAGATAATCTGGATAAAGGTTTTATACGCCCAAGTGATTCACCTTAGGGTGCACCAATCCTCTTCTTCAAGAAGAAGGATGGGTCAATGCGCCTTTGCATTGATTATCGTGAGCTCAAAAAAATCATGATAAAGATTAAGTACCTTTTTTCTTGAATTGATGAATTGTTTGATCAGCTACGTTGATCATAATACTTCTCCAAGGTGGATCTACGGTTGGGATATTACCAAGTAAGGGTGAAGAAGGAGGATATCCCTAAGGCGACTTTTTGTATAATGTGTGGGCACTATGAATTCATATTAATGCCTTTTGAACTCACTAATACTCCATAAATCTTCATGGAATTGACGAATAGAGTCTTTAGATATTATCTCGACAAATTTTTTGTAGTCTTTATAGATGATATTATAATATACTCCAAAACCAAGGAGGAACATGATGAACATCTGAGCACTATACTAGAGACCTTGTGAAAGGAGAAACTCTATGAAAAGTATAGAAAGTGTGAGTTCTGGTTGAAGTAAATCTCATTCTTAGGGAATATCATCACATGTAATGGGATATCTTTGGATCTTTCCAAAACAAAAGCAATTTTGGGATGGTCAAGGCCGATATTTGTGATGGATATCTATAGCTTCCTAGTGTTATCTAGATATTATCACTGATTTGTGATAAATTTATCATGATTTTCAAACCCTATTACCAAGATAACTTGTAAGGGAGTCAATTTTTTTTAGAATGATGAATGTAAATAAATCTTCATGGATTTGAAGAAGAGTCTTATCACTTCCCCTGTGCTCACACTACCTAAAAGTGGGGAGATTTTCGTAATATTTATTGATGCTTCGAAGAACGGTCTGGGATGTGTGTTGATGCAAAATGAAAAATTCATTGTCTATTCCTCAAGGTGGTTGAAAATTCATGAGCCAAACTATCCCACGCATGATCTATTGTTAGAAGTGGTGATCTTTTCGTTGAAAATATGGCAGCATTGTCTCTTTGGGGAGAAGTGTGAAATATATACGGATCACAAAAGTATCAAATATATATTCACATAGAAAGAGATGAATATGAACCAACAAATATGGTTAGATCTCATCAATGATTACAAATACTCAATCCATTGCCACCATGGGAAAGCGAACAAGGTAGAATATTCTCTAAGTATAACGAACCCAACAATTCTATCATTGATGAGAATTTTAAAGGAACCAATCTTCTTAGATTTTATGAATATGGACATAGGAATCATAAAGAAGGGAGCAGCATCAATCCTTTCACAAATTATTGTTCAATTATCTTTTTGGAAAGGTTAAAGGATGCTCAAAAAGATGATGTGGGAATTCAGAAGAAAGTGGAAACTGTTAAAAAAGAAAAATCCTTGGATTTCAATGTCAATAAAGAAGTAATTGTGATATTTGGGTAAAAACTATGTGTTCCATCAAATCTATATTTAAAGAAAGAAATTTTGGATAATGCACAAAGTTCTAATTTCTCCATTCACCCAGGAAACATAAAGATGTATCGAGATCTCTGGGAGCACTATTATTGGGATAACATGAATAAGGAGATCTCTAAAGATACATCAACATGCCTGGTATGTCAGCAAGTGAATGTTGAGAGGAATAATTCTAAGGGGATGATGCAACCATTGCCCATACCAACATAGAAATGGGAAAACATCACCATGGACTTTATAACCATACTTTCGAAGACATCCAAAGAAAACAATGCTATCTGGGTTATTGTGGATCATATTGAAAAGAGTGTAAACTTAATTGAAATTAAAGAGGATTTCTCATTGGATAAACTATCATGTATATACATCAGATAAGTGGTAAGGCTACATGGAGTAACATTATAAATTGTGTATGATCAAGATCTAGGATTCACCTCTAAGTTCTATAAGATTCTCTAATGTGATCTAAACATTGAGTTGAACTTCATCATGGTCTATCACCCTTAAACTAATGTCCAATCTGATTGGACTATCCAAACACTTGAGAACATGTTGAGAACTTTCTCAATGGAATTAAAAGTTGGATGGGACCAACATCTTCTTTTGGTTCTCTTACAGCAATAGTTTCCACTCACGCATCCAAATGGATCCTTATGAATCCCTTTATGTAAAGAGGTGTAGAACACCAGCATGTTGGGATGAAGTTGGATAATGAAAACTTCTAGGTCTGTAAATGGTCGAAGAAATGGTGGAGAAGGTTCAGACCATCCATCAGCACATCAAAGCTGCTTAGAGTCGACAAAAGAGCTATGCTGACAATCATCAACGAGACCTAGAGGTTGATGTTGGAGACATGAAATTCCTATACATATCTCTGTGGAATAGAGTTATGATATTTGGGAAGAAGGGAAAGTCTATTCCAAGTTACATCAACCCTTTTGAGATCTGTGATCGCATCAGAGCAGTGGCTTATTAACTAGCACTCTCACTGAACCTGTCTCAAGTTCATGATGTATTCCATGTATCACACTTAAGGAAGTACATACCAGACCCATCACATGTACTCAATCTATAGTTGGTTACATTGGATAATGACTTATCCTTTGAATATAAATCGGTGAAGATCTTAGATCATAGATAAAATGTTCTACAAAATAAGAAAATGCCCCCCTTCAAAGTGTTCTGGAGAAACAAAAATTTTGAAGAAACGACATGGGAACCAGAGGAAGTGATGAAGCAGAGTTACCCTTATCTATTTTAGTTTGGGAAAATGAAACTTGATGGTTGAAATTTCTTAATGGGGGAATTTTGTAACGAACCAAACTGTTATAAATAAAATTCCCTTCCTTTTAACTAATTGTATTATGGATATAGAAAACATATGTACTCCTTTTGTTTTATTATATCCAATTGGATTTAAATGAACATTAATTATCCTTGCCATTTATAATATAGTCATTGAATATTGATCACATGACTAGTATAAATATAGGGTTTTAACAAAGCCTTTTGACACAGACAAAGGAAGTGATGGCCTCAATAAGTAGGATCGTACCCTATGAAGTCCATTTATCAGAGCATGAGGGAGATAGCATTTATGGGATTTTCCCTAGACTAATCCCAATCTGAAATCAAACAACTTAAGCATGAGAAAAACCGTTTATGGGATAATTTCAAACTCATCAAGATCACAGCGCAAACCATGTTCACCAAATGGCCCCATAAAAGCCCCACCATCGCACTCCTTACTCTTTGGGCGTATGCTGGTGCAATAAAGGGATATGTAACAAGACCATTACATTGTGATTATGTGCATAATTTTTTATAGAATATTGAATATAATTTTATTCGATTATTTTTACTTTGTAAATGATTTTTAAAGCACAAATAGTATTTTTGGTTAATATTCAAATTTAATTAAGAAACATATTTTGGCGAATTAATGGATTTTTGAATTAAATAATATTTTAATAAAATATTATTATTAAATTACTTTTATTAAATATAAATGATCGTATAATTTTAATGAAGTCAATTGTAATTTTTATTAAGGTTTGAAAATTATTTTTATCAAAACCCGTCAATTTTCAATAAATCTTGGTATTTTTAAAGTGAAAATTCACATATATAGAAAATTATTTAGATAAAATGAATATTAATTTTGTAATCAGGATGTCGAAATTATCCAATGGTGAATTGTTCATAATTTTCTAAGACAGTCCATTTTTTGGGTAAAAATTAAATACTGTATAAATATATAATGTGTTTTATGATATCATAATGACCCAATAGTGTTTTAATAAAATAATATAAAAGTTATATTCGTCCAAATATATTTTTTCATTTAAAATAATGTAATTTTAGGTTTATTTTATTTATTTTATAAAGCCTTAGTGAATCCTCCAAGACATATAAAATATTTTAAGATTTTAAAATCATTTCCTTGAAAGTGTGACTCACCTCCACATAATAAAGGGAATTATTTTAATATATTCGGGCCTTATCCTTATAAAATAATTTATACCACTCCCATTTTCCAAAAACGATGGTATGGTTTGTGGTTTGGAATATTTTAGTGTGTAGGGTCCAAAACAAAAATAATAAAGAATTCCCCAACCTTTCCTATATAAACCCACCCAAGCACCCATTTCTCTTCACTAATGCTCGTTTAATCTAGACCACCCTATAACCCCTACTCTCTATAGTCCTCCTAAGTTGAACCTAATCTCACAAGAATCCTCTCCCAAGCCATTGGAATCACATATCCAAGTAAGTGATCTTCCACCCTCCTCTTTTATCACGCATTCTTTTCTTGTTATGTCTTTTAATTTATTTTATTAATATATTGGGATATGTTATTAAATATACTCCTTAATTACCATTTGATTTATAAATGATTATATCCCCTTTTACTCTCATTTATCTCTCTTATGAACCCTTATGTACACCCATTACCATGCTGAATTTTCGTAAGTGATCCTCACTTTCTTCTCCTCCTTTCTAATTCAAACATATTATTTAAAATTAGTTCTTGTAATTTCAAATGTTTATAATTTAATCCATTTATAATAATTCCATTACTTTCCATTCGATGTTATTTCAATGATTTATCATTTATCCTCCCCCATTTGGACCCATACCTAAGTCATTACTATGCCAAAATTTCATAAGGGGTCTCCCTTTATCCTTTTTCTTCAAACACCTGTTTTATGTCATACCTTTTAATTTCCATTTGATTTATTTGGGGTATGTTCTTCCATAACTCCTTAACATCCATTTTATTTATATATATTATTATATCTTTATTTCACTCTCATAATCTCCCCCCCCCACCATCATGATTCTTTATGTACACATGTTACTATGTCGAAATTTCATAAGGGATCCTCAGCTTTCTCTCTTCCTTTCAATTCAAGAACCTTGTCTGAAATTAGTCATTTTAATTTAAAGTGGTTATATTTTAATCCTTTTATAGTAAATTCCCTAATTTAAATTTTATTTTATTTTAATGAGGGGTCATTTATCCTTCCCCCATTTAGACCCTTACCTATGACGTTACTATGCCGAAATTCCGTAAGAGATTTCTCTCTTATCATTTTCATTTCAAGCACTTCATTTGTATTATTCATCTTAAATTACATATCATATGTTGGGATATTATGTTCCATGATCCCCTTACTATCCATTTCATTTATAAATGATGATATACCCCTTTATCTCTCATCTACCCATTTTATGAATTTCCATATGATGACATTATGCTATCCAAATTGCACCACAATTTTCCATGCCAAAATCATCATGTAGTGAATACCATACCCATTTCACTATCAAGGGTATTCACCTTTATGCACATATAATTATTGATTAGGGAATTACATATATGTATTCCATATTCTTTTATCATGTAATAAATGATGATTTTTAATGAATCCATGTTATATGATCTATGTGGCACACTTAAGAATGAGATTGAAATGATTATGAAGGGTGTGTCATGATAGCACTCAAATGCATTGGGTAATGTTTAGTATCATGATAAATAATTTTGGTAAATGGTTTTACATAATTCCTTTAGAGGAATTTTTTCTATCATGTTGGGATAGGGTTTTACCTGATTCCTCTATGTTAATGATGCAGTATTTTAAGTTTTTTACACATTTCCATGTTATGATAATCATGTTATATCATTCCTTTATGTTAATGTTTCTCTTATGCTCTATTGATATGCCTGTTACCTACCATGTATTATATTCTTCATTTTATTCCTTTTTTACTCCCTCAATAGGCTTTATAGATCACCCTTTTATTATATATGTCCTCAGGTTATCCCATGAAATGCTAAGTACGAACGAATGTTGTGGCCATGTAAAAGAAGTTTTCAATAAAGATGTGTATTTCATATTTTAAGTTGTTATGTAATGTTCCTAAGCCCCAAAGACACTATACCTATTGATATTTTGGGTTTTATTAAGTGAAATTTTATATAATAAATCATGTTTAAGTGTTTAATAAAGACCAAGGTTATTATAGATATCTAAGGTCAGGTTACTACTCTTTAAAGTAATTCCAAAACCAACTCCATTGCATCCAATAGAGTTCAATCACTATTTTCACCCCTTGAACCCATAAAAACAAAATAAAATAAAAAACCTATAATACTCTCCTATCTGAATATAACTTGAGTCCCACTATCACTCCATTAATTCAGGTTCAAATTTCATTTATCGACGGCCCTATGCCACACCTATCATCAACTTGGTGTAATTATTGAGGATTCCAGTGTTTATTTTTTACTTTTGTTTTAAAATTATTTCAACATGTGACTGGATCTAGTTATTCTCAACTCACTGGTTTTGATTTGATTTTGAAAAAACTATACTAGAAATATTCAAGACTCTAAAAATAATTAAACAAGAGGAAAGGGAGTTTTGACAATTACATTGAAAAATTATCTATCCTCTTATTATTCTTCCACAAGAGTGGCCTTATGAAGAAGAATTGTGTAAAAAAATATAAATCAATTGAATATAACCTTGTAGGAACTTTAAACACCCAATTTAAATAATGATAACCATATTTAACAACCAAATAATAAATAATATTGTGAGATTAGAATTGGAATGATTAGTTTATTACCTAAATTCCATATTTTGTTAGGATAATGACTTGATAATAATCTAAGATCATTTAAATAAATATAAAATGGGTTCATACCTATAGGAGTCATCTAGGCTTAAATTAACTAGAAGTACTTACCCTCATCTCTTTAAGGATCAACCAAGGAGTGTCTCTACAACCTCCAACCTAGAGAAATATCCACCTGGAATGAGATACATA
The DNA here is from genome assembly GCA_963277665.1 of Viscum album. Taxonomy (NCBI): domain Eukaryota; kingdom Viridiplantae; phylum Streptophyta; class Magnoliopsida; order Santalales; family Viscaceae; genus Viscum; species Viscum album. Next base: position 1,070,702,454 of record OY728139.1, on the reverse strand, counting down.
AGTAATTAATCTATAAATGCTTACTTTCCTTGAGGAGTACCCAAATGAGTAAAGATATTTATGGAATTAAGAAATATAGTGGAGAAACCATCTACGAGTTCTAGGAGAGATTCAAGCGGCTGAAAACCTCTTAACTACATCAACATTTCAAAGACCATAATTTCATGGTATTATTTTACCTAGGGTTAATATACAATTACTAGAACTTACTAGATGCTTCCTCTAGAAGAGAACTAATAGAAAATTATTATATTTAATTAATAGAAATAATTTATAGGATCTCTCAAAAATCCTAAAAATTTAGTACAATAACCACTACAAGAGGATTTTGTGAGGTAGAAAGTTTCAACTCTCCTTTACTTGAAAATAAAATTTAAGAACTAAACTCTCTTTTGTGATAGATAGCGACAAATAGGGTAAATGAAATAACCCATACACTCCTCCTTGGGTTTTCTAACTATGTCACTCATTAGAGAACTATACTGATGGATTCTTATAATTGCAAGAGAGATGTGATTCCATATACCCAAGACCATACCAGCAATAACCAGAAAAAAAATCTTGGATTTAGAGATAATTATAACACTTAATTTAGAGCTGGGAACTAGCAATAATAAAGGCTACCCTTCCAGAAAAACTTCCAACCATCTTTCCAATCACTACCCTTATAAATAGGTAACTCTAATCCATGTACAAGTTATCAATAAGGACGTACTCAAAAAAAATCATGAATGAATTATTGAAACAAATTTTGGAGTCCCACGCCACTCAATAAACTACTCCCAGCACTCATAGATCGGTAATTAAGGGGTTATAAGGATAGTATATCCAGGTCATGCATGACATAAATGACTTGAAAACTCAAGTTTTAGGTAAACTTACAGCTCATTAAATTCATATCCCTAAAGTAAATTTTAGTTAAATTTCATTAAGGAGTGTAAAGGAGCTTAATAACAATTAATAATCATCATATCAATCCAAATAAGGAAGTGGACAACCCAATGAACCTAAATAATCCACCACTAAAAAATCCTTGAGAACAAGTACCAATAAAGAAACACCCATTAAAGAAGGAAAAGGGAAATTATAAGATTTAAGACCTAATTAAATCCTTGAATCCTTTCCATTCTAGATTAAAACCACCTAATAAAATTAGTGAAGATTCATTATATCAAGAGATCTTAGAGGTATTTAAAATAGTATTGATCAACATCCCCCTTCTAGAAGTCATTTGATAAATCCACAGGTGTGAAAAAATTATCAAACACATGTGAAATATTAAGATAAGGTTTCAAGGAAATAAAAAAGGTATATTTATTTAGAAATATATATTCCTTTTTTACCCCAAAAATAACTAGTAAATTACAAGACCTAGGTATATTTATTATCCCTTATATTATAAGAGAACTCAATTTTTCAAATGAACTGTGTGATTTGGGAGCATCAATTAATATAATTCCTTAATATATCTATTCTCCCTTTTATATAGGAGATCTAAAACCCACCTAAGTGGTTTTATATATTATTAACTAGACTAATGCCTATGTAGTTAGAGTTTTAGTGGATTTTCTTATAAGCATGCAAGTATTTTTGTTCCTTACTGACTTCTATATTCTAAACATGTAGGAAGAGAGAGGTAAAGTCCATTACCCTAAAATATTTGGTAGAATATTTATTAAAACTACTAAAACAATAATAAATGTTAATGAGGGTAATATTTAAATTACTTTTTGAGAATAAACAGTGAATTTTAATGTTCTAAAATCAATGAAATATCCCCAGGTGGAGAAATTCGTGTTTACATTGAACCATTTTGAGTCACCATATTGTTATGGGGAAGAAATTGAAATGTATGATGACATCATTTTATTAGTAGAATCTCTCAAAACATCAAATTTTTCTAATGAACCTATTCTTTAAAATAAACTTAATATGGAATCTATTTTATGTACTGAATAGTTTGAAAATTTTGATGAAAGTTATTTTGATGATTCACTCAAAACTGCCACAAAAAATTTTATTTTATATGTGAAGGCTACAATAATGGATAAAACTAAGTTGAAAACATCATTATAAAACCCCATTAAACTGGAATTTAATTTGTTTCCATAAAACTTAAAATATATCTATTTAAATTAAAATGAGAAAATGCTAGTTATAATTTCAAATAATCTTAATCCCAATCAAGAACACCAAATATAGATATTATAAAAAATTAAAATAATAAAATTAATTGTAACACCCTGAGTTTTTATGATTTTTTTGAATAATTTAATTTCTTCGATGGTCTACGTTACACGCAACACTGAGTTTTAACGAACCATGATATACTATTAATATTATTATTTAGACATGACTACTAAAACCTATCTACTAAATTTAGAGGTATGAAAATTAATAACTACATTTTTAAAATTAATTATAAATGTTTGATAAAAATAAAATATATTTATAAATAAGTACTTTATTTTTATCAAAGTCATTATACTCTTCGAAAATACTTTTTTCTCAAAAAATGATTTGTATTGTATTTCATGAAAAAATAATAAAATTAATTTTTGAAAATTTTTGAAAATTTGTTCAAAAAAAATAAATTCATTTTTTTAATCACCATTTCAAAATTATGTTATGGTGAAATTTTTATAATTTTCTGAAAAGATTAATTTTTTGGTAAATAGTGGAAAATACTTATTTTTATAAATAGATGCCTTTTCATTTAAAGAATTTAAAAAGTTACATATTATTTAAAAATGTTTTAAAAGTAAAATTAGTTAAATTTTGTTATTATTAAACCATTTTATGCCATTTTAATTAAATTAATATTTAATTTTGACATTAAAACATTCTATACTTATGAAAATTTTCTCATTGGAAAACCACTTTTTCATCGTGTATGTGGGTTAAATTTTAAATTAAAATTTTCTAATTATATGAATAAATTTTTTAAAAATGGATTCCATATTTTGAATAAGAATTATTAATATTATATAACAAGTTCAACTTAATTTTTTGTTAAAATGAATCTTAAAAATTATACAAATTAATTATCGAGGTTAAGGTTAAAACAGGTTTACCAGGGGTTAAACTAAAAAGATAAGGGTTAAAGTGACTAAATAATTATTAAATTCCTATTTTATGGAAATATTTATACCTTATATCATCTAACGATTATAATTAACCATTTTTTATCCTTGTTTCATGTCTAAAATGTGGGTACACCATTTTCTTTTCAAAAATTCTCAGTATATCCTCTCCCCCACTTATAAAAGGGCACTGCCACTCCTCCCCTATTCACACTTAAAAAACCCCATTAGTTCATCCAATAAATACATAAATATATTCCTTAATTCCCTTTACACATTTTATAGTCCTTATCTTGATTATTAAATCCTTCTAATATGGCTTTAGATTTAAACCTAAAGGGGTTCTCTAAAGAATAGGTATAGTCCTTAACTATGCATTTTCATTTTATTTCTTCCCATAACCCCTTAAAGTATTATATAACCATGATTATATAATAAAATAAGTATCTAAAATATATTTATATTATATTATACTAATTTCATGAATTATATCAATCTACTCTTCCATCAAGTGTGAAGTGAAACTGTCGATCATTTGTACGGTGGACTACTGCCTCATAAACTAATGTAATTCATTTCCTATCAGCACCTATAACGGTTGGTTATAATGATTGATTTAACATATTTATATTATATTTATGAAATAATTATACTTTTTAAATTATAATATCATATATACCTTCTTAATTTCCATTCTGTGGGAATATGATAATGTCGCTTGTGTGTACAGCGGACTACTGCCTCACGAAGTGATGTAATTCATTTTTAACTTATGATTTAAATGAAATATAATAAGGGTAAATTTAATTAATATATGTGATATATATAAAAAATAATTAATTTATAAATTTTATATATTATTTACCTTCCTTTCAGTTCATCTGTCATGAAAATGGAGATATCATTCCTACGTACGTAGGGTTTACCATCTCCATGAACGGTGTAATTCATTTTCTCTCTAAAATTTATGGATTACTATAAATATGTTTATAATGAATATATAATATAATTATATCATGTTTAACATTATATAGATTATTTTTTCATGATAAATGTAAAATTAATGAAAATACCAAACCAAAACATACATGAAAAAATGAAGTAGTTTTTACCCAAAACATTATTTTAACATGGAAATATCAATAAACAAGTGATAAAAGGTTAGAGGAAAATAATATGTGGTATTATACATATTATTATGGTTTTATAATAGATTTATAATAAAAAATTATTTATTATTCAGTATTTATGAACATGTATGATGGAAGTTGATACTTAAGGTAATGGATTTTTGTCTCACTTTTATTTCCATGGGGCACATGTCATATTCACCACTTGTTTATTTTTTGTGGTTTATATAATGACCATGAATGTATTTCATTATTTTTATCATGAAATTATGGGATCAAAACATCCATATAATTTTTTTTCCTTCATGGGGATTACTATTCAAAAGATACCAAAGTGGTAAAAGTTTTATGTTACAATCTCATTATTTATTAGGATTGTTTATGATTAAGTTTTAGATTATAAATTATTATAACCTATATCCAAATAAACTCATTAATTTTCTTATAATATGGTTATTTCATGAAAATAAATTTTTTCCTTTCATTTTACACTCTTTATATACTCAAGAGTTTGAAATAATTTTTTTAAGAAAAATATACTTTATTTATCTCTTCAGTCAGAAACCATTTTTCCTCCATATCCATGTATCTAAAAATGTTTTAAAGAATATTTTTAATATTCACCAATTATTTTTAAATAAATTTTTACCTATTTTGAGTTTTAAAAAAAAATAAAATGAATCTTATTTTTATTTTCCAAATAAGGGTCTTTTTACATTTTACTAAAAATGTTAAAGAAATATTCATTTTAACGTGCACAACATGAATAGAATTTTCCACCATCATGACCAATTAATTATTTTAAGATCCATTTATAATTTTTCAAGGTTATTTTAAAAGAAAATTTTTCCCATCATATTTGGGAAATTCTTATAATTTAATTAATTGATTTCAAATTAAAGGGATATTTTCCACAAGAATTTTTAAATGATCTTTTATGGGATTTCTATTCATAAATAACAATGAACTTCAGTGTTAATTATGTTTTACTGAGGATATGATCCAATTTTACCATCCCTTTTCTTTCTTTGGATGTTTTATATTTATTTTTATGTTTATGTTTATGATGAAAATATTTTTATGAACCCCATTCATTTTTCTATGGGTTATGATATGATTAAATAATGAAATTTTTATGAAACTCTTCTATTTTACATGGGTTATGCTATAATGAAATATTTATGAAACCTATTTCTTTTCATAGGTTCTAATATGATGAATATTTTATGATATTATGGCACATGTATGTATTATTTTCATTATGTGATTGGTGGGAACTACTGAAACGTGCGGCCGATTGTCGCCTATCTATTGGTCAAAGTTCTCATGCTCTGCTAATGTGTATAGCGGCACTCGGGTGGAATCTTCAGCGATGATACTTTTTAAATAGTAAATTGTTTTTAGTTGATTGTATTTTTATTATGGGGGGTTTGTTTGCAGAGCTTAATTGAAATGATTTATTGATTATGATTGATTTAAAAAATTGATAAAGATTGGGGTGAGTTCATAATTAGGTAGTTAAGCTTGTGAAATCATTGAGCCTTGCTTTATATTGCATTAAATTAACACCCACTTCACAAGATAACGTTGATTGGAATTCATAAGTGTTAAGGATTCAATCCAAGCCTTAACTTAACTTATGGTTCTAATCTCAATCATAGATTGTTGATGGTGGTGTACTTATGGTTCCAATAATCCATGTAAACCACACGTTAAACAAAACAAGTCATTAATCCATGACATGTTAAGTCCAACATACACAATGTTAATTCAAATAATATTCATCGAGTAAATACTCTCAATCACTTAACATCCCTAAATTTTGACTCACCTCAATAATGGATTTACTCAGCCATTTGGGTGTTTAATAATCTAGTTATAATGATTTTGATGATAAATTAAGAAGAGAAAAAAAAGAAAGGGATAAGAAAAGAGTGGTGTGTCGAACACACACACACGAACAATGATGATTATTAAAAATAGACTTTCGATCGAATGAGGAAGAAAAATAAGGGAAGGGGATTCTACTGTATTTAAACTATTTTAAGAAAATTAATATAAAACTATAGAATGTGGATGAGAATAAGAGATATTGAATAAGAAACTTGAATTAAAACAGAAATACAAAGAAAGAGACTTACAAGATTATAATAATGAAGAACACAAAAGTAAATGAAAAAAAAGAGAGGAGGAAAGGTCTCTCAAGTGAAAACTTTAGTATGGAAGGTCCTCCCAAGCCTTTTTCAAGGCTTTTGTCGTGCCAATTTATGCTCCTCTCTTCTGAAATTTCAACCTTTTTGAATGAGAGGAGGGGGAGGTATTTATAGCCCAAGGAAGTGGACTGTTGGCAATCCCAATTTATCCTTCCACTTTGATCGACAATTTTGACATTCATATAGCTGAATATCGAGACATCTCATTCTTCAAAGTTGTAGATAAAAAAAATTCCAACCTATCTCAAAATATGGAGTCATTTGGACCTATGAATCCAAATCTATGGTGGTTTGATTAAACAAAGTTAAACTGTCCATTTCAATCCATGATTTTTCGATGTCCAAAATGTGAATGGGTTTTTTAATAGTAATATGATTTCAAATCTGAATTATTTCTTCAAAATAGTCGTCTTCCTATATCTCCTCTTTCACACTGAAAAATCTCAGATTGACTTGATGAATAAATCATGAGATATTTTATGAATAGTGTCCGGATTTTAATTTCCGGACAGAATGGTGGACTGGACTTCATGGCATTATTTGGGCCAATTTTTCTTGTATTTGGACCTTAAAATTTTTATCCATGATTCCTTTGGATAATATAGAACATATGGAAGAGTTTCATAAAATTTGGGCTTCGTGGTTTAGACCAGTAACTCAATCATCATGGATGGCCAAGTTTCATCACAAATTATTTGAGTCTTCTTGTGTGGTCCATATGGTCCTTCAAATAGAAGAATTGGCCAATGGTTACTTCTAATGATATGTGAGAAAGTGAATAAAGAATCCTAAAAAACAAGAACCACACAATTTTAATCTGTATGGTAAGATTTATAAATAAAATAGTAAACTGACTCAATTGGAGTACTTCTAAAAATGCACAAAAATTATACTTAGTAATAAAATATTAATATTTCACACAAATTATGCACATTTCATATAAAAAACTAAAGGGAGTATATAAAAATTCATTAAAATATTAATAACATCAACTCCCCCACACTTAGTCTTGTGCATTTCCTCATGTGCAACAAATACAAAAACATGACAAAATCACTCACCAACAAATATTAAAATTTGGTTTTCTCCAATCAGGGGACGTTTAGACTATTTCACTCATCCATTTTGAATTCCACCACAAGTTGTTATAGAAACAATGTTCCAAAAATAATTCATTTTTTTCGTGTTCAAATTTAGAAATGGAGAATGTAGACACTCAAAACTCACACCTCTCAAGATAATAAAATTTATTTGTGGAGGTTTACTCTTTCACCAACCAAGAGTGAAAATCTTAGAGTTTGAAAGAGATCTCAGCTTCCAATACCTATCCGAAGTGCACAAGAATCAAGAGGTCTTTTGAAGGGTTTTTTCTGTGGCTACGGGACTGTAGGAATATAATGTCCAAGAGAGAGAATAAGAGGGGTAAAACATCAACATGGAAAACACAATGCACAATATTTTTGAAATAAAACATGAAAGGAAATGGAAACATATATTTATGAGGGAATGAAAATGTGAAATAAGACACAAAAGTTGAAGGAAATATGAAGGTAATGAGAAGATTTAATATTTACAAAACACAAAACTTCTCCCAATGACGTAAGAATATAATGAAAGTGTTCTTTTTTTCTCTTTTTTCTTTTTTTTTGAAAGTTAAACTTAAAAAATATCTCACACTCATATCCCAACCCATGATTGATCTCCTCACGACACTAATTGTAATAGTTATAACAATATCAAAGGCTAAGAAATAGTGATTTTTGACCTACCCAAGACACAACCCATTCTTATTTTCATTTTTTTTTGATTTTTTTTTTTGATTTTTTTTTGAACAATTTTTAATTGTAAATGATAAATATTTATGCATTCCCAAACCCCACTTAAGGAAAACCTCTCCCCCACACTTAAAATTATGCTTTCCCTCAAGCATAAGATAATATAGTGACATCAACAAAGGATACCCAAAATGAAATACATTCCCCCCACACTTAAATTTCAAAAAATTATGCAAATAAAATCCATGTTGATATTGGGTTGGATAAGGAATTGGGCTTGTAATGTTTCTATCAAAGAAAATTTTTTCATAGGATCAAAGGGTCTTTCAAAAGGAGGATTAATGTATGGTTAATGGGAGGCTATTTGGATATTATAATTCTCATGGGGTACAGAAAATGCCTCTATCATATTAATGCACACTAAAGTAGGAAATTCAGCACGAAGGTCCATAAACTCAAGACTCACAAATGGGGGTGAAAAACACACATGTTGAAAAGATGGCCATAGGTGGCCTTGGAATGAAAGCAAATTTTGTTCCTCACAAGTGGGGAAAATCATTTTCAAAATCAAAAATTGAGAATTCAAAATGTGTTGGTTTTGACACAAAATTCTTTATCCAAAGTCATGAGGAAAATAAAAAAAATTGAGATGAAAACATTCATGTTGACTCCCAAAAAGGTTGGACAAAATTTCAAAACTCGATGGTGAGTAAGCATGACTCTTGATTTTTTTTTATTATGATTCTTTTTTTTTATATTTTTTTTAGTTTTTAATAAAGGCACACTCACACAAAAGAGAAAGAGAAAAATAAATGGTTTGAAAAAGAAAGTGGTAAAAAAAATAAAAGGCAGAGGAATAAGAAGAAAGAGGTAGAGGGAGGAAGAGAGATAGAGAGAGATAAAGGGAAAGAGGTTCCCCCTAGTTTGGATTTGGTGGGTTTCTATCTCCATATAGTGGTGGGACGACTGCAAAAGTTGGGGATCTAATGGAGTTCAATGTTGATCTAGGATTGTGCGTCCTCTCATGGTGATGCTTTAACCGGTGTCCATTAACCGTGAATGTTTTTTTGGAAGAGGTGTCTTGGACTTGCACTGCACCAAACGGATAAACATTAGTAATAACAAAAGGACCTTCCCAATGAAAATTAAGCTTACCTGGGTGAAGCCGAAATTGAGAATTGAAGAGAATTACCTTTTCACCTTCATGAAATACCTTTCTCAGGATGTGTTTATCATGGAGTGCCTTGTATTTTTCTTTGTAGAGATTAGAATTCTCATAAGAATCAAGTCGAAGTTCCCCCAGTTCAGCCAATTGTGAAAATCTTTCTTCACCAGATTTTTCAAGATCAAAATTACAAGTTTTCACTACCCAAAATGACTTATGTTGGATTTCAATTGGCAAATTTCATGCTTTACCAAAAACTAGCCTAAAAGGACACATCCCAATGGTTGTTTTATAGGCAGTTCGATAATCCCAAAGTGCTTCACCAAGTCTTTCAGGCCAGTCTTTTTTGGTGGGTTTTACAATTCTCTCAAGCACTCTTTTCACTTATCTATTAGAAATTTCAGCCATGCCATTTGTTTGGGGTGATATGCAATTGATGTTTTATGTATAACCCCATTCTTTTTCAAAAGATATTCCATGGTTTTATTACAAAAATGGGTTCCTAAGTCACTTATCAAAGAACGAGGTGTGCCAAATCAGTGGAAGATGTGTTTCTTTAGAAACTCACTAATAGTATGTGAATCATCCTTTCTAGTTGGTTTGTCCTTGACCCACCTAGAAACATAATCAACCGAAATAAGAATATATGAAAACACATTAGAATGGGGGACTGGTCCCATGAAATTGATGCCCTAAACAAAAAAATCTCCCAAAAAAATTAAAGGCTTTTGGGGAATTTCATTTCTCTTTAAAATTGTGCCAAAATTTTGGAAAGTGGTACATGATTGACAGAACTCATGTGAGTCCTTGAATAGTGAAGGCTAAAAGAATCCAGAGTCTAGAACCTTTCGGGGGGTCCTTTTTGGTCCAAAGTGTCCACTATCAGGCATTGAGTGACAGAATTTTAAGATGGAAGAATGTTCATTTTCATCAATACATCTCCTTATTACCATGTTAGCCCCAGTTTTCCAAAGTTTATTTTCTTCCCAAAAATAATATTTTGAATCACTTTTCAACTTCATTTTTTGTTCTTTTGAAAAAAAATCAGGAAAGACACCAGAAACTGAGTTATTTATAATTGGGGAATACCATGGTATTTTTGGAGTGAGAGATGAAATGTGCTTAGTGGGGAATTCAGGATCGATGATTTCAGAATGAGAAGAATTAGAAATTCGACTCAAGTGATCAGCCATAGGGTTTTCTTTTCCTGGTCTATCTTTTATTTCAAGGTAAAACTCTTGGAGCATTAGGATCCATTTTATTAGCCTTGGTTTGGAATCACTTTTCTTGAGTAAGAACTTCACAGCAAAATGGTCTGTGAAGATGGTGATTTTAGCACCTAATAGATAGGGCCTGAATTTATCTAAGGAAAAAACAACTGCTAAAAGTTCTTTTTCAGTGAAATTGTAGTGAGATTGAGTTTCATCCAATGTTTTTGAGTCATAATAGATGAAATGAGGAAGTTTTTCTCTTCTTTGACCAAGAACAGCCCCAATAGCTCTATCAGAAGCATTACATATCAACTCAAAGGTTAAGGACCAATCTTGGGGTTGGATTATCGGGGTAGATGTAAGAGCAATTTTGAGTTCAACGAATTCTCTCCTTCAAACCTCATCAAAATGGAAAGTGACATCATTTTGGAGTAACCGAGTGAGTGGGAGGGAAATTTTACTAAATTTATGGATGAATCTCCGATAGAAACCGGCATGACTAAGGAATGAACATATGTCTCGAACAAAAGTGGGTTCAGGAAGTGATTGGATCACTTCAATTTTGGAAGGATCAACTTCAATACCATATTTTGAAACTATGTGCCCTAGAGCAATCCAATTTTCAACCATGAAGTTACATTTTTCAAAATTTAACACAAGGTTACACTTGAAACACTTTTGAAGGACTAGAGAGAGTAAATTCAAGCAAGATTCAAATGACTCGCCATAAATGGTAAAGTCATCCATGAAGACTTCCATGCAGTGTTCAATGATTTCAGAAAAGATACTCATCATACACCACTATAATGTTACAGGAGCATTTCAAAGGCCAAAATGCATTCTCCTATATGCATATGTTCCAAAGTGGAAAGTGAAAGTAGTATTTTCTTGGTTCTGAGGTGCAATTGGTATTTTTAAGTAGCTGGTGTATCCATCAAGAAAGCAATAGTGTGACTTTCCAGCTAATCATTCTAGCATTTGATCAAGGAATGGAAGTGGGTAGTGATCTTTTCTTGTTTCAACATTCAATTTCCTATAGTCGATGCACACACACCATTTGTTCTTGACTCGAGTTGTGACTACCTCCCCATGTTCATTTGTGACAACATTTATCCCACCCTTCTTAGGTACAACTTGAATTGGACTAACCCATTAACTATCAGAAATTGGATAGATAATAAAATCTTGAAGAATCTTGGTGATCTCTTCCCTAAATACCTCAATTTTGAGTGGATTGAGTCTTCTTTGTGGTTGTCTAATTGGTTTGGATGATTACTTAAGATGGATGTGATGCATGCAAAGAGTAGGGTTAATTCCTGGTATGTCATCTGGGGTCCACCCTAAGGCCTTTTTGTTTTCCTCTAACACTTGAACAAGTTTGGACTCCTCAGTTTTGGTAAGTGAAGAAGATATAATGACAGGATAAGAGTGATCATGGAAAAGGAATGCATATTTCAGGTGTTCGGGAAGAGGTTTTAGATCAGTATCATCTCTCATTTGTGGGTTAGACATCTTAGGAATGGATGAAGGGACTTCAGTTGATTCAAATTCATTTTCCTTAATACTGTCCAAGGTGGATCAGTAAATACCAGAGTTGATGTGGGATTCAAGAGAATTTTCAAGCTCCTCTAGATTTATGGAGTCTATGAATGATAGGTCCACATCAACTTCACCATTTATGACTTGGTTAATAATGTTGCAGATTTCACAAGATCCTTTATCATCAGAACATGATGAACATGATGGAATGAGGTTCAATTGACTCTTAGAAGTTTCCTTGGAAGCATGGATTGAGAATGAAGAGTAGTCCTCATATGGGTATCGCATGGCTTGGAAAATGTTGAATTTGACTAGTTGGTCACCAAATTCTATGGATAAGATGCATGAATTGACATCAATTTTAGTTCTAGCAGTCATGAGGAATGGTATTCCTAGAATTAGGGGAGATCGAGAAGATTTTGTCTCACCTTCCATGTCAAGAACATAAAAATCAGCTGGGAAGATAAGATCATTAACACGAACAAGGAAATCCTCAATTATACCCTCAGTACTAGCAGTGCTTCAATTGGATAACTAAATGAAAACACCCATTGGATGTAAGGGACCTAGACCAAGGTTTGAGAATATGGATTTGGGAATGACATTAATTGAGGCTCCTAAGTCAATGAGTGCATCATCAAAGTTAGAACTTCCAATTTGGCATGGAACCGTAAAGGTCCCTGGATCTTTGCACTTTATGGGAATAGACTGTTGGGTGGAAACATTTATAAAGGTCCTAAGTTTCCTCTTGTGGGTGCACAATTTCTTAAGAAACTTGGCATACTTAGGAATTTTTTTGATGGCATCTAAGAGAGTAATGTTGACTTCAACACGTCTAAACTTGTTGAGCATTTCAGGACCAGGTTCAAAGGACTTATTTAGCTTATAAATGGCTTAAGAAAAAGTAATTGGGTTCTTAAGTGGAATAGAATGAGGTGAGGGAATGGTTTCATATTCCTTTTCAATCTTCTTTTTCTTTTCATTTTCTAGGTCAACCTTTAAAGGGGGTTGTAGGACTTATCTTGAGGCATAGCAACTTGCTTCCCCGATCTAAGCGAAATTGCACTTAAATTACCCTTGGGGTTGGGTAATAGTTGAGCTGGGAGTTGGGAAGAATTTGATAGTTTTTACTAACTAAGTTGGTATGCAAGTTGACCAATTTGGGTTTCAATGTTCTTGAGACTAGAATGAGTGAATGAGGAAATATCTTCCACTACATTTTCCCATGGTTTCTTGGAAAAAGAGGCTTGTCCCGAATTGTGATTACCTTGATTTTGGTTCTTGGGAAAGCGATTGTATTGGTTTTGGAATTGGGAAGGCTCACTAGGATAATGTAATCCAGGAGGAGGATTGTTACTTTGAGGTTGAGGAACAAAAGGATAAGGTTGTTGGAAGTTACCAATACCTTGACCATATTGGAATTGGTTTGGGTTTTTAGGAGGTAATTGAGGGGGATGAGATACAGTATTCCCATATCTCAAGTTAGGGTTATATATAGAATATAAAGGCTTAGAATGGGGTTGGTTTAAGTTTCTAACAAGCTGACCTGATAGTTGATGGTTAGTGTTCCTCTGAGCATATGCTGCATTGAGCTCCATTGGTCCAAATGAATCAGATTGATCCTCTTGAAGTTGTGGACATGTGTTAGTGGGATGATACGGAGAGTTATAGATTCCACAGTTTTTGACAGGTCCAGAAAAGATTGATTGTGGAGAAACGAGGTTAAGGATTTGGATGCCACAGCTAGTTTCCACACAAGACCTGTAAGTTCACTCATCTACTCGGTCATCTTGTTCAGCTCAATTGATTTATTATCTTGGGGTTTTTTGACTTGAGCATGTGCTCAAGTATGGAATTTTTGTGTGTTTACAGTCATATTGCTTATGAGATCTCTTTCTACTTCAGGATTTTTATCAACAAGAGCACCACCACTTGTGGCATCAATGAGAGTTCTCTCCATAAACAATAACCCCTCATAGAAGTATTGGATCAAGATTTGGTCAGGGATTTTGTGGTGTGGGTAGGTTTCAATAAACTTTTTGAACCTCTCCCTGTATTCATGGAGTCATTCACTTGGGAACTGATGGATACCACTTATTTCCTTTCGGATATAAGCAGTATGAGAAGCAGGAAAGAATTTCTCTATGAAGAGTTGCTTGATGTCATTCCATGTGGTTATGGAACCAGGAGGTAGGTAGTAAATCCATGACTTAGCATTGTAATCTAGGGAGAAAGGGAATGCTCGAAGTTTGATTTGTTCCTCAGAAACCCCTTGAGGCTTTATGGTAGAGCACACCACTTGGAACTCTTTAAGGTGGAGATGTGGATCCTCACCGGCTAGCCTGCGGAAATGAGGAAGAAGATGAATCAAACCCGATTTGAGTTTGAAGTCAGCTTATATGTTTGGATATTCAATACTAAAAGTTTAGTAATTCATATCAATGATAGAAAGTTCTTTTAGTGTTTTTTCCCTAGGATTTTCCATATCTAATTCAATTGGTTGGTCAAGGACTGGTTCTTGAATGAGTTGATTATCTCTTATGTTCCTCCTAAGTTGGTGAAGTGTTCGCTCAATTTCAGGGTCAAACATATCTAAGGGATTGTTTGGGAGGCTACGGGGCATTCATTGAGATTTTGGAAGGAAAAGGAAGATGGGTTTTTCTTTGTATTTTTTTCAGTTTATGATTTTTATGAGAAGATGGGTTTTTCTTTGTGTTTTTTTTCAATTTTTTTTAAATTTTGTTTTTTTACAATAACAAGAAATTAATGACTACTTAAAGCACCATCCCCAACAATGGTTCCATTTGAAACGCATGTCCGATTGTCTCCTATCAACCGGTCAAAGTTCTGATGCTCTGCTAATGTGTATAGCAGCACTTGGGTCGAATCCTCAGTGATGATACTTTTTAAATAGTCGATTATTTTTAGTTGATTGTATTTTGATTATGGGGGGTTTGTTTGCAGAGCTTAATTGAAATTATTTATTGATTATGATTGATTTAAAAAATTGATAAAGATTGGGGTGAGTTCATCATTAGGTAGTTAAGTTTGTGAAATCATTGATCCTTGCTTTATATTGCATTAAATTAACACCCACTTCACAAGATATGGTTGATTGGAATTCCTAAGTGTTAATGATTTAATCCAAGCCTTAACTTAACTTAAGGTTCTAATCTCAATTAGATCTTGTTGTGGGTGTTGTATTTATGGTTCAAATTATCCATGGAAACCACACATTAAACAAAATAGGTCATTAATCCATGACATGTTAAGTCTAACATACACAATGTTAATTCAATGAATATTCATTGAGCATATACACTCAATCACTTAACATCCATAAATTTTGACTCACCCCAATAATGGGTTTACTCATCCATTTGGGTGTTTAATAATCTAGTTATAATGGTTATGATTATAAATTAAGAAGATAATAAAAATAAATAGATAATAAAAGAGTGGTGCGTCGAACACACACACACGAACAATGATGATTATTAAAAACAGACTTTCGATGGAATGAGGAAGCAAAATAAGGGAAGGGGATTCAACTATATTTAAACTATTTTAAGAACATTAATATGAAACTATATAATGTGTATGATAATAAAATATATTGAAGAAGAAACTTTCATTAAAATAGAATTACAAAGAAAGAGACTTACAAGATTACAATAATGAAGAACAAAACATTAAATGAAAACAAAGAGAGGAGGAAAGGTCTCTCAAGTGAAAAATTGAGTATGTCAGGTCCTCCCAAGACTTTGGAAAGTCTTTGGTCATGCCAATTGATTCTTATCTCTTCTTAAATGCCAACCTTTTTGAAGGAGAGGAGGGGGATGTATTTATATCCCAAGGAAGTGGACTGTTGGCATTCTCAATCTATCTCTCCACTTGGATCGATGATTTTGACATCCAGAAAGCCGAATCTCGAGACATATCCTTCTTAGAAGTTGTAGATAAAAATGTTTTCCGACCTATCTCAAAATTTTGAGTCATTTTTACCTATTAATCCAAAGTTATGGAGGTTTTATTAAACAAAGTTAAAATGTCCATTTCAATCCATTTGTTTTCGATAGCCAAAATTGGAATGGGTTTTTTAATAGGAATATGCCTTCAAATACGAATTATTTCTTCAACAAATTCGTCCAACTATATCTCCTATTTCACACTGAAAAATATAATATTTATTTTATGATTACATCATGAGATATGTCATGAATAGTATCCGGATTTTAATTTCCGGACAGAATGGTGCGCTGGACTTCATGGAATTATTTGGGCCACTTTTTCTTGTATTTGGACCTTAAAATTTTTATCCATGATTCCTTTAAATAATTTAGAACATATGTAAGAGTTTAATAAAAATTTTTATTCAGGGTTTAGACCAGTAACTCAATCATCATGGATGGTCAAGTTTCATCACAAATTATTTGATCCTTCCTATCTGGTCCATATGGTCCTTCAAATGGAATAATTGACCAATAGTTCCTTCTAATGATATGTGATAAATTGAATAAAGAATCCTATAAAATAAGAACCACATAATTTTAATCAGTAGGGTAAGAGTTATAAATAAAATAGTAAACTGACTCAATTGGACTACTTCTAAAAATGATCAAAAATTATACTTAGTATTAAAACATTAATATTTCACACAAATTATGCACATTGCATATAAAATAAGTAAAGGTAGTATATAAAAATTCATAAAAATTTTAATTACATCAACTATATGTCCCTCCAATTCATTAGGTAAATATAAATATCTCATGAGATAAACAGGACTAGAATGGAGAGTGAACCTAATTAAATAAGGGAATTTTTCCACTATGATAGTCTTTATAGTGAACCTTGAATACTATGATGGTTTGGGGAGTGAACTCATTCCACTATGATAGTTTTGGAAATGATCCTTAACTATTAAGGAAATGATTTTCTATGCTTATGTGTATGACAAAAATTTATGTCTTATGCTATTGTTATGCTCTCATGGATCATGTTCTTTAATTCCATTATAATTCATGTATTATTAACTACTTATATTTATTCTGTGTCTCGGTTTTATGATCTATGATATGATGTTTATGGTTTTCAAATGTTACTCTCTTATTCTCATAAACTTATTCTCATATTATGTTGATATCTCCCTTTTTATCCTTACTGAGAATCTGAGCTCACCCTTTATTATGTTTCCTTTTCTAGGTTATAAAGAAATGTATTTTGTATGATATGTCTATGAAGGGTTCTAGTTATGAGGAACTTAGTGGGAAATGATTTAGTTCACCTAATAAACATTTGTTTATGTTTCCAATTTTCCAAAGGCACTAGACTAAAATTATTCTAGTGTGGATATTTATGTTATGTAATTAAGATGTAATATCTATGTATGAGAATTTTGGGTCTTTACAGTTGGTATCAAATAAATTTTTAGTTAAACCTTTGTAAAATTGATAAGAAATATTTAGTGAGAACCATAAGGATAATTATAAGTATAGGAAAATATCCTGGAATCTTTTGTTGTACCTAGGGTTAATAACTCTGAAAATGGAATATTAATCTAGACTCGATCATCACCCAGTTAATGACAATGAGTCTTACTTCAAAACTAGTTTGACAGTACTAGGGGATATGTTTTCAAAATTCACAAACTCTTTACAAACCATCATGAAGGATTTGAATAATGACCATGAATGGATTAGGTTAAGCCAAAGGTGTCATAGATTGAAAATAATTTTTCATTATTTAGACATTTTATAAGTTATTTTTTAGGATTATGTGGTTCCCCACTATGATTATTATTGCTTACACTATACTTTTTGGTTTTATTCTATGGATATAACCTGAAGTAACTTTGTTAATTCTAAGTGTGATACATAATGCAATGATTTTACTCTTGAGAAACCAAATGTTATGGGAGATGGAATGTAAAATATTATTTCTATGCTTACACAACATTATCAAGATATGAATTATGTTGAACATACAAACGAGTAATGAAGTGAACAACATTATGTTGAGTTATTCATGAGGAAACTTCCACCTCCTTTTAGCGGTTCCACTAATTCACTAGTTTCTAAGAAAGGGATTAGTACCATTAAAAATATATTATTTATTTTCCAGTGTTCAAAACATGAAAAAATCATTTTTTATATCTATCATTCTGAAGGATAAGAAGATCAATGGTGGAATCTTGTCAATAATATGAGTCAACAAGATGAAATTCATTTCATGGAATGGGATTAGTTTAAGAAATTATTTTTTAATAAGTAATTTCCTCATATTATTTTTATGAAAATAGATAAGTAATTACTTGAGTTAAATTAGAAGTATGATGAATCCATTGTTACCTATGAGGTGAATTTTACAAGACTTTTGAGGCACACTTCTGGTATTATCATCAAACCTAAAACTAAGGTTCATCAATTCTTCAGTGGTTTAAAACTAAGTCTTCAAAGGGTGTTAGACATAAGGGACTTCAATAGATATGAATAAATTTTTTGATGTACTATCAAGGGAAAATGTATATTGGAATTACCCTTCAATATCATGGGTTTGATAATAAAGGAAAGATAGAATTCAAAGGAAACTCTAAAAACTATAGAGAAAAGAATATGAGCTTTTCTTAATGCTCAAAGTATAGAAGGAAACATAGATGAAATTGTATTAAGGGGACTAATAAATTTTTTATGTGTGGGAATGAAGGTCATTGAGAAATTTATTGTCAAAGTTATGGAAATAATTAAGCTAATGATGTGAATAGAGAGAAAGATCCATAGAATTAATCACTCGCACTCCAATGCTTCAAATGCAAGAAGTATGGGAATTATGCTAACTAGTGCCCAAATCTAAATTTAATGATGATTATATATGTAAGAAACCTCTTAATCCAAGATAAAAAGGGAAATATCATTAAAAAACTATTTATGATGAGTTTTTTGATAATGATGTTGTGAAATTTACACTTACCATCCACTATATAACTAATAATGTCTTATTTAATTCTATATCTACCCACTCTTTTATATCTAAAGAATTTTCTAAGGGTATAAAAATTCCACCCCAATTAATAGATGTTTAATTATAATTGAAAACCCATAATGGTATGATGATCACATCTCAAATCTATTATTCTTCAATGGTTTAAGGTTTTAGGAATGTGCTTCCTACAAACCTTATTATTCTCCCTTTGGTTGAATTTGATGTTATCTTAGTCATGGATTGGTTTTCTCTATAAATATTACATCAATTGCAGATAAATGGAAGTCATGTTTTATATTCCAACCTAACTAATGATATTATATCTATGTGATGATAGATATGAACTTCCAACAGAGGTCACATCCATTGTATGGGTATTGATTCTCATTAAAAAGGAGTATTTATCTCAGATGGTTGGGGAGAAACTCAATGACGATGACATGACTATTGTGTTGGAGTTTTTTTATTTATTTTTGGAAGAGTTATCTAGTCTTTCACAAAAATGTGAATTTGATTTCTCAATAGAACTCATACTTTTTGACACACATATTTCAAATACTCTCTATAGAATGGCCCTGATTAAGTTGTTGTAATTAAAGAAGAAACTCTAGGAGAACCTTGAAAAGGGATTCATTAGACCAAGTGTGTGACATTGGGGGTTCACCTATTCTATTTGTTAAGAAGAAATATGAATAGATGC
Source organism: Viscum album (assembly GCA_963277665.1). Classification (NCBI taxonomy): domain Eukaryota; kingdom Viridiplantae; phylum Streptophyta; class Magnoliopsida; order Santalales; family Viscaceae; genus Viscum; species Viscum album. Next base: position 1,070,682,657 of record OY728139.1, on the reverse strand, counting down.
GAATATTTATTGACAACCATGAACTAAATAAGATCACAATGAAGAACATGTATCCCCTACCCTGTATTTATGACTTGGTTTATCAATTTTGTGGACCTCAATACTTTTCTAAGATTGACATTTATTCTGGATATCATAAATTAAGGTTCAAGAAGTAGGATATACCCAATACATCCTTCCATAAAAGGTATGGACACTGTGAGTATATAGTGATTACATTTGGCCTTATTACTTCCCCCACTATCTTTATGGATTTAATAAATAGATTCTTTAGAGATTACCTTGAGTAGTTATTGGTGGTATTCATGGATGATATTCATATATATTCAAAGATAAAGTAAGATTGTGAATATCACTTGAGAATTGTACTGAAGACCCTAAAGAAGGAGAAACTGTATAAAAATTTTACAAAGTTTGAATTTTTTCTAAAACATATTTCATTTTTGGGTCATATAATCTCAAGGGTATATTGGTGGTTCCATAGAAGATGGATGCTATTGAATGTTATTCTGGACCAACCGTAGTAACTGATATTTGAAGTTTTCTTAGTTTAGCAATATATTATTGATGGTTTATTGATAATTTCTCATGAATATCTAACCTAATCACCAAGTTGACTCATAAGAGAGCTAGGTTACTTTGGACAGATGAATGTGAGGAAAATTTTAAGGAACTAATGAGAAGATTATTAAGTGCATTTATTCCTACATTACCCTATAGTGGATAAGGATTTTTAATATATAATCATGCATACAAAAATGGATTAGGATGTATGCTTTTTTAGAATAAAATGGTTATAAATTATGCCTCATGAAAATTTAAGGTTCAAGAGAAAAATTACCTAACTCGTGATTTAGATTTAGTTTTGGTATTTTTTGAATTAAAGATATGGAGGCATTATATTTATGGAGAAAATTGTGATATATATGTTGATCAAAAAAATTTAAAGTATATATTCACATATAAAGAGATGAATATGCTCCAAATAAGATGGTTGGAGATGATTAAATATTTCAATTGATCAATAAATTACCACCCTAAGAAAGATAACACAATGGATGATGCTTTGATTATAATAGATCATACTAGATTATCTCTCATGAGGATAAAAAAGGATCAAATATTTATCGATTTACAAAGTATGGATCTTGAAATCCTGAATGAAAGGGATAAATATTATCTTTCTCAAAAAAGTGTTCAACCATATATCTGTGTGAGGATAAAAGAGGCACAGAAGGATGATATAGAGATGTAGAAGAAGGTGAGAAATGATCCTGAGATTAACCTTGATTATTATGGAATGATAACATTCAGGAACCATGTATGTGTTTCATCCATACCATATTTGAATAATGAGTTGTTAAAGGAATATCATTGTTCTTCATTATCTATTAATCTTAGAAGTACAAATATCTATAGAGATCTAAAATAGTATTTATATTGGTATGGAATTAACAGAGATATTGTAGTGTTTTTATACCGATGATTGGTAGGTCATAAATTCAAGGCTAAGAGAAAACATTATAAGGGGATGTTACAAAAATTACTCATACTAGAATAGAAATGGGAAAACATCACCAAATATTTTTTTGTTGGACTCCTCAAAACATATAAAGGGAATAATTTTATATGGGTTGTAATTGGTCACCTTACAAAGTCAAAACACTTCATCATTATCAGAGAATATTTCTCTTTGGATTAGTTTTCTAGAATATACATTAAGGAAGTGGTAAGGTTACATGTAGTACCAAATTTAATTGTATCTGGTCAGGATTTTAGGTTTACCTTGAAATTCTAGAAAAGTATTCAGCAAGATCTTAATACGAAGTTGAGTTTTTGGAATTAATATCATCCTTAGACATATGGTCAGTCTAAGACAACCATTCAAACCCTAAAGGATATAATTATATCATATTTTATGGATTTTGTAGGTGGTTGGGATCAACACCTTCCTCTAGTTGAGTTTTATTACAACAATAAATTTCACTAAATCATTTAGATGGATCATTATGAACCCCAATGTGGAAATAAGTGTGGAAATATAATGTACTGGGATGAAGTTGAAGAAATAATTCTATTAGGAATTGAGCTATCTGAATAAATGGCATAAAAGGTTAGATCTATTTAGCAACACATAAGTACAACACAAATTCGGCAGAAAATTTATGCTGACAATCACTGGTGTGATCTGGAATTTAAAGTTGGTGATAAGATGTTTCTAAGAATATAATCATTTAATAAGGTAATGATATTTGGAAAGAAGTTCAAACTAATCCCTAAGTGTATCTTTCTCTTTGAAACTCTTGAACATATCGGGGTTGTAGATTATCATTTGGAACTTTAACTAATCCTCTCTCTAGTTCACAATATATTCTAAGTATCTCTTCTGAGGAAGTACATACTTGATCCATCACATGTACTAAACTCAGAGGTTATACCACTAGAGAAATATCTTTCTTATTAAGAACGACCACTGGATATTATGGATCGTATAGAAAAAGTTCTATGAAAAAATACCATTCACCTGGTCAAAGTTTTGTGGAAAAACCATTAGGAAGCTATGTGGGAACCTGAGGATGTAATGAGGTATAAGTATCCTTAGTTGTTTATACAAGTGTGATATAATTTGGATATTGAAATTTATTTTAAGGGGGTAGAATTTAACACCCTAATTTTTTATGAAATATATTTTTTTTCAAATAATTTAATTTCATTGATAACTTTTGTTACACGCAACACTGAGCTTTAATAAAGCATGATATACTATTAATATTATTATTTAAACATGGTCATTATAACCTAGATGTTAAATTAGGTGGTATGAATGGGAATAACCACATTTTTAAATTTAAGTATAAAGTTTTTAGATAAATATAATATAATTATATATAAGTACTTAATTTTTAGCAAAGTTTTTATATGATTTGAAAATACTTGTTTTCTCAAAAAATGATTTCAATTAATTTTTTTCAATAAATAATAAAATTAATTTTTTGATATTTTAAAAAATTTATTTGATATAATTAACTTAATTTTTGGAATCAAAGTTTAAAAATTATCTTAGGCTAAAATTTTCATAATTTTTGGAAAAGATTAATTTTTTAGTGAATAGTGAAAATACTATTTTTTGTTACAAATTTCCTTTTTGTTTAAATACTTTAAAAAGTTACATATTTTTTAATAAGGTTTTTAAATAAAAATTAGTTTAATTATGTTATTATTAAACCAATTAATGTCATTTTAATAAAATTCATATTTAATTTTTTATTAAAACATTCTAAACTTATGAAAATTTTCTCTTTAGAATACCACTTTCTCATTGTGTCTGTAGGTTTAAATTTAAATTAACTTTTTCCACTTATATGAATTGAATTTAAAAAAATATATATTTAATATTTAGATCATAATTGATATTATATTATATGTTCGACTTAATTTTTTGTCAAATTGAATATTCAAAACAATAAAAATTAATTATCGAGGTCAAGGTTAAAACAGGTTTAACAATGGGTTAAACTAAAAAGATAAAGGTTAAAATGTCCTAAAAACTTATACAATTAATATTTTATGGAAATATTTTAACCTTATATCATCTAAGGTTCGATAATTAACTATTTTGGAGCCTTTTTGAATGTTTACAATGTGGGTACTGCTTTTTCTTTTCAAAAATTCCAAGTGTGCCTTCTCCCCCACTTGTTAAAGAGAGCCCCCTCTCCTCCCCTATTAACACTTAAAAAAATTTGGTTTATCCAATCCATACCCAAATATATTCGTTACTTCCTTACCCACATCCTAGAGGCCTTATTTTTATCATTAAACTCTCTTAATAAGGCTTTAGGTGTAACTCAAAAGGGGTTCTCCAAACAAGGGGTATAGTCCTTAACTATGCATTTTCATTTTATTTATTCCTCTAACTGATTAAAATATTATATAACCATAATTATATAATAACATCATTATATACCATATAATTATATTTTATTATGTTAATTTCATGACCTGCATCTATCTCCTCTTCCATAAAGAGGGAAATAAAATAGTTGATCGTGTGTACAGTGGACTACCACCTCGCAAATCGATGTAATTAATTTTTCATAACCACCTATCATGGTTGGTTATAATAATTTATTTAAAATATTTATCAAATAATTATACTTATTCAATTATAATATCACATTTACTTTCTTACTTTCCATTCTATGGGAATACGATAACATCGCTCATGTGTATAGTGAACTACCGCCTTGCGAAGTGATGTAATTCATTATTTAATTATGACTTAAATGGAAGGAAATAAGGGTAAATTTAATTAATATATGTGATATATATAACATAATAATTACTTTTAAAATTTTATATATTATTCACCTTCCTTTCTTTCCATCCATTAAGAAAATGGAAATAGTGTTCATGCGTATGTACAGCCTACCGTCTCCATGAACAGTGTCATCCATTTTCTATCTCTAACATTTATAGACTAATATAAATACATATATAATGAATATATATGATAATTATATCATGGTTAAATTTTTTGAGATTATGGAACCATGATCAATGTAAAATGACCAAAAATACCAAACCAAAACATACATGAAGAGTGAAACAGTTTTTACCCAAAAACATTATTTTAATTGAATTTCTAATAAACATGTAATAAAATGTTATAGGTAAATAATATATGGTATTATAAATATGAGTGTGTTTCATTAATATATTTATAATAATCCTATATTTATTATGTAGAAGTTTTGAATGTGTACAAAGGAATTAGAGACTTAATGTAAGGGACTTTCTTCTCACTTTTATTTTCATGGGACACATACCATGTTCACCACTCATATATTTTTTGTGATGTATATACAAAACATGAATGAAATTCATGAATATTAATATAAAATTATGGGATCTTCATATCTATATAATTTTAACTATTTCATGGAGCATACAATTCAAAAGATACCAAAGTGGTAAAAAATTTATGTTACAATCTCAATGTTTATCAGGATTGTTTATGATTAAGTTTCTGATTATAAAATCTTATAAAATATCTCCCAAGAAACTAATTATTTTTATTATACTATGGTTATGTCATGAAAATACATGTTTTGCTTTCATTTTCCTCTCTTTATGTACTCAATAGTTCAAAATAATTTTTTTAAAAAAAATCAATTATATTTCTCTCTTCAGTCAAAAACCCTTTTTTTCATGTCCATGTTTCTAAAAATGTTTTAAAGAATAATTTTACTATTATTAAATGATTTTTTAAATAAATTTTTATCCATGTTATAATTTTTAAGAAATATTTTAAAAGGAATATTCTTATCATTTTCTAAACAATTCTTTTTTGACCTTTTACCAAAAATGTAAAAAAAATCTTCATTTTAACATGTACAACAAGAACAAAGATTTATGTCATCATGACCACTCAATTATTTAAATCTTCACTTACAAGTTTTTTGGTTATTTTCAAAGAAATTTTTTTCCTTGATATCTGTGAAATTTTTAGATTTTAAAGAAGTTATTTGAAATTAAAATAATATTTTCCTCAAGAATATTTTAATGATATTTTATGGAATTTGTATTCATCAATTAAAATAACCTTCAGTGTTTCTTATGATTTACTGGGGATATGATCTAATGGTATCATCCTTATTATTTATTTATATGGTTTATTTTTATGTTTATGATGAAAATATGTTTACAAAACCTATTACGTTTTACACAGGTTATGATATGATAAAATGATGAAATGGTTATGAAACTCATTTCCTTTCCATGGGTTATTCTATGATGAAATTTTTATGAAACCCATTTATTTTCATGGGTTCTAATATGATGAATGTTTTATGATATTCTATCACACATATGTATGATTTTTTTTATGTGATACGAGGGACCTATATATCCCTCCAATTCATTGGGTAAAGATCAAGATCTCATGAGATAAATAGGACTGGAATGGGGAGTGAACATAGTTCAATAAGGTACTTAGACCACTATGATAGTATTGGGGTGAATCTTGACTACTATAATGGTTTGGGGAGTAAACTCATTCCACTATGATATTTTTGGAAGTGAGCCTAGACTGCTAAGAAAATTATTTTCTATACTTATGTGTATGCCACAAATCTATTTCTTATTCCAATGTTATGTTATCATAACTCATTTTCTTTGATTCCATTATAATTCATATCATATGAACTACCAAGATTTATTCCATGACTCATGTTTATGATCTATGATATGTAGGGTATGGTTTTCAACTGTTACTCTCTTGTTCTCATACCCTTATTCTCAAGTTATGTTGATATCTCCCTTTTTTATCCTTGATGATAATCTAAGATCAATCTTTATTATGTTTCCTTTCCATAAGTTATAAAGAAACATATTTTGTATGATATGTCTATGAAAGGATCGTATTATAAGGAAAATTTTGGGAGATTATGTAGTTTACCTATGAACGAGGTGTTTATGAATACAAGTTTCCAAAGGCACTAGACCTAAATGATTTTGGAATGTATCTTTATGTTATGTAATTAAGATGTAATATTTATGCATGATAAGTTTTGGTCTTTATATTAACATTAGTATAAATTACAAGGATTATCCTTCTCGCCTGTATGCATAGGATTTTTCTAGAATCTAAATCTAAACTAGTGAAGAAACCCTAAAGTATGCTCAACCTAACTCTCTTGAAAATTTTAAAAATGTAATTTGGAAGGATTTAAAGAGATTGAATCATATACCAATCTCAAACTCAAAATGGGAAATTTTCATTAAAATTTTCCCAAAGAAAACTTTATAAAAATTGTAAAAAAATGATAACAGTGATATAGTACCCATAAAAATTCAAAATAGATATATAATTTACATTGATTACCAGAAATTTAACCATGTTACCTGAAAGGACTACTTTCCCATTTTATTTACAGACTAAATGTTAGAGAGGATGGAAAGGAGGGTCTATTACTATTTAATTTCAGGTTTTTATAAGTATTTTCCAATTCCAATAGCCCATATTACCAGGAAAAAACCATATTCACAAGACCATTCCGTGTATTTTCTTACCACAAGATTATCTTTGGGCATTTCAATGCCTCAGGTACCTTTCAATGATGTATGTTGATAATTTTTTTAGACTTTATTGAGATATTCTTAGAGATTTTATTAGAATATTTTATTGTTTATGGATCTTGTTTTGAAATCATTCTTCAAATTCTAGAAAAGGCTTTAAGAAAATTGTATTGAGAAAAAACTAGTTTTAAACATTGAAAATTGACATTTTATTATGGAGAAAGAAAATTTTTTAGACAACATAATTTCTCTAGGTGGTATTGATATGAAAAAGTAAATAATTTATGTAATTTATACCCTGACTTACCCCACCACTATGAGACATATTCAATCATTTTTAGGATATGTTGGTGTATGGGATATTTATCAATGATTTTAGTAAAAAAATCCCACAACTATCCAAATCAATAAATAAAATGGAATTTTTATTTGATTGTTCATAAAGGATAGATTTTAACAAGATAAAATAGAGTCTGGTCATAACACCCATAATCTACCCACCTGACTAGAATGAACCCTTTGAGATACTATGTGATCCTTCAAAAAAAGTTGTGGGACCTGTGTGTTCCCAAAGAATTTATAGACACCTGAAAGTAATAGCCTATAATTATTATACCCTAAACAGTACCCAAATAAATTATACAAAAATAGAAAAGGAGTTTTTCCAATTTTTATTACTTTATAAAAATTCCAGTTTTTCCTTTAAGGAAGTAAAGTAGTTGTTTATTCAGATCAGGCATCACTCGGGTATTTAATCAAGAAATATGATTTGAATCTAGGGCTAGAGAGATGGATGTTTCTTTCATAAGAATTCAATATAGATATCAAGGAAATTAATTCCTATGAAAATATTTTTATAGACCGAATGAGTAGATTACATTACACTGCTAAGGTAGAAAAACCAATTGAAATAAAATTGGATGATTCATTCTCTAGTGAGAAACTATAAAAAGTCACCCAAGTTCCCCAGTATACTGATTTGTTCAATTTTATAGTCACAACAAAGGTACCCCCTTCTTTACTAAGAATCAAACCTCTAAATATAAATATAAATCAAAATTTTATGTCTATTAGGATCCATGATTATGAATTATTTGTAACGACCAAGCAATTAAAATGTGTTTAACTGAGGAATTGATTAAATGTATACTTACCTTTTTCCATAAAATTGTATGTGGATGCCATTTTGGACCTCAAATAACTTCTAGGAATGTGTTAGAAGCTAGTTTATTTTGGCCTTCAATTTTTAAAGACTCGCATTGATTTTGTAAATCCTTCCCAGATGGTTATCTCATGGGTGGGGTTTCCAAAAGACATAAAATTCCCTAATAAACCTTAATTTTTTGGAAGTATTTGATGATTTTGGATTAGATTTTACAGGTCCATTTCTTATATCATTTTGTTTCTCCTACATATTATTAGAAATAAATTATGGTTAAAAATTTATTTAGGTAAAAACAACTGGAATTGATTATTATAAGGTTTCACTAAATTTATAATATCAACCCTTTTGTAGATTTATAGTACCTCACTACACCAAAATCAGTGTTTAGTGGCAGTTTATTAAAAATTGTTGCTAAAAATTTTATTTTTTTCAAAATCCCAACACTTATCCCCCAAACCCCCCACTCCTTAACCCCCGTAACCCCCCAAATCCCTACCCTCGTCGTGCCTCTCTAGTGGTCCCGAGCCTCGTCTCCCCTCGCCACGCCTCACCGCTGGTCTTGAGCCTCTCTGTTGGTATAGTATTAATGTTTCTTGATGGTTTGGTATTTTTTTGTATTTTGGGGTCATTCATTTGAAGTGTATTGTAAAATTAGGGATATTTATTAGTTTGATAGTTTTTTAAGTTGAAGTGTTGGTGTTTTTAATGATTTGGGTTAGATTTGGGAGATATGACTTGGACATGAGATGGATGAATTGGGATATGGTTCAAGGTGTGTTTAAAATTCTGTATAAGTTATATGATATTAGTTTAGTTATTTGGGTTATAGATCTGGTTAATTTTGGGGATTTTAGGTGAGTTTCAAAGATTATTATTATTGATATAATAGATTCCTCGGTTCATTTATTGCCAATATAGAGGCAATGAGTCTTTATATAGATGTTTCTTGAGACTTATCTGTATTTAAAAGTAATATTTTTGGGATGATATAATTTTTTTATCTTATTAACTTGATTATGGTGTCATTAAGGTCTTATTTTAGAAATTTTAATGGAAAAAACATTCAATAGTTTCAATTTTGATTCTGATTGAGGGGTATTTTTTTATAATGGATTCAAAATTGATTTAGGTTATTAAGTTTACATTCTAAGTTATTTTTTAATGATTTTTGTGGTTTGGTGTGTGAATTGGTGATTTAGGGTACCAACAACAGGTTTCTACACATATTTTACAATTATAGGTGACACTGGGTACCTGGTGGGAGTTAAATAGTTAATATTGGACTTGTAAGAGTCTCGGGTATCCTAAGGGTGAAACCAAGGACCCCATCTTGATCATTTTCCCCCTTTCTCCTTTAATCCCACTCTTATCTAGCTATATAAGAGGCCCCTTTGAAATTTTTTATTTTTCATGCAAAAATATCATTTATATGTTTACGTGATTGATGCATTTTGTGTGCTTCATGTGGTCCCTATAGGGATTTTTCCATTAGTGGTGGTAATTGGATTTGGGTTAGAATGTGTTGTTCGGTAAAAAAATGGTTGGTTGGAATGAGATGTTACATTATATGATGTGTGATATAGTTGTGTGATGATCATGGTTGTGGTTATGATGTGTGATGCAAGAGCATGGAGTTGGTATATGAATTATGTATGGGGTTTATATTGGCTTGGTTGTTTCCTAGTAGTTATAGATTAATTAAAAAGTATCATTATCAAATTAAATAAACTTCATATGTATTAAGTTTATTGAGGATGGAAATAAATGGATGATAGGATAAATTATATTGTGCATACTGAAGGTGCATTATGTTTTCCTCTAGAGCATGTTTATTTTTTTATATGAATAAATTATAATAATATATTATTTTGATATTAAACATGTAAAATCATTTAATATAGGTCATTTTTAATGTTTTGATATGAATCATGTATATGGTTATGATGTAGATAATGTTTAGTGTGTAAATATGGAAAACATTGTGTTTCTATATAATTAATTGATTTCATTGTGATTACCTTAGGTTTCCTTATTTTAAATTTCATATATATAACCTTGATTTTGTTATGAATATAATATGAAAATTTTGGGAATTATCTTATAGGTTTCATCTTGAAACGTTTCAACTAGAATCCATTTTGGGTCATCAAGTACTAACCAGGTTACCCCAACACTTAACCTCACCTATTTCAATCAATTCTAGTGATACATCTATTGTATCCACAAGTCATTAGAGTTCCATCAGAGAATGGAATTTCAATATCTAGTAATAACCATAATAAAAATCATAAGGGAAGGTCTTTGCAATATCCAGTTCTAATCAAATAGAAAAATTATCACATATAACATGATATTTAAGGATAGAATCTCAATATAAAAACTCTCTCACAAGTTGAATTTTTTGAATTATATGCTCTAAATTTAATTTTATTTAATTAAATGATAGTAATTCCAAGGAGTAAGTGTTATACTATTCCATAGACCACACCAATAGATGACGATCCATCTGTCTCCCTCCCTACAGTATATGAGACACCATCTATTTCCCCCCCTGAACCATCTCTCACACCCTCCATGAGCATCCCATCAGCAGCTCAGTTAACATCTTCCCATTAATTAGCCTCAGCAGTGAGAGAGTAGGGTGCCACTCTTAGTTCTTCATAGGGATACTAGAGAGTTACTTTTATAGGTAAAAGTTTTAAAATGAATAAATTTATTGCACTTTTTTTATACTAACTATTTTTTCATAAAATATAGAAATAATGTGACTATGGATAAAAATATTAAAAGTTTATATGTATGGAATCTGAATAAACTAAAGATAGTTGTCCCATTTGATTCATATAGGGTCTCTATAGATGACGTTGTAGGATTACCTGGCCAGATTCTATGTCAGCTAGCCGCAGATCCAGTTTCCCTTCCGATTACGTATGATAATTGGAGGCATGTGCCTTCATCTTGGAAGAATGAAGTTTTTAATTCAAAAATAAAGGTAATTTTAATACATTATGGTTTAATTTAATGTTAGTATGTTGTTAAATTCTAAAATTTTCAAAATGAATTTTTGTGAATAGATGTTTTTCCACTTTACGGTTGCTGATGTGCTAGTACGAAAGTAGACATTGAAAAATCTAGGTAAGAAATAGAAAGACTTTAAATGGAGATTATGGGGTGATTTCAATGATACTTCATTGAGCTCCCAATAGATGTATGACAAGGTACCCAATAGGGTACCTAGAGAGTAATGGAAAGTTTTTGTTGACAGACATCGTGATGAGAAGCACATGGTATTTAAATATATATTATTATATTAATCTCATTTTACATTTATACATGTATATGAAAAAGATATGACATCGCATACATTACTATTAAATGACATTTTATTTATTTTAGGATCTTTCAAGGAAGAATACATCGATCTCGGATAATAAAATCATCCCTCACACTGTGAGGTCAAAGAGTTTTTCTAGAAATCGATCGACTCTGGTAATCATTTCATTAGTTTAAATATTTATAAGAAAATATTATCTATTTAATATATTAAATTGTTGATTTATATTTTTTTAATTCAGTCACAAATTTTAGGGCATCAAGTATCCCAAATATAAGTTTGGTTGGATGTTCATAAAAATATGATGGGAGTTTTGTTAGTGAGCCTGCCAAAGAAGTTGGGGTATGAATTCATTTTGCATTATAATAACTTCTTATCATTTTTCACTATGTTAATATATACTTCTTCTAATATGAATGATATTTGATTTATAGGTAAAAATTAAAGAACTATGGGATGGAAATCCCACGCAGTCCTACTCGTTATTCTAGTATGACCCAATTGGTAAAGTGCTTAGGAAGGATCATCCTGGTTAAGTGCACAGGATGGGTTTGGGACCCTTACCATCTGAGATCTTTAGTAGGCCATCGAGGATTGAAGATGCATCTACTATTGTTTGTAGTCAAGATGCTCAGAGATATTATGTTTCTATGAACAAAAAAATTAGGAACAGGGGACTCAGATATCCACTTTGCAAAAAGCAATGGTCAATTTATATTAGAATACAACAGAATCTATCCCTAGTGATATTGCATCAATGACGGGTGGTGTGTAGGTAAATCAAACAAATTAAAAATAATTTAGTTTGCAAAAATTTATTGTTTTTAAGTTTAAATATAAATATACAAAATTATTTAATTTTCAATATAATTGTCTTACAGGTTTCGGTAGTAGGAAGTAGAGATGGAGGTGGAGAGGGTGACGAGAAATGTTCATCATTGGATAGTGATTAGTGGTCTTGTTGATATGTTGGAAAAATATGGAAACATAGGGTTTGTTCATGTATCATGTATCATGTATCATGTATCATACGTGGCATATAGTAGTCACCTAACATTTTCATGACCTAACATTTTCATGATTCCCCATGTTTGATAAAGGCATTGGAATTTTATATGGATTGATGATTTAGTAAGGTAGTGAGTCTAGAATTGGTGAATTATGGAGTTAGTGGAGTATGAAGTAATCTATGTACCATATGGAAGATGTAGATATTTAATAGTTTCATTTGAGTTATGTTAGGATGTGTATATTAGTATTTTGGACTAACAAATATGTTTTTTATTTGATTCATTTTATTCATATTGGAGACACAAGCTCCACATCCATGTCATTCAAGGATGGGGACCACAAATTTTGGGTCAAACATTGACCACATTAGAAACATGAGGATTATCACTTCTCACAAGATATCCTTTGAGGTGTGTTCCCTAGATGGTAGGAGAGCCTATTTTGTCCATGTTCCATCACTATAGGTGAGAATAATACTTTGTAGGATGATAAAGATCCAAATTGGGAGCTACACCGCTATGTGCTTGAGCACATTGAATGAGCCTATATATAGTAGAGATGATCATGTAATCATCCTATTATCAACTAAAATATATATGTATCCACAATAAATTTTAACTTTTAATGGTCAATTCTGAGTTGTGGTACTCCCACTGTCACAATTTTCTACTTATCCAAGACCTCAATGTCCTAATGGTGATCCCAACACATTTAATATGTTACTTAGGAGGATATTTCCCCTGGTTCTCAATTTGTTTGAAATTTTTGGAATCCAATTGACCAAGCTCATACCATTCACACTATAGTTTCCTTTAGAAGCTCTTATAAACCATTAAAATGCACATGTCTCAACCCACCATGTGCCTGAATTGGTTCCTCACTGACCAGATACTAGTTTTAGAAATTACTCATATTGAACTGCCTTTGGTTGAGTATTTTTCGAGAACACTTAACTTTAATATTTGACATCTATAAATCCATTTTATAAAACCTTTTATCCAAGGTACCCCAATATCACTTTTACCATTCTCACCACTACTTGTAACCAACTTATGGTGACGTCTCTTGATCTTACCAAATCTTACTCATTTATGTCACCATTCCAAAAAAATATTCTAGTGCATTCCCAATCCAACACACCTATATAATCAAAAGGTATCCCAAGCCTAATTCTTATACTCGAGATTCTCCCAAGTATGTATTTAAACTAGTACATGGAATTCACTATGGAATATAATAGTACCTAGTTCCATTTATCAAGAAACTAAAAAACTAAAACAACCATCCAACGATCGGTCCAACACTCACATGAGTGTTACCCTCCAATATTTGACATTTATAATCCATATCTTAATGATTTCTATAAATTAATCCATGTGTAAACCTCCCATAGATTCTTTCCATACAAACAAAAAGGCATTTGTTTTAATTATTTATCTTGGTATATAGACGCTCTCCCAACATACTTAGGATGGTGTCAATATATTGGGAATGATTGAATCGACAATAGGAGTACACCAAGTTTCTAAACATTACCCATTCCTAGTCCAAAAATAAAAACATCTTGAAATTTTTGAAAAATTATATTCATAGGCCTATTTAGATTTTTCAATACATGCTCCATCAAAACATGTTATACTTTCCTTTAACCAACCCTTGATGCCATGTCTCTCGATGATGTGTGACTAGGTCCAACAATGGGTCAACCACCTCATCACACCCTAAAACCCTCATTTTACTTCTATGGTATAACTTTAAAGGGTTACACCAAAAAAAATTCACATCATATTTAACATGATGCATAGATGGAAGGCTCATATCCCCTTCGAAATTTGATCACTGAAACATCAATCAATCCACTCTAAACTTACTTGTTTAAGATATTTCCATATTAATATCTAGTTTTTTAATTAAGGTATTGATTACACATCCATATATCCCAATGATACCATGTTATTGAAGGACCCTAGACCACCCTGAGAGGGGGGAGAATCAGGGCGTCAACTTTTTATCTTCTTTACTGGATCTTGTTCCCATATTGGTAGGAAGTTGTTTAAACTTTTATGATGGATATGTGTAGTAATTAAAAAATTCACATGCAGAAGGTTATCACAACATTCTATACTTGGTTCATCACTAAGGGCTACATCCAAGGATCATACGCCGATAGGTTTTCAGTCGTACCTAATTCCACTATTATTTACTAACTATGGATTACAAAGGTTCAGGAACAGTCACTCTATCCTAGGAACACTAGCAAAAAGTTTAGGGATAGCTCACTACTTCCCTTGGGTCACTCCTATTGACTCCCCCTGGCTCACTGCCTTGGGTGAAGTCCCACTCAGTTTATAGATGTTAAGGTATCTTCAATAGATAAGCATAGAAGTATTTGTCTCCTGTTTAGTATGAGACATTGCTTGCATCAGAGTTTTGAATTGATGATATTCTATATTCAACCTTCTTCTTTAGTGAAATAACTGAATTCACTAAATCTTCTTCTTCTCTTTGGCTATAATCACAAGCACATTTTTTATTTTTCAAGTAATGAAGATTAGTTCACTGGGCATCATCATAATAAGCTCTTCTTCTTCTATGTATGCATGTGATCATGCATGTGGCAATATGGATGAACTCTTCCTCTTCGCTTCTTCTTCTTCTTTACACGTGTTCACCCACTATTTTTATTATTTATTTGAATGACTTCATGTGTGCATGTGCATGCAAGAATACATGCATTGTACACATCTTCCTTCTTATGTGAAAACCCCTATGGACACTTTTCACACACGTATGCCCTTTCTCTTCTTCCCTTTCTCTTCTTCTCTTTGAACTTGGTTAGGATGTTTGAATGGATGTAATCCTTTGGATAGGTATTTCCTTCTTCTTCACATGCACACACACATTGCCTCAGGCTTCTTTAAATCATGCATGTGGATGTATGCTAACACATATTGCGCATCCTCCTCCAATATACTTTTTCAACAAATAAATATCCCCACAAATAGTATCGATATATCGTGTAACCATAGGGTGTTTACCTTCATGAAAGAAAATAGATCCATGGGTCTTCTTCTTCATGTAGAGGGTAAGTGTGGATCTTCTTTTCACAAAAATAGAGAGGGTTCGTGGATCTCTTCTTTACAAAAGGGGTGAAAATCCTCTTTTCTTCGCAAGGATGCTTCAAGAGAGCATTATACTTATTGAAGGCCTATCGTACCAAGATTTATCCTTCGCATAGAGTGATAAACTGATAGTTATATTTTTTGGTACAGAAGCACTCATTTATATAGGATACATCCCCTTCTTTGTCTCGGGGCTTCTTTATTTATAGGTAGAGATCATATATTTTTCACGGATTTAAATCTCGTAGGATATGGTCTTCAAATCTATTCTTCGAATGGATGAGATCTTATGTTTTTTTAATATCTTCAAACCCATGTCAAAGATATGCCGAGATTCATGGTTGTTTCCTTTACATGTGCACAAACTTCTCCCTTTTTGATCACATGCATGCATTCAAGATTTCCTGAAATCTTATTTTAAATCAAACACAATATTTTCCCTGTGGACTCACATCTTTTCTTTCTTTGGTCAAGATTCTTCTTGGATTTTTATGCATGCATCAAAGACAAAAAATTTATGCATGGTCTCGGTATACTCATAAGACCTTCATGAACCTCATATGGTGTCCATTCATCATCCATTCTGGCTTTGTCTTTTTTGTGGCAAGTGGCAGTAGCGGCATCGAGCACAGGAGGAAGACGATGACGGCACAGAAGAGCTTCAAATGTCATCGGAGATTGAAGGTATTCATTTAATCATGAGAGGTGTGGGATGATGGATGGTTGTAATTGGATCATGGATTTAGAATGAGACATGCGGTTAGGATCTCCCATGAGATCAGATGGACAGTCAAGATTACATTTCTCATTTTAAAAACTCGTCCCACATCAAAACGGAAATACGGAGATTCGTAACTTAAGTATCAAGTCATCCCAGTATTCGGTCAGAATTCGCATCCCCTCTCTACATTACCACCTCATACCATGTTCTTTAGGCGTGCTCTATGCCCACCCTATGCCTCCTTGCCTCCATGCTTCCCTACACGGTGGCGCGCACTCTGCGGGCATGCTATACGTCCACTAAGCCACTCTCGGTCTGGCTCATCCTAGCTTCCCCATGGGTGTGGTCAACCCCTGTGGTCTCGAATGTGCCTTGGGTTGACGATGGGTAGCTAGCTCATGGTTTGGCCCCATTTTTAAGTAATTCCAATAAAAAAATACTTAGTATAAAACTAAATATGCACTCAAATGCATGTCCATATTTAAACACAAACCAACCCATGCATGGATACCTTTCTCTTCCTCTCCTCATATTCTTCAACCATTTCTTTTTTGAATTTTAATTCCAATGAACTTCAATCATCCATAAAAGGATTCAACCTCAATGTTGTAAATAATGTTTCACACATGATACAAGTTCTTTGAACTTAAGAACAGTGCATCAATCATTTGAATTCCATTCTCCATTTTACTTAGGAGAGTTCTTTTCTTCATGTTGATCATCATTGACACCCATTGACACCCATTGACAACAAATACAATCTTCATACACAAAGTGGTCCCTACAATCTACCCTTTTTGCCAATACTACAAAGTTCTCTAAAATGAGCATGTCAATATCAAAATAAGAGTCTTCTATCAAAATGATCATGTCAATATCAAATTGAGAGTCTATATTCTCTCTCCCCTTCACTTATCTTGTCTCATTTCACCTTCTCTTATTTCACTTTCTATCCCCCTTATTGACAATAAATAAAATTTTTATGGAAGAGAAGGAATTATTCCATACTTAATCAATGTGCCATTAATCATTTCACTCTAAGTCTACTTGAACAATGTTCGGTGTATAAAATAAGAGGATTTGATCTATACAAAAAAGTTTTCCATTATCCACTGATCATGATACCTTATGAGATGAGAACTCATATTCTTGTCTTCAAGAGCCTTTCCACTTTCATTCTAGGTTAAAGATATTAAATCATTTTAATAAAAATAAACCTGAAACTCCTACACTCACTTCAACAAATGGATAAAAACATTCAAGTGTAATAAGCAGGATAAGTGACCTTGAGGCACTTCCAATTTTCTTATGTCACTGATTGATTTAGTTACTCCCCCTTTCTAAAATAATTTTTATTTTGAGTAACCAAATATGAGAGATTGAGAAATGACATACCTTTTTTCAATTACACAATCTTCAAACAATTATTCAGAGTAATTAAACATGATACCAACTGGAGTAGATACCAATGGGAATAATAACTCTAGCAGCTTCTTTATGTGCCTCCCCCTCAAGGGAACACTTCTCAGGTTCTCCCCATGCGGGCTTTCTTCACCTTCAATTCATTATAAAATAATAAAAAGTACAATATACAAAGAGTTAAATGAATAAGGTGGATCCTCCCTTCTCCATAAATGTGAACAGAAAGATTGAGATAGTTTTCCCAACCAAGATGCTCTATTCTTCGCACTTTCACAACTGGTCTTTAGTTATGACTGTGGTTGTGTGGTTCTAACTACTTCTTCCATTTTCCTCATTCTTTCCAAATCATCTGGCCAGATTATTACTATGTCATTAGTAATTGAGGTGTCAATATCGGATCTTCCACAGGGATTTTTTTGAGTGTCATCCTTCTTAGAAGTTCTTTTGGATGCACTACTCTTCACCTTCTTGGATTTGGAATCCAAGGACTTCTCACCTTTCCTTCTAGTAATTTTCTTAGGAGAGTTTTTTTTTTTGCAACATTCTTCTAATTTCCTACCAAGGATTATTCTTCTTTATTAGCTAGCTTATATGGTCTTCTCTCCTTATCAAATTTTGATGCATATTGTGATGATCATATACGAACCTTGTGTCCACTATCATTGCATACATCACAGATGCTGTCAAGCATTACAAATTTGTTTGTAGTATATAGATGCTTCTAGATCTATGGATTTTGCTTCTTCTTCTCCAAATTTCTCCCCCTTGAGATGGGCTTCCTTTGTGCTTTTTGATTTTGAGGTTTGTACCAACAATCTGATGCAAAATGCCCAAACAAGTTACAACACCAACATTGGCCCACAAATCTTAACTTATTGATTTTTTGTGCTCTATCTGGGGAGCCACCTTACACATTATTGTTCTTCCTATACACCCTATACATGGTGATTGGTATCTCCTCACTTTTCTTCATCCATACTTGTTTATAATTTTTCATCCAACCTGCACTTTTTGTACGAACAATTTTAGACACATTAGTACCAGTTGGTATGGATGGTACCTTCTTCTTAGCTGCTTGTGATAGATTAATGAGTGAATCCATGATCTTCTTATCACACGTTGGAGGCCTTTTGATAGTATAATCTTCTAGTGAAAATTGAGTGCCAAAAGCTATTATTTCCTTCTTTTGTGGAGACTTAATATGTGTCTTCTCAAGATTGGTCAACTAAGCTTCCAATTCTAGACATCTCATATTGAGGATGAATTTATAGTCTTCAATCATAGTCATATTATCTTCACAAGCCTTCTTTAATCTTCCAACTTTATCTTAATGCATATTAACATTGTTTTGTAACAAGGAGTCAAGTTCCTTTAATTTCTTGGAATTTTCTTCCAAACATAAACTCTTGACTTCAGTGTTCTTATTTATCTCATCTTCAAGTGAATGGATCTTTTATTCCAGAGTCTTATTGACTCTTTCTTTCTTTTCAAAGGCTTTAATCTGTCTGGAGATCTTTAAACATTCTGAAATTTTTCCTACTAAGTCCTTTTCCACATTATTATCTTTTATTTCTAGTTGGGTGATCTCAACCTACATGCATTGAAATATTATACAAACAAAAACAACTCTTTCTTTGGGAATATCATGTAGATAGGTTCTTAACTTATCTTGATCACTTTCAATCTCATGGGTGGTAAAATTCTGATCAGCATCACCACTTATGTTGGAATCCTTGTTTTTGGTGGTTACTTGAGCCACCTGCTCTTTACTTTCCAAGCCTGATATTTATTCATTATTGGAAGGTCATGGAGAACTATACACTACATCTTCTTTAGATAAGAGGGACTTCTTCAAATGCTTCTTCTCTTTCCTTTTCCTATTTGTCAAGGTCTTGATGGATATAGACTTTTGCTCATAGGTAACTGAATCTTTAACAAAACTGCACTTCATTGTTGACATAAGAAAGAAAAATTAAATCCTCCACTAGATAAAATTAATGTACAGTATCCAACATACTTTAACCTTTTCCCTCTCATACCAGTTGAAAGACCCTAGACCACCCAGAGAGGGGGTGAAATAGGGTGTCAAATTTTTTCTCTTCTTTACTGGATCTTGTTCCCACATGGGTAGGAACTTGTTTAAAGTTGTATGATGGATATGTGCAGTAATTAAAACATTCACATGTAGAAGGTAAGCACAACACTTTTTACTTGGTTCACCACTAAGGGCTACGTCCAAGTAGAATACGCCAACAGGTTTTCATTCATACCTAATTCCACTATTCTTCACTAACTTTGGATTATAATGGTTCATGAATAGTCACTCTGTCCCAGGATCACTTTCTAAAGTTTCAGGGATAGATCACTACTTCCCTTAGGTCACTCCTGTTGACTCCCCCTGGCTCACTACCTTTGTTGAAGTCCCGCTCAGTTTATATATGTGAAGTTCTCTTTAACAGATAAGCATGGAAGTCTTTGTCTCCTGTTCAGCATGAGACATTGCTTGCATCAGAGTCCTGAATTGATGATCCTCTATATTCAACCTTTTTCTTTAGTGAAATAACTTAATGCACTAAATATTCTTCTACTCTTTATCCAGAATCACAATCACCTTCGTGATTGTTTAATAAATGAAGATTAGTTCACTGGGCATCATCAGAATCAGCTCTTCTTCTTCCATGTATTCATGTGATCATGTATGTGGAAATATGGATAAACTCTTTCTCTTCAATTATTCTCCTTCTTTACACATATGCACCAACTGTTTTGATTCTTTCTTTGAATTTCTTCATGTGTTCATGTTCATGCAATAATACATACAATCCACCTCTTATTTCTTGTGTGAAAACCCCAATGGACACTTTAGATGCACGTATGCCCTTTATCTTCTTCCCTTTCTCTTCTTCTCTTTGTACTTGGTTAGGATGTTTTACTAGATGTAGGCCTTTGGACAGGTCCTTACTTATTCTTTACATGCATTCACATGTTTCCTCGGGCTTCTTCAAATCATTCATGTGGATGTATTCCAGCACATAATGCGCATCCTCCTCCAATCTCCTTCTTCAAAAAAGACATTTCCCTGCAAACAGTATTGATGTATCATGTAACCAGAGGGAATTTACCTTCATGTAAGAAAAGGTATCCATGGGTCTTCTTCTTCACAAAGAGGGTACGTGTGGATCTTCTTTGCACAAAAATAGGGAGGGTTCATGGATCTCTTCATTTCACAATGGTTGAAGCTCCTCTCTTCTTCGCAAGTACGCTTCAAGAGTTCATCGCACTTGTTTAAGGCCTATGGTACCTAGATTTCTCCTTTGCATAGAGTGATGAATAGATAGTGCTCTATTATGGTATAGAAACACTTGGGTATATAAGAGGCATCCCCTTCTTTGGCTTGGTATTATTTATTTATATGAAGAGATAATATATTTTTCATTCATGTAAATCTTGTAGGATATGGTCTTCAAATTTCTTCTTCAAATTTCCAAGATATTATATTTTTTTTAAAATCTTCAAACTAATTTCAAAGATATGCCAAGATTCATGGTTGTTTATTTTTCATGTGCATAGCCTTATCCCTTTCTAATCATGTGAATGAATTCAAGGTTTCATGCAATCTTATTTTAAATCAAGCATGATCTTTTACATGTGGCCTCGTAGCTTTGCTTGCTTCGGCCGAGATTCTTCTTCGAGTTTTACGCATGCATGAAATACAAATATTGAATTCATGGTCTCAGTATACTCTTGAGACCTTCAAAAACCTCATATGGTGTCCAGTAATCATCCATGGTGGCTCGGTCTTTTCTATGATGAGTGGAAGTAGCAGCATTGGGCGTTGGAGGAAGATGAATACGTCGTAAGAGAGCTTCAAATGCCACGAGATATTGAAAAACTTCATTTAATCATGCGAGGTACAGGATGACGGAAGTTTCTTATTGGATCATGGATGTGGAATGAGACATGTGTCCAAGATCTCCCATGAGATCACATGGATGGTCAAGATTACATCTCCATTTTAAAAATATGTCCCACATCGAAATAGCAACATGGAGATTCACAGCCGAAGTATCAATTCATCCCAGAATTCAGTCAAAATTCTCCTCCCCTATCAACGGTATTTCCCCATACCATGTTCTTCATGAATGCTCTACCCCCACCCTATGCCTCTATGCCACCCTACACGGTGGCGCCACTCTGTGGGCGTGCTATGCATCCACTATGCCACTCTTAGGCTAGATCTTCCTAGCTTCCCCATGGGTGTGGTCGAACCTTGTGGTCCCGCATGTGCCTCTATTTGAGGCTAGCTAGCTAGCTCGTGGTTGGGCCCCATTTTTTAAGTAAAGACAATAAAAAAAAAAATTAGTAGAAAACTAAGTATGCACTCAAATGCATGTCCATATTTAAACACAAACCAACCCATGCATGGCTACCTTTCTATTCCTCTTCTCATCTTCTTCAACCATTTCTTTTTCAAACATGAATTCTAATGAACTTCAATAATCCTTAAAAGGATGCAACCTTAATGTTGTAAACAATGTAACACACATGATACAAGTTCTTTGAACTTAGTAAAATTGCATCAATCGTCTGAATTCCATTATCAATTTCACTAAGGATAGTTCCTTTCTTCTTGTTGATCATCATTGACATCCATTGACACCCATTGACAACAAATAAAATCTTCATACATAAAGTGGTCCCAGTAGTTATTTCATGCACAACCAAAAAATTCCAACAATGAATCTCATCATTCATCAATGGTTGGGTAATAAACCAAACACCTTTCCATCATGTTTCCATGAATTCATAGACACAATACCAAATAGTAAAAATCATGGATCACATATTTATCTCAAGCATGAATCTATCATCCAGAATTAGTTTAAACTCAAACCTATGTTTTAAAAGTCATCATAATGTTTGAGATATGAAATTCTGAATATACCAACTCATCATCTTCAAGAAGTCATTCTGAAAATTTCAAATTGTTCAATTACATCTATGTCCCTCTACATGAAAGGACATAGTTTCCATAATACTCATCATTCTCCCCAACTTAGGAATTTCTTGGGCTACATTTTATTGAAATAAAAAACCTTTCATGGCACATGATTCATCCACTGCTGAATGTGGTTCCACAATCAGGATAACACGCTTATATTAATCATCAACCTAAATTGAAAAAACAACATCCTCTTAAAAGTGTTATAGTATAGGTTTTCTCGTAGATGCATGTGTGATGCTCTTACTGAGTCATGTTTAAGCACTTCATCTGTATCAAACATAGAGTCCAAACTAAAACTAATCAGTAGTGTTATTGGACCCAATTATTTTTACAATATTATCCTGATCATTGGGATAAATCATCCTTATTAGTATGGCTTAGGGATACATCTTATAAGTTCGTGCTATGTTTTTTAAAGGTTTAAAACTTAGACATTGGTTCTATATAGTTTAAAGTATTAGATTTATATCTATGAAACATTGTTAGATGGTTGAGATGATATGGTTTAGATTATTCTATTATATGTTCTATTAATATGGTTTTTTTGAAACATTGTTAGATTTTTGAAAACTGAACATTTTTAGATGGTTTATATTATTCTATTATATATTCTCTACACATGGTTTTTTTCAGCGTATTGGTACTGGGGCTGCAGAATCTTCTATATTTTTTTATTTGTAAGTTTATATTTAGTGGCGGTTTAAACTACCGCAAACGAAATAGGTCATATTTTGTGGTGATTTATACTACCTCTATAGTTTTATATTCTTTTATTGATGGCAGTTAAAACTGCCACTAAATAAATAGGTGTTATTTTTTGGTGGTGGTTATGGTGGTTTAGAGGCAGTTTTAATGTAAAAAAATTAGTGGCGGTTTAAAATGCTGTTAAATACGCCATATTATTTTCACATGAAACCGCCGCTAAAACCACCAAAAGCACCACTAAATATACTTACTACAAAACTTCACAAAAAACACCGCTAAATTAAAGAAAACATCACGTGTTAGATGCCGACACCCAATTTAGTAGCAGTTTAATGAAACTGCCACAGAATCATATGGTGGCGGTTTAAACCGCCGCTATGAATTGCTTTTCTTGTAGTGCCTCGTGCAATAATAAACGAATGAGGCACACAATTCTACAATAATAAAATAGAATCCAAAATAAAGAAATTTTGAGTGCGTCATAAGTCTTTGACTACATACCACCCACATATAAATGGGAAATAAGAGGTGTCCAACATATAGATAAAGAGTATTTTGTAAAAGACAGTACAACCCATCATAAAGGATTGTAGTAAAAAGACATAGGATGCATTATAAGTATAAATAACTGCCTAAAAAATCCCCTTGAGTATGTACCTATATAGAATTGTTTATGAAAAGCACTATCTCTTTCCTATTGAGTTCAAACGTAAGGATTACTACATCGTAAAGAATGTAAACTTGGAATTTGAAAAATCTAGAGAATATAGGAAGTTATAGATGATAGAGCTTGAAGAAGTGAGAAGGGAATATTATAAGAATTCACTATTCTATAATGAGAATCCCAAATCTTTCCATAAAGAGATCATATAGAAAAGAATATTTGATATTAGAGATAAAGTTTTATTGTTCTCTTTAAGAATTAAGCGCATTCCAGGTGAACTTTATTCTAAGAATATTTGTCCAACATTGTAACTAAAACTTTTCTATTTGGTGTAGTTGAAATCAAGGGGGAGATTAAAATCATCCCTCTAAGGTGAATGGATAATATGTGAAGAATTAATATTAATACTTTTAGAAAGAAATAATGGATGATTCCAAAATCCTCCATACTACCATTGAATAAAGAATAGTCAGGTTATCTATTTTCCTCATATTGATCTGGATACTCACTCTATGAAAATAAATTTCTTGATAAATACATTATAGAATTAACTTGAATTGTGCCTAAGAAAATTATGGGGTAGAGGGACAAGTACCTTAGGATGTAAATACCTTTTTCTTTTCTTTGGCTATTTCTAGGTGTTTTTTCTTTGAATAAGGTGAATCAAAATGTTAAGAAAATTTTTTTTATGGATCTGTATATAATTTATTGATGTTTTTATTTTTAGATTTTTGGAGTGTTTTTCAACTAGAAAAAATTTATATGAATGTTTTTAGGTCTAGGGAAAATACCATTCTAGAATGGAAGGAGTTAATTAGTTCTAAAATTTTGAGAGTTAAATGATTGATGATTGATTTTTCCACTATTTCATGGATACTATTTTCTTTAGAACTAGAAAAAGGGTTGTAAATGAAAAAGAACTTAGTGGAACCAAAATCATAGCATGTGGGAAGTAGACCGATGAACTTGAATATGAGTACCATGACCTTGTTAATTTATTAGAACCTCAGGGGGCCTCTATAAAAGACAATTATATAGATTATATAAACTAGAGTAAAACAAGTAGATGGTAACTAATCTATAAATATTAATTAGTCAAAAAAATCACATGTGTGTGTGTTATCCATCAAATAAGAGTTAAAGTTACCTGAGAGTTGATTTCACAAGCATTAATTCTATTCCTTGACTATTACAATTGGCCTCAGGTGATACCTACTATTTTGGGATGGTTTAGTTATGAGTCTAATTACACTCACTCAATAAGTTATTTTCATAAATATGGATGGGGAAATTCATTAAGTGTTAATTAATAAATGGGGTTGATAGATTTTGTGAATTTTGAACTAGGATGAACAATGGGAAGATGATATATCTAAATTTCATTTATGAAGTATCAAGGAAGTGAGAAAATGAACTTTGTAAGGGAAGATTTTGGGGGAGAAATTTAGGAAAGTGTCATTGGATAAAAAAATTATTCCACTAGGATATATTCTTTTTATAACCAAAAACTAGAAAAAAATTTCAAATTTAAGTGATATGGGGAATTAAATTTATATAGGATCCATGATAACTCAAATAATGTGTGAACCTAAGATTTTCTTCTTCTTTGGATAGTGTACTTAGTTCTATGTAGGATAATTCTTTTTAATAAATGGAATTCATTGTATTTATAAGGATTGTAATAAAATAAGTGTGGGGGAGTGATTTGATCCAAATTTTCCAAATTTTTATCTACTTTTTATAGAAAATTAGCCTCATAATTTATTTGAATCCTAGGTAATTTAACCACTTTAGTCATATTTTAGAAAATTGGAAATGTTTAAATAAATGGATTTTAACATGGTTTTTAGTGTTTTGTTTAATTTTTTTAATTAATTACAAGCCATAATTTAATTAAGAAATTTTTATTTAAATGTTTAAATGGATTAAATATTCAATTTTATTTGTTTCAAACCTTTTGGAATTTATGGAAATCTATTTTTTTTATTCAATGATTTTTTTGGTATAATTGATAAAAGGCATCTGATTTTGATTTTTCACTATTTATCTGTTTTTTTGCTTAATATGTAATAATACTACACTGAATCAGTTTACAATTTTATAGAATAAAGAAAAAAAGTAGTAAAGGTTGGTGTTATAGTCGATCATTCCTTGAGTGATCATGAGTTAAATTCAAAAAAAATTGAAGCTTCTATATGAATCCAGTCCAAGGTGACCTAACGTTCATTGCATGGTCATTAAATTGATTACATAAGGAGATATGGATTGACCATAAGTCTCCATGGTCAACCATAAAAATTCATCAAGCTACTATAAAGGTACTCCCACCAAGTGGCCATATGAAGTAATCCAAGGTCGATCGCAGTAATCCAAGCTACCACAACACCACCTACCATGATAGGAATCTACCCCATGAACTCCACCTAACATGCCTCCTCTTCACCCGTATCATGATCAATTGATCGATCAAACCTCCCTATCAAATAAATATTCCCAATTGAATGCACCCTCTTATGTAATTTCATTGCATGAAAACCTCAATCTACAAGGTAATCAACCACAAGTGAGAATTTAAACTTACCATGGAATCTTTCGACTAACTTTAAGGAATGTGTGTGGAAACTCGAGAAACCATGTCTTGCATAATTGACTAAAACCATTCAAGATACCACACCACATCCTTCAAACTTGACCATGGAAAACTAAAGATTGAATGCACTAATAGGTTGTCACTCTATCCCTCCTTACATACATAGGTAGATCTTTTCACATGGTAGGTGTCACATGAGAATACCAGTTGCATGTGATTCAATAATCCATTAACATGATCAGCCACATTTCCTCTAACCTAACCCAAGCCCAAATAACTTATCCATATTCCATGAGAATTCTCTCAAGTAGTGATCAAGAAACTAAACCATGGAGGATCAAATTATGTGAAGTTGATGCAATATGATGGATAATCATATAAAACCAAAGCTGAACACTGACCTTTTTGTGTGATGTGTTCCCTATGAATGTCCAAGAATGGAGGGGGGTTTTATCTCCCAAAGAACTGGTTGTGAGATGATGGTTTTCCTTAAAGAAATCATAGTCACATCCATATTATAGTGCAGCACCACCCTTGGTGATCCTATGCATCGTCCCCAATTTCCCCAAGATTGAGCCTGATCTCCCCTTCACACTTGATCCTATCCACACTTAGCTCTCTAATTTTGATCACAGGTCCTCCTTTTGACTAATCTAAGCACAATCATGCTCATGATCACTCATCAACACAATCACTATGGTCTCTAGTGTAGATCCTTATGATCAGACCAAGCATCCAATCTAGTTTCTCATCGATCCAGCTACAGTATGCTCAATTAAATCCCATCAAATCAAGTAAAAATCAATAGCATCACATTACACCAAATAAACCTCCACTAAGATTTTTCCCCAGTGTTTTACTAAATTCCCAAACCATACCCCACCCATATAGTGTTGAACCCTGTTCCAATTAGCTAACATGATTCAAACCATCTACATTCCTAGATCAAGCTAACCATCTCATGTTTAGATAAAGTATATAAGAATTGAAGTACAAGACCATCCAAGAACACTTAAAGGAAACTGAATCCCAATACTAACAACACTTCAGTCCCACCAACTCAATATCAATCCCTTATCTATCCTAATCACCCAATTTTCACATACACAAGGAACTCCCCCGAGTGGAATGTGATTTTTGATTTCCATTTCACTAAGAAATAGTAAATCACCTCTACTCTGATTATTCTATAAAGCATAAAGAATTTGATCATGGGGAGGGAATATTTCATTAAAAATAATTGATAAGATTCTCAGCTCGAAGAATCTACACCGTAGAGCTTTACATGTAGAGAAAATCAAAGGAGAGGAAGTAAAGAGAAAATTTTAAGGAATTTTTCTGAAATAATTCAATGGAGATAGAAAATATATTAGTGGTACTCGTATAGATGAAACTTTTAAGAACATGGAGATCCTTTGATAATTATACTATAAATTTGGAACTATTTACTAAGGGGAGGGGGTTAATTCTATTATTACTCAATTGAGAGATGATTTTTTTCTTTTAATCACTTCATTTTCATTTATTTTCACTATAATTCACCTATAATGGCACATTGGACCCTTAATGGTTAAGACAATTTGATTCCTCTTTCCTCTGTTAATGAATTCAATACTTAATTGGTAATTATCTTTTATTCATATCTCTAGAATTTTTTAACTGCATTTAATATTAGGTGATTTCATTTTATTCTATGCACTTAAATTCTTCTTCTTTTCTACCTATTTTTCACACATAAATGACTTAGAGTTTCTTTATTACTATGATATTAAGAAGTTTGATAAACTATGATTGATTAGAGTTATCTAGTCACTGGGATAGGAAATATTATGAATCGTAGTGACTATTTAATCCCTCTAATTAATCCAAAATAGCAAGGGGTGGGTAGTCATTTGTGGTTTTATTTGAATAAATATAGAATATATGAGAGAAATGGAATAATAATTTAATGGTTAAGGATGGGGATATCAAAGGTTAAAACAATACTCTTTAATATAATTCTAAAAATAAATCAATTGCATCCAATAAAATTCACTCACTGTTTTCACACCTTAAACCCATCAAAACAAAATAAAACAACATGCTTGTAACACTCTACCAACCATTTGTATATCCCACTCCTCCACCTCCACCTATATATCTCACTCCTCTGCCTCCTCCTTCATAGTTTCCAATATATTATTTGTTATATATTTAGGATTTAAAATATCATGTTTTAGCATATGGGATCATAAGTATAATAGCCAATGCCCTTACAGGTTGGGAAAAATATGGTGAAATTTGAAATTTTTGTTCTAGGTTTGTTTTTTAGAGGAAAATGATAATTTCTCCAATTATATAATCTCGGATAATTTTCCCAACCAATTTATTGGGCCTAGGATAGGATGTTTACACTAATATAAGATTTAGTGTAATTCTAATTTGTTCATATTTTTAGCGAATAATTAATATTTAATTAATTAAATAATAATTAATTTTTTAAATTCTTTCAATGATATCTCTTAAAAAGAAGAATATATTGAGATTATAACTCTATTATTAGTTTAAAATATGAGGTTTTTCTTAGGTGAGTCATAAACCCATCACTAACATTGGGACCGAGCTTGAGCCCCTTTTTATTTTCTTTTTTCCTTTTTCTTTCTTTTCTTTTTATTTTTACCTTTTCTTTTCCTACTCCCCCGTGTTACTTCTCTCATACACACCCCCACACACAAACTTTTGGGTCATTTTTGGACAATATAGAGATATAGGGAGGAATATGGGAAGGGGATCCCCACCATCTTCATCTAAGGAGCTGGATCAGAATGTAGTGGATGTCGGGCATAGATATGAGCTTGAATCTTCAGGGTATTTCACCATGAGGTAGGATATGTGTTTAGTTATTTTATATCTCCCAAAAAATTATCCACGTTAATTTTTAAAGCCTTATATGTGTTTTTGTGGACCCCTAGAGGGCCAGTTTATGGTTTTTTGGGAGAAATGGGGGTTTTGAGGAGTCTAGAGTGTTTTTTAGATGGGAAATACCAATTAAAGGGTGTTTAGTTTAGATAAATAAGATCATGTGTTCTTCATTTTAGATGAGGTGAGGAAGAAGGGAAGACACAACATGTAGTCCCAGTGGACACACCATGTGGATGTGGTTAGGGGTGTGATTAGGTACTTAACTAGAAACACCATGTCGAGCCACATGATTATGTCGAGTACACAGCCAAAATCTATATGTTTCACATGTACAAAGGCCATGTTGGGTACTTATTTAGATCCTATATAGGGTACATGGATAGGTACCCCATGTTACTTACACACATTCTATGTTCAGTACATGATGTGTAGTCATTAAAAGTGTAGACTGAGTGAGATGTGACAAGTGACCAGGGAAGATTCTCAGTGGTTCATATTGTGTGCATGATGTATACATTGTGTACTCCCTACTTAGATGTGTTTTTTTCTATTTTCTCCATAGAATAAAAATGGGACTTGTGAGTAGTCCATTCTAGGTGTTTTCACATGTATATTGTGATAGTGAAATCATTTCAATGATTAAAGGCCATTTGGATAGCATTTTTTAAAGGAACAGTCACGGTATGTGTGATAATTGAGAGGGGGAGGGGGTGAATCGGTGATATTTTCTTTTTATGTTTTCATATGTAAGAAACAACCTTTTCCTTTGATTATATAGAATTGATTCTATTGGAAAACATCAAAAAAGAACAACTACATGAACCCAGGTATTTATAAGGTTCACTACTCAATATGATTAGCTAGTCCTTAGCATAAATTGGAATTAATCCAAGGCCACCAAGCCACTTTAAATCAATCCTTTTAGTGGTTATAGAAAGTCAATAATATCCATTCACTTTCATAGAACTATATTCATTAAATATCCCGAAGTCTCATCGCATTGATAAAATATATAATAATGTTTTGTAAAAACTGTAAGGACCTTAAATAACATGATTCATTTTGTTGTCATTGTGATCTTAAACTTTCATCACACTTGTCCTTCTTACAATTACTTCTTCTTCCTCTTCACTTTCACAAATAGTAGTGAGTAAGAACCTTATTCCATCTAGTAGTAGTTCATCCATTAAGTTCATCTGATGCATCATTCTAGTATAATACCTCTAGTTCCTTCTTTAGACTAATACCAATATAACTCCCTAATATTCTTATCACTTATTCAACTCATTAGAACAATCATCTCTACACACCATTCTTCAAATACAAACTGATGGAAAACTTTTCATGATATCCTTAAAACTAAAACCTTTTCATAATATTTATCTAATCATCTCTTCACTTCTAAATCAATTCACATAGCTATCAAAAATTCATGCACTCACCTCGAAACACCAACCCCCTTTATATAGAAAACATATCTCTGAAAATATAGGGAGAAGTGTGAACTTGAAATTCAAATATCCCACTCAAACTTTGAATGTTCCACTCACACTTTATTCAGTTGACCGCATTCAAACTTCTTAAAAGATAGGATCTTTCCATAAGACTCTACATAAACAAAAACCTTTAAAATTGTCTTAGAACTCAGTGAGAATCATGAGTTTTCTTTCATGATTATTGAAACATTAAATGGCCAGATCAGAATTTTCATATTAAATAATTTACAAAAACATTATAAAGATCTCAGAACCTTCCATACAATACAAATTCGAAACATTTATTCTGTTTTGTGAAACTTCATATTGTATTTTCTCAAAACTTCATAGGAAAACATTAAACTCTTTCCCAATATTCTTATTTCATCTGATAACTTGATTTGGAAAGATTCAATAGTTTCCTTTTCTAGAAAGCTTCTGTTTGATAAACTTCATTCAAAAAAATACTAATGAATTCATAGATATATATATATATATCAAAATCCCTTTCATATTAAGCTTCCATAACCATTCCTCTATATAATGACTTTGCAAAAGGTTCATCTAGTGAACTTGATCCAATGACTTTGAGATTCCTCATCCAATGAACCTATTCACAACCTTCATTTTAATGAACTTATACACATTTGATTGGATTAACTTCATACACTCCAAATTCATTTATTCATATTGTGAGCATTGTATAATTCCATCTGGTAAACTTCATACACCTCTTTTTCTGATCTAACTCTATTTTCAAAAACCTCAAAACTTAAAACACTCTTCCTCTGATCGATAGACTTCATAAAATTCTGATCGATAACACTTTTTACCATCAAAAATATATATTTTTATAATCTTAAAAATCAATATCCACCTTTATATTTAGCTTGTATCATGAGAAATTTCACTTCCCATGATGTTTTTAATTTTATGTTCAGTAAATAATCGCCTATTTTTAACATTGCCAACTATTCTCTCTGATATAACTTATAAGAAAAAATGGATATGAGATATAGTACCATACTCTATCCATTAACCTTGAGTTTTTGTACTCAATTTGATTACATTTTTAACTCAACAAAGTAAATTGATTTATGTTCACAATAATTTTAAGTGTTTTACATTGAATAAAAAAGTACAACACTCAAGAAAACATTTTTACAATACAAACAGCTTCTTATTAACTCATTCAGCTTATTAGAAACACCTAAAGAACCTTTTTACCTCAATAATATCCCCCTTTGTATTTGTTTTTAACCAAGGAACATAAATCACTTAAACATTATAACTCAATAAATGGATCACTTATCCGATAATTTTAAGCCTACATGAGCGAAATCGGTGTAGGAAACAAGAATCATTGAACAATAATACCACATTATCCTTAAATATTGATTTAATAAACTTTTTTTTAAGATATTAAAAACATATTATTTCCCTTTTAAATTTCATCAATAAACTATAGGAACAACTTATTTCTTCCACTTCAAAAAAATGTTAAAAATAGTTCACACACACTAAAATAACATATTATCTTTTTTTTAAACTCGCCTTAAATATATGATCTTCCTTAAAAAGTAAAGAACATACCAATGGATATATTTATGTTATATATTTTCTCAATCTTTGAAAACACTATCCAAATACAAGATTAGAGAGGGGATGGAATACCACATTCCTTAACCTTGAAGAGATTGAGGTTGTATACCCATGTTCAACCTCAATTTATGAAAGGTTTCCTTTGACAATGGTTTAGTAAAGATAAAAAAACTTGATCCAATATAGAAAAAAACTCCAAAATAAATTCATTTATTTACACTTGATCTTTGATTAAGTGATATTTAATATTAATGTTCTTGGATAAACAATGGTTTACTATATTCTTAATGAGATTTATAACACTTTTATTATCACAACTCAAAAGAAGGGGAAAATTTACATCAACTAAAAAATATTCCAAATGTGTCTTCATTCACATTAACTATGTAGCAGCTTGATTGGTAGCTACATACTCAACTTTAACCATTATGAGAGTTACTAAGTTTTTCTTATTTATATGAAAACTCACATATCTTTCTCCCAAGAATAAAACTACACCTGATGTGTATCTTCTGTCATCATCACAAACTTCCCAATCGGTATTTATGTAACCAAATAGATCAATATTTCTTAAAATATCATACTTTATTCTAAAATAAATTGTGCCTTTGATATCTTTGATAAATATTTTTTCTTCTATAATATGAGATCACTTTAGATCACTTTGATACTAGGCACATAATATAACATCATATATTATATCTGGCCTTGAAGAAGTTAGATATAACAAGCTTCCAACCAAATTTTTAAACTCTTTAGAATAACTTCATTTAATTTCCCATATTTTGAAAAAAAATCTCACTGAAATTGGTGTGGAAACAAGTTTTAAATCTTTCATGCTGAAATTTTTCTAGATTTTCTTAGCATAATTCTCTAAGGATAGGAAATTTTATTTCTTATTTTTATATATCAGTAATCCAATAAAGTATTTCATTTCTCCCAACATAGACATTTCAAATAACTTCTTAATTTCTTTATAAATATTTTCACAAGTTTCTTCATTATTCCCTATGAATATAATGTCATCGACATTGAAAATCACAATAAGGGAAACCTCCTAATTTTCTTTTCTGTAAAGGTTACTATCAACTCTTCCTTTCTTGAAATTAAACTTACTTAAGCAGGTTTCCAGTTTAAAATACCAAACTCTTAAAGATTGATTCAACCCATAAAAATACTTCTTCAACTTTCACACATAGATTTCATCTTTACCAAAAATAAATCTACATGGTTGTTATATATAAACTTATTTATAGATCTCTCCATTAAGAAAGTCCAACTAGAAATCCATCTATAATATCTTATATATTTTGTGTACAATGATAACAATAAATATTATGATATTTTCAATCCTTTATACTGGGTAAAAGGCCTTATCAAAATCAATTCCTTTAATTTTTTGAGTAACCACTACAAACTAGTCATTCCTTGTTTCTTTTTACTTAACATTTTTTATTCAATTTGTTCCATAAAACCCATTTTGTACCAATAACATTCTTATTGTTTCATTTGGGTACAAATTATTGTGTATAATTTTTATCAATCTGATATAAATCTTTATTCATGGAATCAATCCATTCTTAATTATTTAAAAATTCTTCAACATATCTTGGCTCAACCATGAATATAAGGAATTTTGTGAAAATAACCTGGTGATATTCTATCTTGAACTTACTATTCTTGATATCCATGTATATTTTAGACTTCCACTTACTTCCTCATCCTAGGATAAGATGAACGAGATTTTTCCTCATCACTCGAAATAGAGAAGTTAGAATATTCATCTTGAATAACTTCTAAATTTTTACATTTGTTAGAAACTTTGTTATGTTGTTAAAAAAAAATTTATCTTTACTTTCTATTATATCCTCAGCTGACTGTGAAATTTTCTATAAGAATATTCAACACTTTCACATCTATAGATTCAACAATCATTTATGTTTCCTTATATTAGAACCCTCTACCATAGGGGGGTATCCATGAAAGATTTCATCAATGCCTCATTGATCCAACTTCCCTATATTTTAACCTTTGACTTTAATAATGTAGGGATAACCAAAAATATTTAGATATTTCAAACTTGGGGTTATTTTTAATACATATAATAAGGATTCGTATCAGATTTTTTCTAATAGAAACACCGATTTTGAATGTGAACATCTACTCCAATATCTTACCTCTAAAATGTATCAAGAAGTATCATGTTCAATCAACATAATTCAGTCCATCTCAACCAAAATTTTATTTCTTATTTCAGAAATATTGTTCTGTTTTGGTGTGTATATCACACAAAACTCATGAAGAATTCCGTTATTTTCAATATAATCTCTAAAATTCCCATTTTTGTACTTGACACCATTATCAGTTCAAATATTCTTCATGGAATAACCACATTCCTTTTTAAAACTTCTCTTAAAGCTCTTAAACATCTTGAGAGCCTCTGAATTATTTTCAAAAACATAATACATGTGATTTGAGTAAAATCATCAATAAAGGAATAAAGTACTTATTTCTTTTTTTTATTAATCTATCATGGTCCCACATATATCAAAATATATAACCTCTAAGGGATGAGTTTAATGTATTTAGACTTTCTTATATATAGATTTTATAATCTTCCCTTTTTGAAATATTGAACAACACCAGTCTTTTCTTCTTACTATGTTAGTAATATCATGAATTATTTCTCTCTTTGTCTTCTTAATTGTATTTTTCAAACACATATTCCCCAACCTCTTATTCCATGATGAGTTTCTTCCATCGTGATTAGATATCTTGAAAACTATGTATCACAACTTGAAACAAGTTTCACTTGGTTCATTTTACTTTTGTAAAAACTTTCTCATCTTTAAGTTATTTAAGAAAAAAGCCATTTATTCTGAAAAAAACATTATTTACTCCATCACGGAGTTATGAAACACTCAAAAAGTTAGGTTTTAGTATGTCAACAAATAAGGATATTTTGGATTTTGAATTTTCTTCCCCAATGATAGCAGATCCAACACTTTTTATTATAAGGGACTTATCATTTCCAAACATCACAGTCCCTTCTTTGTGATCCTTTATACTTTTCAAAAAAATCAAATATCTAGTGATATGTGAAGAACACCCATTTTCTAGTATCTAAGGTTATTATCCTTTAGTATATTTGAGATATATTTTAATAACTAAGTCATTCTCTCTTTTTTTCTTCCTTCACATGAGTTTTTTTATATATTTAATAAAAAAATTATTATATGGATAACATAATAAGACATACTTTATCCAAATTTCTAGGATGATCACATATTTCACAAATAGTTTCCATAGGTTGGGATCTTTTTTCAATATTTAAAATTTTATCAAGTTATATTCTTTGTGTGGGTTGAATCCCCCTCAAATTATGCCTCTAGTTTCTCCTGTATTCATTGTAATTTTTATAATTAAACAAGAACATATTCATTGTATTCCCAAAGCCTCCACAGTACAATAAATATCCATAGAATCGTATTTTACTTTGTAACTTACATGATATTAATAATTGTGTGCATGGTCTCCATCATCATTCTTACCATCCACATTTTCACTTTGTTTTATACCAAATTTTTGGAAACCTATTGAAAACTTCTTATTATATTTATATTTCTTATCATCCTTTACAAGATCTCTAACGGTGGTACTTTTTGGTTCATACTTTGAAAAAATATAAATTTTAGGATTTTTAAATTTTCTTTTTTTGGATACATGGTCTTATTCACTTTATTTTTCCTTTGAATATAATTAACCTTGTTTTTAACCTCTAAGGATTATTTTTTAAGATCATTTTGAGGTTTAAATTTTGTATAACTTTCACTAACTTTTGAGATATATTTTTTGAAGTGTGTTATTTATCACTCAGATTCAGAAAGTTTATTTTGAACAAGATCTAATTATTTATACTTCACCTTTATCTTTTCTTTAAGAATGATGTTGAAGTTCCTCTCTTAATCAGGTAACTTATTCTGATTATCAATCTATTTTAGAAACTTGGGTTTTTCTTCAATAAAATATTCCTGATTATTTTCTAAAATATTTTCTTTCTTTAACTTATTGTTCTCTTTCTCTAGTCTCGTGATATTTTTAAGACATAATTTCAACTCTCTATTAAGCATAAACTCCATATAACTCTATTTTTATTGTTCTTTAAATTTATTTCTTTTTCCACTGGTGAACTTTTCATTATTCACTTATGCAATGAGAAATTTTTCAGTAGTATCATCACTATAGTTTTTAGCTTAAAATTAACTGTCATTATCCTCATCACATTTGAATAAAAAATTATATTATTATATTTAAGTAACTTCTTATCATTTCATTTATAAAATTACATTGATTTGGCTACCTTATTTTTTAGATATCTTATTGAAATTTTATCTTCTTCATTACTATCTTCATATTCCTTTAATCTTGGAAAATTTTCTATAAAACATCCAATGGATATGAAACTAAATCACTTTAACAATAAATTTAATTTGTACTTACATGCACCTACTTTCACCCTTTTAGAAAAAAAATAAATATATTCAAAAAAAATATTACATACCTCATCTTTAGAGTAATAGTCACAAACTTATTATTTGGTAACTTTATTGGACTTTCCTTTACTTGCAGCTTTGGAAGAGATTTATTGATCAATTATCCATTTATTCTTAACCTACTTTTCTATTCTCATTTCATAAGTAATGGTAATTCTATGAAGATTATCCATTGATAGAGTTTTATGGTCTATATATTCTAAATATGATACTTTGGAATCAAATTTATCTAGAAGAAATATTAAAATATTTTCAACAATAGTTGAATCTTCCAAATTCTAACTGAAACATTTTATAGTGATTAAAATTCCATTAAATCTTGTAAACAAGATACTAATAGATTCATCATCACCCATATTAATATCTTTATAATTCAATCTTCATATCTGTAGTTTATCCTTTTTCAATTTTGTATTTACTTCATAAATGTCTTTATCTTTCCCCAGGTGCCTTTAACTATTCTAATACCTTTAACCCTTAGAAATTAACTTTCAAAGGGAGAGAAAATTATAACATTTCTAATTCTTCCATCAATATCAAAATTATTCTTATTAGTATATGTTAAAAGAACACCCTTAGTAGGAGTAGGAAAACGATCTGTAGTAGCTTCAAGAACGTCATATACATTGGATATAAGATAAGATAACATTCTATCCTTCCAGTTATGATAGTTTTTCAAATTGAATATAGTAATCCTATTACTATTAATAGATTTATGAACATCCATGGAAACTTTCCTTATCTCCAAAATTCAGCAAAGATTCAATGAAGGAAACCTTCATTCTGATATTAATTGAAAATATTAATTAGGATCTCTATGATCACTGAGAGGGGGAGGGGTGAATCGGTGATCTTTTATTTTTATTTTTTCTTATATAAGAAACAAAATTCACCTCTGATTAGTGATAATTGACTCTGTTGGAAAAAATCAAACAATCACAACCATAGGAACAAAAGTATTTACAGGGTTCTCTACTCAATAAGAGTATATAGTCCTTTGATGGTTTAGAATTAATCCAATACCACACAACCACAATTAAACAATACCTTTAGTGGTTATATCAATCATGGAATATCATTTCACTTTTTTAGCACTATAATAAATCGATAGTGCATATGCTTCACCCCACTATTTTTGGTGGGGTGGTAAGGGTTTGGGTGGGGTGAGGGGAAGGTCATAGGGTCAAGTCCTTGGGCCTGCGATTTACTGTAGTTTTCTTCCATGCATTGTGTTCTATGGTGGTAGATGTAATAGGCCTATTATCTATAAATTAATATTTAAAAAATAGTTCATATTATTCACACATAGATAAAAGATATAAAAATGTTTTTTAATATTAGTAAGAATATTCACTAATAGTCTTAAGTGTGTTTTCATCATGATTCTTAAACTTTATTAAAACTTTCCCTTCTTACAAGTACTTCTTCTTCCTCCTAACTTTCTTACACAGTATCATACAAGAACCTTATTTTCTTGGTAGCAATTTTATCAGTAAGTTTTTTATAGCATGTCCATATGGTATACTCTCTCTAGTTCCTTATATAGAATGATATTGATTTGATTTCCTATTTGGTTGATCGTTTATGAAACATGTTATATGGATCATCTTTTCACACCATTTTTATGATTCCAATAGATGGGAAAGTCTATATGGTATCCTTCAGACCGATGCCTCTTCAAAAATTTCATTTGATGAACTCTTCACTTCAGTATCACTTCACCCAA
Organism: Viscum album; assembly: GCA_963277665.1. Classification (NCBI taxonomy): domain Eukaryota; kingdom Viridiplantae; phylum Streptophyta; class Magnoliopsida; order Santalales; family Viscaceae; genus Viscum; species Viscum album. The sequence continues at coordinate 1,070,643,584 of OY728139.1, read as the reverse complement.
CTACCAAAAATTAATGCACACACCTTAGTACACCAACCACCTTTATATAAGAAACATATCTCTAAAAATATCAGGAGAAGTCCGAAATTGAAATTTTAATATCCTTCTCACACTTTGAATATCCCACTCACATTTTCTTTAGTTAACTGAATTAATACTTCATAAAATATTGGATCCTTCCTCCAGACTCATCATCAACAAACTCCTTAAAACTTCTATAAATCTTGGTGAGAATCATGATATTTCTTTAATTATTATTGAAACATTGAATGGAAATCTTAGTATCATCATATTAAATACTTTATAAAGATCCTAGAACCTTTAATTTAGTGCAACTTCAAAACACCTCTTCTATCTGGTGAAACTTTATCTGATATTTACTCACAATTTTTGAAGAAAACCTTGAACTCTTTTGTAAGATTAATACTTTGTTTTATGACTTGATTTGGAAAGATTAAACCATTTCCTTTTCTAGGAAACCTATGTCTGATGAACTTCATTAAGAAACATTTATCTGATGAATTCATAGATCTCAATCAAACTCCCTTTCATTGTGATCTTCCATAACCAATCCTATGTTTGATGAATTTTTAAAAGGTTTATTAAGTGAACTTGATATGATGAATTTGATATTCCCCATTTGATAAACCTACTCACAACCTTTTATCCAATGAACTTATAAAAGTTTTATTGTCTTAACTTCATACACTCTAACTTTATTTCTTCATATCATAACCTTTTTATAAGTACATATCGTATACTTTTTACAACTCTTTGTCTGATCCAACTCCATTTTTGGTAACCTCGAAATTTCAAGCACTCTTCCTTTGATTGGTAGACTTCCAAAAATTCTGGACGATAACACATTGTACCATCAAAACTCTATATATTCATAATCTCCAAACCTAAAATCCTATTTTGGACTTAATATTGTATCATGAGATTCCAAGACCCCCTCTATCCAAAGTTGAAAAAATAGAGGAAGAAAGATAATGACACATAAGTCCCACCTCTAGTAGGCCTTGGGTTGGAAACTAGAACTAAGGGTATAAAAATATCATATATGGGAGGCATTAGCCTCTATAAATAAATTGAGATCTGGAGATAGGATAAAAACTAAAAAAATCATTATATAATATAAAAATAACCCAAAAACATTCCAAAATGCATGAAAAAAAAATAAACCAATACAACAGAAGTATCCAAATATATACCAAAAGGAAAGTCATATGGAAGTTACTCAATAGTTTCTCCCAACCCCAAGATATAAATGTTGATCTCAGTCCCCAAAGTCCACCCAAAAACCTGAAAATAGTTTATATACATACAATGATCATAACATGTATACTTAGTGGGTATATAACCAAGGTCTCAAGTGCACATGTGAAAAGATCATGTTAATGTGCCGGTGAAAAAGTAGAAGAACCAACAACCACATTGAGAGGTTAAATAACCATCCCAACCTCACCATGGATCAATTTTCAAATCATGTATCCAACATAGTTATATAGCATTGAGATTATAACAAATCAAGGTTCCTCAATGTCGCTTTCCCATTGATTTTCTTCTCTCACATCCCAAAGTTTAATGTCATATGCTCCCATCCATTCCATAAACGTCACATCACAACTAAATAACATCACAATTATCCCAAAGACACCTAGTACATATATGATTTTGGTTATGTTTCATCCATACCTACCCCACCCTTGCAAGGTCTAGCATCCTATGATAGTATTAGGCATCACCATACTATATCTCACCCAAAGACACCTGGGCCACCACATCTCATCTCATCATATGACTAGGTTAGTAGGGTATTATAAACATAAAGTAAATCAAACTAGTGACCTTCTCTTACTATACATAACCCCCACCACATATCACATCACATCACTACCTCATCACAGTACACCTCACCCAAAAACACCTAGGACAACACTACTAGGTAATCTCCAACACCAACCCATATCATCATTGTTGATGAACGAAGAGTAGGGAAGATGGTGTAGCCAGCCATCCATATCACCACCATCCTGGATGTTGGGGAAAACACCCAGAACCTAGAACCTCTAAGTGTTGGTAATTTTATCCAATTCAGGTGGGGTGTGTATATAAATAATATAAAAAACATGATATATAGATAGTACATAATACCCAACCTATGGTTTTGAAAACATTGCACTAGAATATTCAACCATAACCTTTACGACACACATTTACCATCACAACCACTACTACCACTATATGCAACACAACACACAACCACCACACAATCCCCACATATACTTCCATTTACTAAGACACTTCATTCAAATTTTTATTTCCCATTCATTTAATATTCAATTAATTAATCCATTTACCATGAAACCATTTCCATGCCATATAGTTTATTTAACATCCTATTTTGTTTCATTTTATTATATCAATTTACTTCATGGATAACTAGTAAACTGACACAACCACCGCACAGCAACTCTCCCAAACTCACCACAACCATCACCACAACACTACAACCTCTATTATCATCATGCCACATCAACCAATCTATCTCTTTATAACAACCACACATCATAATCATCGTAAAACCACAGCCACCATGCACCACAACCACTACACACCATATATCATGCCAAAACCACACATATACCCATATCCCATCCATGCTAATCAACCATCGCATCATAGCCCCACGCATCACATAGCCCAGCCGAGCACCTCCATCACCACAAAATATCCCAAACTACAAAAGGAAATCACCACAAGGCATCCACAGATAATAGAAACGCATTCTGTCTTCCACAATTATTCAAGGTATTTAATCACATTACTTATTAATTTAGCATAGGTATTATCACATAAACCAAATTCTTTGGGAAACTAGTTTGTTAGCCAAATATACATTCTTTAACCTTTTATTCAAGTTGTAAACACACAAAAACACAACAAGATTCGTCACATCATATCATAAACAGTACAAACAAGGATTCCAACAACCATTATTTTCAACAAGGCATCAACATGGCCTAATATCATCAAAAACAATATCAAATAAGTCAAGACATGAATATCTCCCCATACCCATAATTTTCAATTATTCTAATTTATTATCTTATTATGACAACCCTTAATATCCACCTAAAGGAAATAAAACCCATAAATATCTCAAAAATATCATGTAAAAAGATGAGAATGAGGATCCACTAACTCAAAGAATATTTCTAATATCAAGGTGCACCAAAGGGTGAAGAAGAAACAGGTCGTAAACCACAACTACACAAGAAAACCCTGGATCAACCTAAACTGCACCAAATGATCATAAAAAATTATACCAAAAATCACCCCAAACCCAAAAAATAATTACATAGTGGAACCCCAAATAAGAATGAAAGGAAAATAATAGATAAGGAAGAAGAAATCATCACTGATCACTAAAACTCAATCACCCAAACCCGTGGATGGAATTTAGAGGAAAGGGGTTAGAAGATATCTGAAAACCATCCAGGGTTCACCCAAAACTAAGAAGAAGCAATGATTGAATAAGGATAAGATCTATCAAATAAGATATATAAATCAGTTTTAAGTCACCTAACTTATGGCGTAAACTTTTATTTTACATCGTAAGTTCCAAGGGTCCGTGTATTTATGTTGTAAAATCCCCTTTTAATCTAAAAACCCTATGAAACCTTATCACCCAATAAAATTATTGGAACCTTAGGAAACAATTAACTAACACTATAAAACCCTTTCTTATGGCGTAACCACATTTTAAAACCATCCCCTCACCTCACACAATCTGTAAACCATCATCTTCACAAGCTGTAAACAACCTGCATACATTGTAAACCCATGTTTTATAGTTTAAAAGGTCTGATGAAATTCTATTGTAGCTCCAACCTCCACAAAACCTCTCAATCCTCCTCATAAGCACCCCCAACACCAAAAATTGTCAAATTAACAAATCGATAAGGCATGGACTATTACATTAGATACCTTTAAAATTATTATCATCCTTGAGAATAAAAACCAAACCTAGAAAGGAAGGGGTTCTAAACTACCACCCCACAAGATACCTCTCAAGGATCTCGTTAAACCTCAATACTACTACCATCCCAAAACACCTAATTGAAACACCAAAAAAACATCACATGTAACCACATTGCCACACTACCACATAAAGGCCTCTCACTGTGCACAACACCACTCATTTGGTACCAGCCATAACCACTAATCTCCACAAATCCATCCATATAAACATATCAACCTCTATATATCCTAAACTAACCATTACCAAAACCAACACACATAACTTCCCTAAACATTAAAATCATGAAATTTCATCTTCTATGTAGATATATTATCCACTTTAGGTGGCACTAACTTTCCCAAAAGGTTTTAATCATATCATAGTATAAAATTTCCTGATTAGGATTCAGATACTAAACTTTTAATATATAAAAATATTTATCATACATTAATAAAACTACACATATCATAAAATAGAAAGATCCAAACATCACATCATCCAAGAAAAACCAAACAGAGCAAAGAAAAACTCAAAACAACTCAGGGTACTGGACATGAATCTATGTATCTTTATCCTAAGTACTCTCCTCTAGGACACCATTTCTTTACAACATGTTAATCAAGTGAATGGTTCATCCATGAAACACCTTCTCTTGATGATCTTGGATCTCTACTAGATTCTCTATGAATTTCACATCATCCTTGATATTCAACTCTCCCCAATCAATAACATGGGAGTCATGATGAATATACCGATAAAGTTGGGACATGTGGAGGATGTTTTGGATCCTATCTAAACATCTCAATAGTATTTATTTATGGAATAAAGAGAAAAAAAAGTACAGCAAGAGGAAGAAAAGACCAACTAATACACCACCTCACTAACTCAACCCAACACCTCAAAGGGCCCAACAAACCCAGGATAAATCTTACTCCCCAACCAAACCTCTGCTACCCACATCAATTGGAGACTCTCAAGAACACATGGTATCCAACCTCAAAATCCAGAAGCCTCTACCTATTATTATCATAATCATTATGAAAGTACTGCATTTCCCTAATCCTATCTCAAACTAACTGGATCTTCTAGGTCATGTTTTTCACCACATTAGGACCAAAAACTATTAAAACTCTAGCCTCCATTCAGCATAATGGATAACAACACGGATTCCCATACAACACCTAAAACAGATCCATGCTAATGGATGAGTGATACATATTTTTGTATAAAAAATCTACCAAATATAGGTTCCTTACTTACGATCCACTAAATTCCAAGACACTACATTACAATATATCATCTAGTGCATGGATAGTCTACTCCATATTCCCATCTGTCTAAGGGTTGAAAGAAGTACTAAGGCACAACTAAGAACTGAAATCATGTTGCAATACCCTCCAGACCTGTAAGGTAAAATGAGGATCCCAATAAAAGATTATATTCCACAGTACCCTATGAATCATAACTACATCATACACATACCACCTTACTAAAACATCCATAGTACTCAACTCATAGATTGCTAGAAAGTGAGTCGACTTCATCAGCAGGTCCACTATCACCTAGAACATCTCATAACTTCCCTGAGATCATGGTAACCCTATAATTAATTATATTGAGATATATTCCAATTTACACTCATGAAAATCTAAGGATTTCAACAAACTACCTGAAACATGGTGCTCTACTTTCACCTACTAATAAACCAGACACATCACCACAAACTCTACCATTGACCATTCATCCATGGCCACTAAAGCTATCTCCTTAATCCACAATACATATTTTCTATAATGGTATGTACTATTAAAGGTGATATATAAAACTCATGAAGAACTCCCCCATGCATCACCTATGGAAAAACCAACCTCCCCTAGAACAACACCTATTTCTGACTATCTTCTAACCATCCCTCAGGAGTGTCACCATGGCCAACATGATCATAAATCACCTCTGCCTATGAGTATCCCCAATGAGACTCCTATATATGTTGTATTAAAGAAAAATCCATAGTCATATAATAAATACAACCTCTTCCACTGCTCTCTATGATATCAAGATGCATTGTTTCAAGCTCCTCTATCCCTTTCCAAACATCTGTAGACTCCTAAACCACATCTCCTTGAGACTTCTGAAATAACACATCGAAAACCACATTACCCTTTCCTATGGTGTAAAATATCTCAAAATCATAATCCTAAAGAAACTCCATCCACCTCCATTGGCATAGATTCAGATCCCACTAAGAGAAAACATATTTTAGTCTCTTATGGTCCCTAAAAACCACAAAGAGCTCACCAATGAGGTAATGTCGCCACAACATTATCACAAACACAACCGCCTACAACTCCATATCATGGGTGGAATAGTTATACTTATGGGGATATAACTACCTAGACCTATAATATATCACCACTATCTACTACATCAACATGCATCTCAATCCCAGATGGGACACATCATATAAAACATTAAACAACACACCCTCCTTGGGAAACCGAAGCACTTGAGTGCTAACCAAATTCTCCTTAAAGTAACTGAATGTTGTATAGAACTGATCGGTCCACATAAAATCCTATTCCTTCATAGTCTATGTGGTTATTGGGGATTCAAATCGAGATAAATTGGGTATAAACCTCTAATAATAACCTGTAAGACCAAGGAAATTGTGAATATCTACCATGTTCTTGGGAACTTCCCAAGAAAACATTGCCTCAGCCTTTGATGGGACCACCTCCACACCATAATGATACATCACATATCCAAGGAAACACATCTCTTGTATCTATAAATCACACTTGTACAAATTTCTATATAACTGTTGTTATCGAATAACCAACAATAAAACTCTAATATTCTAGGTGTGATCCTCCTCTAACTTCGAGTAGATCAATATATCATCAATGAATATGATGATGAACTAGTATAAAAATTAATAAAACATAAATTTAATCATCCCCATGAACATGGATGGTGATTTAGTAGCATCAAATGAAATGAACATGAACTTGAAGTGACCATAACTTCACCTGAAGGTAGTATTTGGGGTATCCTCGTTCTTTAACCTTGACTGGTGATATCCAAACTATAATTCAACCATATAAAACTAATTGGATTCTCTCAAATGGTTGAACAGATAATTAATTCTCAAAATGTGGTAATGGTTCACGAGATTCACTTGATTCAACCTCCATTGTGTTGGGACCAATTTGGCAAGACATTGTTTCTGGAAGCTGAAAGATGTTTGTGCTAAAAATTATTTTCTTTTGTTCGCAAAGAAAATAAATCAATTAACTTTGAAAAGTTTTAGATGATTGGAATCACCATTGTAATCAAAATATTGGACAAAAAATTTTTAATAAAGTCCATCTGAGTTTTGAATATGTTTTCTAGAAGGAAATTTTCATCAGACTCACCTTGGGTCTGATATAAAAGTTGAATTGTATTGAGAAGTTGTATCAGAGTCTTCATGGACCTAATGATAATATGAAGATGTTTTTCTATTTTTTAATTCTTAAATATTATAAGTTATCTGAGAAACTTGTGATTTAAGATTTATGAATTAAAGGGAGAGAAAAAGTTCTTCCAATATTATTGAGGTTTGGTTGGAAAGAAAGAAGTTTCTGGAAGGATGAGAAGTCATAATACTTACTAATGTAAGTCATACGATACTCTGTCAATCCTAAATTCTCAAAGTCATGAGGAATTCATGGTATAAGAAAAAGTTTGTGAAAGAAATAGGTTTCTGAAGTCAAATATTTCTGGTCTTAGTTCATCGATGTGAGAACATTGGATGAAAAAAATTGAAGGTTGTGAAGTTTTGTTCAGAATGTGAGAATATGAAGATGATATTTTTCAGACATACCAATAATCCACAAGGAGAAAATCTTTAGTGAAAGATGTTAGTAAGAAAATAAATTATTTCTGATGACGGTCCATCAGATACGGTGTGCCAATGATCATTAGAGTAATTTTTACACTAAACATCAAACGTTGTGATGGTTTCAAAAGGTAATTAGAGGTAGAATTGTTTGGAAATTTTTGAGACCAATGAAAAAAGAAAATAAAAAAGGTTTTTTGGGATTGATACGTGGAAGGAATTCAAAGACCAATGAAAAATGGGATCAGAGTTCAATCAAAAATAGAGTTAAATATTTTCATAAAAATAAATTATTTTTCATTTTAGTCAAGAATGAAATAAGAAATTTGATTTTTTTTTAAATTGGATTAAGAGTCATTTGATTGACATTGACACTGGTTAACAGAGTGAGATGAAGATAGATCCATTGGGTGTAGGGTGACACCAAAAAACCTTATTGTAAGTAGTATCATTGGTCTAAGGAAAATAATAAGAAGAGAATATTTGTTTGAATATTTTTAAAAAGGTATTTTCAAGGGGATTCTGAAGTTTTAAGAGTTTATAATAAGTATTTTTAAAATAGGTTTTGCAATCGGTGTTGAAGTGTTTCCAAGGGGTGCTAAAATATTTATAATTTTTTACTATGTTTATGGAAAAATTAAGGAAACTAAAGTCCAAAAAAGTATAAAAAATGTTTATAGAAGAATGGTTTGAATGTTTACATTTAATAGTTAGTACAAAGAATCAAAATGAGTTGTTTATATTTAATTTGGTACCAAGAAACATAATGAGATGTCATTTTCTTTTCATATCTTTAAATTGGTGTGGAATAATGTAATGAAGAATATATTGTCTTCATCATAATGAATAAATTGTAATGACAATCAGAATCTAACTGAAGAATATTTAGAAAGTATGAAGTGAGATGAAGTTGGGAGAATATTCAAGAAGGTTTGAGAAGAGTTGAGAAGTACTAAATAAGTCAAATATGTATCCAAAATTTAAGGGTAATTTTAAGTTTTAGAAAATTTGTCTAAGTGGGAAAACTTTTCTGAATCCAACTTAAACTATTTTTAGTGAAACTATAAAAATAGGAGAGTAATTTTTACTTTTTGACATGTGTAATGCTCATAGGTGAAGAGAGAAGGTAGAGTACTTAAAGTTTTTAGAGAGAAGGAGTTTCTGGATTGAGAATTTGTGGGGAATTTTTCTGAGAAGAATAATAAGAAGAAAAAAAAGAAGGAAGGAAGATCATAATTAGTGGGTTATCATACCGGACTGGGTCATTTGACTAGAAAATCAGACTGATATTTTCAAATTGAGGCAGAAGTAGTTCAAAATTATTTTATTGGTATTCTGTAAGACTTATATTATCAGACTGAGAAATCAAACTGGGGAATCAGACTAGGGTATCGGACTAAGTATCATTACGAAGTCCAAAGAAGTTCTTACTTACTGTTTGGTATGAAAGTGAAGAATTGTTTTGAAGATCATATTTGTGAAAATTGACAAGGTATCATAGTAACATTTTTTGAAGTAATTAGTTAAATTTTCTTAACTTGTTACAAAAACTTGTATTACATCATTTCATGACACTTGAATCACATGCAATGTTGTATTGATTGTAGTTCTACACAAGTGTAAGGCTGTGTCCTACTTTTTTTATCCACACAAAAGGATGGATTATGTTGTATTTGATTGTTTCCAAACCATACCAAGGAAGAAGATACTTTTTTTGAGTATTTAACCATGTAAATTATTATGTTCTTGTGGATGTGTGATTTTTTTTAGAATATTGACAACTCTTTAACAGGAGGATAAGGTTGTTTCAAAAATAAGGAAACTTAAAATAAAAATATATCACTGATTTTCCCCCTACCCCTCTTAGTGATACATTTATCCTAGCTAGGAAATATCATTTGGTATCAAAGTAAAGGTTCCCTTTATTTACTCTGTACTAAAGTTTTTAAAAGATAAGTTATGATAGAGAATCTGAATTGTGTGAATAGTAAGGGGATTCAGGTCTTTGATGGTAAGAACTATCATATCTAGAAAGATAGAATGTTTCTTTATCTAATTTCTCTTGGGTATGATGTTCTTAAATTTGTAACATATGGATTTCCTCATATTAATGAAAAAATTACTCTTACATATGTTGACAAGAATAATCCTAAGAATGATGGAAGAGATAAGAATGCTTTACTCTCATCACTTTATGAAAGTGAGTTTCTAAGAGTGAAGGTTGTTGTCACTACCAAAGGTATCTGGGATAAGTTGAAGAACATTTATGAAGGCAATACAGTAGTGAAGAAGAAAACGTTAAAAACATGGAGTATGAAGTATGAAGATCCCAAAATGGTTGAGTACAAATATGTTGGTGACTTCATTACCAGGGTGAATAAAATTGTAATCATTATTATATTTCTTGGTGAAAATATGTAAGATTATATTGCTTTCGAAAATATCTTGAGAATTATTCCTGAAAGGTTTTATGCCAAAGATTCCTCATTGGAATATGGAGATCTAGAAACATTATCTCTATATTATTTTCATAGTACTCTAATTACTTGTGAAAAGAGAAGGGAGAATCTTATGAAAGGAAAAAAAATTGATCGAGAAATGTATTTCAAGGCTACCAAGAAAGAAAAAGTCAAATAATATTCTTAAAGAAGAAGAATTTTGTGATTCTAATTATGAAAATGAGGTATGTAAAAATCTTTATTAAATTATATCCTTGTTTTCTAAAAATGTGAAAAGTGGTATAGGTAAATATAAGGGGAAACTTCTCTTATAGTTTTTTGAATGTGGATCCATTGGACATTTTATGACTAATTTTACTCAAATAAATAAATAAGAGGATATTTATAAATATGAAAGAAGGCCAATGATATCATGAAAGAAATAGGGAAATGAGGCTAAATATTATTCCAAAGGGAAATATAGAAAATTTTTAAAATCCAAAAGGAGAAGTTTCTTATCTAAAGATAACATAGAAGAAGTTGGTGAAGTTGAATCCAAAAAACTTATTGATCATGTTGGAGAGAATAATTTCATTGAAACATTTAATAATGAATAATTCAGAAGCATTAGTTCTAAAGAAGAATAAACTCAATTATAATTTCATCTAAAATAATAATTGAAATAATGTATGAGAATAATTAGAAGGCTTGAAAAGAAATCAGGAAATTAAAAAATGAAAATTCCACAAAAATCAATCAGGAATTTTTCTTAATGAGAAAGTTAAGCTACTGGAATAGTTTATTGTTTGAAGAAATCCATTGAGAAAGAAATGAATCATAGTTAACATCTAGAAGTAAAGTTTAAGGAAAAAGAATAAGAGTTAGAACTTGTCCAACAAAAACTCCCTAAAGATGAGTAGTGGGTTAAAAGTTTCAAGAATTCTATATCTGAAGTTGGTGAAAATATGTAAAGGGTAAAATAGAGAAGGATAAAAAGTTGACTTTAAAGGTTGAGAAGAAATTTGAAATTTTTTTGAGAAGAATAAAGTTGGGAAGGTTGTGTATGTGGCCAAAACCAACATAGTGGAAAGTCAGAAGTTTCAAAAAAATTATTCTGAAAAGGTTTCTACTACTTCTAATTTTAATAAATCTGAAAAGAATACTGATCTGAAAAGTAATATTCTAGTTGATAAGAGAAACATTTTTGGTCAACAAAGTTCTGATAAGAAATATAAGAAGATTGTTCAGAAATATGTTCACAACTCTAGATAGTATGAAAGTTACATAGTCAAATATTCTTTGTATGGATACTACTGGTATTGTAGAAGATTTGGGAATATAGAAAATATGTGTTGGTTTAATCAACAATGTTACAACTATTCCAAAAATATCATAAGGAAAAACTTGATGGGGATTAAATACTCTCATAGAAAGATTTATGAGAAGGATGTTTTGAAAAAACCTAATAAGGTTAGTGTGAAAGTTGAAAATAGGTTCTAACCACTAGAAACTATTTGTGAAATATGTGATCAACCTAGAAATCTTACAAGAGGGTGTCTTATTTTTTTACTGGTGTAATAAAATGTTTTTAACAATTATCAAAATCCAAATGTTAAGAAATATAAAAGGAAAGAAAAATATCTTATTGTTGAAACCACTCTCAAAGATACAAAAGGTGAAAAACCTTGGATCTTGGATAATGGACGTTCTTATCATATGAAAGGAGACTTGAAATTTTTGAATAATGTGAAAGAATTCAAAAGAGTAACAGTAAAATTTGGCAACGATGATTCTCTCATAATCAAAGGTTTTGGATCAGCTATCATTGGGAAAGAAAAGTTGAAATCTAAGAAAGATTTTTTTGTTTATAGGCTAAAACAAAACCTTCTAAGTGTTTCATAACTTTTTTTATGAAGGAAACAATGTTTTTTTCAGAAAATATGGGTTTTTTTGTGAAAATAGAGGAATATGGAAAGATAATCACAGTAGGAAAATGTAAAAATGGAAACTTGTTTCAAGTTGTTGAGTTACAAAACTCTTGTTACATAGGCATAGTGGAAGAGAATCAGTTGTGGTATAAAATGTTGGGGAACATATGACATTGAAACATGAGAAAGTTATCAAAACAAGATAGTGTCCATATAATTCTAGATATATCAAGAAGAAGAGATTGGTGTTGCATGATATTTTATAAATGAATGATTATAAACTATGTGGATAATACAGTTTACATTTGTTCAAAATGACCCCTTCAACTTATTTATTATGATATATATGGACCAATGAGTAAACAATAAACTCATGTAGATAAGTAATTAATCACTTTCATTAATTAATTTACTCTTAGCACTTGTGTTATGTATATGAAACATAAGTCAGATGGTATGAAAATTTTTAAAAGTTTCAGGAGGAAAACTAAGAAATAATGTGGGTATTTAGTAAAGAATTTGATAATATAAAATGGTTTTGAATACAAAAAATGTTCAGTTTGAAATTAATCTTGAGAATCATGGAATTTTATAGGAGTTTAGTACAACATACACTCCTTAAAAAATGGTATTTCTAAAAGGAAGAATATATTTTTGTTGGAAATGGGGTGAACTATGTTACTTGAACATGGTCCCTCTAATTAATCTTGTAGGAAAACCATGAGCACTGCTATTTATATTCAAAACTAATGATTCTATAGGCCAAGTTTAGATATGAATCCATGATAGATGTTTTATGAAAAAACTATGAGTTTGAAACACTTAAGAGTTTTTGGGATTCCATGCATCATAAAGAAGAAAGTTTGAAACCTTTTAAAGTTTGAGCAGAGAGGTGAAGATGGAATTTTTCTTGGATATGGTCTAGAAGGAAGAGGATATAGATGTTTCAACAATGATTCAGGAAGATTATTTGACTTAGTTTATGTGAAAATTATTGAAAATGATGATGAAGATGCTATAAAAACTTGTTCTGATAAAGAAGGCGAATATGATGAAAGGGTATTTATTAAGAATTATAATAAGGATGAAAAAAATTATAATAATACTCAAGAATAAGAATCTAACTCATTTATTTCTAGTGATGAGGAAGAATCACAAAAATATCATCTCAGTATGAGGAAGAAAGTGGAAGCTCAAAGCATATTTGGTGATCATCATCAAAAGGTTCAAACATGAAGAACATCAAAAACTATTACACATACTTCCATGTATTCAAAATTTGAGCTGAAATATGTTAATAAAGCTTTTGAGCATCTGGAATGGGTTCAAGATATGAATGAAGAGAGGGATCAGATATAAAATAATGATACTTGGTAACTTGTACCTGAACCAAATGACAAAAATGTTATCATTACAAATTGGTTTTTCCATAACAAGTTGAATGAGGATGGTGAAGTGATAAAAAAAAAGAAAAATTAGTGTGAAAAGGTTACTCATAGATTGAAGGCGTTAATTTTTATGATACTTTTTCTCTGGTGGAAAGGTTTGAAATAATCATAATCTTTATAGCTATTGTTTCATAGTGAAGTTACAAAAATTTTCAAATGTATGTGAAATTATCATTTTTGAATGGTGATCTTGATGAGTAATTTTACATTGAACAATCATGTGGATTTGTTGTTGGGAAATATGACAGTTATGTGTTCAAGTTGAAGAAAGTCTTGTATGGGATAAAACAAGCTCTAAGGGCATGGTATTCCAAATTGGATGTCTTCTTAAGAAATATGGGTTTTAATAATGGAAGGTTTTATAGTAATCTTTATATCAAAGAAATTCAATATTTTTCCCTCATTTTAATTCTTTACATTGATGATATTATCTTTGTTGGGAATAATGAAAGAACTTGTGAAAGATTTTCTACATATATGAAAAAGTTTTTTAATATGTCTATGATAGATTAAATGAAATACTTTCTTGGGTTAAAAATCTAATAAAAGAAGAAACACATATTTACTTCCTAAGAAAAGTATGTTAAGGAACTTATTAATAAGTTTAGCATGGAAAATTCAAAAGCAATTTCTACACTAATTTCAGTGAGAACCAAGTTGACTAAATATTGAGAAGTAAATAAAGTTGATTATAAAGAGTTTTATAATCTAATTAGAATTTTTTTATATTTGACTGCCTCAAGACCCAACATTTTTTAGGATATTACCTTATATGAAATATTTCATATTTCTCTAAGAGAATCAAATTTATTGGCTAGAAAAATAATTCTCATATATATCAATGGAACAAAAAAAAATTCAAAATCAGGTATGATATATTAGAAAGTATTGACTTGTTTGGGTATTCAAATGTTTATTGGGTAGGAAATTTTGATGATAGAAGATATAAATCTATTGGATTTTTCTTTTTGGGAAAAATTTGTGTCGATTGGAACATAAAGAAACAAAATTCAGTAACTCTTAGTACGGATAAAGATGAGTATGTTTCAACCACTCAATCCACTACTCAAATTATGTGGATGAAGACTCAATTGGAAGACTTACTTGTTGAAGTAAATTTACCCTTACTCTCAGTTTTTGATAATCAAAGTGCAATCAAACTTATAAGAAATATATTACAACATTATCTCTCAAAACATATTGATATCAAATATTATTTCATTAAATATCATGTGGAGAAGAATGGATTGAAGCGAGAGTATGTTCCTATATCATAACAATTTAAAGATATATTAACAAAACCTTTATTGAAGGAATCATTTTTCAATATGAGTTTGAAAATGGGTGTCCAAACTCTTTCTCACCAAGGTTGAGGTATGTGTATATTTCCTCTCTCTCATCTAGTCTTTGGATAGTGTTTTCAAGGGGGAATTTTTTCATAAATCAATCCATTGATATATGCTAAACCTTTTAAGGAAGCATGTATGTAGGGGGGTTGTGGGTAATATTTGAACTCATCATGTAAGTGTTTGAACTATTCTAAAACTTTATTGGAGTGGTTGTAGGAAGCTTTTGTTTATAGGTAAGTGGGAGAAGTGAAGAAAGGTGTGAATAAAAGATGAAGATGTTTCATGAGTCACTACTTTTGGAAAGCATGGTTTTGCTGTCAATGATTCTTATTTCATACAATTAGTTAAATCAAATAGGCTTAGAATTATTCATAAGTGATCCATTTATTTAGGTTACAAAGTTCATTGATTTATAAACCTTGGTTGACAACAAAATACAAAGGGGGAGATTGTTGGGACCAAGTTGGAAAGAAGTTCTTTCTAGAAGCAGAAATAAGTTTATACTGAAAAGTATCGTTTTTTATTGTCAAAGAAAATAAATAAATTCACTTTGTAATGTTTTATATGATTGTACTGACCATCATAATCATAATATCAGAAATAAAATTTTTAAGAAAGTCTATTAGATTGTGAAGATTTTTTTTGGAATAAAAGTTTCTCAGACTCACCATAGGTACAATATAAAAAGTTTGAATATTATTGAGAACATATATCAGAGTCTGCATGGCCTCGATGAGAATAAGACTATGATTTTCTATTTTTTAATTCTCAAATACCATAAGTTATTTGAGAAACTTATGATGCAAGCTTCATGAAGGAAAGGATCAGAACAAGTGATGCCAATTTTATTGAGGTTTGGTTAGAAAAAAAGAAATCACTGGAAGGATGGTAATTTATAATACTTACCAATGTAATTTAGATGGTGTTATGGTAATCCTAAACATTCTCAAAGTTATGAGTAAGTCATGATACAAGATTAATCTTGTGAAGTAATGAGGTTTCTAAAGTCAAATATTTTTTGTCTCGGTTCATCGGTGTGAGAACATCGGACATAAAATTTTTTAAACGCTGTGAAGTTTTGTTCAGAACGTGAAAAGACGAAGATGATAGTTTTTATCCAGACCAATAAACCACAAGAATAAAATATTAAGATAAAGATGTTGGTAAGGACAGAATTTTTTGTTGATTTCGGTCCATCGGATGCGGTGTTCCACCGATCATCAGAGTAATTCTGACACAAACATCAGATGTCGTGATGGTTCCAAAAGGAATCGGGGGCAGAATTTTTTGGTAATTGTTGGGACCAATAAAAAAGAAAAGAAAGAATATTTTATTGGGACTGATACATAGAAATATGTAAAAGAACAATTAAAATGGTATTAGACATCAATAAATAATACAGTCAACCATTTTCATCAGAATTAATTGTTTTTTCATTTTGGTCAATAATAAAATAAGAACTCAGATATGTTTTCAATTGGGTCAAGATTCATCATATTGACACTAACACCAGTTAAAAAAGTGAGAGAGATATTTATCCATCAGGTTCAGGGTGACATGAACAAACCTCATCGTACATGGGATCATCAGTCTAAGGAGAATAATAAGAAGATTTTTTTTAAGAGTTTTGAAAATGTGTTTTCAAGGGGATTCTAAAGTTTGAAAAGTTTAGCATAAGTGTTTGTTAAAGAAGTTTTGAATCCAGTGATGAATTTTTGTATAGGGTTACTGAAATATTTATAATTTGTGACTATTTTTATAGAAAAATAAATTCTATTAAAGTACAATTAAGTATCAAAAAATTTTATGATATAATGGTTTGAATTTTTACATTAAACAGTTGGTATGGAGCATTAGAATGATTTTTTTATCTTTAAGTTGGTACCAAGAATCATAATTAGAATTAATTTTTTTCATATATTTTAATTAGTTTGAATAAACATAATAAATAATCTATTTTATTCATAGTAATTAATAAATTAGAATCAGACTGAAGAATGTTGAGAAAGTTTGAAGTGAGCTGAAGTTGTGAGAAGATTCCAAAAGGTTTGAGAAGATTTGAGAAGTGATGAAGAAGTCAAAGATGTATCTAAAATTTAAGGGGAGTTTTAAGTTTTGGGAAATTTGTTCAAGAAATAAAACTTTACAAAATACTACCTAAGAAATTTTCTGCACACCTATAAAAGGAGGGGAGTACTTTTTACTTTCTAACACTTGTACTATTCATAGGTGAAGAGAGAAGGTAGAGCACAAGAAGTTTTTAGAGAGAAGGGGTTTTCGGATTGAGAATTGATGGGAAAGTTATCCATATAGAAAAAATAAGAAGGGGTAGGAGGAGGAAGATCGTGCTCAGTGAGTTATCAGACCGAATTGGGTTATCGGACTAGGAAATTGGACTGATATTTCTGGACTAAGGAAAAAGTGGTTTAGAATTGTTTCAATAGTATTCTGGTAGATTTGTATTATCGAACTGAGCAATCGGATGGGGGAATCATACTAGGGTATCAGACCGAGTATCATTACTAAGTCCAAATAATTTCTTACTATCTACTGGGTAGGAAAGTGAATAATTTTTTTGAAGATCTTATTTGTGAAAGTTGACAAGGAATTATAGTAACATGTTTTTAAGAAATTGGGGAAAGTTTATTAACTTGTTTCACAAACTTATATTACATAATTTTATGCTACTTTAAAAACATGTATTATTGTATTTATAATAGTGATACACAAGTGTAAGGTAATATCCTACTTGTTGTAACCACACAAAAGGATTTTTTTTTGTAGTGGATTGTGTGGTATTTGATTGTTTCCAAACCATACCAAGGATATAGCTACTCTTTTTGAGTAGTGAACCTTGTAAATTATTTTATTCCTATGGATGTGTGATTTTTTTGTTTTCAGAAAAGTGATATCTCTTTAATAGGAGGTGAATATTTTTTCAAAAAGAAGGAAACTTAAAAGAAAAATATATTACTTATTTACCCCCTCTCCCTCTCAGTGGTATATTGATCCTGTATGGGAAATCTCAAAGTAGTTTATACAAAACCTCGAGCTATCATCCTCCTTTTGGGAAAACAACACTAGATCGCCCTAAGTATACAAACTAGGTTAGATAAAACCCATGTACATCAGTTCATCCACCTAAAACATCAACTATCATAACTCTATGGGCATCATCTGATAAGGATCCATCAAATTCAGATACACACTCAATTGCAACACTATTTCAAACTTGACATTGCGTTGAGAGGGTAGGGTCATAACCTCCTCTAGAAAAACATCCAGGAACTCCTCCATAACCTTGAGAACATCCCAAACCTAATAATCCACCAATATCTCTACTAATTGTGACAAAAGATGCTCCACTTTCCTACTACCCAACCAATAACCTCGATCACCAATGAATTCCACTCACTAGCCCTACACATCAAAAAATGAAACTCTCCATTGAAAATAGTTGATGAATGCATGCTTGGATTACAGTCAATCCATGATGAGGATAAAATAATATGGTTGTGTCTATGGAAGAAATAAATCCCCAATTGACTAGTGTTGTCCCATCACCATTCTACATCCCTGGAACACATCAAATAAAGCAACATGACCTCCAACTAGTGTAAATAACACCAGGGGAATTAGAAGTATCTCCACGTCTATTCACAAATCACGAACCAAATTGTGAGAAACAAAGGATTTTGACATTACTAAATCAAAAAAAAATTCACACAAGGGTATATGATAAACTAATTTTACCTTGAAAAACTTCTAGATTCGCTGGAACTATCGCCTAAAACGGGTGCATCTGACCACACCTAATTACTCCACCTCTCTATTATTGGATTACATGACCACACTATGGCCTATATACCTATGGATTGGAACCATCATGAATATACCCTCTAACAAAACCACCTACCCTTGTATATTGAAGAATATACAGTGGTCCCTTCTACTAAAACTGCCTCAGAGTCAACTGCTGATACTATTGAAAAAGGGCTTGAGTACCAACCTGATACTAGCCTCCCTGGGTGGTTGAGTAATAAGCATGGTAGTGGAAATGTCCTATAAATATGTAAAATGAAATCATAAGGCCTTAAATAGGTGATCAAGATCCACCTTCCCTTAAAGAGTGGAAAGTGATCTACTACAGTCAACTCCCCACTAATCAAAACCTTGGTTGCCTGAACACTCACAACATGCTGCCTGGAACCTTACTACTCGAGATACCCTACTGGAAACTCTATTGAGGATAAAATCCCAAAGAAATCTTCTGCTCAATAACCTATTCCATCTTATACACCTCCAGATATATAGGGGACGTAAACAAGGTCACCACATACCTGATCACTAGGCGCAAAGCCTCCTCCAGATGATGCACTCTAGAATCCTCATCTGGAAAAACATCTAGGGAAAAGTGAAAGAAGTCCTTGAATATGATCCCAATCTCTCATGCACTGAGGATCCCATGTTAAAGAGAGATAAACTCCTACTACTTCTCTATATTTAAAGTCAACAAAAGTAAATTTGAATAGATCTCCCTCTCAAAGTATAACCACAACACATCTACATCCTTTCAATCACTATTAAATAGAATCCACTACTATGCATCTCCTATAACTTAATATCTACCAATGGAGCCCAGAACTCAACATGTACTTGAATCAGACAGAAAATGATATTGAGATCCTCTAACCAGTATATTGTCTCGAAATCTAAGACACTCCCTTCATACTTCCAAAAACTCTACCAATAAAATTCACTCAAGGCTCTCTATCATGCCTCATCCTCCTCTATCATTTAGATCATATGATAATCAAATATATCATCTTGTTCAACCCCAACTACTTTATTAACTCATGGATAATTAATAACATCCATTCTTGAAAAGAAAGGAGAACATTCTAAGCCTGTTATCATTGAATTTTATCAAATATTATGTAATAAATTCATTACAACTTTACCAATATCACCCAAAACAACATGAACATAATAAATCATGATGAATGTGCCTCTCATATTCCTCTACCTTGAAAATAGTTCCACCTCACTTGGCCATTCAATGGGATCAAATTCCATTCACTAGATCACATGGGGACCCTAAAATCCCTATCCTAGATATTATCCCTAGCCTATGTCACACACCAAGGTCAACTAGAACCACTTCCCTAACAACACATGTAATCATCACCATTACTAACATAAAACTCCATCATATACCTTAAACATCACCTCTAATACCACTCTATTATGACCTCCTCTATCCAAATAGGTCTCAATGGAGGAAGAGAGATAATGAACCCTGAGTCTTGCCTTCAGTAGGCCCCTGGTTGGAGACTAGCAGTGAGGGTATGAAAATATCATATATGAGAGTCATTACCCTCTATAAATAAAACAAGATCGGGATATAGGATAATAACCACCAAAAAAATCCTGCCTATAATATAAAAATAACCCAAAAACCATCCCATAATGCATGAAAAAAATATTAAACAATACAATAGAATTAGCCAAAAAATATACTAGAAGACAAGTCATATAGAAATGACTCAACAGTAGAACCCAACCCTAAGTTATCAAAGTCCATCTTGGTCCCCAAAGTCCTCTTGTAAACTTGAAAAACTATATATATATGTATGGTAATCATAACATGTATACTCATTAGGGACATAACAAATGTCTCAAGTGAACATATGAAAATATCATTCTAATGCACCAGTGAAAAAATAGCAGAACCAACAAGAACCTAGATAGGTTAACTAACCATCCCAGACTCACCATGTTGCACTCACTAAATCATGCATCCAATATAGTAATATGGAATAAATATAATAATAAATAAAGGTTCCCCACTTCTACTTCCCCACTGGTTTTATATTCTTACACACCAACATTAAATTTTCATTGCTCCCATCCCTTCTATACACATAACATTTGTAACGCCCTGACCCCAGTTACCCAGATTCGATGCATTATTAGATAACATTGGCATGATCACAAGGGATCAAATCTTGAAATACCTATCAGTTTAGTAGCCTTGGAAGTACTAGATACAAACATAAGTTTTACATTACATTATGAAATTAAAAACAACAACATTTTTTCTCATTTGAAAACATTCATCTCCCTTATACTATCCCTTTAGTTCAGTCATAATATACTTCTTCGCATCCTAGGAAAAATAAAACATAGAAAGTGGTGAGCTCAGATGATCAGTAAGGATAGCAATATAGCGGAAACTATCACACATAAGCATAATCACTTAAGGAAATGTATAAGACTAAAACACAAGCCTTTTAAACTTTAACTTCAGTATAATATGGAAAATATAAATCAAATAATGCCACTTACTTATTCACATAGATATTCTACTAGTTGAATAATCACAAGTAATATAAATAGCCAATTTCATAATGATGGAATGCATAATATCGGACATCATGACAATATAGTGAAGGCCTCTTGCCAAGACTACAAATAAGATTTTTTCAAGGCCTTGTTCCAAGACACTAGTTTGTCTCATTAGACCTACCGATCCATCGAGGAGCTAGAGTGGGCTCCACCCATCACTTACTAAGTCCAGTACATTCCTCATATGAAAAGGTTGAAACATAACATAAACATTCATATTAAAAATAGCATAAAAAATGTTAACACTTTAACCATAAACCATGAATGGTATAAAAATAATAAATCCATAGTAAAACATATCACAAAACCTTCAATAAAATATGGTAGATTGTATCATAATAAATTAATTTCAAATAAGTGTAAAATCCATCAAAGTATGTTGACATAGATGAAATCAAAACTATTTGAGAGAACTATCTCTTTCTATTTTGAAATAATTTAAAAGTCACATAATTATAAAAGAAAACATTTATTTTAAAATTAATCTTATAATCTTGTAAGGGAATCTTATAAGGTGTTATAATGGTTGAAAATAGCCTCACCCACCGTATAAGTTAAAAAAACATTCTTTCCTTAATTTTGTTAAAAAGGTCGTAAAGGACCTTGTTTGGAAAATGACGGAAATATTCACTTATAAACATTTTATAAAAATTAAAAAATGGTATAAATGACTTTAACCCATATTCTAGGAAATAGTAAAAAAGTTTTGAAATTCATTTTTAAGAAACATGGATGTGGATGATAAAGAGGTCCCTGTAGATACTCACGTATAAACAACCTCAGATAATGAAGAGATTGTAGAATTAACCCTTACCTTATACTTTTCCTTGATCAAGGGTATGTTAACCTCTTGTATAATAGTTAAATAATTATTATTAAATTATACAAGAACCAAATACATAAATATGATATCATATATGAACTTTTAATATTTCTTTGTTAATAATATTTCACTAGTATCATTGTTTCGGGTGTTAACTGATTTGTTTTACTTATATGCTTCGTTATATAAGTCATGTTTGTTATGGATAGGATGTATTTGATTAATATTCATAATTATATTAAGTTCTTAAACATTATTTTTAATCATAAAATGAAAATTATTCTTGAATGGTTATGATGGAGAATGAATTTCATCACATTCGTGGAGACGGTAATCTGTACGTATGCACGAGCAGCAATATCATTCTATTGATGGTGAAATAGTATGTAATTGGATGTTATATCATGTATAAAAAATCATTAAAATGTTATATTTATTATTTACATCAGTTATACTCATTATTATACTCATCCAAATAATGAAGTGTTTGAATAACAAACTACACCGCGACGTGGAGACGGTAAGTCGTACGTACGCATGTATGGTGACTTGTCATTCATAGGATGGATAGAATAATGAATATGGTTTTATCATATTTATAAAAAAATCACAGTATTTATAAGTTAATAGAGTTATTATTTTGTTATGGAAACAACAAATAAATAGGAAGTGGAAGAATAAAAGAACTTTGAAAGAGGTAGTGAAATTATTACCTCTTCTTCGGGTGTTTCCTTTCAAGTTGATCAAAAGGGCTCCTTAGGTTGGCTTTATGATCAAAGTAATGCCTCTAGGTAGAAGTGAGGGTAGTTTGGAGGATATTTTATTAGGTTTTGGATGAGCCAAATGGCTTTGGAGGCGTGATTTTGAGAGAAGGGGAAGTACCCTTTTATAAGAGAGGTGAGGGTCACTTTAGGAAAAGCTTGAAATATTATTTTATTATACAATCATATTCAGTTTATAATGGATTTAAAATGATTTATTTATAGGTTAAGGTAGCTATTTGTCAAAAACCTCTCAACCAATAGGTTTTATACAGATTTAGGTCACCATATTAACCTTATCTTTTAGATTTAACTCTTAGTTAAATAGTTTAACTTTTACCATGTATTCTAGTATTATTATAATAAATGGTTAATAAAGTTGCTATAAAAATCCATGAAAACCCCAAGTGGTTAATTATTTATATATATAACCTTATCTAAGTCTTTATTCCTAAATGTATATTTTTAGAAATATTATATCAATTAATAATATAGTATTTGTTTTAAAAACTCATTTAGGTCAATTTTGACACTATTTGGTATTTTGTTTTTGTGAAAGTCATAAAAACTTTATCACTTCAAAAAAAATTATTTAATAAACCATATAATGTAATATTAACCTATAAAATTAGTTTAATTTATCAGAAGTCTCAATTAATATTTATTTGGATATTTATAATATCAATTATTTTAATCTTTCATTAATATGATAATTAATGCATCATCATTTTGTCATAAATACATTTAATTATTTAATGTATAAAAATTATAAATAAAATATATTTATCTAGGAAATATTTTTAGATTTATAATGAATATTTATAGTCAAATTTATCTTATGTGTAACCCTATATTAAAAATGGTTTAGTTAATAAACTTTGAATTTAACACTTTTAACTCTTCTTTAAATAAAATAAAAATAAATGTTCTAATCTAATCCAAGTGGACCAAAAGAATCATATTTTATTCCTAAGGTTTATTTTGGTCTAAATACACTTATACAATAGAATTAGGACATGCTTTAGGGTAATTATAATATCATTTTTTACCTTTAGCTTCCCTATTTACTTTTAACCGTGGTAAATAAAAGTCAAAAGTTACTATTCACCAAAAATTATTTCCATCTAATTGAACAAAAATTTTCTTACTGATGATTTCAATATTATCTCTTGGATTTTTTAAATTCAATTCACAGAATCAGTAAAATTATGTTTTATGTAAATTTGAAAATGCGCCTAGAAGGTGGGTAAAAGACGGTAAAAAGTTCAATAAAATTTTATATATCAAATATTATTATAAAATGACTTCAATGAATTACATGGAACATATATAGATATTATTTATCTATTTTTACCTAATATAAATTTAAATAAAATAACTAATTATTTACATAAAACGTTGGTTTTAAACAATAACGTTGTGTTTTTCACTATTCATCAAAAATTGAAAGTTTTCAGAAAAATGCCAAAAATTCACCCTAAGATAATTTTGATCTTTTGAATCTAAAAATGAAGTCCATTTTGAAAAATAAAATTTGTAAAATTTCAAAAAGTGGGTATTTCTATTCATAACGGCTAGTTTGATTGGTCGTGGTGTGTTAAAACTTCAAGTTGCGTACAACGTAAGCTATTACATTATTCAAAGGGAAACATACCGTGGAAGCTTGGGGTGTTAAATTATCCCCTCCTTCAAATAATTTCATTCTCAAAATTTCTAGAATATTACTACATAAAAATATTTGGGTGGTTCTTTATCATAAGTTCCTCAGGTTCCCACGTTGCCTCTTTCATCTTATGATTTCTCCATAGAACTTTCACCAGACGAGTCGTCTGGTTTCTCAACACTTGTTCTCTACTATCAAGAATTCTGATAGGCTCTTCGAAATAATCTAGGTCGGGTTCCAGTTCTATTTCTTCATAGGTGAGTACATGCGTTGGGTCAGGCATGTATTTTCTCAATAGTGATACAAGTAACACATCATGAACTGTGGAGAGACTTGGCAGCATTGCCAAAAGATAAGCCACAACTCCAATTAGTTCAAGAATTTCGAAAGGTCTGATGTACCTGGGACTTAATTTACCCTTATTAATGAAACATATAACACCCTTCCATGGAGATACCTTCAAGAAAAAATGATATTCTACTTAAAATTACAAATCCTTCTTTCGGTTATCGGCATAGATCTTTTGCCTACTCTGAGCTACTTTAATGTGGTTTTAGATAACCTTCACATTTTCCATTATTTCCTCAACAAGTTCTGGGCCTATGAGTTTTCTTTCACCAACATCATCCCAACAAGTTGGTGTGTGACATCTCTTTTCATATAATTCTTTGTATGGTTCCATCTGAATACTTGAATGGAAGTTATTGTTATATGAAAATTCTACCAAAGGTAAATATTGATCCCACATACCTTGAAAGTCAAGTGAGAAAGATATCAACATGTCTTCTAAGGTTTGAATAGTTTGTTCTGATTATCCATCAGTTTGAGGGTGGTAGGAAATGCTCAAATGAAGTTCAGTATCCAAGGCCTTCTAAAGACTTTTCCATAATCTTGATGTAAAATGGGGATCACGATCAAAAACAATCAATAGGGGTACTCCATGAAGTCTTACAACTTCATTAATATATATTCTTGCTAGATGCTCAAGTGGTAAATCTTCTCTTATAGCAAGAAAATGTGATAACATGTTAAGACGATCAACAATGACCCATATTGCATCATTCCTTCTAGGATTCTTTGGTAGTCTCATGAAAAATTCCATCGTAATATCATCCCATTTCCACTCAGGTATGGGAACAGGTTGAATGAATCCTCTAGGATGTTGTCTTTCAGATTTCACTTGTTGAAAACCCATACATCTTGACACATAATCAGCAATATCTCTCTTCATGTTGTCCCACCAAAAAAACCTTCAAATCTCTATACATCTTAGTGCTACCAGGGTGTATAGAGAAATTAGAGCTATGAGAATCATCCAACAATTCCCTTTTTAGATCAGGTATGTCAGGAACACAAAGTCTCTTCCCAAATTTCAAAATCCCGTCTTTATATATGAAGTCGATCAATCTCTCATCATTCACAGCTTTAATTTTCTTTTGAAACTCTTCATCATCAGTCTAAGAACTTTTTATCCTTTCTATTAAAGATGGTTTAGCAACCATTTGAAAATGTATTGATTTTTCACCTTCCATGATTATTCTCATATCCATATTTACTAGATCTATGAACATAGGATCCCTTTCAACTCTCATCTTGTTCAAAACTCCATGATCCTTTCTGCTCAAAGCATCTTCCACCTTATTTACCTTCCCCGGGTGGTAGTGTATAGTTCAATCATAATCCTTGAGTAGTTCAAGCCATCATCTTTTCCTCATGTTGAGTTCTTTCTGTGATAAAATATACTTCAAACTCTTTTGATCGGTATATATCTCACATTTTTCACCATAGGGATAGTGTATTCATATCTTCAAAACAAAGATTACAGCTTCTAACTCAAGATCCTAAGTGGGATATTTTTTTTCATGAATTTTTATTTGTTATGATGCATAGGTGATAACTCTATCATTCTGCATAAGGAAACAACCAAATCCTTTCTTTGAAGAATCACTATAAATAAAAAACCCATCATTTCCTGATGGTAGAGTCAATATATAAGAATTGACTAATCTTCTCTTCAGTTCTTTAAAACATTCTTCACACTCTTTTTTCCAAAAAAAAAATTTAACCTCTTTACGTGTGATCTTGGTTAATGGGTTAGACAATCGGGCAAAATTCGGGACAAAACACCGATAATAACTTGCTAAACTAATAAAATTGTGTACCTCAGTTATACTCATCAGTGTTGGCCATTCTTGTATTGCTCTTGTCTTAGAAGGATCAGCAGAGATTCCATCCTTAAAGACAATATATCCAAGAAAAGAAATTTCCTAAATCCAAAATTCACACTTGCTAAAATTCCTATATAATTCATTTCTTCTGAGGGTTTTCAGAATAGTACGCAAGTGATTTTCATAATCTTCATAGATTTTGGAGTAAACCAATATATAATAAATAAATACCACTATAAATTCATCAAGATATTCCTTGAAAACTCTATTCATTAGATCCATGAAAATAGAGGGTTCATTAGTCAGTACAAAAGGCATTACTGTAAACTCATAATGCCCATACCTGGTTCGAAATGTTGTTTTTGGAATGTCTTCCTTCTTCACACACAACTAATGATATCCATATCGAAGTTCAATATTTGAAAAATATTATGCTCCATGAAGTTGGTCGAATAAATCATCAATTCGAGGTATGGGATACTTGTTCTTTATTGTTATAGCATTGATCTTTCTATATTCAATGCACAACCTCATAGATCCATCTTTCTTCTTAATAAAAAGAACATGGGCTGCCCATGGAGAAACACTAGGGTGAATAAATCCTTTATTACTCAATTAATCTAGTTATTTCTTTAGTTCCACTACTTCCATAGTGGCTATTTTATAAGGGGTCTTTGATATGGGCCTTGAACCAGGAATTAAATCAACGGAAAACTCAATTTCTCATTTTGGAGGATGTCTAGGTAAATCCTTTGGAAACACATCAACATATTCTTGCAAAATAGATACATCTTCTATTTGAACATTCCTTTCCTCGCCCATAGTAATTTTATTATCTTCTACCCCAATAATTGAATTTTGTTGAGCTACTGGGGTGGATCTAGATAAGAATCAGGTGGTGATGTTTCTGCTCTAAAGATAAGGTACTCTTTATCATCATCGAAAATTGTAACCACCATCTTATAATAAATTTTCACATCATGGTCCGAAAGCCAATCCATACCAAGGATTATATCAAATTCAATCATGGGTATGAAAATGAGATCAGCAGATAAAGAACATTTATATGCCCTAATGGGAACTGATTCACAAAACTTTGTTGCAATGATACTTCCCTTAAGAGTTTTGACTGACAACTCCCTTGTTAAATCAAATTGCAAATATCTAATTTTATTAGAAAAATAAGAAGATATAAAACAATGTGATGATCTAGAATCAAATAAATCATTGGATAAACTTAAGGAAACTATTAAATTACCTACCACCACGTCTTTCAAAGCTTCAACCTCAGCAGTAGTGATCGCATAAGCTTGGCCTTTCTCCCTTGGCCTTTTCTGAGGTAATTTTCCTTGGATCTTAGGACATTCATTTGAATAATGCCTCATTTCTATATAATTGTAGCATTCAACATTGACAACCTCTTTCTCTACCTTGCAATCATGAGATTGGTGGCCTTTTCACCACACTTGTAACAGACTCTCATTCCCTCAAGGCAATTACTGGAGTGTTTCTTCCCACATTTACCACAGGATGGAAATTCAACTTTTCCCTTCTTCCCCTTATTTACATTTCCAAAGTGTTAAGAAGATATCTTATTCTCTTGCTTTGCTTTAAAGTCATAAGACTTAGAGAATTCCTTTTCTATCTTGATAGCACATGAGACAATATCTTCATATGATGAGAAGGATTGTGAGACTAATGCTCAATGGAGAAATGGTTTTAACCCATTAAAGAATCGGTCAATCTTACTCCTTGGGTTACGTATATAATATGTTGCATTCCTTGCTAACCTTGTAAAGTTAGCCTCATACTTTGCGATATTCTCATCCTCCTTTTTCCTCAGACTCAAAAATTGTCTTTCCATATATGTTTTATGGTCATGAGGAAAGTATTTTTCTAAGAAAATATCTTTAAACTCCCTCTATTCCATATTTGATACTTCTTCATCTTCCTTTGTATTTTTAATTAATGACCACCATTGATCTGCATCTCCCATTAGGCGATAAACTGTCATGACAACTTTTTCCCTTTCGCTACTACCCAAAGCATGAAATATTTTCTCTAAGGAACTTATCCATTGTTCAGATACAAATGGATTTTTAGTCCCATTTAATGTTGGTGGTTGTTGCCTCATGAAGCGGTCTAACATTGATCCTCCACATTGTGGATCAGGGTGATCTATATGGGAAAGGTTATTATTCATAACCTGAGTGAGTTGTCCCAATATTGTGATAAGTTGATCAGCACCAGTTGCATCACCATCTCCACTATGATTATCTTGAGTAGGAGGGAAATCCCTACATGGATTACATGCATTGATATGTTTTACATTCCTTCCACTAGGCGCCAATTCTAAACAATGGCATGCAATAGATTAGTTTATGAATCAAAATACATAATTCCAAACTTGTAAAACACTTAACATGAATTGAATAATTTATGTATATAATCAATAATCATAAAAAAATTCTTTGAGGAGATATATACTCATAAATCCTTCATAATGGTTTGTAAAGAAAATGTGAATTATCATAAGCATATCCCCCGAGAGTGTTGTAACAAAGAGTACAGTAAGTCCCATTGTCATGTACCAAGATACCCTGGGTCAAGCCCGAAACTCCTTATCAGAGTTTTCACTCCGAGGTACATCTATGCCAGAGTTGCCTCTAACTGCTCGTATCTAAATAGGGATGTATTGCTTGAAAACTCACAAAATCTCTACATTACCAAAATTCTAGGAAGTTCTTATATACTAATCCTCAAAATCTATCTTAGGGTAATGTTATCTAATCAGAGTTTTTCTAAATATAGCTTCCATGGTTTGTACAAAACTTCCTTTGATACCAAATATAATAATCTGACCTCAGTTACCTAGATTCAATGCATTATTACATAACATTGTTATTATCACAAGGGATCAAATCCCAAAAGACCTATCAGTTTAGTATCCTTGCAAGTACTAGATACATACACAAGTTTTACATTACATTATAAAATGAAAAACAACAATATTTTGTCTCCTTTGAACACATTCATCTCCCTTATACTATCCCTGCAGGTCAATCATAATATACTTCTTTTCATCCTAGGAAAAATAAAACATAGAAAGGGGTGAACGTAGATTCTCAGTAAGGATAACAATATAGTGGAAACTATCATAAATAAGCATAATAATTTAAGGAAATTTATAAGACTAAAACACAGGCCTTTTAAACATAAACTTCAGCATAATATGGAAAAGATAAATCAAATAATGTCATTTACTTATCCACATGAATATTCTACTAGTCGAATAATCACATATAATATCAATATCCAATTTCATAATGATGGAATCCATAATGTCGGACATCATGACCACATAGTCAAGGCCTTGTTCCAATACTAAAAATAATATTTTTTCAAGGCCTTATGCCAAGATACTAGTTTGTCTCATGAGACCTACCGATGCATCAAGGAGCTATAGCGGGCTCCACCCATCACTTACTAAGTCCAATGCATTCCTCATATGAAAAGGTTGAAGCATAACATAAAAATTTGTATTAAAACTAGCATAAGAAATGTTAATACTTTAACCATAAACCATGAATGGTATAAAAATAACACATCCACAATCAAACATATCACAAAACCTTCAATACAATATGGAAGATTGTATCATAATAAATCAACTTTAAATAAGTGTAAAATCCATCAAAGGATGTTGACATAGATGAAATCAAAACTATTTCAGAGAAATATATCTTTCTATTTTGAAATAATTTAAAAGTCACATAATTATAAAAGAAAAATTTATTTTGAAAATACTCTTATAATCTTGTAAGAGAAGCTTAGAAGGTGTTATAATGGTGGAAAATAGCTGCACCTGTCGTATAAGTTAAAAAACATTCTTTCCTTAATTTTGTTGAAAAGGTCGTAAAGGACCTTGTTGGGAAAATGATGGAAAGATTCATTTATAAACATTTTATAAAAAGTCAAACAAGGGTATAAATTAATTTAACCCATATTCTAGAAAATAGTAAAAATGTTTTGAAAAAAAATTTTGAGAAACACGGATGTGGATGATAAAGAGGTCCCAGTAGATACTCACGTATAAACAACCTCGGATGATGAAGATATTGTATAATTAACCATTACCTTGTACTTTTCCTTGATTGAGAGTATTTTAACCTCCTGTATAATAGTTAAATACTTGTTATTAAATTATAAAATAACCAAATATATAAATATGATATCATATATGATCTTTTAATATTTCTTTGCTAATAATATTTCAGTATTATCATTGTTTTAGGTGTTAACTGATTTGTTTTCCTTTATATGATTGGTTATGTAAGTCATGTTTGTTATGAATAGGATGTATTTTATTAATATACAGAATGATATTAAGTTCTTTAACATTATTTTTAATCATAAAATGAAAATTATTCTTGAATGGTTACGATGGGAAATTAATTCCATCGCGTTCGTGGAGACGGTAATTCGTACGTACGCACGAGCAATAATATCATTCTATTGATGGTTAAATCATATGTAATTGGATGTTATATCATATATAAAGAATAATTAACATGTTATATTTATTATTTACACCATTTATACTCATTATTATACTCATCCAAATAATGAAGTGTTTGAATAAAAACTACACCACGACGTGGAGACGGTAAGTCATACATACGCATGTATGGTGACTTGTCATTCATAGGATGGATAGAATAACGAATATGGTTTTACCATATTTATAATAATATCACAGTATTTATAAGGTACTGGATTTATTACTTTTTTATGGAAACAACAAAGAAAGAGGAAGTGTAATAAGAAAATAACTTTGAAAGAGGTGGTGAAATTATTACCTCTTCTTCGGGTGTTTCCTTTTGAGTTGATCAAAAGGGCCCCTTAGGTTGGATTTCTGATCAAATTAAGGATTATAGGTATAATTGAGGTTAGTTGGGAGGATATTTGAGTAGGGTCTTGCAGATCCAAATGGCTTTGGATGTGTGATTTTGAGAGAAGTGGGAGTACCCTTTTATAAGAGAGGTGAGGGTCACTTTAGGAAAATCTTGAAATATTATTTTATTATAAAATCATATTCGGTTTATAATGGCTCCAAAATAATTTATTTAGATTCTAAGGTGGGTATGGGTCGAAAAAATCTCAAAAAATAGGTTTTAGACAGGTTTAGCTCACCATATTAGCCTTATCTTTTAGATTTAACTCTTAGTTAAAAAGTTTAACTTTTACCATGTATTCTTGTATTATTATAATAAATGGTTAATAAACATACTATAAAAATCCAAGAGAACCCCAAGTAGTTAATTATTGATATATATAACCTTATCTAATTCCTTTATCTGAACATTATATTTTTAGGAATATTATATCAATTAATAATATAGTATTTCTTTTAAAAACTCATTTATATCAATTTTGACACTATTTGGTATTTTGTTTTTGTGAAAGTCATAACAACTTTATCACTTCGATAAAAATTTATTTAATAAACCCTATAATGTAATATTAACCTATAAAATTAGTGTAATTCATAATAAGTCTAAATTTACATTTATTTAGTTATTTATAATATCAATTATTTTAATCTTTCATTAATAAGGTAATTACAACATCATCATTATATCATAAATAAATTTAATTATTTAATGTCTAAAAATTATAAATAAAATACCATTATGTATGAAATGTTTTTATATTTATAATGAATATTTATATTATAATTTTTCTTATGTATAACCCTATATTAAAAATGGTTTAGTTAATAAACTTTGAATTTAACACTTTTAACTCTTCTTTAAATAAAATAATAATAAATGTCCTAATATAATCCAAGTGGACCAAAAGGATAATATTTTATTAATAAGGTTTATTTTTGTAGAAATACACTTATCCAACATAATTATGACATGTTTTAGGGTAATTATAATATCATTTTTTACCTTTAGTTACCCTATTTACTTTTAACCGTGGTAAATAAAAGTCAAAAGTTACTATTCATCAATAATTATTTTCATCTTATTGAACAAAATTTTACTCATTGATGATGTCAACTATGTCTCTCAGATTTTTGAAATTCAATTTA
Organism: Viscum album; assembly: GCA_963277665.1. Classification (NCBI taxonomy): domain Eukaryota; kingdom Viridiplantae; phylum Streptophyta; class Magnoliopsida; order Santalales; family Viscaceae; genus Viscum; species Viscum album. The sequence continues at coordinate 1,070,610,591 of OY728139.1, read as the reverse complement.
TAGAAGCGGTAAAATTACATTTTATGCAAATTTGCAAATGCGCCTAGAAGGTGGGTAAAATACAATAAAAAGTTCAATTAAATTTTATATATATAATATTATTATAAAATGACTTCAATGAATTATATGGAACGTATATAGGTATTATTTATCTTTTTTTAGCTAATATAAATTTAAATAAAATAACTAATTATTTAAATAAAAATTTGGTTTTAAACAATAACGCAGTGTTTTTCACTATTCATCAAAAATTGAAAGTTTTTAGAAAAATACCAAAAAATAACTCTAAGCTAATTTTGATATTAAAAATACAAAAATGAAGTCCATTTTGAAAAATAAAATTTAAAAAATTTAAAAAATTGGGTATTAATATTCATAATGGCTAATTTGATTGGTCGTGGTGTGTTAAAACTTCAAGTTGCGTACAATGAAAACTATTTCATTATTCAAAGGGAAACGTACCATGGAAGCTTGGGGTGTTACAAAATCACAACCACATAACATCACATCTCTTCTAAAGACACTTGGGTATTCTCTGATGTGGGTTGGGATCCATCCCTAACTACCCTCTTAAGTTTTATCATCATGTGCTAGCATCAGGTATCACAACACTATGTCTCACCTGAAGAAGCCTATCCCATCACATATCATCTCATCATATGACCTAGAAAATAGGGTATCATGAACGTTAATAACATCAACCTTGTGCCCTTATACTACCATGCATGACCCCCACCACATATCACATCACATTAATAACTTACCACATCACACCTCACTCAAAAACACCTAGTCCAAAACTACTAGGTAATCTTTTACACCAACTTGTATCATCACTATTACTAAAGGAAGAGGGGGAAGAGGGGGTGTCCATCCATCCATCCATATCACCACCATCCCAAATTTTAGGGAAAACACCTGAAACCCAAAATAACGTAAGGTTATCAAATTTTGGTGGGGTGTATAGAGAAATAAATTAAAATACATGATATATAGATATCACATAATACCCAACCAATGTGTTCACAATAAATCACTAGAATATTCTACCACAACCTATACAACACACTTTTATCTTCATAACCACTTTAACCACTATATGCAACATTTCACACAACCACCACACACACACATATGATTCTATTTACTAAGAAAATTCATTCACATTTACAATTACCATTCATTTAATGTTCAATTAATTAATACATTTACCACACAACCATTTTGAGTATATATTGTTTATTTACCATCCTATTTTGTTTCATTTTATCATCTCAATTTATTCCATGAATAACTAAGGAACTAACAAAACCACCACATAACAAATCTACCAACTCATGAAAACCATCACCGCAACACCAAAACTGCCATCATTTCTATGTCACATCAACCAATACATATCACCACAACAACCATACATCACAATCACCACACAACCATAGCCACCATTCACCACAAACATTGTGTGCCACATAGCACACCACAACCACACATCTTCCCACGTTTCATCCATGCCAACCAACCACCACATCATAGCCCCACACATCACACATCCCATTCAGGCACCTCCATCACCGCATAATATCCCAAACCACACAAGGAAAATAGAATAACAAAATCACACACAATAAAAAAACACTTTGGATTCTGAAATTATTCAAGGTATTTCTATAATGACCCAAAATTTCATTAATGGAAATCCCTCTTTATCTAATTAAATGTCTCTCTATTTAAAATGTTTATATAAAATGTCAACTTCTTTGGTTTTATGTTTTTGTATATTAAAATACTATTAAGAATTGTGATCGTTGCTAATATAGTCATTGAACATTGATCACATGATTAGTATAAATATAAGGCTTTAACAAATCCAATTTACTCGGACAAAGGAAGCGATGGCCTCATCCAGTAGACGCGCCCCATACGAAGCTCATTTTTCAGAGCTTAGAAAGGAGGTTGTGTATTTGGGATTCACTCTTTACCAAGCCCAATTCAAGCTTAAATATGTTAATCTCGAGCAGGACTACCTATGAGATAAGAGGAAGTTCATAGAGATTACCACCCGAGCAATGTTATCCGAGCCACCCCAAGAGTTTGTCACCATCACACACCTTAATCTTCGGTCTTATGCGGGTGTTATAATGGGTTATGTAAAAATATCTTAGCACTATGGTTATGTACACTATTTTTGTATATAATAATGAATATACTTTCATTTTATTATTGTTACCTTGTAAATAGTTTTTAAAGCACAAATAATATTTTTAGTTAATGTTCAACTAAGAAATCTATTTTGATGAATTAATAGATTTTTGAATTAAATAATATTTTAATAAAATATTATTATTATTATTAAATTAATTTTTATTAAATATAAATGATCGTATAATTTTATGAATGCAATTGTAATTTTTATTAAGGTTTGATATCCATTTTTGTCAAAACCCATGAATTTTCGATAAATGTCGGTTTTTATTTTAAAAGTGAAAATTAACATATTTATAAAATTATTTATATAAAATTAATATTATTTCTGTAATCAGGACATCTAAATTATCCAATGGTTAATTTTTCATAATTTTCTGAGACAGTCAAATTTTTGGGTAAAAATTAAATACCGTTTAAATATATAATGTGTTTTATGACATCATAATGACCCAATAGTGATGTAATAAAATACTATAAACTTTATTTTCGTCTAATATATATTTTAAAATTAAAATAATTCTATTTTTGGTTTTTTTTATTTATTTTACAAAGCTTTAGTGGACCCTTCAAGACTTATTAAACATTTTGTCTTTTTAAATTGTTTTCCTTGGGAGTGTGACTCACCTCCACATAATAAACACCATTATTTTAAGAATTTCTGAATTTTTAATTATAAAATATTGTTTTACACTTCCCTTTTCTAAAAAACATGGGAAAAAACCATGGGCTGGTTTGTGGTTTGGATTAGTTTAATATGAGGTGTCCCAAACCTAAATAATAAAGAATTCACTCACTTTTCCTATATAAACCCACCCAATATCCCACTTCATCCTTACTCAAAGCTTTGGAGTTAATCAAAACTCTTCCCTACTCTCTCTATAATCCTCCAAATTTTCCCCAATCTCCCCATAAGCCTCTCTCAAGCCTCTCTCAAGCCTTTGGAAGCACACTTCCAAGTAAGGGTTTTTCTTCCTTTCTCATTTTTGTCCAATATTCTTTAAATTGTTTTTCCCTTTTAATTTCAATTGTAAATGTTGGAGTATGGTTTTGAACCTCCCCCATACTTTCCTCTTTATGTTTTAATGATTTAAGACCCCTTTCTCTCTCATTAAATTTCCCCCATGTACACCTGTTACTATACCGAAATTCCAAAAGGAATTTCTCTCTCCTCATTTACATTCAAGCAATTATTTTGTATCATGAATCTAAATTCCATTAAATTTGTTGGTACATGTATCTATATGACCCCCTTACTGTCCATGTCATTTAAATATGATGAGACACCACTTTCTATCTCATCAACCATTTTTATGAGTTCTTATGTCACACCGTTATGCTGCCGAAATTGCACCGCGCTTTTCCAAGCCAAAGTCATTGTGTAGTGAATATCATGTCCATTTATCTATCAAAGGTATTCACCTTTATGAACATTTACTTGTTGTTGAAATAGTTTCATGTATGTATTATACATTCATTTATCATGTAATAAAAGATTATGTTTAATGATTCAATGTTTTATGATCCATGTGGAACACTTATACATGAAATGAAATGTTTAAGAAGGGTGCACCCTGATAGCACTCCAATGCATTGAGTAGAGTATAGTATCATGATACTTCATGTTAAATGGGTGTTCACTCATGATAATTCAAGTGCAATGAGGTTTTACTCATGATCCATGTGCAATTGGGGTTTACTCATGCTCCATGTGCAATGAGTCTTGGCTCATGCTAATTCCATGTTAAGTGTTGTTGCCACATTTCTATGTTATGATTAACATGATTTATCGTGACTTTATGTTTATGCTTCTCTTGTGCTCTATTTATATGCCTATTGTCTAAAATGTATTTTATTCCTCATTTTATTCCATGATTATTCCCTTACTGGGCTTTATAACTCACCCTTTTCTTATTCATGTCCTTAGGTTATCCCATGCAATGCTAAGTAAGAGGGAATGTAGTGGTCATATAAAGGAAGTTTTCAATAAAGGTGTTGTATTTCATGTTTTAAGTTGTTATGTAATGATCCTAATCCCCAAATACACTAGACATCTCGATCTTATATGTTGTATCAAGTGAAGTTTATGTAATAAATTATGTTTAATTGTGTAATAAAAAGAAAGGTTGTCATAGTTGGTATCAAATGATAGGTTTTGTTATTTTTGGGATTAGGATTAGAAAACCCTAATAAAGCCTTAGCGATAAGACCAAGTATAATAAAAACATCCCTAAGTTTTTGTGAGTATTGAGTAAGTTGTTTATCAAGCAAATACATCCTTGTCTGGATATGAGCAGGTAGAGGTGGCTCTGGCACATATGTATCCTAGGGGTAAAACCCGAAAACACCGCTTTGAGCTAGACTCGAACAAGAACTGGTGCACGACAATGTGCCTTACTGCACTCTTGGTTATTACACTCCTGGGGGATATGCTTTGGTAAATTCAAAAGCTTAGTATGAACCATTATTAAGGGAAAAAAATATGCCCTAAGAATATATGTTAGAAAGTAGATCATGGATAACATAGACTGAAGCCAATAGATTCATATGTTAAGGAAATAAAAGTTATTTATAAGTCATCAGTTTTGCCCTTATATTACCCTTTATGTGTTACCCCTAACTTTCCTTTTATTCCAGCCAATGGCTGGTAATAGGAGGACTCAGTCTAACAATCGATGTGAAGATCAATGTGATGACTGTAATAATGAGATGCCCAATCCAATGGGAGTGGGAATCATGAACTTTGTCACGCTTCTCTCCCAACTAACTCAAGATTTGAATAGAAACATGGGTCAAGAGGAACGTTCAACCCCCTCTAAGAAATAAAAAGTCACCATCGAGAGCTTCATGAGACAAAGGCCTCCTACTTTTAATGGATCATCTGATCCCTCAATCTCTGAACAATGGATCAACTCCATTGAAAAGATCTTCTCCATCCTTCAATGTTCTAAATAAGAGAAGGTTCTCCTGGATGCTTATCGTATAGAGGATGAATTTGATCAATGGTGGACGTTGATCAAAAATACGAATACTGAGGAGGATATCGAGGCATTGGAATGGAAGGATTTCCGGAAGATGTTTTTCGATAAATATTTTCTGCGCACCCTCTGGCTTAAGATGGAAAGGGACTTCCTTGCCCTCAAGAAAAAAGATGACGAATCTGTTAGAGCATACGAGGAAAACTTCACAAGTCTCTCATGATACGGCTCCGGCTTTGTCGTTACTCCCGAATGCAAGGTTTACCGCTTCTTTGGTGGGATGAAACCTAGCCTGCAAAAAGCACTGGTGATCTGTGACTTCAACATCAATGAGTAAATTGTCTGATGTTCCCTCAAGGTTGAAATGGAGATCATAGGATCTAAGGGGTATCATGGGGATAATAAGCATAAGGTGGACTTCAATTCTGGCAGTATAATGGATAAATCCAATGGTTCTAAAAATATCCAGTACCCCACTTGCCAAAGGTGTGGAAAGAAGCACCCCGGAAACTGCTTGAAGGGGATGAGGAAATGCTTTAGGTGTGGAAGAGAATGGAACCTGGCTATTAATTGTCAGCAAGAAAGACTCGCAGCTGCGACAGAGGAGAGGAATGCTCCGTTAAAACCTCAACACGTGGTTTATTGCTACAACTGCAAATAACTAGGGCATCTTTCAAATCAGTGCCCTAAGATAAGGGTTTTCAGAGGCAACCAACAACCTCCAAGGCAGCAAGGGAGAGATTTTTCCATCACTACTATTGAAGTGAACCCTGACAATGAAGTGGTGATAGGTATGCTAGTCATTCATTCAATAATAACGAATGTACTTTTTGATTCAAGTTCTATGCATTCTTTTATCTCTCAAAAGTTTAGTAGAACAATCCCAGCACCACCACAAATCATGAAAGTGAAGATGTCAATGAGTATGGAAAATGGGGAAATCATTTCATCCCATAAATATAACTCCTCCCCTGTCATAATCTATAGATTAAACTTCCCGGAGAACCTCGTCATACTCCCTCTGGTAGAATTTGATGCAATTCTTGGCATGGATTGGATTTCCTTATATAGAGCCAATATAAATTGTCATGAGAGGTAAATCACTCTCCATGTGGAGAATCGACCCTCGATTATTTACAAGTGCAAGGAGGAAGATGAATCTTCTTTAGCTCCATCATCTAAAGTGTGGATATTACTGCCCTATGAGCACGCGTATTTGTCTCAGATGATTGATTCTAAGGAGGCAATCATCCTAGAAGACATGCCTCTTGTGAGGGAATTCGTTGAAGTGTTTCTCGAGGAATTTTTTAGTCTTTCTCCTAGAAGAGATGTTGAATTCTCAATTAATATTATACCAGGGGAATTTACAATATCCAAGACTTCATATAGAATGGTTATTTTGGAGCTTGAAGAGATGAAGAAACAACTACAGGAGAATATGGATAAAGGGTTTATACGCCCAAGTGCTTCACCATGGGGTGCACCAGTCCTCTTCATCAAGAAGAAGGATGGGTCAATGTGCCTTTGCATCGATTATCGTGAGCTTAAAAAATCATGATAAAAAACAAGTATCCTCTACCGTGAATTGGTGACTTGTTCGATTAGCTGTGTGGAACACAATACTTCTCTAAGGTGGATTTGCGGTCGGGATATTATCAAGTAAGGGTGAAGAATGAAGATATCCCCAAGATTGCTTTTCATAAAAGATACGGGCACTATGAATTCATAATAATTCCTTTTGGAATCACTAATGCTCCAGAAATCATCATGGACTTGATGAATAGAGTCTTTAGACATTACCTCGACAAATTTGTGGTAGTCTTTATAGATGATACTCTGATTTACTCTAAAACCAAGGAGTATCATAAAGAGAATCTATGAACTATACTAGAGACCTTGCGAAAGGATAAGATCTATGAAAAGTATAGAAAGTGTGAGTTCTAGTTTAAGGAGGTCTCGTTCTTGGGCCATATCATCACAAAAAATGGGATATATGTGGATCCCTCCAAAACAGATGCAATTGAGGGATGGATGAGGCCAAAATCAGTAATGGATATCCATAGCTTCTTGGGGTTATCTGGATATTATCGACGATTTGTGAGAAATTTCTCATGATTTTCCAACCCTCTTAACAAGATAACTCGGAATGGAGTAAAGTTTTCTTGGAGTGATGAATGAAAATAAAGCTTCAAGGAGTTGAAAATAAAGCTTATCACTGCGCTTGTGCTCACTTTACCCACAAGTAGAGAACATTTTGTGGTATTTATTGATGCTTTGAAGAAGGGACTGGGATGTGTGTTGATGCAAAATGGCAAAGGCATTGCCTATGCTTTAAGGAAATTGAAAGTTCATGAACAGAACTATCCAACACATGACCTTGAGTTGGATGCAGTGATCTTCACTTTGAAAATTTGGCGGCATTATCTCTTTGGGGAGAAGTGTGAAATATATACTGACCATAAAAGCCTCAAGTATATATTCACACAGAAAGAGTTGAACATGCGCCAATGAAGATGGTTAGAGATGATCATAGATTATGACTACTCAATCCATTACTACCCTAGGAAAGTGAACAAGGTGGCAGATTCTCTAAGTATAAAGGACCCAATGATTCTATCATTGATGAGAATTAAAAAGGATCCAATCTTCTTAGATTTGATGAAGATGTAATTGGGAATCATAAAGAAGGTAACATCATCAATCATTTCACAAATGACTGCTTAACCATCACTTTTGAAAAGGTTAAAGGATGCTCAAAAGGATGATGTGGGAATTCAGGAAAAAGTGGAAGCTATCGAAAAAGGGAAATCCTCGGAGTTTAATGTTGATGGAGAAGGAATTGTGAGATTTGGGAAAAGACTATGTGTTCCATCAAGTCCAGAGCTGAAGAAGGAACTTTTGGATGATGCACATAGTTCAAAATTCTCTATTCACCTAGGAAACAAAAATATGTATCGAGATGTCTGAGAGCATTATTGGTGGGATAATATGAACAAGGAGATCACTGAATATACATCAAAGTGCCTGGTGTGTCAGCAAGTGAAGGCAGAGAGGCATAAGTCTAAGGGGATGATGCAACCATTTCCCATACCAAAATGGAAATGGGAGAACATCACCATGGACTTTTTCACTGGACTTCTGAAGACATCCAAAGGCAACAATGCAATCTAGGTTGTTGTGGATCATATTAAAAAGGTTTCACACTTCATTTCTATTCAGGAAGATTTCTCATTGGATCAACTGGAACGGATATATATCAGGGAAGTGGTAAGGATTAATGGAGTACCACTATCTATTGTGTCTGATCAAGATCCAAGATTCACCTCTAAGTTTTGGAAGAGTCTTCAACATGCTCTGAATACTGAACTGAAATTAAGTACGTCCTATCATCCTCAAACTGATGCCCAATCCAAGTGTACTATCTAAACACTTAAGGGCAAGTTGATAGCATGCTCAATGGACTTTAAATGAGGATGGGATCAACATCTTCCTCTGGTTGAGTTCCCTTATAATAACAGTTTCCACTCAAGCATCCAAATGGCACCATATGAAGCCCTTATGGGAAAAGGTGCAGAACACTGGCGTGTTGGGATGAGGTTGGTGAGCGTAAGCTGCTTGGACCAGAAATGGTAAAAGAAATGGTGGAGAAGGTTAAAACCATTTAGTAGCATATCAAGGCATCCTAGAGTCAATAGAAGAGTTATGCAGATAACCATAGACGAGAAATTGAGTTTAAAGTTGGAGACATGGTATTTATATGCATATCTCCATGGAAAAATGTCATGAGGTTTGGAAAGAAAGGGAAGTTAAGTCCAAGGTACATCGTCCCCTTTGAGATTCTTGATCATGTCGGGGTTGTGGCCTATCGACTAGCACTTCCACCTACCATGGCAAAAGTACATGATGTCTTTCATGTATCCCTCTTAAGTAAGTACATACTGGACCCTTCACATGTACTGTCTTTAGAGGTGGTACAGTTATAGGATGATCTTTCTTATAAGGATCAACCAATGAAGATATTATATCATAGAGAAAAAGTTCTACGAAATAAGACAATGCCCCTCATCAAGGTGTTGTGGAGAAACCACAAGTTTGAAGAAGCGATGTGAGAATCAGAGAAAATGATGAAGTAGAGTTACCCACGTCTGTTTTAGTGTGGGAAAAGGAAATTTCGAGGGAGAAATTTCTTAAGGGGGGAAGATTGTAATAACCCAAACTTTCATTAATGGAAATCCATCTTGATCTAATTAAATATCTCTTTATGTAAAATGTTTATATAAAATGTCAACTTCTTTGGTTTTATGTTTTTGTATTTTAAAATACTATTAATAATTGTGATTGTTGCTAATATATTCATTGAACAGTGATCACATGATTTGTATAAATATAGGGCTTTAACCAATCCAATTTACTCAGACAAAGGAAGCGATGGCCTCATCCAGTAGATGTGCCCCATACGAAGCCCATTTTTCAGAGCTTGAAAAGGAGGTTTATTCTTTGGGCTTCGCTCTTGACCAAGCCCAAGACAAGCTTGAATATTTTAAGCTCGATCAGGACCATCTACGAGAGAAGTGGAAGTTGATATAGATTACCACCCGAGCAATGTTATCTGAGCCACCCCAAGAGTCCGTCACCATCGCACACCTTACTCTTCGTTCTTATGCGGGTGTTATAATGGGTTATGTAAAAATACCTTAGCACTATGGTTATGTATACTATTTTTTTATATAAAAATTAATATACTTTCATTTTATTATTGTTACCTTGTAAATAGTTTTTAAAGCACAAATAGTATTTTTAGTTAATGTTCAACTAAGAAATTTATTTTGATGAATTAATGGATTTTTGAATTAAATAATATTTTAATAAAATATTATTATTATTAATAAATTAATTTTTATTAAATATAAATGAATGTATAATTTTATGAATGCAATTGTAATTTTTATTAAGGTTTGAAAGCCATTTTTTGTCAAAACCCATTAATTTTCAATAAATGCCATTTTTTATTTTAAAAGTGAAAATTAACATATTTAGAAAACTATTTAGATAAAATGAATATTATTTCTGGAATTAGGATTTTGAAATTATCCAATGGTGAATTTTTCATAATTTTTTGAGACAGTCAAGTTTTTGGGTAAAAATTAAATACCATTTAAATATATATTGTGTTTTATGACATCATAATGACCCAATAGTGATGTAATAAAATAATATAAACTTTATTTTCGGCCAATATATGTTTTACCTTTAAAATAATGTGATTTTGGGTTTTTTTAATTTATTTTACAAAGCTTTAGTGGACCCTTCAAGACTAATTAAACATTTTGCCTTTTTAAATTGTTTTCTTTAGGAGTGTGACTCACCTCCACATAAGCAACCCCATTATTTTAAGAAGTTCAGACTTTGGACTTATAAAATATTTTTTTCCACTTCCCTTTTCCAAAAACCATAAGCAAAAACCATGGGCTGGTTTGTGGTTTGGATTAGTTTAATGTGAGGTGTCCCAAACCTAAATAATAAAGAATTCCTTCACCTTTCCTATATAAACCCACCCAAGCTCCCACTTCCTCCTCACTCAAAGCCTTTATATTTCATAAAAACTCTTCCATACTATCTCTATAATCCTCCCAAGGTTCCCCAAGCTCCCAAGAATCCTCCCTCAAGCCTCTCTCAAGCATTTTGAAGCACACTTACAAGTAAGGGTTTTTCTTCCTTTCTCATTTTTGTCCAATATTATTTAAATTGGTATGCCCTTTTAATTTCAATTATAAATGTTGGGGTATGGTTTTGAACCTCCCCCATACTTCCCTCTTTATTTTTGAATGATTTTATACCCCTTTATCTCTCATTAAATTCCCCCCATGTACACTCGTTACTTTGCTGAAATTCCGAAAGGAATTTCTCTCTCCTCATTTACATTCAAGAAATTCTTTTGTATCATGAATATAAATTCCATTAAATTTGTTGGAACATATATATATATTACCCTCTTAATTTCCATGTCATGTAAATATTATGAGATACCCCTTTCTCTCTCATTAACCATTTTTATGATTTCTTATGTCACGTCATTATGCTGCCGAAATTGTACCGTGCTTTTCCAAGCCAAAGTCATTCTATAGTGAATACCATGCCCATTTCTATATTAAGGTTATTCACCTTTATGAACTTTTACTTATTTTTTAAAGATTTTCATGTATTTATTCCACATTTTTTTATCATGGAATAAAATATTATGTTGAATGATTCAATCTTTTATGATCCATGTGGCACACTTATGCATGACATGAAATGTTTAAGAAGGGTGTGCCCTGATAGAGCTCCAATGCATTGGGTAAAGTATAGTATCATGATACATCATGTGAAATGGGTTTTACTCATGCTAATTCCAGTTCAACAAGGGTTTACTCGTGCTCCATGTTCAATGAGAGTTTACTCATGCTCCATGTGCAATGAGTCTTGGCTCATGCTAATTTCATGTTAAGTGTTGTTGCCACATTTCCATGTTATGATTATCATGATTTATCATTAATTTATGTTTATTCTTCTATTGTTCTCTATTGATATTCCTATTGTATAACATGTATTGTATTCATCATGTTATTCCATGATTATTCCCTTACTGGGCTTTATAGATCACCCTTTTCTTATGCATGTCCTCATGTTATCCCATGCAATGTTAAGTACGAGGGAATGTAGTGGTCGTGTAAAGAATTTTTTCAATAAATATGTTGTATTTCATGTTTTAAGTTGTTATTTAATGAACCTAATCCCCAAATACACTAGACCTCTCGATCTTCTATGTTGTTTCAAGTGAAGTTTGTAATAAATTGTGTTTAATTGTGTAATAAAAAGCAGGGTTGTCATAATTTCATCACATTGCTTCTTAGTTTACCATTTATCACACAAACCAAATTCCATGGAAAACTAGTTTATTAGACAAATATACATTCTTTATACTTTTAATAAGGGTATAAACACATAACAACACATCAAGGGTCATCACATTGTATCATAGATATCACAAACAAGGCTTCTAAAAGTCATTATTTTTAGAAAGGCATCAACATGGCATAATATCATCAACAAAAATATTAAAGTAGTTAAAACATGTGATATATCCCCATACGCATCAATTCCAATTATGCCAATTTATTATATTATTACACTGAATGTTAATATCCACCCAAAGGAAACAAAAACCATAAAGATCTCACATATAGCAGATAAAATGGGAGAGAATGAGGATACCCTACCTTAAATAATATTTTTGATCTTATTGTGCACCACAAGGAAAAGAATAAATAACCTACAAACCATATACGCACAAGAAATCCCTAGATTAACCTAAACCGCACCAAAAGATCACCAAAACGTATCCAAGACTCGCACCAAATCCAAACAATAATGCTATAGCAGAACCCCAAATAAAAATTCAAGGAAAATAATAGGGATGGAAGAAGAACTCTCCATTGATCACTAGAACTCAATCACTGGAACTAAAGGATTGAATCAGAAGGAAAGGTGTTAGAAGATCTTTGAAAACCATCTAGGGTTCTTCAAACACCAACAAGAAGTGATAGTTGAATGAGGAGGATATCAACTAAAGAAGATATATAAAAATATATTATTCACCTAACTTACGACATAAACAACTATTTTATATTGTAAGTTCCATGGGTCTATGGATTTACAATGTAAACTTCCCTTTTAAGTCGTAAAACCTCTGAAACCTCAGTGCCCACCGAAATTCATAGCACCTCAATCCAAAATTAACTTATGTTGTAAAACTATTTCTTATGGAATAACCACATTTCATGCCCATACCATAGCCATAAACAAGTCGTAAACAATCTTATTACACTATAAACCCCTCTTTTACAGTGTAAAAGTTCAGTTTTAGTTCTGCTGCAACTCTAACCCTCACAAAACCTCTCAAGCTTCCTCCAAAGCACCCCCAACACTAAAACATATAAAATTAATGGTCCGGGAAGGCATGGACCATTACATGATAACTTTCAATAACCATGGTGTTTGTAACTTTAGGATCAGAAAAGTATCGCCTATTTTAAACTTCGGTGAACATTTTTTCCAATGTAACTTATAAGAAAATTTGGATAAAACATACAGTACCATAATTTTTTCATTAAACTCAAGTTAGTGTACTATATCTGATTACATTTTTAACTCCATAATGTTATGTGATTTATGTTCACAATACTTTTAAGTGTTTTACATTGAATAACAACATATAACACTCAACAAAACCTTATTACAATACAAACATCTTCTTCTTAACTCCTTCAACTTCTTCAAAACACCTAAAAAACTATTAGGCTAAATAGTTTTTTACTAGGGGGTTGTGGAAGGATTTTCTTGTGATTTTTATTTAGAATCATCCTATGATTTGATTTGTAAGATGTGAGGCCCGAGTGAGGGTCGCAAGCTTATTGGATGAATTAGCCTATATACATCAATTCAATTTTGTTTGAGGTTATTTTGAATAGTTTCTGGAAGTTGGGATCAAGAGTTATCTTAGAGGACATCTTGGATGGTCTTTGGATGTTAGAACTAGTTACTTGAGGTTAGAACAGTTAGTGTTTAGATCATGTTTGAGAATCAGATTGGTTGGAACCTTTTTTCTGGGTTGACAAAATGGGATGGTGGGTACATTCGGGTGTCATTGAGTAAATATTGAGAAGATCCTAAGGGGCTCAAAGGATGCCTTTATGTGTAGGTTTTATAATCATTGATTGGTTTATGTCATAGTCAGCTATCAATAATTACTTTTTGGTGAGGGGATTCTTTCGGATTACCTTACAAGCACATTGTTGAACAAGGATTGGTGGTTGAACATTGAAGGTTGATTGGAGATGTTTCTCATGTCAATATTGTCCCATGGTTTGGATACAAATGAGGATCCCACCATAGGTTATATTATTCCATATTTATATATTCCCTCATGGGAGAGATGGTGGTCATGGATTAGGTTGGGTGATGAGTCGTTGGTTGAGGATTCTTTCATCAGGAATGGCTAGGGTTTTGAGATGGATGTGATTGTGGGAACTATGGGAGCCCCATGTTTGATTGAACCTGAGTTAGGGTCATTTATGTTTTATTATTGGTGACTTTAGGTGTCACCCTATAACCCATAGACCTATGGTGAGATCCTATAGTCACTATTTTTATGTGATCTAAGATATTGTAGGACCCCTAAGATTTTTTTCCATGAGATGGATGATGTTAATGATTCAGTAATTTGGATTATGGGGTTGAGAGTTGATCAAAACTTGTTTCTATGGACTTTGTCTAGGATGTTTGAGGCAGTTTCTACTCAGGATAAGTTATAGGAGGATACCTTTGGGATATCTTTGGACTATGAATTGACCCTAAGATTTATTTGATTCTCACCTATATTAGTTGGCTATTATTAGAAAATTATAAGGAGATAATTGATGATATAGAGGATTGTGACCCTCCACTGGGCTAGTGGATGTTTTACCCCATCTAGAGGTTGGGTATACATGGTCTTAAACATTTTAATGGGACTAGGTTGTGGTCTATACCTTTCCTTGACTATATTTTATGTATCCAATTAGTTCTATAGAACTATCATGATTTGGAAAAGTTTCCCCAATGTTAATAAAGTTCATGTGACCATTTCAGATTGTGCTATTGGAGTAATAAATCCCTATAGAGTTTCATGTTGTGGTTTTGGATGGTAGGGATGAGATCCTAGGGTATATAATTAATTCCTATTGTATTTTATATTTCTTGTATATCCTATGTAAATCTAGAGGATGTGCCTGATGTTCTGTGGTAGGGTGATCCATGTGCCAAAAGACCTCCAATGTGGGACAGAGTGGGGGTAAATTTACCTCGATGTTCACCTTAGATCGTGGGGTTGGGTAATTTTTTTACTTTTAATTAACCCTATTTATTTATGTATTGGTTTATTTTAGGCCAGATATTTTTAGTTTTTAAAAAGTCTTTATATATCATGTTCTCATGAACTTGTTATGACAATAGATTATAGGTTCATCATTAGGGGTGGCCTACTGATATTTATTTCTCATCCTTGTACATGCACATTGGTGTTAATGAAGGCGTTATATCTACTTTAAAATGGATAATAGGTTTCATAGTGGATAGTACAGAGGTCTAGTGTTTTTTAACTGAGTGGAACCACATGTTTGTAGTCTCAAGATTGGGCTAGAGGATCTCAAGAGTTATGCAGACTGTGTTTGAGGTTCTTCTCAAAGTTATTAGTAGATCCTTGTGTATTTTTTTCTTTTACTTACTACCAATATATGTGATCTTATGGTGGGGGATTGATTTTTTTTTTATAGAATTTTTGAGGTTCTATATGACTATTTTCATATTCATTATTATAATATATTGATGTTTTGTTTATTTATTATGAATACTCTGATGTTTATCCTTGTGCATGTTTTGGTTATTTCCACTTTTTATTCTACTCTTACCAAGGATATAGTCTCCCCACTATATCTTTATAACCCTCACCACTAGTTGGTGGACTATAGAATATAGGGAGGTGTGATTGATTCCTTGTGGTGAGATAAATTGAGTGACATTTATGGTCGACCTGGGATGGTTCATTACAAAATGGTATTAGATCTATCTTGTTTCATTATTTTGGGAGTTGGTAGATAGGTGATCTAGGTATGTGTCAAAACATTTGATATATATTGGACTCGTGTGTCATGAACACCTTTATCAATAGGAATTCCAAGTTAACAAGGCATGAGATTATTGTTCTTAGATTCAATTTTTATGGTTGTATGATTTCACCTAGTGTGATTCACTTGGGTTGTGTATGTACGGTTTATTATGATTTTTTTATATTTTCTTTATGTTAATAGGATAGTATTAATCCATCATTATAATAATGTAGTATTAACATAAAAAATTCCATTCTATGGGAATTTTCACTGACTATGGAGGTTCATTTGTTTAAAGTATCCATGACAATATCTATAGGGTTGTAACATATAGCTCCTTAGTGGAATTCTACTAAACTAAATCATGTATATTTTCTTATAATCATGGTCCTTTTGGATCTAATATTGAGGTGATCATTGGTGATGTAAATGTGGTCACTTTTTTGAGGGATGTGTGGTGACCCTTGTGGGTTGGTGCAAGATTTGGGTACCCTGCTGCTGATGGTGGTGGATCGATGAGTGAAAGGATTATTAATAGGTGTTTAGATTTATTTTCCCTAATTTTTAGGTTTCCCTGAAGTCTTGGTTTCGATTCACTTGAGGGGGGAGTCTGTTCTTGCCTCATGTTATCTTTCATCTCTCGTATTGGGGGCCTGAGTTCCTATTATTTATCAACAGATTAGGTGGGTGTGGATGATCTTTCTTATTATAGGGCCTGAAGGGTTCTTCTATCACTGGGGGTAATTGTGTAAGAAGTCTCTTTTTAGGATTCCTAGTGTTTAAGAAGGAGTTGTTGGGATTTCTCCTAGTTTTGAGGTTTCATTGAGAGGTTGGGTTTGTTTGTATGTAAAGATTTATTTGTTTCTAGTTATGATTTTGGTGGTATAGTTGTGTCATGGTTAGATTCTCATGGTTTTGAATCAATTCCCTAGTGGATGGTGGTCATGTGGTTGATCTTATCATGATGGGATGCCTTGATTTTGAATAGGATCATTTAGGGTGCTCCAGCTTGTTGGAACTGACATGTATAAGAAGCATGGTTGGTGGTTTTAGGCATATTAATCTTGGTTTTTGGATCGTGGCTCATGTGATCATGAGAACCTATGAGAGGTTATTATATAATCACCCTAATTTTAGAAGTAGAGTGGTGTTTGGTGTATCTTTTTGGGATAAATCTTTGTTCTTTAAAAGAATATGTGTGTGGGTTCTATACAGTGCTAGTTGGTTTTTGGTTTAGTTGAATGGGTCATTTATGGGTCTGTTGAGTTTTTTTTAAGTCTTGAGAGAACCCAAGTAGTGTTTTTACAGTGTACCTATTGTGTTTGGTGCTCAAGGAATATTTTAAGGAAATCCATATATTAGGGAGTGTACCATAGGTCGTTAGAGGATGTGATCATCATTGTAAGTGGTTGCTCTTTCTGTTTTGGCACCCAGGTGTGAGCGGTTTGGCCATGCTTAGTCCTTACGTTTGGTGGTGGGTTGAGTGTTGGTTGTGGGTTTTAGTTTTTTGGTTTTTTGGTTGTTAGGTGACTATAACGACCCAAAATTTTATAAATGGTATTCACTTATGAATGAATGAATGCCTTATTAAGTAATGTAGTTATAGATAATTCATGCACTATGTTTCATTTGTTATTTTGGACTATTATAAAATATAGATTATCATGATTAAAATACTATTAAGCATCATATCCATTGATAATTTATTCTTCCTATAGTGACCATTAATATGGTTATATATTATAAAAATATATAATTGACATAGAAGGAAGAAGTGATGGCCTCGACCAGTAGGATTATACCCTATAAAACCCATTTATTGGAGATTTTGAGGTATATGGAATCAATAGGATTTTCCCTTGAACAATACCAATAAAATATTCAATAAATAAAACCTAATAAAACCCATTTATGAGAAAATTTCAATCTTATGGGGATCACCTCTCAAACCATGTTCTCTGAACTTCCCTAAGAAAGTACCATCATCACACACTTTACCCTTAGAACGTATGTTGTTGTAATAACAGGTTATGTTTCTAGACCCTAGTAGTATGAATTTTATATTTTCATTTTAATAAAATAATGATTATACTTATCCCTTTTCATTATTACATTATACACATGAATATATAATGAGTTTGATAAAAACTAGTTTTTGATATGAAGAAAATGATATTTTATTTTTGGAAAATATATAGCTTCAATTAAAACGCTCTTTTTCATAAATTCAAGAATTTTTAAATAAATTATATTTTCATGAAATAATATTATTAAAAAATATTTATTTAAATATAAATTATAATATAATTTAATGAAGTCTTGTGTAATTTTTTTATAAGGGTCGAAAAGTCGTTAGTTTCGTAAAAACTGGTATTTTCCAGTAAATAATGTTTTTTAGTGTAAATTCTCATATTTAGAAATTTATTTTGGTAAAATAAATATTATTTTTTAAATCATCATGTTGAAATTATCCAATGGTTAATTTTTAATAATTTTCTGAGACAATTGAATTTTTCAGTAAAAATAAAATATGGTATGTATTATGGCATCATAATGGACCAAATGTTATGTAATAAATACTATAGAATAAATCCACATAAAAAATATATTTACCATTTAAAATAATTTTTTTCTAAATTTATTTGATTAATTTTACAAACCTATAATTAATCCTCCAAAACCTATACTATATAAAAGGTTTAAAAACAATTCTCTATGAACAT
The DNA here is from genome assembly GCA_963277665.1 of Viscum album. Taxonomy (NCBI): domain Eukaryota; kingdom Viridiplantae; phylum Streptophyta; class Magnoliopsida; order Santalales; family Viscaceae; genus Viscum; species Viscum album. The sequence goes on along the minus strand of OY728139.1, from coordinate 1,070,592,000 downwards.
GACTCACTTCCACATCATGAATGGTATTGTTTTAATGACTTAGGTTATTATCCTAATAAAATATTTTAAACCACCCTAATTTGGAAGAAAAAATTATCAAAAATCATGATAAGGTTTTCATTTTGTATTATTTTATTACTTAGAGTCCAAAATCTAAGTTTAGACATTAATAAAGAATTCTCCTCTCTGTTGCTATAAATACCCAACCAAACATCCAATCCTCTCCACTAAAAACTCATTGAGAATTAATTTAATCTCTATATCCCTCTATAAATATCTCCAAAGTTGTTCCCAATATTTTAAGAAGCTCCTCCCAATCTTTTAGAACAACCCTCTCAAGTTAATGGATTATCTTCCTTTTCCTTTTATTTAAGTACTTTCTTAGTATTAATCCTTTTGATATATAATTATTCTTGTTGAAATGTGTTTTAATGCATATCTTTACTATACTTATGATTCCAAATTAATTATATCCCACATTTAACTCTAATTAAACCCTTACATGAACCTTTATATACACCTGTTATGCAGTTGAAATTATTTTTTTATTTTCCATTAAAAACTTTTGTGTTGTGAATACTCATCCCCATTTACACTTGAGTGTATTCATCAATTTGTACCTATCCTTAATTGATTAGGGAATTTAATGTATTTATCATACACTCCTTAATTGTGGGGTTAAATATGATGAAATTTATTCTTATATTGTATGACCTCTATGGTACACAAATAAATCTACATAATATGAATGTGATGAGTGGCCCCAGGATTTTATAGCCCTCAAATGCATTAGGTAATGTTTTTATCTCATGATATACCATGTATAGTGTACGATCAGTTAGCCTAAGTAAACTATGCTATGATGTCTCGGTGGTAATCCTTAACTTATGCTTATTATGTCATGTTTTATGTTGTTTCTGCATTCCTATGATGCCTTGATGTTATCTTCTTAAATCATGCTTCAATATTCATGATTATGATTCTCACCTTTCTATGATACCATGTTATACATCTTGGCTCACATGTACTGATTTAATTTATGTTATACTTTTTATTATTCCCTCACTAAGATTTATAGCTCATCCCTTTCTTATCTATGTCCTCGGGTTATCCCATGAAATATTTGAAGATTAATGGAATTTAAGGGCATGTTATGAAGTTTTAAATAATTTCATTGTATCCTTGTTTCAACTAATTACAATCTATATATAATTAACCAAAGATATTAAGCCTTGTGATCTTTTTGTATTGTATTATGTATATCATTATGTAATAAATCATGAAATAAAGTGTATAAAGAATATGGGTTTTCATAGTTGGTATCGGAGAAAGTTCATGTTATTTTTTGGGTATTAGGATTATAAAACCTTAGTTAAAACTATGTGGATAAGAATAAACATAGGAAAACATCTTTAAATTTTGTTAAAGTATAGATTGAGTGGTTTACAAGCAAAAAAATACTTATCTAGATACTATAATTGGATGTGGAACTAGCATTGTTGTGCATAGGGGTAATAACCCCAAAATGGTGGATTGGGTATTAACTCGATCTTCAACTGTTACATGATGAAGAGGCATTTTTGAACACATAATTTGACAGTTCCGGGGGATATTCTTTGGTAAATTCACAAGCTCTTTATAAACCATTATGAAGGGAAAAATTACTATGAAATTTAATATTAGAAAATAAGTTTTGGATAACCTATATTAAAACCTAAAAATTCATAGGTTAAGTAATATATATCATTTATGAGTTATCCCTTAAATGTTCATAGATTCCATTTTATGTTTTTAATATTTTGAATATTCTCATCCTTAATTTTTTCCCTTTACTTTAGTCAATGGAAAGAAATAGGAGGAACCGAGTCAATGACCAATGTGATGGGAAATGTCATGACTACCCCAATGAGTTTCTCAACCCGATTATAGTAGGATTTAAGAACTTCATGTCAATAAATTCTCAATTAACACAATTTATAAATAAAAACTTCAATTAGGTGGAACACCCACATCCCCCTAAAAAAGATAAGGTTACAATTGAGACCTTTATGTGATAAAGGCCTCTAACTTTTCATGGATATCTTTATCCCTTAATCATGTAACAATGTATCAACTCCATTTAAAAGATCTTCTATGTACTCTAATACTCTAATCAAGAGAATTTAATGTTGATTGTTCATCACATGGAGGGATAAGGCGATCAATTTTGGAAGATTATCAAGAATGTGAAGATTGAGGAAGATATCGAATCTATGGAGTGGAAAGAATTTAGGAAAATGTTTTTTGATAAATATTTTCCTAGAACTCTACAACTTAAAATGAAAAGAAAGTTCCTTAGACTCAATAAAAATGACAATGAATCCATCAGAGTGTATGAGGTAAACTTCACAAAAATTGTGCGATAGACCTATGGATTTTTCCTTAACCTCAAAAGTAAATTTGATCACTTATTTAGTGGGATAAATCTAAATCTATAAAAATATTTGGTGATTCAAGTCTTTGAAATCTATGAATAAATTTTTTTATCATCCATAAAAGTCAAAATAGAGATCAGATAATCTCAAGGTTCTCAGGGGTCTGTGATTAGGAAGTGAAGAATGGAGTTCAATTTTGGAAGAGTGGTGGAGAAATCTCATGGTGGTAAGAAATTCCAACATCCCACTTTTAAAATGTGTAGGAAGAAGCATCCCAAAAATTTCTTAAAGGGGATAAAAAAATGCTTTAGTTGTGGTAAGGTAGGTCATCATGATAGAAAATGAAAAAAGGAGAAACACAACAATGTGATGAAATAAATGAATTCCCCAAATAACCCTCAAACTATTGTCCAATGTTTCAACTACAAAGAACAAGGACACTATGTGAACCAATTCACTAATACAAGGGTTTTCAAAGAAAAACCAATGACAACAAACTCCATGTCCTATAGAGAAAGGGTGAGAATATGAAATCACAACTAATGAGATTGATCCTAAAAATGAAGAGGTGGTAGGTACATTGATTGTTCATTCAAGAATAATGAATATACTATTTGATTCTAGTTCTATGAATTCTTTAATATCATTAAATTTTAGTATAGCTATTCAAAAACCACCAAAAAACATGTAAGTTTAGTTATCATGGAAAATGGAAAATGGGGAAATTATTTCATCCTGAGTATATAACTTCTCCCCTATCAATACTTGTTGGATGAATTTCCTAATGAACCTTGTGATAATACCTTCAGTAAAATTTGATGATATTATGGGTATGAATTGGATTTTATTTTATATAACCAACATAAATTTATAAATATATTAATAAGATCATGATAAATAAGATCATGATAAATAACAAGTATCCTATGTCATGGATTGATTACTTCTTTGATCAGATATGTCAATACCAATACTTATTTAATGTGGATCTTCATTTGGAATATTATCAAGTAAAGGTGAAGATGGAGGATATCCCAAAGACTAATTTTTATACAATGTACAGGAACTACTATTTCATAGTGAGGCCATTTCGACTCATTAATGCTCCAATTATCATCATAGATGTAATTAATATAGTCTTTAGGGATTACCTAGAAAATTTTGTGGTTTTATTTAAATACGATATTCTTATCTTCTCTAAAAGAAAATAGGAACATGAGAAGAATTTGAATGCTCTGCTAAATACCATGTAAAATAAAAAATTATATTCAATGTATAGTAAATGTGAGTTTTGAAGGGTGAAAGTAACATTTTTGGGGAATTTTTTCACAAGTAAGGTTTATAGTAATAACTAATTTACACAGAAGGAAGAAGTTATGGACTTAGCTAGTAGGATCATACCCTATGAATCTTGTTTATCGATGCTTCCAAGGGGTATGGAATCACTGGTATTTTACCTTGAACAATCCCAAGCTAAGATTCAACAATATAAACTTGAGTAAAAACATTTGCATGAGAATTTCATGCTTATCGAGATCACCACCCAAACCATGTTCATTGAACCACCCCAAGAAAGTACCACCATCATACACCTTACCTTTAGGGCGTACACTAGTGTAATAAGGGGATATTTATCTAGACTCTTATAGTATAAATTTTTATATTTTATTTTTAAAAAAAATAATGATTATATTTATCCATTTTCATTATTACTTTATACATGTGATTGTATAATGAGTTTAATAGAAACTAGATTTTGACATGAAGAAACCAAGATTGTATTTTTAGAAAATATATAGTTTCAATTAAAACACTTTTTTTTGATAAATTCAAAAAAATTGAAATAGATTTTATTTTTAGGAAATTATATTGTTAAAATAATATTTATTTAAATATAAATGATAATATAATTTAAATAAGTCTAATGTAGTTTTTTTATAAGGTTTAAAAAAATTTAGTGTCATAAAACTAGTATTTTATAGTAAATAAGGATGTTTATTTAAAATTGTAAATTTTCATATTTAGAAAATTATTTTGGTGAAATAGATTTTATTTTTTAAATTAGAACATTTACATTAACCAATGTTGAATTTTCATAATTTTTTGAGAGAGTTGAATTTTTGGGTAAAAATTTAATAGGCTATAAATATACGATATGTATTATGACATAATAATAGCCCAAAAGTTATGTAATAAATACTATAAAAGGAATTAATGACTAAAAATATATTTATCCTTTAAAATAATGATTGTTTAAAGTTATTTTAATAATTTTAAAAACCTATAATGAATCCTCCAAAACCAATATTATAATTTAACTTTTTAAAAAAAAATTATTTATGAACATGACTCACTTCCACATCATGAATGGTATTATTTTAATGAGTTACATTCTTTTCCTAATAAAATATTGAAAATAAATCCTCTTTGAAGCAAACCATGGTAAGGTTTGTGGTTTTATTAATTTATTACTTAGAGTACAAAACATATGTTTTGAAATTAATAAAAAAATCCATCTCTTTTGTTATAAATACCCACCCAACCTACCAACCCTTTTCACTCAAAACCCGTTTATCATGAATTTATTCCCCTTTTCCCTATATAAATCCTTCCCAAGTTGTTACCATTATCTTAAGAATCACCTCTCATTGTTTTAGAAGTGCCCTCTCAAGGAAATGGATTCTCTTCATTTTCATTTTATTTGATTACTTTTTTTGTATTGATCCTTTTTATTTCCAATTGTTCTTATTATAATGTGTTTTTATACATCCCTTTATTTTCCTTATTATTCCCAATAAATTAGAGACTAACCACCTTTCACTCTCATTAAACTCTTCCTTGAACCTTTATGTACACTTGTTATGTTGCCAAAATTATTCTATGATTTTTAATGCAAAACATTTGTGTTGTGAATATCCATCCCCATTTCTACTCAAGGGTATTCACCTATTTGTACCTATCTTCATTTATTGGGGATTTCCATGTATTTCACCCACACTCCTTAATCATGGGATTAAATATGATGAAATAAATTCATATTTTGTATGATCTATGTGTCACACAAATGCATGTGCATAATATAAATATGATGGGTGGGCCTATAATTATATAGTCCTTCAATGCATTGGGTAATGTTTTTATCTCATGAGATGCCATGTATGGTGTATGGGTGGTTATCCTAGGTGCACTATTTTATCATGTCTCAATAATTAACCTTGACTTATTCTTAAGATTTAATATTTTATATTGTTACCACATTACTATGATGCTTTGATGTTATAATATTATATCATGCTTCAATGTTCATGATTATGATCCTGAACTTTATATATCATCATGTTATGCCTCTTGAATCACATGTACTGATTTATATTATACTTTTGACTATTCCTTTACTGATATTTATAGTTCACTCATTTCTTATCTGCATCCCCAGGTTATCTCATGAAGTATTAGAAGATCCATGGAATTTAAGGGCTTTTATAGAGTTTAAATAATGTCATTGTGTCACTGTTTCAAGTTATTATTATGTGTATCTAATTACCTAGATTCACTAGGCCTCGTGATCTTTTGGGATTCTATTATATCTATTTTTATGTATTAAATCATGAAATAAAGTGTATAAAAAATATGGGTTTTCATAGAGATGCTAAGGATACTTCTATGGTGCGGAGCATCAGATCAGTCATAATGGAATGTCTTTTATATCGAGATAGTTTTGGGTTCTATAGGACTGGTTGATAGATGGTTGATATAGCATTAGTTTTTATAGTGCTTTGAGTGAGAGTATAGTGGATAATTCACCACTGAGGATTCTCAAGGGTGAGAAGTGTTATGGTGAAGAGTTTTCAATGACTTGTATCATTAAGGGGTGAGAAAATAAGAAAAAAATTTAATTTTTGTTCCCAAGTTTTTTTGAGTGAAAAAATGATAATTTATCCCATCAAATGATCTTGGATAATTTTTCAAACCACTTATTTGGTCCTGGAAAAGGGTTTTTTCCCTAAGGTAGGTGTTTTGTATAATTCTAAGTTTTTGTTATTTGTTTGTCAAATAAAAATATTTAATTAATTAAAAAGTAATTGATTTCATGAATTAATTTGTTTATGTCTCTAGAAAGGAGAATCAGATTGAGATTTTAACTCAATTATTAAGTCTATAATGGTGTTTTTTCCCTAATCAAGTCATAAAACTGTCACAGTCATCAGGCTCATACCCATTTTTATTTTCTTTTTCCAATTTCTTTCTTTTATTTTTATTTTTACCTTTTATTTTCCTCCTACCCCATTTGATTTCTCATGAACCCCCCTCTCCCCACATGGGTTTCATTTTTCCAAGATATAAAGAGAGATATGGGAGAGGGTATCACTACCATATTCTTCTAAGTAGGTAGATCGGGATGTGGTTGATGTTGGGCATGGATCTAAGCTTAAAACTTCATCATATTTCACCCTGAAGTAGGTTGTTTGTTTAGTTTTTCTTAATATCCTATGATATTATACATTTTAATGTTTAAATACATATATTTTTTGTTTGAGGTGGTTTTATTCAGATAAATTGGTTTTTCCAAGAGTTTGAAGGGGTTTCCATTTGAAAAATATTGATTACACGACATATAGTTTAAAGAACACGTGTTGTGTGTTCTTCTTTTCAAGTAAGGAGAGGAACAAGATATTACATGGCTTGTAGTTATGGTGGACACTTTGTGTAAGTGTGTCTCAAAGTGTGGTTGGGTATTCATCCAAATACCTCATGTTGGGGCACATGGTCATATCGAGTACATGGACAGACCCTATGTTTTGAACACTAATATAGGTTTTGTGGGGTAATTGGCCTGATCCTATGTAGGGTACATGGCCAGGTATTCTATGATACTTACACACTATGTGTGTTCAGTACACTATGTGTATTTTGTAAAAGTGCACACCGATTGGGCTATGGTGCATGGCCTGGGAGGAGTGTTGGATGTAAATGTTGTGTACACAAGTCACATGTTATATACTCCATCCTTGGTGATATTCTTTCTATTTTTCACCCTAGTAACATAATGGGACATATAAGCAGACCATTTTGAGCATTTTTCTTATAGACCATGATGGTGGAATCCTTTTAGTTATCATAGGTCATATGAAATTCATTTTGTATTGTGAAATTTTTTGTGTGAGTATTTCCTTAAGGTTTTCATTTAGAATCCTCTTGTGGGTTGGGTTGTGAGATGTGAGGCTTGAGTGAGGGTTGTGATATTGTTAGAAAACTTGTCCTATGGATACCAAGTTAGTTTTATTCAAGGTTATTTCATATGGTTCCAGGAAATTGGTATTGAGTAGTATATCTGAGAAGATCTTATATGGTCCTTAGATGTTGGGATCAGTTTATTAGGGTTAGATCAGTTGAGGTTTGGATCCTATATTTTAGGATCATATTGACTGGATCCTTAGATATAGTTTTACATCATGGTATGGTTGGTATGTCTAGGTGTTATTGAGTAGAAGTTCATAAGATTATGAGGTAATATCAAGGATTCCCTTATGGGTGGGTTTTCTATTCAGTAATTAGTGGATATCATTTTTAGTTATTGGGAATTCCCTTTTAGGTAAGGTGGTCCTTTTGGATTCTCTTTTGGGTTTGTTTTTTATCAAGGATTGGTGGTTCACCATTTAGGGTTTCTTGGATATGTTTCTCATATTGGGATTGTACCATGGTTTATATTTGATATAGGATCCCCTTATAGGTTTTAATGTTCTATATTTATAGATTCCCTCATGGGAGAGATGGTGTTTGTGGATTAGGTTTGGCGTCGAGTCACTGGTTGAGGATTCTTTCATCGAGCATGGACCATGTTTTTAGGTAGATGTAATAAAAGGGAATGTAGGAGCCCCATGTTTTATTAAACCTGAATGAGGGTCGTTTTTCATTATTGGGGAATTTGTTTGTCACCCTATAACCCAAAAACTAGTGGTGAGATCCTATAGTGTTTGTTTTGATTTGATCCAAGGGACCATGGGAGCCCCAGTCTTTTTTAACCTCAAGATGGTCATTGTAGATGATTGAGTAGTTTAGATGATGTATTTGAGAGTTGATTGAGCCTTTTTTGTGGCCTTTGACCAAAATTTTTGAGATAGTTTCTACTTAAGACTAGATTCAGTAAGAGACATTTAGGATGTATTTGTATTGGGTTTTGAAACTAGGATTTATCTAGTTCTCCCCTTCATTTGTTGGTTCTTGTTATATGGGTCTAGGGAGCTAATGGATGATCTGGAGGAGTATATCCCACCCCTAAGCCAGTAGATTTTTTACCCTAGCTAGAGGTTGGGTGTCCATGGTCCCAAATGTTTTGATAAATCTTGGTTGTAGGCTATTCATTTACCTAACTATATTTTATAGATTTGGTTAGTTCTAAAGGACTATCATGATTTGGATATGTTATCTTAGTGTTAGTAGAGTTCCTATCTTCATTTCAGATCATGCTATTTGAGTCCTAGAGTCTAGTGGAGTTGTGTCTTGTGGCTGTGGATGTCGATAATATGATCATAAGGTCAATCATTCATTCACATTTCATTTTAGATGTCTTGGATCTCTTGTGAAAATTTATTGGATGCATATAATGTTTTATGGTGGGGTGATCCACATGCTATAAAACATCCAGTGTGAGCTAGAGTGGGGATAGATTTACCTTAGGTGTCAGCTTAGATCTTAGGTTTGGATGCTTTGTTTAATTTTTTTAGCATCATTTATTTATAAAATTGTTTATTTTATGCCATTTATTATTAGTTTTTAACTAGTATGAGCATATCACATGTGCATTCACTTGTTATAACAGTATATTATAGGTTCACCATTGGGTATAACCAACTGATATTTATTTCTCACCCCCAATATGTGTATATTTGTGTTCATGTAGACTTTATATTTTATTTAAATGGAACATAGGTTTCATAGTGGATAGGGTAGAGACCCAGTGTTGCATGACTAGGTGGAATTTCTTATGTGGAGTCTTTGGATCAGGCTAGAGAAACTTGAGAGTTATGGAGACCACCTTTTAGTCTCATCTTAGTGTTGGAATTAGAGGCTTGTGTATTTTGTTTTCTTTTATTTACTGGTAGTATATATGATCATCCTGGTGGGTGATCAGTTGTTTTTTAGCATTCTTATGAGTCTGTATGATTGAATCTTTATTTCATTGTTATAGAATGTCACTGTTGTATTTATTTATTATCCATAATTTTATATTTATCCTTGTATATATTTTTATAATTTTCTATTTTTATTACACTTTTGATGAGGGTATAATCTCCCCACTATATCTTTGAGACCCTCTCCACTAGTTGATGGCCTCTAATGTACAAGGAGGCGTGCTTCAGGTCTTGTGGTGATCCAAATCAGGTGACATGTCTGGTTGACCGAGGTTGGTTCATTGAAAAATGGTATTAAATATATCTAGTTTTATGATTTGGGTAGTTGGTAGATAGGTGGTCTAGGGATTTGTTAGAACTTCTGATGGATATCATATTGGTGTGTTTCAAACACCTTTGTTGATAAAAAATTACAAGTTACTAGGTCATGGTATTACTATTCTAGGTTTCTATTTTTATAATTTTATGATTTCACCTAGTGTGATGCACTTGGGTTTTGGATGTATTATTTATTTTTATTTTTTTCCTTGGTTTGATGGAAAGAGTCTGGTGCTAATGTATCATTCTAGGCATATAATATTCACATGAAATATGCCTATTAGTGTGTGTTTTCACTAACGATGGAGATTTAGTTGTTTAAAGCATCCATAACGAACTATATGGTGTTGTCACATATAGCTCCTTAGTGTAATTCTACTCAATTGAACCACAATTATTTTCTTTTGATGATAGTATATGTGTATCCTATGGAGATGTTCTCTTCGTTGATGGAAATTTATTCCCTTCATCGAGGGATTTGTAGTGACCCTTAAGGGTAGATATAGGATTTAGGTGATAATTGATGTTAGTGGTGGCTCAATAGAGGAAAGGATACCTAAGAGGTGTTTAGATTAGGCTTGAGTTTCCCTAAGGTTAAGGTTTCCCTAAATTCCCAGGTTTGATTCACTAAAGGAGGGAGTCTGTTATTGCCCCATGTTATCTATCAAGTTTCACAGTGAGGGCCTGATTTCCTTTTGTGATATTCCCAACCCTGTTCATAGAAAAGTGACTCATATGGTTGGCCATAAGTACTCACGTGCACCTCCTCATATGCTAGAGGTTTCCAACCAAAAAACAAGGGTGAAAAATGGTACGGTAGGAATACTATACCCTCTTTATCAGAGTGCAATACAATGGTAAATAAAGACAAAAAAAAATATATACAAATAATAAATAACATACATAAAGTATTAAATAGTATCATATACCAATAATTTCATAATGATACAAAATATGAAGTAGGTAAGACATAGTAATAGGCATAAAAATAGTATTAGTATAAACAAATGGAAACAAAATACCAAAATCAACTATCTCCTTATTATCACGATCATTGGATTGATATGTTTCTCCCAAGCTCCTATCCTAAAAAGGAAATCAAGCATCCACAGCTAGTCACTCCCATTTATCCTTACTTGTATCCATGAAATCTTCTCGATTACTAAGAGGCTTCCTGAGTAGGGTATGAGGACAACTTATTAGGCCACTACCAACAATTTTAATGAAAATATAGTCTATGAGTATAAAATGTAACAATGTGTAGGTATAGTAAATGTAAATTTGTAAAGTAAAGGAAACTATGTCGATCCTAGGAACCTCATGGGATATCTGGTAGACCCTAACTGCTTCAGCCTAAGTCGTATGTCTCTAAATATATGTCCTTTAAATTTTTTTTAGGGTACTTGAGGAAAGTATATAAGGTATCCAAGAAAATTTTACCACAAGTAATCCTTGGAACAAACCCAATAATTCCCACATAACATACCTATTTCAAATCCATGGAAGATCCATGTAATTATTAACTTCGGGAGTCAAGCCAACTCATGATGATAAATATGTGATGTATGGCTATTTGTTCTTGAGTATAATCCAAGGGATAAAACCTTGGAATTATAATCTTAAGAGTCTCTAACTAAACCAAGGAAATCCATATTTGTGTTTTGTAAAGTTCTTGATTGGAATCCAATGGGATAACCTAGGAATTCCTTGTCCAAGAACATTGATCCAAACCTGAGTGATCATCTTGAGCTTTCTATGTATTTTTAGAGACTCAAATGAATCTCAAATGCCAATACATGGCATTCACTAGAGTAATAAAATGAAAAAATTCAATATGGATGTACCAATTAGTGTTCACATCAATGAATCAGGTGGAATCCTATGAGTTCTCTCAAGGAATTCCAAGTTGGGAATCCAAGGCTTACTCAAGGCATTCCACACCTTTAATAGTGTGACTAAATTCCATAAAATGTAACCAATGAATAATATGTAATTAATCATAAAGTCAAGTTTCCATGACATTAAATAATTTAAATGGTAATGGTAAATAATAATAAGGCCAAGTACACTATCCATATCATTTCATAATTCAATTAATTCAATTAATACATACCACTTGTAAATGAAAATCCAAACATGCCCTAAGGGGTAGTTTAGTTGCATAGGTAATGGATTTTTCCAAAGTTCCAAAACAAACACACCCTAAGAGCTACTTTAGATATATTTGAATAATTTTAACCTAGTTGTTCGTCTAAAAACACCCTAAGGGGTGGTTCAGGTTGTGGTTTCCCACCTCCAACGGTATCTAGGGGTCTCATAGAACATCTAAATCAAGGTATAGGTGACTAATTAAAGGATTTATACATTTTAGGGAAAATACATGGAAATTTAGGTATGTGTTACAATAGAAAAAATTATAAATATTGATAATTTTAGGTAAAATCAATAGACCACCTACCTAGGCCTTGTATAAGACTCCTCATTTGTTATTGGCCACAAATTTGGGTTAGAATGAGGGAAATTGGAAAATTAGAAAAAATCCCTAAAAATAGGGTATATTAGCTTGCATGGAAATAACACCAACAATGGTGAAGAAAAACAAGAAAATAAATAAAGGGATTTTTATCCTTACAAATGGTGTTCCAAAGTAATTTATAGTAAAGGAATCAGAGGTCAGATGTGGGATATCCACTAAAATACCAAGCAGATGAGGAGAGGGAGCAACAATGGTCCTACTATACAAATGTGGGAGGAGGAAGATAAAATTAAGTTTTAAAGAAAAAAGATGAAAGTGGTAATTATAACCCATTTTTAACAGGGTTCACGGTTTGGCCACTGGTTGGCCAAACTGTGCTCCAATCGTGAATCCCTATTGTTTAGGATAACCACACCCCCACACAGTTATGTGCATGGTTAGGAAAACTATGTGCAAACCGTGTGAAGTGAACCTATATTAAATTGAAATAATCATGAGGTTTTTAGGACCCCTTCACATTTTTTGTCAAACCATGATCATCCCCTTTCTAGGTTGCATGCTTGAGGTTCACAGTTAACCAAACCATTCCCTAACTGTAGCATGATCCTGCTTCATAAAAAATTGAGACTTCGAACCATGAAACTTCCTAAAATCTCATAAAACCATCTATAACCCCTTGGGAACATCCATTATATAAAAAAATAGGTTTTGAAATAATTTCAAAGGGATCCATACCTTGATGAGAACCAGGTTCTTACACCTGCTATCTTTCAGGGGCTTGGGTGAGCATGGCTATTATTCCTTTTTATGGGGCCCACAATAGTCTAATATCACTAAGGGGTCATTATATAAAAATTATCCTTTTATTATACCTATTTTTTTAGAATTGTAATGCTGGGAGTGATCCTAGTCTTTAGGTTGTCTTGATAGGGCATGTTTGTTTAGATTTATAGCCATGTTTGTTTCTATTTATGCTTCTGGTGACATGGTGGGAGCGTGGTTAGATGGTCATGGTCTTGGATCGATGCCCAAGTATAGGGTGGTCATTTGGTTGATATTTTTATGAGGTATATGCCTTGATTTTTAAGAGTATAGTTGATGGTGCTCTAGTCTATTGGAACTAACCTACGTGAGGAGCATGGTCACTGGTATTTGGTGCATTAGACTAGGTTTGTTGGATCATGTCTCATGTAAGAGTGAGAACCTATGATTAGATTTTTCATTTCTATTCCTTACATTTAGTGTTGGATGGATCATGGTTTGTGGAGTTTGGTGTTTTGGTTGTGATTCAAATATAAGGATAGTTCTATGTTAGGGATCATCATATCGATCATGGTTAAATTTATTTCATGTTCATAGAGTACCAAGTGCTATAGGGTTGATCAGTACTTAGTTGAGATAGTGAAATTTGTGTCAATGATTGGATTTGGATCATAGTATTCGGTTGACCACTATGGATTCTCAAGGGCAATAAGCATTATAGTTTTGAGTTTTTAATGACCAGCATCGTTACAGGTTGAGAAAAAACAATAAAAATTTGAAAAAAAAATCTTTAGTTTTTTAGGTGAAAATGATAATTTCCCCTATTATATGATCTTATATAGTTTTTATGACCACTCTATTGGTTCCAAAATAGGGTGTTTACCCTAGGAAAGGAGTTTGGTGGAATTCTGAGCTATTTAAATTTTCAAATGAAATATTAATATTTAATTAAAAAAATACTAATTTATTTTGTGCATTTTTTTAGTGATATATATTTAATGGATCATAATATTGAGATTTTGACTCTATTATTAGGTCCATAATGGGGTATTTTTCTTAGGTAGGGCATAAACCCATCACGGGCACTAGGGTTGGGCATAGACCTCTTTTTCTTTTCTTTTCTCCTTTTTATTTATTTTCCTTTTCTTTTTCCCTTTTATTTTCCACCTCCCATGTGTGTCTAATTATGTATTCCCCCCCCCATATGGTTCATTTTCTACCAAGATAGGGAGGGAGGGAGAGGGATAGGGGATTTTCAGTATCTTTATCCAAGGATCTTGATCGATATGCGGTGGATATCGAGCATAAATTCGAGATTTAAGCTTCAAAGTATTTCACCAAGAGGTAGTTTGTTTGTTTTTCAATCACCCTATAGATTGGTCATTTTTAATGTTTAAAGCCTTATATGTGTTTTTGGGGACCCCTATAGGGTCTATTTATGGTTGTTTTGGGGGAAATGGGGGTTTTGGAGAGTTTATAGGGGTTCCATTCAGGAAATATCAATCACACAATGTGTAGTTCAAATAAAACATATCATGTGTTCTTCCTTTTAAGAAATATAAGGAATAAGGGACTACACAATGTTTATTCCCGGTGGAAACATTGTATAGGGGTGGTGTGAGGTGTATCCAGTTACTCAACCAGACAACTCATGTCGGGGCACATGGTTGTGTTGAGTACATGGTCAGAACCTATATAACGCACATGGAAAAAGGTCATGTAGGTTACTTATCCTAGCCCTATATATGGTACATGGCTAGGCACCCCATATTACTTATATATTGTGAGTGTTTAGTACACAGTGTGTAGTCAATAAAAGTGCATGTCAAGTGGGTTATGGCACACAGCCAAGGAGGAGTGTTGGAGGAACACATTGTGTACTCCCTCCTTGGAGGTGTTTTTCTATTTTTAAAATTAGAGTCATAATGAGACTTATGAGTATTCTATTTAGAGTATTTTTTATATATCATGATGGTGGAATTATTTTTGGTTTTTAGAGGCCTCCTAGATGGAATTTTGTACTGGGTGAGTTTTGGCAGGATAATTTCCTTGAGGTTTCGATTTGGAATCCTCATAAATCTTAGGTTGTGAGATGTGAGGTGTGAATGAGGATCACAATCATGTTTTATAACTTGGAATATGAACAATAATTTATATTTTTTGAGGTTATTTTGAATTTTTCCTGAAAAGCGGGATCATGTAGTATTTCTAAGGAAATATTAGATAGTCCTTGGATGTCGAGACCAGTTGCTCAAGGTTAGAGAAGTTGAGTTTTAGATCTTGTGTTTGAGGATAGGATCTATTAGAGCCTTTAGGATAGGTTAACATCACAGGATGGTAGTTATATCTAGGTTCCATTACTTATATGTTGAGAAGAGTATGAGGGACTCTTGAGGATGTCCTTGTGGGTGGGTTTTCTAATCGGTGATTGGTGGATTCCATATCCATATGTTGGGAATTCCCTTTTGGTTGAGGTGATGCTTTTGTATTCCCTTGTGGACGTTTTATTGATCGAGGATCAGTGGTTAGACATTGAGGTCTTCTTGGATATGTTTCTTGTGTCGAGCTTGTCCTATAATTTGGATGCGATAGAGGATCCCCTCATAGGTTTTCATGTTCTATCTTTATAGACACCCTCATGTGAGATATTATAGCCATGTATTGGGTTGGGTTTCGAGTCACTAGTTAAGGATTATTATATTGGGTGTGGCCCACATTTTTTAGATGGATCTGATCTAGGGAATATAGGATCCACATGTTTTATTGACCCTGAGTGATGGTTATTGTTGTTTTGGTGTTAACAACTTCGAGTGTCACCTTATAATCCAAATTTTAGTGTTGAGATCCCATGGTGTCTATTTTGGTGTGATCCTAGAGACTTTGGAATCCCTAATATTTTTTGATCATGAGATTATCATTGTTGATGATTCATCAGTTTGGATGATGGGATTGAGATTTGATCGACCATTATTTGTATTGCCTTTGGTCGGGATGTTTAAGGCAGTTTCTACTTAGGATTGGATGTAGGATGAGACCTTTGGGATATCTCTAGACTATGCATTGTCCCTAAGATTTATCTGGTTCTCTCTTATATTGTATAGATACTGTTAGATGGTTCTATGGAGCTTATGGATGATCTAGAGGAGTGAATCCCTTCCCTAGGATAGAGGATGTTTTACCCCATCTAGAGATTGGGTGTTTGTGGTCCTGAATGTTTTGATGAACTTAGTTTGTGGGTAATATATTTTATAGATCTGATTAGTTCTTATGTACTATCATACTTTGGATATGTTCTCTCAATGTTAGTATATTTCTTGTCACTGGTTAAAATCATGATATTAGCGTCCTAGAGCCCATTAGAGTTGTGTATTGTGGTTTTGGATGTTGAGAATGATATCCTAGGGTTCGATATTCATTACTATTGTATTTGAAAATTCATGGATCTCCTATGTAAATATGGAATATGTGCCTAATATTATGTGGTGGGGTGACCCACATGTTATAAGACCTATGTGTTATAAGTGGGTTCCCTAGACCCAACTTATATATGTAATTTGATTATTATTACATGTATATAGTTTTATATATACATGTTTTTATGTTACTATAATAGTTTTATACTTCTATGTCTGCTATATTTATGGTAATGTACTTAAATTACATGTCGTATCAAAAGGTTATAGTAGTTTTAAGGCTATAATAAGAACCTATAGATACCATGAAAGTAATCTTAAAGAAACGTACTATAGTCCAAATGCATCATACTGATATTAAATAGTTTATGTGTTACCATCAAGTGTTGGGGGCTCATAAGAAATGAGACTTCTTCTCAATAAGTTCACACTTAGTGATCTCGAGTAAATGAAATCATGAGGATAGACCCACCAGTAGCAACACAACATGTCTTGGTTGTCACTGGTTGTTCCTACCTATAAACATGTGTATTGGTATCCTAAATTGATATCACTATCAATGTGTGCCATTTTATCATGTATATTGATTCAAGGAAAAAAACCATGACATTTAAGCCATGGTGAGGTAGCTCATGTTGGGTGTGTCTTTGGTGGTATGGGTCTGGTTGAATGGTCGAGATAAAATTTATTGCTTCTAAGTTGAGGAAGTGATATCTCATGTCTGGTTGATCAGGATAGTAGTACCTTCACTAAATCAATGTTCATGTCATAATAAAGGTAGGTATGTCCATTTATGTTAACAAATAATAAATCAAGAATAGATGATGACACAAGGTGTGAATCCTTCTTTATGAGATATCATGAGAAAAAAAGAAATTATATTACACAGTTGTGTTCATAAGATGGTTTTCATTTCCATGACTACTCCTTATTTCTTTATGGACCTTGATGGGTTTCTAGAATTTTCTCCTGGTCTATGAATAGTATTCACTACTATCGAGATAAGGTCTTGGAGGGTCACACACAATAGCATATTCAAGAGTCTGCCCTATTCTAATGAATAAGTGTGTAGGACATGGTTGGATCCCCCATGGGGTCTGAGATGTGTCCAAGAATAAAATATCCCCAATGAATAGATATATTCATTATTATTTAAGTATAGAATAATTCTGTTGAATTTAGTAAGTTAAAGTATTCGCAGGGTATTACGTGAATACATGGAAAAATATTATACGAACAAATATTATTTTAATATTCAAGGTTAGTTTAATATTGGGGGGGTTACAAGTCAAGTTAATGACTCGATATTATCACATGATATATTTATTATATATTATAAGTATTTGATAAAATATAAATGATTTATAAGACACTTTTAGTTCATTATAATGAGTCATTTATTTCTTATTTAGTGGGTGTTGGATATACAGGGGATAGGAAAACTTTTCGGAGTATTTCACCTCCCACTATATAAGAAGAGGAGAAACACTCATTCCATTGACTAATAATCCATTCAGAATTGATATATTTTCTCTCCTCCTATATCCTAGAGAGAGGAAGACTCCTTTTAATCCATCAATCCAAAAACGCCTCTATGGATTGAAGGGACGAGATCAAGGTGATTGTCATGATGTCGAAGGAATAATCGAAGCTCCACGCTAGCACTTAGAATTTGATGATCAGTGTATGCATGGATTCTTTAAGAATGTTTGGATGATATAGAGGTGTTAAAGCTTAGATACTTCAAAAAATGCTCGTCAGAGACAAATGATAGTCGAATATTCCACCGATTCCAACAAGGTATTCATTCTTTTAATTTTGTTCTTATTTAATACATGAGAGATCCTCACACTATTATCGGGGATTATATCACTAGATATGGAGAAGTTTCATCACTTTGGTGCTAGAAATGTTTAAAACCCCAACCCACTAGTTCCTTATGCATGCTCTGGTACCAATAATTGGTATCAGAGGAATCATGTAAATTTTCTGTGTTAATAAAATTAAAATTGACTTAAATTTAAGTAGAGGGTTTTAATTAAATCACAATGTAAGAGACCGTGCATCAATCCAATTTCAGATAACCAATTTATAACCATTTTAAATTTTTAATATGGATAAAAGATGCAGCTATTGTGTGCTAAAATTGAAGAATAATATAAATATATATTTGTTTGTGTTTCTATTTTCTAGGCCAAAATTTTCATCTCAGAGTTATCATTCAACCATTTATGGATTCAAAATCAAAAATAAGAGGTGGATATTTATTATTCCCATGGAATCTTTGCTAAAACAAGAAAAATAAAAGGTGGGCTACCCCACCTATTCACAATTTTCTAAAAGCCTATTGATTTAGGCTTTGTTGTTGAATGCAGACAATGGGAAGCCAGCCACAACTATTATCAAAGAAAAACATAAAACTAGAAGATCCATTCAAAATCTTGGGGTGCCACCCTCATAGTCAACTCCTTCGGTCATCATGTGTCAATCGTCATTATAGGATCCTCCTCCAAACCTCATCCTATCACTTACCCCTTCTCCCACCTCCAACTGCACTTCCCTTTCTCTTGGAATCCTTAAGAATTATTGAACACAACCCCCCCACCCTTATGTCACTTTTTTGCCTCTTGTTCAATTGGTCCACCAAGCACCACCGTTTCCCATCAAGGTCAGCCTCACCAACAGCGTGACCTATCAGTCTTTGTCACTATAGTGACCTCACCAATATCATAGCCTCACCCTTAAATGGTGAATCAACCCCACTACCACATGTGAATTCCCTTTCATGGTGAATCGAACTCACTAATATGCATGAAGTCTCTACCACGGTGACCATAGAACCCTCCCCCACCCCAATCGGCTCCCTTCCAGCTTCCTATTAGGACGTCCCAATCAAGAATGGGCCAAGATGGGTCTTCCTAATCTAAAACTGCCCTTCACGAGGTCTTCTCGACTCACAATGGCCCCAAGTGGGTTCTGATCAGCCCATCACAGGCCTACGTGGGTTCAACCCAACCCACAAAGGGCTTGGGAAGGGTTCTGGAACCTGATAATTCTTAAATATAATAAAAAATTAAATTATTAATTTTTTTTGAAAAATAGTAATAATTTTATTATTTGAAAAATTAATTTAGTTTTGATATAAAATTAAATTAATTTCCAGACCAAACAAAATAAATTATTTGAATTGAACAATTTATTTAATTTATATTTATTCCCTCAAACTTAAATTTTTTTATTTTAATTTTATCATGCATTTACTTTTCTTACTAATTGGTCTTGAGCAGTGACTGGACCCTTGCATGTCTAGGTTTATTTTATTTAATTATTTATTACCTATATGTTATACTTTCAATATTAAATTAGCTTGAATGAAAGTTTTTGCATTGTCCCTATTTCGTTTAATATATATAAGGGCATGTGCATCAATCGGTTTTATTATATATATATATTGCACTTCCTGAGACCCCATTTCCTGTGTGTGAGTATGTTTGTACTACTGACAATGATGCTATAAGATGTGGACCATGTCCAGAAAATGTGGTATCCTAGATGAGAAGTAAAAAACATTTAACTTGGGATGAGTTGTGATACAAGTCAATATCTGAATCAAGTATGATACCCACAGGTCACGGTTGATCCATTGAGTTTAAATAGATCAACCATTATATATGATCAAGACCGGTTGGGTAATTTATTTCCATTATGCATTGTTTATTATTTTATGCATTTGAATATCCATGGGAACACATAAAATAATAAAAAATAAAAATTCATAAAGACATGATAAATGTATTCTATTAGTGCATGTTCAATTATGAGTGTGACAATATAGTATAAACATATTTAATATAAAAGGATTAGCCAGAAAGTCCGAGAGCCAGGCGGAGACCTGCTCCCACAAATGTTATATAACAAAAAATGTAAATAGTACAAAGTACAAATCAGCTCACAAAGGGGTGAAATTACACAACCTTGAGTACACAACTCCACTTCTATCCTTTATTACAAGATCACTGCAATATTCAGAAAGCACAAAGGACCAGCTCGAACTCGTCTCCATGATTGCTCTTTTAGAGAGCATATCCGCCACTTGATTTGCTTCTCTGTACACATGAGACACCTCTAGGGATAAAGATTCAGCAGCTTTTAGAGCACTTATCCATGCAGGGAGCATCTTCCAAGGAACATTCTTGGATCACTCCTTAAGAATTTTCACGGCAACAGAAGAGTCCAACTCTACCCAAATCTTTCTCCAACCATAACGATCAGCGTACCTTATCGCCTTTACCATTGCCCATAGCTCAGCCTCAATTGCATATCCATTTCCAATGTAGTGGAAGAAGAACCCTTTGATGAATCCTCTGTAGGTTCTAAACACCCCACCACATCCAGCTGATCTTGGGGCACCAGAGGCCGCCCCAACAACATTGACCTTGAGCTAGTCAATTATTGGTGGAATCCATCTAATATACTTCATCATCTTGGGCTTTCTTTCCCTGCCACTTACACCAAGAGTTCTTAACAACAGAAAATCAGACATATCATTATTCATTGTACCTGTTTGAGTCACTGAATCAAGTTTAATGCTTCGGTGAATTGCCAGAATACCCTCCTTGTAAGATGACCTACCCTTATTGAAAATAATGTTGTTCCGAGCTTTCCATAAATACGAGATAACAGAAATGACAGCCACAGTGAGCAAGGATTTTACTTGCTCATTTCATTCTGCCTACATCACAGAGGTTAACAAATTACCAACTAAGAAAAGATTTAAATCATCATGGAAGATTCCTTCCAGGTAATTCCAGAAACTTACAGCAAAGGAACATTGTATAAAGATGTGTTCAGCAGTTTCATCAGCAGCTAAACAGAAGTAACATGCAGGAACGATACTCAAACCTGTCCACTGGATTGCAGACTGCAAAGGTAGCCTTTGTTTCCATATGTTCCAGATTAAGAGAGCATCGGCTGGTGGAAGGAAGTATTTCCTTGCACCCATCACCCAATCAAGAGCTCTGATTGTCACCCCACATTGCAGTAAGTATGAATCACGACTGGAAAAAGTTCCAGTTATGGATGGCTTCCAGATTAAAGTATCATGATCAACATACTCATATGAATCAATCTCTCTCTGAATATGGGATGGAATAATTGCATAAAACTGTGAATTACCATGGATGCTAGAAATAGCAGTGTTCTTCAATGATAACGGAACAGTAGTACAATGTTCAATTAGAGCAGTGAGCCAGTTTGTACTCCAGCAATTCATCTGTGAGTTAACACAGACAAGCCATTTAGCATGTGACATAAGAAAAGAATATGAGTTTCTGATTGATGTCCAGACATATGATTTCAGGTGGACCATTTTCCTCCTATACAGCCTCTCAACAAATCTATCATTGAGGAATTCCAGAGATATATAAGATCCCGATAGCAACCTCCAAGTAAACTTTTGAAGCAGAGCAGCATTGAAGGCCTTTACATCCTTGATCCCCATTCCTCCCATGGGTATAGGCTTGGTGCATTCCTTCCATTTAACAGTAACAAGTTTCCTCTGCTGTGTTGATCCTGTCCATATAAAATTCCTGATCATAACACAGAGCTCCTTGAGCAAGGCATTCGGCCATTTCTAAAGTGATAACGAGTAAAAACACATCGAGGTGATTACTGAATTAACAAGACATATCCTGCCTATTTGTGACATTGACTTCCCTTTCCATCTTGCAAGTTGATTAATGATTTTAAGAGCAGTACCCTCCAGGTACACTCTTTTCACCCTGCCCCAGAACAGAGGCAAACCAAGATAAATGAAGGGCAATTTTCCCCTCTTTACACCAAGCCTGGAGGCAATCCTATTTTTCTTCACACTATTAATTCATTCACCAAAGATCACAAAGGACTTATGCCAGCTTATAACTTGTCCTGCAACTGCTTCATAATGATTGAAAATAGCCTTAATTCAAGAGATGGTTTTCCTGTCAGTCTTAAAGAAAAGCAGAATGTCATCAGTGTAAAATAAATGAGAGGGAGTGAAGGAGTTCCTCACATAAGTCATCCTCTGATATATCCCAGAGTTAACAAGATCATTGAGTCAGATGCTCAAGTAGTCCTCAGCCATAGAGAACAACAAGCCAGAAAAAGGATCACCCTGCCTTACACCCCTAGAGCATTGAAAGAATCCTCTAGGTGATCCATTGGTCAATATGGACAAGCTAGCACTTTTTAGGATAGAATGTACCATGTCAATAAATTTGGGTGAGAAGACATGCATCCTCAGGACTTTAAAAATGAAGCCCCATCTGATGGTGTCAAAGGCCTTTGAGATGTCAACTTTTAGAGCCATATTCCCATTCTTAACTTTGGTTCTCATGATGTTGACACATTCTGAAGCAGTGAATAAACAGTTCTGAATATTTCTACCAGGTACAAAACCAAACTGATTGGAGGATATGAGAGTACTTACAATCTCACCAAGTCTTATTTCCATAATTTTGCTGATGACTTTTGGAATGGAATTTCCAATGGCCACCGGTCTAAAGTCCTTGATGTCCAAATCATTATCCATATTGGGGATCAGTGTAATGAAGTTTGAATTCATCCCAAAAGTCATGTAGGAATGATAGAAAAATTCCCTCACTACTTTAGTTACCTCCTTATGAAAGATGTCCCAATAGAACATTAAAAACTTATTAGAGAAACCATATGGCCCAGCAATACTATCCATGTTTAGAGAAAAAATAACATCATGTATTTCTTTTGTTGTGGGGATATCAATAAGCCTTTTGTTCTATGCCTCTTCCACAGTAGGCTCAATACATCTGATGATATTATCTGAAGTATCCTCCCTTGCCTCAGAATATAGCCTCTCAAATTATCCTATCATAGAGTTAGCAATATCACTCTTAGAAGTGAACATATTTTCATCAATTTTCAAAGCTTTGAGACCCCTTATTGCTTTTTTCTCCTTGTGAATACAATGGAAAATCCTTTAATTCCTATCCCCTTCTTTAAGCCATCTGATATTGAACTGAATTCTGAGAAGACTTTCCTTAAGGGACAAGAGATTTTCAAGACTAGAGGCTGCTTGAATCTCCTCTTGAGAGGGAATATCTCGAAGAATATTCTCTTACTGAATCCCAGACAGAGTTAAATCAGCCTCTTTGATATCAAGATCAAGACTGGAAAAGGACCTTTTGCTCCATTCCCTTATTCTACTTTTAACAATTTTCAGTTTGCTTGTAAGGATATGAAGATCACTACCTTGTATATTCTCTTTCCATGCATCTATAACAGTCTCTCTACACCCTGTAATAACCAGCCATGCATTGTTAAATCTGAAAGGTAAGGGAGCTGATCTGAGATTGTTAAAAGAAATATCAATTAATATGGGATGATGCTCAGAGTGCAGTCTGGACAGTGTCATGCCAGATACTTCAAGTCCCTCATTGTGCTCATTTATTTGAACCAAACATCTGTCAAGTTTGCTTTCCTGCCTTCCATTATGGGTAAACCTATTCCAAGTAAACTCAGCCCCCAGAATTGACACTTCAATCATTCTACATTGATCAATACAGGAGGAAAAATACCTATCTGATGCACGACAAAAGTTACTCCCAGTCTTTTTCTTTGGCCTTATCACTGTGTTGAAATCACCAAGAACAATCCATCTATTGTCCATAATCTCAGCCATATTCAGCAGACCACTCCATAATCTTCTTCTTCTTGTATATTGATTGAATGCATATACAAAAGTAACACATAATAAAGTTGAATGAAAGAAGCAATTCAAAGTAACAGATTGCTGGTCACTTATTGAGGATTCAACCATAACAGTACTGTGTTTCAAAACCCATAGGGACTCTGTCTCATTGGCTGATGTGAAGGAGTACCCCAAGGCTAGCCAATTAAAGGCCATCCAACTGGAAAATTTCATCCTAGGCTCAGTAATGCCAATAAGCATTAGTTTATTGGTCAAGATAAGGTGCTTCAGGGCTTTGACCATGGGAGAATTCCCAAGACCCTGACAGTTCCAGAATAAGACTTTCATTGATTGGAGGCTCGTAGCCTAGTTTTTGGTCCAACATAGCCAGGTGCTATGTCTTTATCTTGCTCTTTAAACATTTTCCCTTTATCCCCATCTTTAGGAACTCCATTCGGTTCTTGAACAGCTTCATCATCATCAGACAGAGATTCATATTTGTAAAGGGTGCTCATTAACCCTAGTTCAAGGTGTATTCTACTACAGGGGAGTTCTTATAAGAGTGATAGGTTTAATTAACTAAATATATTATCAAAGAAGTAGTCATATCTATCTTGTTATCTCTTTATAGGTAAATCATTGAGGGAATCAAGGTAATGATTTTAAGAAGATGGGACTTCACTCAACAGATCAATGAATCACAAGTCAATGTGGTTTTTCAACCTAGTGCCTACCTTGGAACTCTTCGAGTCACGGTGTATCAATAGATTATAAACTATGAGGTGAGGTTTCAAGTATCCTTTCCACTAGAATAATCAAGCAACTGGGTATTATGAATCTGATAGTGAGGGCTACTAGGATTTGATGAAATAGTGGGAGACATTTAATGATTTAATTAATTAATCAATAATTCTAAAAGGTAATCAAGATAAAGTACTAACTGGAAAATTTATTTGTTGTAGATAAAAACAAAAATCACCAATACCACTAGTTCAGTATCAGTGAAATCAATACTAGATAAATAAAATATCCTTATTGGATATAACTTTTAGGATTGGTACAGGCACTTATGCATAGTACTACATCAAGAGATGAATATTTATGTGCTAGAGTCCCCACTTCTTGCTAAGACTCCTTAGGGAGCAGGCAAGGTGGATAAAAATAAATGGAAAATTTATATAGATGATGCACTATCATGTTGTCATCTATGTCCGATAAATTTTAAAAAAAATGAGGATAAAGATGCCTAAAATATAATGACTCATATCTAAGAATTATATTAGGAGAGAGAAAGGTAAGAAATATATGAGATATCCAGAGCATTATAAATGTTTAGGCTAGCAGATTATAATCAATCATGACCTCATGCACTCAAGATGATCATGTACATTGAGAGACTTGAATCCCTTGGGTTCATATTGAACCAAGAATTGAAAAATTATCTCATTCTTGCCTCTTTACCACTAACATTTTTGACTTTTATTGTTAATTATAATATGAATAACATGACAACGTCACTCTCAAATCTATTGGATTCAGTTCTCCAAGAGGATAATGATATGAAGAATACCAATTTTTTATTCCTTACGGTGAACAAGAGGAGGAAGGGAAAGGGTAAGGGGTCTAAGGCTAATCTCAAGACAAAGAAACCAATGTACCATCCTTCCAAAAATCCAAATATATAGAGGGAAGGTAATTATTATGAGGTTATATGATTTTCATGTGGCAAGAAAGTCCACTGGAAGAAGAATTGAAAAGCTGGGAAGAAGAAGCAAGGTGATTCTTCTACTTTAGGTATTTTTGTTATTAAATGTAATATGTATTTATCTACAAGTTGAGTATTTGATACAGCATGTAGATCAAACATTTGTATTCATATACAGAAACCAAGTGGATTCCACGTGATTGAAAAGGGTGAGGTGGATCTCTAGGATGAAAATAGTTCGAGACTAGTAGCCTTAGAAGTGGTAGATTATCACCTAACTATGCCCAATGGTTTGGTTCTTGTATTGAATAATTGTTATTATGTTACTTTAGTTTCCAGAAACATAATATCAATGTCAAGTTTGGACATAATGGGAATTTATTTCAAGTTTGGAAATAAATTTTGTCTCTTTTATAAGGATAACATGTGTTATGGTAAGTAACATCTTAAAAATGGCTTATACATACTTAAACTTGAAAACCCTGTAATGAAAATCAATGAAAAAACTAGTGAACATGACTCATATAACACCCTCCTATGGAACTTCAGGCTTGTTCATGTAAATGAAAAGAATTTACAAAAATTACATCAAGTGGGGTATTTAGACTCAGTCAAGTTGAAACCTATGAATGTGTGTCATGCTTGTTTATAAGGTAAAATGACTAAATCACCCTTCTCTAGAAAGGGAGTAAAATCCACTAAATTTCTAGAATTAATTCATACTTATGTATGTGGTCCATTTCCAATAGAGGTAAGGGGCATGTTTTCATACTTAATTACTTTTACCAATAACTACAGTAGGTGTGGTTATATCAAATTAATGAGGTATAAGTCAGATTCCTTTCATATGTTTAAGGAATATTAGAATGAAGTGTAAAACCATCTTAGTAATAAGATTAATTCACTCCACTCAGACTGAAGTAAAGAGTATCTTAACCAATATATCTTTGATCACTTAAAGGAGTGTGGGATCGTATCCCAACTCACTCCTATTTATACACCTAAGTAGAATAGTGTTAGAGAAAGGAGGAATTTGACCCTTCTAGACATGGTCATATAAATTATGAGTTAGGAAACTCTTCTATTATCCTTTTGGGGATACATATTCCAAACTGTGGCATATACCCTTAATCGAGTTCCAACTAAAGTTATATATGGGATTCCATATGAGTTGTGGTATGGAATGAAACACATTCTATCACTCATATGTTTATAGGGATGCGAGGATTTTTTTGTGACTATACCTAGTGAAAAATTAGCATCCCAAGGCACAAAGTGAATCTTTATAGGTTATCATAAAGAAATTAAAGGATATTACCTATATAACTCTTCAGATAAGAAATTGATTATGGAAAGGCATGCAATATTTCTTGAAATGGTACACACTTACAATGGAAATGGTGGTACCAAGATTGGATTTTATGATTTTGATGCACCAAATTCACAAGAGTTGATATGGTAACAATCTCCATAAGATATAGTGGGAGATGAATATGTTCTTGAGACACAAGTATTGAAAAATTCAACTCTAGAGGTTAGAGAACCAGAGCGTTATGATTTTCTTACCATCGAGTTAGGTGACACATTACTCCTAGATAATTATGAACCTCTAAACTACAATGAAGTAGTAGAAGGAAGGGATGATTCTAAATGGAAATATTTCATGAATTCATAGATGGAGTCCATGTGCCAAAATCAAGTTTGTATTTTGGAAGAACCTCCAGCTGATGTAAATCACATTTGGTGCAAATGGGTATTTAATAAAAAGTTAGACATGGATGGTAAAGTCAATAACTATAATGGATGACTAGTAGTAAAGGGTTTAAAGAAATGTTAAGGTATAAAATATGAATAAAACTTATCACCAGTAGCAATGATGAAGTCTGTCAAAATATTACTTGTAATAATAGCCTTCCATGATTATGAAATTTGCAAAATTATTTTCAAAATAACTTTTTTAAATATGAATTTGGTTGAAGATGTTTATATGACTCAACTTGAAGGGTTTGTTAAGTCAAAGAATTCTAATAAAGTGTGAAATCTATAGAGATCCATTTATGAGTTGAAGTAGACATCATGGTCATGGAATGTTCATTTTGATGAGGCCATAAGGGATTTTAGTTTTATCAATAACAAAAGAGAGTCATGAGTCTATAATAAGGCTAATTGTAATGACATTTGTTTCTTAGTATTATATGATAATGACATATTAATTATGGGAAATTAAGTGAAAGTCTTACAGAAATCTAAGACTTGGTTAAATTAATGATTTTATATGAAATACTTAAGTAAATAAGCTTGTATTCTAGGGATAATTATCTATTAATATAGATCTCAGAGGATGTTTGGGCTAAGTCAAAGTACATATATTGAGAAAGTACTCAAAAGGTACAATATAGACCAATATGAGATAGGGTTGTTTCCAATGTCACGTGATATAAATCTCTCCAAGAAAATGTGTCCATAAACATAGGAGGATATTTAAAGAATGATAGGAATATCTCATGATTTAATAGTGGGATCTATTATGTATTTCATTCTTGGTATTAGGTTTGATGTTGCCTTTTCTTTAATCATGGTGGGAAGATATCAAGCTAATCAAGGAGAGTTGCATTGGGCAGCTATAAAAACTATCATGAATTACTTGTGGCATACAAAAGATATGTTCCTAGTGTATGGAGAATATGAGGAACTATAAGTGAGAGGATACACTGATGATAGTTTCTATATAGATCATAATGATCTGAAATCATATTCAGAATATGTATTTTTCCTAAATGGGGGTGCGATAAGTTGGAGAATCTCAAAGAAACCTATGTTCATCGATTATATAGTATAATATGAGTATATCATGGTTTCCGATGTATATAATGAAGTAATATGGATACAAATATTTATCTTAGATATCAGTGTCATTCCTGGTAGTGTATACCCTAATCCAGTTTATTGTGATAATACTATGGCAGTAGTGCTTGCTAAGGAGCCTCGGTCACACCAGAGGATAAAGCATATACTTCAGAAGTTTTATCTCTTGAGGAATTTTACTTAGGTATGTGAAGTTGTAGTTTGAATAGTATCTATATAGGAAAACAGGTAAAAACGCCTGACTAAAGCTATATCTCAGCAGAAGCATGATTCTCATGTGAGATCTATCAGGTTGAGACTTTTTAGCAGTTCGCTCTAGTGCAAGTGGGAGTGTTGTAAGTGGGTTCCCTAGGTCCAACTTATGTATAATTTTATTATCATTACATGCATACAGTTTTATATATACATGTGTTTATCTTACCATAATAAGGGTTAATATTTCTCCATTCACTATATTTATGGTAATTTCTTTATATTTCATGTTGTATCAAAATGTTATAGTAGTTTCTAGGCTATAATTAGATCCTAGAGATTCCATGATTTTAATCTTAAAGTTATTTCATATGGTCTAGATACATCATACTGATAGGTTATGGTTGATGTGTGACCATAAGGTGCTCAGGGATCATAATCATTTAGAATTATTCTCATGAAATTCTCACTTGGTGATCTCAAGAAGATGAGATCATGAAGACATACTCTCTAATTGTAACACCACATGTTTCAGTTTCATTGGTTGTTCCTATCAATGAACATGTGTATTGGTGTCCTAACTTGATATCATTATAAATGTGTGTCATTTGATCACATACTTTGATGTAAGGAAAAAAACATGACATTGAAGTCATGGTGAGGTAGCTTGTGTTGGGTACGTCTTTGGTGGTATGGATTTGGTTGAATTTTCAAGATAGAATTTACCACTTATTAGTTGAGGAAGTGATATCCTGGTCCTGGTTGATCAATATGGTAGTGCCTTTACAAAATCCATGTCCATGGTAGAAGAAAGTTAAGTTCATCCAGTTAGGTCAATGAATAATAAAGAAAGAATAGATGATGACACAATCTATGCATCCTGATTTATGAGATATCATGAGACAAAAAAATTATATTACACAGTGTGTGTTTATAGGATGGTTATCCTTTCTATGACTATTCCTTATCTCTTTATGGGCCTTGATGGTTTTTAATACTCTGCTTCTAGTCTATGAATAGTATTCACTTCTATCAAGATAAGGGTCTAGAGGGTTACACACAATAGCATATTCAAGAGTCTTCCCTATTCCAATTAATAGGTGTATAGGACATGGTGGGTCCCACCATAGGGTTTGAGATGTGTCCAATAATAAATGATCACCAATGAATAAATAGATGCATTATTATTTGAATATAGAATAATTGTGTTGAATTTATATAGTTAAATTATTCACAAGGTATTATGTGAATACATGGAAAATACTATAAGAATGAAAATTATTTTAATATTCATGGTTCATTTAATATTTATTAAATTGTGAGTTTATTTAATGACTTAGTTTTATCAAATAATATATTTATTATATATTAAAATTATTTGATAAAAATAAATTATGTATATAACATATTTAGTTCATCATAATGAGTCATTTATCACTTATTTAGTGGGAGTTGGATATATAGTGTTGGGGAACCCTTTATGAGTATTTTACCTCCCAATATATAAGTAGAGGAGAGACTCTAATTATATTAATTAATCATCTACTCAGAATTTAGATCTTATCCCTCCTCGTGTATCATAGATAGAGGAAGAACACTTCCAAGCTCTCATTCAAGAACACCTTTGTAGATCAAAGGGGTGGGATTGAGGTGATCATCATGACATCATAAGAATTTTCAAAGCTCCATGTTAGCACCCAAAATTAAATTATCAATGTACGTGTAGATTATTGAAGCATGTTTGGATTGTCTATAGGGGTTTGATCTTAGATCCTTCAAGCAATGCTCATCGGTGACGACTGACAGTCGAACATGCAGTTGATTCCAATAAGGTATTTGTTTTTTTAATTTTGTGCTAATTTAATTCATGTAAGATCCTCATACCATTACTAGGGATTGGATAACTAGAGACAATGAAGTTTTTTCACTCCAATGATGAAAAATTTTAAATCCCCATCCCACCAGGTTCAGTTGTGCACCCTAGTACCAGCACTCTAATTTGGGCCAGAGTAGGGGTAAATTTACCTTGGGTATCACCTTAGATCCTGGGGTTGGATAATTTTTTACTTTTTTAGCCCCATTTATATATTTATTTATTTATTCTCTATCAGTTATTATTATTTTTCTACTAGTATGGGCATATCATGTGTGCATGAACTTGTTAGGACAGAAGATTAGAGGTTCACCTTTTGGTGTAGCCTTCTGAGATTTATTTCTCACCCCCTAAAAATGCACATTGGTTTGTGTAAAAACCTTATATCTAATTTTACATGGAGAACATGTTGTGAATTAGATAGGGTGAAGGCCCAGTGTTGCATGGCCTAGTGGATATGCTCTTGTGGAGTCTTGGGAACGAGCTGGAGCAGTTTGAGAGTTTTTGAGACTGGGGTTGAGGCTTGATTCAGTGTTAGTAATAAATCCTTGTGTGTTTTATTTTATTTATTTACTACCTATATATTTGATTATACTGATAGGTAATCATTTTTTTATTAGCATGCTTATGAGTCTATATGATTATTTCAATATTTCATTATTATAGTGTGCTGATGTTTTGTTTATTTATTATGCATATTATGATGTTTTATCTTTGTGTGTGTTTTGGTTATTTATGATATTTATTACACTCTGATCAAGGGTATATTATTCCCACTATATCTTTGAGACCATCACTATTAGTTAGTATCCTCTAACATACAAGGAAGAATGCTTGATGCCTTTTGGTGAGCCTGGTCAGGTGACATGTCTGATCAACCTAGGCTAGTACATTATAATAAATTATATTGATGTTGGAACCAAGGATATTATTTTCTAGAAATGGATTATGTTTTTTTGTAAATATTCATAAGGAATTTTAGGGAGTTTTCAAGGAAAGGGATATTACAGTTCAAGCATACAATAGTCTCAAAAATATGGGCTTTGCGAGTTGTGTTTCTCAAAGGATTGAAGATTTATGACAGTGATCTACGTGATTACTATAAGCATCGCGAATGATGAAGAATTAGAGCATCACGATCGATGATAGTGATCTCTATGATTACGAGAATTGGAGCATCATGGAAGTGTGAAGGGTTTGATGGAAAGATTCAAGACAATTTCAAATTTCACTGGTGCATCGTGAAGGGAGGAGTGCCACAAAGACATTTTTGAAAGATCCATAAAATCTGCAAAGAGGTGGTGGATCTTCGTGAACAAACAAGCCTATAAATATGAGGTTACCCCTATTTTCTTTCAATGAAATTTTTCAAGGAAAATCAAAATCGCTCTGATTTTGTGAATCCAAGGGAACTCTGCGAAACTAACATTCCATGTGAGCTTGACCATTACAAATAGACTATTATAGTCTTGATTGATGCAAATGATTTTGATTAAAGGGTTCTTCGGGATGAAGGGGTATTCCACATTAACTCAGTGAGATTCATGAAGGAAGTTTGTTCTGTGAAGGTAGGGGTGCTTCACAAAGGTAGTTTGTTTCATCAAGGAAAGCGTGCTTCGCGAGGGAGTGAGCTTCGCAAAGGAACTTCACAAAAGGTAGTTTTTGAACATCAGTTTTTCAGTGAACAGGGCTTTCAGTGTGCATCAACTTTGGTATTCAATGTAAAAATAGTCTCATGATAAGTCAGGGACAAAGTCTTTAATTCCAATCCATTGAAGCAGCCTTCAAGTTGATAAACTGAGTTTATATTATTCTCAATGCAGTGAGCAAGGGGGGTCAACAGAAGTGATCTGAGGGATGTAGTGTGATATCCTTAAAACTTGTAATGGTGGTGCATCTGGAATAGAGTGACTATGTTAAAATTCTATAATCTACAACTATTAAAGATTAGTGGACTTTGGTACGACCGCAAACCCATTTTCGTATGCTACTTGGACAATACCTTAGTAGTGAACCAAGTGAAATTATTGTGTGGTTGATGTACATGGATTTCACATGTATTTATATACTTTTCTAACTTAGTTTTAATTAATTAGTTTAACCATTTTTTATATTTTTAGTTTATTTTTGTATTTTTGTAGTAATTTAGATATTTTGATAATTTTTAGTTAATTTATATACTTATATTAGTATTTTACTATTTTTATTAGTTATATTAATTTTATATATTATATTTAACAGTATATTATTTTTAGTTTCACTAATTATAGTATTTTATTTTATTAATTCCTATTAGTATATATTTAAATTCTGTATTTATATATTATTTTAGTTCATTATTTTTATAGTATTAATAAAATAGTATTTTGTTATTAGTTATTATTATATTTAATAGTAGTGCTATATTTAATCACATGTGCATTAATATTTAATTATTATTACTATTTTCTATTATTATTATTATTAACTTAATTAGACAATTATTTTTTTTAAATTTGAATTTAACTTTCTTTTATTTTTATTTTTGTTGAACTTATCCCCTAACTACCCATTCCTACCCCACCTCCCCTTTGACCTTTTCTCCCACTTTTTCCTCAACCTCCCCATATTCCCACGCCTCACCCCTTCCCAACCCCTTTTTCATTTTTTTCCATTTTCTCTCTCTCCAACCCCACTCCACTATTTTCTCTCCACGCCACCCCACTACCTCTCTCCAATCCCCTCTCCCCTACCTCTCTCCACTCACACCCAAACAATCCCACACCCTGGCCGCTACCCGCTACCCCCTCCATCTCCAAACGCCATTTCCTGCTCCCTTCCCCTGTCGCCTCTACCCCACCTACCCGCGCCCCCATCCCCTTTATTTTACCCAACGCCCCCCATAATCCCAGGTCGTGGCTCCATGCTCGCTAACCTGCTCCCCACTCGCCCCTCCATCTCCCCAGCACCCCGCCCCCGCTCACCCGGTTCCCCCCATCTCATCGGCAGTCCCCGTCGCCCCATCTCTCATCCCCGCTGGACTCCGCCAATCCACTTGTCACTCACTGCTCCATCCTCTTCCCCTCGCCTCTGCCAGACCGGCTACCTCACCTTCCTTCCCCCGCTACGCAGGTGCGAAATAGGACACCATCAACACCGGAATCCTCGGCTTCTCATCACAACAGTCAGCAACCACACCTTATACATTCCAGAAGGGTAGTTCGGGTGCGTCATCGACGTACGCAGAGGTTCTCTTTGGTTGCTGGAGATTGACGTCGCACGGCGAGATCAAGTGCAGATCCTATCATATTTTCAACAGCGGTGGTTTGATTCGGGTGTGGCATTAGCGAATGCACATAGCAGAGTGATGATTATTATTTTACGATTGTTGACGACGTCTCACGGTGACCAAAGAAACGACACAAGCATGGTGATATCTTTTATTTATTATTTTATGTGTCATGTCGCCGTGATGGTTGGGTAATTCTTTTTGTGTCGGAGTTGTGACGAAAATGATGGTAATTGCATTTCTTTAATTTATTCCTATGTTTGATTTCCTTTTGAATTAATTTTAATTGGATGTTTATTTAATTAATTATATCTGCGTTGAAATTAATTTTCATTTGGGCTCTGCACACATGCTTTGGTGCCCGTTCGTGTGATACCTAATAAGTAATCACGAATGGGAGTTCATCGGAGAATTTATTTATCCAGAATTCAATCAAGCACGCAAGAGAAATCTGAAAAAATAAATATATTAATTGAAAAATTAATATTTTGTGTGTGTGCTTCTTCAAACTTGTGTGAGTGATACTGAATAAGTGATCTCATGTGAGCGAACCCGACGCTGGTAGATACTTAGACTTTGTGAGAAATGGGTCGTCATATTTTACCAAGTTATTCAGTGCTATAACGACGCGCAAATTATTCGTCAGGACGGAGAATGAAATAACTGATAATTTGTGTAAACATTAAAATACTGTCTAACATCAGAGAAAGAGACCAGATAGTATTTTGATTAAATTTAGAATTGGTGATAATTGAATAAATAAATATTCAAATGTGGGAATTAAATAATTGAAATTTCATGCACTTGAACGGACGTCAAGACTCTAACACTTCCATCTCCACCGGTTTCTTTTATAGCTTAGTTCACTTAGATAGTTTTAGTTAATTTAAATAGTCATTATTAAAATAGTCATTTAGTTTTTAGAACTTAGTCGTTAATCACACAATTAAATCCCATATTCCTGAACATTCCTCCCAAAGGACATTTCTAGTGTCTACTCACATTCTCTCTGTGGTTCGACCCTGCTCGCCACTTCTACAGTAGTTGGTAGGATAATAAATATTGCAAATTTGCACGCGTTGCGACGTGTGTGCCAGTGGTCCTTCTATGTGTGAATATAACATACAGATTTAACAAGTTCCTACTAATGTGGGAACAAGATCCATTACTTTAAAATAAAAAATTTGACACTTTGATTCACCCCTCCCCTCTCAGGGTGTTTTGGGGTCCATCAAGTGGTATCAAATCCAGGTTTTTTGTGTTAAATCTGACCTTCATTTCTATAATGGAGAATAAAATGAATGTAAAGGGATTCCCCCTATTTGATGGAAGAAACTTTCAGATTTGGAATAATAGGATGAGATCCCATCTAAGATCTCTTGTAATAGAAGTCATGTTTTCCATTGCACAAGGAATATAGGTCACTGATCCAATTGGGATGTCTATGACTAATACAGATAGGAAAATGCTTGATATAGATACCAAATCATAGAATGCCCTCACTACATCTCTCTATGATCATATAATATAAAGGTGATGAGTTGTACTTCAGAAAAGTTAATATGGAAAAACTAGAGAATGTTTATGAAGGTGACGGAAAATTGAAGGAGGTGAAACTACAAGTTTTTTACAATAGGTTTGATGATCTGAAGATGCATCCCGATAAAAATGTAGATACTTTTTTCAATTGAATTACTGAAGTTGTTGGAGCAGTATGAGGACTTGGTGAAGAAATAAAATACATTGATATTGTAAATAAAATATTGAGAAGACTTTTACCATTTTACAATGAAAAGGTGTTAGCCATTGAGGAAAGGGATCTTTTCAAAATTTCTCTAGATGATTTACTGAGCAACATGGTGGAATATGAGATGAGAGTCAAAATAGAAGATGCAATGACTCAAGTAAGCAAGGAAATGGAATTCAAATACATGGAAAAATTTTAACTTTTAGGATATATTATTGATTAATATAATGAGTAAAAATAATTTATTTATCTCATTTACAATAAATTCAAGAAAGGAAAAGGGATATTTTAAGGTAAGTTACCTCTGGCTTGTTTTCATTATGGCATAGTTAGGAACATTGCCTCTTAGTGAATAAGAAAGTTTGATGATGAAAAAAGTGAAGCTTAGCCTCGAAAAAGGTTTTTCAAAAAGGGAGACTTTAAGTTTGGTAAGAAATTACAGAGAAAGAGTTTTGTCTATGAATAAGAAGAAGATAATAGTGATTTCTTTGAGAAAGAATAACTGAAATTTAAATATGGAATTCATGTGTCAATGATGGATACCGTTGAAAAGTTAGAACTATCGAAAGATAAAGATAGAGATAATCAGTTGACCACTGATGTTAATCTCAAGTTGAAACTTAAGGATGCTTTTGGTAAGATTTAGAATAAATGAAAGAGATGAAAAAAGTGGAGATAAATTGTGGAAGAGTCTTCAGAATATGTTGATATAATGGAAGATAAAATCGATCGACTTGAGGAAGTAGTAAAGGAACATTCAACAACTTTTGAAAGATTGGAAGATATAGTTGAACTAAATCTCAGAATTGAAGAATAGGAAAAGGTCATTAATGACCTTAAATCTAGACTAGAGGAGAAGTACTAAACATTTGAGGGGCTTGAAGAAGAAGTTGTTACTCTTAGGAGTAAACTTGAAAGTGAATCAAGTCCAAAAAAACAAAGAAGAAAATTCAGTTTGTAAAATTTTCAGATGTTGATCTGCTAGAGAGAGTTAAGGGTGGTTCTAATGGAGTTGAAAGGTTTTGAATGATTAAAGACCCTCATGCATGGGAAACATAGGAATTGGTTGTGATGTTGAAACATCAAATGGTAGAAGTAAAATGGGCCAAAATAAAGGCAATCTGAAAGTCGAACATATCACGAAGACACCTGAAGTCCAAACAAAGTGATGTGGCTTTATTTTTACACAGTTTTCCACATCTTTTTATTTAATTTTTAACAATTTAATTAATTAATTTTACACTTTTTGATAATTATTCATACTTTTGTATTTTTATAATAAAATTTATTAATTAATCAACTTTTGTAACAAATTATGTATTTTTAGTCTTTAAAATAATTAATTGAATCTAACTAACTTATCTAATAAAATTATTTATTAATTATTTTTGTTAACTTTAATCTTCTTAACTTTTTAATAAATTGACATGTTTATTAAATAATTATCTAATCATCTTTTTCTGTATTATTTAACTTAGTTTTTAATTTAATGTTATATTTTCTTAATTTAGATTGATTAAAATAACTTAAATTTATTAATTTAATTATTCTATCAATTAATATAAGTTAACAACCTAAGTCTAATTTGATAAAATAATGTGTTTTAAATTTTAAGTATTCTTTTAGATATTTAATTAAATAATTTAGAGTTTATAAAACATTAATGTTTTAATTTCATGTTTGTAGATAAAATATTTAGACAGTTGGGTGTTGGTGACTCATTCTATAATTTTCCATTTTTTTAGTCACCAACACACCCTTTTCTCTTCTATCGATGAGTAATTTTACCGATACATCCTACCCACACTCTCTTGGTCTCACTGAATTTTTGCTGCTTTAATTTTTATTTTGTTAGTTTTAATTGTTTAAATCATTTAATAAAATTTAATCTCTTTTAATTTAGTTAATCTTTACTTTATTTCAAAACCTTTAATTATTTGTTTGCTTAATTTATTTTATAAATTTTAATTTCCAGTTTAATTACATTAATTAATTTAACCCTTTTAAATTTATTGTTTTAATTCAAATGTTAATTCTTGTTTGATTAATAACTTAATTAGTTTTTAATTTAAGTTAACTATTTAGTCTTTATTAGATTAATTAATTTTCAATAGTTTTAATTAATTATTGTTTTATTTAATTTGATAATCTGTTTATTTTATTTTTTTCAATTTTTGCAGTTCACCTACCGATAGTTCACTGTCTATTTTGCACTATCAGTGAGACGAATCACCGATCACCCTTTGGTATCAGTCTCACTGATCCTTCCCTCTTTTATCGGTGACTTGAGTCACCGATCCACTATTTTTTCCTTTTTGAATCACCGATGGCATCGGTCTCATACTCGCATTGATGACAATCTCTCCTCTCTTCTTGCTACCGATGCTTCATCACACCGATCACCTCTTCTTCCATCGGTGTCATGCGACTCACCGACGCATTGTCTTCCCATCAACCTCACCGACCCTACATCTCACTGACATGAAATCCTTTCATCGGTCTCTCATCATCACATTGATAGCTTTCATTTCCCCCCAACCTTCCTGATACTGATGATGATGCTCCTCCTCATCTTCCCTCACACAGAGACAGACGCACTCCCAGTTTTTCTCCTATCGACAATTTCACCCCCATCCAGCCTCCTACAAAGAGAAAATATGGTTCGATTTAAACCACTGGAACTTGAACAAACTGGGAGGCCAATAAAAACTGAGGGTGATTTAAAAATAGAAGATTAGCCAATCATGAAAGGGAAGACTGAGCTTAAGAAAGATGGAAGGGAAACTATTTGTTGCTTGAATTTATTCAATGAATCAAGGAAACTCAAAAACAGGAGAATCAAAGATGATGTTGAGCTGGGATGAAGAAGTGTATCTGAGCGCAGTTGAAGATAAATCGACATCAATTGAGAAACTCCAAGAATGGAATTTGGGGGTTCTAAGGAGATTGGATCAAAGCTGTTTAAAAATATGAGAAAGAAAATGATAAGTTGAGCCCAAACCAGAATGAAATTCCAGAGACGCCGAATCAACATGGACCTGCGGATGAATTGACCGACCAAGTTCTAAGTCGAGGTAGAAGACCTTCGGTCATTGGTCCCTTCATGTTGTGCGCATGTTCATTCTGTTTCAGATAAACCAGAGGAGAACCGTTGTTGCGAGCAGGTGACTCTGTCGCAGACTGGATTTTGCGTTGTCAACTCAAAAGCACATCACTGCGTGGTGTTGAGCTAAATAAGTGCTGATGAGGAACAGGGTTATTGAATCCTGCCTCCAGCCACAAATCTAGATAAAGGCCGAAGGAGATAACCCTATATCTGGATATTTTCACTGCCCTTCGTTACAGAGGAACCGCACTGCCATGAGCCGCCGGAGAAGCTGAGGAGGAGTTGACACCGGAGCTGAGCCAAACCCACATTGCACCATCGATCACCGTCGCAAGGAGGAAGCACTACGGAGGGTTGTAGAGAACTCCCCCCCCCTTTGGCGCAGCAGAGAAAAAGGGGGGATTTTTTTATTTTGAAAAACAAATGAGTTGCCGCTAAGCGCTCTTGGGTTTTTGTTTCCAAATCCCACAAAACCCCTCCCCAATCCCTTTATATATATATATATATATTATTTATTATAATTATAATTATAATAAATATATTTATAATAAATATAATAACTAAAATAAATACAATAAATTTATAATAATGTTTATTATAATTATAACAATTATATAATTATAATAAATATAAAATTATAATAATTATATAATTATAATAAATATATAAATATAATAATTGTATATTTATAATAAATATATAATTATAAATATAATAATTATATAATTACAACAATTATAATAATTATATAATTATAAATATAATAATTATATAATTATAATAAATATACAATTATAATTACAATAATTATATAATTATAAATATAATAAAGATATAATTAAATATATAAACCTTATTAAAATTATATATGTAACCTTATTAAAATTATTTATATTTATCATATTTATTATAATATATTATAAATATGTATTTATTATAATATTATAATTATGTATTAAATTTATAATTATGTATTATAATAGATAAATAAACCATATTAAATTTATTTATAAATTATTTATAAATTTATATATAATTATTTAAATACATAGATAAACCATATTAAATTTATTTATAAATTTATATATATATATATATAAACATTATTAAAATTATTTATATTATTTATATTTATTATAATATACTACAATTGTGTATTTATTAAATTTATAATTATGTATTTAATATAATATATTATAATATATTATAATTATGTATTTATATTATAATATATTATAATCATGTATTTATTATAATATATTATATTTATGTAATTACGTATTTATTATAATATATTACAATTATGTATTTATTAAATTTATAATTATGTATTTATTATAATATTAAATTTATAATGATGTATATAAATATAAATAATTATATAAATAATTATTATAATAATTATTATAATATATATATATAATTATTTATATTTAATAAGGTTTATTATAATAATTATAATATTATATATTTATTATAAATAAACCTTGTTAAATATAAATACATAATTATAAATTTAATACATAATATAATATTATAATAAATACATAATTATAAATTTAATAGAAGCATAATTATAATATATTATAATAAATATAATAAATATAAATAATTTTTATAATTTTTATTTATATATATATGTGTGTGTATAAATAAATTTGATATGGTTTATTTATGTATTTAAATAATTATATATAAATTTATAAATTTATAAATAATTATATATAAATAAACATTATATTTTAAATCTATAAATTTATATTTAAATAAACATTATTAAAATAATTTATCTTTATATAAATAAACTTTATTAAATATTATATAATTATTATAATTACATATTTATTATAATTATGTAATTACTATAATCATATATTTATTATATTTATAACGATAAATTTATTATATTTTTAATTATATATTTATTATATTTATAATTATATAATTATTATAATCATATAATTATTATAATCATATATTTATATAAATAAACCTTATTAATTATATATATATATAATAAGTATATATTTACGATGATTATATATTTACAATAATTATATAATTATAATAATTATATAACTACAATAATTATATAACTACAATAATTATATATTTATTATAATAAATATACATTTATTTATTATAATAAATGTAATATGTGATTATTTATTTATTCTAATAAATTTAATATGTAATTATACATTTATATTTATTATATTTATTATACATTTATATAATTATAAATATACATTTATTATAATTAAAAAATAAATGTATCATGTTACATTTATTATATTATATTAAATATTACATTTATTTATAATATAATTATATAATTATAAATATAATAAATATAGATATGATAATTATATAATAAAGATAAATAATTACATATTACATTTATTATATTATAATTAAAAAATAAATGTATTATAATATTTATTATACATTTATTGTACATATTTATTATAATAAATGTTTAAAATAAATGTAGATTTATTATAATAAATAAATGTATATTTATTATAAATATAATTATAAATATACATTTATTATAATTAAATTTTATAATATTTATTATAATAAATACAAATTTATAACAAATGTATTATAAATATTTATTATACATTTACTATACATTTATTATATATTTATTATAATATTTATTATAATAATATTTATTATACATTTATTATAATATTTATTATAATAATATTTATTATGCATTTATTATAATAAATATTATATTAATATTTATTATAATATATATTATAAATGTATATTTATTATAATAATATTTATTATACATTTATTAGATATTTATTATTATAAATATTATAATATTTAATTATAATAAGTATTTATTATAAATATAAATGTATTATAAATATTTATTATACATTTATTATACATTTATTGTGCATTTATTATAACAGTATTTATTAAAACATTTATTAGATATTTATTATAATGAATATTATAATATTATAACATTATAATATCTGTAATAAATGTTTAATAAATGTATAAAAATGTATATTTATTATAATAATATTATAATATTTATTATAATATTTATTATATATTTATTATAAATATTTATTATAAATATATAAATTTATTATAATTTTTGTATTTATTATAAAAAATATAATTATGTATTTATTTTATTTTTTTATATTTATTATAATAAATAAATTTATTATATATATATATATATATCAGGTTTGGGGGTGGTGTGGGGTCAAAGCGCCACTTCAAGTGGCGCTCTGCTCGCTTTTTGTTGAGCGCCACTTCATGTGGCGCTGAACAAACCCATTTCCCCAATATTTAAAAACCCTGCCCCATAAAACAAAACAAAAACCCACCCTCCTAAATTACCCGAGAAAAAGACTTGGGGGAAAATAAAAATAATTATAAAAAAATAAACAAAGATGATGATGATAATAATAATAATAATATATAAAATTGATAATTAACTATAACATAAATAAAATAAATGAATTATATTAATAAAATAAATTA
This sequence comes from Viscum album, assembly GCA_963277665.1. Lineage (NCBI taxonomy): Eukaryota > Viridiplantae > Streptophyta > Magnoliopsida > Santalales > Viscaceae > Viscum > Viscum album. Next base: position 1,070,549,501 of record OY728139.1, on the reverse strand, counting down.
TAAAACTAAATAATTTAACAAAATATTTAAAGCTTTAATTTTGTTAATAATAAATTATTAGGTATTAGTTTTAACTAATTTAATAAAATAAATATTAATCTTAATAATTTAACTATAAATTAAGTATCTTAATTAAATAATAGCATTGTATAATCCTAATTTAATATTATTAATCTTTGAAAAATTAATTAAAATAATAACTTTAATAATTTATAATCAATTTAAGTTTTAGATTAAATAAATAAAAATATCAATTAAGATTTATATTAATAACTAATAACATTTAAGTAAGTAGTTTAAATTTAATAATAATTATTATTTATTTATTATCATGTTTTTAATAATTTTAAATTTTATTTGTTTTCTTTTCTATGCAGGTTCGTGCAGGAGACAAAAACACATCCACATTCATTCAACTAACTCACCGGAAGTAAGTTACGAGGGAAAAGCTAGTGCGACGCGTGGTTCACGAAAAAGTGCATGTGTGCGATGCACAGGTGAAGAACACTTGAAGTCGGTGAAAAGTGGTGGTGACAAGCAGTGGATAATAGTGGGTTTTAAGGTAGAGCAGTAGCAAAATTTTGGGGGGCAACTTTCACACGAAATTTGGACAACTCTCACACATCGGAGCATAGCATATCCTTTGAGGAGATTCTAGAGTCGAAGGAGTACAGGAGTAGAGAATCATTGGGGGAGTTCTTCTTCTCTTTGGTTTTAACTTCTTGTACTCTGTTCTATAATATTTTCAATTGATAAATGAAAATGAACATGATTGTTAGCTAAATATTCTAGTTTGGGGAATTTCTACTTCTACCAGTTATCCTTTATCATCCTTATCACTTTCATATTATTGAATCTAGAATTAATCGATGAGATCGATTCTGAATTCATGAATTTTCTTTGTGCCACTTGATTTCAATTTTTAATTCTACGATCGTTCGGTGAGAATGATTGTGGATGCATTTTCTAAAAGTTTAATTCATAAAACTTCAGAACTTATGGCGAGTTTGTTCTGTTGACATTTTCAAATTTTAATTTGGTAGTTGAACTTTCTTGGAGTGGTGAACTCCAAGAATGTTCAACCAGAGTGACTTATCTCCTGGTGAGGTAAATAAGTTATTCTTTCTCAGTGGTACATTGCAATAACATTTTAGTGATGATAAATCCTTTTAAAACCATTAGAATAAAGCTTTTCCCTAAGCATTTAATTCTGATTGTTCATTTATCATCATTTTATATCTTAGTTTCTTATTGCTTTTATACTATTTATTGTTTCATCATAGTTAGATATAAAAATTACAAAAAAAATATTTGTGTCTCTTACAGCCTTATAAAAACAAAAAATAAAAAAAAGTAAAAAAAATATTAAAAAATAGAAAGTTTACCCCGCTGCGAACAACAGTGGGTGTTTTTAAGAAAATTAGAAAAAAAATTGGTCAATTTTACCTTCCCGCGCTGAAAAAAGTGGGTGTTTTTAGAAGTCTCCTTAGGCAAAGTCCCAATCACCTGTTTGGTCCCCATCAACTCATAGAGACCTTTTACAATGCTCTCACCCCTTACAACTAGAATTTAGTCGACCAATTCTGTGAGGGTGACTTTTTTGACTCCACTGCTGATGAGCTGAAACATGTGTATAACAAACTTGCTCAAAAATATTAGCACAAGCGCTCTAGGAAGAGTTTTGTTCATAGGGGTGACTTCAATACTCATTCTACTGTTGTTAATGATAGGGTACTAAGAAAAAAATGTAGTCATTGTGGGATGTTCGGTCACACTTATACATGTTGTCCCAATTTTGACCTCCCTATCCAGTTTGATGAGAGTTCCCAATTTGTGGATTTTAGAGCTAGGAACCAAGGGGAAAATGATCAATTATCATATCAAGACAACTCTAGAAATAAAAAAGTACCCAAATGATAAGATTCACAATTTAGAACATCAAATAGGTCAATTGGTTAGGGATCAAGGTGGTAAGAAAAAGGGAAAGCTGACCAACACTTCAATTCTTAATCTAAGAGAGAATATCATGGTTGTAACCACCAGATTTGGTCTTCACACCTAAGATAAAGTAAAGGAATACCCTGGGAAAACTAAAACTGGTGAAAAAACTGAATCTGGAAAGAAAAATCTACTTGATATAGAATCTAGAAATCTGGGCAGCTTTTTCTAAAATGAACAGAATGTTGAACTCATGCCTAAAAAGTTAAATAATCAAGGAAAATGAAGTGGGAAATAATTAAAGAAGAAAAGAAAAAAAGTGGTATTTAGGAGAAAGAAAATAATCAACCTATTCTTAAAAATTATACCCCTCCCATTCCCTTCCCTGAAAGAGTGAAAAAGAATAATAAACCTTAATATTTGAGGTTTCTTAAAATGATTAAAAACTTTAGTATCAATATTCCATTTTTATAAGACTTGGATAAAATTCCTTCATATGTTGCATTCACCAAAAGCTTTATAAAAAACAAAATTTATTGGAAGAAGTTGGACAAAGTTAATCTCAATGAGAAGTGTAGTGTGATTCTATTAAAGAAGTTACCTCCAAAATTAAAGGACCCTGGCAGTTTTATCATTCAATGAAAAATAGGATCAAGTGGGAAAATTAACTATTTGTGTGGCCTAGGAGTAATAATAAATCTTATTCATTACTCCCTGTTTATAAGGTTGGGTCTTAGGGATTTGAAACCAAATTTTGTTTATCTTCAACTTACTGACAGGTAAATCACACACCCTTCAGGGAGGGTGGAAGACCTATTAGTGAGTGTAGGAAAACTCACATTGCCCACATACTTACTTATCTTAGATATAGAGTGTGATGAAAAAGTATCAATCATCTTAGTGAGACCTTTCCTTGCTACCGCTGGTGCTATCATATATGTGTCCAAAGGGAAACTCACTCTCCAAGTTGTTGATGATGTGGAGGATTTTTTAGTTTTTGAAAAGCCTCAACATGTGGTTGGTTGTGATTTGATAGATTTTTCTAATAATCAATGTTTTAAAATTAAGGTCTGGGATAAGTATGGTTCTTTCCCTCTTGAGGTCACAGAGATTATGATTCCCCAACCTATTGAAAGTTTTCTTCAGGTTGCTGCTTCTTCCCCACTCACTCTTATAGATGGTTATTTTTTTCCTTGGAACTCATTGAAGAGTGTGAGTCACATTCTTATTCTAAACTTTCTCAACCTATTTTTGAATGTTTTCTATATAAATTTGATTGTATAAGGGTTTCTGAAGTTGTAGAAAGATTTGGGTTGAGTCCTTCTGAAAAACTAGATTGTGCCCATTATGAACAAGTTTATTTTTTGGGAACCTTATTTCTTGCCCATTTTGATGCTGTTTGTGATGAATTCTTACCTGAACTTGAAGGGTTCACATTTTTTGAGTCCTCTGTGGACATTAAGAACCACCTTTTGTAACCTAAGTATGATTCCTTCTTCCAAGAGTTTTCTAATTTGTCTTTTGTACAAGTTGTGTTGGGAACATTTTCTAAAAATGATGAAGAGTTTGTTGCTATTTTTTCCTCTATTTCTGGGTTGGAGAAAACCCCTAAGTGTAGGAGAATCCATGGAAATATTCCTAGTAAAATTAGTTATTTTCTTATAAAGTTGTTGAATATTTTTAGAGATGAGGTAGTTATCTCTAGAGACCAAGCTGATCTGGACAGTATATTAGAAACTGTTGTTTTGGAAGAATTTTTTAGAATGTTGCTTAATGCTAAAGATGAAGATGTCTTGTTTGATCGTATTTATGAATCTTTAGATAATAGTGAAGCTCACACTATTAATAATTCATTCCCATTAAATGATCCTGGATAGAAATATCTAGGGAAATTGAGTCTGGCTGGGGAATTTAAAACTAGCACTGCATGGGAGGCAACCCATGATTTATCTTTTGTGTTTAATTTTGTTTCTATTCTTATTTTACTTTGAAAAAAGTGTTTTTGTGTTGTCTTCTTAATCTCTATCTCTACTGTAAATTTTTGTCTTGGTCTTATTTCTTTGTGATTTTTTGGATGTTGCTGTTTTTTCATCAAAGGAGTGGAATTCCCATACTATAGGATTAATGAAAAATCATTTTGAGAAGTACTTTAATTTCATCATTAATATTTTCTGCTCCTTTCACTTTAAGAAAAATTCACTACAAGTCACAATTTTACAGATTTCAGTGAGTCATTGACTCATCAATGCACCTGATCCATTGATACACTTCTATCAGTGAATCATTGATATTATTATCAGTGAGAGAGTTTATGTTACTTAAAAATTATGATTGCTGCTGAAAAATTATGCTTTAGTTGTCTCTGTGTTTAAAATTTATGCTACATTTTTTCTGAAAAAGATTCTACACCCTCACTTCACTGAAATTTTTTTCTTAACATGTCACTATCCTCTAAAAAAAATCTACTTGTACATATTTTTTAGAAATTGAAACTCACTGATTTTAAATCATTTCATTGTTAGAAACTAAGTGTGGGGGGTCATGCTTGCTGGTTCTTGTGTTTTATTGAATCTGATTTGGTATGTAGGCTGTTTGGAATGCCTTTTCTACTTTACTTAAAATCCAATTGAACCCAATATATTAAAATGTTTTCACCCTATTCACTTTGCACCTACACAAGTTACATGCTATTTCTTGAACTTTATGAAAAATTTTGTCACTTACTCTGATGTTAATGCATGTACTTGTTTGTGAAACTTCTATTAAAATGATTATTGTGGAAAGTTTATATTCTGTGAAATTTAATGAGACCCATCAACATGTCATAAATCTACTAAATTAAAAATCTGTTTGAACCTTAATTGATTAATTTTTATTCTCCACTTTATAATTCAACTTCGGGGACAAATTTGGGTTTTAAGTGTGTGGGAGGGGGTCAATTCTTGACTGATCTAAACTGTTCTTAAATGAAATCCCTTCAATTCCCACTACCTTTAAAAAAAATTCAAAAAGAAAAAAAATGGTTAATTTTTTTCAAATTTCTTGCACAATTTAGGCTTTATAGTGTACTCAAATGGATATTGCCTAAGGATAGTGTCTTTCTGGTAGTTAAGACTTGCTTTTAATCTGAAATTAATGTGGTTGAATGATTTTTGAGTGATCATGCTTATTGGTTTTATGAAAATTTTGTTTAGATACTACTTTTGAGAGTGATTTGTGTTACTTTTTGTGGAATTGAGATCATAGCTCTAGGAATTGGATGTTTGATTTTTTTTCCTAGGGACTTCATTCTTCTTTTTAATTTATAAAAAGTAATTACCTTAATGATCCAATGTAAATTGTTTTTGTATAAATCTTTTAAAACTGGAGTAATTTGGATATTTGGAATCTCACGGTGAATCTCTAAGACCCTAGATACTGGATGCATTTCTATTAACTATAATCCCTCTGTGCACTATGAATAAGTGTACATGCACAGTGTTTAGCACATTATACATGGCTTGGGAAAAATAAAATAAAGTGTTTAGGGTTAAAATTATTTCATTAAGGTGGGGGGAATGATGAATTCCAAATGAAGAAGGGGACAATTTTTTTATATTGGAATCATTTAGGTTGTATCAATAAGGTGATTCAGAAAAAAAAAATTGAACCTAGGTGATGAGTAAAAGTAAAAAAGTACCTTTGGTTAAGTTCTTAATTCCACATAAATTTTACATGTTTTCACTCTTGGATTTAGATCCAATATTTTAATTGAGATGAGTCACTAATCAGTTTCAAATATGAGGCAGGACATCTTCATTGCTTGATGATTCATAGCTTTTTAGACTACCAGTGAGTGTTTGATTTAAGGAAATATTCATTTAAACAATTCATTTTTTAAAGCCTATTAACTTGTCACAGTCCTCTATTTTTAAAGTGCTGGACATGTTACTTTTTGAGCTGTAATATACACACTTTACTGTTTTTCAAATATAATAAAACATGGGATTTTTTTAGGACAAACAATGCTTAAGTGTAAGGGAATTTGATGTGGCTTTTTTTTACATAGTTTACACATCTTTTTATTTAATTTTTTAACAATTTGATTAATTAATTTTAAAATTTTTGATAATTAATCATACTTTTGTATTTTTATAATGAAATTTATTAATTAATAAACTTTTATAACAAATCATGTATTTTTAGTCTTTAAAATAATTAATTGAATCTAACTAACTTATCTAATATAATTATTTCTTAATTAGTTTTGTTAACTTTAATCTGCTTAACTTTTTAATAAATTGACGCATTTATTAAATAATTATTTTATCATCTTTTCTGTGTATTATTTAACCTAGTTTTTAATTTAATGTTATATTTTTTTAATTTAGATTGATTAAAATAACTTAACTTCATTAATTTAATTATTTTGTCAACTAATATAAGTTAGCAACTTAAGTCTAATTTGATAAAATAATGTGTTTTAAATTGTAATTATTATTTTAGCTATTTAATTAAATAATTTAGAGTTTATAAAACCTTAATGTTTTAATTTTATGTTTATAGATAAAATTTTTATTCATTTGGGTGTCACCAATACACCCTTTTCTCTTCTATCGGTGAGTAATTTTACTGATACATCCTACCCACACTCTCTCGGTCTCACCGACTTTTTGCTGCTTTAATTTTTATTTTGTTAGTTTTAATTATTTAAATCATTTAATCAAATTTAATCTCTTTTAATTTAATTAATCTTTACTTTATTTCAAAACCTTTAATTATTTGTTTGCTTAATTTATTTTATAAATTTTAATTTCCAATTTAATTACATTAATTAATGTAAACCTTTTAAGTTTATTGCTTTAATTCAAATTTTAATTCTTGTTTTATTAATAACTTAATTAGTTTTTAATTTAAGTTAATTATTTAGTCTTTATTAGATTAATTAATTTTAAATTGTTTTAATTAATTATTGTTTTATTTAATTTGATAATATGTTTATTTTATATTTTTCAGTTTTTTTTCAGTTCACCTACCGATTGTTCACTATTTATTTTGCACTATTGGTGAGATGATTCACCGATCACCCTTTGGTATCAGTCTCATGAATCCTTCCCTCTTTCATCGGTGACTCAGTCACCAATCTACTGCTTTTTCCTTTTTGACTCACTGATGGCATTGGTATCATCCTCGCACAGATGTCAGTCTCTCCTCTCTTCTTGATACCAATTCTTCATCACACTGATCACCTCTTCTTCCATCGGTGTCATGCGACTCACCGACGCATTGTTTTCCCATCGACCTCACCGACCATACATCTCACTGGCATGAAATCCTTTCATCAGTCTCTCATCATTACACTGACAGCTTTCATTTCCCCCCAACCTTCCTGATACTGACGATGAGCTCCTCCTCATCTTCCCTCACACATAGACCAACACACTCCCAGTTTTTCTCCTATCGACAGTTCCACCCCCATCCAGCCTCCCACAAAGAGCGAAGCTGGTTCAATTAAAACCACTAGAACTTGAACAAAATAGGAGGCTAACCAAAACTAAGTGTGATTTAAAATTGGAAGATAATTCAAACATGAAAGGGATGACTGAGCTGAAGGAAGCTTGAAGGGAACCTATTTATTGCTTGAATTTATTCAATGAATCAGCGAAGCTCAAAAATAGAAGAATAAAATATGATGTCAAGATGGGATAAAGAATTATATCTGATCCTAGTTGAAGATAAATCAATGTCAACTAAGAAACTCTAAGATCATAATTTGGGGGTTCTAAGGAGATTGGATCGAAGTTGTTCAAAAATCTAAGAAAGAAAATGATAAATTGAGCCCAAGCCATAATGAAATTCCAAAGACACCGAATCAATATGGAGTTGCAGATGAATTGACCGACCGAGTTATGAGTCGATGTAGAAGGCCTTCGGTAATTGGGTCTTGCTTGCTGTGCACATGTTCATTTTGTTTTAGATAAACTAGAGGAGAACTGCCGTTGTGAGCAGGTGACTCCGTCGCAGCATGGATTTTGCACTACAGACTAGGAAGTGCACCACTATGTGGTAGCCAGCTAAAGAAGAGCTAATGAGGAATAGGATTTTTGGATCCCACCACTAGCCACAAAGGAAGATGAAGGCCAAAGGATATGAACCCTAGAATTGGAGATTTTTTCCTCCCTTCATTGCAAAGGAACTGTGCTGCCACGAGCCTCCGGAGAAGCTAAGGAGGAGTCGACGCCGGATCCAAGCCCAACCCACATCGCACCACCAGTCACCGTCGTGAGGAAGAACTACAGAGGGTTGCAGAGAACTCCCCCCCACACACACACACACACCTTTTTGGCATTGTGTTGCGGAGAAGAAGACTTGGGGGGATAAAAATAATTATAAAAAATATATATATAATATAATAATAATAATAATAATATAAATAAAATTAATAATTAACTATAACATAAAGAAAATAAACAAATTATATTAATAAAATAAATTATTAAACGAAATTATTTAACAAAATATTTCAAGCTTTAATTTTGTTTATAATAATTTATTAGTTATTATTTTTAACTAATTTAATCAAATAAATATTAATCTTAATAATTTAATTTAACTATAAATTAAGTAATTTAATTAAATAATAGCATTGTATAATCCTAATCTAATATTATTAATCTCTGATAAAGTAATTAAAATAATAACTTTAGTAATTTATAATCAATTTAAGTTTTAGATTAAATAAATAAAAATCAATTAAAATTTATATTAATAACTAATAACTGTTAAGTAAGTAGTTTAACTTTAATAATTATTATTATTTATTTATTATTGTGTTTTTAATAATTTTAACTTTTCTTTTCTTTTATTTTCTGTTCAGGTTCATATAGGAGACAAAAACACATCCACATTCATTCAACTAACTCACCAGAAGTTAGTTACAAGGGAAAAGCTAGTGCGACATGTTGTACAAGAAAAATTGCACGTGTGCGATGCACAGGTGTAGAACACTTAAAATCGGTGAAAAGTGGCGGTGATGAGTAGCAGATGATAGTGGGTTTTAAGGCAGAGCAGCAGTATAATTTTGGGGGACAACTTTCACGAGACATTTGGACAACTCTCACACATCGGAGCAGAGCAGATCCTTTGAGGAGATTCTAGAGTCGAAGGAGTACAGGAGTAGAGCATAATTGGAGGAGTTCTTCCTCTCTTTGGTTTTAAATTCTTGTACTGTGTTCTAGAATATTTTCAATTTCTAAATGAAAATGAACATGATTGTTAGCTAAATCTTCTAGTTTAGGGAATTTCTACTTCTAATGGTTATCCTTTATCATCCTTATCACTTTTATATTATTGAATCTAGAATTTATCGGTGAGATCAATTCTGAATTCATGAATTTTCTTTGTGCCACTTGATTTCAATTTTTAGTTCTATGATTTTTTAGTGAGAATGATTGTCGGTGTATTTTCTAAAAGTTTAATTCATAAAACTTCAGAACTTATGGAGAGTTTGTTCTGTTGACATTTTCAAATTTTAATTTGGTAGTTGAACTTTCTTGGAGTGGAGAACTCCGAGAATGTTCAACCAGAGTGACTTATCTCCTAGAAAGGTAAAAAACTTAGTCTTTCTCAATGGTAAATTGCAATAACATTTTAGTGATGAGGAATCCTTTTAAAACCAGTAGAATAAAGTTTTTCCCTGAGCATTTAATTCTGATTGTTCGTTTATCAGCATTTTATATCTTAGTTTTTTATTTCTTTTACACTATTTCTTATTTCATCATAGTTAGATAAAAAAAATTAAAAAAATAGTTGTGTCTCTTACTTCCATATAAAAACACAAAAAAAATTAAAAAAAATGTAAAAAAAATATAAATTTTACCCTGATACTGACAACAGTGGGTGTTTTTAAGAAAATTAGAAAATTTATGGTCAATTTTACCTTCCCTATGGGTTCGACCCTACTATCCACTATATATTAGTTTATAGAAAAACATAAATTTTAAACTTTGACTGAATTTCAATGACAGTTGTGTCACAAAGAAAGTCTCGAATCAGACTAAAATGAGGACTAAAAACTATACTTGAGTTTCCCAAGATGATATACAATCAAATTATTCTTATAAGGAAGTTAACATGAGGATAAATAGAAATGAGAATACATTTTCACTTATGAAATGTCAATTATGTGGATATATGGGTCATACCATGTCATACTGTGAAGAGGCAAGGAGCTATTTGAATGGGGAAGATCTAGGAAATCAAAAAAGGTGAAAAAATTCATATCCTACTTCTTGTAGAATAAATAATTTCTATGGATATTGTTTTCATTATTCTAAATTTATCCATAAAGCTATTTATTTCATGGAGAGGAAAGACATGAACAATTCATACAGAACACAGAGACAAGTCAATACTCATCAACCACATGGTATTACTCTTACAAATAGGTTTTCTCCTCTGGAATAAGATTATGAGTATGAAGAACCTGACCACATGGAAGAGAGACCTGAAAGGCCATCTTTATACTTCACTCAATATAATATTTTATGGAAGGAAAAGAATAAAATTAAAAAGTCCATCCTTGCATAAGTAACTCTAAAGATACAAAGAGAAACAACACCTAGATCCTTGACAGTGGATGTTTATCCCATGTGATGGGTAATGACAAATTATTAAAAAATGTTAAGAAAATGTTCTATGGGATGGTAAGGTTCAGTAATGATGGTTCATTAAAGATTAAAGGAAGTGGAAGTACTAAACTAGATAATGGTGAGCTGAATAAAATTGAAGTTCTTTATGTAGACGGTTTGTGTCACAATCTCCTTTGTGTGAGTCAACTCTATGACTTAGGATTTATAGTGACTTTCAATCAAAAAGGATTCACTATAAAGGGGGAGATATGGAATTATCTCATGAAAGGCTATAGAACATATGGAAACTTATATCAGGTCGGTAGTAAAGAGAACATTTGATATCTGACAGTTGAAGAAGAAAACAACTTGTTGAATAGAAGGTTGGGGTACATTAACCAACAAGACATGGAAAAGATATATAATCTGAAGATAGTCATGGATATCCCCAATCTAAAGCATGAACAGGAAAAGACTTGTGATGCTTGCATATGAGGGAAGTTGGTCTACTATTCTTATCATCCAAAGAAGAAAAGGGCATCAAATATTCTTGATCTCATCTATACAGACATATGTGCTCCGATAAATTTTACTTGAATGCATGGAGAAAGGTAATTTGTCTTTTTCATTGATGATTATAGTATAATGGATTGTGTGATGGTTATACATAGCAAACAACAAGTGCTCAATTGCATGAAAACTTATCACCAAATCTCCGAGAATGATATTGGATAGACAATCAAATTTCTGTGATCTGATAATGGAGGTGAATATACATCCATTGAGTTTAAAAATTATCTATAGAATCATGGAATACAATATTAGGTGGTTGTTATGAGAACCCCATAGAAAAATGGAGTCGTTAAGCGTAGAAATCGACAGGTGAACAATATGTCCATAACTATGATGATTGAGATTCATATCCCTTGAAATTACTAGAAATAGGTCATTCAATCCATAGTGTATATTAAAAATAAAACATGGATTTATATGGGTGAAACCAAGACACCAAATTATTCTTGGAATAGAAGGAAGATCTCTTTGAATTATTTCCATGTTTTCATAAGTAAATATTTTATCAAAAACAAAGAAGGAAATCATGGAAAGTATGGTGATGCAGTAGATGAAGGAATATTCCATAGATATTCAGTAAATAGAAAAGCCTATAAGTTTTTCAATAAGCATCTCAAAAAAATTGTGGAAGGTAGTGATGTTAATATAGTCTAAGATAAGACCACAAATACCATGAGGGTATCATATGATAATGTGATTGAATATGCATAAGAAAATAGAAATGGAATATATTCAAATGCATATGTATAGGAAGGAGTTCAAAACATTCAGAGGTCACAACAAGATGTTGATTCAAAAGAAGAATTGGATGATGAAAATGTTGCTGAAGAAAACTCCGATGAACCTTATAGGAGAAATAAAAGAGAAGAAATTGATCAATCCAATATCATTGGGGATTGGACAGCACCCACACAAACAAGGATAATGAGGAATAATGTATAATATTATAGCCTTTTAGTTGTGTAACCATTCTCATTTGAAGAAGATATTAAGGATGAATCATGGATTAAATCCATGAATGAAGAGTTGGATCAGATCGACAAGAACCAAACATGGGATCTTGTTACTAGACCTGAAAGTCACAATGTGATTAGTACGAAGTATATTTTCAAGAATAAATTCGATGAGCATGGTAATGTGATCAGAAATAAGGCACAATTGGTATGTAAAGAATATTCACATATTGAAAGTGTTGATGTTGAAGAAACATTTTCTCATGTGGATAGACTATATTCCATCGTACTTTTTCTTTCCATGGAAATTTAAAGAGGATACAAAGTGTATCAAACGTATGTCAAAATATATTTCTTAAACAGTGTGCTTGAAGAAGAAGTTTATATAGAAAAAACAGTGGGTTTTCTACTTGGTAATGATGAAATGAAGGTGTGTAGATTAAATAAGGTGCTCTATGGCATTAATTAGGTACCACGAGTGTGGTATTCCTGACTAGATTATTATTTAAGAAGCTAGATTTTAAAAGAGGAGGAGTGGATCACAATCTCTATGTGAAGAATTATCAGAAATATCAGTTCATAGTATTGGTGTATGTAGATGATATTATATTTTGTGGCAATAGATAGGGATCAGTGGATGAATTTTCCAATCACATTAAATCATAATTTGAAATGTCTATGATTGGGGAACTCATGTATTTCTTAGGAATGAAAGTGATTCATAGGAAAGACTGCACTTTTATTTCTCAAGAAAAGTATGCAAGGGAGTTACTAAATAAATTCAATATGTATGACTCCAAACCAATTTCAACTCCGATTATGATTGGTACAAAACTAGTAAAGCATGAGGATGGGACATCTGTAGATCCCACAATGTATAGGAGAATCATTGGAAGCTTACTTTACTTGATAGCGACACACCCATATATTTTCCTTGAAACATGATTAGTGGATCAATTTCAAAGTAATCTAAATGAAGAACATATGGCTATAGTGAAAAGAATCATGAGGTACATTCAAGGTACTCACAATTATGGCTTATACTTTGCTGCAGGAATAGATAGTGGACTATCGGTATTTTCTGATGTTTATTGGATAGGAGATGTTTTTGATAAAAAGTCCACAAGTGTTGGATCATTATTTATTGTCAAGAAATGTGTGGGATGGTTGAGTAAGAAGTAGTAAAGTACTTCTCTTTGTCCTGCTAAGGCTGATTATATCTCCAATACAAAGGCGTACACACAGCTACTTTGGATGAAGAAAAAACTAACTGATATTTGTGATGAGGTGAAACATCCAATGGTAATTCACTATGATAACAAGAGTGAAATTGATTTTATGAATAATCATTTTTAGCATTCTCACATGAAACACATTGAAATAATATATCACTTTATCAAGGAAAAGGTTGAACAAGGCATGATTAAGATGCATCATGTTGGAACTGATGATCAAGTGGCTAACATACTGACCAATCCATTGTTAGCACATGTGTTCGAGAAGCATTGTTTGAACCTTGGTGTTCAGCCACCTCCCAGTGTATGAGGAGGTTACAAAAATCCCCTCTCCCCATTGAATTAACTTTTTTAATCAATTTTTGGAACTGATGTAGGTTTATGGGGGAGATACGATATAGGGTAGTGTGTTTTGAGCTCTATAATGTGAAATTACTAGTCTTTGGGTTTATTTACAATGGGGGAGAATGGATAAATTCAATGGTATAAAGGATGAGGATTTATTTTTTATTTTTCTGGTTGTAGGTGCATAGATAATGGAGAATTGAGAAATTCTATGATTTAAAAAGGGTGAAAATTAGATTTTGGTGTTATGAGGAAATAGTTCAAGGCATGTAATGCTTCTATGACACAGTCAGAGAATAGCTTGGACATCTTTAATAATTCCAAAACATTAGAACCCAATTAAAGATTCCCCTATTATTTTCTACACCAAGCATTGATCATGTATACTTAGAGTATTTGTTAAGTTATTTCTTGTATATCAGGTTTTGATAGTGGCTAGTGCTTAATTGAATTTAAATGCAGATATCCAATAATCCCAAAGGGGGAGATTGTTGGAATCAGGGTTGTTCTTTTCTAGAAATGGAGTATGGTTTTTGTTTGTTTCCAATCCTCACAAGTAAGATCAATGAGTTTTTAAGGAAATAGATCTTATAGTTTAAGTAGATAATAGTATTAAAGGTGGCGTAGTTTCCCAGTGTCTGCCAAATTTTTGGGGTCCAAAATTTGGAGGATGTATTTCAACGTGAAAAGTGTTTTTTCTTTAAGGATTAATGAAAATATAGAAAAGTCATGAGTTTCTCAAAGATGATATTTGTGAGATGTGTTTCATGAAGGATTAAATATTTCTGATGGCGATCTATGTGATTACGATGAGCATCAATAATGATAGAGAATTGGAGCATCATGATCAGTGATGGTGATCTCTATGATTACGATAATTAGAGCATTGCAGTGGTGTGAAGGGTTTGACAGAAAGCTTCACGACAACGTCAAATTTCACTAGTGCATCGTGAAGGGATGAGCATTGTGAAGAAATTTTTGAAAGATCCAAAAAATATGAAAAGGCATTGTGGAGATTCGTGAATGGAAAAGCCTATAAATATGAGGCTACCTCTCTTCTCTTTCGACGAAATTTTTCAAGGAAAATCTGGAATCACTTTGATTTCGCTAAGCCAGGGGAGTTCCAAGAAACTGATATTCCATGAGATCTTGAGCATCACAAATAGACTATTGTAATCTTGACTAATGCCAATGTTTTTTATTAAAGGGTGCTTCATGATGAAGGTTTATTCTTCATTGACTCAGTGATCTTCATGAAGGAAGGTTGTTCCACAAAGGTAGGGGTGCTTCGCAAAGGTATTTTTTTCCACAAAGGAAATGGTGCTTCATGGAGGAGTGAGCTTCATGAAGGAGCTTCTTGAAAGATAGTTTTTGAACATTGGTTTTTTAGTGAATAGGTATTTTAGTGTGCATCAACTTAGGCCTTCGGTGCAAGCAGAGTTTCATGCTAAGTTAGGGACAAAGTATTTAATTCCAATCCATTGAAGCGGCCTTCAAGTCGATAAATTGATTTCATATTTTTCTCAAAAGAGTAAGAAAAAGGGAGTCAATGGAAGTGATCCAAGGGACGCAGTTTTCTATCCCTAAAAACTTGTAAAGGCAGTGTTCCTGGCACATAGTGATTGTTCTAAACTTCTGTAATCAACAACTAATAAAGATTAGTGGACTTTGTTATGACTGATAACTTGTCAGTGTATGCTCCTTGGACTAGCCCTTAGTGGTGAACCAAGTAAAATTGTTGTTTGGTCTTCCTGCATGTGAATGTTTAAATCACTACACATTACCAATATTCAAATTTAACAAGTTTCTACTAATATGGGAACAAAATCTGTTGCTTTAAAATTAAATGTTGACACTCTGATTCACCCCTCCCCTCTCAAGGTGTTCTAGGGTCTTTCAATTGGGGATATCCTATATCATTAGAAAATGGAGATGGATTAGCTTGGTTTAATGGTATAGGATATTATAGATGCATTGGCTAGAGTATCATCCTCTACCGATGAGGTTTCTATAGTTAGAAAAAGTTTCAAACATTTTTTACTTTTCCCATTTATAATTTTCTGAAAACTTACCACTAAGGTGTTCATAAATTATATCCATTATTTCATATTGGTGTTGAATTTTTTTAAAATTTTAATATATATTTTTTTTAGGAATACATAAAAGTTAAAGACATGTTGTGTAGAAAGAAAAATCATATTGAGGCCCCTTAGACTTCACATACTACTTTTTCTAAAGGAATTTCTAAATTTTCATCATATGAATTTATGTTGTTGCATATTTATGAGATGTTAATGAGTGTTAAAATTTGTGGGTGAAATTATATGGTGATGATTTATAAAAGAAATATCTTGCAGCTTGCAACTGTAGATATGTTTGGTCTCACAATAATGCAAGCCTTTTTCATGTAAGTTGATTATTATATTTCTTTTGGTTATATCAATTTGATATAACTTAATACCTATGTTTTTTTATTAGGTATATTTATAAAATTTGTATTTGGTATGATATGACATCAGTGTATGGATTCATGGACACACAATTTATTTCTCCAATAATTAATAAAATAAAGGATGAAGAAAGAACAAAACATATTTACGAAAGATTTAAAAATTATGTAATTAAGTGTTTGATGCTTCCTTATTTTGGTAGGTATGAAATAAATATTTTATAAAATTTTATTTATCTTAATTAAATAACTAATCACATTATATTTTTTTATATCAGTGATAATTGGATGTTTTGTGTTTTTTTTCTATAATAAAATGCAACTTACTAGTCATACTCTATACATGGTGATGCATGAGAGAACTTTAAAGAATTATTACTGATGTATGTTTTATTATTTTAATACTTATATATTAAATAAATTTTTGTTTTATTTCATACTTATTATTTCTAAATAGTTCATGGAAGTATTATAACCATACAATAGGAAAAAGGAAAAAAAATCAATTATATTTGCACAAAAATGACTTCATTTATAAGTATCACAATTTAGTTATTACATAAAATGTTATTTTCAATTGATAGCTTCTTTTAAAATAGAAATTTCATCATCAAGGAGTAATAAAAAGCAGTTATTATGTTATGAGATTTATTTATAAAGTAATTAAAATTTGAATAGTTATATATTTTGATAAGGATATATTTTATTATAACTTTTCCTTTTATTTATCTTATATTTAAATTGAGAATAAACGTTGAATAATTTATTTTTAATTTGTAGATTTTTGATTATCTTTTCCCTTATAATGGAAACTAGATAAATTATACACAGGGAGAGTGGGATGATTATTTTTTAGGTTTGATTCACTTTTAGTTTTCTATTTATATTTTTAATGTAGATTTTGAAATTGAAATTTGAAAATGTAATTTTTTTGTAATTTTAACAAAGTTTTAATATAAATTTTATTGTATTTTGATTATGTTTGCTATTTTTTATGGATTTTTTATTATAGTTTTTTGGTAGTTTTTTTATTAAAATTATAAAAAACATATTTTATGTCATTGATTTTAATAATCAGTGTAAAAAACACTTTTTTGCATTAGTTATTTCATATAACCGATATAGAATATTATATTCCATGAAGGTTATATTAAAAACAATGTGGAATGTCCCTCGTTTTTTACATTTTTCGAGGGTTTTTCACATCAGTTTATAATAATATATTTGGAATATAATATTTTACTTTGAATATTTAATATAATCGATATAAAAAATGATTCCATGTTTGTTATTCTATAACCAATGTGTAAATTCCCTCGTTATTGTATTTTGGTAGGGTTTCCAACATCGGTTATTATTTTAACTCATGTGAAAGTTGTTTCTTACATTGGTTAAAGTAATTGATGTTAAAAAATTAATTACAAAATTTCTTGTAAATTATTCACTTATTAATTGATGGTAAAAATAAAAAATGTGGAAAAACTTTTCTCTACTGGTGTGTTTAAATTGAGAAGGTTGCATATGGGAATTAACAAAGCTTATATATGTCATGGTTATAGTCATGGTAACCATGGTCGAAGGAATTTTTATGAAAAAGTCCTAAACTAACCACCCTATATATGTAAGATTATTATTCTAGTAAGAAGAACCAAAATGGGGAAAAGAGAAGACTTATATAATATCCATTTTCGGAGTTGTGTATGTTTTTTGGGAATCAAAACTGAAGGTTCTGAATACAGTGGAAGCACCTATTGAGTTGTATCCAACTCATATTTTGTCAATTTAAATGAAAAAATCTGCAATGTACATGATGATAAACATCATGAACAACAAATTATATCTAATTAAAATTGAAAAGGATCATCAAAATTAATATATATGATCTTTTTCACATTAAATTTATAATTAATTTATTTAGAATAATTACCTCAGTCTTGAGAATTATTTCTTCATAGAAAATGTTGATCCTTTGAAAATTTTATTATTATATTTTCATTGTTTGAATATGATCCAAATAAGAATTCCTCTATCAATGATCCACATGATCTACAATGATTTTGAAGTGTCATTGATGATACTTCAAGTGTTAGTGCATCAGTACTGATAATCTTGCCTCACTCCCTTTTATCACAACACAATCTTTTGAATGATTGATTCTTGTTCTCTTATTCTTGATAAGAGGCAAAAGGTGGAAGCTCTAGATTCTTGAAAGAGTTCTAGAGAATTTTCTCTCTATGGTTGAGAGAATATCTAGAGTGGATATGGTGTGAACAATAATGTCTAACCCTAGGAAATTATATGATTGGGTATTTATCAAGCTAGGTTAGAGAATAAATAATTTCATGTATTCCCTTTATTATTCTCATAATCCCTAGCTAAACCCATGTCTATATAATAATAATATTATTATTATTTACTTGAAATGTTCTAAACCAACTCAAAAAATAAATATCATTTCTTTAAATAAATAAATTAATATATATTTAAATGGTATTTGATATATCATTCCCACTAAACACGATAACTTGGTATGAACTTCCTTCTTGACATTTATCCAAACCTCAAATAATAAATATTATTCATTCCATAAATAAATAAATATTTACGATATTCATGGTCTTGTGAATAAATATTTATTTTAATATTAAACTCACACATAAATATATTGACTAGGTATTTATGATTAATAAATCTTGAATAAATATTATTCCATGGATAGGAGAATAATATTTATTCTAATGATTAAATTCAAATAGAATTTAATTGAGACTAATACAAACACTAAGTGTGTGACTCTCTAGGATTAGTCCTCAATATCATTAGTTGGTTTCTCCTAAATTCAAATATCAGAATTTAACAACACATAAAGGCACTCAAGCAGAATAATTTAATGTCACAACATCGACAGCCGCATATGAATGCTCACTGTGTAATATAATCCCTTTGTCTTGATATCTGATCAAGAAAGTTGTATACTCATATCATCAATATATATATTTGATATGTATTTCTTTGATTTTCTAAAATTAACTCATCCATACACCATGACCATGAAATTCAGTTTGATGATTTCATTCTAATCAAAGGGTTGAGATATCAACTTCCATAAGGTGAAAGGGATAAATCCTTCCTTAACTTATTCATATATAACATATCATTCATGATGAACCCATCATACCCAACTTCATTGTTAACATATATCATCATGGTTTATGAAAATATATATAATTAAATGACTTGTGATATGAATTAATAATAATATTAAAGTCTAAGGATCATTACACATGTTCATAGATAGGAATATCTAATGACATGTAGTATGTGGAATCCCAAACAGAGGTTCTATCCTCATAATCTCTAGTCTTTGAGATTACCAAAGTGTAAACTTTATGAGATAAAGCCTCATCCTCTTATGAGTACTCACATTTGATATTCAGCAGCATCTGTGTATTATCAAATGATGTAATATGTCCATAAGACTAAGTTTAAGAATATCCTCATGGAATTTCAAGGTTATCACCATAACAATTAATTACTTATGCCCTTTTCAATGTGACAGATACTTTAGGACATTATCATATTAAAGTTTCATAGAAAAATAATCAATATGTGATAATAAGTTTATTAATATTAACATATTTGAATATATATAGGTAATCTAAAGTAAAAATTAGTTGGTTCTAGGATAACAACTTCAACAAACTCTCACTTTGACTAGATCCAACTACTAATAAATTTTAGTCTTCTAGCTCTTATATAGTGTTTATGCATCTGGTGACATAGGTATTTAGTAAATATGTCCACCATGTTTTATTTTGTGTAAACTTTACTTATTATGACATCACCTATCTAATAAAAATCCATCAGGATATGATATTTTCGGAGTATGTGATTCATCCACTAATGTGAACTTGTCTCATTTTCAAGATCCACCACTGCAATATCATCATAATAGAGTGTGATAGGGTCCTTAATATTTTGAACCACATTAATATCTTAAATGAATATTCATATCCAAAACACTTCTTTAATTTCATCGGAATCAAAAATATACTTAGTATCCACTATAGAATCAGTGATCATGGAATTCTTTGAGCTCTTCTAGCTCACAGTACCTCATTAAGAGTGAAAATTTATCCTAATTTCAATTTAAGATCATCTTGATTTGTTTGAAAACTAGAATTTTTATATCCCATGATACTATCTTTTCATATTCTCTATAACCTAGGATCATATCCTTAGTATGCCTCAAATACTTAAGTATTGTCCCGATGGACATCTAATGGTGGTCACATGGGTCAGCTTGATATATGCTTACTACACTTAAGGCATTAGTGATATCTAGACCAATATATAATATGTAATATGTGAATAACCTAATAATTGATGCATATGGAATACTTACCATATTTTATCTCTCCTCATGTGTCTATGGAAACATTTTCTTGGAAATATGGATACCATGTGACATTGGCAATAATTCCCTATTGTATTATTCTATACTGAATTTCTTCAATATTTTGTTAATGTATGTACCTTTTCTTAATGCAAGAATTATCTTGGATCTATCATAATGGATCTTGATCCCAATAATATATGTTATTTCACCTAAGTTTTTCAAGGATAAACATGAGTTTAACTAAGTCTTAATGGTATGTAAGACTGGTATATCATTTTTTATCAGTAATATTTCTTCATCGTATACTATCAAGAAAAAAATTTCACTCCTATTAAAATATTTATAGACACAGGGCTCACATTCATTATTTATGAAATAAAATTCCATTATGGATTCATAAAAGTGAATTCATCATGACCTATATACTTACTTTAATCCATTAATGGATCATTATAACTTGCATACTTTTTTAGAATCCTTTGGTGTCATAAAACCTTTTGGTTGTTAGATATAGATATCTTCTTGAATGTTAATATTAAGGAAATATATTTTTTATCATCTTCATAATATCATATTCATGTTAATTTATTATGGAAGGTACAATTATGATGGATTTTATCATAGAAACTGGTGAAAAAAATTCTTCATAGTCTATGCCTTGATGGTGTTTAATCCATTTTGAAACTATTCATGCCTTATAGGTACTGAATTGTCCATCCATGTCCAGTTTCTTCTTGAATAACCATTTTCAACTAATGAAATTTGCATTAAATGGAGGATCTACTAAAATACATACATGAAATTATTACATGGAATCCATCTTAGAATTCATAGATTCTTCCCATTTGGTAGATTTTGTGTCACTTACCACTTCCTTATAGGTTACAGGATCATTATTATCAACTAATAATGAGTCACCTCATCAATGACTATAAAGATGCATCTTTTATATTCTATATCATCTCTTTTACTCATATGAAATACTTGTGTTTGTGGAACTTCCTCTCCCACATGTATTTGTGAAATATTTTCATGTTCCAACTCTTATATATCTTGATCTATGACTTCATCTAAGTCTATCTCACTACCACTATCTCTTTTATAGATATCATCCTTCTTAATAAATATGGTTTTCTGAACATGGTTTAGGAAATGATCTTGATAAGATTGAACTTATCCCACAAATTATTTCACTCGATTTTCAGTTGTGGGTTTTTGTCTTGGGCTTAGTCAACGGAAAATCTCAATGATGTCATCTCCCTTAGAAGCTTCAAAAATTGGGATTTATAGGGTAAGATTCTACTAGTTGAGACTATTTCTTATGCATTTTGTTTCAATTATATTTTAGCATAACCCTTAATATATACTAATCTTAGTGGTAATTATAGAATAGGTATATTATAAATGGTTATGATGCTTAATGGTCTTTTATGTCTGATAGGTAAATTATGGCCATATTTTATAATGTCCTAAAATAAAAAAATGAAATGTGGTGCATGTGTTTTCTATAACTACATTACTTAATAATCTATATAATTAAAATGGAATTTTATTTATAAAAGTTTGAGTCATTACGATAACATTTATCCTTTTAAGTCTCACTTTTCCAAGGTTGTTACACTCTACCCCTTCAAAGCACAACATCCTTGTTATGTAACCCACACCTTAAACCTAGGAAATTCCACTACACTTGTAACTGGGTATTGGATCTAATACCATTTGTCACAACCCAACCTCACTAGCCATGAACCTGATCATATGATCTCATGATGCTCTTTTAATACCTTAGTTTCCTACCCAGAACACTATAGACTATTACCCAATAGGGTCACTTTTCTAACTAATGACTATCCTCATAGGCTAACACATGTTCTTTTAGTGTTCATTTTCCTCACTCACACACACCTTGGGAAACTTATTAGGTGATCACCCATCCTGACACTACTCCAAGACAATCTCATTTAATAGTGAAGTTATAATTAGGTAAGCTCCCAAAAATAAAGGTGCACCTTATCTACATTGGTAGTAACATTTATCCTTTTAAGTTTCACTTTTTTAGGGGTGATATAGTACTGATCATATTGCATCACTCCCACTGATTTCCACATAATCCTTTGAAGGATTTATTATTTTTATATCATTCTTGAGAATAGGAAGAAGGTTGAAGCTCTCTATTCTTGATAGAGTTCTAGATAATCTTATCTCTGGGGTTGAGAAAATATTTAAAGGGGATATGTTGTGTGAAAAAATTTATAACCATATGAAATGATATAACTTGGTATTTATAAATCGAGTTTAGTGAATAAATATTTGTACATATACCCATTATTATTCTCATAATCCCTAAAGAAACCTATATAAAAAATATTATTATTATTATTATTTACTTTACATATTCTAAACTTGTGAAAAAAATAAATATCAATTATTTAAATAAATTAGTTAATATTTATTTAAAGAATATTTAACATATCTTTCCCACTAGACCCAATAACTCGGTATGTACTTCCTCCTTGACATTTATCAAATCTCAAATAATAAATATTTACAAACAATTGTAAAGTTAAATTACAAATTTTAAAAGAAAAATTATCGGTACCTACAACATACTCAGAGATACTTGAACTTGATATCTCTGTGAGACCCCACAAAGATATAACCACTAGGATACACCCCTAAATATTTGAAAATAAATATTTATTTTAATATTCAAATCACACATGAATATGTTGATAGAATATTTATGATTAGTAAATCCCAAATAACTTTAATTCCATGGATTAGAGAATAAAAATAATTCCAATAATTAAAATCAGATATAATTTAATTGAGATCAATAGAAACACTAAGTGTGTGACCCTATGGGATTCTTCCTTAGTGGCATTAGGAGGGTTCACCTAAAGTCCAATATCAGTGTCTAGAAACATGTAAAGGAACCCAAGAGGAAGAATTCAATTTTTCAATATTGAAAACCACATGAGAGAAATCAATGTATAATATAATCTATTTGTCATAATATCTTATCAAAAAAGTTGTATACCCATGTCATCAACCAATACACTTGATACATATTTATTTTAATTCCTAAAATGAACTCATCTGTATACCAAAGACATGGAATTTAGTTCAATATTTTCATTACAATCAAAGGGTTGAGATATCAACATTCACAAGGTATAAGGGAAAAATCCTTCCTCAACTTATTCATTAATAATATATCATTTTTAACACACCCAACTTCACTGTGGACATATATTGTCACAGTTTATGGAAATACATCTAAGTATATAAAGAATGATTGCATTAACAATAATCTTAAAGTCTAAGGATCATTACATAGTTTAAATATAGGAATATCCAATGACGTGTAACATGTGGAATACCTAATGGAGGCACTATCCTTATAATCTCTATTTTAGAGATTAAAAGGTTTGAACTTCATGAGATAAAGTCTCGTCTGCTTACAAGTACTTACGCCTGAAAGTCTACATCATTTTTGTCCCATCAGATGATGTCTTATGACCATAGGACTAATTTTAATAATATCTTCATAGCATTTCAAGGATCTCATCATAATGGGGAACTCCTTATGAACTTTTTAATGCGACATATACTCTAGTATATAATCACATTAAATTTGTGAAAAAGAACAATTAATATATAATAAGTAGTTAATTAATATTCATATATTTCAATATATACATGTAATATAAAGTATAAAGTATTTGTTTATAGGATTCCAATTCCAATAAAAACAAGGTGTATCACATTTTTTGAACCTAGATAAGTTGTCGTGACTTTGAAATAGGGAATATATAAGTTCCATATCATGGAACATGGAATTTTCATTAGAATAATACCTATGTAACATAGGGAGGCCCATAATGGGAATTTATGAAGCCATGGATAATCTCATGTGGGGGGTAACTAGCCTCTCATAAGGGTGATCAAAATAATCAATTTAAAATCACCACACCATGGAGGAAGGAATGTTGTGCATTGAATTTTTTGAGTCAAAGAGAAAAATGGGTAGGTTGGCATGGAGTTGATCATTTTGAAGGGATTTTTCACCTATAGAAGAGTTATACCATGGTATTTATAATTACATGTTGTGGTTGGTTTGATTTGGTTCCCTAAATAGGCATTTTGATCAGAGATTACACCGTGGCATTTGAAAATATGTAAGTTATGAAAATATTTAATGATTTGGAATTCTATTAACCATTCAGTGATTTTGGATCTAATTTCAATTGAATTTATAGAATTCAATGGTTATGATATTATTTAAGAAAATATAAGGGGTGGATTTGAAGAATAAATAGTTTATTATTTGAAGGTAATTATTATTATTATTGATTTGGAATTTCAAATTCCTTGGATATATTAGGGATCAACTGTGTAGAATTGACAAGAGAGAGGAAGAGAGAGAAAATAAGAGAAGAAGGGAATTGTGTGTTTTGAGAGGGTAAAAGAAATAAAAAGGAAGGATTAGGAACATGGGATTTATTATATATTTTAATTAGATAGGAAGAGTTATTAATGAATAGTATTTAATTAAAGATTTATTTGAGAAGGAAAGTGGTTTCCACTAATAGGGAAGAATATGGAAGATCTAGTCTAAATGATAGGATGGAACCAGGTGATAATCATTCATTTTGTATCTAGTTTTAAATAAAGAAGAATAATAAAAGGTTGTGGAACATCATGGATAAATATGGATTGTTTTATTAAGGAATACCAAATTATTTGAAAAGAATACTTATGCTATAATTATTTAATCTAGATAGTATTGGTTATTATAGTGTGAATATTTATTGAATTTTAAAGGCTCAACCCTTATGAAAAGAGTTGATTATATCTATAAATTTATATATAGTATCACATTAGTTTATATTGGAGTATTTATTTGGTGATGAAGATGCAGGGAATACCAGTTCCTTACACTGATATTGGAGTGACCTTCATTTAATAAACCAAGAAGAGACCTACAGGTATATAAACTGATATCTTTTAGAGCAGTGTGCAAAGGAAGAAAATGAAGTGGCCCTTGAAAGGAAATGTGTTATTTAATAAATAATTCAATAGAAAATTATCCTTGGTAAGGAGTAACCTTGCCTAAATTTGTAATGGAAGTGAACCTTGGTGGGGAGTAACTTCATCTAAATTATGTATCCACACAAATAGTGATAGTGGTTTTTAGTACACTAGTAAAATGTTGAGTGCATACTCCTTCTATGTAGCCTAGTTTTGTTGAACTAAGTAAAAATATCTATGTGCTATGAATTTTAAACTTTTATATTTATGATTTATATTTTATGTAATTATGTAAGAAGATAATCAAAGGATGAACAAGTTCCTTCCAATTAGGGAACAAAATCTAAATGAATTTGTGAGAAATAAAAGTTAAAATTAGGCAATTCCCTAATTCACCCCCTCTATTAGGGTGTCTCAGGTTACAAAAATTATAATAAATTGTCTTTTCACATTTCCTAACTTTCACATACCATTTAATGTTGCTCTACTTATCATTTATTTTCACGTAAAATGCATTTTAAAAAATCTAAAACACTTATCATATCATGCGGAAGTGATTTCAGCCCTAGTTTAAAGATCTCCCATGTATAGAAAAATAAAATTTCTTATAAAAATGAAATAAATATATAATTTAATGAAGTATCTTACATCAAAGATAATTTGTAACATCTTCAAACACCATCACATTGGTTTGATAAATATCACAAAAGGGCATCAATAATATATCCCCTCTTCATAGTGTATCCATGAGTCAATTGAATCATCTGATGTTTGGATATGATCTATCCTTCCTCCATGCCCTACTTGATCCTCTAATGTAAATGATAAGGATAAAGAGAGTATTTGAGTACCAATTTAATTTCTCAAGTTCATTTGGGAATTTTAAATTCAAAAGTAATTTGAGTTTTTCAAATAGGACAAGTCAGATTTTGAACTAGGCATTGGATTGGAATTATAAGAGTTAAACCCCTCAAAATAGCCTTTTTAAACTTGGTTTGATAATCTGTAGGGGGGTCAGGGGTATTAGGATTACTCAAGAGGAGCGGGAAGTGACCAGGGTATGCAACCAAGGTGTTACATTGCCATGAGCTAGCCAGTGTATTTTCAAGAGGCTTGGGATTCTTCTAGGGCTCACCAACTGGCCAGTGATCCCAGCATTGGTTGGCTGATGGGGTCCTAGGCTCTTTTTTTTAAGGGGGAAATGGACATTTACCCCTTTTAACACCTTTCTTCTTAACTAATAAATGGAAAACTTAAGTGTTATTTCCAATAGAAGAAGAGATCCCCTTTCCCCCTCTTCTTCTCCATGGATCTCCCCTAGTTATTGGGTGTTTTGGCTTCTTTCAAGGTGTTAGGAATCCTAGCGTAAGTATAAGATACCTCTTACTTATTTTCTTCTTTTCATTCACTATAAAGTGTGATCGCATCATTTTTAGGTTTTATTCCCAATTTTTAAGTTGTTTATGGTTTCTTATTTTCTTCAAATTTAGGTTGATCTGACATACAATATTGGACAAGTGAGCTCTCCTAGAAATGAGGTATGTGGTACATTAAATTAACACATTTTATTGAATGTTTATTAGAGTTCTTAGGTAGTGAATCCATGATAGCTTTCAGATCATTGACCAAAATTTTTAATATAATGTGTTAAAATGTGGTTTGTTGATATTTAATTCCCCGTTTTACCTTTCTTGGAACCTTAGGTCAAGAAATCCTAGGAAGGCACCTTGGAATTTAATTGAACCTTGGATTTGGATATTCTAATGTCATGTTTTTCTGGGGATGGGGAACTAAAATGGTTAAATAGGTGTTGTGAGTTGATTAAATGGTTGTGAAATGGACTTTCACAACCATAAATTTTGTAAATGAAATTGGGACTTCACTTGGGTAAATGTTTTTGGTAAATAAATAGGAATCCCCTTTTTGTGAAATTATAAATGGGTTTTAAAAATAACAAGGATTGAGGTAGTGAATTTTAAATTGTTTAAAAAGGAAAGGTGATAAAGTATTTATGAGATGAATTGGGGTTTATTTCATGGTTTATTTTCATTATTGGAAATTAGTATAATGATCTTTGAAGATGTCCTTAGGGGTTTTTTATGGGTGATGTTGTGCCTTGTTGGAAAGTGACTACTTGATAAATAAAGAAGGGTTAAATATATAAATTTTGGTATGATGATGGGTTGAAATTCCTTGGGAGGATTCCTTGGAGTTTATAGGGACTTGACATGTGAGGAATTTCATGAGAAGGCATTGTATTCCATTAGGGGACTTGTATGAATTCCATCATGTGATAACACCATAAAATTCATAGAGGTATAATGATATATAATGGCTCGAGTGAGCCATTATATTCTTCTATATTCATTATCATGAATGCCTCAAGGAAGCTCCCCCTTGGATTTGGGTAATTTCTATGTTTTTTGAATGTTACCGATTAATCTCATGGATTCTTATAAGGTATCTTGGTGAATTTCATGGGATGAACTCCTTGGATTCAGCCCGATTATGTTGAATAAAATTTCATGAGCATAATCTAGGGATCCCAATTAGTTCATGCTTATAAATTCCATGGATGCTTCCATGAGTTTAGAACAATATTTCATATTAGTGGAATGCCAAGGGTTACCCCTCCCTTGGATTCCCTATGGGATTTTTTGTGAGGGAATGTCTGGTGGAACCATGTGGGTTTCCTAGAGTTACATGACCATGGTTTCCTTAATTTTACACTTTGGAACATGTTATTCCATGATGTTCGTTGTGATCATAGACTCAAAAACTTGGTCCAAAGAAGGTATAGACCAGTGTTGGGTGTCACTGTAGAACCCGATCATCGATGATTTTTTATTGCCTATTTATTTAGAATATTAAACTATTAAATTGTTAAAAAACTAAATGTTAATTTTGTATTTATATCACACCTTAATTCACTCTTTTATGTATTGGTTATTTTAGGGTTTTTTGGTGGTGTCCTACTAAGTTTTACTCAAACCATGCTCAGTCCTCCATGGCACTTGGATACTCGAGCATAAGACTATTTGGTTTTAGGTTCAGGTTTAGCCAAGTGCTTGGGGTTTTTGATTTCTTGTGTTTATCCTAGATGGAATGGAGTTTGGATTATGAGATTAGTTAGGACTCAAGGCTGATTTATGGATGAGTTTATTTCTATTTTATTTTATTCTATTTATTCATGTATGTAATCCACCACGAGGGATCCTTGACATGTATGACATATCGATTATTGTATCTATATCAGTCATTATTTCTATTATTTCCACTATTTTGGATACTCTAATATGTGAGTGTAGTATCCCCACCATACCATTGATGACCTATGATACTAGTTAGTAGACTCTGGCATATGAGGAGGTGTGTCTGAGGTCATATGGAACACCCTCCTAGAGCATCGGTTTAGTAGATCTCTAGACAAGGCATTACAAAATAATATTAGATGATGTTTTCTTTTATCTTAATGTTTTTTAATGGTAGTTTGTAGAATAGGTGTGTGTGTGTCGAAACTTGGTAATGATCACATTCATGGGAGTGATCAATCTATACATGGAGAAATACCAAGTTTTTAAGGATGGGACTTATTGTTTATAGAATTTGTGGTTACAATTGTATCTAATTTTCACCTTGGGTGAGACACATGGTTTGTGATGTTACTAGTTCATGGTATTTACACTCTTGTATTGGTATATTAAGAGGTTGTGTCTATGTTCATGCATCATTTCAGGTATGTAGGGATTCATATGACATGCATCATGCTAGGGACATGGGTTATAGATATTTATTGCATGCTACTTATGATTTGTATTAGCTTGTGATTATTTTTTCCTGATTATACCTATCTTATTAATGTCTACTTATGGTCAATATTTTACTGGAAATAAGGGGGTTTTTATTTAAATTTTTAGCAACATCATATATGGTGTTTTAATAAATGGCTATGGTGACATCTTACTTAGCCAATTCCCAGGATAATCTTTGACGTATAGGCATATATAAATGCATTAGTGATGCTCTTGATTAAATAAGTCACCATTAAGCATACTATAAGGTGTTTTACCTCATAGTATGTGAATTAAACTTTATTTAATCAAGTATTGGAAACTTAAAATTTGTTTAGAGCCTAGATGAAATGAAATTATAAATCTGAAAAATGAAAATGAATTGACTGATGGTGTTGATTAAATAGAGTGGCAATAAAAAACCTATAAATCATATTCATCTATAGCTTGTAAATCCCACCCTATTTAATTAAACCATGGTATTTTGGAAATCTTGATAAATCTTATTTTTAAGAGAATTTGAACCCAGTTGAAAATGTGAACCTTATGTATTATGGTAATATAATTTTCTTAGAAATATGAGTTTTGTGGAAAATAGTGGTTAGGTTAAATAAAATTTCAGTAAGCAACCAATAAAGCATATTCCTCTATAGAATATGTATAGAATTTTATTTAAACAATCATATTATATGAACCATTTAAAATAGTAAAGGCTTAATAATGTAAACTTGTAAAGTGTTGATCCTTTAATGGATGAGGTAACTTAGAGTCCATATGTGTTTAGTTTGACCCTAGTGTGGGTAAGTGAGGCTAGATAGAGAACATGGTTTGTGAAAACCCTAATATGGGTGTTTATCACTCAATATGTTGTGTGAATTTGATATAAGGGTTAGTGTTATTTTATGTGTGGTGACCTTTGTGAGCATAGGTTTGTGGACCAGGTGGAAGGACCTAGTGACCTTTCGGTTGTGACTCAAGTTAAGTGAGTTGATGCATTGTGACCATAGAGGGTAACCCATGATAGGGGTTGACCTGATCTTTTTAAATTCCTTGGTGGTGTAAGGCATGGGTATATGTTTTGTCTTATGTTAATGGTGAAGTTATAGTTCTTCCAATTTTTGTGGTAGTTGTGGTTGAGCACTTGCGGTGAGGGGACTTGTTTTTAGGCTGGTCTCAAAGGGTAGGATCATTTGGATGCCTAACCCTTTTATATGGTTATGATTTTGGTATGTGGTGGAAGTATGTGTAAATGAATTGGAAATATTAGAATGGTTCCCAGGATGATGGGTGGTCATGAACTTTGACTTAACATATGTAGGGTGTAAATATTTTTCTGTAGAGGTATTGGGGATGCCTTAGGTTAGTTAAAGTGGAATGCCAAAGGCATGTTCTGTTTCTCAGCTAGGTGTGAGAG
Source organism: Viscum album (assembly GCA_963277665.1). Classification (NCBI taxonomy): domain Eukaryota; kingdom Viridiplantae; phylum Streptophyta; class Magnoliopsida; order Santalales; family Viscaceae; genus Viscum; species Viscum album. The sequence goes on along the minus strand of OY728139.1, from coordinate 1,070,518,761 downwards.
CCTAGGAGCATTGATGCTTAACTCATGGAAAATTAGTCAAGTTCTATTGTTGGATCACATTGGATTTGTGACCTTTGAATTTTTATGATATCATATAGTGTATGAGTGAGCATCCATTGTGTAGAGTACATCAGGGTGATTCTTAGAACTCAAATTGGTGAACATGAGGTGCAATTGGGTGTGTGGTATAGGAATAGTGGTGCTTAAAATGGTTTTAATCATGAAATAACTTAGTGTGCTAGTAATAAGTATCAAATTTGGAGGTAGAGGGTTGGAGCAATCAAGTGCCTAGCCATGTTGAGTTTAGGATACGCTTCCAGTAGTTTGTTGTAAGCGAGGTTGGATACCATCTGACTTGGGATGAAAAAAAATGATAGGTGGTCATGTGTTGGACCATATCACAAGTTAAGGGTCCAATTTTGAAGAGGAGTGTCAAGGTTACTTTTGAATAAGTAATTTTGAACAACATGTGAGCATGTTTTGTGGTTTAGGTTTGCAATCCTAGTTTAATTGTGACATAACTCATAGGAGCTGAGTTTGGCTATGTGATCGGGAGGTACAAGAATTTGTGCTTATTTTAATTCAAGGGATTAAGGCAGTTCATGCTGGTAAGAATGGTGCCTCTTAATTTTCATGTCGATAAGTGTTCATGTGTGATCTAAGGGTCGATAACGTTGATGAGGTGTTGTGATCATAAATTCTTGAAGTTTGGATGGAAAAGGAAAATCCCTCAATTGAGAGGTGCAACTTGGGTCAGAGTAATTATCATGATATGGTCAACCTAAGAGATAAATCCTGGTTAGGTATTGAAAGGATAGTGGGTGTGTCTTAGGAGGAGTGACACTCATGTTCTGGTGGAAGGACCCATTAGGTTTAGTGCTCAAGGAGTGGTGTAAGTGGAGTTATATGGTGGGGATCCACCATAATCCTTAGAGGGTCATTGATGGAAACAATACTTACACTAATAGTTTAGAACTGTTGGAATAGGTCCCCAAACCATTGGTATAGCCTATACCAATGGTTTGGGAAACCGTTGGGTGATTTGGCGTGGGGATAGACATATCCCAACGGTTTGGGGAAAACCGTTGGGAAAGACCTATCCCAACGGTTTGAAAACCGTTGGCATAGGTCTTTACCAAGGGTTTTCAAACTGTTGGGATAATTCTTTCCTAATGGTTTTTCCAAAACATTGGGATAGGTCAATCCTCACACCAAATCACCCAAAGGTTTCCCAAACCATTGGTATAGGTATATTAAAAAAAAGTTATAGTGGAGGTTTGAACCCAGAACCTCTCGGTTATATATTAAAGACTTTACCACTATTCTATAATTACCTTTGTTAATATATTTGGATATATATATATATGTAATTTATATATTGATTTATTTGATGATATTTGACAAAATAATTCATAAAAAATAAGGGTACCTATCCCAACGGTTCTCAAAACTGTTGGGATAGGCCTTTCCCAATGGTTTTGAGAACCGTTGGGATAGGTACCCAACCTTTCCCAAAGGTTTGGACAAACCATTGGGAAAAGTTGCCTCAAAGTGGGATTTACCCAATGGTTTGGCCAAAACATTGGGAAAGTCGTACCCTTTCCCAACAGTTTGGCCAAACCGTTGGGAAAAGTGGCCTAAACCATTGGGAAAAGTGGCCTCAAAGTGGGTTTTCCCAATGATTTGGCCAAACCGTTGGGAAATCCATACCCTTTCCCAATGGTTTTTCTAAACTGTTGGGAAAATTGGCCTCAAAGTGTTATTTTTCCAATGGTTTGGCCAAACTGTTGGGAAAGGGGACATATACCAACATTTTTTACAAACCGTTGCTATAGATGCGTTGGTATAGATCAGATTTCTAGTAGTGGGTGTAACCCTCATTTCAGGTGAGTTTCATTTAGTATTGAGGATTGTGTTCCATGATCCAGGAATGGGAAACATTAATGTTAGAGTAATGCTTGGGTGTGAGTGTATTTTACCACATTTGACCATTGTGTTCAGTAACAAATAGGTTTTGGTCTATGGTATTGGGATGAAAACCTAGAGGGATTAGGACAAGGGTACTTCTTTATAGGGGAGCATCATGAAATTCATGGGCATGTGACCTTCATCCTAAAATATTTATTGATGTTTGGGACTGGTCTTTGGAGGGTCTTAATGTCATCGGATGTTGGATGCGATAGTTATGTTTCAGGTTGTTGGTCGAGGCTTTTCAAGGAAAATCTAGGGTTTTAGGGTTGTATTTGGATGGTGGAGGCATGTTTTTTGGAATAAAAAAATGAAAAGGAGAGTTAGTAATGGTGTTAAATAGAAATATCATGCATGTTGATTTATAGACATCAAGAATCATACTGAGTGGGTCGATGAACCAATGAGAATAAGCTTCGGTAAGCAGACTGTGATGACAAGAAGTGTCTAAGTTTAGAGTCATCCTTATAGGCTAAAGTCCTATGGTGGGGAGCACCATGGGATAGATAATTATTTGTATAATGAAATTTTTGTGTCTTGGGATGGGAAGACATTGTGAATAATTGTTTTAATGTTCGATGATGATGCAAGCATTGGTTTGGAATCAGTCAATATTGTGTATTATGTTTGGAGCTGCATTTGGGAAAATGATTTTGACATTCAAAAAATGGAGAAACACCTTTTGAATAGGATTTAATGGCCAATATAGGCTGGATAAGGTTGTTAGGTAGAAATCAGTATTTCTTGGGTATGATAAGTGTTATAGTGGGTAGTTTATAATGCCTTTCATTCGATCGGGAATTTTAAATTTAAAAGGAATTTGATTTTTTAAAATAGTGGGTGGTCCAGATTTTAAACTAGATGTTAGGGTGGAATTATGAGGTTTAGAACCCCTAAGAAGATTCTTTTTGGACTTGGTTTGTATATATATGGGGTTTAGGGGTCTCAGGAGTGATCGAGAGGAGTGGGAAGTGACTGAGGAATAAATCCAAGGGGCTACATTGCCATCAGTTATCCTATGGGCTTCAAGGAGGCCAGAGCTTCTACCTATTATTACCGATCTAGTGGTGGACCATCAGCTAGCCGGTGGGATCCTAGGATCTTTTTCTAAGCATGGAAAATGTTCATTTTCTACTTTCTACCCCCTTTATTCTTAACATGTAAATGTCCATATTTGGGTCCATTTCTAGCAATGAAGGAGCTCCCCCTTTTCCCCATGTTTTTATCCATGAATCTCCCCTGGTTCTTAGGAGTTTTGGCTTTTTTTATGTGGCATTGGGAAGATTAAGGTAATTATAAGATTCATCTTACTTATTTTCTTATTTTAATTCACTATCAAATTTTCTCACACCATTTATGGGTATTATTCCCTATTTTCAGGGTGTTTTTATAGTTTCTCATTTTCTTCAAATTCAGGATGATTCGGTAGCTGATATTGGATGAGTGAACTCACTTAGGAATGAGGTGGGTGGGATCTTTAAATTAACCCATAAACTCATGTTTTATTTGAGTGATATTCATGCCATATTTTCAAGCATTGGCCAAATTTTAAATGTAATGTCTTAAAATGTGGTCACTTAATATTTAATGTCCTTTTTTTTCCTTTCTTGGAAACTTAGGTAGATAAATCCTAATAATTCTATTTTTTTGTGAATGAAACCTTATAATTGGATAGTTTAATATAAGTTTTTTCTAGATATGGGGAATTGAAATGGCTAAATATGTGTTGTGAGATGATTTAATGGTTGTAAAATGGAATTTCACAACCATAGATTTTGTAAATGAAATTGGGACCTCACTTGGGTAAATATTTTTTATAAATGAAAAGGACCCCTTTTGTGAAATAAGAAATGGGTTTCCAAAATGACAAGGCTTGTGGTAGTGACTTTAAAATTGTTTAAAAAGTAAAAGTGATAAAATATTTATGATATAAATTGGGGTTTATTGTATGGATTGTTTTCTTTATTAGAAATAAAGAGAACGATCTTCGTAGAGGATCATGGGGATTTGTTTATAGTTGATGGTGTGACTTGTTGGAAAGTTACTTCTTGATAAATAAAGAAGGATTAAATGTATGAATATTGGTATTATGGTGGGTTGGAATTCCTTGGGAGGATTCCTTAGAGTTTGTAGGAACCTGAAAGATGTGGGATGTCATTGATTAAGCCTTTTATTTCATTAGGGGACTTGTATTAATGTCATAGTGTGATAAAACCCTTCGATTCATTAAGGTAAAATTCTATGGAATGCCTCTAATGAGCCATTGAATTCCACTTGATTCATTATTGTGAATACATCAGGGTGGATCCCCTTGGATTTAGGTAATTTCTATATTATTCGAATACCATGGAATATTGTAAGGTACCTTAGTGAATTCCATAGAATGAGATCCCTAGATTCGGCCTGCTTATGTTGTGTGGAATTCCTTGGGTGTAAGCTAGGGATTCCCATCTGTCCATGCTTTTGAATATCAATTAAATTTCCTTGAGTTTAAACTGGTAGTTCATATTAGTGTAATTCCATGGGTTTCCCCTACCTTGGATTCCCTATGGGAATTTTTACAAGTAAATTCTCGGTGGAGGAACATGGGTGTAAGAACCCGGATCTTCTTTTCAGGTATGTTTTTCCTTTTTCTAGAGTTTTTAAGAAAAATGAACTTTCTGGAAATTTTCAAAGTACACGTCGTGTACTTTCTGAGTACACGCCGTGTACTCTTCCCCGGCTCGAAGCCGTGTGCTGGCCGTGCCCGGGCCACACACACGGTGTGTAGGGGTGACGTGGAGGCTGATTTTGGCGGAGTACGAAAAAGACCCAGTACATGCTGTGTACTCTAAAAGTACATGTCGTGTAATTTCTTTTTTTTACTAAATGAATCGGGGTCATGCCTGACACACAGAAACACCTCCTTCTAGGTCTCGTTCGTCCGAGAGTGACTCGTACGTCCGAATCTTCGACGATCTCCCGCCCCTTCGTCTGTTCTCTGATTCGAGCACGGTCGATTGCGTTGGAATCACAGTGGTAAGATCTTCCTTCTTCTTGAGCTTCGTTTTCTGATTCCTCTTTGTTTCCGAGTTATCGTGGGTTGAGCGTTTTGTGCGTTTTCTCAGATCTACGACGTTCTAAGGGGAATCAATCGTTGTGATTCACATATATCGATCTCCTAGGATCGAGGTAGGTGGTTTGTGCCTTTCTATTGAAAGTCTATGAGTATTTTGTGAAAATTCCACAAATTCCCTTGGGCGGGGAATTGTGGGTTTTCTGTTTTTCCCCTGCTTTTTGTCTGCTTTGCTTGATTGTTGTAGTAGAGGTTTATGCTTGTAAGTAGAGTAATTTATTTTGTGCTCAGGATGCTTTGCCATGTTTGTTCTGCCTATTAGGTGTTTTCTAAGTTTCCATGCCTAGCTGCAGGATAGTGGAACTGCTACTTTATTACTGTTGAGCCTTAGAATGGTAGCCAAGTAGTTCTTGAGGTTTACTTGGACGATACACGTGTGCTGAGCATGTTTATTTTCACTCAGGACTGTGAGAACCTAGAGTAGTAGACCAAAGGGAGAATTGACGTAAGGGCTTCTCCAGAGTGTCTTTAAATACGATGCGATACCACAGGGGTAATTGATGATGAGTGCTTCCTCAGAGAGTCTATAGATCCTCTACTCGGGACACAGGGGGAATGAGACGTTTAGTGCTTCCCCATAGAGCCTTTAGTACGATACGAGACTATAGGGGGAATTGACGGTGAGTGCTTCCTCAGAGAGTCTATTAATTTTTGTAGCTGAACCAGAGGGGTGAGACTGTGTGTGCCTCCTATAGTGTTACTAGTACTTATAGGTTGAACCATAGGGGTTAGGCTATGAGAGTTACCCAGAGGGTTATCTTTTTCCTTATTGTTGTTGGTTGTTTGCTTGTGTACTTCTTTTGTTAGAACTGTGGATTGTAGCTGCTTGTGTTCATGTTTACTGCTTCTTGCTTTATTACTGCCTTGTATTCATTGACTGTTAGGCACAGATCTTTGGGTGAGTGCCTACTGGGATTTTATCTCACACCCTGTTTGGGCCATGCTTTTGGGCCCAAGCAGACTATGTTGCTACAGGTATAGATAAGGGCAAGCGCCCTTCTACTTCGGGTTCTTGATTCACTGGAGCTGGAGAGCATGGAACCGAGTCGAGGCTTGCGATGCTGAGGAGTTTGCTTTGTTTTCTTTTTCACTTTGTTTTCATTTGTACTTTAGCACATTGGTTTGTTTACTACTTTCCATAGACATATGTACCTTGTTGAATCATTATTATGTATCTATTAATTCCGATGTTCACTTGAATTGTTGTATGATGTTGATTGTTTCTTCTATTGTGTCTGGTTGTTTTTCCTTTGTATACTTTACTGAATGAGGGAATAGTTTCCCCACCGACTCACCAAGGCCCTCACTGCTAGTCGGCAGCCTCTGTTGTTTGGGGAAACGCGCTTGAGGTCATGTGGCGAACTGGGTACGGGGCACCAATGGAGGGGCTCCGGATTCGGGTCATTACAAAGTGGTATCAGAGGAGTTCTTTTCTCTTGCTTTACTGTTTGGAGACTTTAGCCAGGGGTAGGACGAACTCGGTACTTGGTATTGAGCTGTGCTCGGGAGTAGCTAACCCTTGTACAGGGGAAAGCCATACTATCCCATTAATTGCAGTTTGCTGGTTTTGAGTTTTTATTATTGATATGGTTTCACCTAGAGTGATTCACATGACTTGTGCGGTTATTGTTTTGATATTTCGGTTCGATTTCTGTCGCAACCCAATGAGATGAGGGTATTCCATATCATTAATCATATAGGCACTTCTAGAAATCACATGTCATGCATTATTTCCATGCCATCTAGGGTGAATTAGCGATTGCATGTTGTTGTGATAGACTTCGTGTAGATTATGCATGCTGTTGTGATAGATGCTTGATAGAATCCCTGTTGTTATGTTAGAGAGTTGTTTGTTTTCCCTTGTATGTGGTTGTATTAGATGCCAAGCTTTGATTCACGGGGAGTATGGGCCCTCACGAATCGTAATTTGGCACCTCTTTGCCTTGTTTTTAGTGTTTCTGGGGTTTTGTGCAGTTTCTGAGCTACTGCCCAGAAAAACCCAGAATACACGGCGTGTACTTTTTGGATACACGTCGTGTAGTTTTCAAGCTGTGTCACTGACTATGTGAGTAGAACACGGTGTCGTGAAAGTAACTTTAGGAACACTCCATGTAGTAATGAGTCATATACCCGGTTGTGTCACTAAAAACACGGGTCAGGGAAGCTTGAGTAGCACACGCCGTGTTGTAACAGAATAAGTCGTGTAGTCCCTTCCAGTTACCCGGCCGTGTCACGAACAACACGGGTCGACATGACCTTCTCTCAGACATGCCATGTTGCTTTTGTAGCATGCCGTGTAGTCTTGCCAGGTACCCGGTCGTGTCACGAACAACACAGGATGGTGTCACCTTGCTTATACACGCCGTGTTTGTTCAGAGCACGCCGTGTAAGGTTCAGCCGTGTATACGGCCGTGTGTTTCACAACACGGGCCGCCAAAGCCTTGTCCACTACACACTGTGTACATATGGAACACGCCGTGTAGTCTCAGTTTAAGAAAAAACATGTGGATTAGTCGGGTAAGGGACTCGGGCAGGGAACATTTTCAATTACACGACGTGTTTGGGTGCAACACGCCGTGTAGTTTGAGGTTTACAAAACTTGTAGGGTAGGAGTACACGCCCATGTCAGTGGCTTAAGAAAACACACCATGTAGTTTTTATACATTCCGTGTAGTCGAGTTTCGTAAACTTGTGTGTTTTTCGTCCCCTATTTCCATTTTGTACTCTTGTGTTCTCTGTCCTTGTTTTCCTAATCTAAGGTGTACTTTTGATCTTTCAGAGCTATGCCTCTGAGACGTCCTTCGTTCGTACATCTGTTGTCAGGAAGTGATCAGATGCCAGATAAGGCTGATCAGGGACATCCTACCGATCCTCCAGTCGGGCCAACCTTGGCACTGGCTGTCATACCAGTTTTAGGCACTGATGCACAGTTCAGGGAAGGTTTTATGAGGATGATGTAGACCTTCTAGGTAGCACCGCCTCCTGCCATGTCTATGGTAGATTTAACACGGGGTTTTCCACAGCAACATCCTCCTACATTCTTGGGGGAAGGAGGACCTCAGGCTGTAGAGTCACGACTGGAACCCATGCTGACTATCTTCGAGCATCTGAAGACGCCTCCAGAGAGGTGGGTTAATCTCGCTACCGACATGCTCTGAGACTCCACCAAGATGTGGTGGGACGTGATCTCACAGGCGGGTCAATAGCAGGATATGGCTTGGGAGGAGTTCCAGTGCATGTTCTATGACTACTTCTACCTAGAGACCCTGAGGGCCGACCGAGCCCGGGAGTTCATGAGCTTAGAGCAGGGTACTCTTGCTGCCATGGAGTATTCCTCTTGTTTCACTGAGCTGCAGCATTTCACACCCCTCAGGGATGGGAGTGGGGTATTCTTGGTAAGGAAGTTTGAGGATGGTCTCAGGCGGGAGATCCACTCACAGGTTAATATCTTCTAGTTAACTTCCATCACTTCTATTGTCAACTAGGCACTGATTGCAGAGTGCAATCTGAGAGACTCTAGAGTTGCAAGCTAGGTCGGTTCTGCTTCTAGAGCTAGTTTTCCTCCAGATGACAGTAAGAAGCGTCGTAGGGAGTCTATGCGCGGTGATCTGAGGAAGCGAGATGCATCGTCAGGCAGCCATGTGGTATGCTACCAGTGTGGCTGGTCAGGGAACACAAGGCCGCAGTGCCAGAGGGACCCCGTGGAGTGCCGATCTTACGGCAAGATGGATCACCTTCAGCGTTTCTGCCAGGTTTCCTCACCAGTAGCAGGTGATCGGGGTTCTTCCATGACTCCTCATTTAGGAACAGCACCACCAGTTTCTCACCATTCAAGGAACTGGAGTTCTTCCGGCCGTTCGGGCCGAGGTGTAGGTTGAGGTCGTGGCGGTCAACCACCAGTCCCTCAGTACCAGCAGGGTGGATCATCTCAAAGTGGTCATCCAGGGGCGTAGGTCCGCTGTGCAGGCCAGTCTTTCACCGTGGAGAAGACCTATCAGAAGAAGGATCCTGGACCTTCTACAGTTAGAGGCACGGTTTTAGTAGCCTTAGTTTTATCTTTAGCTCTTTTCGATACCAGTGATACGCATAGTTTTATCTCTATTGCTGCTGTGGAGAGTGTTGGGCTATGTGTCTTTTCTTCTGCCAACTCGTTGACACTATACACACCTTTGGGGACGAGGACATCTAGTGTACGCCAGTGTAGAGAGTGCCCTCTCGAGGTTGTAGGGTATCGTTTCTTATGGGATCTCTATGTCCTAGAGATGACAGGCTATGATGTCATTCTCATAATGGACTGGTTGGTTCCCTTCCAGGCAGTCATCGACTGTTATCTCCACAGGGTGAGTTTCATTTCACCAGAGGGTGAATCTTTTCTTCATCTAGGTGAATGGGACGTTCAGGCGAGTCGAGCAGGACTCGAGCATCATGGGCTAGGAAGGGTGACAGCCCAGATTACTAGTCTTTATTTGGACGATCAGGGGACTTTGCAGCTATACTTTCCTCCAGTGGTGGATCGTTTCAGGGACGTCTTTCCAGAGGACTTTTCGGGTTTGCCTCTAGAGCGTGAGGTAGACTTCTCTATTGATCTCGTGTTAGGAGCAGCACCGGTGTCCATTCCCCCTTATAGGATGGCTACACCTGAGTTGCAGGAGCTCAAGAAGCAGTTAGAGGAGTTGCAGGCAAAGGGTTTCATCCAACCCAGCACTTCTCCTTGGGGTTCGCCTGTCCTGTTTACGAAGAAGGCAGATAGTACCCTTCGGCTTTGTGTGGACTATCGGAAGTTGAACCAGTTGACGGTCAAGAACCGATATCCCTTTCCAAGGATCAATGACCTCTTTGATCAGTTTCGAGGAGCCCGGGTGTTCTCGAATATCGACTTGAGGTCCGGTTATCATCAGTTGCGCGTTAGACCATAATATATACCTCTGACAGCCTTTAGGAGCAGGTATGGTCTATACGAGTATACAGTCATGCCATTCAGACTCATGAACGTGCCTGCAGTTTTTATGGCACTGATGAACCGAGTGTTCTATCCTTACTTGGACTCCTTTTTCATGGTCTTCATGGATGATATCTTTTTGTACTCTCACACTCGAAACTACCATGCCACACATCTTGAGATCGTTCTGATTACACTGAGAGAGCATCTTCCTTATGCTAAACTCTTGAAGTGCCACTTTTGGATGGATCAGATTCACTTTTTGGGTCACGTCATCTCAGAGGCAAGAGTATCTATGGACCCAGAGAAAGTGAGAGCTGTAGTCTCCTAGGAGCAGCCAAAGAACGTTTTTGAGGTGTGGAGTTTCCTAAGGCTGGATGGATACTACAGATGCTTCATTCAGGACTTCTCACGCCTAGCAACACCTTTGATAGGACTGACCAAGAAGGGGGCGAAGTTCGTATGGTCAGATTCTTGTGAGTCAGCCTTTCAGGAGCTGAAGGGAAGATTGACGTCAGCACCGATACTAGTCTTGCTAGAGCCAGGCAAGAGTTGCACTGTTTATTGTGATGATTAAGGTATCGGGCTGGGTGTTGTGCTTATGTATGGAGATGGATTTGTTGCGTACGGGTCTCGGTAGTTGAGGCCACATGAGAGGAACTACCCTACGCACGATCTGAAGTTGGCAGCTGTTGTTCATGCCTTAAGCTTTTGGAGACACTATCTTCTGGGAGATAACTTTTTGGTCTTTACTGACCACAAAAGTCTCAATTATATCTTCACTCAGCGTGATCTGAATCTGAGGCAGCGCAGGTGGGTCGAGTATCTTCATTATTTTGATTTCGAGCTTGCCTATACGCCAGGAAAGGGAAATGCAGTGGCAGATGCATTGAGCAGGAGAACTCAGATTCAGGTAGTTCAAGAATCCAGCAGTGAGTGGCAGCTTATGGCTCTGTTCTCTGAGATGCATCTGGAGGTGCACGAAAGACAGGGACATACTTTCCTATCTTCTGTAGCTGTTACCTCGACACTACTTGATCGAGTACGGATGAGGCATCTATCAGACTTAGAAGGCTTAGTCCTGAAGGAGAGTGTGTTGGGAGAGGACCCTCTTCCTGGATGGATAGTGGGCGAGGATGAGATCTTGCATCTCCAAGGATGCGTATGGGTGCCAGGAGACATACGCGAGGAGCTGATGCGGGATTTTCATTCCTCAGTTTGGGAAGTTCATCCTGGCGTCACCAAGATGTATTGAGATCTTCATCGCCAGTACTGGTGGCCAGGTATGAAGAAAGATGTTTCTAGTTCTATCATGAGATGCTCTACTTTCCAGCAGGTGAAGGCGGAGCATCAGCGACCAGCAGGCCTTTTACAGTAGTTACCCATTCCATAGTGGAAGTGGAACGATGTTGTGATGGACTTCATGACAGGGTTGTCGAGGTTGCCTCGGGGAAACGATGATGTTTGGTTTATCATCGACAGACTCATGAAGGTTTCTCACTTCTTGCCGATCAAGGAGACCTTCGGTGTCAATGATCTGGGGTGACTTTACATCAGAGAGATCATTCATCTGAATGAAGTTCTACACTCCATTGTTTCAGATAAGGATGCATGCTTTACTTCCCGGTTCTGGCAGGGAATTCAGAAGGCTTTAGGTACCCAGGTACTTCTGAGTACGGCATACCATCCCCAGACTGATGGTCAGTCCGAGCGCATGATCCAGGTGCTTGAGGATATGCTCTGAGCTTGTATCCTAGACTTTGGTGGTTCTTGGGAGAAGCATATCCCTGTGGTGGAGTTCTCCTACAACAACAGTTTCCAGGAGACCATTCATATGGAACCTTATGAGGCTTTGTACGGTAGGCCATGTTGATCACCCTTATGCTGGCTGGAGGCAGGAGAGGTAGCTTTGCTGGGACCTCGTCTTGTTTAGGAGACTTCAGAGCAGATAGAGCTGATTCGTTAGAGGATGGCTACAGAACAGTATCGGCAGAAGTCTTATGCTGATCAGTGGAGACGACCTCTGGAGTTCGAGGTTGGGGATCATGTTTTCCTGCGTGTCGCACCGAGGTTGGGACACAAGAGGATTCAGAGACAGGGTAAGCTTTCACCGCGGTACGTCGGGCTGTTTGAGGTCTTGGAGAGAGTGGGGCTAGTCGCCTATCGGTTGCAACTACCTCAGAGGTACCAGGCCATGCACGACGTCTTCCACATCTCTCAGCTCCGACGTTACTTTTTAGACCCATCTCATGTCTTTCAGCCTCAGGAGGTTGAACTTTAAGTGGATGCATCATTCAAGGAGAATCCTATCCGGATTGTTGATCGTAGTATGAAGGTTCTCCGCGGGCGATCTGTTCCTCTGGTACGGGTGCTATGGCAGCACAGGCGAGTACAGGACGAGACCTAGGAAAGCGAGATCGATGTATGATCATGGTGGTCGGAGCTGTTCGAGGATCCTTCTTCTACGCCACGTTAGGGAAATTCGGGGACGGATTTCTTTAAGGGGGGAGTTTGTAAGAACCCAGATCTTCTTTTCAGGTATGTTTTTCCTTTTTCTGGAGTTTTTAATAAAAATGATCTTTCTGTAAATTTTCAATTACATGTCGTGTACTTTCTGAGTACACGCCGTGTACTCTTCCCCGACTCGAAGTCGTGTGCTGGTTGTGCCCGGGCCACACACACGGTGTGTAGGGGTGACGTGGAGGCTGATTTTGGCGGAGTACGAAAAAGACCCAATACACACCGTGTACTCTAAAAGTACACGTTGTGTACTTTATTTTTTTTACTAAATGAACTGGGGCCGCGCCTGACGCACAGAAACACATCCTTCTAGGTCTCGTTCATCCGAGAGTGACCCGTATGGCCGAATATTTGACGAGCTCCCGCCCCTTCGTCTGTTCTCTGATTCGAGCACAGTCGATTACATTGGAATCGCAGCGGTAAGATCTTCCTTCTGCTTGAGCTTAGTTTTCTGATTCCTATTTGTTTTCGAGTTATCGTGGGTTGAGCGTTTTGTGCGTTTTCTTAGATCTATGATGTTTAAGGGGAATCAATCATCGTGATTCACATATATCGATCTCCTAGGATCAAGGTAGGTGGTTTGTGCCTTTCTGTTGAAATTCGATGAGTATTTTGTGCAAATTCCACAAATTCCCTTGGGCGGGGAATTGTGGGTTTCCTATTTTTCCCCTGTTGTTTGCCTGCTTTGCTTGATTGCTGTAGTATAGGTTTATGCTTGTAAGTAGAGTAATTTATTTTGTTCTCAGGATGCTTTTCCATGTTTGTTCTTCCTGTTAGGCGTTTTTCCAGTTGCCATGCCTAGCCGTAGGATAGTGGAACTGCTACTTTATTACTGTTGAGCCTTAGAATGCTATCCAAGTAGTTCTTGAGGTTTACTTGGATGATACACGTGCGTTGAGCATGTTTATTTTACTTAGGACTGTGAGAACCTAGAGTAGTAGACCAAAGGGATAATTGATGTAAAGGCTTCTCCAGAGTGTCTTTAAATACGATGTGAGACCACAGGGGTAATTGACAATGAGTGCTTCCTCAGAGAGTCTATAGATCCTCAATGCGGGCCACAGGGGGAATGAGACGTTGAGTGCTTCCCTAGAGAGCATTTAGTACGATACGAGACTATAGGGGAAATTTACGGTGAGTGCTTCCTCAGAGAGTCTATTAATTTTTGTAGCTAAACTAGAGGGGTGAGACTGTGTGTGCCTCCTAGAGGGTTGCTAGTACTTATAGGTTGAACCATAGGGGTTAGGCTGTGAGAGATACCCATAGGGTTACCTTTTTCCTTATTGTTGCTGGCTGTTTTCTTGGGTACTTCTTTTGTTAGAACTATGGATTGTAGCTGCTTATGTTCATGTTTACTGCTTCTTGCTTTATTACTGCCTTGTATTCATTGACTGTTAGGCACAAATATTTGGATGATTGCCTACTGGGATTGTATCTCACACCCTTTTTGGGCCATGCTTTTGGGCCCAAGAAGACTATGTTGCTACAGGTATAGATAAGGGCAAGCGCCCTTCTACTTCGGGTTCTTGATTCACTAGAGCTGGAGAGCATGGGACCGAGACGAGGCTTGCGATGCTGAGGAGTTTACTTTGTTTTATTTTGCACTTTTTTTTCAGTTGTACTTCAGCACGTTGGTTTGTTTACTGCTTTCCATAGACATATGTACCTTGTTTCATCATTATTATGTATCCATTGCTTCCGCTGTTCACTTAAATTATTGTATGTTTTTGATTGTTTATGTTATTGTGTCTCGTTGTTTTTCCGCTGTATACTTTACCGAATGAGGACATAGTTTCCCCACCGACTCACCAAGGCCCTCGCTGCTAGTCACCATCCAATGGCGTTTTGGGAAACGTGCTTGAGGTCATGTGGCGAACCGGGTACGGGGCACCAGTGGAGGGGCTCCGGATTTGGGTCGTTACAATGGGTTCCGTCAAGTTATAAAATTATGTTTTCCTTAGTTTTACACTTTGGAACCAGTTGGACCATGATATACACTATGATTATAGACTCACTGGATTGCAATGAAGTAGGTATAGATAGGTTTTGAGTGTCACTATGAAACTTAAGAATTAATGGTTGCTTACTACCTTTTTATTTATAATATTAAACTATTAAATTTTTAATCTATTAAATGGAAATTCTTTATTTATAGCACACCTGCATGCACTCTTTTATGGAATAGTTATTTTAGGGGCATCATTGGTCATGGAAAACTAAGTTTTACTCACACCCTACTCAGGTCGTCATGGCACTTAGGTACCTGAGAAGAATACTGTCTAGTTGAAGGTTCGGGTTTGGAAAAGTGCCTTGGATTATTGATTGCTTAGGTTTGGCCTAGATGGCATGGAGTGTGGATCAAGGGACTAGGCAGGACTTAGGACCAGTTCGGGAATGATTTTAGTTCTATTTTATTTTGTTTTGTTTATTCTTGTATGTGATCCTCCATGGGGGTCCTTAGAATGTATGGCATACCCATTATTTTTATAAAATTTTATATTGTATTTATTTATTAGAACTTACCTTATTTGATCTAAGAATTTATCTGGATTGGTAATTATTTCTATTATTTCTATTGTTTTGACTACTCTGATATGTTGGTGTAGTCTCCACACCATGACAACTTTGACCTGCGTTGCTAGTCAGTAGCCTCTAGAATACGCAGAGGCCTTCCTGAGTCCATGTGGTGCACTGTCCCAAAGCACTAGTTCAATGGATCTTAGGAAGGGGTGTTATAACCAAGTATTTTTATCTAAACATCATAAAATTTCCACCCCACTTCCATCCTATAGTAGTGGTTTAGATAGAAAATCAAGGAAACTCTTTAATTGTTGTCACATTTATTCATGCATTAAAATACATTAATAAATTCTATGGTCAATTCATGAATGTATGAATTCATTGTATGTGTTTACTCCATAGAATTATATCTCCTATAATGCCTTAGTAAATGATTGTTAGGTGGTATGATCAAACTACCTAGTAGATACTACTATCATATACAATGTAAAATGATATACCTATTTCTACATGAAAATCACAATTTGTATGCAATCCATAATAATATTGATACATACGCACACATATATAGATTTAGAGAATATCTCCTTTAATCCCCCACTTTCACTAAATCCTAAAAGACTTTGTTGTATTTCACCTTATATTGTATTGTATATAATAACTTGTGAAATTGTATTTAAAAAATATTTTAGATATTTTCCAAAACACTTTTGTAAAGTTGTCATTAACTTCACCTTGTATCACATCATATGTAATGCCTTGTGAAGACCCATCCAAAACACTTTTTTATTAATCTTTAAAACACTTTTAGAGTAACACTATGAGTTAAACTCAATCCCCATTCAGTCAACCATAAAGTGTGACCCCATGGGACTTTATAGTGATGATAATAAATATTAATCTTTCGATCCATAGATGTAAAAAAAGATAATACTCTAGAAAACATAAATGCTACTCAAGTTATAAATGGTTCGGTGTGATCTCCATTAAACACATGTATCTTTATACATATGTCCACCAGTTTTCATTATATGCAAACATGCATTCTCATATTTTATCTTTTTCCAAGACATTGAGTGATCATGGGACATGAATTATGTCAATCCCATATATATATGTTCTTGATTATTAGAGTGTAGACTGATCTGATCAATGAATATATCACAAGTCATCTATCCTCATAGATAATCACATCACATGCCCCTTATCCATATTGATATACAATATATAGGTGTGAACATACACTACCAAAATCTATCTCAATCGAGGACCCAGATGTCATACTCATCATATAAGAGGAAAAATATCATCTTGGTTAAGCTCCAACTAATGGAATGATCAACAACATACCCAAACACCATCATATTAGCTAAGACAATATATAAACTTGCATAAGTAAGGTATCAAAGTATGAAGGTTTTCATGCTATGTATCTCACCAAAATCAAGTAATGGGGACTCAAATATGATCCATGAACCCCTGGTATACCAAATACATATGTATGACACTCCATGTGGTATTCTTAATAGGTCCTCTAGCATACACAAAGAATCATATTCTTTGTTTTGTGCCCCATGAGCGTATTTTTTATCTATATACAAGAATATTATGCACTCTAACCTTATCATTTAATTATAACCTGTAATACTCCATGAAGAATATTAGTTAGGGATAAACTCAAAGTCAAGATTTGAGGGATCAATTATCATTACACTTCACAAAATATGCACCTATATATACATTTATGTAGCCTACATAAAAGAATGATAAAATTGAGGTTTCCTCTAATATGATACATTTTAATATTCTTAAACTCTTTAAGAATATTTATCAAACCCAACAAAATTATTGGTTTATCATATCATATATAATAAACTACTAGATCAGCCTTATAATTTTTACATTTTCTAGATTTTGTTAACACGTTACATTATATCTAATTATTATCACATATGTATATGGTTATCTGATAAAACCCTACCACTAAAATATTTAGTGAGAAACATCTATGAAGTCATCCAGTTTCAATAATTGTGAGATTTAGGAATTTCATTTTTAACAGTTTAACTTTTAAACATATTCAAACTTCTAAACTTCACAACATCAAATATTATGATGTCAAATTAGGTTTTCTATTTATAAATCCTTCTAAGTTTATCATAATCATTCTTGGAACCTTATTACATCAAACTATCTCCTTGAAATAATGAAACTACTTACATTACTATTTAATGGTCCTCCTAAACTCTTTTAGGATAATGTGACAATTACTTTAATATGGTAACTAAATGTAAATCTTACATTTCTCCTTATATACCCTAATCTCTTTGAGGATATCAAGTGTAATTCACTTTTATTTTGAATGGTACAATCCTTCAATAAATATTTTCTTTCATTTTCAGGATAATTAAACGTAACTATTTACATTTTTCTATTTATTATCACATATCCTAAACTCTTTTAGGATATTGAGTAAAAAAATTAATCTTATACTGGTATAATCCTTTATGAAATGGTGATATTCACTTTTTAAATGGTAACTAAATGTAACACTTTATATTTTTCTTTACCATATCATATCCTAAACATTTTAAGAAATTAAGTAGAAATCCATTTAACTTAATATTGGTGTTATACTTTATTTTTTAATTTTTAAGTTAAAACATACTCTCACTAGCTTCTTAAATACTATATTATTTTCAGAATATCTTCCTAAGAAACAACAAAAACCTTTTGTGTTAGGATATAACATTTATTTATATTAAGTAAAAATATTAAAAAATAAGATATTGTTTCCATATCATATGTCATATTCTATATGTTTGTAACATTTTCATTTGAAAAGAAAACTTTATTAAAATACACCAATGATAGGTGGCAGAAACACATTCCCTCATATTTTAACAAATATTTGGATGAAAATTTTATCATAGATAAAACATTTTTATACATATCTTTATCTCAAAACATGTTAAATAAATTGATGAATCATAAACCATGTGTATACATTTAATCATCTCATACTTGTTCATAAAAACTCTTTTTTTATTAAACATATTCTCTTATCACATAAGAGAAAATAAGATGAAGATACACATATTTTACTTAGATTAATTTGATCTTGATAAAATCCTGTACATTTAAATCCTTGATGTAGTAACTATTTACTTTATCTCATGAATATAAACCATAAGATAAATTAATTCTCCCTTTGATTTTGAACTCGTTTATATTTATAACACTTTATAAAATATACATTTGGTATCACATAACTTTAAAAATAAAATAATTAATTTCTATAACATCCATACCTGACATGGGAATTCCATAAAGTTTCAAAAACTCCTTCAATTATATATTGGATAACCCAATCATATGAAATTATTACTCTTCTTTTATGAAAACCTTTGGTTTCAATGACCTTGACTGGATTCTTAAAGAAATATTGTTGAACTTTTCAACTAACTTTTCTTCTTCTAGTTTAAAAATTTAACAACTTTTACTATCTATATAGTACTTTAGATCTTATACATCAACTGACTAGTTCATATATATTCCCAACACATTGAGAATTTCAATTTATTTGAATTTAATCATATTTTCAGAACACTTCCATAGGCAAGAATATGATAAATTCCTTAACCAGAATAAGTCATTTTTAGTTTCTCATTAAAGTATGTTATAGAATTAAACAAATCATAAACCATGTGTATTAAAAAATATCCATATCATTTTATTTAAACAAATATTTTTTATATGCTCTTATCAAGATATAAATGAGATAAACATACACATATTATGACAAGTTTATCCAATCTTGAAGTATCTAAGTTATCAATGCAGTGACTCATTTTCTCTATTACTTAAAATAAAACTTAAAGCTTCAATTATTTTCATCTTATGGCCTTCAATATATTTATAAAACTTTTTAAAACATATATTTGAGATCATATATTTTTCAAAATAATATAATTGATTTCTGTAACCCTTAAATTTTTAAGAAAACCTTTAGTCTCATCAATTCATTAACACATTCAACTATAATAAATATCATTTGACATACTTAATCATAATGAGTATATATGTAAAAACCCAAACCTAAAAATTAAATTCATCATCATACCCAACATATAATTCAAGGATTTAAAACCTAATATGCATAAACTATACTCAACAACTAAATTCAAGTTCATAACTTCAATTACAAGCTGAGGTCAAGGTAGATGAAAAACTAAATTCATTATAATACCCAACATGTAATCCAAGGCTCTATTGAGAATTATTTTAACATTTTAAACTAAATAATACTACATTTATCATATAAATATTTTATAACTATGAATAAAAATAGGAATAAGATTTAAATAAATGGGTGGTTTTAATATTTAAACGTGAGATAAACATTTATGAACAATTTATAAATAAAAGCTAATTATAAACATTTTATAGTTTTAGATTTATATTATAGACATTCCCTAAATATGAACATAAACATTTTATATTCATTCTAATATTAATTCTTTCATATTTATCATTATATGGAATTTTCATTTTAAATATATGATATTTTATTAATTATAAACAATTTATGATTCAATTTAAATTATGTAAACGTAGTCTAATATCATATAATTAACATTATTTAAACCATGATCATATCATTCATAAAAACACTTTTAATGTGTTTTAAATAATATCCAAATAAATCCCTTTTAATTTGGTCAATTCAAATTAATTAATTATAAAAAATTCATAATTTAAATATAAAAATTTTATATTTTGACCTTATTTCATAATTTATAACCCTTTATAAATTATCACTTATGATTTCTAAATAATCAATTTTATTTTTATATCATAATACATGCCATAAAATTTTGTTTAAAAGGTATTTCAAATATTAACATTTAATATTTGGGAATATAAAAGTTTTATAAACATTTATTTAATTAATTATAAACCTTTTATAATTAATTAATTTATTTATAAATTTATTATAAATTAAATATTCCAAAAATAACTTTTAATATTATTTATAAACACTTTATAAACTATTAAAACCATTTTATATATTAAAAAATAGCATTTTTTTAGTTTACCCTTTTATAAGAACCCTTTCCTATGTAAAGGTAAGAGCAACTACCATTACGCAAACCTTATGTATAAGGGTAACCCTGAAAAATCAAAAACATCATAATGGTAAAACCACCATAACCCTTACATTGTATCCCTATGTAAAGGTAAACTATATTTTACCTTTATATAGACTCACCTATGAAAGGGTATAATGGTATAACTATTACACAGACTACTCTGTATAAGGGTATTTTCAAATGACCCTTACATACCCACGTTACGCATAAGGGTAAGCTTCAAATTACTATTATGTAACCATTTTAAAAAAAAATAACTTTCTTTATAAAAATTTAAAAATCCTTTGAAACGTCTAGGTATCTTGAAGTAACCTTTACACAAGCTTTAAAAGTTATGCATAACCTTTACACAAAATCCTTTATGCTACAATGGAAAAACCATGATTACCCTTATGTGAACCCCTTCACATAAAGGTAAGTCATGGGTTACCATTACATGACCACTCTCATATAGGTATCACCTTGGATACCTTTATGTTTAAAGGTATATATACCGCTCACCCTTACGTAAACCAATTCATGTAAAGGTAAGTTGAGGTGACCCTTACGTAGACCAATATACGTAAGGGTAAAGTGAGACAACCCTTACTCAAACCACTCTGTATATGGATAATGATTTTGTTACCTTCATGTAACTCAGTTACATAAAGGTAAACCTTTTTTATTTTAAAACATAATTTTCATAATTTAAAAATACTGCTCTATTTTTCATGATTTCTTTATTTTAAGAAAGATTTCATAAATATAAAGCATGGTATGGCTATGATACCACTAAAGGGTTTGAAATTAATCTAATAAGACTTATCAGGTAATATATAAGTAATTTAAACCCTGGTCTATGGATCTCCCATGTATAGAAAAATGAAACTACATATAAAAATGAAATAAATATATATCGTAAATGGTGTACCTTAGACTGAAGATCATCTTCAACATCTTCAAACACCATCACATGGGTTTGATAAAGATCAAAAAAGGGAATCCAAAATACATATCCTCTCTAAAGTATATCTATGAGTCAAGAAAATAATCCAACATTTGGAATGGATTTATACTTCCTCCATACCTTGCTAGAACCTTTAATGCATAGGAGAAGGATAAAGAGAGTATTTGGGTACCAGGGAGTTTTGTCCAAACTTCATGGAAGCAACACCCCACTATCATCACATGGTAATGGTTTATATAAGTAATCAAGGATGTTTCATAATTGTAGTCTCATTTATTCATGCATCGAAACACATGAATAAATGCCATGGTCAGTTCATTAATGTATGAATGTTGTTGGAGTGGATCCTTTCCACTTTATTTTATGTTTTTATAATTACCACATTATTATTTTTCATTTATTATTATTAATTTATTTATATTATTCTTTACAATTAATTTTTTTATATTCTGTGAAAATTTATTTTTCTTAGTTATTAAATTAATTATTAATCATGCTAGTTTTTATCCTTACGTGAGCATGAGAGTACCCTTATGCATGTTTTGAACGCATGTTTTACCTTTATATAGATTTTTGTATTACCCTTACATAACTTGTATTATATATATATATATTACCCTTACGTGACTCTTTATTACCTATACTTGAACTCTTAAACTAACCCTTTAGAGACCCTTTTTTTGTATGACTTTCAAATATATTAAGAAATGTTTTCGGATCCATGCGTTGAGATAACACGAGATTTCGAGGCCCGGTGAACCCAAAATTAATTTTATAAAAATATTAAATATATTCTTATCACATGTACGAATTTTTTCAAAAATAATGGAATATATCCAAAAAGGGGTCTCAAATCATAAATCTAAGACCATAGTTGAATATAGAGTGTGGGCTTTACCCTAGGTGTAACCTAATATTGGTCGACACCAGATGTTCGGATGAGGTAGCCATTAGTGGGTATGTTAAGTGGATTAATTAATTAATTTATTTATTTAATACCCAAACTAATTTCCAACTACAAATAGACTATTATGGAAAACCTATAGGGTTATTAGAATAACCCCGGGATCATTGAGAGGAGGTTTCACCATTCTTCATTGGAGGATCGATATTGAACAACAACCAGATCAAGGTGGATTGATAGACAGTGAATGCAATAGATCATCCCCATATTTGGATAATGAGTTATTCATAGAATATTGATCCATAATCAAGTTAAGTCTTTTCAATTTTGGTTTCCTCCCTTGAATAAATTACTTAGTGTGTTCTTATTTTATATTCTTTGATATGTGATTAATCAATCCTTTACATGAGATCGTTTATCAAATTAAATTGTTTATTTGATTTATTCTTGGTTATGCCATGTTTCTCACCCCAAATATCCTTAATCTATGATCATTGGCCAAGAACACTTGGCCAAATATTGATGTACCTTTATTCCTATTCCTTTTCCCTAACTGTTTTTCACATTATTTTCCTTTGGGCTATAAGGCCACGGTTTGACATTGTTGGGTGGGTCTGATCATGATTGGACCCCCCGAATTCATGATGGATGTGAACAAAATGACTAGATCGGTGTTTTATAGATATATTGTGATAGATTGTGGGTGTTCCTTCATGGAACTAATATCTGAAGTGGCGGCAGGAAATGGAACAAGGTGTTATGGGCGACGGAGGTGTTGCGGTCTTCAATGGAATCATCAGATTCCAATTTTCAACCAATGGAGGGCTGAAATTGATGGTCAAATGTGATTACCACCATTTTCATGCGTTCAAATGGTGGTAATCATGGCATAGTCCATATATTTGGAAGTCACATAAAATAACTTATCTTTCTACTAAAAACTTGACTACACGGTTTATAGTCCAGAAGAACACATGTTGTGTAGTCCCCTGGCTATAGTTTCTATGGTTTCAGGGTGGAGATAAGTATCACACACCATGTGGGACCCCCACACACTATGTGACCTAGTGCTGGTGGCATGATATGTTATTTAGGAGTACATGGGAATAAAAATGGCTAGACACAAAAACACGGCCAAGTACATGGGATTGAACATGGTTAGATACCCAGGCTAAGACATGGACCTATACATGGCCAGGTACATGGGCATGGATTGAAGGACATAAGCATGGATAAGAGAACAAGGGAAGGCCCTAGGTGGCCAATACATGCTATGTGGTCCCTATACACACCATGTATGGTGACATGGCCACTGAGTTGTGTCCAAAGGACAAATGGGCAGGCAGTGAGGCAGGGTCACATGCCATGTGGACCCCCATACACATCATGTACTTCCATATGCAAATTATTTCTCTTGTATATCCTTCATTTAGACTCATATTTTGGCCTACGAGTATCCTATCCTGGGTGTTTTTACATTTATAATGTGATTGAATCCTTTGTAGTGGATTTTGAGATATGATACAGATTTTCTAAGAACAACGCTTCTTTAATAGATTCTTAATGATGGCAGTGATTGGGAAATATCATTAGGGAGTTTAGATAGAGTTGATACTTCCCTATCGCACTAGGGTGTGGGTCCTTTATCCATGGAGATGGTACTCCTCTATCACACCTGGGTGCGGGTCATCATTACTCATTGTGTAGATAAAGATGATACTCCCCTTTCACACTAGGGAGTAAGTCCTCTATCCATGGAGATGGTAGTCCCCTATCACACTAGGGAACGGGTCCTCTATACTCGTTGTGTAGATAGATAAGGTACTCCCTTTTCATACTAGGGAGTGTGTCCTCTATCCATGTAGATGGTACTCCTATGTCACAACAAGGCACAGATCCTCCATACTCATTGTGAAGATAGGGATGGTACTCCCCTATCACACCAAGGCATGGGTTCTTGATCTATGGAGATAATACTTACCTATTTCACCAAGGTGTGGGTCCTCCATACTCATTGTGTAGATAGAGACGATACTCCCCTATCGCACTAGGGCATCGATCCTCTATCCATGGAGATGATGCTCCACTATCACACCAAGGTGAAGGTCCTATATAGTTTTTATTACAAGTAGATACGATAATCCCCTATATAGTCATGGGTCCTCTATATTTTAGAGATTTTGATCCCTCATGCTATGTAGTAGTGGAAAGGTGTGGGCCCTCCTCGTGACTTCTTCAGACATACATGAGAGATGTTGGGCATTAATGATGGTCCTTTGGAGCTATAGGAAGAATCATTATCTTGGGATGGGTTGTTATATAGAGATACACTTTCTCTCTCATTTTGGTTTCTTATATGAACATATATCTATTTTATTGGGTTTTATTTCCCTCTTTCTTTGGGTTGAGCTTACTACTTCTATCGTGTCTTTTATTTTTCCCTCTTTGGTTTTTGGGGTGTTCTACTGGGTATGTATATACTCACCTCTACATGGGTTTTCCCACATGTTTCATGTATTATGAAAACAACGGACAGGTCAGTGGTGGCATTGGTGGAGCTTAGAAATACTTTGGTTCATAGACCACGTATAGTGTCTGGGTTTGGAGATCTGGAGTCAATCTCTCTAAAAATTTATTTTCCAATTATTTTCAAGTTGGAACATATTTTCTTAGTGGGCATGTATTTTTTCCTTTTAATTTTGTTTTACTCTGTCACACTATTTTTTATTCCCTATAGATTGTTAAATGTATGGTTTTTAATCTAGATGTTACTGTCATTTTTTATTATTATTCTACACTTATGCATGGATATGGTTGGGTGCATGTATATTGGTACCTTAAGAAAAGGCCTCCCATTTTATTTTTGCCTTCTTAGAGCTTGTCGCCATCCCCTAGCCTATGGAAGTGGTCTTGGGGTTGTGGTGTCCCGATATTCTTCTAGTCAGGTGGGCCCTAGTGGGTTGAGTCATTACAGATTGGTATTAGAGATGGTTCAGCATCGAGACAGTGTTTGGAGTTTTTCCCTTTATAAGGTTTGGTTGCGAATTTAGGGAAAGAGTTTCAAAGTGTATTGAGTGTGGATTTTAGGCTAGGTAACCTAGTGTTAGTGTGTTGGTCGATGTATTAATTCACTAGGACTCTGACTACCTACTTTTTGACTCAGTATACTAAGACATTGGTTGTAGGGAAATTTCGAGCATGCATCATATATGTTTGAGTCTTTTGACTGTCCTTCTTGATTTAGCTCCCCATATATATATGATCATATGAACATGGTATGTCTTGATTATTTTCAGGATACCTCCATGAAGACATCCATCCAAGTTACTGATTCATGATCATGACGACGATCTGATGAGTTATGAGGCCTTATTTTAAGGGCTATCTCTTGAGATCTTTCCTCTAGGTAGGTGGTTAGGGTCACCCCTTCCTGTAGAATAGTATATTATACTGGAATAGTAGGTTTAAGATGTGCATAGGCTTAGATAACTCCATGAGTTCCAACACCATAGGCCACTGAGGTTCCATGGTGATTCAGATCCCCAGGCAGCGGAGGATTGGATTGAGTTAGTGATCTGAGATTTTAGAATTGTGTGGACCCTGAATGATCATTCGATTATGCTAGTATTCAATATTTTCCATGGAGTAGCTAGGTTATGGTGGAGACTATTCATGTAGACACATGATGAGTTGATACTCTCACAGTCTGACTTCCAGGAATAGTTTCATGAGGAGTACTACTCTTCGTGTTTTCACTTAGTTTATATTCAAGAGATTTTGGATCTATAGTAGGGAGGGATGATAGTTAATAAGTATACTGCGAGGTTAAGTGAACTTATGTGATACTTCCTCAACATGATTTGGGATTGTTACTTCAAGACATGGAAGTTATAATAGGGTATATGCAGAGAAATTCATGTTATTGTGGTGCCCCTATGCATTCCCATATATGATGGAGTGTTGGAATGGGAATTGGTGGTGAAAATACTCCTACATGAGGGATTCCATGTAGATGAAGCCATTGGTAGGAATCCCATGGATAATTCATCTATAGTGAATGGAATATAATAGGTGTCGAGGTACAGGAGGCATGCCCATACTTATACTCATACATGTGGTCATATGGCTTAGGGAACACACAGAGGACCAAGGTAGTCCATGGACAGGAAATGCTATGAATGTAATGGGAAAGGTCTCATGGATCATGATTTCTTGACCCAACGTGTTGAGGGAAGGCTGGAAGCATATAGACTACCATAGAATAGGTAGCGTCATGATCATGGATCTCCCAGGTAAGGAAAAGGTAGCCCCCAAGGAGGAAAAGTTGGTGGAGGGGTGGATGGAGATCCTAGAGGAGGATATTCTAGTGGTGGATGATTCTATGAGCTAATTCCACCACTACCACCACCAAGCAGCCTATATCTAGCATAGGGAGCTGGCTTCCGGGGTTGTAGGTAACTACAGTTCATAAAGTCTTATGACCTAACAACTCAAGATATGATTATAGATATGATCTATGTTTATTATACTCTTGATTTAGTAATATTAGACATAGTTGTGAGTCATTCCTTTATCTCCTTACTCCCCGTGTGAGATTTGGAGCTCCCATTTGAGATTTTGGCCTAGAAGTTTTGCCTTGAAGCTCCTATGAGGAATGCTTCTTCAATATCACTTATCTACTAGCAATTTGAGCTATCACTTGGTGGGGAGAGTTTCAAGTGGGACCTCATGGTCATCATTATGAGACCATATAACATCATCTTGGGTATGGACTAGTTTTCCATGGAATAATCCCAAATCGACTATCACCATAGACAAGCCATATTTCTTCAGATATATGGGAAGGGATTATCCTTTTTAGGTGAGAGAGATATCATGATGACATGAGTGGGTCTTTCAAGAAGTAAGTTGCATCCCATCACCCATAAGTTAGAGAGTTTATCCCGTGTTGCAGTAGTATCTTTAAGTATCTGGGTTCCTTAATTCATAGAGGATTATATGTACATCTTCCCTGATGACATTCTAGGACTACATACAAGGATAGAGATAGAGTTTTTCATCAAATTTCACCCTGATACCACTTTGATTTCTTATAAAGTGTATAAGATGGACCCTACCAAGATTCGGGAGATGAGGGTACAGTTGGAGGGCCTTTGAAAGAAGGGTTTTATCAGACCTAGTGTGCCCCCCAGGAAACTCTGTTTTTGTTTGTGAAAAATACAGACATGATATTGTAACTTTGTGTTGATTATAATCACCTAAACCAGGCCATGATAAAGAAAAATTACCCCTTTATGAGGATTTATGACCCTTTTGATTAGTTGTGAGGTGATGGATGGTTCTCTAAGATCAATCTCAAGTTTGTCTATGACCAGTTGAGGGTTTGTGAGGCTGATATTCTGAAGATGGAATTCTGATGTTGATACGAACACTATGAGTTCCCAGTGATGCCTTTTAATGTGATGAATTCTCCCATTGTGTTTATAGATCTGATGGACCCAATCTTCTAGCCATACTTGAACCGATTTTTTGTTGTCTTCTTTGATGACATACCCATCTAATCTATGTTAGAGGAGGAGCATGCAGAGCATTTAAAGGAGGTCCTAGACTTTCTTTGGGAGAACCAGCTTTATGGTAAGATCTCTAAGTGCCAATTATTGATTCATGAGGTTCATTTTATAGGTAATTTCATTTCTGATGGATTATATATGGAACTGATAAAGATTGATGCAATTCTTTCTTGGGATTCACCCAAGAGTGTGATAGAGGTGTGGAATTTTCTTAGCTTGATGGGGTACTATAGGAGGTTTATGGAAGAATTATCTAGGATTGAATCTCCTCTGACCAAATTTACATGAAAAGGGTAGTTTTTAACTGAAATGAGTAGTGTTAAAGATACTTTGAGGAGTTGAGATTGAGATTGATGAGTGATCCTATTTTGAGACTACCGTAGGAGGGTGTGGAGTACATAGTGTGTTTTGATGCCTCTAGATCTAGGCTCGACTGCATGTTGATGCATATGTAGGTAGTAATCACATCTGGGTTGAGGCATTTGAGACCCCATGATAATAAATATGTGACTCACAACCTGTATTTAGTAATAGTAGTCTTCACTCTGAGGATGTGGAGGTACTATATTCTAGGAGAGCTCTTTATTATTTACTCAAATCATCAAAGTCTCATGTATGTCTTCATGCAGAGATATCTGAACTTGAGATAGAGGAACTGGTTGGAGTTCTTACAGTACTATGACTTTTAGATAGTTTATACTCCTGGGAATGGATACATGGTATCAAATTCCCTCAGTGGGAAGTCTCATTCTCATTTGGTGGATGAGGCATCTGAGAAGTTGGATTCTTTACAGCTGGCCCTAGTGGAGGAGAGGGGTGCAGCTTATCTTCGGTCGATGGTGTTGAATCCTCAACTTCTATATCATGTGAGGGAGGATCACTTGAGAGACATAAACTATGATGTCCTATGTCACCATATAACCTTAGAAGATTCACTAGATGGATTATCTGAATGAGGGAATCATGACATCCTTTTCCAGGGATGGATCATGGTTTCAGAAACATTGAGAGAGGAGGTAATGAGGTAGTTTAATGTTTCTTATTTTTTTTACATTTGGATGTAGGTAAGATATGCAGGGACCTTTAGTGGTAGTTTTAGTGGGCTAGCATAAGGCAGAGTGTTGCTGACTTCATATCTTAGTGTCTCACATGTTAGCAAGTGAAGGCTAGGCAGCAGGCTCCAGTAGATTTGTTGCAACATATTGAGATCCAAAGTGGGAATGAGATATCATATCCATGAAATTTTTGACGGGGATTTTTTGGATAGTGAGAGGTCATGATTCCATCTGGGTGATAGTTGACCAACTTACCAAGTCAGTGCACTTCCTTTATATTAGGGAGTAAAGTTTGGTAGAGAGTTTAGGGTAGTTGTATGTGCGGGAGATTATCCACCTTCATGGGGTTCCCTTAATTATTTTTTCCGGCTGTGATGTGCGGTTCACATCACAGTTATGTAGAGGCCTACATGAGGTATTTGGGACCCATTTGAGGATGATTATAGCTTTTCACCCCCATATAGATGGTAAAATCGAGTGCACTATCCAAGTTTTGGAGGATATGTTGAGGGATTGCGTGTTAGACTTTGGTTGGAGCTAGGAGGATCAATTACCTTTGGTATAGTTTTCTTATAATAATATATATCACTCTACTATCGACATGGAACCTTTAGGGACCATATATAGGATACCCTTTAGGTCACCCTTATGCTAGACTGAGATCGGTGAGGCATCTCTTATTGGTCCAAAGATGGTACAAGAGAAGATGGAGAAGGTCCAGGTGATCCATGAGTGAGTGAGGACTACCAAGAGTAGGTATAAATCTTATGAATATTGATGTCATAGGCCCTTTAAATTCAAGTAGGGAGGTCATATTTTCCTAAGAGTCTCCCCATGATGAGGATTGTAGATATTTGGCCAAGGAGGAAAGCTATCCCTAAGGTTTATCGGGCTGTTAAAGATCCTTAATATGGTTAGTGATGTTGTTTACCACCTAGCCTTACTCCCAAAATTGGAGAGGGTACATGATGTCTTTTATGTGTCTTGTCTAAGGAGATACATGCATGATCCTACACATGTTATTGACTGGGGAAAGCTAGAAATCAAGGATGGAGCCACCTTTGCAGAGTACTCAGTGGTGATTTAAGATTAATAGGAGAATATCCTATGTGGATGAATCAATCCCTTGGTCAGTGTGATGTGGTAGCATGGGAGCATGCAAGAGAGCCCCTGGGAGTGGGAGAGCCAGATTCAGGTTCAGTATCCCCACCTTTTTGTTTAGTTTGTGCTTTTTAGGAAAAAAAATCTTTGTAGGAATGAATAATTTAAAGACTCTATTTTTTCCTTATAAGACTTTGAAATATATTAATAAATATTTTTGGAGCTAAGTGCTAAGATGACATGATATTCTGAGGCCTGGTGAGCCCAATATTAATTTTATAAAAATATTAAATATATTCTTACCATGTATGCACATTTTTTAAAAAATAATGGAATATCTCACAAATAAAGTATCAAATCAGAAATATGATACCACAGTTGAATCCAGAGTATAGGTTTTACCCTAGGTAAGACCTAAAGTTGGTCAGTTCTAGACATTCAGATGAGGCAGTCGTTGATGGATATGTTAAGTGGATTAATTAATTCATTAATTTAATTAATTAATTTCATGCCCAAAACTAATTTCCCTATATAAATAGCCTATTGTGGAAAATATCTAGGGTTATCCACATAACCCTATTATTTTTTAGAGTATATTTCACCATTCTTAATTGGCAGATCAAGATCAGACAACGATTGAATCGAGGTGGATTAACAGAAAATGAATGCAGTGAATCTTCCCCATAACTAGAGAATGAATTATTAACTGAAAATCGATCTATAATCGAGGTAGGGATCATCAATTGTGGTTTATTCCCTTGATTAAATTATTGAGCATGTTATTATCATCTATTCTTTTATTTGGTATTAATTGATCTTTCGCATGAGCTTATTTATCAAATTAAATTGTTTATTTAATTTATTCTTGGTTATACCATATTTCTCACATCAAATATCCCCAATCTATGATTTTTGACTAATAGAGTTAATATTTTTATTATTTTTCATGTGTTTTTAAATGATTTAATCCCTTCCAATTAATCAATGTGATCTTATTTGAATCATTTTTTTATTTTTTGTGAATTTCTTGCTTAATTGTGAAAATTGTTTAATTTTGGAAATTTAACAGTTTTCTAGATCTTATATATTTTGGTAATATATTTTACAATTTTTATCCAAATTGATTGATTAATTTTTTAGGATTTCCTTTATTTTTGGCTTAAACTTTGTCTTCTGGACCCATATCTAATTCAAATCACATAAGACCATAAAAATAAATCAAGTGGAGAAAGTTTTTAGGATGATAGAATGGACCCCAACTCAGTTAATGAGGCATAACTCATCCTAGAGACATCAAAATGAAGTGATTATAGACGTAATAGAAATATGACTCCTCTGTTCATGTTAAAATTAAATTTCATGGAGAAATTATATCATTAAGGTATCCATTTAATGTAACAAAGTAGAGGGAGTTGAGAAGTCTGCTCGGCCAGAAAAAGTTCTCTTCAGAAATTCATTTATAAATTTTCTGAAACTTGTCCAAAGAAGCTAATATTTGTAGGGTTCATGAACAAGATAGATAATAAAAACTTTTATTAAGAAATTTTACAAGATTCTTCCATTTATTATGTATAATAGACTCAAACTTTAGGAGGAAAAAATCTAGAGGGGAATTTTTTTACCCTCAAGCCTATAAATATGAGTGTTCACTTCTATTCAAAGGTGTTTAAGGACTAGAAGGATGGGTTGTGATGGAGTATTTAAAGCTTGAAGTGATTTGGATTTTATATTTCCTATTTTATTAGTTCCATAATTCTCTCTTATTCCCCTTTCAACTCTCATACCCTTTACATGGAGGCGTAAATCCTTTGAGTGGTCGGGGAAGGGGGAGTTTTACTTTTGTAATGTCAGAGTCTTGCAATTTAATTTGAAACTCACTTTTTCAATTGAATGATTTCTATTTTAAATGGTTTCAAATTCTATTAATGATATTTTATTTTGGTTTTTTGGTTTTATTCATTATTTATATTTTTGGTTGAAGAACTTTAAACTTCCTCCGCCTAATGCAGTTTGTCTCGATCGAGAATATTATGCTTGGTGGTGCATGTCTAGAAATTGTTGGCACGTGTGTGGAATAAGTGAACTTTTTCTAGATTTATAAGGAGAAAAAATTCCTTATCAGTACTTTACTTAGTCATTTTGGAATGTTTTATGAATTTTCATGCACATGGGAGTGGTTTACATTTCTTCCTTCAACCAAGGGTGATTGGTAACTCAATCGAGGAGTCTTTTACTTTTCATTCAATAGGAAGAGAGGGGTAATGGTCTTTATGACTATGATAATATTTAAAATGGTTATCCTACCCTAACCCCATCACTCTCTTCATCCACTTGTGTTTAAACTTTATTTTTAATTACCTTATTTCTTCTTAAACTCAAACAGTTTCAAAAAAACTCCTACGTATTTCTCAAATTTAAGTAACAAACATGATTTTTGTGCAATCCTCTTTGGAGACATCCTAGGTAAACCACTTTACTTCATTTTAACTTAAGAAATATTTTTTGTCACGCCCCACAATAGGCACAGGTCATTGTCTAAGAACGTTTGGACAACAATTGATGCACCTTTGTTCTTATGTCTTTCCCTGACCTGTTCTTTTCATTCTTCCCCATTGGGATATAGGGCCATGGTTAGACATTATAAAGTGGGTTCAAGAAAAATCAGACCCCCAAATTCATGGTTGATGTGTGCATAATTACTGAATTAATGTTTTGAAGACATATTGAGATGGATTATGGGTTCTCCTTTATGGATCTTGGATCTGACGTGGTGATGGGCAGTGACATGAGGCACTACAGGTGACAGAGGCATTGCAGTCTTTAAGGGAATCATCGAATTCTGATTTCCAAGAAACATAGGGTTAGAATCAATGGCCATAGGAAATTTACACTATTTTTGGGTGGTTAAATGGTGGGAATTGTGGTGGAGGTCGTGGATCTAGAAGCTGTATGAAAGAACTTATATTTCTTTGAAAAACTCAGATACACTACATGTAGTTTGGAAGAAAATATGGTGTGTAGTCCTCTAGATACATCAGCTAGGGTTTTGGGGTGGATATAAGTATCACACATCATGTGGGACTACCACATGCCACATGACCCTGTGTTGGAAATCCAACGCATACTCCGGGAGTACATGGGAATGGACATGACCAAACACACAGTCACAGCCAGGTACACGGACTTAGATATAGCCAGGTACTTGGGCTGGGACATGCCCTTGTACATCTCCAAATACATGGTCAGGTACATGATCACAGCCCGAAGGGCACGGGCACAACCAGGAGCACACAGGTAGGCCTCGGGTGGCTGAGACATGTCGTGTGGCCCCCGTACATGCTATGCAAGGTGATATGGACACCAATCCATGTCCATAGGATACAAATCCAGGTGGTGAGGTAGGGTTATAGTCTGTTTGGACCCTCATACACATCATATACTTCCCTTTACACCTTCTCATATCTTCTTCATTTAGACTCATATTTTAACCCATGAGTAGTCTATCCTAAGTGTTTTTCTATATAGAACACGATGGTAGAATTCATAGTGAATTTTGAGATATAATGAGAGATTTTATGAACTTGATGCTTCCTTGGGTGATGCTTGATGATGGCAGTAATCAGACAGCTAGGATCATCAGAGGGTTCAGGTAGATATGGTACTCCCTTGTTGCACCAGGGTATGGGTCATCTATCCATGGAGATAGTACTCCCCTATCACAGTAGTTTGTGGGTCCTACATACTCATTATAAAGATAGATATTTTACTCCCCTATCACACTAGGGCGCATGTACTCTATCCATAGATATAGTACTTCATTGTTGCACCAGGGAATGGGTCCCCCAAACTCATTGTGCTGATAGATATGGTACTCCCCCGTCACACTAGGGATCGGGTCCTCTATCCATAGAGATGGTACTTCCCTATTGCACTGAGCATGGGTCCTACATACTTTTTGTACAGAAAGATACGGTACTCCCCTATCTCACTAGGGTGTGTGTTCTCTATACTCATTATGTAGATAAATATGGTACTCCCCTATCACACCATAGCACAGGTCCTCTATCCATGGAGATGGTACTCCACTTTCGCACAAGGGAACGGTTCCTCCATAGTAATTATTTTGGGTAGAGAATGTACTCCCATATATGGGTTTGGGTCTTATATCCTTTATATATTATGCTCCCTTAAGCTATGGATCAGTGGCGAGGTGAGGTCCCTCCTCATGACTTCTTTGGATAGACATGAAAGATGTTGGGAATCAATTATGGTTCTTTGGAGATATAGGTAGACTCATCATCCTGGGATGGGTTGTGAGATGGATATCCCCTTTCTATCTCAACTGGGTTTCTTATATGATCATATATATTTATTTTTGGGTTTCATTTCCCTCTTTATTTATATTTAACTGACTACTTTTATCATGTCTTCTATTGCTCCCTTTTCAGTTTTTGGGGTGTCCAACTAGGTATGAATATACTCACCCTTTTATGGGCTTTTATCACAAATGTCGTGTCTTATATAGATGACAGATAGGTTGGCGGTGGCATTGGTGGATCTTAGGGATACTCGGGTGCATAGACCACATATAGTGTTCAGGCTTAGAGATCTGGAGACAGACTCTCTCAACATTTCTTTTCCAGTTGTTTTCAGATCGGGACATCTTTTCTGGGTGGGCGTGTATTTTTTCCTTTTCATTTTGGTTTACTCTATCCCACAATTTTGTATTCCCTAAAGATCATTACATTCATGGTTTTTACTCTAGATGTTACTATCATTTATTATTATTTCTCTACACTTCTTCATGGATATGGTTAAGTGTGTACATATAGGTACTTGAGGAAAAGGCGTCCCATTTTAGTTATGCCTTCTCAGCACTTGTCACCATCCCCTAGAATATAGAGGTGGACTTGGGCTTTTGGAGGCCTATTCTTCTACTATCTATGTGGGCTCCAGTGGTTCAGGTCATTATAGACCCTTACTCAACTTTGAAAATTCCATACTTAACTTTAAGTAGTTCTTTTTTACCCTTATGTGAATAAACTTTTTTATATGTTACCCTTACACAACATTATATTTGACCTTTACGCACTGTTTTGAATTTGAATATTACCTTTTCGCAACTAATATATTTTGTATCTTACCTTTATTCTACATGTTAAACTCAAAGGTTACCTTTTCGTATTGTTTGGAAATTAAATTTTACCTATATCTAAGGCATGTAAATGATCTTTACATATGTATAAAAATCAGAGAATTTTCAGATTGCTCTATTTCATGATTGTCTTAGTATTTTAATTTTTTTCATGTTATTTTTAATTATTTTAAGTGATTTCTTTATTCTATAAATTAAAATTGATTATTTAATTATTACATAAATTTTTTTTATAGTTTTTAAAATTTAATTAAATATAGATTAATTTTTTTCTTCATGTATTCATATATGTACAACATGAATCTTCTAAAAATTTGAGTTTATATATTTAATTTGATTTATTTGTTTTTTTCTTAAATTATTATTTAAGAATAATGATCATATTTAAAAAAATTGTAGTATTTAATGTAGTATTATTATGTTTTAAATTTTTACACATATATATATTCATACTGCATGTGTTTTGAATTTTGAATTTTAAAAGGAAATTATATGTGAGATTTTTTGATATCATTGACCTATTATCATTGAGATTATTTGAACTCTTTAACAATTATTTCAAATTGGTTTGAATTGTTCAAGTGTTTTTAAATTCAAGTGATAGTTTTTGGAAACTAACCTCTCCCTCCTTAATAATTATGATGGTAATTCTTTATTATTTTGAATTATTCTAACTGATTACAAGTTTTTATTTATTGTTTGTGAATATTATTTAAATGGATCGAGTTTTATTGAATGGGTGGAGATATATGATTGTGAAAATACACTATAATTTGATAAAAGATAATAGAAGGTATATCGCATGAACTGTACATCCTATTAAAGTACTATAAGTAACTTTTAAAAGATAATATTCATTATTTAAATGCTTCTTGATAAAGTACATTACTATATCACCTAAGCTACATCATTCAAATAATTAAAAGGGACAATAAAAACTATTCTACACCAACATATCTATATAAAACTCTCCAGTGGTTCTTTATTTGTTTTATTTATTTCTTTTGGGCTTGATAGAGTCGTCTGCATGAAATATTTCACACAATATATTATATCATCTATAAAAATTAGTTTCTAGTAATGCTCACTTGACAAAAAGATATAACTCATAGGTTGGTATACTCCTATAGAAAATATTTGTTTTGTTTGTTTCCACAAAAGGTCAGGTGTTTAGATTTGGAGCTACACCATTAGAAAATCTCCAGGTTGGGATTACACCCGTTGTAAAGTTTGGGTTTGGTTTTTTCCCCTATAAAAGTATCTTTATGTTCATTGGTTTTCATACTCCATTGTTTGGGGTGTAAATAGTAGAGTAGGATCATTTAGATCTAAAATACTATAAAATTTATTATGTTTATATCTTTAATTTTATGTATTCACTCTTCACACATCCATTGTTCATAATCATTTAATAAAGAACTATTTAATATTCTTAAAGCACTAAATTTTGAAATTATTTTTAATAACTCTAACAATTTTAAGAAAATATAATTCACCACCCTATTATATATTGGAATTCACCCCTTTGAGACCTAACACTTAGTATCGTAGCCTATACCTTTTAGATTTGTGCTCTATTTTTTCTGATACCTAACATTCAATATCAAACCTTGACCTTGAAAAGATAACTTTTTCTATAAATATTTTATATTTCTATGATTTTTTTTGAGCTAATTTTTATCCTAGTTATTAACAAGACTAATAGAAAGATCTATATCAATAATGGAAATTCAGGATGCTAAATTCTTGAATCCTTTGAGACCACCTCATTTTAATGGAAGTGATTATGGATACTGGAAATACATAATAGATGTATTTCAAAGAATAGATTTATTGAATATTAGAATATCATGGATAAATCGTATAAACTTCCTAAAGTTGATATTGATACCTTAACTGGTAATGATGCTATAATATATATTTTGAATTATAAAGTTATGAATTTTATTTATTTTTATCTTAGTAGAAGTGTTTATAGTCATATATAATTTTATAAAAATACTTATGACACTTAAAGGACTTTAAAATTAACTCATTAAGAAACTAGAAAATATATATATCTAAGCTTGGAATTCATAGGGATGAATTTTAGGATCTTAGAATTTCTGATCATGAAAGTGTAAATGAGATGTTCAACAAATTCACAATGATCATCAACATCGTGGTTTCACTTAGAGAAACTATGAAGAATGAAGTTATGATTAAAATTATACTTATAGAATTACCCAAAAGATTAAATTAAAAGAAAGTATCCATTGAAAAAATTAAATATTTTACTAATTACTCTTTGGATTAGCTGATTAGTTCCTTACTATAATACAAGCTTGAGTTGAAGAATAATGAAAAAAAGAAAAATATAAAAAAGGGAGTTTCCTTTAAATCTAAATATGTTTCTTATAACTCTTCTAGTTATTATTCATATTCTTATAGCTCAAGGGAAAATTATTATCCACGTCAAGTTGCAAAGTGCATTCAAAGACTTATAAAGAAAAAGCACGCTACTAAAAAGGATGAAGGTAAAAGCAAGAGATAAAAAATGTTTCAAGAGAAAATGTATAAAAGGTAAATATAATATTATATGTTATGAATTTAAGAAACTTAGGTATACCAAATATGAGTTTCTGGGATTGAAAGATCAAAGAGAAGAAGAGAATAAGTACAAAAGAAAAATAAGGATGTAATCTATTGTGGTTGGAGTTACATTGATAAATTAGGCTCAAGTGAAGAATCTAGAAGTGAATAGGAGACTAGTAACCTTAATCTTATGGGAAAATATCCTTAGGTAATAGATCCCTTAAATTATATTTTAAATCTTACTAATCCGTGTTTAATGTAAATATCAAGTAAGATTAGTTATTCTTATATTTCTAAGTCTAATTCTCAATCCCCTTCTAGTTTTTATTGTGATAAATCTAAATTTAAAGAATTATGTGAATTATGTGATAAATTTCAAGAGGAAATGATAGAGATTTCTAAAAATTATGATATGTTCACTATAAGAATTTTTATAAAGAAAAAGAAAAGTCTCATTTTGGAAAAGGGAAAGTTGAGAGATTCTATTTCTAAATTTTGATAAAGATAAATGGAAAATAAAGATTATGTAAAAAAATGAATTTGGAAAAAGGGAATAATATATTGAAAAATTCCTCTTCTAATACTAAAGATAAAATTTATAATGATCTTGAATTCATTCAAAAGGAAAATATGAAGCTTGAGGTTAAAATTATGAGTTTTAAGGAAATGTTATCTAAGTTTACTATTGGAAGTCAAACACTGGATGAATTCATGAGATTATAAAAAAAATCTAGATCTAAAACAAATATAATTTATCTTGATTTTGATGAGATGTTACCTCAAATGTATAAAAATATATTTTTTAAAGGTAAAAATAACGGTATCTCATCTGTTACTTGTTTTAGATGTGAAATATTTGGACATTATGCTTCTGATTACTCATTGTAGTTTATTTAATAACTTAGTCACACAGTGGATTATATTTAAAAATATACTTTTAAAGTTAATAGGACTATCCCTTCTATAGCATGGGTTCCTAAAAAATCATTTTTAAATCCTATTGGACCAAAAATGGTCAGGGTTCTCAAGTAAGTATCTTTAATATTTTTTAATGAGCATGCATATTTATATTGTTTTATCATGTGGTAAGTTGTCATGTGCTTTAAAATTTATTTCATCTTAGCCAATGAGCATGTATTATATGTTTTAGATTTTGGTTTACTGACATATTTTAATTGTTGATTATTTTTAAATTAGTTTCATATCTTCATTATTTTAAATAATTATTTTTATTAACTTGTTTTCATGGCTCCTTTAGAAATATTTTCTTGATGTTCATTGTTATATTTTATAGAAGCATTAATTTAGGGGGAGTTATATTTTTTTATATCTTTATTTAATTTAGGGGGAGATTTGTGTTTTGATTCAATGGTTTATTTATCTCTTTTTATGAAAATGTGATTTAGGAGGAGTTTATTTATATAATTAAAATTTTTATTTTGGGGGAGAAAATGTGTTTGATAATTTGATTATTTTACCTTTTTTATTTCAAAAATGGGAGAAATGGTTTCAAATTTTAATCTTTTTTATCAATTCTAAATGGGGGGGATAAATTTTGAAATTGATATTTTTTTTAATTATCAAAAAAGGGGAGAATATTGGTGTGGATCCTTTCCAATTTATTTTATGTTTTGATAATTATCATATTTTTTTATTAATTTTTATTCATTTATTTATATTATTCCTTACATTTTTTATATTTTATGAAAAATATATTTTCTAAGTTGTTAAATTAATTATTAATTATGTTAGTTTTTACCCTTATGTGAGCATGGGAGTACCCTTACAAATGTTTTAAAATCTTGTTTTACATTTACGTAGCTTTTTTTATTACCCTTACATAATACATATTATATATGTATTACACTTGTGTGAATCCTTATTACCTTTAAATGAACTCTGAAACTGACCCTTACTCACCTTTTAAAATTAAATACTTACCTTTATGTAGTGCTTTTTTTCCCTTACATGGATTTTTTTTTGCATGTTACCCTTACACGGCATTATATTTGACCTTTACGAACTATTTATAATTTGAAGCTTACTTTTACGTATCTATTGTAATATTTATGCCACATGTTAAACTCAAAGTTTACCTTTACATATTGTTTGGAAATTGAATTTAACCTTTATGAAAGGCATGTAAATGGACTTTAAATTGATATGAAAATATGGGAATTTTCAAATTTCTCTATTTCATGATTTTCTTACTATTTTAAATTGTTTCATGTTATTTTCAATTTTTTAAGTGATTTGTTTATTTCATAAATTCATATTAATTATTTAATGATTATGTGAAGTGTTTTAAATAGATTTAAATATATATTAATTCTATTCTTCATTTATGAATGTAAATAAAATATGAATCTTCTAAAAATTTTAGTTTATCTAATTAAGTTGATTTCATTATTTTTATTATTTATAAATTATTTTTTAATAATAATGATCATATTAAAAACTTCTTTTGTAGTATTTAATGTGGTATTATTAAGTTTTAAGTTTTTACACAAATCTACATGCATATTTCAAGTATTGAATTTTGAATTTTAAAAGGAAACTATATATGAGATTTTTGGATCTCATTTACCTATTATTATTGAAGTTATTTGAACTATTTAACAATGATTTCAAATTGGTTTGAATTTTTCAAGTGTTTTTAAATTCAAATGATAGTTTTTTGAAACAATCCCCCCCCCCCTCCTCAATAATTATGGTGATAATTCTATATTATTTTGAATTATTCTAACTGATTTCAAGCTATTTTTTAGTGTTTGTGAATCTTATTTAAAGGGTTAATGCTTCCTTAAATGGGTGGAGATATATGATTTTGAACATACACTGTAATTAAATAAAATATAAGAGAAGGAACACTGCATAAATTGTACATCATATTGATGTACTGCAAGAAACTTTCAAAAAGAAGCTTCATTATTCAAACACTACTTGTTAAAGTAGATTACTAGATTGCCCAAGCTATATTATTCAAATCATTTAAAGGGACCAGAATAAATGTTCTACACCAGCATATCTATCTGTAACTCTCTGGTGGTTCTTTATTTATTTTAATTATTTCTTATAGGCTAGATAAAGTTTTATACATAGAATCTTTCACAAAACAGGTTATACCACCTATAAAAAGTATTAATTGGTTATGATCACCTTGCTAAAAGGAAAAACATATAGGTTGGGCTGGACTTGTAGAAAATTATGGGTTTTTTTCTGTTCCTATAAAAGGATGGGTGTTTATGTTTAGGGTTACACCATTAGAAAAGATCTAGTTTGGGATTTAAACTATTATAAAAATATGGGTTTAGGTTATTCCCTTTTAAAAGTCTCTCTCTATTTAGTGGGTGTCATACTTTATCGATTGGGGTGTGAAGAGTATAGTAAGATCATTTATATCCAAACAACTATAAAATTTTGTGTGTACATCTCTTTAATTTTCTACATATATTATTTACACATCCACTATTCTTAATCATTTAATACGAAATTTTTTAATCTTCTTAAACCACCATATTCCCTGATTATTTTTAATAACCTTGATAATTTTAATAAAAAACAATTCACCCCCCCCCCCCACACACACACACACACTTATTTATTTTCATTCACCCCTTTGAGGCCTAACAAATTCATTATATGAATTTAGTCCCTATCATTGTATCTTATATAATTCCTTAATAATTGATAGCCATGTGGTGTGATCAAACTTCCCAAAAAATACTATAATCGTATGCAGTGTAAAATGATATACCTCTTTCTACATGTAAATCACAATTTGCATGAAATCCATAACAATATTGACACACACACACATATTTCTTTGGTATGTATCTCTTTAAAATAATTGTTAATAATATGTTAACTTATGTTTTAATGTTGTCATGTTGTTTAATCAAATGAATATTTTTATTATTTCATTACTTGTGTTTTAATAATGCTTATTTTCAGTGTAACAACTCCTTTTTTCTATTTTTAAATATTTTAAATAATATTTACAAAGTAAGTTGTGGAGGAAATGTGTGTTTTTAGGCTCTGTGAGGGTTTTTTGGTGGCTTAAGAAGTGTTTTGGGACTTTTTGGTTCACCATGACTTACACCACACCCTAGTGTAAACCGTGGTGGTCCTTGTGTGCAAAACAACCAAGAAAAAATGGCCAATCCATGGTCATGGTGCTCAGATTAGATAACCTCACCACAATCATGGTAGAGGTCATGGTGAGTTAAAATGTCCTATTGTTGGGAGAAACAACATAGGGGCTGGTCATGTTACTCAGGATGCTAAAGAACACTGTGGCCATGGTGGAGGCCATGGTGGAAGTTTTGGTGGTGGTCACATGGGTTTTGAAATGACTAAAACCATCATCGTTCTTCATGAATCTCATATGTTTCAAAGTTTAAACACAATAATATTAAATAAGGGTCCATGAATATGGATTTAATTCATTTTATCCCCTCTATTAATTGATCTAAACTTCTATCTTAATGATTTCTTTGAACATGATGATTTTCCAGAAGACTTCTAGATGAACTTGGGTGAGAATGAAATTATCTCTTCTTATCACTACTTAGGAAGGTTCATCTAGCCTATCTAGGATATCTAATCTATGGAGGTGCAGGTTTGATACTACTAATTGACATCAGATGAATTTGAGGATCCTTGATACCAGTAGTGAGCACATCGAGTTCTTATTATTAAATTTTTATGCAAATTTTCTCCTCCAACGATCAATCCAATCGAAAGTAGGGATTTATTTTGATTGGATTATTTTCTCATTCTTTATTTTTATAATTAACATAAATTAATTTAAATAGAAATTAATTTTTGAATCTTTCTTTGTTAAATTACTCATTGGGTATTTTTTCCTAGAATCAGGAATTTAATTTTTATTTTGGAATTTTTGTTTATCCTCCCTATTCTTTGGATTTTTTTGATGGTGTATAAATGAAAATTGCCTTCGTTTGATGCTCAATTTTGTGTTTTTTTCTTTCTTCCTTCATTATTTGGTTGTTATTGGTGTTATATCGGTGAACTAACTATATTCGAGATCCTATTTCATGGTGTTATTGACACTACATTTCTATAGATTGTTTATGCAGGTTCAGTTTCAAGATTTGAGATGTGATGATGGCATGATAGTGATGATGGAAATCTAATGGTGGTGTGAGTGATGGTGGTTTGGTGGGATGGATTATGTGAGTGTTTATTTTTGGTGGTGCGATGATGGTGACTCCAGCATGGTTCACATGATCCATGGGAATTTTGGGTGAGACCTACGGAAGAAGCATAGGAGATAGTAGTGTGGGTGGATATGAGTGAAATATTTGGAGTTTCTAGGAAATTTTAACATATACGGTGTGTATTTGAGAAGAATACACATTGTGTTAACCCCTCCTTGCAATAGCTATCCTTTTAGTCTGATAAAATGTCACATGACCAAGTTCTTTGACTATATTCCATGTGACTCCAAGGTTGAGTTAAGTATTAGCATGAGTGTGATCCCTCAAACTTACTTAGTATGGGTGTGTCCCATCATTTTTTATTCTAATGAGGGTATAGTGATGTATCTCATCCTTCATAGATAATGATAAATCCCCTCTGAAGGCTAGTACTAGATGGATTCAGGTATCCCTCTACACAGCCCAGGATGTGATCCTCTATATATTTATTCCCTATATTAGGTTAGGTATCTCATGACTAATATCTAATGTGTATAATCCCCTTCCTAGTGGGTTATTCTGAATAGGTTCAAGTATCTATCATAGGCCCTAGCCATGATCCCCTACTTGTGTATATTTTTCTCATGAGTGTCATTAGTGTTGGTAGGACCCATGGGGTGATTTCCCTCGAATGAGAATTTCCTTGGAGATTTGAGAAGAATCCCTAGGATGGTAGTGAGGACACAAATCACCCTGAGACTTGGAGTGTTCCTTTGAGCATGTTTGGGTTTATCTTATTTCCCCTTATTAAGTGACTTAGAGATAATACTCACTCTTGATTCTTTTTATTTGGTGTTTTCAAGGTTTTCTGTTGGGCATGTTTATACTCACCCATGCATGGGATCTACCCACATGTGTCATGTATTATATAGATAATTGTACTTTTTATG
This sequence comes from Viscum album, assembly GCA_963277665.1. NCBI lineage: Eukaryota > Viridiplantae > Streptophyta > Magnoliopsida > Santalales > Viscaceae > Viscum > Viscum album. The sequence goes on along the minus strand of OY728139.1, from coordinate 1,070,475,129 downwards.
AATTTGTAGGTGGACCAGTTGTAGGTGGAACTTAGTTGGGCTACACTGACCACAGGTATACCTGAGATTTTCAATTTGTTAGCAGTTTCCTTTTATTACCAAGTTAAACACATTTTTAGTTTTTTAGTGGGATTGTATTTATCCCTTTTTATCTTTTTATACTCTTTTTAATTCTCTAATGTTTGATTGGATGTTATGCATGCATTTAGAGTATTAGTTATTTTATCTTTCTGCTTTATAATTCTGTTTGGAGATGTGTGTGTGTGTGTGTGCATGTACTTTAGGTTGAGGCCTCCCATGTGTGTGATATACCTATTCGACACTACTCTCTAACCCCTGGATTATTGAAGGTAGGCTTGGGGTGTCACTCTCAACTTACCATTGGTCAGGCGGACCCTAGTGGGTTGGGTCATGATAGAGTGTTGTTAGAGCAGGTTTGTATTAGGATCAAATTTTTGGTGATAGTCAAGTTATGAGGATTAGTTTGGGAACTAGATAAATGGTGTTAAAGTGGGTCAAATTTGGCTCTTAGGCTAGGGAACCCAGTGATGGTATATAGGCCAATGTATTCATTCACTAAGACTCTGATAAACAGTTTGTTAACTCGGTACATGTAGGTACTGGTTGTAGGGAAAATATTGGTACATGCATCATATAGTAATGGTTTGTGATTTCTATGTCCTTCTTGAGTAATCTCCCCAAGTATTCTCTCTTGAATTTGGTTCATCTTGACAATTAAAGTATTCTACCATGATGATATTCATCTATGTTTTTATAGTAGGATCATGATTGTGATCTTCTTAGTGATGAGGCTTTAGTTGAGGGACCTATGTAGGAGGTATTTCATTTAGGTGAATTATCGATATTACCTCCACTCGTTGAGTAGTCGATTATTCCAGTAGTACTAGTATATTATGCATACAAGATTAATTCACTTCATGAGTTTTAGATATAGAAACTTCTCAATCTTCAGGGTGATCCATACCCCCAAGCAATAGAGAATTATCTTGAGGTAGTGGAGCAAGTTTTTTACCTTGTTAAGACCCCTATTGACCAAATAGTGGTCCTAGAAGCAATCCTACTCTATGGACTGGTCGGAAAATGGTGGGGCTTAGTGATAAAGATGCATGATGATGTGATACTCACTTAGGAAAAGTTTTTTCACCTCTTTAGATAGAAGTTTTATCCAGTGACTTTGTGAGTAGTATGTATCCAGGAGATTTTAGAGATCTAACAGGGTAGCATGTCAATCACTGAGTATGTGTCTAGGTTCACTAACCACCAGAAATATTCCATTAGTATGGCTCATGGTCGATAATTTTGGGTATTAACCTTTGAGTATGGACTTCACTAAGTTATCCAATTTGGAGTGATATCTATTTTCATTCTTTTTTATGCTGGAGTGCTATATTGTGACATATTTGAGGAGAGATTCTTGAATGAATAGTTAGATGCCATTGGTTCTAGCAGTGGGCACCCTAGATCTGAGACCTCAGTAGCTGGTAGTCGATGATAGACTCAGGGACTCTGGAACATGTGGCATTTCTAGAGATAGTCTTAGGATAAAGGGTCGTCTGCTCAGGTCTCCCAAGGAGATTCCAATCAGTTAAGGGAGAGGATATTCTTTTCCTATGATGGGTGAGGTCATACCACACAATATTTCCTAACCCACCATGCAACTAATAGGGAGTTGGTCGATGGATTTACAAGGTAGAGGAATTAACTTGAGTAAGGAGGTCCATCAGGTGGTGGACATGGTAGAAGAGATGAATGATCTATAGGAGGTTAACAACATTATGACTTGTTTCCATTGTTACCACCCCTAGGTGGTCATCATCAAGCTCAGAGAGCTGGTAGTTAGGAATATGAACAGTTGTAGGCAGTAGAGGCTTATGACCTGGAAGATTCAAGTATGATTTGAGGTATAATTTTTGTCTACTCTACTTTAGTTATGGTTTTGATAAACACGTGTCTGAGCCATTACTTCCTTGTCACATCCCTTGTTTGGGACATAGATATTTTAGTGGAACCTTTAGCTCGACCTTTGTGCTTAGAGACTCCTATCAGGGAAGATTCATCCCACACTTTTATAGACAGTGTGACCTAACTCTCATATGAGATAGTTTTAAGTGGGATATCTTTATAGCCACAATGATACCATATGATGTCATTCTATGTATGGAATTTCTCTCTACAATTCATGTGCATGTTTACTATTTCATGAAGAGGATGTAGTACGTCTAGATAGATGGGAAGATATTTCTCTAGATTTGTGAGAAATAATCTCATTCAGTATAGGTCGGGATCATATACAGGAGGATACAACAAATTTCTTATTAGTTGGATAGTATTAACCTTGGATATGTGGACACAGTGACCTTTTAGTTCCATATAGTGGTGGCAGAGTACAAGGATGTCTTTCCCAAGGACATTTAAACCTTATCTCCCCACTGAGAGATAGACTTATATATATACATGCACCTAGGTAAGACCCCTATATATGCTCTAGCATATCATATGTCCCTTGAAGAGCTGTGGGAGTTGAAGGTGTAGTTGGAGGATCTATCGAGGAAGGGATTCGTTAAACCCATTATGTCCCTCTAAGTAGCCCCTATGTTGTTATTCAAGAAGGCGGATGTGGGATTGAGGTTATGTGTGGATTATAATCACTTAAATTAGGTGACTATTAAGAATAAGTATCCACTACCAATAATTGATGATATATTTGAGCAGATGAAAGGGCAAGAGTGGTTCTCGAAGATTGACCTCAGGTCGGGTTATCACCGGCTCCAAGATTGAGAGGAGGATTCATCGAAGATGGTATTATAATGTCCCTACGGTCACTATGAGTACTAGGTTATTCAATTTAGCATAAAAAATTCCCCATTAGTGTTCGTGGGGATCATGAACCAGATCTTTTATCCCTTATTGGATCATTTTGTGGTGGTTGTCATAGATAACATCCTCATGTACTCAGCATCAGAGGAGGATCACATGAGAAATTTGAGGATGGTCCTAAACATACTCTGAGAGAACCATCTTTATGGAAAGATATCAAAGTGTTGTTTTTGGATTCAAGAGGTAAACTTCCAAGGACATGTCAACTTAAAGGAAGGATTATAAGTAGAACTGACAAAGATCGAGGTAGTGCTAGCCTAGGAGCCACCCAAGGGTGCGACTAAGGTGTAGAGTTTCTGTAGGTTATTAGGTTATTACCAAAGATTCATGCCCAATTTCTCAAGGATTATGACACCTATGATTGTCTTAACTCGAAATGGGAAACCTTTTTTGTAGTTAGAAAACTATCAATAGGATTTTTAGGAGCTACGATTGAGGTTGAGGAGCGCCCTCATCTTGAGACTACCAAAGGAGGGAGTTGAGTATTTGGTGTTCTGTGATGCCTCCAGATCTAGAATTGGATGTGTTCTAATGTAGAGATAAGTCATGATTACTTATGGGTCCTAACATCTAATATCATATGATTATAATTACACAACCCATGATCTAGAGATAGCAGTAATGGTTTTCATCCTGAAATCTTGGCAGCACTATCTTATGGGGGAGAGATTCATCATCTATTCTAACCATAACAGTCTCAGGTATATCTTCTTGCAAATATACCTTAACCTATGGTAGAGGTGATTACTAGAGTTCCTACAAGACTATGATTTTAAGATGGTATATACTCCTAGGAAAGGGAATGTGGTGGCATATTCTCTTGGCATCAAATATCATTTACAATTTTTGAATGAGGAAACAAAGTAGTGAGCCTCTTCATAGTTGACCCTTGTGGATGAGAGTGGAGCATATTACCTTTAATCGATGGTTGTGACCCCACTACTTCTTTATAATTTCATAGACGCATAGTTTGGGGATATAGATTTCAAGGTATTTTTTGGCTATATATTCATAGGATATGCTCCTGGTGGATTTTCTAAAGGTGGGGAGCATGTCATCCTTTTCTGAGGAAGAAAATGGTACTAGTCGCACTATGGGAGGAGGTACTGAGGGAGTTTCACATATCCCCCTTAGTGGTATATCTAGTAATGGTGAATATGTATAGGACCTTCGACATTAGTTTTGGTGGCCAAGGATGGAGTGGAGTGTAATTGAGTTCATCTCATGACTCCTCACTTACTAGTAGGTGAATATTAAGCATCATATACTAGCAATTTTATCCCAACCCCTTGAGGTGATGAGTGGGAGTGGGATAGTATCTCTATGGATTTTATGATGGAACAGATATGATTTCCTAGTGGCCATAACTCTATCTAGGTGATCATAGATTGACTCACCAAGTAGGCCACTTCCTAGCCATCCAATAGAAACGTTCAATAAAAGGTTTGGGATGTATACATGAGCAGGAGATAGTTTGACTTCATGGAGTCCTCTCGATGATTGTTTCAGATTGTGACACTCAATTCACATCACAATTGTGGTGAGGGTTGCAATAGGAATTTAGGAATTAGTTAAGATTGAGCACAATGTTCCACCCTTAGATAAATGGCCAAACTAAGTAGACCATTTAGGACTTGGGGGACATGTTGTAGGCTTGAATTTTTGAATTTGTTCATTGTTGGGAGGATCACCTACCCTTTTTAGATTTTTCATACAATAATAGTTACCATTCCATCATTACTATGACATTATTTGAGGTATTTTATGGGATACCCTTCAAGTCACCATTATATTGGATGGATCTAGGGGAGATGGAACTCATGGTCCTATAGTTGTTGAAAGATACAATAGAGAAGGTTTATATCATAAAAATCAGATTAAGACTAACCAAATCCATCATAATTCCTATTCAGACCAATGAAGAAGGGCTTTGGAGTTTGGAGAGGGAGAAAATGTGTTATTAAAAGTCTCACCTCAACAAGGACTATAGAGATTTGTCCTAGGTTAAAAGTTGTCTCTAAGGTTCAATTACCCTTTTTAGATGTTATGTAGGGTTGGAAAGGTGGAATACTGATTAGCCTTACCACCACAGTTAGATCAGGTGCATAAAGTCTTCCACATGCCACAACTAAGGAGATATGAGCATGACTCGTCGCATGTTATTGATTGGGGTGGGATGAACTTATCAAAGCGCTAGTTGATGATTGAGAATAGCAAGAGAATATCCTTAATGAGTGAGTGGTTCCCTTGGTTCATGTTCATTGGAAACATGAGAACCTCTAAGAGAGATCATGGGAGTGGAAGAACCAGATGTGATCTCATTACCCTCACTTGTTTAAGTGAGATTTTTCTTTTAGAGATGAAAATATCTTAGGTGGAGAGAATTTAATGACTCTATTTTTACTATTTAATGAATTATAATATTTTAAATAATATTTATAGGGTAAGGAATGCAGTGAACATAAGTTTACAAGCCCCTTGAGGATTTTTAGAGTCTTAAGATATGTTTTGGTACTTTTTGGTTCACCACAGCCAACACCACACCATGGTGCAAGTCATGGTGGTCCCTATGTGTAAAAAATCCAAGAAAAATGGGTAGTACATGGACATGGTGATCAAGGAGAGATTCTATGGGCCAAATATTAGACAACTTCACCATGGCCGTAGTGGATTTTTTGGTGAGTGAAAATGGCATGTGGTTAGGTGAAACGTTGTATGGGATGGTGGTATTGTTCAAGGTACTTAAGAGAACCATGACCATGGTGGATTTTGTAGTGGTAGATGACTAGGTTTTGAAATGGTAGAATATATTTTCATTCTTCATGGATTTTTAGTCCATAATGATGATGAAGAAGACACAAGATGGGGTGAATTGTGTCCTTTTAAAAAAATTATAAATTCAAATTGTCCTTATTTAAATAAGTGATCATGTCCTTATCTCTTAATATCAAGTTATATAGTGGGAAAGTAGATAAAATAAAGAGTAGTGGTTTAGGGTACATAGGTACCCTAGTCCACTCCACCAACACTCTCTCTATGAGATTGATGATTTCTGGTCCTTTTATATGAGGAGCTCGACAACTGAGTTCATACACTTGACACCTTACAACAATTCAAGTTTTTTATAGGAAATCTCGATAGCTTAGTCTGAGAAGCTAACGATACACCATTAGTGATTACAATTAGTTTACACTTCAATAAAAAGATATAATATGTAAAAATGATGAACGATTTTAGCTTACAGTTGTCTCTACAACTGAAATATGGTTTGATCTTAAATAAAGCACAACAACAACCAATATAACTTCCATGAATGTATTATTACTTCTTTGAATGATAGTAACAAAAAAATAATTATTTTGTTTGCATTAAGAGTGTTGTCATTGTGTCCTTGTATAAATTATGTCACCATTGTTTTCATTCTGAATTTATAATATAACTTTTCAAGTTTTTGCATATTTCATCTCTATAACAACCCAAGCTTTTCATACATAGATATTACATATTTTTAGATGAATATTCATTATATTACACAAACATATTCTTGAGGATCATAAATATATAGTGCCTTTGGAAACATGTAAACATATAAAAATGATTCATATGTGAACTACATCATATCTCACTAGGTTCTTCATAATTAGAATGATTCTTAAACATATCATACATAATACATGTCTTCATAACCTGGGGAAAGAAAATATGAGAAAGGATGGCCTCAGATGCTCAATAAGGGTAAACAAGGGAGATATATAAGCATAACATAAACATAAGGGTATGAGAACATTATAATAACATTTTAAAGAAATACCCCACATATCAAAGTTCATAATATTGAGTCATGGAATAAAGATTGGTAGTTCATAAGACATGGATCATAAGTAAATCAAATAACATGAGCCATTAGATCATAACATTGGCATAATACATAGAATTATGGTATACACATAAGCATAGGAATTTATTTTCATAGTAGTCAAGGCTCATTTCCAAGTATATCATAGTGGAATGGGTTCAGTCCCTAAACCATTGTAGTAGTCATGGTTCACTCCCAATATTATCATAGTGGACAAAGTCTCTTATTGAACTGAGTTTGTTCCTTATTCTAGTCTTTTTTATCTCATGAGATATCAATATTTACCCAATTAATTGGAGGGAGATATATTTCTCACCTGTCACATGATGAAAATCAAACATACGTGTGTCACAAGATCATAACACATTCATCATATCAAAAACCATGAAAAGAAATGGGTTTCATAAACATTTCATCATGGCATAACCTATAGAAAAGAAACAAGTTTTATAATCATTTCTTCATTTCGTCATAGCATAACCCATAGAATAAGAAGTGGGTTTCATAAGTATTTTATCATGGTATAACCCATGGAAGAGAAATGGGTTTCATAAACATCTTGTAATAAAAAAAATAAACCATTCAAATAAATAATGATAATGGTATCCTTGTATTATATCCATAGTAAATCATAAGTAACATAAAAGGATGTCATCTTAAATGGAAAATGATTTTCAAAGATCACTTGAAACATTTCTTGAGAAAAATAGTATTTCCACATTGAAAATTACTTTTTAAAATATAAAAGATTTTCAAAATCCTTTTAATTGAAAATAATCATGGAAACTTATAGAGGAAGATTTAAATATCGTTTAAAACATTTCTTGAGGAAAATACCCTTTCCACTTTGAAAAAACACTTTTTAAAACATAAAACATTTTCAAAATCCTTTTCTTTGAAAATAAACTTGGAAACTTATAAAGGAATATTTAAAGATCATTTATAACATTTCTTGAGGAAAATATCCTTTCCAATTTGAAAAAAAAACTTTTTAAAACATAAAATATTTTTAAAATCCTTTTCTTTTAAAATAACCTTGTAAACTTATAAAGGAATCCTTAATGATCATTTAAAACATTTCTTGAGTAAAATACCCTTTTCACATTGAAAAAAACTTTTAAAACATAAAAAAATCAAAATATTTTTCTTTGAAAAAAACATTTAAAACTTATATATTAAGTTTTAAAATATTGAGTGGTCATGATAGCAGGAAATTCTATTCATTTTGTATATGTTGAAACAAATATTTCTTTCACATTTTCGGTAAAAGCCAAATGGGACTTTTTTGGAAAATAATGTAAATATTTCTTTTTAAAAAAAATAATAAGTAAAAAATGGGTAAAAATTTATTTAATAAATCCTTTGTACAATGTTAAAACATTTTTTAAAATATTTTTTAGAAAATTTGGATATGGAAGAAAAAGGTTTTTTGACCAAAGAGATAAATAAATTTGATTTTCTTTAAAAATATTATTTTGGAATATTTAGTATATAAAGAGAAGAAAATTAAGGGAAAACATGTATTCTAAAGAAATTATAGGATAATAAAATCATTAATTTATTGAGAGTTTTATCATAATATTTCATCATCAGAATCGTAAACATGAACAATCCTGAACAATGGTGAGATTGTATCATAAAACCCTTACCACTTTGCTAACTTTTGAATCATAAGCCCCCTAAAAGAATAAAATTAAATTAAACTTAAAATATCATGAAAATAAATAAATTTATGATATTACATGTCAATGGGGTTGTATATACACCTCATAAAATAATATAGGTGAATAACAAAATGTATGTCTCAAAGAAGGCAAATTGAGACCAAAATCCCTTACCACTTTGGAAACTTTTGAATCATAAGACCCATTAAATAATAACATAAAATGAAACTTTAAATGTAATTTAAATAAGTATAATCATGATATAACATGTAAAATGGGGAATTATATACACTACATAAAATAAATGAGTGGTGAACATGGCATATGTCTCCCAAAAATAAAAGAGAGACTAGAAATATCTTAATTTAAGTCTCGAATTCCTTCGTACATGTTAGAAAATCTTATATAATAAATATAAATTTATTATAAATGTATTATATAAACATAATAATGTTTATCATACCATATATAATTTACTTATGACCTTTTATTTCCCATTTATTTATAATTCTTTGTTAAAAACATGTTTCAGGTAATAACTGCTCTGTTTTTCATGTATGTTTTGATTTAGTGTTTTTGATCATTTTACTTTAATAATGGTTCCATAATCTCAAAATTTTAAAACATAATATAAATATAATATATATTAATTATATATTTATTTATCATAATCCATAAAATTTAGAGATATAAAATGAAATACATCATTTACGGAGATGGTAAGTCATACGTACACATGAACATCGTTTCCATTTTTTAATGGATGGAACAAAAGAAAGGTATATAATAATTAACATTTAAAAATCATTATTATTTCATATATATCACATATATTTATTAAATTTATCCTTATTTTCATCCATGAAAAGTGTTAGTGAAAAACGAATCACATCGCTTCGTCAGGCGATAGTTCGTCGTACACCCAAGCAACGATATCGTATCCCCCATGGAATGAAAAGTAAGAATTTATATGTGATATTAAAATTAAAAAAATTATAATTATGTTACAATTATCATATATATTCATTTAATATATCCATATTTCCATCCAAGTAAAACAGAAATGAAAAACACATCACATCGGTTCGCAAGGCGGTAGTCCATCGTACGCATGAGCGACATTATTGTTTTTCAATATATTAGAAGGTAAGAAGTTAGGTGTGATATTATAATTTAAAAAGTATAATAATATCATAAATATCTTATATAATCATTAAATTTTTTATTATATCCATCCATGAGAGGTGGTGATGACAGATGAATAATATCAGTTTGCGAGGCGGTAGTCCTCTGTACACACGGTCAACAGTTTTATTTCCCATTTTATAGAAGATGAGATATATATAGGATATGAAATTAAAATAATAAAATATAATTATATGGGATATAATTTTTTATTATATAATCATATTTGAATAATATTTTAAGGAGTTTGAGGAAGAAATGAAATGAAAACACAAGTTTAAGAACTATACCTCTTCTTCAGAGAACCACTTTAGGTTTACACCTAAATCCTTCTTGGAAGATATTCCTAATCACACTAAGGCATTTAGGATGTTTCTAGGTAATTAATGAAGATATTTTTTCATTTATTGGCTAAACTAAATGGTTTTGGAAGTGTGAATAGGATAGGATATGGGGAGGCCTATTATAAATGGGGGAGATGACACACATGGAAGTTTTTAAAAGAATAAAGTGTAACCAAATTTTTCACATGTCATAAGGATTAAAATGGGTCATTATAGAACCTTAGATGTGATAAGTTCTAAATATTTCCATAAAATGGTTTTTTTACAAGTTTATAGGTCATTTTACACCTTATCTTTTTAGTTTAACCCCTGGTAAACCGTTTTAACCTTAACCGCAGTAATTGATTTTTACTTTTTTACTATTCATTTTGATAAAAAAAATAATTTGAACTTATTATATAATATAAATTATTCTGATTCCAAATAATAAATTCATTTTTCCAAATTCCATTTATATAATTGTCATAATTTAATTTAAAATTAAACCCACATACGCGATGAAAAAATGGTTTTCCAAAGAGCAAGTTTTCAAAATTTTAAAAAGTTTTTATACCAAAATTAAATATGAAATTAATTAAAATTAATTAAATTGGATTAATAAATATATAATTAAATTAAATTTACTTTCAAAATCATATAAAAATAAAATTTATCCTGTAAATTATTTTAATAAAAATACAGCTTTTAATAAAAACCGGTATTTTTCATTATTCATTGAAAAATTTGTCTTTTCAGAAAATTCTCAAACATTAACTCTAAGATAATTTTAAAATTATGTTTTAAAAAATTAAGTTTATTTTTTCAAATAAATTTTTTAAAACTATCAAAAATAATTTTTAAAATAATTTTGCAAAATCCAACAAAACTAATTTTTAGAAAAATGCAGTTCTTAAACATAAAATACGATTTATTCTTATCTCATGACTAGAAAACATATAAGATGAATGTTAAACATTTTATTGAATATATAATATGTAAATTTTATTTAAATAATTCAAAAAAATTATTTTTTTAATTTATTGAGATAAAACGCGTTTGTGCGTATAAAAAATAGTTTTTTCAGAAAAAAGATTTCTTTTATTTTCAAATGGTTTTTATTTTAATTTATAATTAATTAGTAACCAAAGAATTCATTTTATATATGTGTGTAAACCATATATTTTCATAATTTAGTTAATCTTATTCATACCCTTCATTCCAACGGTTAAGTGATAACTATCATATTAAATGATAATATTTTAATAGTATGTCATGTTTCATTAAAACTTAGTGTTGCATGTAATGAAAGCTATCGAAGAAATTAAATTTATTAGAAAAAAAAAGTATTTCATAAAAATTTGGGTGTTACATGTTACCCCCTTTAAAATTAATTTCTCCCTCGAAATTATGTCGTTTTGGTGCAAACAATTAAGGATACTTCCACCTCATCACATGTGTAACTTCCTCAAGCTGGTGGTTTCACCACAAAACTTTGATCAGGTGAGTGGTCATGTTTCCTAGAACTTTCTCTCTATGGTCTAAAATCTCCACTGGTTATTCCTTATAATAAAGATCTTGCTCCATTGGTATGATGGTATGACTTCTAAGTTCAGTACATTTGATGGATCAGGTATGTACTTCCTCAAGAGTGGTACATGGAACACACTGTGAACCTGAGAGAGGTTCGGTGGAAGCACCAAGTGATAAGTTATAATCCTTGTGTGATGAAAAATTTTAAAATGGTATGATATATATATAGGGATCAACTTTCCTTTATATCATGGGAATAATTTCATCCTTTGGTTGTGCTTCGATCAATTTCCACTTCATCTCTCGCTTCCTGAAATGAAAATTCTTGATGATTTTTTTGATGCCTGAAGCACTAAAATTAACTTATAATGGATCATAATATCTATAAAAGAATTACAAGTAATTACTTCAATCATTAAATCCAAATTATTTATCACATGTTATCCAATATGGATAAATCTTTATATAATTAAATAATACATTAATCTCTAAAACCCCATACAAAGTTCAACTTAAACTATTCTATAAATAGTTAACCTTATGACCCTCCCAAAATCCAAAAATTATAAAGAATGTAACTAAATTTTCCAAAATAAACTTAACATTAATCCCCAAAATATCATAAAGTAACTATTAATTTTCACATACCAAATATGTGAATACCTTGGTCATATATTCTTCTAAAACATGGTAATGACCAGAATTACCATAAAATCTCAATAAAGACATACATGTTTCCTCATTCCTTAAATAAAACCACATATTATTAAACATATTCCTTAAATCAAAAAATGTTTTAAACTCTATCAATGATAACATAAACCACTTTTACAACAAATCATTCATCAGTTTTGAGGTCATTAATACTATCCAATTTACTGTATCTGTATCAATCATCTATTTACCCAAATTAAACACAATTTTCTCAACATCAAGAATATATTAAGGGTTATATTCTCTTAATCATGTATTTCCATAAACATCACCTTTCCATTAAATTAGTTTTATATTTCCTTAATAATATTCAATATATTCTTGAAAATCCTTAAAAAAACTTATATTGGACAATCCTTATATATTTATTTATTAATATAAAATAATTCTTGAATTCCAATACATAAACACTTCAATCATTATACTTAATTATTAAACCATTAACTAGGCTTCATCATCTTATTCTTTAATACCTAATTCCTACAATATGAAATATGAATCATGTCTTAACATTCATAAAACTCGATTTAATAATTTTTCTTATATTTAACATAAATAATACTGTTAGAATATCCCATACCTTTTATATGTCATTCATAGTCTCTTAATCATTATCAATATAACCATTACTCATACCACCTTTCTAATTCTCTTTACAATATTTCCCCCTAATACATCTATTTTCATAATGCCCATACTTACCACATTTAAAACATTCAACCATTGACAATGCCTCAGGGAAACCATTATTCTTATCCATTATGTTAACTAAACTTTTCATTTTTTGTCCTTGGAAATAACTTACTCTATGTCCTTATTATCTACATATAAACCATCTTCTCATCCCTTTATTACATTATCTTTAGTGATTCTTCCCACGTTCTTAGCATATAAGAAATTGGGTCTTCTTTCCACCATGGTCTCTACCACCTGAGCTCTCGAAAAACTCTATCCTTCTCTTTTTTGGTGAGTCTGAGAGTTGGTTGAGGTGCAATTTGTTAATCATTTATCGAGATAAATGATTGGGCATAATCGCAATATCCTTCACTCTAGACATCACCTCATTTGGTTGCTCATCAACACATTTTCTATCACATTCAATGTTAACCCAATTCCTTCTAGTTCCCACCATTGACTAAAACCAAAAAACATAGTTTGAGCAATAATAATCATAGTGGGAAAACACATAATCATGAAAAATCATTTATAGTGTGACTAAATTAAGACACCTTATTTTAAATCTACGACACCTTAGTTTAAACCTAGGTTATTCATGGTCATTATATATTCAAATCCTTCATTATGGTTTATAAATAAAATGTTAATTAACTAAAGCATATCCCTCAGGAGTGTCAAACTAGGTGCGCAGTAAGTCACTTTTTCGTATACCAGTTAATAATCAAGTCAGTCCCAACATGCCTTTTTTAGAGTTATTACCCCTAGGTACATCTATGCCAGAACCACATCTACTTGTAGTATCTATACATAGATATATTTCTAGTAAAACCACATAATCCCTTCCTTACAAAAACATTAGGATGTTATCTTATACTTGGGATCATCCTAAGGATTCTTACAAAATGTTTCTCATCCTAGTTTCCAAAGTTTAACTTAACTTATCCTTTGATATCAACTATAGCAACTCGAGATTTTCATACATAAATATTACATATTTTTAGATGAATATTCATTACATTACACAAACACACACTTGAGGATCATAAAGGTATAGTGTCTTTGGAGACATGGAAACATAAACAACTAGTTCATATGTGAACTAAATCATCTCCCGCTAACCTCTTCATAATCAGCACCCTTCTTAGACATATCATACATAATACATTTCTTTATAACATGGGGAAATGAAACATAATAAATAGTGATATAAGATTCTCAGTAAGGTTAAAAAAGGGAGATATGTAAGTATAACTTAAACATAAGGGTATGAGAACATGAGCATAACATTTGAAAACCATACCTTTTATATCAAACACCATAATCTTGAGTCATGGCATTAATATTGGTAGTTCATAATACATATATCATGATAAAATAAAAGAACATGATTCATGAGAGCATAACATTGGCATAAAACATAGAATTTTGGTATACATATAAGCATAGAAAGTCATTTTCATAGTAGTCAAGGCTCATTTCCAAGGCTATCATAGTGGAATGGGTTCACTACCCAAACCATCGTAGTAGTCAAGGTTCACTCCCAAGACTATTATATTGGATAATTTCCCTTAATTAACTATATCACTCACCATTATAGTCCTCTTTATTTCACAAGATATCAATATTTACCCAATGCATTGAAGGGAGATATATGTCTCACCCGTCACATAATAAAAATCATACATGCATGTGCCACAAGATCATAAAACATTCATCATATCAGAACCTGTGAAAAGAAATAAGTTTCATAAAAAATTTACATATCATGACCTATGGAAAAGAAACAAGTTTTTATAATTATTTCATCATTTCATCATTGCATAACCAGTGGAGTAAGAAGTGGGTTTCATAAGCATTTTATCATGGTATAACCCATGGAAGATAAATAGGTTTCATAAAAATATTTTTATCATAAACATAAACCATTTACAGAAAGAATAATAATAGTATCCTTGGATAATATCCCCAATAAATAATAAGTAACATCAAAGGATTTCATCATAAATTGGAAATGATTTTGAAAGATCACTCGGAACATTTCGTGCGAAAAATAATATTTTTGCTTTGAAAATCACTTTTTAAAGCATAAAAAAAATTTCAAAATAATTTTCTTTGAAAATAACCTTAGAAACTTATAAAGGAATATTTAAATATCATTTAAAATATTTCTTGATGAAAATACTCTTTCTTCTTTGAAAAAATACTTTTTAAAACACAAAACATTTTCAAAGTCCTTTTATTTGAAAATAAACTTGAAAGCTTATAAAGGAAGATATGAAGATCATTTAAAGCATTTATTGTGGAAAATAACCTTTCCACTTTGAAAAAAGTTTTTTAAAATATAAATCCTTTTTAAAATCCTTTTCTTGGAAAATATCCTTGGAAACTTATAAATAAATATTTTAAGATCATTCAAAACATTTCCAAAGAAAAATACCCTTTCCACTTTAAAAAAACTTTTTAAAACATAAAATATTTTCAAAATCATTTTATTTGAAAATAAACTTTGAAACTTATAAAGTAATCCTTAAAACATTGAGTAGTCATGATTGCGGGAAATTTTATTCACACCGTATATGTTAAAACAATGATTCCTTTCACATTTTTTGTAAAATCCAAACTGGCATTATTTGGAA
Organism: Viscum album; assembly: GCA_963277665.1. Taxonomy (NCBI): domain Eukaryota; kingdom Viridiplantae; phylum Streptophyta; class Magnoliopsida; order Santalales; family Viscaceae; genus Viscum; species Viscum album. Next base: position 1,070,459,645 of record OY728139.1, on the reverse strand, counting down.
AACAACAAGAAGATTCCTTTTAAAGCACTTTAGAAAAAGTCAAAAATGGGTATTTTTTTTAATAAATCCTTTATATAATGTTAAAATGTTTTTGAAAATGTTTTTTAGAAAACATGGATATGTAAGAAAAAGATTTTTCGACCGAAGAGAGGAATAAAGTTGGTTTTATTTAAAAATATTCTTTTGGAATATTTAGTACATAAAGAGATGGAAATGAAGTAAAAGTATTTATTCTCAAAAAATAACCAAAGTATAAAAAAAATTCATGAATTTATTTAGATTTATATCATGATATTTCATCATCGGAAGCATAAACATAAACAATCTCAAAAAATGATGAGATTGTATCATAAAACCCTCACAACTTAGGTAAATTTTAAATTGTAATCCTCATGAAAGAATAATGTTAAATGAAACTTAAAATATCACTAGAATAAATAAATTCATGATATTAAATTTCAATGGGGATATATATACACCTCATAAAATAATATAGGTGCATAACATAACGTATGTCTCAAAGAAGGAAAATTGAGACAAAAATCTCTTACCACTTTGGAAACTTTTTAATTATAAGACAAATTAAATAATAACATAAATTTAAACTATAAATATCATGTAAATAATTATATTCAGGATATAACATGTCAAAAGGGTTATTATATATTCCACACAAAATAAATGAGTGGTGAATATGATATATGTCTCCCAAAAATAAAAGAGAGACAAAAAATATCTTACTTTAAGTTTCGACTTACTTCATACACATTTGATCCTATTGTATAATAAATATAATTTTATTATAAATATATTAAAAAAACCATAATCATATGTATCATACCATATATTATTTAATTATGAAAATTTATTTTCTATTTATTAATAATTCCTTGTTAAAATTACGTTTCGGGTAATAACTACTTCATTTTTCATATATGTTTTGATTTGGTATTTTCTATGATTTTACTTTGATCATGGTTATATCATATAAATAATGTTAAAAATGATATAAATATCATGTATATTCATTATATATGCATTTATAGTAATCCATAAAATTTCTAGATATAAAATGAAATACATCGTTCATGGAAATGGAAGATCGTACGTACGCATAAACGTTGTTTCCATTTTATAACAGATGAAAAAAAGAAAAGTAAATAATAATTAACCTTTAAATAATAATTATTATTTAATATATATCACATATATTTATTAACTTTATTCTTATTAAATTCCATGCAAAGTGTTAGTGAAAAACGAATCATATCTCTTCGTGAGGCGGTAGTCTACCATACACACGAGCAATGTTATTATATCCCTCACAGAATGAAAAGTAAGAATTTATATGTGATATGATAATTTTGTAATTATAATTATTTTAAAAACATTATATATATTCATTTAATATATCCCTATTACCATCCAAGTAAAACATAAATGAAAAACACATCACATCGGTTCATGAGGCGGTAGTCTGTCGTACACACGAGTGACATTATTGTTTTCCAACAGGTTGGAAGGTAAGAAGGTATGTGTGATATTATAATTCCATAAGTATAATAATATCATAAATATATTATATAAACATTAAATACATCATTATATACATCCATGAGGGTGGTTATGGAAGATGAATAACATCAGTTCGCGAGGCGGTAGTCCGTCATACGCACGATTGATGGTTTTATTTCCCATTTGATGAAAGAGGATATGGATATAAGTTATGAAATTAAAATAATAACATCTTAGTATATGATAGATACTATTGTTATTATATAATTATAGTTTAAGAATATTTTAAGGGTTTATAGGAAGAAATAAAATGAAAACGTAAGCTTAAGAACTATACCTTTTCTTTAGGGAACCTCTTTAGGTTTACACATAAAGCCTTGTTAGGTGGGATTTCCAATCAAAATAATACCTATAAGATGTGGGAAGGAAATTAAGGAATGTATTTGGAATGGTATTTTCTGAACCAAAGGGTTTTGAAAGTGTGAACAGGAGAGGAGAGGGGTGAGCTTTTATAAGTGGGGGAGAGGACACACATAGAATTTTTTAAAAGAATATAAAGTGTAATCACATTTTTCATATGTTTCAAGGATCCAAAATGAATAATTATAAAAACTTATAGGTTATAAGTTTTAAATATAGATATAAAATGGGTTTTGGACAAATTTATAGATCATTTTATCCCATGTGTTTTTATTTTAATCCCCCGGTAAATCTTTTTTAACCTTAACTACGGTAATTAATTTTTACTATTTTTATTATTTATCTCGACCAAAAATTAAGTTGAACTTATTATATAATATAAATTATGATGATTAAAAATATTTAATCCATTTTAATAAATTCCATTCAAAAAAGTGGTGTAATTTAATTTAAAATTTAACTCGTGGGCGTGATGGAAAAAACAATTTTTTAAAGAGAAATTTTTTAAAAGTTTAAAAAGTTATTATATAAAAATTAAATATGAAATTTATTAAAATGAAATAAATTGGATTAATAAATATATAATTAAACTAATTTTACTTTTAAACCCATAACAATATAAAATTTAGTTTGTAAATTCTTTGAACGAAAAGGCGGTTTTTAATAAAAACCGGTATTCTTCACTATTCATTGAAAATTTTATTTTTTTAGAAAATTATCAAAATTTCATGCCAAGATAATGATGAAATTATGATTTAAAAAATGAATTTTATTTTTTAAAATTCATTTTTTAAATTTTTTAAAATTTAATTTTAAAATAAATTCACAAAATGTGACAAAACTTCTTTTTAGAAAAATACAGTTTTTAAGCGTAAAATTGGATTTATTCTTATCTCATGTCTAGAAAATATATAAGATGAATGTTAAATATTTGATTGAATATATAATATTCAAATTTAATTAAAATCATTCACCAGAAGTGGTTTTTTAATTTATTGAGAAAAAATGCATTTGTGCATATAAAAAAATAATTTTTCAGAAAAATATTTCCTTTATTTTCAAATGGTTTTTATTTTAATTTATAATTAATTGGTAACGAAATAATTTGTTTTATATATATGTGTAAACTATATATTTTTATAATTTATTTTATCATATTCATATCTGTTATTCAAATGGCTAGGAAATAACCATCATATTAAATAATAATATTTTAATAGTATGTCATGGTTTGTTAAAACATAGTGTTGCGTATAACACAAGCTATCGAAGAAATTATATTTATACAGAAAAAAATTTATTTCATAAAAACTCGGGGTGTTACAATCCCCATCTTTAATAATTTGATATTTTAATTTGAAATTAATTGAGTCAAAGGGCTTCCATAATTTTCTTCAAAATTATAGTGCGACCATTGAAGAATTCCAGAAATAAATTCTAAAGAAAATAATTTAAACTGATAATAATGATATTTGAGGATTTAAATATTTTATTAGTGGTTCAAAATATTTGACAAAATAATCTCTGAGATAATTTACACATGGCTATTGAAAAATTCATATATATTTTAATTTGAATTTTCATAAATATTTCTTTGAATGAGTCTTCGATAATTCCATAACAAATCCTCCATAAATCATGTGAATATTCAAATTTTAAATTTGAATATAGTTTCGAAAATCTCTAGATGTATTTGCACTAAATTCTACACATTGAATCTAGTTAAAATATAATCTCATAAAAATTATCCTATAAATCTGATAAATAATTCAAATTCAGTTTTTAAATTTTAACTTAAAACTTTAACTTCCCTCAAATATCTTAATGATTTGTGCATCTGAAATCTTCTAAAATTTCTTCAACAAATGTGGTCTTCAAAATTCAAATATTTGAATTTGAATTTTGAATATAGTCTTCTAAAATTTTCTCCATAATAATCTCCATGAAAACCTTCCATGAAAATAATTTGACTAATTTTGAATACCTCCATTCAAATATTTGAATTTTAAATTCAAACAATTTATAAATAATCTCATAATTATATCACTTGAAATTTTCATAAAATTCATATCAGGTTAATATCACAAAATGCGGTCAATTTTTAGGACCTCAAAACATCTGATTCAAAATTCAGTTGAGAATAATTATATTTAAATGATTTCAATTTCTTTCCAATAAGTCAAATATCACCATAATCAAACTTTTTTAGCCCAATATATCATCAAAAATCAGTAGCTAACATATTTTGGAAACTGTAGAATGTTGTAGTGACTTCGGGTCAGAAAAGAGAACATCAAATGAATGATTCAGCTTCCATTTTAGTTTATTGAAATAAAGATAAGCTTCTTATCTATATATTACAACAATAATTACTTGATTATGAGGCCTACGAATCTAGTTATGATCAAAATACCAAGAGATAATAAAACCGAAAACACTTAAGATAAGAATATAAATACTCAAGGCTTCAGTATATTTAAATTTCAATAGATATTAGATAATTTCACATCAAGATATTCTTCAAGTGATAATAAAATAATGTGGAAAATATGATATTCAAGCAACTTTAATCATGACTAAAGTGATACCTGATAACATCCTAATTCTGCAAAATTCATAGATAGATTCCCAACGACATGAGGTATATCACCAACATGAGGATCTCAAACATTAGGTATATTCCAAATGTGTGGTTCCAAACATGAGGTTCTTGAATGTGAGGATGATTACATACGTGAGGTCTAAATGTGAGGATGGTACCCAACATGGGGTCCCAAAAGCATGGTTAGTGGATAATATAGGGATCATTTCCTTTGAAAAAAATATAATTTTTATCTGAATGAATAATTAAGATGTTGTTTTCACTTTAACAATTTCTCAAAATAAAAGTGAGAGTAAAAATAATATTATAGAAGTAAAATAAAATCATAAATGAAAATAATAAATAATAAATATTAACATTGAATTAAAAAACTTAATAAATGAAAATAATAAAAAGTGGTTTTAGTAATTATTAAATAATGAGGGTTTTATTAATTATCAAAATAATATAAATAATATATATTTTACTAATTATCAAAATAATATAAATAAAGTGCCAAGGAGCTACTCAACAATCTCATCCTTTTTTATAATTACAAAACCCTATCATATCAAATAAATCTCACTTTTTTATATTGATAAAAAAGTTAAATGAGGGTTAAAAATAAATAATAAATGATAAATAATTTGAACACATGATAAAATATGACAACAAACCATTTTTATTTCAGAGAATTACTCAAAACTCCCTCATAAGATAAGCTTCCTTATAAAAATAGTTAACTTCGTGGAAACAGAAAACATGTAAAATAATTTTAAATAAATAATAAAGGATTTGTAATGAATTAAAATAAATAGGTTACAATTTAAGTGTATGTAATAAAAAAATTAAGCACGTGTTAATATTTAAAAAATTCCCCCTTAAATTAAGTATCAATATTAATTATATTTAAGTAATTAAAATAAAATGTTCTCAAAGAAATAAATAAAGCGGTTTAAAATAATTTAAATATAAACAATTTTTCACTTGTTATAAATATTGAAAAATAAAGAATAATTGCATATAATAATTTAGGTTTTAGATGCATGAAATAATAGCACATATTAGTATATAAAATAATGAAACATTAATGACATGCTTATAGGAAAAAAATCAAATTAATTTGTTAAAGAAATAAATTTTTTTCTTATGAAAATAATTACTAGTTTTTTTAATATATATATATATTTATATTTATATATATATAATCAGCATGATTCAAAAATTTAACACAACATTCATTGAGAAAATTAATTTTAAAACTAACAACAAATTTAAAGCAAACCAAAAAAATATAAAATTGCAAATTATTTTTCCCCTTAAAATGTGTTTTCCAATTTTAAAACACTTAAAAGATAAAAAATGATAAATATTTAAAACCAGTGAACTCCCCCTGAGTAAAATATTTAAATACAAAGATCCAAAAAACATTTAAAATGATTTCCAAGGAATAGTAAAATGAATTTCAAATAATTTAGTAAAAATTTTAATCTATGCTGAGAGATAATATATTTAAGTACATGCTCAATGGTAAACTAAAAATATAAGATGTTGAAATAACAGTATATAAGATTTTAAAGTGCATGTATTCTAGTTAGAAACTAAAATAAATGAGAAAATCAATTGAGCACATAAAATAATAATATAGAAAAACATAATAAATGATTAAATAATAAAGTGGATGATCACAAACCTTTTCTTAGAGTATCTTGTACTGACATATAATTAAAACAAGTATGCATACTAGAAATAAATCAAAATCTAGTTCTTAACAAAGTTAAACATTAAGAAAAATTAATCAAAGAATTATATTCACATGAGTAAAAGGGTATAATAAAAAAGAACAACGTAATTAAGGTTTATTTCCCCTATATAAAATAGTTAGTGCATTAAAATCAAATATTAAAATTAAAATATAAATAAAATACTTCCAAGATTTTAATATTTATATCTCTAAGTATCTTTCCTTTCAAATAACGAACCACTTCAGAGTTAGTCAATCTTTGTAAAATAATTATGATTTTCATCAAAAGAATAAGAAATAGAAATATAATAAACCTCCATATATTTCAAGTAGTCACTTAATTATATAACAATAAAGACCAGTGTTATAAACCTACAAAATATTAAATACAATTATATTTTGGTACCCATATACTTTTGGGTCTAGCTGTGTTAGAAATTAGAGATTTAGGTAACTAAAGTTGTTTACTTTGAGAAAAATTCCATATTTAAATTTAGATAAACCCTTTTAATAATAAACATGATTGACACCAAAAAATTAAAGATTTATAAAATAACAGTCATTAGTATAATGTCCAATAATACCATAATGAAAATTTTAATAGTAGACATGCTTTTGCTTTTAGAACTGGGAACAAAACAATTCCTATATAATTTAGGCATTTCACCATAATTATTAAAACCAAGTCTACCTTTATTAACATTATTTTTATCAATAATTTGATTTAGATAATTCTACCCCTTGGTAAACATGCTAGAGGCCTTCTTTAGAGATTTAACTTCATTTAATAATTTCTTAATTTTATTTTCATGAAAGGAATAAGAATTTTTAGAAAAAATAGATCTTAAATTTGAAATCTGGTTTTCAAACTCACTTTTTCAATAAAAATAACATAATAAGATTTTATGAGTTTTACATACTCTTTCTTTAAGTATTTAAATTTATCTTGAATCATATAATAATATTCATTAAGTTCACTAAAATAAAGATTTCAGAATTAGAATTATGAGAGCATGATGATTGTACCTCATCAGCATGAGCCATAAGACATAGATTTACCTTTTTCTTTTCATGTTCAACTTCATATTTTTAATAAGATTCATCGTTAAAATATTCAGATGCACTCCAAGTATCCTTCATAGCTTTCTTACCTTTTCTTTTATAATCATCTTTCCTTTGAGATTTAAGCAAAGGGAATTCTTGTCTCAAATGAAATTTCTTCTTACATTAGTATCATTTGACTTCCTTCTCTTTATTCTTCTTTAATTTATCCTTTCTCTTTTTATACACCTTTATGAATTCTATAGAAATATCTGATAACTCATCACTTAAACCCAAATCACTATAATTAGAATCAGAATATTCATCCTTCAAAACTTTGAGTGCAACATTTTACTTTTTGATAGAAATATTATCTTAAACTTCAGCTTGCATATCAGCTTCAGATTGAATATCATCTTCATACATCATTAATGTTATGATCAATTACTTAACCTTTAAACCTTTAATAGGTGTGGATTATCGAATAGTAACAATGATTCCATTCCACTTAGAAGGTAAAACTCTAAGTGCCTTTAATTCCTGATCTGGTTCTATAATTGTAGTTCCCAAGGTAGTAACATCATTGAAAATATCTATTAAACTCTCATGCATCCATTCAATACTTTCATATTTTTTGCTTCTTGAATTAATCGAATTTAATTTTAATAGTATTGTACCTCATTTTTCTAACATTATTAGTTCTTTCATAGAAAACTGCAATGGTTTCCCACGTTTCATAAGTTGCAGTACACTGAGAAACTCAATTAAATTTATTAGTTCCTAATCCACAAATAATAGTGTTCATAACCCTTGAAATAAGGTCATAATTAGTTTCTTGAGAATCACTTTACTTTTCAGGTTCACCTTCATGAATGTTATATGGTTTGATAGCTTTAAAATACAAGGTTAATCCAAGATTCTTTAAATGGATAAGCATGTGACATTTCTATAAATCATAATTATCTCTATTAAAACAAGGAGCAAGAATCATCGACATGCATTCTCTAAGATCGAGCATTGAAAGTTATCTTCATCTAGATCTTTAACTCAATATTTTAAAGGATAAAAGAAATATTCAATATTCTCTAAAATATACCTTCCTTTTATACCACTTGTCAGTCTTGAATGATGATAAAGAAGACACAAGAAGGATGTGAATTGTTTCCTTTTAAAAAACCTGATAAATTCAAAACACCCCTCTTGAAATAAAGTGATCATGTCCTTATCTCTTAATTATAAGTAATGCGGTGAAAAATTAAATAAAATAAAGAGTGGGACATGATGATGTATAGTAGTTTGGGGTATAGAGATCCTTTTTCTACTCCACCAACACCCTCTCTATGATCTTGGTGATTTTCACTAGCCAAGTCCTTTTATTTGGGGGCCTTGATGATTGAGTGTAGGTAGTTGACACCTTACAATGAGTTGGGTTATTTTACAGGGAAACTTGACAGCTTAATATGATAATCTAACACTCCATCATGAATGAATACAAGCAGTCATCACTTCAGTAGAAATAGATGAGATGTAGAAATTTTTAATATCTTTAAATCATGGTTTTATTCACAAATTATAGGTGGTTTGATATTTAAAAAATCACAACATCAACCAATAGATCTTCAATGAAGGTATGCTTCATTCTTAGAATGACAACAACAATAAAAAAAGAATAATACAATTATGTTGTTTATGTCAAGAGTGCCATCATTGTTCCATGCTATCAGTTACATCAACACCATCTTCATTCTAAATTTATAATAGAACTTTTCAAGTCATTGTAGGCTTTGTCTCTATCTTCAATAATTTAAAATTTGAATTGGTAAATAATTAAGTCAAATGGATACCATAATTTTCTCCATAATTATAGCATGTTCATTAAATCATTCCTAAAATAAATTCTAAAGATAATAATTCAAACTGATAATAATAATACTATAGAATTCAAATATTATGTTGGTGCTTCAAAATATTTTTCAAAATAATCTTCAAGATAATTTGAAAATGACCATTAAAAATTTAAAGTATTTATGAATTTGAATTTAAATAAATATCTCCTTGACTGGTTCTCCGATAATTCCATAACTAATTCTCCATAAATCATATGGATATTCAAATTTAAAATTTGAATATAGTTTTTAAAATATCTAGATATATCTGCACTAAATTGTACACATTGAATCTGGTCAGAAAATAATCTCAAAAAAATATTTTGTAAATCAAATAAGAAATTCAAATTCAAATTTTCAATCTGAAATTAAAACTTTAACTTCCCTAAAATATCTCTATGAATTGTGTACCTAAAATCTTAAAAATTTTCTCTAACAAATGTGGTCTTCAAAATTCAAATATTCAAATTTTAATTTTTAATATAGTCATACAAAATTGCCTCTAAGATAATCTATATGAAAATATTCCATGAAAATACTTTGACTAATTTTTAATATCTCCATTAAAATATTTAAATTTTAAATTCAAACATTTTCCAAATAATTTTATAATTATCTTACTTGAAATTTTTAGAAAATTCATAGCAGGCTGATATCATAAGATTCGATCAATTTTTAGGACCTCAAAACATTTGATTTAGCATTAAATCCAAAATACTTATATTTATATAATTTCAATACATTTCTAAAAATTCAAATATCGCCTTAATACAACTTTTGTAGCATGATATATCATCAAAAATAAATAGCTAAAATATTATGGAAGTTTTAGAATGTTGTAATGACTTCAAGCCAAAAAAGAGAATATCAAACTACTGATTCAACTTTTGTTGTAGTTGAATGAAATGAAGATAAATTTATTATCTATCCATCATAATAATAATCACTTAATTATGAGTTATTCAAATCCAGTTATGATCAAAATATCAAGAGATAATAAAACTATAAATGCTTAAGATAAACATATAAATAATTGAGGCTTCAGTATATTTAAATTCTGAAAGATGATAGATAATTCCACATTGAGATATTATTCAAGCGATAATAAAATAATTCATACAATATAATCTTCATGTAACTTTAATCATGACTGCATTGATGCCTAATAAAATATAAAGTCCACATAATTCATAAAACGATTCATAACGACGTGAGGTATATCACCAATGTGAGGATCTCGAATGTTAGGTATATTCCAAATGTGTGGTTCCAAATGCAAGTTTCATTCAAAATGTGAAGTTCTAAACATGAGGTTCACTCCAAAAATGAGCTTTATGAATGTGGGTATGATTCTAAATGTGAGGTCTCAAACATGAGTATGGTACCCAATGTGGGGTTCTAAATGTGAGGTTAATGACTAATGTAGGGATCATTTCCTTTATGAAAAATATAATTTTTATCCAAGTGAATAATTAAGATGTTGTATGCACTTTAACATTTTTTTCAACATTAAAGTGAGATAAGCAATAATATTATAAGAGTAAAATAAAATAATAAACAAACAATAAAAAATAGTAAATATTAAAAATGAAAGAAAAAACTTAATAAATGAAAATAATAAAAAAGGTTTTATTATTTATTAAATAATGAGTGTTTTATTAATTATCAAAATAATTTAAATAATATGGGTTTTAATAATTATAAAAATAATATAAAAAGAGTGTAAAGGAGCTACACAACATGGATATCATCCATTTCAAAGGGAAACATGTGAATCTTAAATGAGGGGTCACTTGAATATTAAATGAGGGGCCTTTAATGTACATTTAATTCATTTTTCCCCCTCTATTAATCGATCAACACTCATCTCTTGGTGATTTCTTCAGGAAAGATGATTTTTTCAGATGACTTTAGGATGAACCTAGGTTGAAGGTTCTAGGCACAGCGGAAGCTCATGGGTGGATGTTCCCACTTGTCCTTTTGTCATTATCAATGATCAATCCGGGATCAATACGATGATAAACGCCAGACTCCACGAATCGAATCACAGAAATAGACAAAAAAGAACGGTCCTGGAACCACAAACGAGGATCGTCATAGGTTGATTGTAATTAATTTAATTAATTAACAATAAGTACCTTTTATGGTGTTCTTTCTTTGTTGATATTTCTGATCACGTTCTGATATGATTCGTCGTTGCGTTGTAGAAGCCAAGTGTAGACTTCCTCTAGCGGTGATCCACATGTGCACCACGTATCTCTGGACGTCGCAAAAGGAATCTTCGGGTGCTAGTGTGGAGAAGCCTTTGCTTGTGTTGTCCACCTTAGATCGTCTTGATCCAATGGATGAGGATCTCTCTCGGTCTTGAGAGCGTTCTTGGAGGAATGAGTTCTTTCAGCCTTGAAAGGATTCTCTAGAATTGTTGTGCACAACGATTGGGGAAAAGTGTTGGGGTTGTGAGGATATTTATAATCGGGTTTGAGGTTATAGAGTTATGAAAATAAATAAATGCGTTACGCATTTTATTTATTTCATTAACTCTTATTTAAAACCCCCATGTCGAATAATTAATTCCTTGACATGCTCCCACTATGATTATAAAAAATATCATTTAATAAAACAATATTATATCCTCAAAATCCCGACTGGAAAAACTACACGACGTGTAATCATTAATACACGGTGTGTACTTGTTTTTCATAAAAAACTACATGGAATGTAATCATTAATACACGGCATGTACTTTTTTTCATTTCCTTTCCAAAATGAAAACTACACGGCATGTAATCATTAATACATAGCATGTGCTTGTTTTTAAAATAAAAACTACATGGCATGTAATCATTAATACACAGCATGTACTTGTTTTCATTTTATTTTCCTCCAACATTAAAACGATTTAGGCTTCTTTGAATAATTATTAAACCACGTACGGGAATAATCTTTATTCTACTTGAGATACTTGAATATACTTAGTGTGTGACCCTCTAGGCCTCTTTCTCGTTGGCATTAGGCGGGCTTGCCTAAAGTCCAAGATTACTATCTAACAACGGGCCAAGGCACCCAAGAGAAAGAAGTTGATGCCGCATTGACGTGTCACCTCATACGAATGCTTACCATGTAATTTAATCCCTTTGTCTCAATATCTCATCAAGTAGGTTTCATGGCAGTATCATAAACCTATATGCTTGATCTGTCATTCTTTGACTTCCATAAATAAACTTTTCATTACACTATGGCCATGGAATTTGGGCGACAGTTTTATTTCAATCAAAGGGCCCGAGATATCTACTTCCATAAATATGGAAGGGACAAATCCTTCCTCGACTTATCCATTAACAACATGTCATTCGTGACGCACCCAACGTACCCTACTTCCCGCCAACTATCTTCATGATGGTTTTCGTTAGTAAATCTAAGTGTGTGAGTCATGACATGAGTTAATGATAATCTTATAATCTAAGAACCATTAAACACGCTCATAGATAGCAATGTCCGATGACACCAAGACATGTGTAATTACTACTGGTAGGTCTGTTCTCATAATCTCCCATCTTGGAGATTACCAAATGTGAACTCCATGAGAGAGAGTCTCATCTTCTTAAGAGTACTCACGCATGAAGGTCTGTATACTATGTGTCCTATAATAGTATGTCATCCAACTATAGAACTTTATTTAAGAATATTGTTATGGAATTTTAAGATTCTCATCATAGAGGGGATCTGTCATGACCTTATTAATGTAACAAATATTCTAGGACATTATTATATTATAGTCATACAGAACAATGAACAATATATAATAAGTGTACATTCATGTAATCAAAGTACAAACAGTTGGTTCTCAGGACACCAACTCTAACAAACTCCCACTTGGACTAGATCCAACTACCTACGAATTTTAGTTCTCTAGACCTCACATGATGATCATGTTTCTTCTAAGTCAAGGCTTTAGTCAAGGGGTCCGCCACGTTTTCTTCCATGTAAATACTGTTCACTTCAACTTCACATCTCTGAGAAAAATCCCTCAAGATATGATACTTCTGAAGTATGTTCTTTGTCCGCTGATGTGACCTTGGCTCTTTTTCAAGTGTCACCGCTGCAGTATTATCACAATAGAGTGTGATAAGGTCTTTACTATTAGGTACTACATCCAACTCTTAGACGAATCTTCACATCCATACTGCTTCTTTAGCTGCCTCAAAAGCTGCGATATACTCGGACTCTACTGTAGAATCTGCTACTATACCTTGCTTTGAGCTCTTCCAGCTCACTGCACCTCCATTCAAACTGAATATGTATCTAGTCTGTGACTTCATGTCATCTTGATCAGTCTGGAAACTATCATCTACATGTCCTCTGATGACTAGTTCCTCATCTCCTCCATAAACCAGGAACATATCCTTAGTACGCCTCAAATACTTAAGGATAGTCTTGACTTCCATCCAATGGCGGTCTCCTGGATTAGCTTGATATCTGCCTATCGCACTTAATGCGTAAGCAACATCTGGCCTTGTACATAGCATAGCATACATGACTGACCCAATCACGTATGTGTAACGGATCCTTGCCATTTTCTTTCTTTCCTCATGTGTCTAAGGACACATTTTCTTGGAAAGATGAATGCCATGTGACACTAGCAACAATCCCCTCTTGGACTATTCCATACTGAATCTCTTCGGTATCTTGTCAGTGTATGTACTTTGACTCAGGCCCAACATTCTCTTGGATCTATCATGATGGATCTTGATCCCAAGAATACATGTTGCCTCGCCCAAGTCTTTCATAGAGAAGCATTTATCCAACCATGCCTTAACCGACTGTAAGATAGGTACTTCATTTCCAATTAGTAATATGTTATCAACATATACTATTAGGAAAACAATTTCACTTCCACTAAACCTTTTATAGACACAAGGCTCACGTTCATTCTTAACAAAGCCAAATTATATTACGGCTTCATCAAAATTAATGTTCCATGACCTTGATGCTTGATTTAATCCATAAATGGATTTCTGCAACTTGCATACCTTGTTAGCATCCTTTGGAGTCACAAACCCTTCAGGTTGTGTCATGTAGACATCTTCCTGGAGGTTCCCATTAAGGAATGTTGTTTTGACATCCATTTTCCAAATTTCATAGTCATGGTAAGCAGAAATGGCCAATAGGATTCTGATGGATTTCAGAATCACAACCAGTGAAAAGGTTTCATCATAGTCAATTTCTTGACGTTGTCTAAAACCTTTTGCAACCAGTTGTGCCTTATAGGTGCTGACTTGTCCCTCTATGTCTAGATTCTTCTTGAATACCCATTTATTACCAATAGTATTTACATCAACTGGAGAATCTACCAAAATCCAGACTTGGTTTTGGTGCATGGAATCCATTTCAGAATTCATGGCTTCTTTCCACTTAGCAACGTCTATGCCTTCAACTACTTCCTTATAGGTAAGAGGATCATCATTGGCAACCAATAATGAGTCACCATCCTCGGTGACAAGAAAACCATATCATTCTGGTTCTCTCACCTCTCTCGTGCTCCTACGCAGTTCTTGTGTCTCTGGAACAGATTGCTCTTCCATGAGGCTTTGTGGAATTTATTCTTGTACCAACTCTTGTGTATCTTGACCCTTGACTTCATTGAAGTCTATCTTTCTCACACTATCTCTTTTGGATATGTACTCCCTCTCAAGGAATATGGCGTGTCTTTCCACTGTAACCTTTTTATCTGAGGGATTTTATAGGTAATATCCCCTTGTTTCAATGGGATATCCTATAAAGATACACTTTGTGCCTCGGGGTGAAAGTTTGTTACCTGAAGAGGCCTTAACAAATTCTTTTCTACCCCACACATGTAAATTTGATCACATGGCTTTGCGTCCACTCCATAACTCATATGGAATACCATTTATCGATTTAGTTGGTACTTGGTTTAGTATGTGTGTTGCTGTTTGTAATGAATATTTCCAAAAGGATAATGGAAGACACACATGACTCATCATTGATCTCACCATGTCCAACAGGGTGCGGTTCCTCCTTTCACTTACACCATTCCACTGAGGTTTGTAAGGAGGAGTGAGTTGAGATAGAATCTCAAACTCCCGTAATAAATCAATGAAGTCCTGATTAAGATATTCTCCTCCTCTATCTGAGCAGAGTTTCTTAATATTCTTACCAACCTGGTTCTCAAATTCATTCTTGTATTCTTTGAACCGATCAAAAGAATCTGACTTATACCTCATTAAGTAAATATATCCATATCTACTAAAATCATCAATAAAAGTTATGAAGTACAAGATCCCACCCCTTGCTTCAACTGGAAATGGTCCACAAACATTTTTGTGAACTAATTATAGAATCTCTTTAGACCTTTCACCTTTCCCACTAAATGGGGATTTGTTTATTTTGCCTTGTAGACATGCATGACATACACCAAGTGGTTTTAGTTCAAAAGAATCTAAATACCCATCTTGATGTAATTTTTTCAAACGTTTCTCATTGACATGACCGAGCCAGTGATGCCAAAGTTGGGTGTAGTATGAGTCATGAGAATTAACTTTTTCATCGATTTCCATTACTTGGTTTGTGTAATCTAACACATAAAGGTCCTTATATAAATGTGCCCTATCAAAATAAATGTTATCTTCATAAAAGTAGCAATATTCATTTCCAAACTTGAAGATGAATCCATCGATATCTAATATGGATATTGAAATAATGTTTTTGGTTACAGAGGGTACATAATAACATCATTTCAATACCAAGACCACCCCTGTGGGCAATGTGAGGTGGTAGTATCTGACAGCTACAATAGCGAATTTGTCTCCATTATCTGCTCGCAGATCCACCTCACCTCGGTTAATCTTTCTGAATATACGTGGTTCCTGTATTTGGATACAGATATGAGTACCAAAAGCAGTATCTAATACCCAATTAGTAGAAATAGATAGATTTCATTCGATAACAAATGCACCTAAAGCTTCCCCTTTCTTCCTTTTTTGGGTGCAGTTCTTCTTCCAGTGGCCCTTCTTGCCACATGTGAAACAAACAGCCTCTTGTTCTCTTGCCTCCCCTTTGATCTTCCTTTTCTTGGAAGGCATTGAAGAAACTTTGGGATTAAATCTCTTCGCCTTCCCATTCCTGAAAGTTACTGTCGGTGAGGATATTGTCTTTATCCAGAATTGATCACAGAGAAAATGTGGTTGATGAGTTTGTCATATTGATTCTACAAATTAAAAGAGCAGGTTTATCAGTACTTTCTTAATTACATTTTATGAGAAATAATAAATTTTATTAAGTCTCCCACTATTTTATCAAGTCCCAATGACCCTCACCATTAAACTCGGAATGTCCAGTTGGTTTGATATTCTAGTGTCAAGGATCCATATTCCCCTTCGCATAACCCCAACAAGGGTTGGTCAAGCTATTAGAAGGTATTTAGGTAAGCAGGTCTTTGCCAACTATGAGCTTACAGTTCCTTGATCTGTTGAGTGGACTCCCCAATCCTGAAATCCTGACTTGGATTTTCTCAACACTTGCCTTCATTTTACAACAAGTCTAGAAAGGGAAACTCCTCTTGATGTAAAATGTTTAATTCAACCCGAAACTTTCATAATATCTTCCTTTATAAAATTAAATGTCCCAACAAGGGTTGGTCAAACACGTAGTTTTATTGATTCTTGCCCTTAATAAAGTAATGGAAGGATTGGTCTGACTTAATATGGTATTTGAGGGATTTTATTCTTTATTCATAGTTTTGAATTATCACATGCTTGTTAATGTTAATTGATGCTTTCTTAAGTGATTAACCATGTTCTGATAATGTTTACGCATAGTCTGGTTTTTATTTTATTTTATCTTTTCATGTTTGTTTATTTCATTAATTATGTTATCACGACAACATGTACATAATAAATAAACCATGAAATCAGACAGAAATAAAATAATATGGCATGATCATGAGATTCTATTGGTTAGCTTATCTAACAGTTTTGATAAGCTAACCCTGACCTAGGGAAAACACCTTGAACCCGATGGTTCGTGTTTTGCAGCTCCCACCTATACACCTTTGTATCTTCTTATGTTGGTTTCACCTTATCTTTGGATTTTGAACCATCTTCTATGGATTTGGAGATCCTCCATTACATGGGGTTTACATGAAAGAAACCATGGGCATGCAAACCCTACATATTATTGGAAGAAGGCTCACAAACCAACGAATTTAAATTAAATAAATTTAAATGAAACCATACACACACAAAGGGTCTTTGGTCTAGATCATGATCATCCATAGCATGCAACGATATTTACGCATATTTAGTATTAAAATTCTTTTAATCGTTCTATTATTCAAGATAAGTTGCGCTTGAATTCAATTAATTATGATCTTATAATTAATCAATTCTTTATCTTAAATTCCTTTCTGAATTTCCTTGAGATTCTTCTCATCCATATTCCTTGTACGTGTCTTTGTACTTTGGAGGAAATCTGGTGAAATTCTATTTCTGGAAATTACACGGCGTGTAGGCTATATTACACGGTGTGTATTTGTTTTCACCCTTTATCCAAAGTACATGTCGGGGCTTTGGCGTGTTTTATGTACTTTGGAAATTTTGGAGTACATGGTGTGTAGATTAATCTAACATGGCGTGTACTTCCTTGTTACGTGGTTACTGGCCTGTCAATCCCGTGTACGCGGTACGCAGCTTCTCCTTGAACATAGTTTCACCTAGGCTAGATCGGACTACATGAAGTGTTGATTCAACATACACACTGTGTATTCTAGTTTCCACGCGCCGTTCATTTCTGGTCAACACAGTGTAATAAATACTTAGGTATACTCAATTCACACGGTGTGGTTTGGAAGACCAGTACCAGTTTGTTGAACCTAAGTACACAGCGTGTAGTTTTCACTACACGTCGTGTATTCTTGTGTTGTATAGACATAAAGAGAGGCTCCTCTGGATGAGTTCCTCATTTTTATTTTAATCAAAATTAAAATTAAAAGTTCATTTTTGTGATGTGAATCGAGAAATGTAGGAGGAAGAACAGATCTCGTTCATTCAGATTTATAGAATGATTTATCTTGAATTGAATCAAATGTAAATGTGTAAATTATCAACGAAAATTAAATAATTATAATCAACGTTGTAACCTCCCTCTGATACCATTTGAAGTTTTCGGGCGTAGCGAAAGCTCGTGGGTGGATGTGTCCACTTGGCCTTTTGTCATTAACAATGATCAATATGGGATCAATACGACGATAAACGCCAGACTCCACAGATCGAATCATAGAAATAGACAAAGAATAAGAACAGTCTTGGAACCACAAATGAGGATCATCACAGGTTGATTATAATTAATTTAATTAATTGACAATAATTACCTTTTATGGCGTTCTTTCTTCGTTGATATTTCTGATCACGTTCTGATGTGATTCGTCGTTACGTCGCAGAATCCAAGTGTAGACTTCCTCTAACTATGATCCACACGTGCACCACATATCTCTAGACGTTGCCAGAGGAATCTCCGGGTGCTAGCATGGAAAAGCCTTTGCTTGCATTGTCCGCCTTAGATCGTCTTGATCCAATGGAGGAGGATATATCTCAGTCTTGAGAGCGTTCTTGGAGGAAGGAGTTCTTACGGCCTTGAAAGGATTCTCCAGAATTTTTGTGCACAACAATTGGGGAAAATTGTTGGGGTTGTGAGGATATTTATACTTGGGTTTGAGGGTATAGAGTTATGAAAATAAATAAACGTGTTACACGTTTTATTTATTTCATTAAATCTTATTGAAAACCCTCATGTCGAATAATTAATTCCTTGACATGTGCCCACGCTGATTATAATAAATATCATTTAATAAAACAATATTATATCCTCAAAATCTCGACTGGAAAAACTACACGGCGTGTAATCATTAATACATGGCATGTACTTGTTTTTCATAAAAAACTACATGGCATGTAATCATTAACACACGACATGTACTTGTTTTTCATTTTTTTTCCAAAATGAAAACTACACGGTGTGTAATCATTAATACATGGTGTGGGCTTGTTTTTAAAAAAACTACACGACGTGTAATCATTAATACATGGCGTGAACTTGTTTTCATTTTATTCTTCCTCCAATATTAAAAATATTTAGGCTTCCTTGAATAATTATTAAACCATATATGGGAATAATATTTATTCTACTTGAGATACTTGAATACACTTAGTGTGTGACCCTATAGGCCTCTTTCTCGTTGGCATTATGAGGGATTTCCTAAAGTCCAAGATTACTGTCTAGCAACGGGTCAAGGCACCTAAGAGAAAGAAGTTGATGTTGCATTGACGTGTCACCTCATACGAATGCTTACCGTGTAATTTAATCCCTTTATCTTAATATCTCATCAATCAGGTTTCATGGCAGTGTCATAAACCTATATGCTTGATCTGTCATTCTTTGACTTCCAGAAATAAACTCGTCATTATACCATGGCCATGGAATTTGGGTGACAGTTTTATTTCAATCAAAGGGCCCGAGATATCTACTTCCATAAATATGGAAGGGAAAAATTCTTCCTCAACTTATCTATTAACAACATGTCATTCGTGACGCACCCAACATACCCTACTTCCCACCAATTGTCTTCGTGAAGGTTTTCATCAGTAAATCTAAGTGCACGAGTCATGACATGATTTAATGATAATCTTTCAGTCTAAAGACTATTACACATGCTCATAGATAGAAATGTTTGATAACACCAAGACATGCGGAATTACTATTGGTGAGTCTGTTCTCATAATCTCTCATCTTGGAGATTACCAAGTGTGAACTCCATGAGAGAGAGTCTTGTCATCTTACGAGTACTCGCACATGACGGTCTGTATACTATCTGTCCTATCATAGTATGTCATCCAACTGTAGAACTTTATTTAAGAATATTGTTATGGAATTTTAAGGTTCTCATCAGAGAAGGGATCTTCCATGACCTTATTAATGCAATAAATATTCCAGAACATTATTATATTATAGTCATGTAGAACAATGAACAATATATAATAAGTGTAAATTCACGTAATCAAAGTACAAACAGTTGGTTCTTAGGACACCAACTCTAACATAGGTGAGAATAAAATCCTCACTTCTTGTTGTTATCAAGGTAGGTTCATCCAACCTAGCTAGGAGATTGAAACTAGGGAGGTAGAGGCTTGATCCTGCTAATCAATGTTGTACGGATTTGAATACCCTTGGAGCCAACAACAAGCACAACTAATTATTCTTATTCAATTCTTATGCATGTTTTCTCCTCTAATGATTGATCCAATCTGAGGTAGGTCTTTGTTTTTATTGGATTCTTTATCCATTCTTGATTTTTGTAACAAACACGAATTAATTTAATTAAAAATTAATTTATAAATTATTGTTTTTTGAATTACCCATTAAGTATTTTCCTTTTCCTGTAATTTGGAATTTTATTTTATTTTGAAATTTTTGTTTATCCTTATCATTCTTTGGATTCCATAGATGATGGAAAAATGAACATGACCTTCATTTGATGCTTACATTTGTGTTTTGTGCCTTTCTCCCTCTATTCCTTGTTCATTGTTGGTGTTCGATTGACCGGTGAACTGAATATATCTGAAAACCTATTTTATGGTGCAGTTGAATCTATATTTTTGTGGATTTTTTATGAAGGTTTGGTTTCATGATTGGAGATATGATGGTATCGTTATAGTGATAATGAAAATTCAATAGCGGTGCGGGTGATGGTGGTTTGGTGAGCCGGATCATGTGGGTGTTTCTTTCTAGTGGTGCGATGATGGTGACTCTAACACGGTTTACATGATTCATCATCATTTTGGGTGAGAATCATGGTGGAAGTAGAGTATCCAATAGTGCAAGTGAATATGAGTGAAATATATAGAGTTTTTGGGAAATTCCAACCCACGCGGTGTGAAGTTTGGAAGAACATACATAGTGTGGACCCCTCCTTACGACGACTAGACTTTCAGGCTGGGAAAATATCACATGACCAAGTTCTTTGACTACATGTCATGTGAATCTTGGGTTGGATTTGGTATTAGCGTGAGTGTGATCCCTCAAACTAACTTAGTATGGGTGTGTGCCCTAATTTTCTATTTCCATAAGGATATAGTGAGGCATCCTGCCTATGCAGAGGATAAATGATCCCCTTTACGGGCTAGTATAAGATAGAGCCATGTATCCCTTTTTTCTACCTAAGGTGTGATGTTCTATCCTTTTCTTCCTTAGGTTGGGTCAGGTATCTCGTGACTGACATCCAAGGTGTGTGATCCCCTTCCTAGTGGGTTATTCTGGATAGGGTTAGGCATCCCCCATAATCCCTGGGCATGATCCCCTACCTAAGTATCTTTCTCTTGTGAGTGTCATCGATTTTGGAAGGACTCGTGGATCAAGTTCCCTTGAACAAGAATTACCTTGGAGATTTAATCATAATCCATAGGCTGGTAGTGAATAAAAACCTCACCCTGAGACTTGGAGTCTTCCTTTGATCATATCTGGGTTTATCTTGTTTCCCTTTGCTGAGTGACTTAGAGTTGATACTCTCTCTTGATTCTTTGTGTTTGGTGTTTTTGGGGTGTCCTACTGGGTATGTTTATACTCACCCCTCCATGAGATCTACCCACACATGTCGTGTCTTATGCAGATGATGTTGGTAACGGGCATGTATTGGAAACCATAAAAATTGAGAATTTAAAATTTTAATGTTGTAATCAACATCATTACGTCATTTCCATTATTAATTTTGTTTGGTTATAACCCAAGGATCTTTACATGAATTAATTATGCATAAAAAATAAAACAAAGAAATTACCTATTTCAATCTGAATTTGTGCTCGATGTCTGCTCATCATCCACGATCCTTGCTTGAAGGAACTGAATATGATTCCCTCTAGATCATCCACACATTCTTCAAAATTCTACAAGAGCATCGATCGTCAAATTCTAGGTGCTATCATAGAAATCTGATGATGTCTTTGATGTCCCAATGATCACCTCTACAACGATCCATTAATCCATGAAGATGAACTTTGATCGAAGTCTTGGATCGAGAGATTCTATCTCTAGGATATGGGATAGAGGACAGAGAGGCTCTCATCTATCGTGTGATGAATATTAAATCACATGTGATTTTATCTACCTTATAAAGTGAAATATATATAATACCTAAGAATTGACTCCCTGACCACTGAATATATATTTCCCACTATATTAGCTACAAATAGCATCTTATGACCACTTTACTTAGTCATAAAAATCATTTATATTTTTATCACTATATTATAATTTAATAAATATATTACATGATAAATTTGATCCAATTCCCAAAAATATTAAACGAACCTTGAATATTAAAACAATATTCATTCGTATAATATTTTTCCATGTATTTTAATAATTTTAAACACATTTGATAAATAAATTCAGTTCCCCTTATTATAAAATTGAATAATATGAATTTATTTATTCTTTATTGATTGTATACTCTCAAAAATCTCCCACACCTCATGGTGGGGCCCACCATATCCTATACTTCTATCCATCAGAATATGATAGATTTTTAATGCGCTTAATGTGTGACCATCTAGGACCTTATCTCAATAGTTTTGCATACTATTCATAGACTAGAAACATAGTATAGAAATCCATCAATGACTCTAAATAAATAAGGAAAAGTCATAACAATGATAACCTTTCCTACAAAAACACACCATGTAATATAATCTCTTTATCTCATGGTATCTCATAAAGTAGGATGAGCACTTTGTGTCATCATCCTTTCTTGATTTATTATTCATTGATCTAACTGGGTGTACTTACCTTCTTCTACCATGACTATGGATTTAGTGAAGGTACTGACATCTTAATCAACTAGGCCAAAGATACCACTTCCTTTCAGAAGTTTCAAATTATTTCTTGATTATTCAATCAATGTCATACCACCAATAACACACCCAATGCAAGCCACAACACTATTAATTCAATGCCATAGTTTTTATCTTACATCAAAGTATGTGAAAAAATGGTTTACATTGATAATAATCTCAATTCAGGAGACCATTACATATGTTCACAGATTGAAACTACTAATAACACCTAAAACATGTGGTGTTCATATTGGCGGGTCAGTCCTCATGATCTCATCTACTCGAGATCACCAGCTGATAACTTCATGAGAAGAAGTCTCAATAATTATGAGCCCCCAACACCTGATAGTATAACATCATCTATTTCCAGTCAGTATAATGTATTTAAACCATAGGATATATGCTTAAGATTAATATCACGATATCTCGAGGTTCTCATTATAGCATGGGAACTACTATAACCTTTTGATATGATAAATAATCTATACAAATTACCATTTAAATAGTGGACGCATAAATATCAACACTATTATGGGGATTTTACATCATAGATAACTTACTATATACATGATATGATAATCAAAAAGTATTATTTATTTGGGTCTAGGGAACCCACTATTATAAAAAAAATTCCTACTTACACTAGATCCAACTTGTTAATCAACTTTGTTAGCTATCACATGATAATATAATACTTATATTGAGTTATATATTTATTCATTGGTCCCATCACATCTTTGTTGCATGGTTATTTTGTTATATTTTACCTCACCTCCTTGAGTAAGACTCCTCAAGAGGTGATATCCCTGAGTAAATTCATTTTGTCCACTGTCAAAAATTTGACATCTTGGCTAGTACCAGTAGTAAGATTATTATAATTTATAATATTATAAAAAATTAATTACTAGGTGTGATTCCAAAAACTGGAACAAATCATTGTGTATTATACACTACTTTTTTAGCCACCTCAAAAGTCTAAATGCACTCGTTATTTGTAGATATGGCTACCATGATCTTGAATGAGCTTATCCAACTCATTACCTTAGCCTGACTATGATATTATATCATATTGATCTATAAAAAGACTAGTTTGTGTCCCCTTATAACTAGTATCCCTTTTTCTCCACATGCCATGTACATATATTTTGTACTTTCTCAAGTATAATTGGATAGTTATGACTACTTCCCATGAAATTCTCCTAGATATAGCTGATATTTACCTACCATTAAGTATATGTTGGAAGTATCATATATATAACATAACATGGAATATGTGATAGATCCATTGATAGTGATTATGGAATTATACTCACCTCTTTAATCTCCTCCTATGCCCCATGCATGTCTTCTTGGAGAGATTTATGCCATGTGACGCTAGTTAAAATTTTATCTCGAATTGTTCCAACTTGTATTTTTCAATACCTTATTAGCATATATATTTTTGACTTGGTCTAAGCAACCCATTAAATCTACATCAATTGATCTTGTTCCCTGGAATTTAGGTTAAAACTTTAAGTCAATCTCTTGAGAGTTAATTTCATTCTAGTTTTAACTAACTGTAAGACCAATATATGTTTTCCATATGTTATCAAATATATTTTTCTTAGAAAACTGTGATGCCCCCACTAACCTCTTGTAGACACATGGAAAAAATCATTTCAAATGAATATTATATGATCTTGTTTCTTAATTCAATCCAAAATTGTATTTTAGTAACTTTCACCCCTTATTGGCATTATATAGTGCCACCAACACTTTTTGGTTACATTGTATAGAAACCTTCTAAGATTGGTGGTCTTGAAATCCAATGACCAATATAAGGATCATAGAAAGTAGCTATGAAAAGTAAAATTCTAATGGATTTAGGAATAACAAATTGTTATTATCAATCAATCATTATTAGTACCATGCTTGTACCACCCATGTATAATCTCACTTGAATACCTACTGCAGTATTCAAAATAATAAGCCCCTTGTACTTTGATACATGGAATCCATTATATAATTTTAATTGATCTTGTCAATTTTTAAAAATTATCATATACTTCTTACTTTTAGGATTCATTATTCTCAATGAATAAAGTATCACCAACCATGGTGAATGCAAAACCATTACCATGGTTTTATCCTTCCTACATATTAAGTGTATCTAGAACATTCCCTTTTTGTGATCTCTTATAGAATTTGTTCCTATTCTAGCTAGTTGTGCATATTCAGTATTGACTAAATTCAAGTCAATTTTTCTCCCACTATCTCAAATAGAGATGTGCACCATTTTCTATAAATATAGTCTATTACTTGACTATCACTTTTCTATATTAGGGTTCTTGTTTAATATCCTAATAAGACTTTAGGATAATTATATTTGATGCACATTGTGTTTTTTTTAATGCAAGTTTGTTTATATCCTTAACAAACTCTTTGCATCTAAACACATGTCATTATGACATTATGGGTTTTCATCATACCATAACTCATATGATATCCATTTTTCATTATCGTTGGTATATAGTTATGTGATAATGCTATTATTTTCCAAGCATGTCTCAGATAATGGAAGTATTTGCAATGAATATAAATTTTAACATTGATTATCCTTTTACTTTCATTGTGACTTTGATGTGTATAAAGAAATATGAATTTAGGAATTATTCCATTCTATATTTAAATGATTGATGTTTTCATGTAAGACTTGCCATCAAATCCCCTTACCAACATCATAAATTTGATGTGTATGAGATAATGTGTGTTTATAAATTACTTCATGCTACATTATAATGATTGATGAATGCTTGGTTAATATATTCTTCAACACATAGGTCTAAATTTACTTATATATTCTAACCATTAATATTCCATACTTTACTTTCCATTAATTAAAACACTTAAAGGATTATTATGAATTATAGTTACCACTTTCTTATCCTTGGAATAGTTCAGGCTCTCTAGCTGAAATAAATTTGAAAGCTTTGTGGCTTACCTTTATTTCTAAAGGTTTATTTATCCAAAACTAAGTAAGTAAATGTGTTGATAATACCTAAGTTCTTTAACTCCAAAGAGTCTAAATACCATACTGGGTATATCCTTGAAAACTGCTTATTTTTTATAGACAACGTATTTTCTTGACACAACTAGGTATTAGAGTCTTAATTTTTTATATTCATCATATATTGTTAATGACTCATGTAATAATAGACTCTTAATTGAGTATTAGATACTACAAACAACATTCATTCCAAAACTGGGATAATGTCTCTTTGTGTCCAATGGACACATGAGATGATGTTTTTGGTAATATTCAATAAATTTTAACTAGAGTCGTTAAACTTAGCAATTAAAAGTTATGTACTTCTCACCACTGACTTAGGAATCACCCTTTCTCAGCTTCTTGTAGAATTCACTTTACTTATTGTAACGTTTCTTTACTTGCTTGGTTACTATATTTGAATACACATATGTGATAGGAATATTTTATTTAATACTCACAAATTATATCAAAAACATTACATACAATGATGAATATACCTGAAGAAGAAGTGACTACTTGTTTCTTCAATTCAGTTCATTGCATTTTATCTTACATAGAATTATCTCACAACATGCGAAGTAAATAACCTCTTGTATGATGATTAACCTCATTAGTTTAAAATTCATTGTGAAGGTTACTTTTTCATCACACTTTCCATTGGACTTTTTGCATTATCTTTCAACTTGTTCACCATAAGAAATAAATATTGATCTTTCTTTGAGTTCTTACCAACTTGGAGAACCTTACCCAAAAGGTAATGAAGGATTTTCTCCATGTTATACATTTTGTAATCTTAGACGAGACTAGAGTAGTTGGTTGAAAATGATATAAGAATGGGATGTACTGAAATACAGTAACATGTCTTTCAATTTACACATATTCAGTGTAATCGTCATCTCATTTAATTTCTTACTTCACTTTCTCCTTGTAGACGGTTCAGAGATGAGACAATGTGATATAACCATCCATGTCTACATGAAGTATCCACAACTCATTAAACATTAATGATGGCATTATTATGTAAGCATCAAATGTTTCATACATAAGTCTCCTATAAAAATCTTTTACACCCTCGCTTCCTGAGGTAGTTCAACGGGTATTGGGGGCCCTAGCATCTTAAATTTCCTATATCGTAGTATTATACACTAGTGTTTGTACTGCTTTTGGAAACTCATGTCGTTGAGAACATTGACTTTTTCCAATAATAATCGTAGTTTATATATGGTATTACTTGCCATTGTTCTATAAAAACTTAAGCAGATAAGTACTTTTATCTCGATTGTCGATTAATTAAATCATAAAATGTATCTCACTATTTTATCAAACCCTAGTAGCTCTCACTACTAGACTCGGAATACTCAGTAGTTAGAGTATTCTAGTGGAAAGGATCCCTGAAACCTCTCCTCATAGTCAAGTTATGGCTATGCCACTATTTATAGAGTTTCAAGATAGGCGTTTGACTGATCAACCACATTAACTTGCAACTCCTTAATCTATTGAATGAGGTCTCAGCTTCTAAAAATTGAAACCTTGATTTACTCAACGCTTTGCCTCTAAAGATGCAATAATTTAGTTATGCCTACTTCTTTGTAGTCATCTTTAGTTAATTCAGCTCATCGTTATCATAAAAACTCCCCAGTAGTAGGAGATACTCTCAACTAGGGCTGACGAACACCCCGTAGACCTTGTTTTGTTCAAATTCGAACAAAAAAAGGCATTATGACTTAATATTATTTTGAGGATTTTTTATTATTTCTTGATGAATGAAATCATTTTCTATCTGATATGCACATACTATGTGATCACGCTCACAACGGACTATTCAATAAATAGAAAACATTCATCGTGTCTTAATTTGTTTTAATCTATGCATTAATCATTTATTATTTCATGTGATCTGCTCACTTGCATACTCACTAAAAATAATAAGCAAAACATAAATTAAATAAATGATGCGACTAATCCTGAGCATTTAATTTTGGTTGATTCATTTATTCTCAATGGATCAACCATGACCCTAGGGGTAAAATACCTTAGTCGTCTCTGACTCGTATCGCAACTCGCACCCCAGTCCAATGTATCACCATCTTGTTTAGAATATTTCCCCATATCGACATGGTCCACGTCTTACAACGTACTCATCTAGATACATAAATAATCACACGCAGATGGGGTGGTCTCGAGAAGAGAAAAATTCATATAGAATAATAATGATGAACGTGAAAACCCTTATACATATTAGACGAGTAAAGAGGATATATTGATCATCAAAATAAATTTAATTATTACATGCATCTCACACAAATTGCAATAAAAAATTAAATGAATTAATTTCCAGACATACATTGGTTGTCCATTACTCAAGATCATTTGATGCGCAAGTTAATTATGTAATAAAAATTAAATTGCAATAAATTTATGCCGAAGGCGTTAAATGAATTAAAATAATTCATTTAATTTTAATTTTAATCTTATTCACTCAGTCCCGATTAATTTTTAATTTATATATTTTTTAATTTTCTTTGATTTAAAATTATACCTTGTTTTTGAAATATATATTTGTGTGTGTTTGTGTAAACTCTTTCTTTTTTTGGGCCCTCATTAGCCCATAAAACACTGAAAGAGGTTGAAAGTCTGATCTTGACTCGAAATGGACCCGTAAGATTGAGCAAACCCCACCCGTTATGGTCTGGGTTGGACCAACTTGACTTAGCCCATAGTCAGCTAATTTCCAGGAGGTCGTGCATAACCAAATAGGGAAGAGGAGTTTTCAGATGCGGTGGTTCTGGTCGGCGTAGGGTCGTGCAATGAGGGAGAAAACTAAAGCTACAAGAGGTGTCGACGGAAGAGGATCGATAGTGGGAACCAAATCCGCGGTGGCGCACGGCGATGCAATGATGGGGAGGGGGCTTGTTGGGGTTGTCGCTGCTAATCCAAGATGGTAGGGTGGCCGAGGGTAGCCAACAATGACTGGGTAGGTCGGATGGAGGCCAAAGCTAGGGTGGTTGGTGGGAGGCGGCAGTCGATCTGGCACGGAAGGCTGAGCATCGGCGATAAAGAAGGTTGGACCACGGTGAAGCGTGAGGCCAGGGGGAATCGCCGACGTGTTGAGGAGGTGTCAGTTCTATAGGATATGGCTCGACAGGGATGGCGGCAGCTCGGCGCGGAAGTCCGGTGGGAGGCGGCGGGGTAAGCTCAGTTGGACTACCGACACAAATATAAAAAAATGACTTAGTCCCCCCCATTATTGGCCCTCTTTTGTGTGTGTGTCAGCTGTCCGCTATGATCACAGCTCTCCACCCTCTTTTACAAAATGTTTTTTGTTTGTTTGTACTAATACCCACATCCTTCCCTTTTATATATAATATTTTATTTTCATTTTTATCTTTGTCCAAAATCCTACCCATGGGATTAGGATTAATTATTATTATTATTATTGTTGTTGTTGTTTTTCTTTATTAGGGACACCCGCACCGAAAAAACCCTATTTCAACTACCGGAATATAGGGTTAACCATAAAACACCACTACTTAACATCTCACTTTTGAT
Source organism: Viscum album (assembly GCA_963277665.1). Classification (NCBI taxonomy): domain Eukaryota; kingdom Viridiplantae; phylum Streptophyta; class Magnoliopsida; order Santalales; family Viscaceae; genus Viscum; species Viscum album. The sequence continues at coordinate 1,070,429,983 of OY728139.1, read as the reverse complement.
TTGGCCACCGAAAAACTAATAATGTGTGTGTGTTCATCATTTGTTTAATTACCCACATCTTTGGTCCATATTTTGATATTTGGATGGTCATATCTCAGTCATCTGATATCATATTGGATCGCCATCTATAACATTGGTACCATTGTGATGCCCTCTACATTAATTTATTACAAATTTAATTTTTCCCTGGCTTAAATCATCACATGTTTGCTCTGATACCAATTGTTTGTATTGTGTGCGCAACAGGGTGCCTGAAAAAATTGGGAATTTAAAATTTTAATGCTGTAATCGACATCGTTACATCATCACCAACATCAACATTGTCCGATTACAACCTGAGGATCTTTGTGTGAATGAATTAAGCATAAAAATTAAAATAAAGAAATTACCTTTTTTATCTAAAGTCACACTCGACATTTGCTCGTCACCGATGATCATTGCTTGAAAGAACCAAAGTTTATTCCCTCTAGATCATCCACACGTACTTAAAAAGTCTGTCGGAGCATCGATCATCGAATTCTGAGTGTTAGCACATAAATCTAACGATGCATTCAACGTCTCGACAATCACCATTGTATCGATCCATCAATCTATGAAGCTGAACTTCAATCAAAGTCTTATAGAGATTCTCTCTTTAAGATATGGGAGAGAGGAGAGATAGTCTTTCATCCATCGTACAGTGAATAGTAAGCCGCATGGGAGCCTCTCTGCCTTATATAGTGCAATATATATAATACCTGATAATTGGATCCCCGGTCTCTGAATATATATTTCCCACTATATTAGTTATAAACATCTTATGACCGCTTTACTCAGTCATAAATGTCATTTATATTATTATCACTTTTTTATACTATAATAAATATATTACGTTATAAATTTGAGTCATTAACTTGACTTGATATTCCGACAAATATTAAATGAATCTTGGATATTAAAATAGTATTCATTTATATCATATTTTTCCATGTATTTACTTTAATACCTATAAATACATTTAATAAATAATTTATGTATCAACTATTCTAAACTCGAATAATATGAATTTATTCTTCAACAATCATATATTCTTTGACGTCTCTTGAGCCCCGTGGTGGGGCCCACCATGTCCTATACTCTTATTCATCAGAATATGTCAGACTTTTGCATACAGTTGGTGTGTGACCCTCTAGACCCTTATCTCGATAGTAGTGAATATTATTCACAAACCATGAGCAGAGTCTAACAACCTATCAAGGCCCCCGAGGATATGAGAAAAAACCATAACAACGATAACCATTCATATGAACACACGGTGTGTAATGTAATCTCTTTGTCTCGTGGTATATATTAAAGAAGGACGCACACTTCATGTCACCATCCTTTGTTGCTTTATTATTCGCTGACCTAATTGGATAAACTTACCTTCTTATACCATGGCCATGGATTTAGTGTGGGTGTTGTTATCATGATCAACTAGCTCTGAGATATCACTTCCTTTCAGAAGTGACAGATTCTTTCTTGATTATTTAATCAATGTTATACCATTAATGACGCACCCAATGCAAGCTATATCACTATGACTTCAATGTCACGATTTTTTACTTGCATCAAAGTATGTGACCAAATGATATACACTGATAATAATATCAATTTAGTAGACCGTTACACGTGTTCTCAAATAGGAACCACCGATGACACCTAAAACATGTGATGTTCCTATTAGTAGGTTAGTCCTCATGATTTCATATACTTGAGTTTACCAAGTGCAAACTACATGAGAAGAAGTCTCGATGCTTATGATCCTCCAACACCTGATGATCAAACATTATTTGTGTCCAGTCAATATGATGTATCTAGACCATATAACATATGTTTAAGATTAATTTCATGGTATCTCAAGGTTCTCATTATAGTTTAGAAATTGGTATAACCTTTTGATATGACAAATAATTTATGGGCATTACCGTTTAAATAGTGGATGCATAAATATCAACACTATTATGGTAAGTGTACATCATGCATAACACGCTGTATAAATATTACGATGATCGAAAATTACTGTTTAGTTGTGTCTATGGAACCCACTATTGCAACAGATAACAGGACTTTCAACGAAGTCCTAGGTGGATGAGCAATAGGCAGAGCTTAGTTGGGTTAGACTTACCGTAGGCAGACCCCAAAGTCACAATTCGTTAGCAGTATCCTTTTGTTACTAGGTCATACCCTTTTACTATTTTTTTAGTGGATCTGTATTTGACCCTTTGTATATTTCTGTACTCTTTTTCAATTCTCTGATGTGGGATTGGATGTTATGCACACATTTATAACATCAGTTGTTTATATTTATGCTTTATACCGATGTTTTGAGATGTGTGTGTGTGCGCGCGCGCGTGCAGATATGTTAGGTTAAGATCACTTATGTGTGTAATATGTCTACTCGATACTAATCATCAACTCCTAGCTTATTGGAGGTGGTCTTGAGGTGTCACTCTCACCTTACTACCAGCTAGGCAGGCCCTAGTGATCCGGGTCATGACATTCAACTTCACATCACGATATTATACACTAAATTTGAGTTTACAATCTACATTTGCAGACAATTTCAACTACACCACAACCAATATTCTATGACAATAACAAGACTTTGTTTCAAATTATCCACTATATGGAGGTAAGTTACCTAATAAAACTATTATTTTGTTTTATACGAGAAATGAATATGATGCTTTATACCACTACAATTTGAATTCCCCAAAGAATATAACAAATAGTTTTCATAAATTTTATTTCAGGCTACAAAAAATGCTCAACTTTAATAATGATTAGAAAACTTCAAAGTCATTGTAGCTGGTTTTTTGAATCATGCAGCTCATGTAGGAGAAAGGTTCAAACTTTGAATAGTAATATTTGGCGTTCTACCTAAAACATTATCCCACATCGACTAACACAAGGTAATACTTACTCCATCACAATTTTGACCATAAAAATATACAAATTTTTACATGAATATCACTCAAAAAAATTATTAACCCATTAACTTTAACCACTTGATTTATAAATTGATGGATTTAAAGCACAGTTGATGGTGACTAATGATACAAGATCTGTTTCGATTGTTTTGTTTAACATACAATTTATGTGGTTTATTAACAAAACTGATCTAGAGCTTTGGGAATCCCCAGTTCAAATATGTTTTCAATGTTTATGTAAAGACCCGTAAATTTCAAGGAAATTTTTTTCTTAATTTTCTTTGGAATTTTACAAGAGCGCAGTTTCTGACGGCACCTGATTCCGAGGCCCAGTGTGCCCGGAATCATTTTCCGAAGTTTGGCTCGGGTACGTTCAGTGAACAGACGAGCGGGTTTTTCTAACTTTTAAACTGGTGCTCGGAATCGAATTCTGAGGGAACTGATGGAATCGCAGCGCCGGTATTTGCTTAGAAACGCCTCTTCCGGAGTTGCGTTTGCTCGGTTTTGGTTTTTAATTTTTGGGCTTAAAGTTAAGAAATAAAATAATTGTACGACAAACTTTATTTTATTTCACTTAAGCCACTTAGAAGCCACTTGAAGCCACTTAAAGCGGCTTAAGCTGAGTTGGTCCGGATAGGATGTTATCCAAAAATATCCTACCCTCTTGGTAGGATATTTGTGGGGTGGGGCCCGCACGAGCCCCACCGTTTCTTTTCCGCTAAGTAACGCACCCACGAAAACCCGTCTTTATGAAAGTCAACTGACGCGTTTTCTTAAATTATTAACGCACTATTTAATTGGGCAGTTTTATTCGTAAATTAAATGGGCGGTTTCTTTCGTTGAATTAATTCTACGAATTAATGGGTCGTTACTTACCTCTTTTTTTCATTTGTTGGCGTAATAATAAAATAAGACCAACGCCACATCTTGAGGTTTACACGTTGGGAGGCTTTGACAGAATTCTCGTGCCTTCATCCTTCTTCGCGAAGAACGTGAAGAACGCGAAGAACGCGAAGAACGCCGGCCTCCGACGAAGAACGTCGAAACCGCGGAAATCGACGACGCGACGCCGTGTGCCGCGACGCCGACGTTTCCTATTCCGCGACGTTCTTATGCGACGTTCCTTCGTCCACAACAAAATCTTCGATCATCTGTTTGAGGTAAGAGTTTTTGGGTTTCTTTTAAAACTCCTTTGTGGTTTTTAATAACGCACGGATTTAATTATTAAAATTAAATCTGTTGTTCTTGAACCTCGGAGTTCGTCGACGCGCACCGTATTCCGCGACGACGCGACGCCCTTCCGCGACGACGCGACTCCCTTCCGCGACGACGCGACGCCCTTCCGCGACGACGCGACTCCCTTTCGCGACGACGCGACGCCCTTCCGCGACGATGCGATTCCCTTCCGCGACGACGCGACGCCCTTCCGCGACGACGCGACACCTTCCGCGACGCGACGATCGCCTCCTTCCGCGGCGATCAATTCCGCGAAGAACGCGCGTGCGACACTTGATGAGGTAGGGATTTTATTTGGATGTTTTACATTCCCGTGTTTGTTTCCGTTCAAAATGGAGAACTCGGTTCATAAAAACAATTTTAATTCATTAAAATTGTTTTCGGTTATGTATTCATGTGTTGAATAATTCTCCCGTTGTTTTTATCTAACGCGGAGGGTGCAGGCCAAACGAACACGGCCCGACAACCCTCAGTCGTTCTTCGTTGTTGTGCGAATTTGGCGGGTGATAGAAAATCATGGCGCAAGGCCGATTTGATGATCCCGCAGTGAAGAACGGAACCCGGGAGGAACAACGACGCAGACGGGAAGGAAAACAGACCACCGGAGCAACTCCGGTAGCCCGCGGAAGTTGCCGGCGGCGCCCCGGCGCGCCGCCGGACAGGGCCGCTGCGGCTGAAGCCGCGGCGGCGGCAGCCAACGGACCCGCGGCCACGCGGGTTCGGCTCGCACGCACGGGACGCAGCGACATGCCGTGTCCGCTGATCCAGCGCGGCCCCACGCGGGGCCGCGACACCTCCAACCCGCGGGGGCAGCGCCCCGCAGCATCCGCGCTGCTCGGCCGCTCGGTCGAGCCGATCCAGACCGGCCGGACCGGGTCCGTCCAGGTTGGACCGGGTCGGGTCGAACCAATCTGGGCCGACCCGGTTCGGCCGACCCAGGGGGGGTCGGGCCGGCTCAGCCCGGGCCCAGACCCCCCGCCTTCGGACCATTTTTGGTCTTTTGCCCGTAACTTGAGCTACGGGCCTCCGAACGACGCGCCGTCAGAGGAAAAGCGACCCTTGGATCGAGACCGTCATTTCGGTATATCTCATTCAAGGTTTCGAAATACTTTGGGTTCGGCCGGGTTGGTTCGTACACAAAACCAACCAGGCCCTCGGAGCGGAAACGCTCATATCTTGAGCTTCGGACGTCCGATTGACGTGTCGTCGACTTTGTTGAATTACTCTAAGTGAGACGGATCTTTTGGCATACTCCGCCCGAGGTTTAGACGTAGTTGGAGTATGGTCGGGTTGGTTTTTCCTTAAAAATCAATCAGGCCCCTGGGACGAAAAAGCCAATAACTCTCAGACCGGGCGTCCGATTGACACGCCGTCTGCGACGTTGAGTTCCTGTTGACGATACGGAACTTTTGGATACATCAACTTCGGACTTTGTGTCAGTTGATGTATCAGCCTCTCGGCTCGTGGAGCGGACCCTCCCGAACGATCTTGTTGTGTGCGGGAACCCTAAAGCTGGGTGCAACTGCTACTTCGACAGTGACGACCGTGCAGAGATCCTCAGTGGACTGCAGCGACGACCGTGTAGAGATCCTCAGTGGACTGCGACGACGACTGTGCAGAGATCCTCAGTGGACTGCGACGACTACTGCACTCAACGATCCTACGTGGATCAGTGCTACAGATCCTGTGTGGATCCGATCCTGTGTGGGTCAGCGCTCAGCGGTTCTGTGTGAGCCAGCGCCTACAGGTCCTGTGTGGGCCCGATCCTGTGTGGGTCTTTGCGGGGGTTAGTTACCTATCGATCCTGTGTGGGTCATTTCGGGGGTTAGTACTTATCGATCCTTTGTGGGTCCGACGACTTAGATGGATCAGTGATCATCTTTATCGTCATCCGAAGAAGTATACCTGTGTGAGCTGAATCTTGTGATACTCTCCTTTGTGGATTATGTTGAACTATCCTGTGTGGATTTACTGTTTACTCTCCTTCATGGATTGTGTTGTCCTATCCTGTGTGGGTATACGTTTTGCTTTCCTTTGTGGACTGGGTTGTGCTTGGGCTCGGATGTTGGAGCCGAACGGGAATTGATGACTTAGGTATATGTGTGGGCATATACCTAAGCCATGTCGGATGTTACTTCGTGATTGTATCTTTCCTTTGTGGATTATCCTTTGTGGATTCTGGGAGACCTTCAGGGGTCTCGGGGTCCCTACTGAGTAGCTTATACTCACCCCTGCATGGGATATGCCCGCACTTCGTTGTGTTGGTTGCAGACGGTGGACAACGCTGATCGTGGTGGGGGCGTGCGGAGCAGGACGGTACCTGGAGGTGGACCACTGGGCGGGACGTACTCAGAGCGGACGGCTAGACCGAGGAGCTGTGGAGGCTATCTGTACCCACCCTTCAGGTGAGACCTTCAGAGGACGGCTCGATGTTGCGGCTTTACTTTTCAGTTGATGTTTTCCCCTTTCAGTTGTACTTTACAGTTGGGCTTGTATTTCTGGACCCTTTTTACTTTCAGCACAGCTTGTTACAGTTTTTACTTAGTGTTTACTTTTCCGCTTGCTTACTCTATGGTACTTGTTTACTTTTCAAAGGCAATGTCTTCCCTTTTTCCGGGATTTACGCCTTGGTGCTAGTCGCCAGCCTCTGGCCTATGGAAGGCGGGCTTGGGGTAGTCACAGCACGGGCCCTGAGGACGGGTCGTGACAAATTGGTATCAGAGGTGGTCGGTTCTACCGCAGACTCTGATCTTTCTTCTATGTGAAGCAATAGTGTTTAGCGTATTGGGTGTGGTTATCAGTCCAGGGAGTCCAGTGTTGGTGCGGCGGCCGACGTATCCATACACCAGGACCCTGACTTCTGATTTCCGACTTAATGCACGAAAATATTGATTGCATGTGTGTTCCAAGTTTTCTTTGTGATTACTTGTGTCAGCTCACCAGGTATACTGTTCTGACCGTGGCGCACTTGTTTCCTTTTCAGGATGGCCCCACGACGGCAGCCAGCTAGGGTTCCGAGAGTATAGCGCGACGACAGCCCGCCGAGCGACGAGGCCTCGGTACAGGGCCCGTTGACAGCAGAGGCACCGGCGGTACCTTTACCCGCCAAGCCCCCGATGCTTCCAGCACCGACCGCTGACGATGCACGTCGCCTCGGAGCTCTGCATGAGTTCCAGCGCCAGCGACCACCCAGGTTTCGTGGGGAGACGGACCCCCAGGCAGCCGAGGACTGGTTGGAGGCAGTCGTACGAGTTTTCAGGCTAGTGAGGACACCAGCAGACCTCATGGTGATCCTCGCGGCGAGCCTACTGCACGCAGCAGCAGGACGATGGTGGAGCTTGATGCTCCAGGTGCACGATGAGGCCTCTCTCATCTGGACGGACTTCGAGAGCCTCTTCCTCTCAGAGTTCGTCCCGGACACCCTCCATGCGGTGCGCATTCAGGAGAGTCTTCAGCTGCGACAGGGCAGCTTGACGGTCGTCCAGTACGCGGCGATGTTTACCGATCTTTCTCGCTACTCGACTGACATGGTACGGGACCCCTTCTTCCGGGCCCGGACCTTTGAGCAGGGTTTGAGACACGAGATCAGGGCATCGCTGATCTCCCTCAGCATCCCGACCCAGGCAGGAGTGCTGGAGCGAGCCCTTCTGATCGAGAGCTTTTTGGCTGAGTCTACTTCAGCAGCGAGACCTACCGCAGGGCGGCAGGTAGCGGAGTCTTCGGCAGCAGGTAACCGACGGATGACTTAGGGCTCCAGGCAGACCAGACCTTCCGGCAGACGACCTCAGGACACTGGCTCAGCAGTGCGGGGCACACAGCGCGGAGCCAGTCTTTCGAGAGGCAGGCAGTGCTACGCATGCGGCGGGCAGGGCCACATGGCTCGTGACTGCCCGACCCGTCGTACCGAGGAGCATCAGACGGTGGAGGGGCCACCTAGGCAGAGGCAAAGGGTCGATCGTGGCGGTCTGCAGGGAGAAGGCGGACAAAGCAGAAGAGCTGGCCGAGCAGCAGGTGGTGGGCGACGCTTTGAGGCTCTGCCACCACCACCACCAGGAGGTCCGCCCCGACCACAGGGAGCTGGCGGGCAGAGACAGGCACAGCTCCTGGTAGTGGAGGCCTACGACCATGGCGCGCCAGAGATGATTCGAGGTATGATCTGTGTCTATTCCACCCTTGATTCAGTTCTTATAGACACAGGAGCGAGTCACTCTTTCATAGTCGCTGCCCTTGTTCGGAGCTCGGAGATTCCGACGGAGTCGTTGGCTCGATCCTTACGGCTAGAGACCCCTACGGGAGCAGACTCGAAGATTACGCACTGGTGCTGGTAGTGTGAGCTTACTCTAGGAGGCGAGAGCTTCGGCTGGGATCTTCTTGTAGCGGCGTCGAGGCCTTACGACGTCATCTTGGGCATGGATTGGTTATCTACAGTCCATGCTCATATTGATTGTTTTAGGCGCAAGGTGCGATGTGTGCGCACCGACGGGAGCAGGTTCACCTTCACCGGTGAGAAGGGAGCCTTTGCAGCACAGGAGGGACTCTCGCAGAGGAGGGGATAGCCCATCACTCATCAGTTGGCTAGCCTCATCCTTGGAGCAGTTGACGTGCGGAGTCCTAGTTTTCCTGCAGTGGTGGATCAGTATGCGGACGTCTTCCCCGATGATGTTCCAGGACTACCTCCTCGCAGAGAGTTATACTTTTATATTGATTTGTACCCCGGGACAGCCCCGATATCCACTCCAGTGTATCGGATGGCCCCCGCTGAGCTTTGAGAGCTACGAGTACAGTTGGAGGATTTGCAGGGCAAGGGGTTCATCCGACCCAGTGTTTCACCCTGGGCTTCCCCGATTTTGTTCGCCAAGAAGGCGGACGGGAGCTTGCGACTGTGTGTCGACTATCGTCGCCTGAACCAGGTGACAGTGAGGAACAAGTATCTGCTACCGAGGATTGATGACCTCTTCGATCAGCTCAAGGGAGCACGGTGGTTCTCGAAGATAGACCTCAGGTCAGGCTATCATCAGCTCAGAGTTCGAGATGAGGACATGCAGAAGACGGCCTTCAGGTGTCGGTATGGCCACTATGAGTTCTTGGTTATGCCTTTCAGCATAACCAATGCTCCAGTAGTGTTCATGAGCCTCATGAATAGGATCTTACAGTCATACCTCGATCGATTTGTCGTGGTCTTCATCGACGACATTTTGGTGTACTCGACCACGGAGGAGGAGCACGCCTACCACTTGCGGGTTGTACTAGACACACTCCGAGAGCACCAGCTTTATGGAAAGCTCTCGAAGTGCCAGTTCTGGTTACGTGAGGTCTACTTCTTGGGGCATGTCATTTCTGAGGCGGGAGTTGCGGTGGACCCCGCGAAGATCGAAGCAGTGCTAGCTTGGGAGCCACCCAGGAGCGTGACGGAGGTGCGGAGTTTCTTGGGTCTAGCTGGATACTATCGGAGATTTGTGCCAGACTTCTCCAGAGTTGCGGCGCCACTCTCAGCTTTGAAGAAGAAGGGGAAACCCTTTGTGTGGTCAGACAGATGTCAGCAGAGCTTTCAGGAGCTGAGACAGAGATTGACCAGCGCACCTATCTTGAGGTTGCCTGAGGAGGGAGTTGGATATGTAGTCTACTGCGATGCATCAGGGACCGGACTCGGATGTGTCATGATGCAGGAGCGAGCCGTGATTGCCTATGGATCACGTCAGTTGAGACCGCATGAGCAGAACTACACTACCCATGACCTGGAGTTAGCAGCAGTGGTCTTCGCTCTGAAGACATGGCGGCACTATCTGATGGGCGAGCGCTTTACAGTCTTTTCTGACCACCAGAGTCTCGGGTACATCTTCTCGCAGAAGGACCTGAACCTGATACAGCGGCGATGGATCGAGTTCCTCCAGGACTATGACTTTGAGATAGTCTATACTCCTAGGAAGGGGAACGTAGTAGCTGATGCCCTCAGCAGGAGGATGGGCATCCAGCTACTTGAGGAGGCGACAGAGCAGCTAGCCGCTTTGCAGATATCCTTCGTGGATAGGGACGGAGCAGCCTTCCTTCAGTCTCTCACAGTCTCTCCTCCACTTCTACAGCGAGTCAGAGAGGCACAGCGTGGGGACGCTGACTGTGAGACACGGCGTGCACAGATATCCTTGGGACAGGCACCTGATGGTTTCTCCCTTGGAGCAGAGCACGACGTCCTTTTCAGAGGACGTACCTTGGTGCCAGTTGCCTTACGGGAGGAGGTGCTGAGAGAGTTTCACGCTTCTCCTTTGGCGGTATATCCTGGAGTGGCGAAGATGTACCAAGACCTCAAACGACAGCACTGGTGGTCGGGCATGAAGAAGGCTGTGGCAGAGTTCGTTTCTCGATGGCTCACCTGCCAGCAGGTGAAGGCAGAGCATCAGGTACCAGCAGGCTTGATACAGCCTTTGGAGGTCCCGGAGTGGAAGTGGGACGGAATATCTATGGACTTCGTGACTGGACTTCCATGCTCTTCTAGAGGTCACGACTTCATTTGGGTGATTGTTGACTGACTCACCAAGTCGGCGCACTTCTTGCCCATCAGTGAGCAGGGCTCAGTGGAGAGCTTGGGGAGTCTCTACGTACAGGAGATTGTACGGCTTCACGGTGTGCCATCGTCTATCATCTCCGATCGGGACGCTCGTTTTACTTCCCGGCTTTGGAAGGGGTTGCAGGAGGCGTTCGGGACGCGGCTACGTCTGAGCACCGCCTTTCACCCTCGGACGGATGGTCAAACGGAGAGGACCATTCAGACTCTCGAGGACATGCTCTGCGCATGTGTCCTTGACTTTGGTCGCAGCTGGGAGGACCACCTACCCTTGGTGGAGTTCGCGTACAACAACAGCTACCACTCCACTATCGGGATGGCACCATACGAGGCGTTGTACAGCAGACCTTGCAGATCTCCTTTGTGCTGGACAGACCCTGGGGATTCAGCACTTGTGGGACCAGAGATGGTCCGGACCACGATAGAGAAGGTCCAGGTCATTCAGGAGCGGATGAGGACAACTTAGAGCCGGAAAAAGTCTTATGCTGACATGAGGTGGAGGCCACTAGAGTTCGAGGATGGCGACCACGTCTTCTTGCGTGTCTCACCTCGACGTGGATTACGGAGATTTGGCCGAGGTGGCAAGTTGTCTCCACGCTTCATCGGACCTTTCCAGGTCCTCGGCAGGATTGGCGAGGTGGCTTATCGCCTGGCTCTACCACCTCAGTTGCACCGGGTGCACGACGTCTTCCACGTATCTCAGCTGAGGAGATACGTGCATGACCCGACGCACATCATTGACCATGGGGAGCTAGACGTGGATGATGGTGCGACTTTTGCAGAGGTCCTAGTGGAGATCGAGGATCGACAGGAGCGGGTCCTACGTGGACGATCGATTCCTCTAGTGCGCATCAGATGGCAGCACGGGAACCTCCAGGAGAGCACTTGGGAGCGGGAGGCTCAGATGCATGCTCATTACCCACATTTGTTTCCCTAGTTTATGATGTATCTTTACGGGGACGTAAAGCCCTGAGGTGGGAGTAATGTAAAGACCCGTAAATTTCAAGGAAATTTTTTTCTTAATTTTCTTTGGAATTTTACAAGAGCGCAGTTTCTGACGGCACCTGATTCCGAGGCCCGGTGTGCCCGGAATCATTTTCCGAAGTTTGGCTCGGATACGTTCAGTGAACGGACGAGCGGGTTTTTCTAACTTTTGAACCGATGCCCGGAATCGAATTTTGAGGGCACTGATGGAATCGCAGCGCCAGTATTTGCTTAGAAACGCCTCTTTCGAAGTTGCGTTTGCTTGGTTGTGGTTTTTAATTTTTGGGCTTAAAGTTAAGAAATAAAATAATTGTACGACAAACTTTATTTTATTTCACTTAAGCCACTTGGAAGCCACTTGAAGCCACTTAAAACGGCTTAAGCTGAGTTGGTCCGGATAGGATGCTATCCAAAAATATCCTACCCTCTTGGTAGGATATTTGTGGGGTGGGGCCCGCACGAGCCCCACCGTTTCTTTTCCGCTAAGTAACGCACCCGCGAAAACTCGTCTTTATGAAAGTCAACTGACGCATTTTCTTAAATTCTTAACGCAGCATTTAATTGGGCAGTTTTATTCGTGAATTAAATGGGCGGTTTCTTTCGTTGAATTAATTCTACGAATTAATGGGTCGTTACTTACCTCTTTTTTTCGTTTGTTGGCATAATAATAAAATAAGACCAACGCCACATCTTGAGGTTTACACATTGGGAGGCTTTGACAAAATTCTCGTGCCTTCACCCTTCTTCGCGAAGAACGCGAAGAACGCGAAGAACGCCGGCCTCCGACGAAGAACGCCGAAACCGCGGAAATCGACGACGCGACGCCATGTGCCGCGACGCCGACGTTTCCTCTTCCGCGACGTTCTTCTGCGACGTTCTTTCGTCCGCAACGAAATCTTCGATCATCTGTTTGAGGTAAGAGTTTTCGGGTTTCTTTTAAAACTCCTTTGTGGTTTTTAACAACGCACGGATTTAATTATTAAAATTAAATCTGTTGTTCTTGAACCTCGGAGTTCGTCGACGCGCACCGTATTCCGCGAAGACGCGACGCCCTTCCGCGATGACGCGACGCCCTTCCACGACGACGCGACGACGCGACGCCTTCCGCGACGCGACGATCGCCTCCTTCCACGGCGATCAATTCTGCGAAGAACGCGCGTGCGACACTTGACGAGGTAGGGATTTTATTTGGATGTTTTACATTCCCGTGTTTGTTTCCGTTCAAAATGAAGAACTCGGTTCATAAAAACAATTTTAATTCATTAAAATTGTTTTCGGTTATGTATTCATGTGTTGAATAATTATCCCGTTGTTTTTATCTAACGCGGAGGGTGCGGGCCAAACGAACACGGCCCGACAACCCTCCGTCGTTCTTCGTTGTTGTGCGAATTTGGCGGGCGACGGAAAATCGTGACGCAAGGCCGATTTGATGATCCCGCAGTGAAGAACGGAACCCGGGAGGAACAACGGCGCAGACGGGAAGGAAAACGGACCACCGGAGCAACTCCGGTGGCCCGCGGAAGCTGCCGGCGGCGCCCCGGCGCGCCGCCAGACAGGGCCGCCGCGGCTGAAGTCGCGGCGGCCGCGCGGGTCCGGCTCGCACGCACGGGACGCGGCGACATGCTGCGTCCGCTGATCCAGCGCAGCCCCACGCGGGGCTGCGACACCTCTAACCCGCGGGGGCAGCGCCCCGAGGCATCCGCGCTGCTCGGCCGAGCCGAGCCGGACCGTCCGGACCGGGTCCGGCTAGGTTGGACCGCGTCGGGTCGACTCGGTCCGGGCCGGCTCAACCCGGGCCCAGACCCCCCGTCTTCGGACCATTTTCGGTCTTTTGCCCGTAACTTGAGCTACGTGCCTCCGAACGACGCTCCGTTAGTGGCAACGTGACCCTTGGATCGAGACGGTCGTTTCGGTATATCGCACTCAAGGTTTCGGAATACTTTGGGTTCGGCCGGGTTGATTCGTACACGAAACCAACCGGGCCCTCGGAGCGGAAACGCTCATATCTTGAGCTTCGGACGTCCGATTGACGTGTCGTCGACTTTGTTGAATTCCTCTAAGTGAGACGGATCTTTTGGCATACTCCGCCCGAGGTTTGGACGCAAGTGGAGTACGGTCGGGTTGGTTTTTCCTTAAAAACCGACCAGGCCCCTGGGACGAAAAAGCCAATAACTCTCAGACCGGGCGTCCGATTGACGCGCCGTCTGCGACGTTGAGTTCCTGTTGACGATACGGAACTTTTGGATACATCAACTTCGGACTTTGTGTCAGTTGATGTATCAGCCTCTCGGCTCGTGGAGCGGACCCTCCCGAACGAGCTTGCTGTGTGCGGGAACCCTAGAGCTGGGTGCGACTGCTACTTCGACAGCGACGACCGTGCAGAGATCCTCAGTGGACTGCAGCGACGACCGTGCAGAGATCCTCAGTGGACTGCGACGACGACTGTGCAGAGATCCTCAGTGGACTGCGACGACTACTGCACTCAGCGATCCTACGTGGATCAGTGCTACAGATCCTGTGTGGATCCGATCCTGTGTGGGTCAGCGCTCAGCGGTTCTGTGTGAGCCAGCGCCTACAGGTCTTGTGTGGGCCTGATCCTGTGTGGGTATTTGCGGGGGTTAGTTACCTATCGATCCTGTGTGGGTCATTGCGGGGGTTAGTACCTATCGATCCTTTGTGGGTCCGACGACTTAGATGGATCAGTGATCATCTTTATTGTCATCCGAAGAAGTATACCTGTGTGAGCTGAATCTTGTGCTACTCTCCTTTGTGAATTGTGTTGAACTATCCTGTGTGGATTTACTGTTTACTCTCCTTCGTAAATTGTGTTGTCCTATCCTCTGTGGGTATACGTTTTGCTTTCCTGTGTGGACTGGGTTGTGCTTGGGCTCGGATGTTGGAGCCGAACGGGAATTGATGACTTAGGTATATGTATGGGCATATACCTAAGTCATGTCGGATGTTACTTTGTGATTGTATCTTTCCTTTGTGGATTATCCTTTGTGGATTCTGGAAGACCTTCGGGGGTCTCGGGGTCCCTACTGAGTAGCTTATACTCACCCCTGCACGGGCTATGCCCGCACTTCATTGTGTTGGTTGCAGACGACGGACAGCGCCGATCGTGGTGGGGGCGTACGGAGCAGGACGGTACCTGGAGGTGGACCACTGGGTGGGACGTACTCGGAGCGGACGGCTGGACCGAGGAGCTGTGAAGGCTATCTGTACCCACCCTTCAGGTGGGACCTTTAGAGGACGACTTTTCTTTTCAATTGTTGTTTTCCCCTTTCAGTTGTACTTTACAGTTGGGCTTGTATTTCCGGCCCCTTTTTACTTTCAGTACAACTTGTTACAGTTTTTACTTAGTGTTTACTTTTCCGCTTGCTTACTCTGTGGTACTTGTTTACTTTTCAAAGGCAATGCCTTCCCTTTTTCCGGGATTTACGCCTTGGTGCTAGTCGCCAGCCTCTGGCCTATGGAAGGCGGGCTTGGGGTAGTCACGACACGGGCCTCGATGACGGGTCGTGACAGTTTAATTATTTACTTAATTCAAACTCTAACTATGGTAATTAGATTAAATTATATAATTATTATTTTACAAGTTGATAATGAATTTTGTTTCCCCAGAGAGTTGAATGTCTTCAAATTATAAAAAAAACTTCCAATGAGTTCAGAAATATCTGATTACAGTATTCAGAATTGGCATTTTAGTTCAGAGCAAAATGGTTTCAAGGTCCTTTGCATTATAGAAACTAAACACCAAATCGAAGAATTCAAGAAAACCATTCATTACATTAAGGTACAACCATCCTGTATACTATTTACGTAAAAAAATCATTAACATTTCCCTTTTTTACTAACAAAAATGTCATTTTCATGACATGTGACAACAAATTATCATATACTTTTATGGTAATCTTCTACCTATAGGACTTTGGGTCAGATGCACACTCAAAACACAACAGTCACACAAGTAATTGGGAAGAAACAACTCAAAAGTCAAGAAAACAATTACATGTTGTTTTTTGTTCTCAATCTAATAAACACATTGAAAGTTATTCTTTTGATCGTGATAATGAAACAACGAAGGTCAATACCATTCAACATCACAATAAGAGGCAGGGAATTGAATGAAACCAAAGCAATTATTTTCATATAATAATGCCATGTTTTTAAAAATGCTTATTTTTAATTGAAAACATAAAATTAGTGGAATAAAGTTTGTTATTAACAAGAAAAAATCACTGTTATTGACACATTATTTTGATTTATGCTCTCAAGTCTATATCAATGCAACTATATTGACAAGAGTTTAGTGATGTAGCTTGGAAGAGGGTTGTTCGATTGAAGTCGCGTAAAAGATGCATGGTTTAGTCATTTAAGTACCGTCAATTTACATTTAGCATAAAAATTTAATCATAATAAACAAAATTCTCTCTAGTCTATTTAGTAATATATTTTTCATGATCATTGAAGTTTCAACTAACTGGAATGGGTTAATCACTCGTCTCTAAGGGCTCGTTTGGAACCGACGATTTGGGGGGAAACGAAATGAAACCGGAGGATGGAAATCCATTTCCATTGTTTGGCGAGATAATGATCGGTCGAAAGAAACGGTGGACGAGGGAAACAGGGAGAAACAGATTTCCTCCGCTGCAGTTTTACAATCACCCCAAAATCAGGGTGATTCGGAAAGAAACGAACCAAAGGTGTGATGTTTTTTTGAAATTTCCTATCATACCCCTATACATGTTTTATTTTATTTAATATTTTATTGAATTAGTATTTATATAAATTATCATTTTTGTGATTATTAATAATTACAATTATTATTTTCATGCGTATATAAATATTTTGTTAAACGTAATTTGTAAATAATTTTGATTATAGTTAATTTTGATTATAGTTTATTTTGATTATAAATAATTTTAATTATCTTAAATTAATAATTTATATAAAAAATTTATACAAATTTTTGATTTAATATTTTTGAATTAATATTTATTTTGAATTAATGATAATTTTGAATTAATAATGTTTAGCTAATTTTGGTGACATGAAAAATAATGATTGATTAAAATAAAAAATGTTGATTATATAATTTACATGATATAAAAATAAAAAAGAAATCAATGCTAATATATTTTTCAAAATTAAATGTCTATATAATTGACATGATATAAAAATCAATGATTCAATTTAAAATTATAATATATTTTTATTTAGAATGATCAAGTATGAAAAACTATATTTTTTTAAAACATTACCCGAACCCATCTGAATTAATAATTGGGGAATAATTTCAAATTTAATTTTGTTATATATATATTTATAAATATATTTATATAAAGATATTTATAAATATATATATAATATATTAAAAAAAATATATAGCTATAAATTTATTTTATAAATATATATATTCATGAATGCGTATTTATAAAATTATACATAAATAAATATATTTATAAATACATATATTTATAATAAATATATTTATTTATTTGAAAATCAAAGATACAATTTATAATCATAATATTTTTTTATTTGGAATAATTGAGTATTGGAAAACTATATTTTTTAATAAGAGTTATTTTTGTCATATTTTCAAAACATTTCATTTCATTTCTTTTAAAAATCGTCACCAAATAAGATGAAGAGAAATTACAATCATTTCTTTTCTTTTACTAAATTTTGTATCCAAACAAAATGAAGAGAAATGAAAATCATTTCTTTTATTTTCTTTTATTTTATGAATTAATAAATCATTTATTTTCTTTTACTAAAACATAACCAAACATAGGCTAAGAGATTAGGTATGAATCTTGCCAGCCTACCGAGTGTGTATTCTCAAAATTTCAGATGGAACTTTCATTGTGAAAGTTGTTCACCGGAACAGTGATAAAGTTCCGTTGAAACTTTTATTGTTCCAATAAATAGTGAAAGTTATATTGGGAATTTTGTTTAGTTCCTCAGTTCACGGGTCGAAATGAAAATGAAGACGATTATGATATTTAAGTTCAATACCTTGAATAAATTACTCCAGACCTCCCAGCCCACCCGAACTGAAACCTGACCTCCACACCACACCTGCGATAACGGCTGTCGCCCCTCCGCGGGCTCCCTGCCCACGACGAGCGGGTTCACACGTGCGGGGTAAAGGACCCACATTACTACTTTACCGGAAAGCCCTTAAAATTTCGGGTCTTTTACGCCGCCGCCCGTGGTGAATCCGCCGTTTTCCTCGCTTAGTGGGAATGCCCTCGGTGACGGCGCCGAAGACGACGTTAGATGGAGGGCCACGGAGGAAACGACGCCGAGAATGGAGGCACGACTTGGCTCGACGTGGTCGTTAAGCCCGCGAGTTCACTATGTACCTTTGTATTCAGCTTCCCCTTCCTTTCCTCTTCCCCTTCCTCGTGCAACCCTTCTTTCAAGACCTGCGATCATCAAGGTGTGTTTTTTGATTGCTGGCCAGGGGATAACTATTTCTTCCGCCATTTATGCATACCGTTCTCCATGCTTCGATATCCCTTTTCAGTATGCTGGAGAGTTCAGCTGTTTAGGGTTCATTTTGTTTCAGTTCTGTAGTCACTTCTAAGCTTCCATGTCGTCGTCCTCGTTGGGTGTTTGCTTTAATCCGGACTGCAGAGAGAAGAAATTGGATCGTTCCAATAAAGGGTGGTCCCTCCAGTCGGGAGAGTACGCGGAGCTCTGCAATCATTGCAGGTTAGAATCGGCTGATCAGTTTAAGCAGGGTTCAGTAGTGTTTTGCTTTAATTTTAGGTATTTGTGTGTCCATTTATGAAACTCTTGGCTGACTGTGACGGTGGCCGTGGTTGGCAAAATGCGCACAATTTTCATTCTTTTGGTGTTTTGAAGTTTATAAAGTTATAATTGAAAGCTTTGCAACGGCTGTTTCTCTTACTGAATCGGTTGAAGGAGTCTGAAGCGATTGGAATTTACATAAAAAAAAAAGGTTTCGGTTGTTTCTCTTGTTTTAATATCAAATTTTCCTGCTCCTTTTCCTATAAAAGCTTTCTCTTCAATGGATCCCTTATTTAATGCAATATTTTTTTTAAGATGATGCTACACATGGCTTGTATTTTGTTATCATTATTTTTTTACTCAATATCATCTCGCTGGCAAATGTTTACATTAACGGGGTTGGCAGACAACCCATGTTGATATTTGATTATCATTACTGCATCGATTAACCTCCAAATTTTTACTCTACACTGACATAATGTCATATGCTCTATAAACTACATATTCTTCATCCTAGACCTCAAGCATGAATGCTAATCTTGAGTACATGTCAGTTCCTTTTTAAAATTAAGTTGTTTCAATCAAAGTCCAGTCACCCATAACCAATGCATGCTTTCAATCATCATATTGGATATGTTCACTAAGCTTATCCATTGTAACGCCCCTAAACTTTCCAAGGTTTTAACTAGGGGTGGCAATTCGTGTCATGTATGTCATGTCGTGTTTGCGTGTTTAATATTCCTATCGAGATGCCCAATCCAAACCCGACCCGTTTATTAAATTGGTTATCGTGTTGTTGTATAGTCGTGTCATATCTTATTTATATATTTAGAATACGAATGGTTGCTAATCAATTTTTGTTTTTCATATATATATATATATTAATTTAAAAATTATTATTATTTATTTAATAACATATGCATAAAAAATTAAAAGGTTTAAATAACTGTGTCATTTATCATGTTGTCATGTTATGCACCCTCAAACCTAACTTGAGCCATTTATTTAATCGACTATCTGGTTCGTATCGTGTTCGTGTTGTGTTCACGTGTCCCGTCACAAATTGCCACCCTAGTGATGACTTGAATTGTATTTTCTAAATACCTTTGGCTAACAATTAGTACCCAAAGGGTGTAAAGTATTGGGGCACATAACCCTATGCTCTATGTCAACCAGCCTCTCACTAGCAAAGCTGGGACATTGCTAAACTAATTCACAACAATTTTTTTAATTACTAATATGGAAACCTTAAGATCAAATTATGTGTATGAAGAAATGGTATATCCAACATGAATGAAACTGTTAAAAAGTTGTAATAATGCAAGTAAAGCGTGACAGGAGAAAGCAGCTGCCGTACAATCTAAAATCTAGTTGCTAATCATAAGAGTCGTTATCTTTAACGCGCTGCTTGATGTTTACCACTCACACACATATTAAACAAAGCCATTCTTGTTGCATGCTTTATTATAAACTATTTTCCCGGTTAATTCAGAAGGATGGTGCAATTTTCATCGTTATCTTAGTTGCTCACCTTAGGTTGTTAATATTCATGTCTTTTTTCGTGCTTGTTTTATTCATTCTCTAAGTTTTATGTGTGACAAACTAGATTCTTAAATTGCAAAATGTGTCTTCATTGACTATCCTCACACTTAGCGGCTTTTTAGAAAATAAAATAAAGTAAAAAAAATTATTAGGTTATAAGGATTTTTTTTATCTTAACTTTGATTTATTTTTTTATTTATATATCAAATATATTGATAATATATTTCATATTTATATATCAAATATATTGATAATAGATTTCATCTATTTATATATTATTTATATATTATATTATAGTTTATATATTATAGATAGTGATGAGAATTCCATTTTTCAAATAAGAATGATAAGTGCATCAAATGAAATGTGAACAAGTTTTCCTCCTCTCTTTGAAACAAGGGGGCGCTTCCGATTTTTTCGGTGCTTGAAACTTTTGTATTCTCTCTATTACTATCATCTTTAGAGTCAATAATTGGATATTATGAGGAACTACTCAACTCATCACTTGCTGCCGCGACTCTTTAGTTTTCTGTTGAGGTCTATCCTGTATAGGTACTCCAAAATTGGATAAGTGATCGATTTTTAGGTTTCTTCGTCTTAAACCTAATTGGTTACTTCCAATTACATAAATCAATAATTCAAACCACATTCAAAGGTAGAGAATTTCCCATTTTTATAAGAACTTTTGTACCAGAAACAATGGTATCTCCAATTACAGCTCCTCTGGGGTGTAAAATAAAAACACTAACTAAACTAAAAATAAAAAAAATAAAAAAATTGATTTTATTATGAAAACATATCAGATCCATAATGGAAATGGAATATCGAGAAACTATTCATGACTTTGTTATATTTTATATTTTTTTATATTTAATTTATATATAAAAGTATGTAAAAATATAAATAAAAATATAAAATCCTATCAACATGTTCGATATACAGTAGTCAATCATATATATTATGTTGAGAAAAAAAAGATATTCATGTTACTATTGACCTTTTCATCCTACCCCCCATGCTTGTTGATATCATATTCTTGGAGGTGTAGTCTATCTTTGCCAAAGAATCGAATGCTTTCCAATTCTTTTTAGTTACCCCTTTACTTCTCAACATTTGGCATCATGATCCCATGTTGTTATCGCACTAGCCAAGCGAACTTTGACAATAATGCCTTATTTATCGCTGTTATTGATTGTACCATTTTTGGCCCCCAAGATTTCAACCCACCTTGTCTATCTTTGCTCCTATTTACTTCCGATTACGTAAATCAATAATTCAAACCGCACTCAAAGGTAGGGAATTTCCCATTTTTATAGGAACTTTTGTACCAGAAACAATGGTATCTCCAATTACATCCCCTTTGGGATGTAAAATAAAAACACCAAACTAAAAATAAAAAAAAATAAAAAAAATTGATTTTATTATGAAAACAAATCAGATCCATAATGGAAATCGAACATCGAGAAATTATTCATGGCTTTGTTATATTTTATATTTTTTTATATTTATTTTATATATAGAAGTATATAAAAATAAAAATATAAAATCCTATCAATATGTTCGATATACAATAGTCAATCATATATATTATGTTGAGGAAAAAAAATATTCATGTTACTATTGACCTTTTCATCCTACCCTCCATGCTTGTTGATATCATATTCTTGGAGGTGCAGTCTATCTTTGCCAAAGAATCGAATGTTTTCCAGTTCTTTTTAGTTACCCCTTTACTTCTCAACATTTGGCATCATGATCCCTTGTTGTTATCGCACTAGCCAAGCGAACTTTGACAATAATGCCTTATTTATCGCTGTTATTGATTGTACCATTTTTGGCCCCCAAGATTTCAACCCACCTTGTCTATCTTTGCTCCTATTTCATTATTTTATTCTGCGACTCATTGTATGGCATCCTAGGTAATTCCATATGCAGTTAAAAGTGATGTTTATCCATTAAGCAAACCATACATAAAATTTTGTTCCTGGTTTTATTAGCATTTTGTTGGCGTTGATGCATTTTAACTGCTAAGTTTCTTTAAGATGCCATATTTAAATGCTTGACGGCACATCCTGTGGTCAACGGGTATGCATGGGCTTATGGTGTTGGCTATGAGGGCACTTTTTTTTAGTAACAAAACAACTTTTTATTTGAGTTATTATTGCCCTAGTTGCTCATTTTGGCGGACACTTATGTATTATATACGAAAGATACCATTTTTCCATGGTGATGTGGCCAAAAAAATTTATATGGAACAACCATGAGGGATTCTTGTTTAGGCAGAGTTGCTTTGCATACCCGTTAAGTGGGTCAGGTTTTTGTTTTTGAATTGGAAGACCAAATGATCCCGCTTAACCGAATATATATGCTGAACCCTATGGATTATTAAAGCTGGATTTGTTGGGTGATTCATCTTGAGGAATGTGTTTGAGGATGTATGTGAGATATTTGAGATGTTTGGAGCAATGAAAGTGGTTCTGTGATTATATCGCACGCCACGTCTTGGTTATATCTTCAGCTGTGATATTGTTGTGTGAGAGTTCTACTGCACCATGAGTCGCAAACAATGACACGCTGTAACGCCGACCGCATCATATGGGATTTGGAGGCCGCGTGCAACGAGATTCTACTAATGCGGAGCATGGGTGAAACATATGCGACAACATGCTTTATCATGGACTACATTATGGAGTTTTCCTTTGAAAAATGGCTAAAGCATGTGTTATGAGACCTTTTTGCATGCTATATGACACTTTGTTTTTGGGGTGGGAGAAGAAATGAGTTTCCCATATCGTAGGAGACGACCTGACATATTGCATCACAATGATAAAGGATACGAGTTATCATGGTGCAACTACAACGCTATATTGTTGACCGTGATGATAACGCAAAAAGTGATGTGCGCTCTCTCTCCACGTGACACTAACACAAGTTGTGATAGATGATAATCTCCGACAGTGCTATAGATGCAAGGGATAATGTAGGCAGCGATAAGGGATATTGTTGAGTTTTGGAAAGACACGTGGAGCTCGAGGTCTATTGCATATGGCAATATAGCATATCACATGTCACGTTATGGTTATGGTGGTTTCAACTGAACTCTTCCTTATCATCCATATTGCAGACAACATTTGGGATGTTGTAGACATTGCGCAACTAAAGTTAATATTTCCTCTTTTTAGTGACTAAATCGACTAGGCTCTTCCACGACACTCATGAATCATCCACGCACACATGATAAAGGGAATGCATGTAAACAAGGAGAACAGAAGGTTGTTACATAAAAGTTGTATGGTCCCTCCTAAAAAGGAAATGAGGATCATGGGATTTGGAGGTCGCGTGCAACGAGATTCTACTAATGCGGAGCATGGGCAAAACACATACGACAACATGCTTTATCATGGAATACAACATGGAGTTTTCCTTTGAAAAATGGCTAAAGTAGACACAGTGTTATGAGACGTTATTGTACGTGATACAATACTTTGTTTTCAGTGCGGAAGAAGAAATGAGCTTCCCATATCGTAGGAGAGCCATGATAAAGGATAAGAGTTATTGTGGTGCTGTGACAACGCTACGTCGTTGACTGTGATGATAATGCAAAAAGTGACTTGGGATATCTCTCCACACGACAGTAAAGCCGTGATAAATTATAATCGTTGGCAGGGATATGGATGCAAGGGATAATGTTGGCAGTGATAGGGGATATTGCCGAGTTTCAGGAAGACACGTGGAGCTTGAGGTTTGTCGTAGATGGTGATATAACATATCACATGTTGCGTTGTGGTAGTTTCAATTGAACCGTTCCTTATCACCCATATTACAAGCAACATTTGGGATATTTGTAGTGAACCTACGATTTCCTCTTTTTAGCGACTCAATCGACTAGGCTCTTATATCGCACTCATGAATCATCCATGGACATATGATAAAGGGAATGCTTGTGAAAAAGGAGAATCACCCATAAAAGTTGGTGTGAAGGTTGTTACGTAAAAGATGCAATGGTCCCTCCTAAAAAGGAAATGAGGATCAAGGGCACGAGGACCCACACAATAGTTGTTAGGATTGTGAAGCCTTTTCAAGGCTCCATTTTTAGTTTATCGGAAGTTTGAGATTCATTTCACAGGAAGGACGTAGTGGCAGTGGGACTTCAACTATCGACAGTTCATCAGGAGGAAATTTCAATAGAAGTGTTGTTCACTAGAAAATGGATCATAGTTGAGTCAGTTGTTTGGGAGAATGGTGATGCGCGCGGTCTACCAGATGTAGCTAGTTATGATTAGGATTGCTATAGAAGATCAACGGTTACTGTTGCGAACAGATGGAAACCCGCGATTGTAGGAGGTCGGTGAGACCACTTGCTAATGTGTAATGCGATCATTTGCCAAAGTGATCCACGTGGCTGACAGGTCACAAGTTGTAATTTTTGTACTTTTGGAGAGAGATAATATTGCAATGTTCTCTCGTGGATGCAGGATGAAAATCCGAACCACGTAAATCAAAGTGTTCTTTACTTTGCCACATTTCCTTTTGCCTGTTTGTATGCTTAAATTTGTGATTGTTGGATGGCTTAGTGTGTGATGATTTAGGGCGCATCCAAGTTACGGTGCTCCAAGTTGGGGAGGTTTGGCGTGTTCGCTATGCATGACGTTTGGAGGTTGAATTTCTGGTGGATGAAAGTCCTTGCTTTCGGTGGTTGAAATTCCGATGGATTCAAGTCCTTGCTTCCGGTGGTTGAAATTCCGATGGATTCCAGTGGTTGAAATTTCGGTGAACTCACGATTTGCGCCTATGCTTTGGATTTCTCAACAAGTGGTATCAGAGCTTGATTCAGACATACTCAACATACTCTGCGTCTTTGTTTCATATTTTCCTTGATGTTATTTGATTCAGTGGGAGTTTGATAGAGACATGTTATAGGGGAGTAGGGGTATAAGTGTCTTTTTAGCTGGGGAATATTAGTTGTTAGATGGAGAGAGATTATGTTTAGTATATTGTTAGGCTGGGACCACGTGGATGTTGAGGTTCCATTATAAATAAGTGCAAGGGGTGAGAGGAAGGGGGGTGAATATTCTGGTATTCGGCCTTTTGGCTTGAAGTGGCTTCGACTTGGGCGGGAGAGCTTCACAGCCTCTCGAGTTCTTCTTTCCTCCTTTCTTCTTCTCCTTTTCTTATCGTCTGTAATTCTGTTGTAAATTGTCATCATATTCCATACATTGTCTGTTATCTTCTACGAGTTCCTATCAATTGGTTCGACCTGCCTTTCTCCTGCTGCCGGAACACCTGCTGTTTCTTCCTCTGCTGAACGCACAGCGCCCCATCCACTGCCATCCATTTCCTGCGCGTTGAACGAACCGCACACAACTTCACCAGGCGGAGGTGTGCACAGACTGGACACACGCTGCCCGCTCCCGACCAGTGCAGACATGCACTCTTAGCTCGTTGTGCAATCTTTGCTCGGTCTTCACTTGTAGGCCGCACACATCTGGAAGTCCCACTCGACGACCGGACGCAACGTCGATTTTGCAGGAGCCGACCGCTGCCACGACTCTGCTTGTCGGTAACACCCGCCAGGCTCCACGGCGACGGTGACCCGCCTGATCACATCTCGCGGAGCCGCATCACGTCGAGCGCAACCAACTTCTGCCTGAGAAACTTCGCACGACGGAGAGGAAACATGCCCGCTTTCGACGCTACCAGCCGTGACGTCGACAAAGTGGGAGAAAACCGCTGCTGTCACTCCGCGCACTGCAGAGGAGCCGTGCACTGCTGAGGGGCCGCGCACCATCGGCCGATATGCTCGGCCGGTTTCGGCTTTGAGGAGCGGGGACCGTTCGGGAACGAGACCCTTATAGGCGCGAAAAAAAAAACGACAGGCGGGTCGACTTTTCCGTTGGAGGGAAACACAGTTAATAAAAAAAGGGCGAGAGCCTTACTTCTGTGTACCAACAAAAAAGAAAGAAAGAAAGAAGGGGGTGGCTCACTTTTCTGCTTCGGGAGGGAAACAAAAGAACAAAAAAAAAACATTTTTTAGCTTGAGGACGACTCTCAACTTCTACACATGCAGTCCAACCAGTAGATGTGGGAGGAGAAATGGGACCGCCACTGGCGTGAGGAGGCGGAATTTCTGAAAACGATGCTACAGTGGACGAGTCGCTGTGAGGACCTGCAACAGTCGACAGAAGAGTTTGCTCCCCCATCACTGCCGCAACGTGCGCCATAGGATATCCCGGTGAATTGCAGGGCAACACTTCAATCGGCGCCGACTACAGAGGCAGTCAACTCGTGTTCACAGGAAGTGCATTCACTACCACTGCTGATCGTGCAACAGGAGGTGCACTCCGTCTCCGAGCAGTCTGCTGCCGACACTGACGCTGGTGGATCGGGATAGCTGGGGGCGGATGCGCAACGGGCTGTATTTTTCACGACCCTTGTTACTGGCAACATGCAAACTTCAACTTTGGGCTGTTTGGTGGCGACGCAGTTTGACTAGGGGTTGTTGTCCAGCCATGCATCGTCGGTGGAATTATGTCCTACCTATGTAGCAAGACATCAGGTAGCCGGGGGGCCGCGCCATCAGGAGGCAACGATACAACAAAGTGGCGAGCTGGCTATAGACACACTTACATTAGTGATTGTAAGCGAGGGGCAGCCAGACACAATGACCTCACCGGTGGCACCTAGTGTTGTCATGGTGCCGACCTGCTTAATGGGGGTGCCCGCACATTCGTTGCGACGAACACCGGCCGCGCCATCCACAAAGCAGCACATGCCACTCCCTCAGCTTCCTTCGGAGGGGGAAAATGTTATTCTGATGGAGATCTTTGGGAACTGCCGGAAGCACATGACGGATCACGACCCCTCACATCGGATGGAGCAACATCGCAAACCGCTGACAAACCTTATGCAGGCTGATCATCTTTCGGAAAGGACTATATGGGAAATTGCCTGGAACGTCGCTATGTTCGGGCTGCAACACACACGAAGGGTTTATAGTGCTGAACGGTTCATCTGGGAGATTGCCTGGGGAATATGTAAAGTCAAGGTGCGTTGCCAACAAGCGTTACTGGCCCATGGAGTAGGGCGGCTCATTTGGTTAATTGCTTAGCACGATTGCACGATCAAAAAACCTTGTCCTCAGCTACATGGAGCACGACTTGTATAGGAGATTGCTTGACATAACGACAGGATCCACCACTTTGAGGACAAGGTGGTTTTTCGGGACAGTGGCAGTGATAGAGACCTGTTATAGGGGAGTAAGGGGTATAAGTGTCTTTTTAGCTGGGGAATATTAGTTGTTTGATGGAGAGAGATTATGGTTAGTATATTGTTAGGCTGAGACCACGTGGATGTTGAGGTTCCATTATAAATAAGTGCAAGGGGTGAGAGGAAGGGGGGTGAATATTTTGGTATTCAATCTTTTGGCTTGAAGTGGCTTTAACTTGGGCGGGAGAGCTTCAAAGCCTCTCAAATTCTTCCTTCCTCCTTTCTTCTTCTCCTTCTCTTATCGTCTGTAATTTTGCTGTAAGTTGTCATTATATTCCATACAGTGTCTGTTATCTTCTATGGGTTGGTATCAGAGTTACTGTAGTGGTGTAATGACACTGGAAGATGGTAAGATCATGATTGATAAGCTTGACGGAAAGGACTATGACCTTTGGTGGTTGCAGATGGAAGATTGTTTCATCCAAAAGGACCTAGATGTTCCGCTAACCGGAGTCAAATCAGAGAAGATGGAGAATGTTGAATAAGAGCGGCTGGATTGTAAGACGCTCGGATTGATTCTTATGTTGTTGGCAAAGAATGTTGCTTTCAATATTCGGGAGAAGAAAACAATTACAAAACCGATAGCGCCCTGATGGGCACGTATGAAAAACCGGTAATCTTAAACAAGGTGCTTATGATGCGCAGGTTGTTCGACATGAGGTTTTCAGAAGGAAGACCGACTGCAGATCATGTCAACAAGTTCAACATTATCAGAAGTCACCTTGAGTCAGTGAAAATCACTTTCACGGATGATGTCTTGGCATTTGCTTTTGGTGTCATCGCTACCGGAGAGTTGGGAGGCCATGGTTACTGATGTTAGTAATTATATTGGAAAATCCGACTTAGTCTTTGTGGATGTCAAGAATTTAATCTTGAATGAAGATCTCAGGCAGAGGGAAGTCCTGACACCTACTCGAAACACATTGAATGTAGAAGGCAGAGGACAATCACACATCTAGAAGTTCAGTTGGAAGAAAGACAAGAAATCCAGAGACGTGAGTAGAGGTAAGTCTACCGGACCTGGACATGCTTGCTGACACTGTGGTATGAGGGGGAATTTCAAGAAATATTGCAAAGGCCGTAGAGTGAGTTCCAGAAGAAAAGTTTCTGGAGTTTCCAGTTTAAATTTAGAGGAAGATAACAGCAACTTGTTGTTAAGTGCCGATTTTCCAGTAGAACCATGAGTTGTTGATTCTAGAGCATCATTCCATTCCATATTAGAGCAAGGGTGCATGGAGAATTATGTATTCGAAAGATTCGACAAAGTACAATTGGCGGATGATGAGTCTCTTGAAGTTGTCGGAAAGGGTAATGTGAATGTCTGGATGCTGCATGAGAACTTCCTTAAGTTGAAGGGAGTGAGACATTCTAGGATTACGGAAAAATCTTATTTTCGTGGGACAGCTGGATGAGGAAGGATATGGGATAAACTTTGCTAATGGTGTATGGGAAGTTACCCAAGGATCAATGATTGTGGCAAAAGGACTTAAAGACGTGACATTGTATCTGATCGAAAGATCAAATGAGAGTTCGATGGCTGAAACCACATCTATCGGAAGTTCGGAGTAATGACACAATTAGTTTGGTCATCTCAGTGAGAAGAACATGAATGTTTTTGTGGCGAAGGGTGTTCTAAAGCTCGATCATACCGATGTTGGAACATGTGAGAGTTGTATGCTCGAAAAATAGAAGAAAGCTTCGTTTAATTTGAACAGAAGGAAACTTCGCTGTCAGAAGTTTGAACTTGTTCATTCTAATGTTTGGGGGCTAGCCCCAGTTCGATCTCACAAAGGTTCCTTATATTTTGTCGCATTTATTGATGATGCAACAAGAAAGGTGTGGGTATATTTCCTGAAGCACAAGTCAAAAGTGTTTAGTGTTTTTGCTCAATAGAAAACCATTGTCGAAAGAGTGACCAAAAGAAGGCTGAAATGCCTTAGGCTAGATAATGGCGGTGAATACACTAGAGGGGGCTTCAAACACTACTGTCGGAAGAAGGGAATCGGGCATGAGAAAACTGTACCAGGAACATTGGAGCAAAACGGTGTGGCTAAAAGGATGAACAAAACGTTGACTAAGAAGACATGTAGCATGAGGTTGCACTCCGGAATGTCTAAAGGAATTTAGGTGGAAGCGAACACTAAATTGCGTTGCGTACCTAGTCAACTAAAGTTTATCGACACCAGTGGGGCAGGAGATTCCTAAGCAATTGTGATCCGATAAACTAACGAAAATTCATCATCTGAAAGTTGCTTCTTTGTGGGCTATGGAGATGAGAGGTTATTGACTCTGTATGACAATCATCAGAAGATCATCATAGCTCAAAATGTTCTCTTTAATGAGAGGGTCTTATACAAAGATCGGAACTTGGCAGAGGTTGAAGTTGAGCTTAAAGAGTCAACTAGTCAGTTTCAAGTCAATTTGGATGAGATCACCAGAAGTACACTAGTACCAGTGAGTTCGGATGTTGATGTAAGTTTTTCGAAAATTAAGCCAACGGAAGATATAACTGAATGTTCAAGGGTTGCGGAGGCGTGGGGCAAAACTTTGAAAGATAGTACTCTGGAAGTTAAAACACTTGAAGATGCAATACCGAAAAGAACAACATCGCAATTTGAATTGTGAAGGTCTTCTAAAGTCGGACTATCGGTAAATAGGCTAGATCATGACTTGCATTACCTTCTTCCAATGGATGGAGGAGAACCTGGAAGTATGGAAAAGGCAGCATCACTCAACAATTGTGGTAAGTGGAAGTTAACTATGGAAGAGCTAATGGATTTCTCACGAAGAAAGAAAGCGCTTGATAATAAATGGGGTTCCAATTTAAAGAAGTGGCCTAAAGTAAGGTACAAAGCTAGGCTGGTGTTAGAAAGAATTTCAACAGAAAGGAGTGTATTTCTTAGAAATATGTTCACCGATAATTAAACATACTACCATTTGGATGGTCTTGAATATGGTTGCTAGTGATGATTTGTGTTTAGAACAAATGGATGTAAAGAATTCATTTCTTCATGACGATTTGGAGGAAGACATTTACATGAAGCAACCAGCTGGTTTCGAGGTTGATCGAAAGGACTTTGCGTGTAAGCTTAAATGTAATCTCTACGGTTTGAAACAAGCACCATGTTAATGGAACTGAAAATTCGACTCTTTTATGGTTGAAAAGGGTCACTGTTGCGATCAGAAAGTGTGAAATGATGATTACTTTATCATCTTGCTCCTATACGTTGATGATATACTTCTGCTGGGTCCTTGCATTCAATGGATTCAGGAATTGAAGTGTCAGTTGTCCAAAACTTTTGAAACGTAGGATCTTAGTATTGTAAAGAAGATTCTTGGAATGAGGATTGAAAGTGACAAGAGTACTAAAAGTTTGGTGTTTTCTCAAAGAGATTACATCCGGATGGTCATCGAGTGGTTTGCAATGACCGAATGTAATTCAGTTTCAACTCCTTTGGTTGGGCACTTTAAATTGCCAAAGGAGTAAGCACCATGATCAGAATATGATGTGTGATACATGGCTAAAGTTCCTTTTGCTTCTGTAGTTGGAAGTTTGATGTACGCTATGATATGCACCCGCCTGGACATTGCCTATTCAGTGGGAGCCGTCATCCGTTACATGGCCAATCCGGGGAAAGTACACCGAGAAGCCGTGAAGTGGATCATCAGATATCTAAAAGATATGGAAGATACGACCTTATGTTTCGGGTTATCCGAACCATTGTAAGGGTATGTGGATGTGGGTTTTAGGGTTGATTCTGATACTTGCAAGGGCATAACAAGCTATGTGTTTACATTTGAAGAGACGACAATCAGTTGGATGTCGAGACTATAGTCAGTGGTAGCTCTCTCTATCGCGAAAGTAGAATATGTTGCAACAACGAAAGCAGCGAAATAATTGGCTTGGTTGAGGTGTCAAAACTTGGTAAGGGTCAGGAAAATGGGCTACCCTACTGTGATAGTCATAGTGCAATTCACTTGGTGAAAAATCCAGTGTTTCATTTGTGGACAAAACAATATTGACCTGAAATACCATTACATTCGTTAGCTGCTTGAAGATGGAGAGTTACAGCTACAAAAGATTGTTGGCAGGCAAAAAATCTAGCTGACATGTGCACTAAGGTTTTAATCCAGGAAAGTCTGAGGGGGCCCTATGGCTCAATGGGATTGGGGTAGTCGGAGGGTGGGAGGAGACCATTGCATGTATGCATAAGGATGTTAGAGGTTGCCCAGAGATCCTTGAAACAATCTTCAAGTGAGAGATTGTTAGGATTGCGAAGTCTCTTCAAGGCCCCGATTTTAGTTTATCGGAAATCTGGGATTCAGTTCACCGAAAGGAGACAATGGTAGTGAGATTTCAACCAACGACAATTCAATCGGGAGGAAATTCCGATGGAAGTGTCAGTTCACCGGAAATTCCGATGTGTGCGGTCTACCGAATGTAGCCAACATTGAGGATTGCGACAAGTGATCAACAGTTAATGTTGGGAATGAATGGGGGACCATGATTGTAAGAGGTCGGTGCAACCGGTAGACCGGCTGGATTCCAATATAAATATGGGGTGGGTCCACCTGCTGACGTGTAATGCGATCATTTGCCAAAGTGATCCACTTGGTCGACAGATCACAAGTTGTAATCTTTGTACTTTCAGAGAAATATAATATTACAGTGCTCTCATGTGGACATAGGATGACAATCCGGACCACGTAAATCAAGGTGTTCTTTACTTTGCCCCATTTCCTTTCGCTTGTTTGTATGCTTAAATGCATGTTTGTCGGAAGGCTAAGCGTGTAGTACTTAGGGTGCATCCTACTTCCTAAGTTCCGGTGCTCTAAGTCGGGGAGGTTTGGCGCGTCCACTACGTGTGACACTGAAGGTTAAATTTTTGGTGGATGCAAGTCCTTGCTTCCGGTGGTTGAACTTATTGTGAACTCACCATTTGCACCTGTGCTTTGGATCTCCCAACAATAGTTTCCCCTGCATGGTGAGAATTTGTTACGATGAGGACGAGGGCTTCCTCGGATGTTGAAGTGGACGTGGAGTAATCTTAGGGTCTTCATGCATTCGCAGTGGAAGTGAAGTTACAATAGAAGGAATAGTGGAAAAATAGAGAGGGGGAGTCTTCGTGCATTCTCAGTGAAAAAGTGAAGTTACAATAGAAGGAATAGTGGTAAAATAGAGAGAAGGGGGAAGTCTTCGTGCATTCTCAGTGAAAAAGTGAAGTTACAATAGGAGTAGTGGAAAAATAGAGAGTGGGGAAGTTTTCGATAAAGAGAGAGGAAGAGGGAGAAGGGTGAAATACAAAGTTACCCGTTTGCCATCCATTTTCACTGTGATTAGTTTCCTTATCTCATACTTTGTTGTATTTGTTCGGTTTTGGCAGTGAACCACCTCAGTTGTAGGGTGCAACGAGCTTTACCACACTAGTGTAAACAGTAAGCATTCATAGTGACCCCGAGTATGCAACAGCGAGTTGCATGTTCCTTGGACTAGCTTTCATTTTGAAGGTGAACTGAGTAAACACTCGTGCAAGTGTGCCTGTGCCTCTCCATCTTTATTTGGATTCACAGACCAATGTCTCATCTCTCAGAGAGACAGGATACGGTACAAGCAGTATTTCATTTAAACTGATGAAATGTTTTAATTGGCTAAAGTCCCCTCTCAGGACATGCATTTTTGGAATCGTGACTTTGCCAATGACAATTGGCATCAGAGTCTGTGGTTAAACACTCGTGCAAGTGTGCTTGTGCCTCTCCATCTTTATTTGGATTAACAGACCAATGTCTCATCTCTCAGAGAGACAGGATACGGTACAAGCAGTATTTCATTTAAACTGATGAAATGTTTTAATTGGCTAAAGTCCCCTCTCAGGACATGCATTTTTGGAGTCGTGACTTTGCCAATGACAATTGGCATCAGAGTCTGTGGTTACACAGTACCTTGTGATATGTTCATATTTTGTCTTGTTTTCTGTGAAATATGGATGCTCCTGTCAATCACAAAGGGATTCCGGATTTCAATGGCCAGAAATTTCAGTTGTGGAAGAGCATGACGCTCACTATTTGTGGTCCCTTGGAATGGAAGTGTATCTTGCAGTTATATGTGGTGTAATTTCATTTGATGAATCAAGTGCAACTCTTACTGAGAAAGACAAACATGAAATGAAAGATGATGCAAAAGCAGTGAATGCTGTAGGAGGAGCTCTGTTAGATACTGTTAGGACAGAAAATTCAAGTGAGAGGAGAGAGGGAGACAATAGATGGAACAACCATATCGCCGTATTGTTATTAACAGATTCATAGACCTTCTAGAGGACTTACAGTAGCAAGAGGAGTAGAAGAGGTGGGAGAAGAGGGATGATGAAGAAGAAACCACAGAAGAAGACCACTCCCCCGAGGCCAATGGTCGGCACCTCCCAAGGTCCAACCCCCAGCTGCTGCCAAGCAAAGTGTAATATGTTTCATAGTCCCCTCCTCAACTCCCAACTGTCCACATTAATACCCCTCTACCCGCTACAGCCTGTCTGTCCCAACAAACACAAAAAGAGAAAAGACAACACTGTCTCTATTTATTTACAACTCACAACACCTCAGCACCTGTCCAGCCTCACCCATGCTGGCCAGCATTCAAACACACATGGACAACAGCCACACAGCAGCACTCAGCCGGCACTCCTAACAATTCCCTCCTGCTTGAAAAATCACCTTGTCTCCAAGGTGGACATGCAGCATCAACACCAGCACCGGCTTCATTCCGCAGGCCTCACTTGCACCTCTATGTGCCGACTTAGCAGGAACTTCAGCAAATGAAGCATTAGGATCTGTAATTGGAAGAACAGTGAATGAAATTGAATTCGTGGTTGGAACAAGTCTGTTTCTGGGGAATGCAGCATCTAGATTAGCAACACCAAATGCCTTGTAGTCAAAAAGATCACTAGCAATGCAGCAACTGTCTCCACTGAGAGCACGTTCAGGTCCAACATTGATCTTCTGATCAATGTCTTCCATGTTGAAATTTCCGTCAACAGTTTAATCCTCACTGGCACTGCTTCCAATCCCAAAACTAACTTTTTGCTGGCTCCTTTTCCACTGATCCCGCTGTTTTCTGTAAGCAAGCTTTTCTAAATTGCTGCACGGAATGGGCACCTCAAGCAAATATGAAACTAAGGAATAAACAGCTTCAAGCCATGAAATCGTGCCCTGAAAAACGTTCTTCTCCAGACCGGCAAACTGTAAAACAACATCAGCACCATGCCCCTCCAATTTTGCCCATTTTTTAGAATACTGCTTCTGGAGGCTGGCCATACCCATGTCAAATGGTCCATAACCCCTTTCTGTCTTGGCAACTTCAGCGCTTGAACGTGCAACAACAGTACCAGAGAGACCATCCCTGGGTTCTGGGTCTGAGAAACCTGCTTGTGTTGCTTCACAGTCACCACATCGCTAAAAATACGTTCCCCAAAGAAGTGATTGAAAATGCAACTCTTCGTTCCATTGAAAATTGCTCCTATATAAAATATTTTGTCTCTAGTTACACGGAGGCCTTGTAAAGAACTAAAGATTGGGAAACCAGCTCTGTCAGTAACTTTTCGCAGCCAAGAGTAATAACGACTCGGTAGAACACCCACTGGTTGACCCTTCTCTTCACAAAGATTTGAGATAATCGACTTGGTAGAACATCCACTGGTTGACCCTTCTCTTCACAAAGATTTGAGATAATCAGTCTGCAATCTTCCAAATTGTTAACTTCAGCATCCAATGATTTGCTTTCTTGTAACACTCCAACAAATCGATTATCTATTCCTCTACAGAAATTCCAAAGCATATCACCATCTCTCAATCCAAAATCCCTTTTAAGAGTTTTCTTGCAAATCTTACGCAATGTCTCAATTTTTGATTTTTTCAACTAATCTTCTAAAACACGTCCAATTTCTGGAAAAGCTTTGATTGGTAGTTGAACTATATAATCATCCACCCTCTCAGCAGGGATGCAGCATTGTCCATCTGGCTTGGCTGTCCTTGTGGCAAGTCTGTCAATTAGCATATTGCCTCCTACCCCAGTACTTGCAAATAAATATGCCAACCCTAACACCATGAGCTCGAACAGGGCAGTTTGCAGATGAAATTCCCGCCCTTCCTCTAAGCAAATGTGGAGGGGATGTTGGCAGTCTCATATTTTGATCTTCTGAATAACAATTGGCACTTGAGACAGTAGGCTGGCACAGATTGTTGATTTTCAACTTCAGCATTTAAGTTAATATCTGGGGCCATTTCTTGGTTCCAAATTTTCAACCTCACACAATTTACCACTAGAGCAGGACTGCACCTCGTTTTTCCTTCGGGAGGAGTCCTCAAGCTTAAAGGTATCACTGCCAGCTTTAACACTAGATGGCCCTGGGCATTCACCAAATCCATGAGCCACTGATGGTATCATATTTGCCAGATTGCAACCCTTGAATGAAGAGTCCCCAATTCCCTCTACCACATGACAAAGTCCTTGAGTTGCATTCCCCTTTTCAATCAGATTATTGTCCTTGTTGAAAGAAACAACCAAGTTCAGCTGGTTGCCAGGTTCACTAGCATGCTGGACAAGTTGGTAAGGAACCCCAGCAAACTGAACGTCATTATTCCTCACACCAAAAATTGCCAGCAACTGAAATGAAATGTGCAGCTCCTGAGACAACGGTGATTTTCTCATCTTTGAGCTGGATTGGGAAAAAAGTGCCCGCCACAAATGTTAAAACATAACAATTGCTGCGTGTAGTACCGTACTCCTCACCTTAATGAGAGGTGGAGCCCTTTATTTATAAATAGAGGAAAATTAATATAAGACAGATGAAATCAACGTGACTCTAAAATACACTTAACCAGGTCCAACACTCCCCCTCAAGCTAGAACGGGTATAACTTGGAATAACAGTCCCCCAAACGAAACAAAAAACAAAGAGAGAATACACCACAAAGACCAAACACACTCCCCCTCAAACTGGGTTGTTGATGCTATTTATGCCTAGCTTGGTGCATAAAGAATCCAGTCGAGCACCCAACAAGCCTTTGGTGAAGATGTGGGCAAGCTGATGAGCAGTTGGAATGCAGTTAAAGGTGATATGCTTTTGCTCAAGGTGGTGGCAAAGGAAGTGACAATCAATTTCAATATGCTTCGTTCGTTAATGGAATACTGGATTAGAAGCAATCTTTGTGGCTGCCTGATCATCATACCAAATATGAGCAGGAGTCTGTGGCGGGAAACCAATTTCACGAAGAAGTTGACGAAGCCAAGGAATTTTGGTAGTGACCGTGACCATCACACGTTATTTAGATTAAGCACTGGATATGAAGATTATGGTTTTTTTCTTGCTTCGCTAGGAGATCAAGTTACCAACCAGAAAAACTGCTAACCCAGCTGTAGACTTCCGGGTAGATAAGCATCCGGGGTAGTCAACATCACAGAAGGCCTCAATGTTTAGATGATCGTGATGCGAATATCGAAGACCACGAGTAGGGTCTTTCTTAATGTATTCGACGATGTGAAGGATAACGTGCCATTGAGATTTTGTCAGACGTTCCATGAATTGACTGACCTTACTGATAGCGCATACAATATCTGGACGAGTCATTGTAAGATAATTGAGTTTTCCAAAGATGACGATACCTATCTGGATGAGAATATGAGTCAATGATATCATGGAGAGACCTTTCCTCTGGTTTAAGAAGAGTGTCGACGATAGTTGTTTGAGATAATCCAGTATCTTGTGAGATATCCAATGCATATTGGACCCGGTTATGTGTATTTTAGAGTCCCACATTGATTTCCTCTGTCTTGTATTACTTTTCATCTATTTATAAATAAAGGGCTCCACCTCTCATTGAGGTAAAGATTACGGTTCTACATGGTATCAGAGTAATATCTCCGCCCTAATACCCCCCCTCTGCTGCGCCCCGACGTCGCCTGCCTCCATCTGCCGCCCGCCTTCATCCAGGCTGCTCTCCACCTCCCATCGTCCAAGCCGCGCCCTGTCACCCTCCGTGCTCCGGCGCTCTCCTCCACGCCCCAGCCCCAGCCGCCTCCCACCCGGAGCGTGACCCCGTTGCGCCTCCTAGGCGCGCCTCGCCGCCCAACATGTTGTGCTTTATGATGACATCACCCTTCTCTGATGTTCAATCCTGGAGGCGACCTCCCTGACGTTTTCTCTGACCACTCCAGATGGTTTCTTCCTCTTTGTATCGCGGGTAAAGGGCTACACCAGGTGCGACTCCCCTCCAGACGCGATCCTGACACACCCGATCCTGATGCGCCCACTGCTGTGCGCTTCTCCGTGTGCACGCCCAGGCCTCTCGCTCCGGCATCTTATGCAACCCCTGCTACTCTCAGTGTCCCTTTTGCAGCGCTCCTCCAGGCACCTCTCAACCTTCGCCTCCTGCTGGATGAGACTAACGCTCCAAGTCACGGCTTCCCAGCGCCACTGCTCCCATATGACGCCTCTCTCTGATATCATGACGTCATCAGAATGTGCTCGCGATTTTCTCCTGCCGCTGCTCGCCTTCGACTTCCTTTGTGCTCTTCTTGCATGATTTAATGATCCCACCCATTAACCTGCTACCCTACTTTTTATGCTGAGGCTTGATTTCCCATTTCCGGCTATTCCTGCTGGATTCCTCGTTCAGCCCTTGGTGATTCGGTTGCTTCAGTGTCCCCACTGTAGCCTCTGCAGCAACCTTTTTCCACAGTCTTTACTTCCATAGTCTGCCCAAACAATGTCCACAAGGCTTGTGGAAAGAGCCTAGGCATCACTTGAGCACGTGTTGGTTGCCTTGAAACCTCGCCCAACTCGACGGAGTACTCAGCAACACCCCAGAACTCGTTTGCTGGTAGTCGAACATCCCAAGCTAAAACATCAATTGCCTTGCATTGTTCCTCACATCTCGAACTAGGAGAGCGGACGCAAACTCCTTTATCATAGAGAATAAAAGTGAAAACGATCGTTTTCGTATCTTCACTGTCATCCTTTGTTTTTCCGTCTCCACCACTGCTCGAAAACACTGTAGTTGCCTCACACTGCTTTCTAGAATCTGATCCGCGTTCCTCCGACATACCTAGTCTCTCGATCTTCTCTGGTGTTTGCCCATCACTGCTCGCGATGCCTGTCCAGGAGTTTCGTAGCCACTGAGAGTAGAAGGTGCGACGTCCTTCATTCTTTTCCATTCCCGTTCTGCTAGCGATTTGCACAAACTCTGTTCATTTGCAGTCAGTGGTTTGGGAAAACCTGAAGTATGTTCCTGTACAGGTAACTTAGTAGGTTTCCGTAACTGTGCCCGTATGTCCTGCAGGTGCTCACGGAACTGCCTCGCATGTTATGCCTTTTCCCTTGCTAAGACCTTTTTAGATGATCGAAACTCCCGCACCATTGCTAGTAGCTCGCGAAGCTGCCTCATATATGCTATCTCCCCCAGTCATAAGTTTGTTCTTCTAGCTTGCGTTCACCATAGTACCTTGTCCCCGCAACATCGGATTTTTGGAGATGCAACATAGTCAAGGACTCAATCCAGAGCTCAGAAATGAAGAACTGGACTGAAATGGGGCAAAAAGAGCTGGAAGTCAACATTACACGGCGTGTAAGTCACTTACACAACATGTAAACATAAAGAAATACATGTTGTGAAACATGTGAGAAGGTTCAAGGCCCTCCACATTACACGTCGTGAACACGAATTACACGATGTGTAAATTCTCGGACAAATACGAGAAACTCAGATTTATGACGAGTCTTCGACGGAAACACCATTATAACGCCTCGGGATGACCCATTATGATGGGAGACCCATTAAATGATCCATTTATGACATCGCGAGCATGATGGAGGCCTATAAATACTTGCCTAGGCTAGAGGAGAAGGGATCGATCGGCGAGGGGAGCTCAAGACGACAACTCGACTTCCCCATCCATGGAGGGGTAGTTTCTTTGAGTGATAGGGAAAACGGGAGGCTGAACGTATGTGATTTTCTTGAGTTTATGTGCTTCAATTAAATACAGATCTTTTCTTCTTTCTGCATTTGGTTTCAATTAATAATTCAGTTTTAAATTCCGAATGCGGTTGCGTTAGGTTTTGATTCTGTTAATATTAATTGCCTTGGTCGATGATTCATTTCTCCCTCCACCCAATTCTTTTTCGTATATAGTAGAACAAATTAGGGTTGGGAGATTAGGGTTGGGTGGTGAGTGCTCGACGATCGTCACCACGTGTGTAAAATTGTAAGTTGGAATATTGGTTAATTAGGGAACAACAATTCCTGGTTAGGGATTGCCCTAATTAATCAAGAGAACCAACTGCAACGCTACGCACACGGGAATGAGAGTAGACCAACCTGAGGTTTCAGATAAGAGTATTCTCATCATAACCATTTGGCCAAGGGGGAGAGAAGACTCAGTAGATGAATCTCTCTCTTATTAGTCACCAGAAGAAAGAAGAAAAAGGGGTAAAAATTGGAAACTGTGATTACACTGCACTAGGTCTAGCCAAACCGGCTCCGATCACCATCTTTCTCAATTGTTTTCGAATCAATCAAATTAAACTGTGTTCTACTTTCAATTTCGCAAACCAAAATTAAAATCAATTTTTCTCAAACAAACCAAAAGCGACAAACCTTTTTGTGTTCACTTCTTTTTGGATGACTACCTAGGGTTAACCACTAGACTATACATAAGTAATATAAAAAACTGTTTTGCCACGCCCCACGACAGGCATGCGTCAACAACCATACAACAACGATCGTTTGGCTTTTTCATCCTCACCTCTCGCCAACCTCTCAGTGATCGTCCTCACAACGATTGTTTGTTCCCCAACGGAATCTCCAATTTGTTAGGAAATACACTTCAAGTGAGAAGAGAGAGGGAGACAATAGATGGAACAACTATATTGTCGTATTTTTATTAACAGATTCACGTACCTTCTAGAGTAGTTACAGGAGCTAGAGGAGTTGAAGAGGTGGGAGAAGAGGGATGAAGAAGAAGAAGCTACGAAAGAAGACCACTCTCCCGCGGCCAATGTTTGGCACTTTCCATGGTCCAACCCGAGGTGCTGCCAAGCAAAGTTTAATATGGTTCGTAGTCCCCTCCCCAACTCCCAACTGCCCACATTAATACCCCTTTACCTGCTACAGTATGGCAACCCCAACAATCACAAAAAGATAAAAGACAACACTGTCCCTATCTATTTACAACTCACAACACCCCAACACCTCGTCCAGCCTCACCCACGCTGGCCAACCTTCAAACACACATGGATAACAACCACACAACAACACTTGACTGACATTCCTAACAGATACCATCTATATAAAAGTCATGAAATTTAGCGATGCGAGAGAAACTCATTAATATCTACGAAGGTGACTCGAAAGTTAGAGAAACAAAGCTTCAGGTTCTAAGGAACCAATTTGAAGTCTCCAAGATTATGCATACAAAGTCTGTTGATTCTTTCTTTAACAAGGTGATTGATGTGGTTGTATCTATGAGAGGGTTAAGAGATGTAATGTTGATATTGTAAAGCTTTATATTGAGGAGGTTGCTTGCTCACTTCAATTCAAAGGTGTTGGATTGGTGTTGCCCGATCCGGTTGGGCCGAATGCTTGTGGCCCGCAACTATCGACATGCACTGTAGCGGAGCTGACCGACCGACACCGACATGCACTGTAGCGGTGCGGACTTCGGGGTCAACAGTACTGTAGCGCTTTTGACTTCCAGCCGGCAGACACTGTAGCACTTTTGACAAAGTGAGCCGCCGATCACTGTAGCAACGCGGACTACTATTCAGAACAGTAGACCGTCTTCTTCATATGTAGCCCATTTCGGGCTAGGGTTTGTAATGTTGGAAATCCTCTGTAATTTCTGTGCTCCCGAATCATAGTGAAAATCTGCCTCTCCCGTGGACGTAGGGATTTTTCCCGAACCACGTAAATCGTCGTGTTCTTTGTTGCTTTTCTTTCTTTCGTTTTCTCGTTTTTCTGTCGTTCTGTCTCCCGGTGATTCCGCAACAACTGGTATCAGAGGGTGAGTTCGGAATTCTCCAACGATGGCTCTGGATGAAGGCAAAGTGAAGATCGATCGCTTCGATGGAACTGATTTCAGTTTCTGGAGGATGCAGATCGAGGATTATCTTTATCAGAAAAAGATGCACTTGCCGCTTCTGGGTGTGAAGCCAACGGAAATGGAGAAGTCAGAATGGGAGCTGCTGGATCGACAGGTTCTGGGTGTTGTGCGCCTGACGTTGGCCAAAAACGTGGCGTTCAACATCAGAGAAGAGAAGACGACGGTGGACCTGATGAAAGCCCTCACAAATATGTACGAGAAGCCTTCTGCGGCTAACAAGGTGCATTTAATACGACGATTGTTCAACCTGAAAATGGTTGAAGGGAGAGCTGTTGCAGATCATATCAACGAGTTCAATACCATCATAAGTCAGTTGTCATCGGTGGACATTGACCTTGGTGATGAGGTATGTGCTCTGGTTTTATTATCTTCGTTACCTGAAAGTTGGGAAGCAACTGTAACAGCTGTGAGCAGCACTTCGGGGAATACGAAGATGGCTCTAAAGGATATAAGGGACCTAATCCTTAGTGAGGATGTTCGAAGAAGAGAATCAGGCAGATTCTCTGGTTCTGCTTTGAACATTGAAGGAAGAGGAAGGTACCCACAGCGGGACAATCGCAGAGGACGATCGAAGTCGAGAGGAAAGAGCAGGTTCAAGGCAAGGCTGGTGGTGAAAGGCTTTCAACAGAAGGAGGGAGTAGATTTCACTGAAATCTTCTCACCAGTAGTAAAGCTTACCACCATCCGGGTGGTTCTCAGCATTGTGGCGTCAGAGGATTTGCACCTTGAGCAGCTTGATGTCAAGACTGCTTTTCTTCATGGAGATTTGGAGGAAGATATCTACATGCAGCAGCCAGAGGGATATGTAGAGTCTGGAAAGGAAGACTTGGTGTGCAAACTCCAGAAGAGCTTATATGGACTGAAGCAGGCACCGAGACAGTGGAACAAGAAGTTTGATTCATTTATGTCTAAAAATGAATATAAACGATGTGGCATGGATCAGTGTTGCTACATCAAGTCCTTCGGTGATGAATATATTATATTGCTTCTGTATGTGGATGACATGCTCATTGCAGGATCATGTATGCAGAGGATTAATGAGCTGAAAGGGCAATTGGCTGAGGAGTTTGAAATGAAGGATCTTGGAGAAGCTGGCAAGATTCTGGGAATGAAGATCAAGAGAGACCGCACAGCTGGAACTTTAATGTTGTCACAGGCTGATTACATTGGGAAGGTTCTGAGAAGATTCAGCATGCTGGAAGCAAAGGCAGTCTCTATTCCCCTGGCGAGCCACTTCAAACTATCAAAGGAGCAATCACCGAAGATGGCAGAAGAGGTGGAGTACATGGCAAAAGTTCCATACGCATCAGCTGTGGGAAGCCTGATGTATGCCATGGTCTGTACTCGACCTGACATTGCTCATGCAGTGGGAGTTGTGAGCAGGTATATGGCTAACCCTGGAAAACAACATTGGGAAGCTGTGAAGTGGATACTGAGGTATTTGAAGGGCAGCAAGGAGGTATCTCTGTGCTTTGGGAAAGGAACTTCATTGCAGGGGTATGTGGATGCTGACCTTGGAGGTGATGTCGACAGCAGGAGGAGTACCACGGGTTATGTTTTTACCTGTGGAGGGACTGCGGTAAGTTGGATATCACAATTGCAGAAGGTGGTGGCTTTATCCACCACAGAGGCAGAATACATTGCTGTAACAGAAGCTGGGAAAGAGATGGTTTGGCTGAAGAACTTCTTGGATGAATTGGGAAGAAAGCGAGAGGAGAATGTATTGCACTGTGATAGTCAGAGTGCCATACATCTTGCCAAGAACCCAGTGTTTCATGCCCGGACGAAGCACATTCAGTTGAAGTACCATTTCATCAGAGGTTTGATACAGGATGGGTTGCTGACTTTGCAGAAGATATGTGGAACCAACAATCCGGCAGACATGTTGACAAAGCCTATGGTGATACAGAAGTTGAGGCACTGCTGTGCCTCTGTTGGTCTCCACTGATGAATGGAGGATGAGAGGCAGAATGATGGAGGACTTGATGGGAGCAGAAGAGGAAAACAGTTTGTATTTCATGAATCTGTGAAAGCACGCCACTGGTGAGTGAAGAAGAGGAAGAACTTAGATTAAGTAAGTTGTCTTCATCAGTTGCATCGAAGCATAGCAGTGCAGCGGATCAGGCTACAAGTGGGAGATTGTTGGATTGGTGTTGCCCGATCCGGTTGGGCCGAATGCTTGTGGCCCGCAACTATAGCATCTCTGACCACTGTAGCGGAGCTGACCGACCGACACCGACATGCACTGTAGCGGTGCGGACTTCGGGGTCAACAGTACTGTAGCGCTTTTGACTTCCAGCCGGCAGACACTGTAGCACTTTTGACAAAGTGAGCCGCCGATCACTGTAGCAACGCGGACTACTATTCAGAACAGTAGAC
Source organism: Viscum album (assembly GCA_963277665.1). Lineage (NCBI taxonomy): Eukaryota > Viridiplantae > Streptophyta > Magnoliopsida > Santalales > Viscaceae > Viscum > Viscum album. The sequence goes on along the minus strand of OY728139.1, from coordinate 1,070,386,159 downwards.
CGTCTTCTTCATATGTAGCCCATTTCGGGCTAGGGTTTGTAATGTTGGAAATCCTCTGTAATTTCTGTGCTCCCGAATCATAGTGAAAATCTGCCTCTCCCGTGGACGTAGGGATTTTTCCCGAACCACGTAAATCGTCGTGTTCTTTGTTGCTTTTCTTTCTTTCGTTTTCTCGTTTTTCTGTCGTTCTGTCTCCCGGTGATTCCGCAACAAAAGGTGCCTTTTATAAAAGAACGGGATTGAATGACAATATCTCTTGATGATGTCGAAAGCACTCTTGTTGCTTTTGAAATGCCAATGCAGGTTGAACCATTAAAGCATGAGAAGACTCCCAAGGAAATGTGTTAGGTTTTCAGCCTAACAAACAACCCAGCAGAATAATTAAGGATGAAGGAGAGATCAAGCAAGCTGTTAACATTGGTTCTGTATAGCTGTTTTAGAGAATTACAGTAGGGAGGAGTATACATCAAGAAGAAAGAGAAGAGGGAACGTAGGAAAAGAGCTTTCCCCTGAGAAGTCCACTTCCCGAAGGGACTGCCGAGACTTCCCAAGGCTCAGCTCCAAACAACGTCCAGCTGTAATCGGAAATGATTCCTCACCTCCCCTACAACCGCCCCCCTTATTAATAGGGCCAATCACTACCTAATTCAGCAACCCAACCAACTACCCCAACTAATAATGAAAAAGTACAACACCACCCCTTGACAGTTACACCCACTCCTACACACTGACAAATCCCTCACCCTCTCACAGACAACCCCTGCACACTTACTCACCCCACACGACAACCACACCATTCCACATTCCTAACAATCCCCCCTTCTTAAAAACCACGTTGTCCCCAAGGTAAACCTCCAAAAGGCATGATGAATTAAACACTGGAATGACAGCTCGTGGTGATGGCTTCGGCGGTGGCCTGGGAAACTGCCAGGATAGCCACTGCCCAGCAAACCATGGGCTGTGATCTATCATTGTAGTTCCCAAAGTACAGTTTCTGGTGGTCCAGTCAAAATTGAAGGTCGAACCCCCTCCACTTGTTGAACTGAACAAACACTTACCATCAACACTTGCCCGATGTCCAAATAATGACGACAACCACCTCGAATTTCCAAAGCTTTAAGAACCAAAGGTGGAAAACACACTGATCTTAACTTTGGCAGATGAGATAAAAATAACAACTCGCTTGGCATTTCAAGCACTGGATTAGCCACCAACAGTTCAACCCATCCAAATTTTAAAGCTCCAACAATTCCTGATGCTGCAGATTTCACAGCACCATACTTGCCATAGAAAACACGTTGCGTTGTTGTAATCTGATTCGTGAATTGCTCAAGTACCAAACTCGCAAAACATCGTTTGCCCATGTTACACACCGAACCTGTTGTCAAGCCGCTCTTCCTTAGTAATCCGGTTACTACAGTGTCCACACTAAAGCTTATCACCTACATTTTAGCATCCAATGGCTGCCCAAACAAATTACTCATGGCTTGCACAACTTGAGTAGGCTGTTGTAACATTGTCACCCAACCAGGCTCCAAGTAATGAACAAGAACACTGCAAAATTGCCATGCAACTGCTGACCAAGGAAAAGAACTAGTATGGAAACTCCTAAGGCACACCGCTGGACTATTCACTGCTGATATAAAAGGTTTTCCTCGACCATCTCCATACTCAGCCTCCGAATCATCTCCTCTCCCGTGAACTTTAGCACCACAAATTCTTGAATCTTTAACACATGGTCTAGGCTCCAGTGATGACTTATTCTCGGCTCAAACTCCATTGAGAGTGTTCGTATGGCTTGGCCATCGAGAGCATAAGGTACGACAAACTTCTTCAATCCACGACAATCAAGTGTACCTGACAACACATTATGAATTGTCACTTCTCCATCAAGTGGAATCAATTGTGGCCCAGGGACATGTTGTTCCTCCACGACAACCCTTCCCTGCTCCTCAATGTCGGAACTAGAACCTGGAATTTCTTTTTCAGACCGTGCAACACTGAAATCATTCTGTTTCTTGCCTTCATGTTGTCTTGGGAAAACAACTGAATCATTGTTGCATCTCGAGCTCTGCAGCACGTTCATACACTTCTGCAGATTATCCTGTACCTCACGCAACTGCCTCATGTACTCAACATTTATATTATCGAACTCTTTCCTCAACGTCTGAAACTCTGTTAACATTTCTTCTACTCCTCACAACGATCATCAACCTACGATCAGTCCCACCATGATTGCGTTGTCACTTGCAGCAAACACGATCCCAACCGATCGCACAAAAGAAATTTGGTAGAGAAAGAGAAACTTGCAAGGCAGTGCTTTTTGCTCTTTTTTTCTTCTTCAGTGAAGTCGTACCTGTTCCAGCAACTCCAACAACTTTTAAACAGTGTCCGTCTTGTTTTGATCAGCCTCCAGCGCTCTCTTTTCCAGCTGCGATCGAGCCTTCACCTTGAGTTCGACAAATCCAGCTCTCTCAATGAAAGCACCAATTGTTAGGTGTTCAACCTAACAAACAACTCAACAGAAGAATTAAGGATGAAGGAGAGATCAAGCAAGCTGTTAACACCGGTTTTGTATAGCAGTTTTAGAGAATTACAGCAGGGAGAAGGAGTATACAACAAAAAGAAAGAGAAGAGGGAACGTAGGAAAAGAGCTCTACCTTGAGAAGACCACTTCCCGAAGGGACTGCTGGGCTCAGCTTCAAACAACGTCCAGCTATAATTGGAAATGATTTCTCCCCTCCCCTACAACCATCCCCCCTATTAATAGGTCTAATCACTACCTAATACAACGACCCAACCAACTACCCCAACAACTAATAAAGAAAAAGTATAACATTACCCCTTGGCAGTTACACCCACTCCCACACATGATAAATCCCTCACCCTCTCACAGATAGCCCCTGCACACTTACTCACCCCACACGACACCACACCATTCCACATTCCTAACAAAATGACTTTTAATGCCATGGAAAAACTCACCATGAAGGAAGAACCAAGGGAAGAAACAGATGAGTTGATGTCGTTTCGCTCAAGTAATCTCAAGAAAGGTAAAGGAATGTTCAAAGGGAAGCTTCTCTTTGCTTGTTTTAGATTTGGGAAGGTGGAATACATTGTCACTAAGTGTTTCAAGAAGTTTGAAGACAAGAAATTGAAGAAGACTCACCAAAGAGTTCAATGAAGTAATACACTAGTGGGAAGTTTAATAGAAGTTCATGCAGATTTCAGAAGAGGAATTTCTTGTCAAAAGAAGATGACAATGATGATGGTGGATCAGAGGCAGATGAAGTGGTGGATTGTCATGACAAGAAGGAAGATGAAGTGGTGGATTGTCATGACAAGAAGATATTACTGAAGTTGGAACTTGTAGATGACGAATTCCCCTTACCTCAAGGTGAGGTGGATACATTCTTTTATAGATGGGTAAAATAGATTACACGGTGGAGTATTCCAATGTGGGACTTGAAAATACCCTTTATACTAAAACTGGGTTTAACACTCCCCCTCATGTTGGACATGCCTAGCTTGGACCAAGAGTCCCACAAAAGAAAGATGACATCGAACAAGACCATACACACTCCCCCTCAAGCTGGGTCGCTGATGCTGTGGATACCCAGCTTGGTACTGAGAGTCTAGACGAGCTCCCGGGAGGCCTTTGGTGAAGAAAGTGATATGGTCCTGCTCGAGATGATGGCGAAGAAAGTGACAGTCCACCTCGATATGCTTCGTTCGTTCATGGAAGACGAGATTAGAAGCAATCTTTGTGGCAACTTGATTGTCACACCAAATATGAGTAGACGTATGTGGTGGGAAGCCAAGCTCATGGAGGAGATGACGAAGCCAAAAGATCTCAGTAATGACCGTGATCATGACACGGTATTCAGAATCCGCACTAGATCTAGAGACAACAGTCTGTTTCTTGCTGCGTTAAGAGATGAGGTTACCTGCCAAGAAAACGACAAATCCAGAAGTAGACTTCCGGGTAGCAAGACAACCAGCATAGTCAGCATCATAGAAGGCCTCAACATCCAGATGATCGTGATGTGAGTACCAAAGACCACGAGCATGATATTTTTTGATGTACTTGGCAATGCGGAGGACAACATCCTACTGAGATTTGGTTGGATGCTCCATGAATTGGCTCACTTTGTCAATAACGCAGGCAATGTCTGGACGCGTCATGGTGAGATAATTTAGTTTCCCCACAAGACGACGGTAGCTCTCTGGGTGAGAAAAGAGTTCTATGTTGTCATAGAGAAATCCTTCCCCAGGCTCAAGAGGAGTGTCAACGGCAATTGTCTAAGTCAAACCTCCATTCTGTAAGATGTCTAAGGCATATTTCCATTGGCAGAGAAAGATGGTGTCCGTAGAAATCAATGCCAAGAAAGTATGTTAGTCGACCGAGATCTTTGGTGTGAAAGTGGTGGTGAACATGCCCCTTTAGTTGGACAATTCCAGTTAAGTCGCTCCCAGTGATGATGATATCATCAATATATACCATCAGCAGGATGCAGCTGGAGGACGTCGTACTGTAGAAGACGGTGTGGTCCTTCACACTTTGAGATAGCCCAAATGCGGTGACGACGATGCTGAATCGGCCAAACCAAGCACGATGAGACAACTTGAGGCCATAAAGAGAGCGATGAAGTTGACAAACATAGGAGTCGACTCCGGAGGCATGAAATCCTGGGGGTTGCTGCAGATACACTTCTTCAAGAAAACCACGAAGAAAGACATTCTTGACATCCAGTTGATGAAGGAGCCAATGATGATGAGCGACCAGAGAGATGAATAATCGGACTGATGCCATCTTTGCAATTGGAGAGAAGCTATCAAAATAGTCGATACCATATGTTTGAGCAAAACCCTTCACCACAAGTCGGGCTTTGAGGCGATGAAGAGTGCCATCGGCATTGAGACTGATAGTATAAATCCATTTGCTGCTGACCGCCTGTTTGCTTGCCGGAAGGGGGACCAGATCCCAAGTATGGTTGTCTTCCAGAGCTTGCAATTCATCCCGCATCGCTTGTAGCCACCCCGGGTGAGATTTGGCATCGCTAACCGTTGCGGGGAATAGATACCGTCTCCAGAGCTGAAAGACCTCTGTATGAAGATGTATAGAGAGGAGTATTCTGGCAAGAGTGAGTTCCTTTCCGAAGTGCGATGGACAAGTCGTTTGGTGCCGGGGCAGAAGTATCAGACGAATATGGGACGATGGTGTCCTCGGCCTGGATGGGGGATACAGTTGACGGGCGATAGGAGTAGACAATGCCAAATCGGTGACCAACAGAGTGGGGCAACGGAGGTGGGTGGATAATGAAAGGAAGACAATCATCGATGATGGTGTCTGGATGGGGAGAGAGAAGAGTGAAAGGAGAGATCTAAACAAATGACGCATCGGTAGAGATGATATATCGTCGTAAGACGGGAGAGAAGCATCAGTATCCGCACTGAGTGCGAGAATATTCGAGGAATAACAATAGAGGGATTTGGGAGAAAGTTTGCAGAGGTTGGGACGCGTGTCCCAAACATAACACACACCCAAATACACGGAGTGGAAATGAGCGAGGAGGGAGAGAGGAGAACAGAGTCCGAAAAGGAGTCTCTCCCTGAAGGATAGAAGAAGAGAGTCGGTTTAGGAGGTAGGTAGCAGTCAGGATGACATTGAACCAAAAAAGGAGAGACACCTTCATATGGAATAGGAGAGCAGGAGCTGTCTCCAGAATATGACAGTGTTTCCGCTCGGCCACTACATTCTGCTGAGCTGTATCGGGGTAGGATGTCTGATGAATGATGCCTTTATCCTTGAGAAACTGTTGAAATAAAGTGGATAAATATTCCCGTCCATTGTCGGAGCGGAGACATTTAAGGGAGGTGGAGAATTAAGTATAAATTTCATTATAAAAGGTCTGAAAAGTAGAAAAAACTTCAGACTGATCGCGAAGTAGGTAGAGCCATGTCATGCGCGAGTAGTCATTAATAAAGGGTATATAATAACTGTACCCGGACTGGCTAGGAACCCTGTAAGGACCCCATACATCGGAATGAACATGGTCGAAAGGATTCGCTGCACGCGGTTCCAGTCGAGGAACATACGTCATCTGATGATGTTTAGCAAACTTGTAGGATTCACAATGAAAGGAAAGGTGGAGACTGAATTGGGGACAAAAAATATGTAGGTCAAGGGCATGGGCTGAGATTGATGAGCAAGCAAGAGATGGGGTATCGAACATGTACACCCCATTCCGAAGATGATCTCGACCAAGTTCCCTATTCGTCGTCCGCTCCTGAAAAACAACATCATAAGATGTAAAAGTAGCAACACAGTTTAAATCTTTGATGAGTTTGCTGATGGAGATAAGATTAAATGGATTGTCAGGAACATGAGCTACGAAAGCGAGGTGAATAGACGACGTCAATGAGCAGGTGCCAAAGCCCACAATGAGGATTTTTGATCCATTTGCAACAGTAATTTCAGAGGCACCGGTATGCGGATGATAGACAATGAACATACCAGAATCCCCTGTGAGATGTTCAGACGCACTAGAGTCAAGCATCCAAGCTGTCGGCCGAGGAGAGATACCCGCGACAGAGTCACCAGTCTGAACAATGGTGGCTGGAGAAGAGGAAGGGGGCAAAGCAGCCCGATAAGATTGTATAAATGCAATCTCCTCTGGCGAGAGTGCTAGCTCGTATCGGGTACTCGAGACTGGTGACAGAGCATGGGACAACTTCTCAGGCAAGCGCACAGACGGAGGGATGAAGCGTGGGGCTGCCGTGCGGGAAGATCGACAACTGAGGTGAGGGGGCGGCCTTGCAGGAGCGCCGACGAATAGAGGTGGTGCCGGAGTCTTACGGGCGGAAGTGCCAAACATGATGGAGTCGGTGGGCGCCGCGCGGGAAGCAGGCCGCTGGAAATGGGTCGTTAGTGTTGCGGGATCCGTTGTGGTGATGGTGGCCAGTGCAGGAGGCGGGCTGGGAAGCCCCGAGGAGGGCGGTGGCCTGGAAGCTGCAAGTAGGGCGGGCCGAGACTCGCTGAGGAGTGCGGGTCCGAGAGGCCGCGAGTGGGTGAGGCCGGGAGATCGCTGCGGGAGGGCGGTGCCGGTTGTCGTCAGGAAGCCGTGCGTAGGGCGATCTCGGGAGACCAAGGAGGCGGGCCTGGAGACTCGCTGAAGAAGGGCTGTCCCTGTCGCGCATGGAGGTGCATGATGAGGGGACGACGAGCAGAGGGGGGGGGTTGCAAAGCCGGGAGGACGTGAGCAGTTGGGGTCGGAAGAGCGCCGCGGGAGGGGTTCCGCCTGGAGCGTGGTGCCGGGCGTTCGCGTTGGAAGTGCCGCAGGAGGAATTCCGCCGAGCGACGCCAGGAAGCCGTTCGAAGGGCGGGGCCGATAGATCGTCGCGAGAGAGGCGGGCTGGGACGGGCGAAGGAGGCGGGCCGGGACGACGTCACGTCGGATGTGGAGGGCTGGGACGGAGTTGGCCGGTAGGCGTGGGGGAAGCCGCAGGGATGGTGGGGCCTGGCGAAGCCGGGAAGCCACAGGGAAGGGCGGGGCGGGAGGGAGTTGGCCGGATGACGTCACGTCGGACGAGCAGTTGGGGCCGGAAGAGCGCCGCGGGAGGGATTCTGCTTGAAGCGTGGTGCCGGGCGTCCGCGTTGGAAGTGCCGCGGGAGGGATTCCGCCGAGCGATGCCGGGAAGCCGTTTGGAGGGCGGGGCCAGTAGATCGTCGCGGGAGAGCCGAGACGGGCGAAGGAGGCGGGCCGGGACGTGCGAAGGAGGCGGGCCGGGATGGCGTCACGTTGGATGTGGAGGGCTGGGACGGAGTTGGCCGGTCGGCGTGGGGTAAGCCGCAGGGATGGCAGGGCCTGGTGAAGCCGGGAAGCCGCAGGGAAGGGCGGGGCCGGTTGGCGTTGGGAAGTTGCAGGGAAGGGCGGGGCCGGGCAGAGTCGGGAGTCCACAGGTTCGCAGGGAAGGGCGGGGCCGGGCAGAGCCGGGAGTCCGAAGGCTGCGGAGAAAGAAACAAAAGATAAAGTGATTTTTTCTCTGATACCATGTAGATGGCGAATTCCCCTTACCTCAAGGTGAGGTGAAGACATTCTTTTATGGATGAGTAAAATAGATTACACGGTGGAGTATTCCGATGTGAGACTCGGAAATACCTTTTATACTAAAACAAGGTTTAACAAAGCTGATGACAGTGAAGCATAAGTCGAAGGAGTTGTTGACTTGGAAGTTGAGCTTGAATGTGCACGAGAAGAATTAGTTAATCAAAGATTTAAAGTGAAGAAAGCAAATGATGTCACTCCAGAATTAAAGAAAGTGTTAATGTTGAAGAATAATAAACATCGAAGACTAATAAAGTTAGTGAACATGTAATTGAACTCAAAGTGAAATCTGAAGAATAGTCCAACATCATTAATGACTTGATTGATGCGGGTGAAGAAAGTTGAATTTAGGATTGAACTGTTGGAAGCAGATGTATTGGCTGCCAAAAGAAAAGATGAGAGCTGAAGTAAGACACCCCTGTTCTTAAATTTGGAAGTGTCTTGGATGAAAAAGCTAAAACAGGGCTTTGTGAGTCATTAAGGAAGTTGGATGACTGTCTTTGTAGTTAGAGATCGAGATTTGGTGTTCGCAGCTATCAACCTAAAACTAAGGCTATTGCTATGAACAAGGAGATCAAATTCATAAGGAGATGGTGGAAGTTGCTAGCCAACCACCTCTAAGAAGAGAGAGTTGGATGCCCAAAGGGATGCTGTTATTGTGGCATTCTTAGTCACATCATGGGGAGGTGTAGAGAAACAAATTGATTTAGAATCAAGCTGAACAAAGGGGGTCTTCATATGATAATCGTTACACCTTCATTGGGCATTGTTTCGTGCATAGTGGATATGGTCATAAAACAACTCACTGCTCAAAAAGATATGGAGAACATTTGAATATGCAAGGGAGAGCTTTACACCAGAGAACTCTAATAAAGAGTGAACATGTTAATTTAGTGAGGATGCATAACATGTTTGATGTGCTAAGAGAAGAAGGTGGCTACTTATACGAAACCAAGTCAAGGATGATCACTGGGGCACCAATCAATTATCAATTTTAGTTGGAGGGAAGTAAAACAAAGGATGAGGTTGGAAAGAGCCAATATGTTTGAAGTTTCCTTGAAGGTCATAAATAATGAGGGCACACAGATTCTAGATGTGGGTGTTCCTCCCACATAATTAAGAACATAAATTTTTTTGTGGGATGTGAAATAAAAAAATGGGTGGAGAAGTCAAGTTCGGTAATGATGGAGCATCTCATATCAAGGGAATGGGAAGAGAAAAACTTGGAGGGAAAGACATGTCAAAAGGTGATGTATTGTTTGTGGAAGACCTCTAGCACAACCATTCAAGTGCGAGTCATTTGTGCGACGCAGGACATGCCCTTAACTTCTACTCAAGGGGGTGGTGCATGGTTAACAAAAGAAATGAAAGTGTTTATATGAGAGGAAGGAGAACGCACTAGAATCTTTATCAAATCAATGGAGATGATGGGGGGGTTTGTCTTCTTTCTAAAGAAGATGAAAATCACTTGTGCACAAGAGATTGGGCCACCTCAATCATTCATTTAGTCAATGGTGAAAAGCAAAGCAAACACTGATGTGCCAAGTCTAAAGAAAAGACAGAGAACATGTCCAGAAGGCTTGCCAAGAAGGGCAAAAGGGGAGAAGAGCTACATATGTGCTTGATTTGTTTCACATAAAGGTGTGTGGATCCATAGAAAAAAGGAAAAAGAGAACTTTACTATGTTCTCTTTATGGGTGACTTTAGTTGGATGAGATGTATTATGCCCATATGCAACATGATTGGAGTGTTTACATATATTAAAAGATACACAATGATGATAGAGAATCAATTGTGAAAGAGAATCAAGGTGTTGAGGTTTGGCAACAGAATTGAATACCGATCACAGTGTTGAGAAGTATTTAGAGCATGACATCATTCATCAAGTGTTTGCAGTGAGCACCCCTCAACAAAATGGGTTAGTTGATTGAAGAAACAAAACTATAAATAATATGGCATGAGTCATTTTGATTTCTAGTGGGATCTCAAGACACTATTAGAAAGTGGCAGTGTAGATTGCAATCTATATACATAAAAAGCTTCTTCTCTGTCCTGGGGAAAAGGCGGTCCCATATGTGTTATGGTTCAAATAGAAGCCAACAATGTTGTATTTCTGATTTTTTGACAGCAAATATTTCATTTTTAACAATGAAGGGAATCATATTAAATTTGTGAATAAAGGTGATGAAGGGATATTCTTTAGCTGCTCATTTAGGAGTAAAACCTACAGATGCTATAGGGCTTCACAAAATCATTGCAAGTAGGGATGTCATAGTGAATGAATGACTAAGACTATAGGGCTTCACAAAATCATTGCAAGTAGGGATGTCATAGTGAATGAATGACTAAGACAATTTTGGCCAGATGACTAATGATGATGAGAAAGATGACTCCATACACCATTCCAGAGATGTTTCTAGCGACAACGAAGTCTCCACTGTCGAGTTTGGTGATGAAGAAACAAGGTTGAGGAAACACAACCTCATATTACTCCCAAGAGAACTTACAGAACGAAACATGTTGAAGATGGAACATTGTGGGAGACAAGATTGTCCTAGTCCAAACTTGATAAAGAACATTGTTGTCAAACTCGCAATCCAACGATCCCAGCATCCTCTGTGTTGCCTCATGCACAGTATCGATTCCTGGTAGGATCGTCGAGTCGGACGTGCCGACTTGGTGGAATCATGGGATTTTTGGGTCGTCCGAGGTAGGCAGGTCAGATTCTACTTGGTTTGATTTTTTCAAAGAATACCCGACCGTCGAAATGGTAGATAAGGGTAAAACCCATTCACTGTGCCGTTGCCTCCCAACACCAACAGTCGTCGGCGTTTCTCTGAGTTCGATCTACCGCTGAGAGGAAGACTAGTTCTTCCACAGATGCCCCCCCATAACCCACGACCTAGAAGATTGGTTCGTTTCTTTTTTTTCTTTTTCTTTTTGATTTGTTTCGTTTTTTTTGTTTTGTTTTGAAGTGTTTGTGTCGTTTTTTTGTTTTTTTTGGGTTTTGTTTATTCGGACGATTCCACTCCAATTATTTTTTTCTGTTTTTTTTTCTGTTTTTTTTCTGTTTATTTTGTGGTTTCATTTTTTTTTGTTTTGTTCAGTTATTCTTTTTTTTCCTTTTTAGTTTTGTATAAACCATTTTTTGGTTTTTGTTTGGTATTGTGTGAATTGTGTCATTTTTAATTTAAGACAACTATTTAATTATGTAATAATATTAGTATGTTTTATTGTTTTCACATTATAGATGAATGTATAAAATATACTTGGTGACCTAAAGCTGACTCTTACGATCCCGATCCAATCCAATGAGTTACGGTCCCACCCTCTTCTACGATCCTAGGGTAGGATCTCGATTTTGACAACCTTGATGAAGAGTATTCAAGGCACTACACTATTGTCTCAAGTTGAGTTTAATAGTTTGGTGAAGCTATTAGAGATGAAAAATTGGATTCAGTCATGCATGAGTAGTTGAATTAGATGGTGTTGGACCCGATTTAGGTTGGGCCTAAGTCTAGTGTCATGTAATTAGGCCCCCACACCAGATTTCTCAATTGACGTTTTTTTTTTCGCTTTATCTTTAAATGTCCCCCTCTTGTCGAGTTATGAGATTTCATCCTTAGAAAAAAAACTAATACCTGGCAGTTGAGGCCGCAATCAAGAGAGAATAATGTCTTTGACACCAAATGTGTATACAAAAACAAACTCAATGAGAAGAGAGAAGAAGTAAGGAACAAGTTAAGATTAGCGTACAAGGGATATGCCCAAATAGATGTTGTAAATGTGGATGAGGCATTTGCTCTAGTGCTAAATTGGAAGCAATCTGATTGTTCCTTGCCATAGTTGTTCAATGGAAGTTCAAAGTGTTCTAGATGGATGTAAAACGGACATTTCTTAATTGAGTTTTGCAATAGGTTGTGTACATTGACCACCTAGATGGTTTTCAAGTTGATACTGATGGTAGCAAGGTCTGCAAGTTGTGAAAAATGGATTGAAACAAGCAGTCCAAGCTTGTTACTCAAGGCTTGACTCATTTTTGAAACATTTGAAGGAGTGGATTGGAATCTTTATGTCAAATGAGATTGTGAGAGCAAATGATTGTACTGGTATGCGCAAATGATATTATATTTCCAGGCTAAAGAGTTTGATTGCAAAACTTTTGTTGATCTTAGGCAAAAGGAGTTCAAGATGTCTTTGATAAGAGAATTTACCTTTTTCCTAGAGTTGCAGATTTTGTAAAGAATGGCGAGCATGCTCATTTCACAACACAAGTACGCCAAAGAGCTACTCAAAAGGTTTCACATGAAAGATTGTAAACTAGTGAGAACTCCCATGGTTACTAGTACCAAACCGAGGAAGGATGAACATGGTAAACCAATGAATGTAATTGACAGCGAAAAGATCATTGAGAGTTTGTTATACTTGACTGTCTCGAGGCCTTACATTGTCTATGCCATTTGTCTTGTTGCGAAATATCGGAGTGAGCCCTAGGAAAGCCATATGAGTGCAGTGAAACAAATTCTCTGATATATACAAGGAAAGATTGGCCATGGGTTGTTTTATATTGAAAATGACAAACATTCACGTATGTTGATCGAGTTGGGTTAGTGGATGATAAAAAGTCTAGTTTTGGGGGAGATTTCGACTTTGGTGGTAAATGTGTGTCATGGCTAATGTAACACCCAAGATCTTTTTGAGGTGTGAACCCAGTTTAATTTTTGTCAAACCTAGTGTATTTTGGCTAATTTTGAATGTTAAAAGTGTTGGCGGGTCTGGGAGGATGTTTCGGGAAAACGAGGGTCGTGCCCGGGCATTTGTCTAGATGACAGAAGCCACCGGGTACCCGATTGACTAGTATTGGGTACTTGGTGGCGGTCGGGCGGGTACCCGGTGGCCACCTGTTTTTTTTTTTAATTTTTTTAAATTAAAATAATTAATTAATGTAACTTAAATGGCGAGGGGGCCCTCGTTTACTTTCCTCCCTAGGCGCGCACAACCCTTCTCCATCCCTTCTCATTCCCTTCTCTTCTCCAAGTGGATCTCCTCCGTTCCTTTTCCGATCGGAGTGCCGCTTGTCTTGTTGGATTCTCGCGGGTAAGACTTACAATCCATTGCCTCTTCTTTTAGGTTTCTCTTTGCGGCTTCGCTGTCTTCGCCGTAAATTCGCCGTAAATTCCTAATACTAGGGCTTTTCTTAGATTCGTCAATTTCTATCGGTTGAACTCAATTCTTCTTTTGATATTGCTCGGGGAGTCTCCAATGGTTAAGAGGTAGGTGGTCCCTATTGTTTCCGTAAGGTCTATTTTCGTTTTCATGTGCATATAATGTGCGGTCGCGCTGACCTTGTGTGCTTGACCTAAGAATTAAATATAAATGGTTTCTTCTGTTTCATAGTTTGGAAGCTTTGTTTGGGCTATAGGCGGTCTGATGTTAATTGTTATGATTAAACTTCGGTCACCAAGAGGCGTGCTTGAACTGAATGTGGTTGATGAATGTTGGTGGCTACCCATAGGGGTGCCCTTGGTGGAAATGTGACTTAGTGGACGTAGTATAGGTTCCCTAGGATGATTTCCCTTGGTAGGGAAAGTGGGTTGAGGTGAGGCTAGCATAGCGGTAGCCTTAGACAAGAATGGGTATGGGTAAAAGGCTGTGTGAGCAGGTGATCAACCTAATGTGGGCTATTTTTTATTTGGCGTTGAATGCGTTGCCAACCACTTGGGACGTTTAACACTTATGTGTTGTAATTAATATGAGTTAGCTTATCTATTTAAATTGTGAATTATGAATTGTGCATTGACCTTACATCGTGCCTTGTGCTTGTCATGCTTGGCTTGTGCACAGATTATGTGATATGGGTTGGACGAGCATGCCAACCATGGGAATGTGGCCGTTATGGAATGGTTGTGTGAATTGGGTTGGGTGATCATGCAAACCATGTGAGAGATGAGATGGAAAGGTGGGTTGGGTGTTCATGCCAACTACAAACATGCATAATGGGATGGAACGGGTTATGTGTTATGGGTTGGGCGATCATGCCTACCATGGGCGTGCGTGTTGTTATGAGATGGATATGCGGGACGGGTTGGGTGTCATGCCAGTTGTTGGGGCCTTGTGATACAGGTTGGGTGACCATGCCAACCGAGTGTGTGGGAGGGATGAGTTGGGTGTCATGCCAACTGTCGTCTAATGGATGATCGAGTTGGGTGTCATGCCAACCAGGAGGATGTTATTATGGAATTTGATTGGCATGTTTCCATCTGGGTTTCTTGAGCTTCATGGGATGATATTATGGGCGGGTGTCATTCGGACCCTTATTATTGATACGTGACATGTTCAGACTCGACACCAACATTGACTGAAGCAGGTATGGTTGTTTCCGAGTGGTCATCGCGAAACCAGAGGATTGACAGTGTTTTATTTTTTCCTGCTTTTGTTTTATATATCATGTCACATCATCATTGGTGGTGACTTACTGAGTTGTACCTTTACTGATAGAGATCAATCTTCCAACATGGAAGACACTTTCCAGAAGGGGCAAATAAGTCTTTGTTCAAGGGGGCAGCTGGCTGTGGGCCATGGGTAGTTAAGAAGTTGTTAGAGAGGAATATCTTAGGGGGGATATGCGGTGGGGCCATGGGAATATTCTGGGGCATCTGCTGGAGGATCTGTTTGGCTATAAGAGGAAAGGGGAAGGGGGTACTGGGTGCGGGAAGAGTTGTTGTAACATCCGACCTTGGGCTTGGGCGGCAGTTTCTGGGTAACTCCTGTGTAATTCTCCTCCTACTTTTTTCCTTCCATTCTTCTGCTACTTCTGCCCGTAATTCTGCTACTCATCTTCATCATATTTTATACAAACTGCGTGATATTGTCTGTTGTTGGTCTGGAACCTTATCAATTGGTCTGACCTGCCTACTGCCTCCTCAAAGGAGGCGCGCTACCGGTTTCTTCACCTCCAGTGTCAACGCACACAGCAGAAGCAGACGGAGCACACTGCTGTTCTCAGGAGCCGTCGATTTCTACTGTTGGCCTTTTTTTTTCTACGTAGCGGTGCACAGTGACAAAGAAAGCTTGTTCGGGCGGGTGACTAGTGCTGGTCGACGTCAACAACATACCGATTCCTGAGCTCGGGACTCATCCATGGATACTTCGTTCAGTGCGTAGGGGGAGGGGCAACAGAATTGCCCTGAGTTCTCAGACTTTCCTGTAATTACATTCGAGCCTCGCACTTGCCTTTCGATAGAGGGACAACCTGCAGAAATATTTTCGATCGAATTTGTTGATGCTTCAAATCTTTTCAATCTCTCTTTGGTCGCTCGGTTTGAGCGTCGCCAGCCACTAGCGCTGCTTTTCAATTGGCATGTCAACTCAGATTGGGGTCTGAAAAACCGAGCAGTGGTGCTTTGGCATGGTTTCGAGTGTCTCGAGTATTTCAGTCGATACGTTTCATCATACTGAGATGGACGTTTGATTTCTCATTGCACAGAGATCCTCCGACATCCGTTGTCTGGGTCAGGTTTCCCCAGCTTCCATTACTATTTCAGAATCCGTCGATTTTGAAGCTCTTAGGTAATTCGTTGGAGCATTTTCTCTGTTATGATTCACGCACCCGGTCTCTTCAACACCCGATAGTCTCTCGGATTTGCATTGAGATGGAAATTTCAAAATTCTTACCAGATTTCATTTGGATTGTCATCTCCGGAGAGCTTCGGTATAGGCAACCAATCATTTATGAACCTCATATTGGTTATTGCGGTAATTGTCTTTGTCAAGACCATGTTTCATATAATTGTTGCAAGAGACCACCTAAAAAAAAACCTTCTTGAAGAGTGTCCAGCACCGGTTGTTGCTCTACCGAAGGATCGATTAGAGGGCTTGATTCAAGGGGCTGCTGGGTTTTCTCCAAATTATTCTTTGGTTGTTGGTCATGCCTCTGAAAGCGGTAGAAATCATGGAGGGACGTCATTCTTACACCGGCAGCAAAAGTGAATACTGTTAGGAAGATGCAGTCCGAGGGAGCGGCAGTTGCCTTAACGGCGTGCTCTGCTCCGGGTGGTGCAATATGTTCAAGCAATTCCCATTTTCCAGAGGTGGAAGCTGTAGGTACGCAAAAAGGAGGTATAGAGGCTTCGACTTCGGTGAGGTTGGAGCTTGGTTCAAGTAGTGTGCAACGTTCTGACATCAATGCGCCTTCCTTGAAGTTTCCCCAGGTTAGTGCTGGAGGGGATCTGCATGTGCAGGCAAGCGCCTATAGGGCAAGCAGGGCAGCGAAACATGTTGTAGCTATTCCTATTTTTAACCAGTCTAATTGCATGAGTAATTCTATAGGAAATAAAATGGACTCCAAAGAGGACGGGGGTGGACAAAAGTTGAATCTAGAAAGAAGCGATTTGCCACAGAATCCCCGGATGGTTCGAAGGCACTCGGAAAAATCAGGGGAAGAGAACTTTGACGGGCTGCACGGACATGCTCAGGAGGACTGTTTCCACAATACAAGCAAACAAGATGACAACATCAAATCCACTGAGTTCTACTGTACAAGTTCACCCAACGGAAAAAAGGGAATTATTGCCTTGGGAAATTTCTCTGTCCCTGAGAAAGAAAGCCAAACATCGCTGGGATTATTCCAACTTCTCCAAGCCGATAGCGACCAATTTAGCTTCTAAAATTGGGATGTACAACGATGTGGGATTACAGGACTCTAGGTTAGAATCCAAAGGCTGCGTGCTAGCAAGAAGTTGGGATTTAACCACTCCAAAGGGGGATTTTATAGAAGCCAACAAGGCTTTAACCCAGCAGTCCATCCCCCATAGTAAGGGGTTGAAAGACGAGTATTTCGGGGATTATACCTTTCCTGGGATTTTCTCGAAAAAGATGAAAATTGTTTACGACTTGTTCGGCAGGGCTTTTGCTACAGAAATAACCAACCTTCAACATCGGGTTTTAAATTTGACTCTGGAGGAAAAAACAAAACTGCAGAAAGAGACCCGTCCTCATGGCCTCGACAATGAGTCAAAGCAATGGTTTGACTCACACCTCGATGTTATTATTTTGGAACTCGAAACTGATGATTTCTCCATGGAGGATTATCTCACGGTTGTGGACTTTCTAGTTTATCGAAGACTATCTCCAAAGTACCTCCAAGCTTGACTTCAAAGATCTATCGTCGAAATATCTAAGTATCGCCATTTTGGAAAGCGGTCTTTTCCAACCTCGTTCAGTTTCATTCCTTCAGTCTTGAGGACAAGACTGTTCTCAAGGGGTGACGAGTGATAGAGATCAATCTGCCAGCATGGAAGACACTTTCCAGAAAGGGAAAATAAGTCTTTGTGCAAGGGGGCAACTGACTGTGGGCCATAGGTAGTTAAGAAGTTGTTAGAGAAGAATATCCTAGGGGGGATATGCAGTGGGGCCATGGGAATATTTTGGAGCATCTGCTGTAGCATCTGTTTGGCTATAAGAGGAAAGGGGAAGGGGGTACTGGGGGCAGGAAGAGTTGTAGTAACATTCGGCCTTAGGCTTGGGCGGCAGTTCCTGGGGAACTCCTGTGTAATTCTCCTCCTACTTTTCTCCTTCCATTCTTCTGCTACTTCCGCCTGTAATTCTGCTACTTATTTTCATCATATTTTATACAAACTGCGTGATATTGTCTACTGTTGGTCTGGAACCTTATCACACACCCTGTCCGAGTGCAGTGGGTAATGGCTGCAGGTGTGGATGAGGGCAAGTACCCTATGCTTGATGGGAGATCGGGCCACAACTAGGGACCGGTTCCACGGTTATCTCTGGTTTTTGTTCTCTTTTGGTTATTTTGGGATCCGTTGTATACAACCCGCCAACCAATTGCTCATCCGTTGTAGCGATCTCTATTTGCAATCGAGGTCATTGGTTTTGATGAATAATGGTAGGGTCTCGTTCACTTAGTGTTAATCTTCTATTTAATTGTTTTTTTATAATCATCCTTCATGTTGTTGACCATGTTATAATGATAATTGTATTTAGATATTTTGGGTATTTAGATATTTAATATACGGTCAACGGTCAATGGTTTGACTTGCATTTATGTTCTAGCTTGTATCTTTATCTTTATAAATATAACCCGACCTCATTTAGGAGGTACAAATTCTGGGTATTCTTCTTTTACATTGTATTAGAGCAGGT
Source organism: Viscum album (assembly GCA_963277665.1). Lineage (NCBI taxonomy): Eukaryota > Viridiplantae > Streptophyta > Magnoliopsida > Santalales > Viscaceae > Viscum > Viscum album. Next base: position 1,070,367,890 of record OY728139.1, on the reverse strand, counting down.
TCCAAGCCCCCATCCACCCCCTTCCCTCCCATGGTTCGTTCAACCAAGTCCCCCCACACCCCTCCATGGCGAAAGTCTTCATTGCTAGTTGCCTCCCTATCCACTCCCTTCGGGTGCATCTGTCCCCTTTTTTGAAACCAGTGCTACTGACGCCCCCACTCAGCCCCATCTCCATATTTGGCGCATCCCAGGCGTGCCCTTCTCCCCTTGACTCACTCCCCCATCCATGTCGTGCGCCCCCTCCAACGTGCGCGCCTCTTGCCTGACCTCTTTATTGCCGCCTGTTGCCGCATCCTTGCGAGCACACCTCTCCACCCTCACCGTTAATGACCAATATCCATATTGGGTCCGCAAGATGGGCGTTGTTCCACTTGGTCGTTTGGGTCCGCATGTTGGGCGTCGTTCCATTCGACCTTTGTGGGTCCGTTAGTCAGGCATCATTCTACCAGGCCTTTTGGGTTTGCAGGACGGGTGCCGTTTCACCTGGCCTTATTGGGTCCGCATGACGGGCGCCGTTCCACCCGACGTTTTTTGGTTTGCAATTTGGGCATTGTTTTACCCGACTTTTTGGGTCTGCAAAATGGGCGTCGTTCCACCCGACCTTATTGGGCCCGCAGGACGACAACCGTTCCACCTGACCTTATTGGGTCTGCATGACGGGTGCCGTTACACCTGACTTTTGGGTGCCCATGTTGGACATCGTTCCATTCGGCCTTTTTGGGTCTGCAAGTTGGGTGCCTTTCCACCCGACATTTTGGGTACTCAAGTTGAGCGCTGTTCCACCTAGCCTTTTGGGTCCGTATGATGGGTGCCGTTCCACTCGGTCAGTTGGGTCCGCAAAACGGGGCGCCGTTTCACCCTACCTATTATTCTGTCACTGGTCATCAACATGGGGGGTGCCACATATTCTTCAAGGAGGGAAAGACCGATGTGGGACTCGGAAATACCCATTATACTTAAATGGTGTCCAACACTCCCCCTCAAACTGGACATGCTCAGCTTGGACTGAGAGTCCCACAAAGAAAAAAGACGACATCGAACAAGACCATCTCATACTCCCCCTCAAGATGGGCTATGGAGGTTGTGAATACCCCTGCTTGGTAGTGAGAGACTCAAGGCGAGCTCCTGGGAGGTCTTTGGTGAAAATGTCGGCAAGTTGATCCGCCGTCGGAATATGGCCAATACTGATATGGTTCTGCTCCAGATGGTGGCGAAGAAAGTGACAGTCCACCTCGATATGTTTCATCCGTTCATGGAAGATGGGATTCGAGGCAATCTTCGTGGCTGCCTGATTGTCACACTAGATATGAGCTGAGGTTTGTGCCGGGAAGCTGAGCTCATGGAGGAGATGACGAAGCCAGAGGATCTCAGTGGTGACCGTGGCCATGGCGCGGTATTCTGCCTCTGCATTAGATCTGGAGACGGCAGTCTGCTTCTTGCTGCGCCATGGGATGAGGTTACCGGCCAAGAACACGTCAAATCCAGAAGTAGACTTGCGGGTAGCAAGACAACCTGCATATTCCGCATCACAGAAGGCCTCAATATCCGAATGAGCATGATGGAAGTATCGAAGGTCACATGCAGGGTCTTTCTTTATGTATTTGACAATGCGGAGGACAACATCCCACTGAGATATGGTTGGATTCCCCATGAACTGGCTCATTTTGCCAACAACGCAGACAATGTCTGGTTGTGTCATGGTGTGGTAGTTGAGTTTACCCACCAGACGTCGATAGCTCTCTGGATGAGGAAATGGTGCTGAGTCGGTATGGAGAGAGCGTTCCCCCGACTCAAGAGGAGTGTCCATTGCAATCGCCTAGCTCAACCCTGCATCCTCTAAGATATCAAGGACATATTTTCGTTGGCAGAGAGAGATAGTGTCCTCAGAAGGGGAGACCTCGATGCCAAGGAAGTAGGTGAGATGACCAAGATCTTTGGTGTGGAAGTGGTGGTGAAGGTGCACCTTGAGTTGGGCAATTTCAGTGGAGTCGCTTCCTGTGATGATGATATCATCAACATACACCACCAGCAAAATACATCCGTTTGACGTCGTACGGAAGAAGATGATGTGATCCTTCATACTGCGAGAGAGGCCAAAGGCCGTGACGACGGTGCTGAAGCGGCCAAACCAAGCACGAGGAGACTGCTTGAAGCCATAGAGAGATCGATGGAGGCGGCAGACATGGGAGTCGGTGCCAGAGGCACGAAATCCAAGGGGCTGCTGTTGGTAGACTTCTTCGTCAAGAAAGCCATGGAGAAATGCATTCTTGACATCCAGTTGATGAAGCGGCCAATGATGATGAACAGCTAGAGATATGGATAGACGGACAGAGGCCATCTTGGCTACCGGAGAGAAGGTCTTAAAGTAGTCGATGCCATATGTCTGAGCAAATCCCTTCGCCACAAGCCGGGCTTTGAGGCGATGAAGAGTGCCATTGGCATTGAGATAGATCGTATAAATCCATTTGCAGCCGACCGCCTGTTTGACTGCAGGGAGGGGGATCATATCCCATGTATGATTGTCTTCCAGAGCCTGCAGTTCATCCCGCATAGCTTGTAGCCACCCCGGGTGTGATTTGGCGTCGCCAACCGTGCGGGGAATAGATATCGCCTCCAGTGCTGACAAACCTTTTTATGAAGATGTAAAGAGAGGAGTAGTCTGACAAGAGCGAATATCTTTTCGAAGTGTAATCTGCAAGTCCTCGGGTGCTGTGACAGGAGCATCAGACGAAGTGGGAACGATGTTGTCCTCAGTCTGGATGGGGGGTACAGTCGATGGGCGATGAGAGTAGACCGTCCCAAAGCGATGACCAGTAGGGGGAGACACCAGAGGAGGGTGAATAATGAGCGAAAGACACTCATCGATGGTAGTGTCTGGATGAGGAGAGGGCGGAGTGAAAGGAGAGCTCTCAACAAACGACACATCGACAGAGATGATATAGCGTCGTAAGTTTGGAGAGAAGCACCGGTATCCACGCTGAGTGCGGGAATATCCGAGAAAAATACACCGGATGGATTTGGGAGAAAGTTTAGAGAGATTGGGGCGAGTGTCCCGGACATAGCAGAGACATCCGAAGACTCGGAGTGGAAGTGAGGAGGAAGAGAGGGGAACAAAGTATGAAAAAGAGTCTCCCCCTGAAGGATGGAAGAAGGAAGGTGATCGAGGAGGTAAGTAGTAGTGAGGATGACATCCCCTCAGAAGAGAAGAGACCTTGCCGTGGAAGAGGAGGACACGAGCAATCTCCAGAATATGTCGGTGTTTTCGCTCGGCCACTCTTTTTTGCTGAAGGGTATCAGGACAGGAGGTCTGATGGATGATGCCATGTGCCTGCAGAAACTTTTGAAAGGGAGTGGACAAGTACTCTCGCGCATTGTCGGAGCGTAGACATTTTACAGAGATAGAAAACTGCGTCTGGATCTCATGGTAAAATGTTTGAAAGGTGGAAAATACTTCTGTCCGATCGCAAATAAGGTAAAGCCACGTCATACGTGAAAAATCATCAATGAAAGAGAGATAATATTTATACCCTGATTGACTCGAGGTGGCACAGGGACCCCATACATCAGAATGAACCAAATCAAAGGGGTTGGTAGCCCATGTGTCAACTCGAGGAAAATATGAAGTGCGATGGTGTTTCGCAAAGGTACAAGACTCATAATGAGAAGATAAATGATGACTAATATCTGGATAGAGCTGATGAAGGGCAGAGGCGGAGGGGTGGCCCAACCGAGAATGGAGGTCCAAGGCACGAGCAGAGACAGACGTGCAGGCGACAAATGTCGGGCCATCAAACATGTACACCCCATCTCGAAGCTGGCCTCTACCAAGTTCCCGGTTCGTCGTCCGCTCCTGGAACATAAAAGAAGACGAGGTAAAGATAACATTACAATTGAAATCCTTGGTCAGCTTAGTAATGGAGAGAAGGTTAAACGGACTTTGTGGTACATGGGCCACTGATGATAGGTGAAGGGATGAGGTCAGGGAGCATGTACCCAAGCCGACAATGGGGATAGTGGAACCATCAACAACAGTGATGGCTAAGGAACCGGTATAGGGACTGTAGTTGGAGAGCATACCTGCATCATTGGTAAGATGGTCGGACGCACCTGAGTCAAGCATCCAGGCAGGGGAGCGATTACTGACAAATGCAGTGGGACCACCGGAGTGGGCAAGAGATGTTGACGAAGAGCCCGGTAGGGAGGTGGTCCTATGATCGTGAATCATCTGGATCTCAAGGCATGGAGTGATCCAAAGATGAAGGAAGAGTGGCAGCAGACGCGATCTACCTGAAGGCCCCCCTCTTCGTGGTGCTGCCTGACGGCCTTGTCCAGGCGCTACCCGACGCCTGCCCTCCCTGCTCAGTCCAGGCGGACCATCCCCCACCAGCCCGACGCCCTTCCAGCGGTCTCCCGACCTCTCCCGGGGGGGGGGGGGGTGGCCGCGTAGGGCAGATCCGTAGGAGGGGGGGGGGGTGGCCGCGTAGGGTAGACCCGGAAGGGGAGAGGAAAAAAAATATTAATGGGATTTTCCTTCTGATACCATGTTGTTGGCGAATTCCCCTTACCTCAATGTGAGACGGAGACATTCTTTTATAGATGAGTAAAAATAATTACAAGGAGGGAAAGACCGATGTGGGACTCAGAAATACCCATTATACTTAAATAGGGTCCAACAATAACAACCCGACCCCATTTAGGAGGTGCGGATTCTATGTATAAAACTTAGTTACATGGGCCTAGCCACTTCCTTTTTCCTTTGAGGGAACATAGGGTCTTCAGAATGCTAAACTTCACTCCTCTATGAATCCCTTTGATGAAATATGGAAAGAAAAAATACAGGTGCTGCTTGATTTTGAGGCTTCTTTCTCGTAAAGAAGTCCTTCTCAAGCTTGCTATATCAATTTTCAGAAGTAACGGGTTGTTGTCTTTCAAAATTTTGTAGGATGAAATAGCATCTGCATTTTTTAGATTTTGAAGGTGGGAGAAAACATAAAACCAAAGATTGATGAATGTGTTTGAATAATCTCATCATCATGTGTCTTAATATTGCCTTCACTTTTAATTTTATCAAATAGTTATCAAATTGGCAGGCAGTTTAGTAGTTTTTGAGTTATCTAAAGAATTATGTTGAGTGAAGCTTTTCCTATAGATTGTCGATTCATTACTTGCTATTATTTGTCATTGGGTGGTAATCTGTATTTTTTTCTTCATTTTTTTAGTAGAGAAGGACATTGCTCAAGTAGCATTTGGTTTTGGAAAACATTTTCTGTTTTCATTTTCTAAAAAATATATTAAAAACGTGTTATAAAATGTTTTGGTTCGAGGGGAAAGCATGAACATGTGATTTACCTTTCTACGTGTTTTCATTTTCCAGAAAACACGAACATATTCTTTTCGTCTTCAAAAAAACCTCTAATTTTCATGTTCATTTTCCCAAAAATATTTTCTGTTCACACAATTCATGACATTTTCTAATGCATTTTTAGAAAATGAAAACAGATTATGTTTTCCAAAACCAATCGCAACCTTATAGTTTCACGCTAATTGATTTTAGTTCATCCATGCATTCCGAGCTGGCTGTGCCTTTTATATTTGTGGTACAATTTTGACTGACCTTTATATGTCATCTGGCTACAATGAATCCTAATTCTTAGGACAACCTTGCTTGCATGACTAACAAATTCTGAATTTAGTTTCCATCAGTTTCTTTGGCGTTCTATAATGCATTTCCCCCCTTGTTATTTGTCTGGGAGTTGTATATGATAAAGTTCAAATATTATCATTGGGTTGTTGTATATGACTTGCAGTGAACCACCCAAAGATAGCTATTTGTTGTATCATATGCATTCATTTCTCTCAATCTTTCTGTGTTTTTTATTTCGAGTTATATTTTTTTTGTACTATTAATTTATTTTATTAAGTATGAACCCTAATCCTATGTGATTCTAGTTTTGCTTTTGAGCAGGGAAGGTTCTGCGAGACATTTCACTTGAGTGCATCTGGTTGGAGGCATTGTGAATCTTGCAAGAAGGTGAGGACCAATGGTAAATATCAAATGGGTGACTATTGATCTGGGTCATATGAAATGATTGATTATATCTCTAAATATTCTATTTTCAGCATAATTTCATTGTCCTAATAGAAGCATTAATGCCCTGCAGAGTATTCATTGTGGCTGCATAGTTTCTGCTCAAAAATACGTATTGTTGGATGCTGGAGGAATTGGTTGCATACTTTGTGCAAAGAAAAGTTTAATTTTGGTAAGAAGCAATCTGCACATTTTCCTTGAACGCTCGTTTTGCAAACCTAACACCATCCCCTTCCCCCTCAATAAACTTAAAGCCACCCTATAGGAATGATCTTGTAAACATCATTCACGTGAATAAACTCAGGACCTTTTTGATTTCTGTTTTTGAAAACAGTTTTCTTATTTTTGAAAATAGGAAAGCGGATAAATCTGTTTGATTATATGTGTTTTTTTTTGTTATTGAAAACTGTTTTCATTTTATATATTTTTTGAAAAAATAACAACATGGACTAGTTTTTGTTTTTTTGTTCTCAAAATAGGGGTGTGTACACTAGAGTTTTAAAGTCGGTCTGAAGCCAACCGGGCTAAGTCAAAGTGCTCAAGCCACTGACCTAATCCTGTGACCCAGGCTCTCAAGCTGGCCAGAGCCAACCCCAAACTTTAAAACAATTTAAAATTAAAATTAATATTGTTAGGCTAGTTGTTGTGTGTGTGTGTTTGGGGGAAGAAAGAAACAGCGAATTGCATAGAGTATTGTATTTGATATTACCAGAAGAGTTGGTTACAAGGAGAATTTCAGATGTACAGCAGGAAGTTTCCAGAGAGGCCTCCTCCAGCTCTTCCTCCCGTAGCAGCGCTTGGGGGACGCAGAACTGCCCGCAGTTCCCCGTCTGAATCTGTTGAACAGATTCGGTACTTGCTCTCTAACTGAATCGTACCCCATTCCTCCCTCACGTGCAGTACTTAAAGCCCTCTTAATTAACTATCCGCATTTCCTTTTCCACCCCTCTTATAAGTGTGGAGGATAGGCGGATGTGAAACAGAATGGGGGGTAGAAGGGTCAGACCCTGGGAAGAAGCCCGAGCTGCTAACATTTCCCCAGTCCCTAAAAGGCACCTTATCCTCAAGGTGGAGATCTGGAAATTGAGATAATAAGTGCTCAGTATCTTCCCAGGTAGATTCCTCTTGCGGTTTGCCGTGCCACTGAATCAATCAGCTGCCGTGGGGACGACCAGGAACCTGTTTAGTAGCTAGAATGGCGGCAGGGATGGCGGTATAAGGAGAATTGCTGTCCCACGAAGCAGGTAGCTCAGAACAAATCGTAGAAGGACCCACGGAACGCTTAGGCTGCGAAACATGGAAAACCAGGTGGATCCGAGTAGTTGGAGGTAAGGAAAGTCGATAAGCAGTATTCCCCAAGCGAGCCACAATAGGATAGGGCCCATAAAAACGAGCAGCCAATTTGGGAATGAGCTTAGTGGATTTGGCAGTTTGAACATTGGGCCTGAGTTTAACAAAAACAAACTCTCCAACATCAAAGGTAACATCCCGACGGTGTTTGTTGGCAGCGCGAACTATCAACTGTTGTGCACGGGCAAGATTTTGCCGTAACTGGAGCAGAAGTTGATCACACTCAAGGAGAAGTGCAGCCACACTTTCAACCGGAGAATCCCCACCCAAGAACCGCTGGACAACAGGGGGTTTACGGCCATAAACTGCTTCAAATGGGGACATCTTTGTAGAAGCATGTGTGGCAGTGTTATAACAATACTTGGCCCAAGGTATCCACTGAGACCAAGTAAGTGGCTGTTTGGAAGCAAAACAGCGGAGGTAAGTTTCAAGGCAGTTAACTATTTCTGTTTGGCCATCCGTTTGTGGGTGATAAGAATAACTCATCTTTAATGTAGTTCCCTCTGTTGCGGAAACGCCGGGAGACACAACGACAGAAAACGAGAAAACGAAAGAAGGAAAAGCAACAATGAACACGGTGATTTACGTGGTTCGGGAAAAATCCCTACGTCCACGGGAGAGGCAGAATTTCACTATGATTCGGGAGCACAGAAATTACAGAGGATTTTTCAACATGAAACCCTAGCCCGAAATGGGCTATAAAACAAATGGAGAAGACGATCACTATTCGAAAAAGTGGTCCGCGTCGCTACAGTGAACGACGGCTGGCTTTGTCAAAAGCGCTACAGTAAGAATGGAGCGAGGAATCCCATGTGAACGGACCACTTCTCTAAGAAACAAGTCAGCCACCGACTTTGCTGTGTACGGATGTCGAAGCAAGAAAAAATGAGCATATTTCGTTTAGCGGTCCACAACAACCAGAATAACAGAAAATCCCTGTGATTTCGGTAATCCGGAAATGAAATCCATAGAAATCTCATCCCAAATTGGTGAACCTGTTTGGTCATACCGCGCCAAAATAATCCGGCAGCCAGATGTTTATAAGTCTTGAGGAATCCAGCATGGCTGCCAACAGGAGAAGAGTGGTAATAGAGGAGGAATTTGGGTATTAAACTGGACTGGGATGACAAAACCAAACGATTTCGGTAATACAACAGCCCCTGTCGGACAGAATAGGGTGGCCGAGACTCTGGTTTGAGCTGTAAGGCTGTAAGCAAGTCTGTTAACACGTCATCACATTGATATTCTGCTTTAACTGTGTCAACATCCAGCCAAAGTGGTTCGGAAATGGCGGAGCCAAGAACAACCGAATCGCTGCAGCTGTCCAGATCACCTGTAGCATGTTGAGAGAGAAAATCCGCAGCCTGATTTATGCGCCCTAGCTTGTACTGTACCTCAAAATCAAGTCCCAACAACTTGGCACGCCAATTTTGCTGATTAGCCGTATGAAAACGCTGACTTAATAGGTGCTTTAAAGCTTTATGATCCGTGTAGACTATAAAATGGGTTCCAACCAGATACCGACGCCAGTGATTGACAGCCAAGACAAGAGCCATAACTTCTTTCTCATAAACAGATTTGGACAAATTGACTTCTGCTAGAGCTTTACTGAAATATGCCACCGGTTGGCCAGCTTGCATGAGAACGGCTTCTACCCCACGGCCAGACGCGTCACACTCTATAACAAAAGGCTGCTGGAAATTTGGCAAGGCAAGCAGGGGAGGAGAAATTAAGCTTTTCTTGAGGAGATTGAAAGCCTCTTCTTCAACAGCTGTCCAATGGAAATTATTTATCTTGGTTAACTCAGTTAATGGTTTTGCAATCTTGCCGTACCCAGTGACGAACTTTCTGTAATACCCAGTCAAACCCAAAAACCCTCGGATTCCCTTCACTGATTGTGGGCGTGGCCAGCCAAGAATACATTTCACCTTTGAGTGATCCATAGAAATACCCTCGGAGGAAATAACATGCCCTAAGTATTCCACAGATTTTTGAGCAAAGAAACATTTCTTTCTATTTAAGTGGAGCTGATTGCACATAAGTATTCAGAGTATGGTTTCCAAATGGGTTAAATGATCTGTCCAAGTTTTACTATAGACAAGGATATCATAAAAAAAAACCAAAACAATTCTTCGTAAATAGTCTCTGAAAATTCTGTTCATAGTGGACTGAAAAGTCGCTGCCGCATTCATCAAACCAAATGGCATGTCAAGGAATTCGTAGTGCCCCTCATGTGTCCGAAAAGCTGTTTTATGCACATTTTTAGTGGTGACCCGAATCTGGTGGAAACCAGGTTTTAAGTCCAACTTAGAATTTTTTTTGGCCCCATACAACTCATCCAACAACTCGTCTATGATAGGGATAGGGAATCCATCAGGTATGGTAAGTTTGTTGAGTGCCCGGTAATCCACACACATTCGCCAATTGCCATCCTTCTTTTTCACGAGAATTATGGGACTAGCAAACAGACTGTTGCTATGTTGGACAATTCCCTGCTCAAGCATCTCACTAATCTGCTGCTCGACACCTCTCATCCGTTCCATGGTCTGTTCCTCCAGATTTTGAACTCACAAAGATAATCGCTCCTCACTCTGTTGCGCGACATCCAAAACCTCATGCTGGCTTTCGTTCTGCACTCTCATCAGCTTCTCTAGGTTCTCCTGCATCGAAGTCATCGCAACCTTTTCCATGGCCGACTCTACTGATCCCACTCGGTTCTCCATCCTGGTTGGCATCAACAACAGAACACAACCTTCCAGATCCGCCTAAGGACTTTACCTCAAATTCATATGCCTCGTCTCTCTCTCCACTCCAGCGTTTGGAGTTCCCCCGGAGTTGCCAAATGTTAGGCTAGTTGTTGTGTGTGTGTGTGTTTGGAGGAAGAAAGAAACAGTGAATTGCACAGAGTATTGTATTTGATATTACCAGAAGAGTTGGTTACAAGGAGAATTTCAGATGTATAGCAGGAAGTTTCCAGAGTGGCCTCCTCCAGGTTTTCCTCCCGTAGCAGCGCTTGGGGGACGCAGAACTGCCCACAGTTCCCCGTCTGAATCTGTTCCAACAGATTCGGTACTTGCTCTCTAACTGAATGGTACCCCATTCCTCCCTCACGTGCAGTACTTAAAGCCCTCTTAACTAACTATCTGCATTTCCTTTTCTACCCCTCTTATAAGTGTGGAGGATAGGCGGGCGTAAAACAGAATAGGGGGTAGAAGGGTCAGACCCTGGGAAGAAGCCCGAGCTGCTAACAAATATATATAAAGTATGATAGTTTAAAAAAAAATATTAAATGGTTAAGGTTGGTGTGATTTTGATCAGCTAGCTTAGGTTGCTTGACCCCAATATTGGGCCTGGGTTAGGCTTGGCATAATCCAAAAAATTTAAGTCTAGCTCATAAAGTGAGCTTAATGTTACGACCCAATCATGGGGGTCCTGTCCCACACCAGCAAGAACATCAAAGCTGCGGTTCATCTGGTTTGTCCCTATCGAAGAGATGGGAGTCGCCCCGACAAAGAGGAGGATGGTACATGTCAATCTTGACACCACTGGTTGGGAGTTGGGGCCACTCTCCTAATGAGTGCATGGCAAGACGAAACCAGTGAACCTCACATCATATGAAGAGCTGGACGGTTGAACCCCGCCCGCCTTGGAGGGGGTTGGGGTGCCGCACGGGCGAACTGCTGTGCTGAGACGCTCAGCCCGTGACATTAAGTTGACAATTTATTTTTACATGACTGGTATTCATGTTCTCATCCACAATATACTTAAGGGATGTTACCCGGCTCGATTAAGTAGGGTTAGAGTAGTGATTAATCGTTTTTTTATAGGGTTAGAGTAATAAATTCAAAACCCGAGTAATACATGAGTAGGGTTTGAGTAGTAGTCTTAGGATAATCTAAACCCGAACCTTATTAATTTTTTATTATTAATTCATTAATTATAAATTTTAAATAATAGTAAAATGTTAAAATATATTTTTCTAATTGGATTTCGTCTCATATTAGATTTAAGTGAATTTTAAAGCAAAATCCAATTAAATTAATATTATTAATTCATCAACTATATATTTTTAAATAATAATTAAATTATATAATATATTTATTTAATTTGAGATCCATTCATTTTAAATTTATAAATAAATTTTGAAAATTTGAAATTATTAATGGGTATTTAAATGGGTTAGGATCGTCAAATGGATATTTCAAAATATAACAGGATTGAGTTAGGGCAATGCATTTGAAAATTAAACGGGTTATAAATGGATTAGGGTTTTGTAAAACTAAATGGGTTGGGGTTTGGGTACCCTAAATTTCACGGGTATCCGACCCGTTTTCATCCCTAAATGTACTTTACATTTAATTAAATATTTATAACCGCATAGTAGTTAATCTCGGATTGCGGCGCGACACGACGGGTTCCAATGGTGGGGTAGTGGTGACGGGGATCGCGTCGCGGCCGTTTTTTTAACCAATCACGGGCCAATTAATATAATTTAAATTATATAATTCTATACATATATATATGCTGAAAATTTAAAATATGATAAATAAAATATAAAACAGGATTAAAATAATACATATACAACAATAAAAGAAAGAAAAATTTAAAAAGGGGTGCAAAATGTAAAATTTTAACTAACAAAAAATAAAAAACCAAAAAACAAAACAAAAAAGGGCGTAAATAGCAAAAGAAACAAACAAATAACATAAAATAAAATAGAAAAAAAAAATGTTGGGGAAGTCTAATCAGGCTGTCGACTCGAGGGTGGGGTGTCGGCATAGAGGGGTTTGTGCGCCGGGGGGTTGGCGACAGCGTCGAGGGGTCGGTGCGCAGCGGGGGGTCGTCATCGGCGTCGAGGAGTCAGTGCGGCAGGGAGGTGGGGTCGTCGGCAACGTCGAGGGGTCGGTGCGGCGGCGGCGGCGTAGGCGAGAGCAACAATACCTCATTTTTTTTTGTGCGTAAATACGAGACGCTCTCGACCAGCAATATCGCACGCGATTCGCGACGGCGCGATTGTGGCGCGACCGGCGGGATCGCATACTGCGACGCAACTCAGCGTTCAGGGGCGGCAGTGCACCGCTCCACACCGCACCACCGCAATCACGGCTGCTACTGCACTATTTGACAAGTATGTATAAACGTACTCCTTACCTCAATGAGAGGCGGAACCCTTTATTTGTAGATAGAGGAAAAAGAATACAAGACAAAACAAACTAACGTGGGACTCCAAAATACACATAACTGGGTCCAACACTCCCCTTCAAGCTAGAATATGTATAGCTTGGAAGAAGAGTCTCACAAACAAAAAATAGAGAGAAGAAATCACAAAGATCGAACACACTCCCCCTCAAGCTGGGCTGTGAATGCTGTGGATGCCCAGCTTGGTGCATAAAGAATCCAGTCGAGCTCTCAGCAAGCCTTTGGTGAAGATGTCGACAGACTGATGAGCTTTTGGAATGTAGCTAAATGTGATATATTTTTGCTCAAGGTGACGACGAAGAAAGTGACAGTCAATCTCAATATGATTCATGTGTTCATGGAAAACCGGATTAGAATAAATCTTCGTGACCGCCTGATTATCCCACCAAATATGAGCAGAATTCTGTGGTGGGAAACCGATTTCATAAAGAAGGTGACGAAGCCATAGAATTTCAGTAGTGATCATAGCCATCACACGGTATTCAGATTCAGTATTGGATCTGGAGATAACAGTTTGTTTCTTGCTTCCCCAGAAGATTAAGTTATTAGTCAGAAAAATCGCAAACCCAGAAGTATACTTTCGGGGAGATAAGCAGCTAGCGTAGTCGACATCACAGAAGGCCTCAATGCCTAGATGATCGTGATGTGAATACCGAAGACCACAAACATGGTCTTTCTTAATGTATTTGACAATGAGACAATGTCCCATTGAGATTTTGTCGGATGTTCCATGAATTGATTGGCCTTGCTGACAACGCAGGCAATATCCGAACGAGTCATGGTAAGATAATTGAGTTTGCCCACAAGACGACGATACCTATCCGGATGATAATATGGTTTAGTGACAACATGGAGGGACCGTTCCCCTGGTTCAAGAGGAGTGTCAATGCCAGTTGCCTAAGACAAGTCAGTATCTTACAAGATATTCAATGCATATTTTTGTTGTGAAAAGACGATTTTGGTTGGAGAACAGGAGACTTCAATGCCAAGAAAATATGTCAAAGGACCCGGGTCTTTGGTATGAAACTGTTGTTGAAGATAAGCCTTGAGATGGACAATGCCGTGTGAGTCGCTATCATTAATAATGATATCATTAACATACACAACTAACATGATGCAGCTAGTGAACGTTTTTTGATAGAAAACAATGTGATCCTACATACTCTAAGATAGACCAAATGTAGTGATGACGGTGCAAAATTTGCCAAACCATGCACGAGGAGACTGCTTGAGCCCATAAAGAGACCGACGATGCCGGCAGACATGAGAACCGGTGCCTGAGGCAAGAAAGCTAGGGGTAGTTGCAGACATATTTCTTCTTCAAGAAAACCATGAAGAAAAACATTCTTGACCTCAAGTTGATAAAGATGCCAATTATGAGCAGCTGCAAGAGATATAGATAATCGAACAGTGACCATTTTAGCAACCAGAGAGAATGTATCGAAATAATCAACACCATATGTCTGAACAAAGCTTTTTGCCACGAGACGAACTTTAAGGTGATGAAGAGTACCATCTGTATTTAGACGGACTGTATAAATCCATTTGCTGCCAACAACCTGTTTACCTGTCAGAAGGGGGAATAGAAGTCCCCTTGTCCACTCCACCACTCTTCTCCACGAGTGTGATGATTTCACTAGACAATCCTTTTGTTGGGGACTGCCGGTCCTTTTATCGGAGACTACACGACTGAGTGCTAGCAGTCGACACTTTGTACAAGCACACGATCTTTCAACCGGGCTCCAGAAAGATTTAACAAAAATAGCCTTCAATGGTTTTTTTTTTCTGGGAACCTTTTCAACGAAAGATGAAAAACAGAAAGTTTTTACAGTTTTCAGCTCGCAGTTGTAAGATACAACTAACAAAAAAAGAAGGATCTCCAAGAGAGATGAACTGAAGAATAAGCAGCTCAAGGAGAGTCTTTTGAATTCATCAAGAATCGACAATAAGCATAACTGATGAAAATGAGATTTCTTCTTCATGGTTTGCGTAGAAAACCAGTGTCATTTTGGAGAGCTTTGAGGACGAGTTCTCTGTATTTTCTTGTGCATTTCACTTTTCATGCAAAAGGTCCGCTCTCTCTTTTGAAATGCATACACTACTTTTCATTTAAACGCATAACACATGATCCGTTGAATCAAAGATCTGTGACATTTCCTTTTTCTTTGAAAATACCTCGACAACAATAGAGACAAATAAAATCTTTGTCCTTGTCTTCTGTCTCGGTACTTGACTCTTATTATGATTGTAGGAGAATAAAATAGGAGACCCGAACCCCCAAGGTCTCTTTCCTAAGGAGCCCTTGGGGTGTATTTATAATAAATAATAAAGACCACACCGGACCTCAAGTCCGATGTGGGATGCAGACTCCAACACTCCCCCTCAAGCTAGGTGTACCTAGCTTGGACACATAATGAAAAGAAAACAACAAAACAAAGACCAACACTCCCCCTCAAGCTGGACATGCCCAGCTTGATTACAAAACCAGACGAAGTAAAAAAAAAGGAGAACGCCGCAAAGGTGGCTGCTCCCCCTCACGATCGAAGCTCCTGCGCAGGATGATGGATGGAAGATGTTGCGGGCGCAGCAGATGAAACCACTCAGATCGGCTGGTTGACGGAACGCCAGGAATGCCGCACTAGTGGGGCCGGTCGTTGAAACGCCGGGAAATCCAAACTAGCACCGGGAAAACCGCACTTGCGGGGCCGGCGACGGGAGGCGGGGATTCCGCAGAATTGTTGCGGGACTGGCGGCGCCAACGGGCCCAAATTCGAGGATGTCGAGCTATTGCGCCAGCGAATGGACGTGCCGGCGGAGAGAGATGCCGCTGCCGGGAGGTGCCGGGAGATGCCGGCGAGGCGGGGGTCCGCAGGAGGAGGCCGGCGAGGGTGCAGGAGGCCGGGAGGCGGCGCCGGAAACCGGAGGAGGCCCCCTGCGTGGAGCGGCCGGCACGGGTGGAGGCCGGAACAGTCCGGATCTGCCCGGATCTGGCCGGAAATCACCGGATCCGGCTGGATTCGGTCGGAGCTGTCCGGATCTGGCCGTCGGACAGCAGCAGGCGAGGTCGCCGGGAGGGGAGCGGGACGGGAGAGGCCGCCGGAGAGGGGTCGCCGGCCGGAGAGGGGTCGCCGGCCGGGAGAACGCCAGGGCGAGGCGCTGAGTGCGGGGCGCTAGGGCGCGACGCCGGGAGGAGGTGCGCCGGGACGGTGGGGCGAGCCGGGAGCCGGGGAGCCGGGAGAAGCCGCCGGGAGCAGAGGGACACGAGGCAGAGGGCCGCTTGGGAGCCGCGGCGACGGGATGAGCGCGCAGGAGGAGCGGGCCGCGCGCAGAGAGTCGCGCCGAGGTGCCGGGAGCCGCGGCGTGCCGAGGAGCCGCGCAGGGGGGGAGGAGGAGTGCGCCGGGAGAGGGCGCGGGCGCCGGGCGAAGGTCTGCTGGGACGAGGGCGCACCGCGGAAGGCGGGCCGTCGCGCAGGGAGCCGTCGCGGAAGGGAGCCGCTGCGGAAGGCGGGCCGTCGCGCAGGGTGGGAGAGCCGCGGGGAGGGAGAGCTCCGCGGGAGGAGGCGCCGGCGGCTGGAGAACCAGGGAG
Organism: Viscum album; assembly: GCA_963277665.1. Lineage (NCBI taxonomy): Eukaryota > Viridiplantae > Streptophyta > Magnoliopsida > Santalales > Viscaceae > Viscum > Viscum album. The sequence continues at coordinate 1,070,351,667 of OY728139.1, read as the reverse complement.
AGGCGCCGGAGAAAACGAGCCCGGAGGGGAGGGGGGGGGGGCGGCGGCTATGTGGATTGGAGCCGCCGCCCCCCGGACGGGAAACCCTAAAGCAAAAGGAGGAAAAAAAATAGGGAGGGTGGGATTGGGGGTTCAAAAAACCTGCTCTGATACCATGTAGGAGAATAAAATAGGAGACCCGAACCCCCAAGGTCTCTTTCCTAAGGAGCCCTTGGGGTGTATTTATAATAAATAATAAAGACCACACCGGACCTCAAGTCCGATGTGGGATGCAGACTCCAACAATAATCGATTTTTCCTTAAAGATGTAATCAATCATTTAAAGATTGTACAACAACATTAAATGCTTACTCGAGTGCTTCAACGGTAATAAATACGAACTTGCAGCATGACGTAGCCGATTTGCAGAATTGAATCCATGTAGCCGATTTGTAGAATTGAATCCACGTAGCCGATTTTGCTTCATGAACCCAAATTGAATCACGTAGCCGATTGATCACATAGCCGATCTTGTTGACGTAGGCAATTTCCATGTAGGCAATTCCACTACGTAGACAATTTGACGTAGCCGTTTTCTTTAAGTAAACGATTACGTAGTCGATTGATCGACGTAGCCAAAAATGTCAGGTAACCGATTTTCCAGACTTAAGACAGATTTTAGCCAAAATTGTTTAGAATCCATATTTAAAGAAATTAACCACCGAATACATAAGAATAGGATAAAACCTGATAAACACACTTAGAAAACAAGATCATTGGCAAAGTATGAAGGGTATTTGAGATCATCAAAACCTAAAGTATATGATATATGTTGGATCAACATTAGTAGTCCAACAATTGTTACATGGTCTTTTACTAAAATTACACTATATATTGTATCATATAAGTACTTTAGGCTCGACAACTTGTATTCTGTGGGAAATTGACAAGGATTACAATATTTGGGGGGAAAAGAAGTATGAAGAAGAGAACTGAAGAAAAATGCAGGGAAGAAGACAGTCCGGGAAGACTGCTCTCTCCCGCCCAAGCCCCAGGCCAACTCCACAACAAAATATTTTCTTGCCTACGTCCCTATCTCCCCAGCTCCCCCCTTTCAACAGCATTCATCTCCCTTATTCCCCACATGGGTCCCCTAACCAACAGCTGTGAATACTTGTAACAAATTAGCCAGCTGTGCCAGCTGTAGAGTGTCCCTTATGTCCCTTTCTAGAGTCTTCTTTCCGGGCTGTAGTGTGATGCCAGCTGTGGCCAGGTGAGGCTGTGCTGCAGTGTACTGCGGGTGTCTAGGTCTGGCTCTCCTGCTTCTCCAGTTTGCCAGCTGGAGTGTGATCCATATTTTCCAAGTCTCTATCACTCACCCCTCCTTAGAATTAGTCTTGTCCGCAAGACTGAGTGTGATCCATATGCGGCAGCACCGTATTGTATTCTTGAAACCACACCTTGTATGCCTGGGCTCTTTTACATCCCCGCCCGCCTTTTCAGAGGAAGCAGAAATCAGAAATTGTAGATCCCATTTCAGGTCTCTCAGATTCCATGAATATGCAGCACCATTATACCTCTCTGATATTTTTTGTCTGGCCTTTAATTGTTCGTGGAATCTTTAGAACCTCGAGCCCTGGTAAGTCATTCAAGTACAACCCTCCAACCTTCTTTCCGCTGCTCTTGTATTGAAAAATCAGGGTAATATATAGATCAATTTCTACGGATCCAGCCACTTTATCTAGATGTGTGGTCCAAATACGTGCAATTCCATCAGAACATTCCGTTACAATGTCTCCATTTTCTAAGAACTTGGCACTCCAGACACAACCAGGATGTTCTATGCTCTGTACAAAAATCCCATCTTTCCAGATTTTTGCGAAACAATCTTCACTACCACTGGCAGCAAATCCAGATGAGTGCGAGTCAATAGAACAGACAATGGAAGCATGACCAACCATCTCCATCAACACTTGGCCACTTGTTGCTAATAATTTGATAGAACCATCACGTGATAGAAAAAAAATTCCCAAACCAGGCATGAGGGCCAAGCTTCGAACAGTGTTTGATAAAGAAGCGCCTGTCTAGGAGTAGAAAGCTCCAAGCACGTCTATCCCACCAATTGTTAAAGGGCTTTTCCCAGATGGAACAGGATAAAATGTAACTGCCACTACCCTAGTAAGGAAGGCCAGTTCTCCCCCTATTTCTTCAAAATCATACAGGTTTGAGAGGCTGGAAATATCCTGATTATGAAGGCGTGCACTAGCTTCAGTGAGCAATATCCTCTGCATTGACTGGTTTGGTGAATGGTATCATAATGTTTGTCCTGTGTGCACCTTGGAGTATTGCTGTTCCCTCACCCCAGTCGTTGTGACTTTCCTGGAACTTAAGTCAAAATGCCCACAGTACACTGATGCTGTTGCCAGCGGTGGCAGTGGCTTTGGGATCAGTGCGACAATCTCCAAACATGCGACCAGGGCCTCTCCCTATAACTGGATGAATCCCTTTCTCTCTTCATCTTTTTTCCTCTCCACCTTTTCACCTTTCTTCAATGTGCTAAGAATCAGAGCATCAAGGCCAAAAGGATCAGACTCTTCACTGTTATTACTTCCTGGCCCTTTGTTCCTCCCGTCACCCCCACCATTCTGTGTTGCAAACTGAAGACTGATTATAGCTTCTCTTATCCGAGCAGCAGCTTTTGTAAACACAAAGCTGTCATTGGTGAACTGATCATTGGCCACAACTGCCCTTAGTGTCGATGTGGCCAATTGGTTTCTTTGCTTATAATGGACGTATTCAAATAATTCTTGTGCCGCCAAAAACAATGTATGAAAATCCGCTACCGAAGCATCGCTACAAGATATGGGTGATGACATTGCTGCTTCAAGTATAGTGAAGAAGGGACCACTTGTTCCACTATTCCTACCCCCAGCATCAATCAACTGTATAAAAAGCTTTGAAACCTTGCTAAACTTTCCAGGGTATTTGATCTGTGCTGACATCTTTTGCATGACATCTAAAATTTGTACTTCAGAGGCATCAACCACAATTTTAAACCTGCAGATTTTGCTGAAAATTCTTCCGAACGTGTTGGTATAATTTTCTTGAGTTGCTTCTTTGGTTCATCATTAGTCGTAACTTCACGTTGACGAAGCACATCCCGCTTTAATCGTATCTGCTAATCTGTCTTCACAACTTCATTTTGAGGACTGTTTTGCTGTCTTGCTCCAAAAGCGGAACAAATTTCATTTGTTTTGTTGTGAACACTTGGCATGGCGGGGGCCCAGAACTGCCCCCTTGCTTGGTGTCTTCCTGTGTTGTTCCCCTCTGTTGAACTGCTATCTCCTCTTGCGGATATTGAACTTCCCATTCACCAAAACGCTCCATAAGATCCTTTTTAAACTCCTGCCATGTTACGCCCGAACGGACTACCAGCAATATAGTATACCAGTGAACCGTTCCCTTCATACTTACCCGAGCAAGTTGTATCGTAAGCGTGTCTGGCATTTGATGAATGCGGAAATACAACCCGACTCGTGTAATCCAGACCTGAGGATCTGTCCCATCGAACACTGGCAATTCTACCCTCCCGGCGGTAGGCATTTGATCAGAGACAAAGGCAGGCTCGTTGGCTGCTCCTGCCGCATTCCTCTCTGCCATCTCCCGAAGTGCAGTTCCATCTGCTGCTATTCCAGACTCCATTTCCAACATTGACCAAGTTTCCTCCTGCGGCTGCTTCTCCAGGCGGCGCACCATGTATTTACAGAACTCACCTTGCTCAGCCAACTCTTGTTCCCATCGCTGGTGAAGACAACTCAGAAATAGTTGTCTCTACACGCCCCTTACGTTGCTCCATGCTGTCCAATTGCGCCTCCATTGTTAGCATTCTCCTCCCTCGAGAGATATCCGACAGCACTCCCCTCTTTTGAGAGCTCTTTCAGTAGTGCTCTCCTCCATCTTTAATCCAGCAGTCCTCCTGCGGGAGTATTATCCGGCAGGTCGGACCAAGTGATAAGTACCTTGGGTCAGACAACTTGTATTCCAGGGGAAATCGACCAAAATTACAGTGTTGGGGGGGGGGTATAAAGAAGAGAACTGAACAAAAATGAAGGGAAGAAGACCCTTTGGGAGGACTACTCTCTCCTGCCCAAGCCCTGGGCCGATTCCACATTAGAATAACCCCCCCCCCCCCCCCCCCCCCCGGGTCCAGATCACCTCTTTTAACAGCATTCCTTTCCCTTATTTCCCATGTGGTCCCCTAACCAACAACTGCGAATACATGTTACAAACCAGCCAGCTGTAGAGTGCTCTTAATGCCCCTTTGTAGAGTCTTCTTTCCAGGCTGTAGTGTGATGTCAGCTGTGGCCAAGTGAGGTTTGTGCTGTAGTGTCCTGCGGGTGTCCAGGTCTGGCTTGCTTGCTTCCCCAGCATGCCAGCTGGAGTATGACCCATATGCTCCAAATCTCTATCAGTATCTTACTCCCGTTTGGACGGAAACCCCTCAATCCTAGAGTCTCCGTCCATAACTCTAATTTTCTACTGATTGTCTCCCTGGTTTTTGCAGATATAACTTTTTCATCCTCAAGAAGCATACAAATGAGGCACTTCATCTTGAATGCGCTTTGTGGGTACATCCATGATGATTGGACCTTGGAAGGACATGTCCAACCACTGAGAATATGAACCTTTCCCCCTTTTCTCCTTTCCATATACGTTGCCAGTTATTGCATGGATCACGCGACGATCCCGACAACAATAAGGATGATGAAGACGAGAAGAGAGAGAGAGAGAACACACATGGACACAAGAGTTTTTATAAGGTTCACCCTCCCTTATTATCAGGTGGCTAATCCTTGGTGTGCAGCGATTGCGATCCCGCTACCCACGTTCCAATTTATCATCAAAGGAACAAGGGATGAAGCAAGAGGATTTTCTTGGAACTCCGATTACATGATGAACGACGAGCATCCATAAGTTGAACACTCCGCTTCTCATGCCTCAAGTGCCTCCCGACTTTGGACTAAGTGTGCACCCATGTTCTTCCCACAAGCTAGACCCAGATGGGTGGCCCTCGCATGACTTCATCCAATCGACTATTGTGTCAATTTCATCGTCTCTATTTCCAGTAGCATGGATGATCCTTTTATAGTGATATTTCATGTCTTTCTATCTCCGGTGGCAATCCCCATCAATCCATGAGTCTCGGATCTCCTCATCTTTCTCTATGTGATATCTTCATTAAATCCTGAGTCAAATTTGTTCGGTTGACTGATGATGTTTCCTATTTTGAGTCATTGTTTCATCCCTAAAAGATAGGGCATAAGATTCTGGGATATTCTGGAATTTACCAAGTTTAGAGCCTGGTGCTCTAAATCACGGCGCTATGCATGATGATGCGATGTGACATATTCCTCCACGACATAGGCTTCGGTCAAACTCCAGATCCAAAAATCTCAGCTGAGATCTCTCTTCAAATCTCTCATCAGAGTTGCCAAATTCACCCTTGCCTTACGGCGTGCCCATGTGGCTTGTAGTGTGACATCCTTGCTTATGGCGCAAAGTCCTCCAGCTCTCAAGTCAGTGCAACAAAATCATGTGGCTTACCATCACGGTGCAGATGGCTCCTCACAACGCTTCAAGGACATTCTCCGATGAACTCCTGCGGCGTATTACACCGGGCTGCAACATGGCATCTCTACGCAAGATAAACTCTTCTTTCTTGTTGAAGCAACATATATATCTGAAATATATGAGTGTGTCATAAACTCCTCATCATGAGTAGAATCTATAGCCAACTTCATTCGAAGATTCATGCCACCAAACCATTGAGTTTGATAGTGTTTGTAAGAGATATCCATCCCTTAGTGAACATGCAATCATGCAGCCAATGGAAATTTCCTTGATCATCACAAGGAGTCACAAAATCTATCTTGGCCTTCATACTCCATGTGATTCTTCATTCCTCCAAGGGTTCTTCATGAGCCACTCAAGACATGTGATCTTCAATGACTTGCTTCAAAAACAGCTCCATGTACCTTTTCACGAATCTCCTCAATAAGTGAACCAAGACAACCAGTAGACTCAAACATCTTCATTGATCTATATAGAGAACATGGAATCTCATTCCATAGTAGATGCTAGAATCTTTAATACACTTCTTCCAAAGCAGACTCCTCATTTCATCTATCTTCAACTCAGCTTCTGATGATCTTCTCAAATCTGTCCCTTCAATGTATTCCAAATCCAGCATGTTCCAAATCATTATATGTGAATGGTGTTATCAACTATTGACAGCAAATCCAACACGACATAACTATATGAGTCAAGCATGGACTTCATCTTCATGACATGGGCATTTTCATGACATGCATGGGTGCATTACATGACCAAATTAAATAGGCATGAGCTTAAAACTCAACCCTGATGTAGTTTTACCGAGACAGGAAAGTCTGTTGTGTCACCTACTGAAGTTCTAACTCTCATCATGGTTCCTTTATACATGTCTTGAATGACTTTGATATCTGCCACTCCCACTCATTTTCTTTTTATTATATGCCTTTTCCATATGGAAATCTTGAGCCTTTTGATGATAATTTTCCATTAGACCTCTCATCAAATAAATTGCTTTGTTGTCTAATGTACGGAAAGAAACCAAAATTGATTCTCTGAAACCTTAGTTTTTTTTCGGATCCTTTTGTTCAATTAATCTTTCTAAAGTTTCATGGTGTGACTCATATGCTTAATGACTCTATAATTTCCACAACTTAAAATGTCTTCTTTATTTTTGTACATAGGTGCTAGTGCATTCTTTCTCCACTCATCTGACATTTTCTTAGATTTCAGAATCTCATTAGATAACCTAGTGAGCCAATTTATGTCCCCCCCCTAAATATTTTCGCATTTCAATGCAAATGTTATCAGGTACAACTGATTTTTCATTGTTTATCCTTTTCAAAGCTTCGTTAACTTTATATGGGTGAACTTTTCGATAGAAGTTGTAATTGAGGTATTCTCTACTAAATGCTTAGATTATCGAAGTCTGAACTAATAGCTTGCTCCTCATTGAAGAGTTCTTCCAAGTTGCTCTCTCATCTTTTTTTTTTTTAAATTTTTTTTTCATCCAGAAAAAGGGAATAACCCGTCTCATCTTTTATGCATCATCCTTGATCCAAATCTCTTGTCCTTCTTTCCCTTCCTCTAGCTAAATTGCAGTTTTGTCTTTCGCCTTTAGTATGCAATGAATGGCACAATCCCTGAAAAACTTTCTTTGCTTCTTTACCCGCAATGCAATTTCTTGTCCGAGTATTTTCATTACTGTAAATGTGTAAAGCTTTAAAACAGCCCCGTTTAGCTTTAACCTTAAGCTAGACCTTCTCGTTCTACCACCAAGATTCTCTTCCTTTTGGACAAGTCCTTTTTGATTCTTTTAAAATTGTTGTTGCTACCTTGCGGACATTTTTTGTCACCTCATCCCACATGTAGTTGGCAGTTTCTTGCACCTCTCGATCCACTTCTGCCTAAAGTTTGCACTTTAATTCCACTATTAAACTGTGTTTTAGGCGCTACCATCTGATTCTCGGGTTTCTCAGTTGCTTCCTATTTCTCTTATAATTCTTAACCTGCTGGTCCAACTAGCAAACAATGTTGAATGATATGACTTCTACTCCCAAACCAAACCCCCTTCCATGGAAACCTATAGGATATTTTGTATCTTTTCCGACATGTCCAGTATATATATAAAACTAATACTAATATTTTTTTTCCAACAGGTTTTAAAACAAATTTTATCAAACTAGTTTTTTTTTTGTTTTCTTATTTTGTTTTCAATTATATGTTTTAGACACCAAACCGATGGCCTGCTTCTTTGTTTAATGCTGCCTCTTTGCCTGAGAGGGCGAAAGACTTCTCTGTCAAAAACTGGGGTCAGAGTCAGACAGGAGGATCAGCTCCAGTGGGACCCTTCAGGCGACCTCCCCATCTTGCTAGTGCTGCTTCTCATCCTGAATTGCATCCAAGGGTTCCCTATGGCCTTGATATATCAAGTGGACTTGCAAGACTTGTGGTTAGCGAACACTCATCCATTTCTTCACAGGAGAAGAAGACTATTGACGATCCATCAGAAAGATTGATGAATGGAAGCTTGAAGCTTGGCATATCTAACTTGCATGATAATAATAATGGTGATGTTTTAATAATTCCTTGGATTGAAAAAAAATTCTGTTGCTACAGTGAGCGTGTCTGATATATTTTCTTTTTTGCAGTTACCAACTTTGTGGAACAATCTACCTCCCATTCGAAAAATGTACCACTCTTGCTCCCCACGAAGGATGAGCTTTCTACCCCAAATTTTCCTTTGGCTGTGCCTTCTGATTTGCCAAATGGAACGAATTGTCAAGCCAAAAGGTCTGGCACCCATTCACAGAGGCCAAGCCCATCTCCTCCTTTGGCTAAACAATTTCATGTTAGTTCGCATATTGGGCTTGAAGTATGCAATGAAAATCACACGCGTAATGGACGTCCTCGGGGAGATGCTCGAGGAAGAAATTATTTGCTTTCTCGGTACTTGCCAAAGATGACTGATGAAGAACTGCAGAAAATCTCTGGAGAGTATCCTTGGTTGTTTTTATATTATTTTGATCTTTACAAAATTTAGACTAATAGAGTAGATGTGTTCTATGAAATTTCTGATTAATTGGCCTGTGGACCTGAGTCTGATGCCACTATATTCTTTGGCATTATGTCTATTTAATGTTTTAGCTTATTCTTAAAGCCTAATTCTCTTATTTAGTTAAGATTTAGAAGGTATGCTAAGTTTCAATGGTTATTATGGAAGATTGATTTAGCTTTTACCAATTTTTTTTATTATATCTGTCCTTATTTACTGACTAATTTAAAGTTTTGGGAAATATTTACTCACGACAATTTGATGATTGAAAATTGGCCAAATTAATTTCATGAATTAAATACAGTTTTCAATAATTAAATAGTAATATTCTCTTGGGATGGATATTCGCATGAATTTATACTTATACTTTCTCCATAGTTCAGTTTCAATATTTGATTACATATTTAATGTTTTCACAAACTTTTCATGTAACAAGCATCAGTCTTCTCCTGTGTAGCATGTAAATATATTTTCTATGCATAAACCCTGAAAACACCTACGTATCTGTAGTTTAAAAAAAACAGATTATCTGCAATTTCCTTTTATTATTAGCACACTATATAGCCTTAACCTCATGGAAGTTCAAATGCAGTGATTACACCTTTATTTGAGAAGACATTAAGTGCAAGTGATGCTGGGCGGATAGGGCGTTTGGTGCTTCCAAAAAAATGTGCGGAGGTAAATCATTTTAAATGCTGTCTACCATTTTCTTGGATTTGAGTTTAGCTCTTTTATGTTTATTTAAATATCAAGGCAATGTATGTTGTCGGTGGGTTTTCTAAAATTTTGGTTAATGTTTTCTAAATATGTATGGAATGTTTTACAGGCATATTTTCCACAAATTTCTCAGCCAGAGGGACTGCCTATCAAAGTTCAGGATTTAGAAGGCCAGGAATGGCAATTTCAGTTCCGATTCTGGCCCAACAATAACAGCAGAATGTATGTTTTAGAGGGGGTGACTCCTTGTATACAGTCAATGAAATTGCAAGCTGGAGATACAGGTCACCCTTCAATTCACTTGAAAATTTCATCTGCATAGTGTGTCTAAAATAACCCTTGAATAATAAAATGAAATTAACGTTCTCTTCACTTTGCTCTCTGTGTTCTCAGTTACGTTCAGCCGGTTAGGGCAAGAAGGAAAATTGGTTATGGGTTGCAGGAAGGCTTCAGTTCCATCAATTGACCGGGTTTGTTTTTCTAATAATTTTAGGATGCCAAGTTTTTTAGTGTGCTTTAATAGGTTTCTATAGAGGTTCATGGAGATGCTGGGAATTTTGGTATTTTAACCCACTTTTAACAATTATTGTTAACATTATTTACTTTTGGCAGGGCAACCAGATAGTTGAAGTTGGGAATGGATCTTCAACTCCAGGAGATGTTAGTATTAAACACAATTTTTTTTTGTCAAGTTTTTACTGCATTATCAGATTAAACTTCTTTCACTGTCCAATAGGTTAATTCAACTGATCCAGCAAGTAATTTGTCCCAAGTTGATGGACTCGGATACAATGCAAAAGAAATGCTTGGGAATAAGTCCTCCTTGCCTAGAAAGAGGAAAAGCAGCACCTTAGGTTCTAAGAGTAAACGCCTAAGAATTGACAATGAAGAGATGATGGAGCTAAAGCTAACATGGGAAGAAGCTCAAGGTTTGATCCGCCCACCTTGTAACCATGTTCCCAGTGTTGTCGTGATCGAAGGCTATGAGTTTGAGGAATATGAGGTAATTTAGCTTTGATCCCCCTTGTTTATATTTATTTATTAAAAAGTTGTATTTTGGAGTTTATTTGTTTGCAAGAGGATGTGTGATGTATTTTTTCTAGAGGTGGCAATCCTGGTTCACGGATCTGGTTCATGTTGTGTTGGTTGTCATGTAGAACCCATTTAAGCTCAACCATAACCCTATTCATTTAATTAAATGGGTTGACATTGACCTGATCCAACCGATTTATGAAGGGGTCAATCCTAACCCGATCTGTCAACCCATTTAACTTTAAATATATTACATCATGACATGTTTAACAAGTTAATATCACATAAATTCAACGACCTAACCAAATTGAATTATCCCATTTAGACTAAAAGCAACAATTTGTATGAACATATGTTATCCATATTGCAATTCAACCCTTTTAAACCATTCAAAATAAATAATGTGTTATAAACATGCTGAGTTATTTCAAATTAAGTTGATTATAAGAGTATAATATATTATAAAATTAATTATTACTATATTTTTAATACTTTATATTATCATTCTATTTTTAATTGGGTCACATGGGTTAGATGGGCCGGGAATTCTCAACCTGAACCCGGGTTAGATAGGCCAGGAATTCTCAACCTGAACCCGACCTGAATATTACTCGTGTCAGATTACTCATCATGATTACAACCCGAACCCATTTATGTTTGACACACATTCGTTTCTGGTTTCATGTTGTGGCTTCAAAATTGCCGCGTCTGATTTTTCTGTTAAAAAAATACTAGGTTTTGTATGAGGAATTAGATCAGCTGCTTTTTTTGTCTGTTCAATGTATGGTAGCGATGTTATAAAGTCTGATAACAAGCATGTAAACCATGGAAAGTTTTCTAACATGAATGCCTTCAACAGGATGCTCCAATACTGGGGAGGCCTACAATTTTTGCAGGAAGTCACGTGGGGTATATGGCTCTTCTCTCTGTTTTAAGGCTGAGAGCTCTGTTGTTATTAGATGCGTATATTGTGTTGAAGAACTATTACTTGGGTTCTCTATGTTTTCGTTGGGTTTTCTATGTTTTCATTATGCTTTCTTCGAGACAGGCTGTTGACTAGGTGTAGGTTGGGTTTGATGAAACTTACTAAAAAGTGCTCAGGCTTTGTTTGACATCACTTATTGAAAAATTCTTATAGCACTTGGCACTTATAGCACTTGGCACTTATAGCACTTAGCACTTACGACAAGTGATGTCAATCAGCGTCTTAGGCTGCATTTGACAACACTTGAAAGTTCCTATAACACTCAACACTGAACTGTTTGAAAAAATAATTAGTGTTTATCATAAGTGGTAAGTGTCAGAAGCAATTTTGAGTAAGTGTTGTCAGGCGGAATCACTCCAAGTTTAGTTTGGTCATATTTAGAATGCACATGGCTTGTCGTTTGCTTATTCTCTCTCTCTATCCCTCCCTCTCTAAATGATAGTTACAAAATCTAATGTCAGTAGTTTCAAAGTGAAATATTTTACTGTTTCTTGTGCACAGGATGAATGAATATGCTTAATCCCTTATGTTTCAGTGATGGTGAGCAGTGGGCTCAATGTGAAGACTGTTTGAAGTGGCGCAGAATACCTGTGGATGCTCTTCTCCCCGCAAGATGGACATGTTCTGAGAATTTGTGGGATATGGAAAGGTGCATCGCTCATCTGTTTTTTTTGACTCTTGTAAAATCTGCTTCCATTTGGTTTTTGGAAAAAAAAAAAGATAAAGAAAAACATTGTTTTACATGTTTCTATTCATTCTTTCTATGAATTTTATTTTTCTTCTTTTTTTGGCATCCGCTTTTCATGGCTGATCTTAATGCTATTCCCTGTGGAATCTGTTCACATTTTTTATGATGCGACATTCTAAAGCAGATGGCCCTTTAAGTCAGTAACATAACATTCTCTGTTGATCATAATCTTTTCTCTGCTGCCAGGTCCACATGTTCAACAGCTCAAGAATTGTCAACAGAACAGCTTGAGGATATGCTTTCCACCATTGTTCTCGGTACTCCTTTTTGAATCAAATATTCGATTGCATCTCTGTCTTTTTTATTCAAAAAGCAAAGAAAATTACTGGGAGTTGCCACTAGGGTGGTCTTTTATAAATGGAAGATCTCAACACAGTCAGTGAGTAAATAACGCCCATACGCTGTAGAGCAACTAGAAGATTGCAAATGTTGAATAATCATCTGGCCCATTGGATATAAACTTTCAGAGCAACTAGAAGATTGCAAATGTTGAATAATCTTCTGGCCCATTGGGTATAGACTTATAGAACAACTAGAAGATTGCAAATGTTGATTAATCCTGTTCTGGACCATTGGGTGTAAACCCATACATTAGGGTCCAGCTGGAACTGAAAAGTTGACCACTGCAAGCTACGTGACTGCATTCTGTTAGGCTATGTTTAGTATGCGAAAATGAATATGGAAAAGATGCGGTAAAAGGATTGAGAAAGAGATTAGTGAGTCAATAGTTTGTTTGGTATGCATGGAAAATGTTTGATGAAATAAGCTAAGTAGTCTAAAAATGCATTCTGTTAGGCTCTGTTTGGTATGAGAGAATGCAAATGGAAAAGACATGAGAGAAGGAATGACATTGATTAGTGATTCAATTGTTTGTTTGGTATGCATGAAAAATGCGTAATGGAATATGTTTATAGTAGTGTAAAACTGCCTTCTGTTGGGCTATGTTTGGTACAATTGGTAGCATAAACATATAATAACAATTAAATATAATATAATTTTTTTCCATTTTATAATTGGCATTCTTACCAATAATACATAAAATCAATGATAATTATGTCTATGAAATTTATTTTCCAATCAAGGAAGAAACCTTCATCCCAAATTGTAAGGAGTCCCATCTCCCTTGACAAGTGCTTTCTTTGCCTCTCCTTTGGCTTAGGGTAACAATTTGGTTCACGGGTCTGGTTCTTGTTGGGTTGGCTGTTCTGCGAACCCATTTTAGTTCAGCCATAACCCGACCCATTTAATTAAATGGGTTGATTTGACTCAAATATTTATGAAGGGGACAATCCTATCCCGACTTGTCAACCTGTTTAAATATGTTGCAGACCGTAGCATGACATGTCCAACTAATTAATATCACATAAACTCAATGTTCTAACCATATTGAATTATCCCACTTAGACTAGAAATAACTTAATTAATATGAAACATATGTTATCGATGTTGCAACTCAATCTTCTCAAACCATTTAAGATGAATAATGTGTTATAAACATGTTGAATTATTTTAAATTAAGTTGATTATAAGAATAAAACATATATAAAATTAATTATTATTATATTTTTAATATTTTATGTTATCATTATATTTTCAATTGGGTTACACAAGCTGGATGGGTCAAGAATGTTCAACCCGAACCCAAACTATTTTTCTTTACTCAACTTGATTACAAACCCGAACTCATTTACGCCTGACTAAAACCGTTGTGTCGTGCCATTTTGGATTATCTTTTCGGGTTCAAAATTGCCACCTCTTCCTTTAGCCCTGTATCAAACTTGACTTTAAGATCATTTCTCACGCATTTTTTTTTCCAAAATCAGTATTCCTTCTCACCAAACATGACTTTTTTTTTTTAATTTTTATTTCCTTGTGTGTGTATGTGGCTGGTAGCATCCATAAATTAGATGCTTGTTGGCTAATTGGGCAGATGATTCTAAAAGAATCAAGGCTGGCAAAGAGGAGCCCGATGCGTATGAAGCATTGGAGGGGCTAGACACACTCGCCAACCTCGCGATCCTCGGGGAGGGCGAGGGCCTCCCGCCATCGTCCCAGGCCACCACAAAACACCCCCGCCACCGCCCTGGCTGTTCATGCATCGTCTGCATCCAGCCACCCAGTGGGAAAGGCCAGAAACACAAGCAAAACTGCGTGTGCACCGTCTGCCTGACAGTTAAACGTCGGTTCCGCACCCTCATGATGCGGCGTGAGAAGAAGCTGTCGGAGAAGGACCCGGATCAGCTCTCGTGCAAGAAACAGCAGGATGACTTGCCCTTGCCCGACAAGGTGCTTGATGATGATTCGCTGCCATGCAGTGCTGGGAACAGCAGTTCGGACCAGCGACTACTGACGGGGAATGAGGGCTCGGAAGAAGAACCTGGTAGGATCGTGGCGTCGGCTTCACCATTCAAGGGCCAGATTGATCTCAACATCCAGCCGGAACGGGAAGATGAGATGTCGCCCGGGTCAGAGTCTAGCAGCATGGCACGGCTCCTTCAGGCGCCACCCTTGCAAAAATGCCTCGAATCCAATGGTGGTGACGAGTCATCCATGCCTGGTCAGGCCCATGCAGGTGGGAGTGAGAAGCTCGGCAGTGGTGTCGCCCCCGCTGGAGGGAGTGATCATGAAGGCGAGGTTGTGGACCGTGTTAACTAAGGTGATCCTTCAGGTATGTAGATAGATAGTTGAAATTATGCAGAGCGTTCTTTGGCTTCGTTGTTGCAGGTTGGAGCTCTCTGTTTCTTTTAGTTTGGTAGGAGCTCTGCTTTTGCTAATGCTCATGGGCTGGAGATGGAAACATAATAGAGAGAATGTACTTGATTTGGGTTTAATGGGAAGCGCGGCCAGGCAATTTTGAATTGTTCCAAGATTCTGTTTTCTGTTTTGTGTTTATATGGTGGTACTTAGCTGTGTTGACGCGTTCAAAAACAAAGTACAATGGATTGTCGACACTATTTATAGACCTAAATCCTAGAACAAAAAGTTCAAAATTTCCCCGCAACACTTAAAAATGATAAGTAAACAAAAGATTTTAAAAGGCCCATGTGGGGGCTTTGGGCTGGCTTTGCTGGCAGTCAAGGCGTTGTATCAGTTTCCCTCACTTGGGAAGTGTTGGCAGCAGATTATTTGGAGGACGGTGCCTCCCCTTTTAGTTTGTCAAAGGAGGTGGGCTGGTGGTAGATGGTGGGTGGCCAACCCACCCAATATTCCAGTGGGAGGAGCAGGGGTGATGGTTGCCTATAAATGGCACAATCATCCTCTCCCTTCAGCATCTCATCAGGTTCGGCGATCTCATCCCATTAAGACGTTCTTCAATTATTTGAGCGGTTTTGTGAGGTTTATTTCCCCACTTATTCAAGAAGATTTTACGAGGGTTTTCTCCTTTTAACAAGTGAGGGAGTGTGTATCCACTTTTACCCCATAGTGATCCTTCTATTTGCCCGTGGTTTTTTTTACCCCTTTTATTTGGGGGTTTTTTCACGTTACATTTGATGTCATTTATTTCTGCATTTTGCACTTTATTTTTATCTTGTGATTATCGCTGCACCGGTGGACCAATCATTTACGGTCCCAACAAGTGGTATCAAAGGCAAGGTTCTGGCCCGGTGCTGTTCACGTTTTCGGGTATTTATAAATCTCATAAATTTGAGTATGCTCTGTGATTGCAACTCCGGTTGATCTGTCACATCAAAATTTTTTTATTGAGATTATTAAATACACCGTCGTGAAACAGAGGAGGTTCTGGACTGACAGTGTGTCTAGATGACGGCGAAATTTGAGATCGAAAAATTTAACGGGAATAATTTTTCGTTGTGGAAAATGAAGATGCAGACAATGCTGTGGAAGGATAATTGCCTACTGGCAATTGGCGAAAAGTCGGCGGGTGTGACAGAGGAGAAATGGAACGATATGGACGAGAATGCTATTGCCAACATTCATTTGGCTTTGGCAGACGAGGTCCTATCGAGCATTGCGGAGAAAAAGACGGCAAAAAAAATATGAGATATTCTGATGAAGCTATACGAGACCAAGTCACTGCACAACAAAATTTTCCTGAAGAGAAAATTGTACACTCTTCGGATGACGGAGTCATCATCGGCGACCGGCCACATCAACAACCTTAATACCTTGTTCGCTCAGCTCACGTCGTTGGGCTATAAGATTGTGGATATTGAACGTACGGAGATTCTAGTCCAGAGTTTGCCAGATTCGTATGACCAACTCATCATCAACCTTACCAACAATATCCTAACAGATATGGTGCTCTTTAATGATGTTGCAGCTGTAGTTCTAGAAGAAAAAAGTCGGCGCAAGAACAAGGAGGACAGACAGACAACTTCGCACCAAGCAGAAGCTCTGTCAATGGAGAGATGAAGGATGATGGAGCGTGGTTCCAGTGGGAGCCAAAATCATGACAGGTCCAAATCAAGGAGTAAGAAGAAGAATGTCACATGTTTCAATTATGGCAAGAAGAGGCATATCAAGAAGGATTGTTGGAATAAGAAGAGTGGTGAAAAGAACTCTCAGGGGAATGTGGCGAGTACTTCTGAAAAAGGAGATATACTAGTCAGTGAAGCGACAACGACTACTGGAAGCAGGTATCATCTCGACGATGCATGAATTATCGACTCAGGAGCAACATGGCACATGACGTCTCGACGGGAATGGTTTGACCAATATGAAACCATCCCGAAAGGACTTGTGTACATGGGGAACGATCACACTCTGAAGATCGTTGGAGTCGGTACCATCAAACTGAAGATGCATGATGGTATTGTTCGAACCATCCAAGGAGTGCGTCATGTGAAGGGCCTGAAGAAGAACATATTGTCTTTGGGACAATTTGATGACATCGGATGCAAGACTCGCACAAAGAATGGAGTGATGAGAATTGTGAAGGGCGCGCTTGTGGTAATGAAAGCGGAGAAAATCTCAAAGAACCTGTACATGCTTATAGGTGAAACGTACAAGGAGGCAGAGATAGTTGTTGCATCAACTACCTCGACGGAAGCGTTGACGACTTCATGGCATCAGAAGCTTGGCCATATGTCAGAACGAGGCCTGAAGATTCTTTCGGATCAGAAGTTGCTTCCTGGGCTTACAAAGGTATCCTTACCATTTTGTGATCATTGTGTTTTGAGCAAACAACACATGTTAAAGTTCGGAACGTCAACAACAAGAAGTCAGGAGATCTTGGAGTTGATCCATTCCGATGTTTGGCAAACACCGGTTATATCCCTAGGAGGAGCAAGGCACTTTGTATCATTCATTGATGATTATTCCAGGAGATGTTGGGTGTACCCAATCAGGAGGAAGGTAGATGTTTTTGAAGTCTTCAAAACATTCAAAGCGCGGAAGGAACTTGACTCTGGAAAGAAGATCAAGTGTCCGAGAACATACAATGGTGGAAAATATACAAGCGAGGAGTTTGATACTTTTTGTCAACAGGAAGGGATCAAGTGACAGTTCACGGTGGCATACACTCCTCAGCAGAATGGAGTGGCAGAGCGGATGAATAGAACCATGTTGGATAGAACAAGGGCAATGCTGAAGACTGCAGATATTGCCAAAACTTTTTGGGCAGAAGCAGTGAATACCGCCTGTTATGTGATCAACCGATCTCCTTCAATGGCGATTGAGCTGAAGACACCGTTGGAGATGTGGACTGGTAAACCCGTCGACTATTCCCGATTCCATACTTTTGGAAGTCCTGTATATGCAATGTTTAATGACCAGGAAAGATCGAAGTTGGATTCGAGATCCAGGAAATGTATCTTCTTGGGGTACACTGATGGTGTGAAGGGGTATCGTTTGTGGGATCCCACTGCCCACAAATTTATCATCAGTAGAGATGTCATTTTTGCAGAAGACAAGGTGCAAATGACAACTGATCAAGACATGGAGAAGGAGAATACAGAAACTACAACAGTTGAAGTAGAGGACAAATCCAAGGAAGAACCAGTTTTCTCTGAGGCATTACCAGAGCACGATGATCAAGTACCGGTTGAGTCTGGACCATGACGGTCAACTCGGGAGAAAAGAGCACCAATATGACACTCAGACTATGTCACTGAGAGCAATATTGCGTATTGCTTATTGATGGAGGATGAAGAGCCATCTTCTTTTGTGGAGGCGACCCAGAGTCCAGATGTATCCTCATGGATGGCGGCGATGCAGGAGGAACTTGAAGCCCTGCACAGGAACAAGACTTGAGATCTTGTTCCATTACCTTGTGGAAGGAAGGCTATCAGAAACAAATGGGTCTTTAAGATCAAGCGGGATGGAAAGGACCAGGTGGAAAGATATCGTGCAAGATTGGTGGTCAATGGATTTGCTAAGAAGGAAGGTATTGATTTCAATGAAATATTTTATCCTGTTGTTAGACTGACGACTGTCCGGTTAGTTCTGGCGATGTGTGCTACATACAGTTTACATCTAGAGCAGCTGGATGTGAAGACTGCTTTTCTCCATGGTGATCTTGATGAAGAGATCTATATGCTCCAACCGGAAGGTTTTTCAGAAGAAGGCAAAGAAAACTTGGTTTGCAGGTTGAATAAATCTCTGTACGGTCTCAAACAGGCGCCAATGTGTTGGTACAAGAGATTTGATTCCTATATCATGAGCTTTGGATACGACATACTTCATTCAGATCCTTGTGCATATTTCAAGAGTTCAGATGGTAATGATTTCATCATTCTTCTGTTGTATGTGGATGACATGTTGGTTGCATGCCCCAACAAAGATCAGATCCAGGAGGCGAAGACACAGTTGGCTAGGGAGTTTGATATGAAGGATTTGGGACCAACAAATAAGATTCTTGGGATGAAGATTTATCGAGACAGAAATAATGAGAAGATTTGGCTATCACAGAAGAGTTACTTACAGAGAGTCTTGAAACGCTTCAACATGCAAGACTGTAAGCCAATCTCAACCCCTCTTCCCATTAATTTCAAGTTATCCTCCACGATGAGTCATAGCAGTGAAGCAGAGAGGATGGAAATGTCTCGAGTGCCGTATGCATCGGCAGTGGGTAGTCTAATGTTTGCTATGGTTTGTACTAGACCAGACATTGCACATGCAGTAGGAGCAGTTAGTCGGTACATGGCGAATCTAGGACGAGAGCATTGGAGCACAGTGAAGAGGATCCTGAGATATATCAAGGAGACCTCAAATGATGCATTATGTTATGGAGGATCAGATTTTACTGTCAGAGGATATGTTGATTCAGATTTTGCAGGTGATTCTGACCGGAGGAAATCCACTACTGGTTATGTGTTTACTCTTACAGGAGGAGCTGTGAGCTGGATTTCGAAGTTACAGTCAGTTGCGGCTTTATCCACGATGGAGGCAGAGTACATGACAACTACACAGGCTTGCAAAGAGGCAATTTGGATGAGAAGGTTGTTGGAGGAGCTCGGACACAGACAAGAGCAAATTCCATTGTTTTGTGACAGTCAGAGCGCCTTGCACATTGCAAGGAATCAATCTTTTCATTCCAGGATGAAACACATTGGGGTAAAGTATCACTTTGTCTGAGATGTGGTGGAGGAAAGAAGTGTGGACATGCAGAAGATTCACACTAAAGAAAATCTGGCAGATTTCCCGACGAAGGCAATTAACTCTGATAAGTTCAGATGGTGCAGATCCTCGAGCGGCCTCGCAGAGACTTGAGCATCATGGTTTGGCAGATAGAAAGGATGTGGAGATGTGATTGGTTCTCAATCAAATCTCCAAGTGGGAGATGTGTTGGCAACAGCTTATTTGGAGGATGGTGCCTCCCCTTCTAGTTTGTCAAAGGAGGTGGGCTGGTGGTAGATGGTGGGTGGCCAACCCACCCAATATTCCAGTGGGAGGAGGAGCATGGGTGAGGGTTGCCTATAAAAGGCACAAGCATCCTCTCCCTTCAGCATCTCATCAGCTTCAGCAATCTCATCCCATTCAGACGTTCTTCAATTATTTGAGCGGTTTTGTGAGGTTTATTTCCCCACTTATTCAAGAGAGATTTTACGAGGGTTTTCTCCTTGTAATAAGTGAGGGAGTGTGTACCCACATTTACCCCATAATGATCCTTCTATTTGCTCGTGGTTTTTTTACCCCTTCCATTTGGGGGGTTTTCCACATTACATCTGGTGTCATTTATTTTTCCACATTTTGCACTTTATTTTTATCTCATGATTATCGCTGCACCGGTGGACCAATCATTTATGGTCCCAACATGAAGGACTCAGTCTCGAGTTCAAGAGAGGATCTTGAGTGTTCAGTTGTATTATCAAAGGTGATAAGTTACAGCAGGTCTTGTTCTTGGTGCATTTCATTGTGTTGGTGTGACCATTCTGAAGAGTGTTAACATCAAATTGCTATGACTGCTCCAACATAAGTTGACAAACATCTATCTCCACCACATCGCAAGTCACATGGTCTGTGTACCATCTGATGGAAAATGGTACACTACACTGCTATGTGATTTGAATGTTGCCCATGGATTGAGTGCAGTAGAGATTGTGCTGCTGCGAGTCTTCCAGTGTTGGCTCAGTGGTCATTACTAAGTGTTGCACCACTTGGACTTTTCGTTCCTCGATGATGTACTCTCGGTTGATGACATGTTGCTCCTCGCAATCATCTTCTGCTACCACCCTATCCCTTCGAGCTTGAGGATTATTGTTTTGTAGAGGTGGCAGGGGCAATCTAGGTTGTGGTACCTGTAGGTGGATGTTTGAATTTCTCTTCACCTGATTTTACTTTCATTTCAGAACGAAGTGACGATTTTCACTTGATCCTGAATGGTTGGTTGAAGGACTCCAATAAATCTTGATATCTGTTGGCCCTTAGTTTCCCGAAGGTTGTTTTGAGTCGAAAACCTGTGGCAATCTTGGGTGTACTACTGCACGGCCTGGGGGCCCTGGTGACAGTCCTGATACCGCCGGTATAATACCTGGTCATAGAGGTGACAATTTCTGACCCGACACGATAACCCGTCCCATGAACTTGGGCCTTAAATGAGTTCATGTTGTAATCGAGACTTGTTTGGCCCAAATAGTATTCAGATGTGATCAGGTTGACCTATCATAACCCGCATAACTCGTTACTTTTTTTCAAAATAAAAATATATTTTTAGATGCGATATAAGTATAATAAACACTACACCTAGACTACTTTGTGTTGAACTGTATTTGTTGTTAATAAACATGAAGATAATAAGCATGATGTCAGAAGAGTTGCTTGGAAGGAAGATGAAGTTTATAAGCAAGATGAGAATATGGATTGAAGTTCTCAAGAAAAGTGTCATTAAATGGCATGTTGTGAATATCGCATGAGTATTTGGGAAACACCTTGAGCTTGGAAGTGAGTGAATATTATTATTTATATGACAAACTGAGTTGCTGCAATGAATGATTGACAAAGAAGATGCAAGTGCTTCCGTTGGAGATCCATTCATATAGCAAAGATTGAAGAAATGTTTAAGTTGTTTCCAACAATAATATTGCATGAAGAAGAATCATTTGGCAAGGCTGGTTGAAGATACTACTGCCAGAGTATGAAGGTATTCTGCATGCTCATAGTGCAAAACTAATACGACAGGTTGGCATGTTGCTGTATTCCACTAAGATTGAGAAGAGTTCCATGGAGTGTGGAGAATGTTGGATATTTTATCTATGTGAAGAAGTTGAGAAAACTAACCTTGAAGTTCCATCCTAAGTATTATTATATGGTGAAGGCAGTTTAAAACATGAAGAATATACTTCGATGATGGTTTGGAGAAGGCTGAGTTTGAATCTTAGAACAATTGAGGTAGTGGAGATATATTAAAGAATTCAAGAAGAATTCTTATATGCTGCAAAAAGTTTTGGAAATGAAGTTGAAGAGCTTTGGAAATATTCTATTAATTTCCAAAGTCATTTAAAGTTGTACTGAGTTGTTTTGGAATGGTTGGAGATGCTTTGAGAAACTTTGAAAAGGTTTTGAACTAAGTTGGATAAAGTTTGGAATTTTGAGTTGAAGATGAAAATTTGACAAAGGCATGACATGCGTAAAATTTCTCCCAGGCCAGAAAATTGACAGTGTTGAACTCACTATATACGTAAATTTTTCTTAGAAAGATGTAAGTTTTTGTACACAGAGCAGTTGGAAATTTGGCAAAGGCAAGAATTCACTTTGATATGCAAGATTTCTCAAGGAATGTGTAAGTTTTTGAAGTTCATGAAAAATTTGGCAAAGGGCTACAACACACAGTGATATGTAATATTTTTGATGTTGCGTAAGTTTTTTGTTGTAAGCTTGAGCATAAATATGGCAAAGAAAAGAACCTTAAGCAATACGTAAGAATAACTAAATCTTACACAAGAATCATCGGTTTGAGGAAATGTGATAAAGGGAAGAATTACACTGTTATATGCAAGAATAACAATTTCTTATGTAAAGGTATTCCTCACTGGAAATTTGCAAAGTCAAGAAACTTATGTCAATGCATAAAAGGCCGGAGCTCACACTTTGATATGTAAGAAATTATATTTCTTATGTATGTTTTATCAGTAAAGGAAAAATGAGTGGATCATGAAGAATTCCCAAAAGTTAGATCTAGAAGTTAAGCCTGATGATGTTGTGCTGAACTTAAAGTCTCCAACATCACGGGCTGATGGTTACGTCATGATTCAAGCTGTGATTCAAGGAGAATTAAAGAAGGTGTTCGTGTTGAGATGAGATGTGTCATGTCGTGAAGAAAATTTTAGAATGAAATGCCAGCTGAAGCTTTCCAAGAATTAAGATACACCCACATCGTGGAGTTGTCTGAGAATGAAGAATAATCCGAAGATGAATTTGTCATTTGAAATACAACCACACCGTGGGAAGAAAGGGCCACATAGCAAAGAGAAAACATAAATGTCTATCAATCATAAAATACAATTGATATTTCAGCCAGTGGATCGTGGAAGACCTAAAGATGTTGAAATGACATGCAAGTCGTTTCACTAGGTGTGGTGAATGCCACGGTGAATGCAAAATGAGAAGATGTTAAAGGCCATGCCACAACAGAAGGCATTTCATTTGAGATATTTTCATTTGAGAAACGACGAGACTCATTCATGCCATGGTTGAACCTGTGGTGGTTCACACATGATTTACCTAAAACAACCACACCACGAGAGAAGAACACATGAAAACTAAGCATAAAAGAATAGGAGGAGGAGGATAACACATGATTTAGATAGAACTAATATTTCATTTCCTAGAGAAACTATGTGTATCAAAGATTGAGAAAACCAACTGTTATCACTGAGAGATCTTTTTTGTCAAAGAGAAGGAGATCCAACACTGTGTGTTAGAAAATAATTCCTATGTGTTGAAGAATAAGAATGCAATAAAGTGACTAGCCTTTGCTTATATTTATTATCACTCGGGCTGAAGAAGTGGAAGAGAGAGGACCAGCCTACGATATCCTTATATCATAAGGCACAATTGAGGATCCCAACCTATGATATCCTATATTATAAGGTTTGAAGAAGTTTGAGGTAGCCTAATTGATTACTATATTATTGAGGAAGGAGATCAAATTTTTTCTAGGAGAGACACACAACCTTCACTATGATCTACTTCAAGAGGATCAAACCGAATCCTGTATTTTGTAGAGAAAAGGTAAGTCGGTTCTTGCGTTATACTTGTTTGATGCAAAGAGTATATTTCCAAGGACATACATGTTTCTTGAGTTCCTTCTTGATAATAAAAGGGGAGCTATGTTTGCATGGGATAACAACTACCATACATTGGGGAGGAAGTCATCCACACTGGAGGTGAACCCTATTATCAAATCTTGGCGTCCTTTTTTGTTTTTCTTTCTTACCTATATCCTTACTTGAAAACCGAAGGTGAGTTGAGAGAGAGGGAGTGAGATCTATTCACCGAATAAGTGAAGAGGTAAAAGAGAGGGGAAAAGGTTTAAATTGATAAAAGATCAACCACACTAATTCACCCCCTCTCAGTGTGGTGCACCGGTCCCAGTGGAACATCACTAGTTGGTCTAGGTGCAACCTTAGAAACTAGAGGTAGGGGTCTGAGCCTCCCCTACTACAGGTTTTCCTAGATTTTTTTTTGATTTTCCATGGGTTGGGTTGGGTTATTCAGGTTAAAAAATCAGGTTATATAATTCTTTCAGTTAAAATGGGCTGGGTTTCGATTGATTTTGATCAAAAAAGCTAGATGGTTTGGGTTTAGATTGAACCTTTAATAAACAGGCCGTGTTGGGTTAACCCATTTACTTAAATGGTCCAGTTTCAGGATAAATGGGGGTTCAGATTAAACGGGTTCAGGTTAATGGTAACCCGACCCGTGAACCCAAATTGCCACCATTACCTGGTTATAGTCATTTGGAAGGAATTGAAGACTTAGGGCTTCCTTTATACGCCTCCATGATCAGATGAGGTACTTGCCTTGCTGGCGTTGATTGTTCTGCATCAGTTCCCACTATGCTGAGGCTCCACCACATAGCTTATAGGCCACATATTTGACCACAAGATGTTCCAGTATATCCATCAAGTCGAAGTACTTTTCAACTTCTACAATCCAATCTAAAAATTCTTCCATATTGTGATTGTTGTGGAACGGCAGAAGATCTAATTTAATTTGATGAGTCAGTCAGGGCCCTGGTGGCTCGACATAATCATCCCCAGAGTTCTAATTGCCCTCCCATCAAGTTGCTAGAACTTGAACTACTGCACTAATTGTGTTATAACTCGTAACCGCTAATGGAGGTCCATCATGAGGTTTGACTTCCCAATGGCGGGTAATGGGAATCCAAGGTTGTGGCACAAGTGTTATTATTGAAAGGGTTGTTCTTGAAATTACTGTTGATGCAACCAAAGTTGCTCCAGAATTATTTTCACGGTCTGATTCAGGAAAGAGAGTTTCCTTAATTTCACTGTTTTGGACATGATAAACAAAATATGATAATGGGGGAATCAAATGATATGATTTGATGTGGCTGGTTGAGGTGTAACAAGGACACACAAATGAATTTTGGGATTAAGGTGTATAGAGATGGTAAATCAATGCTCACACAACGTGCGTAGCTGGGTTCTAGTGCGCATGGGGCTGGCAGCATGCCACCATGGGTCTGAGAAAGTATCTCTTTATTTTTGTTTATCTATTGTGATTTTTATTTCTCCCCCTTTCTCATACTTTTCTAGTTTGACCTCATCTTGCTGTAACTTGCGTGCAAGGCATGTTAGCCTAGAGAAACAAAAGGTGAGTGCGCAGGGTATCGTAGCGGGAACTGTGCAGTACTGTAGCAGACACTTTTTGGCACTGTAGCAGCTGGGAATTTGCCCCCGTTTGGGCCTTCGGGCCACCGATTTGGTCCCCGAGTCCTTTAAGGCCTTCTGGCCACCCAAGCCTTCAGGCTAGTAAGGCCTTCGGGCTACCTTTAGTGCAAATGCAAACTAGATAACCTACAAGCAACAAACTCTAATAGAGGATGAGCAAAGAGTTTTCACCACAGCAGAAGCTACACAGATTGCAAGAATGAGAGGGCATGACACCTGCCATCGGGACAAGCCTGTGCATGCATGGGATGCCTAGCCGAACAACCATGCAAAGGTGGAGAGCTGATTTCACGATGAAGATGCTGGGAGGAGCAGTTCCAAGTAGTTAGTCTGGGTTGTATGTTATGTTTGAAGCCTACGGGCAATGAATTCCTCTAAGGCCTACAGAGCCATGTAATACTTAAGCCTATGAGCATTGTAAGGGTTCCACCTCACCCCTTGAAAGGAGGATTATCAAAAATCAATAAAAATGAAGGCCTTTGGGCCATTGGATGGAGTGCGCAGGGTGGTTGGGCACACACTACTACAAAATAAGCATTTAACAGTGCTAGAAATGACCTTTATCAGTGTTAGAAAAGTAATGACAATATGAGCGAGGTTAAAAGCCCTAATCTTTTATCAACACTGAAAAAGTGCTGACAACACGAGTGAGGTTAAAAGACTTGGTCTTTTATCAGCGCTAATAAAGGGGCATACTGCAGTGTGCAGTAACAACACACCGTAGCACCAGACACACCAAATATCAATAAAAAAAAGTCCCAATATAGGATTTAAATGAAATGAAATTTACAACACAAACATAAGAAAAAACACTATATTATAGACATTTCAAACATTGGTTCATACAATTACATAAATACAAATTATTATATACATTGACAAACATCAATGTTTCTTTTAATCCTGACCCGACTCATGCTATTGCTGAACAAACTACCCTTGCTCGAGCAAAAGAATTCACCTGTATAAGAAAGAAATTCTTATGTTAGTAATAATATAAAGAAATAAATTAACAAAAAGTGTCAATTTTACTAAAATTGATGTCAATTTTAAATAAAAAGACGCACTTGGAGTCATACCGGTCACACCGTGCATCAGATTAAGGTGCGGCTGATTCCTACTCATCAAAAATGACTTATGGGTCATTTTTCTAAATTATTTAACAATTTGAATGCGTTTGCTCAGTTTTGAGTAGGTTAGATGACCTTTTTACTAAAATTGATGTTAATTTTAAATAAAAACACGTACTTGGAGTCATATCGGTCACACCGTGCGTCGAATTGAGGTGAAGCTGATTTATGAATGTCTGAAATTATTTATGGATCATTGTCCTAAAGTATCAAAACAATCTGAATGTGTTTGTTTGGTTTTGAGTAGTTCAGTTTGTTTTTTAATAAAATTGATGTCAATTTTAAATAAAGACGCACTTAGAGTCATACCGGTCACACTGTACATCAGATTGAGGTGCAGACGATTCTTACACATCCAAAATGACTTATGGATCATTGTTCTAAAGTATTTAAACAATTTGAATGAGTTTTCTTAGTTTTGAGTAGGTTAGTTGGTCTTTTTACTAAAATTGATGTCATTTTTAAATAAAAACATACACTTGAAGTCATATCGATCACACCGTGCGTCGGATTGAGGTGCGGTTAATTCATGCATGTCTCAAATCACTTATGGATTTTTTTTCTAAAGTATCAAAATAATCTGAATGTGTTTGTTCAATTTTGAGTAGGTTATTTTTTTTTACTAAACTTGATATCAATTTTAAATAGACACACTTAGAGTCATACCGGTCACACCATGCATCAGATTGTGGTGCGACTAATTCATACACATTCTAAATCACTTATGGATTGTTTTCTTAAAGTATTAAAACAATCTGAATGTGTTTTCTTAGTTTTGAGTACGTCACTTGTCTTTTTTACTAAAATGTCATTTTAAACTTGAAACACGCACTTTGATTCATACAGATCACATCATGTATCATTTTTACATGAGACCGATTGCTACACGTTACAAATGATTTATAAATCGATTCCCTAAATTATCAAGAAAATCCAAGCGCGTTTTCTCGGTTTTCAGTTAGTGAAACTTTTTAAAGTCAAATGTCGATTTTAAAATCATAACGGACACATTGATTCAGTTGTCATTTTTACAAAAAATAATGTCAATTTAAAATAGAAAAAATTACTTGGAGTTATATCGGTCACATCATGTGTCAGATTGAGGTGTGACTGATTTCTACATGTCCCAAAGTCTCAAAACAATCCTAACTGTCAATGTTACTGCGATTTCCATTGACTTTCTTTGTCGAACTGCCAACACTGCATGAGCAGCTTTAAACAAATCACATCAACTTGAAAAAAAATCCACCTGTATAAAAAAAAAATATTATGTGAGTAATGCTAAAAATAAATAAATTAAACATAAATATGAAAAAATACATTAATTATATGGACAATGATTTTACTGTGAAAACATCAAGATTACCTCTATAATTGAGCAGAGGTAGCGTCGTTTCTCTTCCTGCAAAGACAGTAGAGGTAACTTGAAAGAAAGTGATAAATGCACCATTGTAGGGATGAAATGGTTTTAAGGGATAAGAAGCATGAAAATTGGACAAAGCACCCCAACTCGCACAAAAGATTCCACCTATATAAGAAAACAATTATTATGCGAGTAATACTAAAAAGAAATAAATTAAATATAAATATGAAACAATACATTAATTCTATAGATAATGATTTTACTATGCAAACATCAAGATTACTTATGTAATTGAGCAGAGACAACATCATTGCTCTTCCTACAAAGGAAGTGGAGGCAACTTGAAAGAAAGTGATAAATGCACCACTATAGGGGTGAAAATGTTTTAAGGGATAAGAAATATGAAAGTTGGAAAGAGCACCCCAACTCAAACAAAAGAATCCACCTGTATAAGAAAACATTTACTATGTGAGTAATACTAAATAAATAAATAAATTAAACATAAATATGAAACAATACATTAATTTTATGGATAATTATTTTACTGTGAAAACATCAAGATTACCTCTGTAATTGAGCAGAGGCAATGTCATTGCTCTTCCTATAAAGGCAGTGGGGGCAACTTGAAAGAAAGTGATAAATGCACCACTGTAGGAGTGAAAAGGTTTTAAGGGAGATGAAACATGAAAGTTGGATAGAATACCCCAACATGAACAAAAGAATCCACCTTTATAAGAAAACAATTTTTATGTGAGTAATACTAAAAATAAATAAATTAAACATAAATATGAAACGATACATTAATTCTATGGACAATGATTTTGTTGTGTAAACATCAAGATTACCTCTGTAATTGAGCAGATGTAGCATAGTTTCTCTTCCTACAAAGGAAGTGGAGGTAACATGAAAGAAAGTGATAAATGCACCACTATAGGGGTGAAATGGTTTTAAGGGAGAAGAAACATGAAAGTTGGATAGAGCACCCCGACTCGAACAAAAGAATCCACCTGTATAAAAAAACATTTATTATGTGAGTAATACTAAAAAGAAATAAATTAAACATAAATATGAAATAATACATTAATTCTATAAACAATGATTTTACTGTACAAACATCAAGATTACCTCTGTGATTGAGAAGAGACTACAACGTTGCTATTTCTGCAATGGTATAACACATGGACAAAAATATTCTAAAATGAACAAACTCTACAAGGAATAATGAAAATTAAAGCAACATTTCATTATATAAATTTTCGATAAAATAGAGAAAGTATATCATAACATTACCTTTATATCTTTCCAAAGGGTTTCCTTCTTTATAGTTTGTTCTTCCATCATGTGCCAAAGATATTTTTTGCATGAGTAGTCAAATATTTAATTTAGATTATGTTAATGCAGTAGAGAATATATGATATTATGAGGAAAAACATAATATATTAAAAAAATTGTTACATTCTCATTGAACCCTCTTTCTTTTTTTAAAGGTTTCAAGGATTTGGTTCCTCTATCGAGAATCCAAATCCACCCTTTGTAGTCCTCTCTAACATACAAGACATTATCTACATTAGGACTAACATGAACTGATTGTGATGTCCCAATGAAAGGGTCATCCTCAATTGATTTTTCATCTAACTCAACATTTATTTTAGTCACCACCAGTACAATCGACCAATTCTTATTTGTTGGATCAAAGACATAAAATACTTGCACTGCTTGTGATGCCGTTATGAACGGATCATCTTTTTCCCCTTCTATACTAAAATTCACCTTCATAAGTCCCATTTCATCAACTTTTACGCCATTGATATTGTCAACCCATTTGCAACGAAAAAGCAGAACTTTAAATGTTGTATAATCCATCTCATATATCTATTTGATAATGCCAAAATATGACATATTTTTATAAATTGGATTTATATCCTTGGAACCAGATATGTGCATCACTTAAACCATAAGCATAACACCACTGTTTTGCATCGTACTGAAGTCATCACGTTCTTTTGTATAGAACATATAACCATTGATTACAAAACCAGTATAAGATATAACATTTTCATTCGGTCCTTTGACTATCCATTGAAGTCGTTCGACAATTGAACTCGTATTTTCATAAAACTCCTTATAAATTTGATCTTTGAGCCATCCTATAAACTTTTGATTATGTGTATTTGATACCCATCCTTTAGCCCTTGATAAATTCAAATATCTAAGAATTTGTTTGTGGGCTTCAATGTATGGATCAACATCTTCACTATTATGTAATATGTAAAGATGTTCTTGCTTACACTCTATCAAGGTAATTGTAACAACATCTCTTCCAAAAATCCCTTCGCTCATAAGGCGTTCACTGTGATGAGAATTTGGGAGACCAATGCTTTCAACATCTGATTGGTAATCGGTATAAAATTCAATAGTTTTTTCAATAATATATTGTTCTACAATACAACCTTATGACCGAATTCAATTCTTGACATACCCTTTCAAAATCTTTATATACTATTAAATGGGGTACATCCATCTATAATGGACATGACCACATAGTTGAACCTCTCTAACCAAGTGAACCATCAGTTGGACCATCACATCCAAGAATGATGGTGGGAAGAACATCTCTAATTCACATAATATGACTACAATATCCTTATTCATGATGGGAAACTTCACCGAGTCTACAACTTTACTGCATATGGTTTTGAAAAATAAGAAGAGTTTGGTTAATGTATGTCGTACATTTTGAGTCAGAATGAAACAGGAAGCAACAAACATCAAATCTTGCATAAAAACACGACAGTCGTGTGATTTTAGTCCTTGCAACTTCAAATTAGTCATTGAAACAACATTCTTGATATTTGATGAATACACCTGTGGAACTTTTACACTAGTAAGGAAAAGGGAAAATTGTAATTTTCTTATCTGGATAGAGTGTAAGCTGCTGGAGGAAGAAAATTCCACCTTTTACCCTTCACCAGTCCCAACTCTTCCCTTATCCCCATTTCAATCATGTCCAACCTAGCATTGATGTCATCTTTCTTTTTTCTAGGAACATTTAGTAACATGCCAATAACACTAAAAAATATATTTATTTCTATATGCATGACATCAAGAAAATGTATGACATACAAATAATTCCAATACGGCAATTCAAAGAAAATTGGTCTCTTCTTCCAACTTGATTTTGTAAGTTTTTTCAAAAATGGTTTACCGAAAACAATGTCAATCTTTTTTACTTTTTTATGCAGTTGATTTCCTATTGCTGGAGATGGTGTTGTACCTTATTCGATATTCTCATCGAATGCTGTCGTTTAGGATCAGTATTTATGTTGTTGAGGTAAAAATTTCTAATGTCCTAAAAACATTGTTTTTGAGGAATGTTTCAATCGAACTGAGTATGTGCATTTTTCACAAACATGACACCCCAATATTCTTTTAATGCTATAGCTTGATAAATTTCCATAAGTGGGGAAGTCATTTATCATTCTATACAACATGGATGTCAATGTGAATTCTTCACTTCTATGAGCATCATACATTGTAATACTTGTATCCCACATCAATTTCAGATCTTCAATCAATGGATCCAAATAGTCATCAATATCATTATCAGGTTGCTTTAGTCCAGATATAAGAAGAGAAAATATAATGTATTTATGCTTCATGCATAACCATGGAGGCAAGTTATAATTTACCAACATGATGGGCCATGTACTGTGAGCACTACTCTGTATACCAAAAGGATTTATTCCATCTGTAGATAACACAAGACAAAAGTTTCTCGGCTCATCTCCAAATTTAGGAAACTCGTAATCAATTTTATTCCACTGAGGAGAATCTACTAGATAACGTAGGTTCTCATCTTTAATTCTTGTATCTGCATGCCATGTTAATTGTCTCATGGTTTATTGACATCCATATAGTCTTCTAAACTGTGGAATGATAGGAAAGTACCATACATACTTTGAAGGACACGATTCATTTTTCTTGTATCGATCTGTGCCACACATAGGGAATTTTACGAGTGATTCATGATCCTTGCGAAACAATATGTAGTCATTTGGACAAACATGTATTTTTTTATAGATCATTCCCATTGAACATAACATTTGTTTAGCATCATATGTTCAGAATGGTAGTTCATTTTCTTTTGGTAACATATCTTTCAGAAGACCAAGTAGTTCTGTAAAGATGGTTTCACTCCATCCGCTGTCAGCTTTCAAATTATATAACTTCAATACAGCTGGAAATGTTGTATATTTAGTATAACTGGTATATAATGGTTTCTTGGAACAACTATTTAACTCCGCAAACAACTTTTGAAAATCACGAAGGACATTTTCAATTTTTATTTTCATTTCTTTCATGTGATATCTCTCATCTTTTACAAAAGTATTCATATAAAATGATTCATAAACCGTAGTATCATCCCAATCGATGTCCACATTCAGTTTTCCTCATGTTTAGTTCAATATTTATAGCTTTGATCTATTCTGTAAAAAATCAAATGTTCTTCCAAATCTTCCAGACTAATTTTTCTTGAATAACAACAACATAAATACGGACAGAGGATTTTTGAAGGGTTGTTTGCATGCTCTCTTGTAAAATTGATGAACTCTTTAACTCCATCTTCATATTCGTTTGTCAAACGATTAACATGCATCCATTTTCGGTTCATATACATCTTATTGGGTTCATAAAAGATTAATTTTATACAATATATAAATAAATACACATAATCAAAAGTGAAAGTTATAGACAATTCTAATAAGGGAAACTCAACATTTGATTGTTTCAAAAAATTTTAGTATGTTGAAGAAAATAGGTAATTGAATTTAAGAAAAGAATTAATCCAAATCAAATCTTTCTTAAATCCTCTAAACAAATGAAAATATAATATAGGCAATTAAGGAGTAATAAGAAACTAAAATATGATAAACAAGAATAATAAACTCTCATTCAATCAACTAGAAGATATAAAACTGTATTGAGACAAGTGATGTAACAACCTAAGGAATTATTACATTTAATATTAACGGTATATCAATATTTGAAAACATATCAAGACTCTTAGGATGTCATATCACTACACCGACCCATCCCAAGGAAATTTAAGGTACTCCAACTGGATGTAAAATTAGTATTTACTAATGGATTACATGAATAAGAAGTTTATATCAAAAAAACAGATAGTTTTATCATTCTTTAATATGTGAATAATGTTTTTAAATTGACAAAGGTGTTGTATGAATTGAAATAAGAACCAAGAGCTTGGTATTGAAGGTTAGATGAATTATTAAAGAAACTTTAATTTAAAAATGAGGAATTGATCATAATAATTACATAAAAAATAATTTTATGGATAGATTGAAAGTGTTTATCAATGTGGATGGCATAATATTTAGAGGTCCAAGAGATGAATGATGATAATAATTTTTTTACATTAACATTGACCAATGTCTAAATGTTGATGATTAGTGAGTTGACATTTTACTTAGTTTATAGGAAACTCATGGAATTCATGAGATATTTATTTCCCAATCCATGTACGTGAGGGAAGTGTTTTATAGATTTCAAAAGAAATATTGAAAACACATGTTGACACCCATTAAAAATTGAATAAAATTTTCAAATGTTGTGGATGAAATTTCAATCTGTATCATGGAGTGTGGGAGATTCATTATATGCCAACTTTCTTGATAGTAAAATGGTTTGACATACTATTTTTCTACATGTCATATAACTAGGTAACAAAGTGATTCCATGGAAATCCACTTTTTATTAGTTAAATAAATACTAAAAAGGGGGTGAAATTATTAAAAATCTACATTTCCAAGCAAGAAATTATAATGTATTATAATGGTATATAGGTCTCAAAAAAAGTGGTATAACTAGAAAGGGGTAATCTCAAAAGGATATTTTTTTGTAAATTATTGAGAGAGGGGGAGTAGGATGATGATGAAAAATTATAATGTAGTTGGAAAATAATACATAACATCAAGGTATAATATTTCATATATTATTATTAAAAGGATTTATAAATACTGTTGGATTAATCTAAAGAGAGAGAAAAATAAAATAGTTTTTTTAAACGTGTAGAGACATAGGAAGTTGGATTATTGAGAAAAGGTACAACACATTTAACAATATATATAGTTTCCAAAACAAACCCAAGACAACTATATATCAAACACCCGAGCTGGTCCATGATAATGTCCAAGGGATATTCTCGATCCCGCTTGAGCCGACAACAAGCACCAGAGCATGAAAAACAACACAGTGGGAATGCTTTGGCCCAAAAAATAAATAAAACTAGTAGAAAGAAAATTTAAATAAAATCTTCCATGATGCATCCATACATTGGATTCCCACACCAACCTAGATAAGTAAAAAAAAAGAATAAATGAATCAGTATAATATAAATGAAATCCCTAAACCTACCTTAAACTCCCTCACACACAAAATCCCTAGTTTTAATTTCTAAAATTTCACATGTATGGAATACCATTGACAAAATAAAGAATGAAAAATATGTATGATGACTTTGGGTGATCAATTTGGGAAATGTAAACAAAATAAAACAAGCAACTAAACTCTATGTGACTCCATGTGTCACCATCGAGTCCAGAAACAATAAACTCTCCATGAGCGATCAAGAGTTAAAGAAAAATTGAAAAATGAGAAAATTGGAAGGCCCGCCTCTCTAGCATACAATCACCAGACCAAAAATAACAACATAATCGAAGAAGAAATTAAAAACAAAACCAAAAACACACAAAGAAAATTAGAAGTCCTACCTTGCTAGGTTGAAGAAAATACGAAACCCTCTATAGAAATCCTAACTTCAACTGAACACTGAATGTCAAACGAGATGTTCGAGAGGTAGTCAAATGGTGTGATTCGAGGTTCGATTCACCGAAGAGGAGCGCCAACAGTGGGAGGCTTCCACGGAAAGCTTCTGATATCGTGATGAGTTCACATATGGTTAGAGGTTTTTAATTAGACCAAGAAACTTTTATCAGCGCTTATTATTTAAGTACTAATAAAATGAGTCTTTATCAGCGCTAAAAAAATGATCACAAAATCAATCTTTATTAGTAAAAAAATTAGAGCATTATTAAATGTTAATTTTATCAGTGATCTTTTTAGTGCTGATAATGATGCTTTTATTAGCGCTTATTACTTAAGCTATGACAACTCAGACCCGAATTACACTTAATAGGTGCCCCGAGTTTGGTGGGCCAGATGGCCTCAAGCACATATTCCCGAATGCCAGAGGCTGCTGACTAGTAGTGAGGGCCTATGGTGTGTTCTTGGGAAGACTATGCCCTCATTAGTAGAGTGTAGCACATCGAAAGGAATATAAAGGAATATTAATCAACAGAAGAAATATAAATGATATAAATAAATAGTAGAAGAAAACTTATGCAATAGATAAATGAGAATAACAATAACTGTATCAACTGGAACAATAATGATGTAATGTCATGTTACTAGAAAACTGAAAAGCATGGATACAACACAGCAGGCATAACATGTTCCATAAGGTAAAAGAAAATAAAGACTACTCCAAGCATCCTGAGATCCTACTCAGTAATCTGCTATCATGCTCCATCCTATCAACACATAATCAAGAGTTGGAAGCTGTATACTTCCCTTTGTCAATACCTGCAACCATGTAATCTACTCCGGGTACCAAACGACGCCCAGAGATGGTGTGAGATAAATCTAAGTGGGACACCACCAATAGTGTCTATAACATCTGGTCTGTGTAATGGAATATAGTAGTGTGCATGCATGCATAAATAAAGTAAATAAAATAATACAATGTAACTAAATACCCAAGTACCTGCTTCATCCCTCAACTGGTGTTTAAACATGTAACCAATTCATTAATTAAGTAATTACTATTTAATGTTAATAGGTCATGTGAGTCATATCCAACACTGACATCACCTCGTGATAGTATAAGTAGTGAAGGTCTCAAGATGTAATAAGGAAACCTAAATATGATATCCAGTGAGGGAATTTTAGGGTAATAACCAAGGTAACGTAAACTCACAGAAAGCTAAATCAGTAGTATCTGAGTCTAGCTAAGGGATAAGAGTGTAATCCAAGGAGTGTAATCCAAGGCATTCCACAATAAGGTGCCTACTGAGTCCAAGGGGTGCATCCAAGGTAAAATAGGGATAAGCAAGGATTGGTTCCAAGGAGTGTATCCATGGCACCTACTTGCCAATGATGGATCCAAGGAGTGTATCTGAGGTATCCTGGAATAATGAAAGGGGACCCTACGGTAGTATACTGGGCATCCAAGGAATAGACAAGAACCAGAGTCTAGGTGGGTATGAACCTAAGAAAACTGCATCCTTGAACCAGAATGGGGTTCCTAAGACCCAAGGTATTCTTCTCTTAGAATCCAAGGTGAGCTTGAGTGAGTCCATTCCTATTTGATACTGTAATCATGTAATAATTCATCTGGTTCAAGTCTTTCCTTCCACTAGTGTGGATAGGTTAAGTAGAGTTGAAACCATTATTTATTGGTCCAAGACATGTATTCCATTAGTGTGGATAGGCCAAGTAGCGTTGCAACCATTTAATCAAATATTAATTAACCATTAAGGCCTATTCAATTAGAGAGGTTCACTCTGCTACCTTCCATTAACATGGAAAGGGGTGCTACGAACATGTAAACTTTATTCAATCTCATTTTTTAAGGCCAAGTTATATACTTAGTATACTTTCCATTTCACATTTCACATTTAATAATAATTTGAAGAACTTACCTTAGGCGGGTAAAGTGGTGAGCATACATGGTACATGACATTATGTAATCCTCATTTAACAAAAAACCATTTATTATAGGAAGGCTCACCTTTAAGAAGGTCAAGCAAGGGAACACCTGAATGATGACTCAAATGTGTCAAAACACTAAACACCCAATCATGGCATAACCTCCGACATGAGGTGGATTGAGTTGTGGGTGTAACCACTAACAACTAATCACATATTTGGAAAGATCATAACCATACGATTCTAACAAGTATAAGCATGGAATGTAAAATTAAGAAATGGTTTCTAACGAAGCCGGTAGGCCCTACAAGAACATTAAAAAATGAAGAACTTTAGTAGGGGAAAGTTATAGACCACCCACCTTAGGGTTGTACGATCCTTCTTCTCCGATATCGACCCTTAATTTTCCTCGAATCAGAGTAGATCTAATAAAATGTGGAAAACACTCACATGGAGATATCTAGGTCAAGAGTAAAAGAGAAGAAGAATGACTAAATATAACTTGAGTAATTACCGCTACACATCCAACATGATAAACAAAAGCTCGATCGGATGCCGGATGAAGGAGATCTCTTGATCCCTAGCCTTGGACTTCAAAAAGATCCAAATGGGTGAAAATGGAGGAAAATCCCACTGGTTCTTGGATTAGGAAGAAGGAGGATTAAAAGACCATCAAGAGAAAAACTAGGAATTAACCCATAAAATAACCCGCACACGGTTTGTCCGCATACTTTGTCAAACCATGTGCAAACCGTGTGGAATGGTTTTGCCCAAAATCACATCCTCTGCACGGTTTGATCAAACCGTGCCCAAGCCATGCACGAGTACCTAGGAAAAAGCTACGCTTTCACGGTTCGGCCGGACAACCGTGCACCAACCGTGTGAGGTGGCTATGTCCGAAAAAACACTATCCACACAGTTTGGAAAACCGTGTGGAAATCCCACACAGTTTACTCTAAACCATACGCATGGTCTATTTTCTCCAAAAATATTGGTTTTGAGCTCCAAAAAAGCCCCAAACATTGATGTAACCTTTACTAACTCATTAGGCATCCATATTAGGTCCAAAGTAAGGGTTTAGACTAAAAATTGAATGATCCATACCTGAGTGAAAACTGGGTTCTTACAGTATCCCCCATTAAAAGAACTTTCCCCTGAGTTCCCCATCCAAGGGTAAAGAAACACTATCTGAGAACAACTCTGGACACTAATCTTGTACATCGGCTTCCCTCTCCCAAGTCTCATCTTGTACTCGACTGTGATGCCATAGCACCCGTATGAGAGGGACAAACTTGACTTGGAGAACCTTCATTCTTCAGTCAATGATGCATACTGAATACTCCTCATAGGTAGCATCGACATCTAACTCAACTTCCTCAGGATCAAAGGTATGAGACAGGTCAACATGATATTGGAGAAGCTGTGAGATGTGAAAGACGTCATCCAAGGCACGGTACCATTGAGGTAGTAGCAAACTATAGGCTACTGGACCAACTCTCTCTATAATTTCAAATGTCCTGACATAACGAGGTGATAAATTTCCTTGCTTCCTTAACCATAGATGCCCTAGCATGGGCGATACCCAAAGGAAAACATGATCCCCAACCTCTAACTCAAGAGGTTGTTGAAAACGATTGACATAAGATTTCTGTCTAGACTGAGCAGTATTCATATGCTTCCTGATTAGCTGGATCTGTTCTGAAGTCTCCTGAATAAGACGAGGACCTAGTAGGGATGCCTCACTTGCCTCTAGCCAGCACAAGGGTGAACGTCATGGCCTACCATATAAGGCCTAAAAAGGATCCATTTGAATCATCACATGAAAACTGTTATTATAAGAGAACTTGACAAGAGGGATATGCTTCTCCCAAAAACCTCTGAAATCAAGGACACATTCTTGAAGCATATCCTCTAAAACCTGTATCGTCCATTCTGATTCTCCATTAGTCTGAGAGTAAAAGGATATTCTTAGAAGCACCTAAGTTCCCATAGCTTTCTACAAACCCTGCCAGAACTGTGAAGTGAAACACGCATCCCTATCTGAAACGATAGTATGAGGAATCTCGTGTAGTCGTATGATCTCACAGACATACAGTCTTCCTAACTCATCAACTAATAAAGTCTCCCATATAGGAATAAAGTGGGATGATTTCATTAGTCGGTCAATGACTACCCAGATAGCATTGCTACCCCTCGACGGCCTAGGTAAACCGACTGCAAAATCCATAACAACATCTTCCCATTTCCATTCCGGGACTGGAAGTGGATGTAATAAGCCTACAGGTCTCTGGTGCTCCACCTTTACCTACTGATAGGTGAAACACCTAGTGATGAAGCCTGCAATCTGACGTTTCATTCCAATCCACCAATACTGACATCGCATATCTCGATACATCTTCGAGATGCCTGGATGAACTGCCCACTGAGAAGCATGAGACTCTTTCATCAACTCCTCTCTCATATCTGCAGGAACCTAGATACATCCACGTAGACACAGGACATCGTCTCTATCTACAGACCAATCTAGAGGTGGGTTATATCCTGATATACTCTCACAGAGAACAAACCTTTAGGATTTGAAAACTACCTACTCTTCACCTTCTCAAGGAGGGAAGAGGTAACTGTTAAGACATAGAGGTAAGACTACTCGTGACTGTCATGAAACTCTAAGTGAAGTTCAGAAAATAGGGCCATTAACTTCCATTCATCACTGGCTTCCTGTACGGCCTGCGTTTGAGTTTTCCAACTCAATGCATCAGCAACCACATTGCCCTTTCTAAGCATATAGGAAAGCTCAAAATCAAAGGATTGTATATATTAGAACCATATCCACTGTCTGAGGTTCAAGTCACACTGAGAAAATATATACTTGAGGATTTTTTGATCTTTATACACTATAAAGAGCTCACCCAACAGATAGTGTCTTCAGCTACATATGGCATGGACAACTGCTGCTAGCTTGAGGTCGTGCATTGGGTAATTTCTATCGTGAGGACTCAATTGCCGAGATCCGTACACAATGAATTTGTCTCTCTACATCAAAACTACTCCTAGGACAATGAATAATGCATCGTAAAAGACAATATTACCTTTACCAGGTTCTGGAAGAATCAAAATCGGTGCTGAGACAAGCCTACCTTTCAGAACCTGAAATGCTTTCTCGCATGCTTCTGACCACATGAACTTAAAAACCTTCTTTGTAAGTCCCGTAATAGGTGAAACAAGATGTGAAAAGTTCTGTATGAAACACCTTTAATACCTAACTAACCCCAAAAAACTTCGTATATCAAACACATTCTTGGGATGCTCCTAGGAAACTACAACACTAACCTTTTCAAGATCAACGGAAACTCCTAATTCTGAGATAATATGACCCAAGAAGTGGACTTCGTCGATATAGAAGTCACATTTAGTAATCTTGGAATAAAGATGATTCTCTCTCAGTGTACTCAGAATGATATCAAGATGTTTGGCATGACCATTACAAGTGCGATAATACACCAAGATTTCGTTCAAAAAGGCCACAACAAAAGAGTCCAAATAGGGGTGGAAAACCCTATTCATCAAATACATGAAAACGACAGGTGTGTTCATAAGACTGAACGACATAACAAGATACTCATACAAACCATACTTGATACGAAATGCTGTATGAGGTATATCTGATGGTCTGAATTGCACATGATGATAACCTGATCTCAGGTCGATCTTAGAGAAAACCTTTTCTCCTCATATCTGGTCGAAGAGATCATCTATTCGAGGAAGTGGATACCGGTTCTTGATTGTAAGCTGGTTCAACCTTCTATAATCCATGCATAGACAAAGAGTTATATCCTCCTTCTTAGTGAAAATCATGGTTAAACCCCAAGATGATGTACTAGGCCGTATAAATTCTTTGGCCTCTAGGTCCTCTATCTGCTACTTGAGATCATGAAGCTCAGTAGGTTCCATCCTATACAGAGTAATGGACACTAGAGCTGCTCCTGGAACAAGCTCAATTGTAAACTCTACCTCTCTCTTCGAAGGTAATATAGAAAAGTCATTAGGAAAGACATCCCTGAAACGATCAACTACTTGAGGGAAATCAGTTTGAAGCAAACCCTAATCCTCCTTGAAAATATTTGAAATCTAGACAGTCACTCCACCTAGCCCATGTTTCTTCAGTCTAGCTCTCCCATCCTGGACATCCCACTCACCTTTGAAAAGATAACTGCTACCTTATGGTGATGTAAAAGAGACCCTACAATGATAGCAGTCTACAAAGGCATGAAAGTGGACTAGCCAGTCCATCCTGAGAATGAAATTGATTCCTTTCATCTTGAGAACAAAGAGATTCCACAAGAAAGGGTAACTTCCTACCTCAAGGGGACAGTCCCTATATTGGAGTATGCCCTCCATTCGTATTCCTAACGGTGTACTGAGGGTCATTACACCATGGTGATATTGTATCTCTAATCAGAGAATTTCCATGATAGATACAAAAATGAAAGAGTTTGAAGAACCTATATTAAACAAAGCAGAGACAATAGTATAGGCTACTAGAATAGTACCTCGTACTGTAGATGGTCTTGCAACCCGATCCTCGGTTATCGGTTGTAAAGTATGCAACTGACCTGATCCACAACCTTGTGCAAAAAATGGATTACCATGATCATGAATGCTCTGCTGGTACTGCTGGTGATCATGGATCAGACTACCACAACCACAAGCTCCTCCTCAGCCAGACCTGCCAGTGCTATTCCAACTCCCTGCCTGATTTGGTGCAAAAGAACTCGCTCCTGCAGGAGGAGCTAGCACAGATCCTTTTCCACTCAAAGCTGGTGGAAAGGTCCTGCAAAAGCACCGAAGATGACCCATAAAACTGCAAGCTTGACACTATACATGGTCTCTATCATAGTGGGGATTTTTATGTCCAGTTTTTCCACAATGATGACACACCATATAACTATCAAATTGAATACTCTGGCTGCCACTACCCTGAAAAAAAACCTCAAGGGAACGTTTCATGCCACTGGAAGAACTATTGGCCTAACATAGCACTGTTCCTTCAAATTCGGTACTTGCGTCGTCCCTCAGGTTACACTTAGTGATAACAGCATGATCAACTATTTCAAAAAAGGTAGTAAGTTGAAAGAAATTGACCTGATTTTGGATGGCATACTGAAGCCCATCCTCAAAACATCTAGCACGCGAAATCTCATCATTGGCTAGAAGTAGTGAAAAGCACTATAAATCAGTGAAACATGCTGAATATTCCATAACTAACATAGAACCCTTCTCGAGATGCATGAACTCTATGGCTCTATTAGCTCTCAGTGTCTGAGGAAAGAACTGATCATAGAAGGCAGTCTAGAAATCAACCCATAACATACCCTGATGACGATCGGTCTGGGTAACCACATCCCACCAATGCTTGGATGAATCCCGAATCATGTATGTAGAAATATTTACTCTCATATATGGAGGCATTTCTAGATGATCAAAGATATACAACATGAACTCTAGCCAAGACTTAGTAACCTGAGAACCACCATCCCCTGAAAAGGTAGGAGGATGCTGCTGCTGGAACTTGTGAGTCAGATCAACCATCATAGGTGAAACTTGTGGAGCACCTTGTATGGATTGCATCAGACGTAGGAAACTATCACGAACTTGGGTATCAGTACCCGTATCAGGTACAACATGCAGCACCTCAAGTGGCACTCTTGGAAGTAAGATTGGCAGCTCAAGGCCCACCATGTTTGGAGCATGGTCGTCACCACCCTCTTGGAGAACGACACGAGGATGATGCAATAGTATTGGTCTATAAATGCCAAGCACACATCTTAAAAAAATCTTAGAAGCATAATATAGCATCACTAATAGAAGATGAATTCATGAAAACTCACTACCCAAGGCATACTACCCCAAACTATCCACTTAGATGGCCAGGTATCGGTAACTACTCAAGTATAAGTTTCATGTAATTTTGCAGTTAATTTCCAGTTTCACTCCTTTACCATTCATAAACATGAAAAGGTGGGATAAGGATGTGCAACCAATTCATTTTAGATTCCAGGATTCACTTCATAACGGATATCCATTTCCGATGAATTAGTGCCCATACACCTATCACCAGAAACAAAACCCATTTATTTATAGTATAATGGGTCAACTCAGTAAATTAATCATCCCAACCCATGAGGGCCCATACACCTCATGAATTGAGACAAACAATCACTCAATCACAACCAAAAGTAATACAAGTACAAGCATCTATCACAACATCACTCAACAATCACAAGCATATCAAGCAATGAAAAGCAATGAAATGCACTTATATGGCATGACATGTGAATTCTATGTGCCTATAATGATGCATGTAGCAATTATCTTTGCCCTTATATCATTGGGCTAAGGATGAAATAAATTATCAAAAGATTAATAATCAATTAACACCACACAACATGCATGTCACCCAACAGTGAAATAATATCAGCTGTAATAGGAAAAAACAGAATAACAATTATAATTTAGGAAAATTGGTTTTTACCCCGAACATGGGTTCACAATGCCCAAGCATGGATTATGACCAAGTCCCAAGAATTCCTATTCTCTAATCTACTGTATCCAAATAGTAAAGAAAGAAAATAAACCACCTTTGATACCAATTTGTGATGACTCAGACCCGGATGCCACTTAATGGGTGCCCCGAGCCCGGTGGGCCATATAGCCTAAAGCGCATCTTCCCAAATGCCAGAGGCTACCGACTAGCAGTGAGGGTCTATGGTGTGTCTGTGGGAAGAATATGCCCTCATTAGAAATGTAGCACAATAGAAGGAATATAAAGGAATAATAAACAACAAAAGAAATATAAATGATATAAATAAACAGTAGAAGCAAACTGATGCAATAGATAAAAGAGAATAATAATAACTGTATCAACATGAATAATGATGTTGTAATGTCATGTCACTAGAAAACTAGAAAGAATGAATACAATACAACAAGCATAACATGTTACACAAGGTAAAAGAAAACAAATACTAATCCAAGCATCATGAGATCCTACTCGGTCATCTGCTATCAAGCTCCATCCTATCAGCACACAATCAAGAGTTGGAAGATATATGCTTCCCTTTGTCAATACCTGCAACCATGTAATCTACTCTAGGTACCAAACGATGCTTGGAGAGGGTGTGAGATAAATCTTAGTGGGCCACCACCAACGATGTCTATAACATCCGACCTGTGTAATGGAATATAGTAGTGTGCATGCATGCATATATAAAGTAAAGAAAACAGTACAATGTAACTAAATACCCAAGTACTTACTTCACCCCTCAGCTGGTTTCTAAACATGTAACTAGTTCATTAATTAAGTAATTACCATTTAATTTTAATAGGTAACGTGAGGCATAGCCAACACTGACATCACCTTGTGATAGTATAAGTAGTGAAGGTCTCAAGACGTAATAAGGCAACCTGAAAATGATATCTAGTGAGGGAGTTCCAGGGTAATAACCAAGGTAACATAAAATCATGAAAATCTAACTCAGTAGTATCTGAGTCTAGCTAAGGGATAAGAGTGTCATTCAAGGAGCGTAATCCAATGCATTCTACAATAAGGCACCTACTGAGTCTAAGGAGTGCATCCAAGGTATAACAGGGCTAAGCAAGGATTGAGTCCAAGGAGTGTATCCAAGGCACCTACTTGTTAATGCTAGATCTAAGGAGTGTATCCAAGGTATCATGGAATAATGAAAGGGGACCCTACGATAGTTAATAGGCATCCAAGTAATAGACAAGAATTAGAGTGTAGGTGGGTATTAACCTAAGAAAAACACATCCTTGAATCATAATGGGGTTCCCGA
The DNA here is from genome assembly GCA_963277665.1 of Viscum album. Classification (NCBI taxonomy): domain Eukaryota; kingdom Viridiplantae; phylum Streptophyta; class Magnoliopsida; order Santalales; family Viscaceae; genus Viscum; species Viscum album. The sequence goes on along the minus strand of OY728139.1, from coordinate 1,070,307,095 downwards.
GACCCAAGGTATTATCCTCTTATAATCCAAGGTGAGCTCAAGTCAGTCCATTCCTATTTGAAATTGCAATCATGTAATAATTAATTTGGTTCAAGTCTTTCCTTCCATTAGTGTGTATAGGTCTAGTAGAGTTGAAACCATTATTTATTGGTCCAAGACTTATCTTCCATTAGTGTGGATAGTCCAAGTAGCATTGCAACCATTTAATCAAATCTTAATTAACCATTAAGGCATATTCAAGTAGAGGGGTTCACTTTTCTACCTTCCATTAACATAGAAAGGGGTGCTACAGACATGTAACCTTTATTCAATCTCATTTGTTAAGTCCAAGTTACATAGTTAGTATACTTTCCATTTCACATTTCACATTTAATAATCATTTGAAGCACTTACCTTAGGCGGGTCAAGTGGAGAGCATACATGGTACATGCCATTATGTAATCCTCATTTAACAACAAACCATTTATTATAGGAAGACTCACCTTTAGGAAGTTCAAGCAAGGGAATACTCGAACGGTGGCTCAAACGTGTCAAAACACTAAAAACCCAATTATGGCATAACCTTTGACATGAGGTGGATTGAGTTGTGGGTATAACCACTAACAAATAATCACATATTTGGAAAGAGCATAACCATAAGATTCTAACAAGTATAAGAATGACATGTAAAATTAATAAACCATTTACAATGAAACTGGTAGGACCCACACAAACATTCCAAAAATGACAAACTTTAGGGAAAAGTTATAGACCACCCACCTTAGGTTTTTACAATCCTTCTTCTTTAGTATTGGCCCTTGATTTTCCTCAAATCTGAGTAGATATAAGAAAAAAGTGAAAATGATCACATGGCAATATCTAGGTCGAGAGTGAAAGAGAAGAATAACGACTAAAGAGAACTCGAGTACTTATCGTTATGCATCCAATGTGAAGAACGGAAGCTCGAATGGATGCTAGACGAAGGAGATCTCTTGATCCCTAGCCTTGGCCTTAAAAAAGCTCCAAATGGGTGAAAATAGAGGAAAATCCCATTGGTTCTCAGATTAGGAAGGAGGAGGATTAAAAGACCATTAAGTAAAAACTGGTAATTTACCCATAAAATAACCTGTGCATGGTTTGTCCACACGGGTTGTCAAATCATGCGCAAATCGTGCAGAATGGTTCTGCCTGAAATCACATCCTCCGCACGGTTTGATCAAACCATGCACAAGCCATGCATGGGTACCTCGAAAAAAGGGACGCTTGTACAGTTAAGTCGAATGGCTGTGCGCCAACCATGTGAGGTTGCTCTGTCCAAAAAAACATCATCCGCACAGTTTGGAAAACCATGCAGAAATCCCGCACAGTTTACTCTAAACCGTGCGCAGGGTCTATTTTCTCCAAAAAGATGGGCTCTAAGCTCCGAATAAGACCCAAACACTCATATAACCATCAATAACTCATTAGGCATCCATATTAGGTCAAAAGTAAGGATTTAGACTGAAAATTAAAGGATCCATACCTGAGTGAAAACTGGGTTCTTACACAAGCGCTGATAAATGATTTATAATTATAATTATAAATAAAAAATTGTAAATATTTATATATACTTAATAAATATATATAAATATAAATATAGTAAATATATTCATTTTTAAATATATTTATTATAATTTTATAATTATTTATTTATAATTATAGAAATATTTTAAAAAAATAATATTTATAAAATTATACATATATATATTTAATAAATATATATAAATATAGTAAATATATTCATTATTAAGTAAATTTATTATAAATTTAATAATTATTTAAATATATATAATTATTTATTTATAATTATATAAATACTTTTGAAAAAATATTTATCTATTTATAATTATAAATATATAATTGTATAAATATAGTAAATATACATTTATAAATATATTTATTTATAAATATTTGTTTACAAATATTTTTTTAACATTATTAATGAATATCTAATTTTAAGTGCATGCATATATGTTAAAATGAGTGAAATTGAATAAATTAAGAATAAGTATACTTTAACAATATTGAAAAAATGGATAAGTTTTATGTGTGTGCATTATATATAAAAATGCATTAATTACATATATGTGAAATCAATATAACACAGATTTGATATATATATATATATATATGTGTGTGTGTGTGTTAAATTGAAAAATCCAACGACATTCAATTATATGTCGAGTACTATGTGCCCCCAGAGGTGTAGCCATGTGGTTACATCTTTAAGGGGTCTTGTGGGAGATCTCAGGATTGAGTCTCCTCGAGTACTTGCATGTGAAATATTTTTTTTTGTTTCTTTGTAACCCCCCTCCCTGAAGTGTTGTAATATGTCAAGTATTATGCAATTAGTCAATATTTTTAATTCATATTAATTTTTAATTATAAACTGTTATTCAATAAATATATGACTATTTAATGTAAATTGCATAAATATTTTGTGATATATAAATCATATTTATATACATTAATATATATATATATTTAATATATACAATTTAATAACATTAATTATCATATTTATCTAATTAATAAAATGTTTAATATTTAATAATGTATAATCAATTTATCCATTTTTATCAATAATTATTTAATTAATAAAATTTGTAGTGGTTTTTTTAATAAACTCATTTTTTAATTTATTTTTATTTAATTATTTCATTTTATTTATTTAGACCATTATCAGTGCTAAAAAAGAATTGATGAAAAAAATATTTATCAGCACTAAAAATAAAGCACTGATAAAGGGTACCCTTTATCACTGCTAAAAATAAAGCGCTGATAAAGGATACCCTTTATCAGTGTTAAAAATAAAGTGTTGATAAAGGTTCCATTTATCAACGTTACAGAAAAAACACTGATAAAAGGTTAAATTTATCAGCGCTTTCCTTAGTGCTAATAAATGTGCCATTTACCAGCATTTTTTTCTAGCACTGATAAATACTAGTGTTGTTAACCAAGAGTTTTGTAGTAGTGGCATGCTAGAGGGTCACACTTAGGGGGATTTGAGAATACAGGGAGGGGGTCGTGTGTGTAGTGGGGGCCACACATTGTGGACTTGGGTAACAAGAGTGACCATGGAGGATTTGGTGTTGGGTTTATAGGGAGAGGCTTGCTTCTGATAAAGCCACCAAAAATTGATCCACCAAAACTTATGAAAGTAGAATCAAAGTTCCAAAATTAACTCCCACACAAATATTCAAAACTTGAAAGACTTCTCCCAAATCACTATGTTGCTACACCCTCCTTTCATACAACACAAACAAGACCAGTGAAAATGTCAATAGGAAGAGAACACAAGAAAAAAAACACAAGAGATTGTGTGGTTTAGGATTGTACCCAAATCCAAGGGAAATGTTGTTTTTATTTTTATTCAGGGAAAATAGAGGATGATTACAATGCTTGGAACACACACATATCAAATGTGATCAAACCTCCTTAAATAAGAGTGCCCAACCAATGCTTCCAGTTGTTGCTACCATCTGATTTCTATGGGATGAGATCCACCTCTTCTAATCTTCATGAACAATCCTCTATTTGGTCAAGTATCTCCACCGTCTCAATTTTACCCTGGTTAATATTTCCAAATTTCAAAGTTCTCATGATTCCTCATCTTTTTCATCACTTCCTCTAGAAAGAATCTTTACAATGGTTTGACTTATGTTATCCCCATTTGGCCCTCCCTAGCCCATACCTTCCTATACCAACACATAAGCCTTTTTGAGGTTCCATCATAAAGAAAATTGGAGATAGTAGGAGTAGTCTATTATATGTTTTCCACCATTCCTTAAAAGAAACCAATTCGGGGTTGAGTTTGTACCTAATATTTAGTGTGCATAGGGAAAGCCTATGGGTACTCGACACTGAGGGAAAGCACATGAAACCTGTGTGAATGGGTTCTGGGTGCTCATGTGGTGAGTTCAAGCTATGTTGGAGCTACTTATATCCAGTGGAAAAATTATGGTGCAGTTCAAGGTATAGATCATGGGGTGAAAACTGCGGCGCAATTCGTATTTTTAGGCGGGGTTTCACACAAACTAGGCATAAATTTTGGCATAAATCATGTGTTGTGAAGGGTGTTTTTTTTATATGGAGGTGGGAAGGGATCTTCCCAAGGGTGGGGTTCACTGTAAGATGCATAATTGATAGATGGGGGGATGATAAGGGGCTACGTATGACAGTGATGTGATAAAGGGGGTTTTGTCGTCAGATTCCAGAAATATTGGAATTGAAAATGGGGTGGTGCATGGAAACTGAGTCCCATGGTGGCTAGGATTGTAGGGCTACTGGACTAGGAATGAGTGAAATCAGATGGTTGTGAATGAATAATAACCTCTCTCTAATACCAAATGATATAGTGTAACAAGATTAGATGAGTTCTTATGCAAGGAACTTGAGAGAAACACACATAAACAAGAGAACTCTATCTAGATAAATTTAATTAATATGGAAAAAACTAAGTAAGATGGACTAGTTATCCCTTATTTTTAGACCTAAACCCTAACAAAAACTAATATGTCCTTAAAAAACTATAAACTAGAGGATAAAAATCACAATTAAACAAAAAATTTTAAAAGAGGTCCACATGGGGTGTTGGGCCAACACATGTTGGCAGCCAATGTGCTACATCAACAAGGAGTAATTGTACCATTGGTTATTGTTTTTTATTTTTTGAATTTGAAGTTTTGACTATTTTTTCTAGAAAGACATATATACAATGAAATCTATTAAGGTGTTCAAGTGATCAATGCATCAATTAGTTTAGGATCTAGAATATTTGAGATACTGAGAAGGGAGGGGGTGAATCGGGATGATATCCAAATTAAACATTCCCATACCTTTTTAATATTTTAACCTTCCTTGATGCATATAGATCTTGTTCCCAAGTTAATATGTTCATGCTATTTGACTCTTGTGATTAGATATGTTGTAATAAATGAAAGTACATAAAGAACACATGATTTACTTGGTTCATCTCTAAAAAAATGAGAGGCTAGTCCAATATATGTGATTTCATTACTCTCTACATGAATACTAACCTCACATATTAGAATAATGTTTTGGTATATTCACTACACCCATGACTTACTATCCATACATGATTGACTCATTGTATTCTTTGATTAATACCATTTTTGAGATAAAAATAATAATAACGATGATGGAATTAACCATCAAAATATTCATTCATCAATGTTCATGTGTGTCTTCAATTCCCAATATGTTCCATTGGTATTCACTTCTCAAATAGTTCTTATAAAATATTCAATATGCATCCATAATTTATCATGTCATTGTTGGTGGATGAGTATGGTGTTCCTCATAAATCTCTTAAGAGTCTATTTCTCCTCTTTTCTTTATGTTCTCTTAGATATTCAATAATCCCTCATTTTTCTATTGTTTTAAAATCAAAATTTCATTGAGTGAATTCAAAATTTTATAAAGACCCATACCATTTCTATTCTCTTTTTCCTTCAAAAGGCATGGAAAAGGATCAATAATGCATCATCAAATTGGTTTATTAATCTTATGTTTAATATTTACTCTTCAACAACCATGCATCACCTACACACAACTTTTATTGACCTTGAATTTCTCTAATTGCATTCCCATGACATGGCCGTAAATTCCCACAAACATATAACCACCTCTATGTGTTCCTAAAATCTCCTCCTTGGATAAAGCATCTCTAGGTACCCCTTAGCTTCCTTTTCTTTTATGGACTAGTTCTCAAACACATATAAATAATTATTTTGTATCTAGGGTCTTTTATAATAAATTTAATGTAGGAAAACTTATCTTATAATATACTCAATCATAGGGCACAATTTTCATCAAATCCTTTACCATTTTCTTTCTCAAGTTGTACAATAAGCTTTTCCACCTTATATGATAATACATTACCCTATATGATATTTTGATAGAATTTACTTCATTTTTATCACTTTTTATGATATATTTATATCATATATCGTATTTTTCCTAGCCAAATATTGTTTCTTCGCTTTAAAAAATCACAAACAATTCATACCCCTATAATTGATCCAAAGTGTTCTCATTTTATTTTTTTCATCAAAATCATAAAAAACCCAATTGGAAGTCCATACATCATGAAATAGACCATTTTAGTGTTTCTATGGTATCCCATAAGCATGATGTGATATTAACTATGTATAAATATTTTATTTTCTCTATGTATTATGGTACAAGTAAGAAATATCACTGAATATGATATATGTTATTGCCTTTGAAACGATTTATCATTGCCTCTATACCCTTCTACTCTTCTAACCCATTTCTAATAGGTTGCGATATGTGTGTATCACTTATTGTGATATATGTTATGTGTTGTGGTATACTCATGTTTCCATCCATGATATTTTATAGCTACCTATAATTACTTATGTTATTTCCTAAAATATCCGAACATTGTGTGCAATAATAACACACCACTTTATACAATATACAATGTTTAATATATTTTTCTTTGTATCACTATATCACACATTATGGTATATTATATTCGTGTGTTATGATATTGAAAATATTACATTTTAGTTGAATTTCAAACTCAACAAACATATATAAATATTTAGGAAACTTCATCAACACTTCATTGAAAATAAATTTAACAACTAAAAACTAACGGGTGGAACAATCTTCCTATTTATATTTTTTATCAATATCCACATATCACCAAACTTCTTTCACCCCTTGTTGATAATAAATATAAAAGATTAAAAATTAAATCTATTATGATTTATATTTTCAAATATATAAAGAATACTTCCACAACTTAACAATGAAACATTAAATAATCACCTCAAAATCTACATAAACTACATTTTATAGGAAACAAGGGAGATTAAGTAACATTTAAATGTGGGACATTTAAATCTCATAGTATCACATCACCTTTGATGTAATTTCATTAGCCCGGTCTTCCAACATGAAACCAGAGCCGGACCATCTTCCCACCTCAAGTGTGCCTCCTTTTACACTGAAGGCTACTAACTAGAAGTAAGAGTTTAAAACATCGTGATGAGACTATGACCTCAAATACAATCCACTATGTGCATGCCCTAATCTATAAAAAAATTTGTATGATCCCTCTGTACACTGAACACACCCAAAACTTGTAGAAAATTAAACAAAGATCTAAAAGGGTGTTTCATAACCAGTATATAGTATATATATATATATGATGCAATAACATATAAAAATACAACAAAAAATCAAATATACATGACAGATACCTATAATACAAACTAACTTACCCCCTTTTCAATACATATGTAGTATAATAACTGAAATAAAGTACAATAATCTCCGATCTAAATCACTAGAAAATATCCTATTGAATCATTAACCTTAATGACTAAACTCATCCTAAACCATAACTTTAACTCATATCTGATACCTATACCTTCCATAAGATATAAAGCCTTCCCACATACATTGAAACCCATGTCGTGTACACAAGTAGGGGTGAGTCCAATGGCCTAATAAGACCCCCTACTCACTGAGTGTTAGTGATTGTGAGGATTCATGTGCAAGTGTGTGGTGAGTGCAACTCAACCCACTAAAAGCATAATATATCGAACCTAATTTTTATTACATGACTATTACATCCTTTTATAGATAAAAAACATAGTAACATTATAAATCTAGGATCCAAAGGTTTAGTGTATTGGGTAAATTAGGCTTAAACATAAATTTTACATAATAAAAAATAAACATTATTTAATTTCTTTTTATCTATAATTAGCCCTCTCACTATCCTTAGTACAAGTAATCACCTAAGGATATACATTAATGAAAGGGGCGAGCTAAAATCCCAGTAAGAGAATGAATAAGGGACATGAATCAATATAACATGAGTGACCATAATCATCATCATCATAACATAATCATAGGATTATCATCAACATAATGAGGGAAAAAAGGGATAAATGCATGAAATGTGGCAATGCATAAAAATGAAACATCATTTCTTAGTGGTAAAATACCACATATAGTTGTGAACAAATCTAGCATCATGTTCATGCATAACATACATTCATAATCAAAACATCATCATTATGAATAAATCTAGCATCATGTTCATTCATATTGCACATTATCTCATGAGATAAATCACATTACCCAATGTATTGAATAAATATATAATTATGGACCCACCCGTCACATCATAACATTTACATAATCATGCATTCTATATAGAACATATAACAATCATAGTCATAAAATAATCTATGGAAAGGAATGGGTTTCATAATAAATTAATAATTAATACATTCATGAATAAAATTTTGGGTTCCCAAATGAAAAAGGGAAAAACATACTTGGTATAATAATCTTCAATATTGAGTGAAGAAGAAACAATCTCAAGAGGAGTCAAGATGTGTTTTGTAAAGAAAAGTTTTTTTGGAAAACTATTTATATTTGTCATAAAACCAAGTTGGAAACATTTATATCCTAAATAATAAAAGGGAATAATAACGAAATTATATTTAAGTAAAATTTAATTAATATCTATACAAAAATTATTGATAAAGATGGAAAATCCAAAGAAAGAGAGTTGGGTTTGAGAATCCCCTTACCTTAGTTCCTGCTTTATTTCGTCACTTTTGTGCCTCCTGAATAATAAAATTATATTTATTGAAAAATTGATCCAGAAGTGAATTATATTCATTTATACAACTATTTATCAATTATTATCATTTTATTATATTTATTAATTTCTATTGATGAAATTGATGCGTTTTGATATCATGTTTTCTTAAAAGTTTCCTGTTTTGCTTCGATTTCTCTATTTTGTTCAATGTAATTAATAAATAAGTTTTAGAAGATTAAAATAAATATATTTATACATTTATATATGATAAATAATTTATTTTAACTATTCATAGTTTTGGTGATATGAAAAGAACTGGAAACATCCCCATTGGTGGGTAATTGACCGTTGTCAGGAACGTCATCCAAATACGAAGAAAAAGAGTTATAAAACATAAATAAAATAAAAATATAATTTTTACAGCATGTTAACATCATTAATATAATGATAAAATTATGACTAATTAAATATTATAATATTTTATTTTTAAATTTTTTGGGAAAAGAGATAGGAGAAAAAGAAAATGAGAGAAGAGTTGAAAAACATACTCTTTCTTTGGTGTAACTTCTCTTGTACGACACTATAAATCCTTTGATTTTTGGAGTTGTATTTATATAGAACATCCAAATGGATTATAAGAGTCTTAAGAGGGAAGATTTGGATAGATATTTGGATTTGAAATGGGTGGTAGGAGTTGTTTTCAAAGGGGAGGGAGAGGGGTTATTTATACTTGAGGAGATGAGTATTTTTAGAATAAAATATTGAATAAAATAATATATCAAAGGTAAAACTTGTAATAGTGAATTTTTAAAAATATAAATAATATATTAACATAATATAATTATTTTAAGGCTTTAAATCACCTTTATAATTCTAGTTAATTAGTTTATTAGAAAGGAAGGTGGAAAGAAAGAAAATTTGTTATTTTAAGGAATCACTTTTGACTTTAGGTTTTGGAAAGTTTGTTTTAGGTTTAGAAATTAATTTTATCATATTTTAATGAATCATTTATGAAATAAAATATATAATTTCCGAACATAATTTTCTAGAAGGTATTATTTCATTATTACATCATGAATGATGTAATTTGAGTCACACCAGTTTTTGTGAAAAACTGTATTTTTTCTATTCACCCGAAAATTAAAGTATTTCAAAAAATTACCATAAAATAACCCTTGGAAAATTTCAATATTATGATTTCAAAAATGATATTAATTTTATAAAAAAAATTTATAACATAGGTAATTTAAAATTTTAATATAAAAATAATGTTTTTTACAAAATACTTTAAAATATAGCTTATTAAAAATATGTTTATATTTTATTTGAGTTTTTAATCATGATATTTATTTTTTTGGAATTATAAAATTTATATTTAAATAAATTAATCATGATAAATATTATTTATATCAAAATTTATTATTTTGGGGTAAATTTACTATTTCAACGGTTACATTACTATTCCAATGGTCACATTACAATTCTAACGGTCACTTTACCTCCTATAAATACTACTTCATTCATTTACTCAATATTAAAATCAATTCCTCTCAAGGTTATATATTTCTATAATTTTTCTTTGTTTTCTAATATTTTTCTTCTTCTCTGTAGTGTTTTTAGTTGGGGTGATGATTCTAGTAGATTGGGATGATCCATATTTTCCCATTTTAGTTTTTCTATTTTATTTTTTTGTACAATTTTAATGTTTGGAATTTTAATTAGTTTTATTAATGATTAATGTAACAATATTTAGTAATTAAACCAAGTCTTTGTTGGTTTCTCTATATTTTGTATGTGTATAATATTATATAATATAATAATACACACAGTTATTCTGGAAACAAATTTTACTCTTATACACTGGGTTGTTATATTCTCCCCCTTTATAAATTTTGTCCTCAAAATTTCAACTCATATTCTCAGTTGAGAATAGGTGAGGGTACTTCTGTTTCATTGTTTCCTCTGGTTCCCAAGTCACCTCTTCATACTTATGGTTCCTCCACAACACTTTGAAAAGGAAAGTTGTCTTATTGTGTAGAAATTTGTCTCTATAATCCATGATCTTCACTGGGTTTTCTTCATATGAGAGGTCATTCACAAGTTGTAACACCTCTTTGTTCAGTACATCCGAGGGGTCGAGTATGTACTTCCTCAGGAGAGATACGTGGAATAAATCATGAACTCGGGCCATATTTGGTGGAAGTGAAAATTGATAGGCCACTGATCCTATGCGATCAAGGATCTCAAAGGGAACAATGTACCTTGGGATAAGATTAACTTTCTTTCTAAACCACATGAATCTTTTCCATGATGATATTCAAAGGAAAAATTTGTCTCCAACATCAAACTCAAAGTCCCTTCGACGGTTGTCAACATAGATTTTTTTCTGACTCTAATCAGATTTTATATTTTGTTGGATGACTTGAACCTTCTCTGTCATCTCTTGCACAAGGTCATGTCCAAGTAGCTTTCATTTACAAAATTTATCCCAATTAGTTAGAGTTTTACATTTCTTCCCATAAAGATCTTCATATGGATCCATTTTAATACTTGATTGGAAGCTATTGTTATATGAGAACTCACCCGATGAGATATGTTGATCCCATACTCCTTTTAATTACATTGAGAATGATATTAACAAGTCTTCAAGCGTTTGAATAGTATTTTCAAATTGGACATCAGTTTGGGGGTGATAGGACATGCTGAAATTCAATTCAGCAGTCAAAACATGTTTAATACTTCTCCATAATTTATAGGTGAAACTTGGATCATGGTCAGAGATGATCGAAATTGGTACCCCATGAATCCTCACAAATTTATTCACATATACCATGGAAAGTTGTTCAAGCGAGAAATCTTCCCAAATAGTGATAAAGTGGGCAGTCTTGGTGAGTTAATCCACCACAAACCATATCACATTTTTTTCCTTTGGATATTTTCAAGAGACCAATGACAAAGTCCATAGTGACATTCTCCCATTTCTATATGGGTATGGGAAATGGTTGTATCATCCCTTTGGACGTCTGTCGCTTTGATTTAACTTGATGTATAACGACCTATACTTTACATACATGGTTATTACTTCAAAATTGAAGCATACTTATTACAACATATAACAAAACCATGATAGGACCGTATATGTATAGTGTCTTTAGAAATTGGGAAACATAAACAACTGGTTCATAAATCATCTACATTGTCTCCCATTTATTTCATCATATCTAGAGTCCCTTTTGGCATATCCTACTTAATAACCTTCTTCCTGGCCTGGGGAAAAGAAAACATACAAAAGGGTGAGCTCAAATTCTCAGTAAGGGTAAATAAAAGAAATATCAATCATATCATATTCATAAGAACATAACATTTTGAAAATCTTAACCTGCAAAAGAGATCATAATATCATAACATGGGATAAATAATAGTAGTGAAATGTAATCCCAATAATCAAAACTTGAAACATGAAACTTTGTGGCATACACACATAATCATAGAAAATCATTTCATATTAGTCAAGGCAAATTTCCAAGACCATCATATCAGACAAAGTCCATTACTGAACCGAGTTCACTCCTCGTTCAAGTCCTGTATCACTGAACCAGATTAACTTGTCGTTCCAGCCATGTCTATCTCATGATATATAAATCTTTACTCAATGAATTGGAGGGAGATATAGGTCCCACCCATCTCATAAAGAAACCATTCTTATGTGTTCCACAAAATCATAAATCATAGCATAACCCATGTAATAAAAATGGGATTCTTAAACATCATGCCATCATAACATAATCCATATAAGATAAAAGGACATCATAAAATTAATTCCATCATAACATAATCAAATCAATGTAAAAATAGGGATAGAAACAGAACCCTATATTATCTTAGATGGAAAATAATTTTTCTAAAGCACTTGAACTCCATTCTTGAGGAAAATATCCTTTCTACTTCAATTTTTTTTCCTTTCTTAACATGTCATACAATTTTAAACTAAAATAAGTTGATTAAAAATAAATTTGAAAACTTGTAAAGTAAGATTCATGAAAATAATTTTCTATGAAATCATAAAAATCCATTCATTCCGTATAAGTTAAAAAAACATTCTTCTCGTACTTTGGCCGAAAAAGTCAAAAAGTACCTCGTACTAAAAATGAAAAAAGATTTCTTTCATATATTTTACTAAAAACTCACAAATAGGAAAAATTGTATTTAAACAATTTTAGGAGGATATAAATAATATTAAATATTGAGGAAACATGGATGTGGATGACAAATATTCCCCAGTAAATTCCAAAGTATAAACAATCTCGGATAAAAATGAGATTGCGAGATTTTTTCTTACCTTAGGTCCGATTTGTTTCATACGTATCTGAACCTCATGTATAATGATTTAAATAATGTCATTTACTTATTAAAGAATCATATTCATTGTTATGATATCATATATTTTCATATTCTTATCTTCTTATTAGTAATATTTCATTGCTACTTGTTATTCGGGTGTTCATTGCTTTATGTTCTTATGCACGTTTTGTCGAATAAATTCTTACTATTATTTTTAGGTTGTAGTTACCTAATTTACATAATGGTATTAGTGAAATATATATCATATTTATTCATTAAATTCATTTATATAATCATTATTCAATGAAAGACATGTAGAACGAGTCGCATCACATCGTGGAGACGGTAGGCCGTACGTACGCACGAGCGATGATATCGTTCTCATGATCGTGGAATTGTATTGAAGTGTATTTATACTATTTCAGAATCAATATAACTTTAAAATAATCATATATAGTTATTCTTTACACCACTATACCCATCCAAGTAAGGTGGTGGTGGAAAACAGATTACACCACGGCGTGGAGACAATATTCTGTACGTACGCACGTGTGGTGATTTTGTTTTCCGTAGGATAGATAGAAGGTGAAATAGAGTTGTTTCATATTTATAATAATATATCAGTATATGAGTGATACTGATGTTATTACTTAATAATGAAATAACTAAATAAGAGGAAGTATAAGAAGAAATAAATTTGAAAGATTTGGTAATGGATATTACCTCTTCTTCGACACACCTCTTTGAAACCTCCTCTTAGGGCACTAATGTTGGTCTTTGAAGAAGAAAAAGACCTCTAGAATATTACTAGGGGAGTTTATAAGAGTAATAGGAAGGGGTTGGCCGAGCTTTAAGGCTCAAATTTGTGTGAGGAGGAGAGGGAGGAGGTGCCCTTTTATAAGGGAGGAGAGGGACACCTTAGAAAAAACTTAAAATATTATTTTATAATAAAGTAATATTCAGTTTATAATAGCTCAAAATTGATTTATTTAGAAGATAAAGTGGGTATGGGTCGAAATCCTCTCAACCAATAGGTTTTAGACAAGTTTAGGTTACTATTTTAACCTTATCATTTAGATTTAACTCTAAGTTAAATAATTTAACTTTTACCGCGTCTTCTTGTTTTCTTACACTATATGGTTAAGAAACTTACTATAACAAGACAAAAGAACCCCAAGTGGTTCATTATTAATATATATAACCTTATCTAAGTCATTTGGATTAACCTTAGATTTTTAGAAATAGAATAACAATTAATAATATAATATTTTTTTTTAAAAACTATTTTATGTCAATTTTGAAACTATTTGGTAATTGATTTTTTTTGAAAATCATAACAGCATGATTAGTTCGAAAAAAGTTAATTAAATCAATACTAACATGTCATATTAATCTATAAAATTAGTGGAATTCATAAAAAGTCTCAAATTACATTTATTTGGGTATTTATAACATCAATTATGTTAATATTTCATTAATAAGGTAATTACTGCATCATCATTGTGTCATAAAAAAATTAAATTATTTAATGTCTAAAAATTATAAATAAAATACAATTAGGTAGTAAATCTTTTTATCTTTCTAATTAATATTTATAGTTGAATTTATCTTATGTATAACTCTACATTAAAAATGTTTTTAGTGATTAAACTTTGATTTTAACTATTTTAACACTTCTTTAAATAAAATAATAATAAGTGTCCTAATCTAATCCATGTGGACCTAAAGGGTAATATTTTATTCCTAAGGTTTATTTGGGTCTAATTACACTTATCCAATAGAATTAGGACATGTGTTAGTGTAATAATAATATCATTTTTACCCTTAATTACCCTATTTACTTTTAACCGTGGTAAAAAAAAGTAAAAAGTTACTATTCACCAAAAATTATTTTTATCTTATTGAACCATATTTTACTCCTTGATATTAACCGAGTCTCTCGGATTTTTGAAATTCCACTCATAGAAGCAGTAAAATTAAGTTTTATGTAAATTTTCAAATTCTCCTAGGAGGTGGGAAAAAGACGGTGAAAAGTTCAATAAAATTTTTATATATCTAAAATTATTATAAAATGACTCCAATGAATTACATTGAACATATATAAGTATTATTTATCTATTTTGACCTAAAATAAATTTAAATAAAATAAATAATTATTTAAATAAAAAGCCGGTTTTTAAATAGTAACCCAGTGTTTTCACTATTCATCAAAAATTGAAAGTTTTTAGAAAAATACGAAAATTTCACCCAAGGATAATTTTGATATTACAAATCCAAAAATGAAGTCTATTTTGAAAGATAAAATTTATAAAATTTCAAAAAGTGGGTATTACTATTCATAACAGCTAGTTTATATAATATTTTAATAGCATATCGTTATTTAATGAAACTCGGTATTGCGTACGACACACGCTATCGTGGAAGGTCGTGATTGCGTGTAAAGAAAGCGAAGCTAGTGTTGTGTGTAGTGAAAGATTACTTTGATATTGTGTATAACATAAAAAAATTTACTTCTCATAAAATATCAGGGTGTTACATTCTACCCCCCTTAAAATGAATTTTGCCCTCAAAATTCATCACTTCGTAACAAACAGATGAGGATAACTCTCCCTCATCATATCCTCAAGCTCCCATGTAGCTTCTTCTAATTGGTGGTTCCTCCATAAAACTTTCACCAAGCGAGTGGTCTTGTTCCGTAGAACTTTTTCGCTACGATCTAGAATCTCTATCAGTTGTTCTTCATAAGAAAGATCTTGCTCCAGTGGTACAACTTCTAATCTTAGTACATGTGAAGGATCGGGTATGTACTTTCTCAGGAGAGATACATGGAACACATCGTGAACTTGAGAGAGATTCGGTGGAAGCGCCAATCGGTAAGCTACCTTCCCAACACGATCCAATTTTTTGAAAGGACCGATATACCTAGGGCTCAGCTTTCCCTTCTTTCCAAATCTCATTACTCTCTTCCAAGGAGATATTCGTAAGAACACTTTATCACCCACTTCAAACTCTAGGTCTTTTCTTCGGTTGTTGGAATAACTTTTTTGTCGACTCTGAGCTGCTCTTATGTGTTGTTGAATAGATCTGACCTTTTCTGTCATCTCATCAACAAGATCAGGTCCTAATAGCTTTCTTTCCCCAACTTCATCCTAGAAAGTTGGAGTCCTGCATTTCTTTCCATAGAGAGCTTCACAAGGAGCCATCTGAATACTGAAGTGAAAGCTATTATTATAAGAAAATTCCACCAAAGGTAGGTGTTGATCCCAACCACCTTTGAAATCCATAGAGCAATCTCTTAACATATCTTCTAGAGTTTGAATTGTTCTCTCAGACTGACCGTCTGTCTGAGGACGATAAGCAGTGTTGAAACTAAACTATGTATCTAAAGTATGTTGAAGACTTTGCCAAAACTTCGAGGTAAACCTCATATCCCGATCAGATATAATGGAAAGTGGTACTCCATGCAATCTTACCACTTCCTTTACATATATCATGGCAAGATGATCCAGAGAGAAATCTTCTCTAATAGAAATGAAGTGTGCCGACTTCAGAAGACAATCAACTATGACCCAGATAGCATTATTTCCTTTTGATTTTTTAGAAAGTCCGGTGACAAAGTCTATAGTGATGTTTTCCCATTTCCATTCGGGTATGGGTAATGGTTGTAACATCCCCTTAGACTTTTGTCTCTCAACTTTAACTTGCTGAAAAACCAAGCATCGAGAGACATATTCAACAATATCACTTTTCATGCCATCACACCATAAGTACTCTTTAAGGTCCCTATACATCTTCGTGCTTCCAGGATGAATAGAGAATAAAGAACTATAAGCCTCATCCAGCAGTTCCTTCTTTAATTCTGGGATGGGAGGAACACAAACCCGATTCCTGAACCTTATTATCTCATCTCAATCAAGGTTGAATTCAGGAACATTTCTCACCTTCTTTTGTAACTCTACATCTTCTTTTTGTGCCTCTTTAATCTTCACATGTATAGATGGTTGAACATTTATTTGAGAAAGATAATATTTTTCCCCTTCCATTATAATTCCAAGATCCATCCTTTGTAAATCTATAAATATTGGATCTTTTGTGATCCTCATCATGGATAATCTAGCATGGTATTGTCGGCTTAATGCATCTGCCACCTTGTTTTCTTTCCCAGGGTGATAATAAATTGAGCAGTCGTAATCCTTAATCAGCTCCAACCATCTTCTTTGGCGCATATTCAGCTCCTTTTGTGTGAAAATATACTTTAAACTTTTATGATCAGTATAAATATCAAACTTTTCACCATAAAGATAATGCCTCCATATTTTTAATGCAAAGATTACCACGACTAACTCCAAATCATGAGTTGGGTAATTTTTATCATGGATTTTCAACTTTCGTGAGGCATAAGCTATCACCATATCATTTTTCATGAGAACACACCCCAGTCCCTTCTTGGATGCATCACTGTAGATCACAAACCTTTCTCCACTACACAGCAGTGTGAGCACAAGTGCACTAGATAACCTTCGTTTTAACTCTTTGAAATTCTCTTCACACTCCTCCATCCACATGAACTTAACTCCTTTTCGAGTCAACCTGGTGAGTGGATTAGATAACCTTGAAAAATCTTTCACAAAACGTCGATAATATCCTACTAGACCAAGAAAACTTCGAATCTCAGTTACTGTCGTTGGTCTCGACCATTTTTCAATAACCTCTGTTTTTGCTGGATCCACAGATATCCCATATTTTGAGATTATGTGACCCAAAAATGAAACTTTTTGAAGCCAAAAGTCACACTTGGTAAATTTGGCATAAAGATTCTCCTTTTTTAGGGTCTTTAATACAATTCTCAAGTGATCTTCATGTTATTCGTTGCTCTTTGAATAGACAAGAATATCGCCTATAAATACTACCATAAACTGATCAAGATAGTTTCTAAAGACTCTATTCATTAGATCCATGAAGATATCAGGGGCATTAGTAAGACCAAATGGCATCACTATAAATTCATAGTGTCCATACCTTGTACTGAAAGATGTCTTTAGTATATCCTCCTTTTTGACCCTTAATTGATGATACCCTGAATGAAGATCAATCTTGGAAAAGTATTGAGCTCCGTATAGTTGGTCAAATAAGTCATCAATGCGTGGGAGATGATATTTGTTCTTGATAGTGATCTTGTTAAGTTCTCGATAATTAATGCATAGTCTCATTGATCCATCTTTCTTATTAACAAACAAAACAGGTGCTCCCCAAGGTGATGCACTAGGGCGTATGAATCCTTTATCAAGATTCTATTGGAGTTGCTTCTTCAATTCTTGCAACTCAATTGGGGCCATTCTATATGGTGTCTTTGAAATAGGCATAGCACCCGGTATGAGTTCTATTGAAAACTCAACTTCACGATTTGGTGGAAGACCTGGAAATTCCTCCGGAAAGAAATCATCAAACTCCCATATAATGGGAATATTCTTAATCGTGAGTTTCTCTTCAACCATTTGATATAAATAACTTTCATTTATTGGAATCAAGACCCATAAGATGGAAGAAATTTCCACTGTAAGGTTATATTCATCCTTGCATCGATAGATGATAGTAGATTGATCAGGAATATTAAATGTGATTTCCCTTATTTGTAAATTGATACAAGCTTTGTATAAAGAAAGCCAATAAATGCCAAGAATCACATCAAATTACACTATATGAAGGATCACAAGATTTGCAGGAATCACTTTCCCACAAACTTCAATCGGAGAAGAATTGTAAACTTTTGATGCAAATGTTATGCCATTAAGGGTTATCACAGATAACTCAATATCTAAATGATGAGGTAATACGACGATACCCTTAGAAAATTCTTCAGAAATAAAAGAGTAGTTGGATCCAGAATCAAATAAAACATTTGCTACTTTAGAGTGGATGGTAAGTGTACCTTTCACCACTTCGTTATCATACTCCATGTCGTCGATAGAAATTGTATGTGACTTTCCTTTTTCTTTGGCCTTAAGAGTTTTTTGATGTCGATCATCATCAACAACCCTTAGATTAGGGCATTGATTGGAATAATGCCCCATTTCCTTGCACTTGAAACATTGAAGTGTAGGAGGTGCATTCTGTGTATCCCTTTCTTTGTTCGCATCATTAGACATCTCCTTCCCATTATTTCGACATTCAACTACTCGATGAACTTCTTTTCCACACTTAAAACATTTACTTTTCCCTTTAAGACAATTCCCTCCATGTTTCTTTCCACACTTTGAGCATAAGGGAAAACTCATCTTCTTTTCAGTGTGGTATTTAGATTTTCCTTTGAATTCCATTTTCCTCTTCTTATCAAACCCACATGATTGATGGGTTACTCCAATTTCCATCTCAACCTTGAGAGCACATCGAACAATTTCCTCATAGCTATTGAAGTCCCTTATATCTAACTCCCTTTGAAGACTTGGTTTTAAGCCACTAAAGAATCGATCGATTTTACTCTCAGGTTGGATAATAATTCTGGAAGCGTACCTTGCAAGTCTTGTAAAATTTGCTTTGTAGGTACCAACAAATTCATCATCCTTTTGCTTCAGTTCAAGAAACTCCTTCTACATCTTTTTTCGAAGAATACGAGGGAAGTACTTATTGAAAAATAAGTTCTTGAACTCGTCCCATTCCATGGACTCAATTTCATCCCTTTGCCTCGTATTCTTAATAAGATTCCACCATTGATTAACTTCAACTTCCAAACGATATACTGATAAGATGACTTTATCATGTTCAGAACATTGCAGGACTGAAAATATCTTTTCAGTGGTACTGATCCATTGTTAAGCCACTAATGGATCAGAAGACCCGCTGAATGAAGGTGGACGCTACGTCATGAAGGATTCAACAGAATGTTGCTCCATACTTTTCTAGTTTGGAAGTACATCATGATTCATAGCTTGAGAAAGTTGTGTGATCATGGCTACAAGATTTTTCATTCCATCTCCCATAACTTTTGGTTGCTTAGGGGGACAATCATTGCATTGCCCGTCACATTCAGCATTAACATGGTTCCTTCGGGTTCCAACCATTGACTAAAACCAAGAAGCATAGTGTGAGAAACACTAATCATAATAGGAAAACCACATAATCAAGAATACAATTTCACACTTTAGGTATTATCATAGGTTGTTCATGGTCATTTCTAAAACACTAATATTGTGTTCTATGTTTAGACATATCCTTAGAGTTCTTACTAAGGCTTTTACATCCTAGTTTCCAAAGGTTGACTATACCTTTCCTATGATACCAACTATAATGAACTATACTTTACATACATGGTTATTAATTTAGAATTGAAGCATACTTATTACAACATATAACAAAACCATTATAG
Organism: Viscum album; assembly: GCA_963277665.1. Classification (NCBI taxonomy): domain Eukaryota; kingdom Viridiplantae; phylum Streptophyta; class Magnoliopsida; order Santalales; family Viscaceae; genus Viscum; species Viscum album. The sequence continues at coordinate 1,070,286,756 of OY728139.1, read as the reverse complement.
GACCGTATATGTATAGTGTCTTTAGAAACTGGGAAACATAAACAACTGGTTCATAAATCATCTATATTGTCTTCCGTTTATTTCATCATATCTAGAGTCTCTTTTGGCATATCCTACTTAATACCATTCTTCCTAACCTAGGGAAAAGAAAACATACAAAAGGGTGAGCTCAAAAGCTCATTAAGGGTAAACAAAAGAAATATCAATCATATCATATTCATAAGAACATAACATTTTGAAAATCTTAACCTGCAAAAGAGATCATAATATCATAACATGGGATAAATCATAGTAGTGAAATGTAATCCCAATAATCAAAACATGAAACATGAAACTTTGTGTCATACACATATAATCATATAAAATCATTTCATATTAGTCAAGGATCATTTCCAAGACCATCATAGCGGACAAAGTCCATTACTGAACTGAGTTCACTCCTCGTTCCAGTCCTGTATCACTGAACCAGATTAACTTTTCGTTCCATCCATGTCTATCTCATGAGATATAAATCTTTACCCAATGCATTGGAGGTAGATATAGGTCCCACCCATCTCATAATTAAACCATTCTTATGTGTGTCACAAAATCATAAATCATAGCATAACCCATGTAATAAAAATGGGATTCTTAAACATCATGCCATCATAACATAATCCATATAAGATAAAAGGACATCATAAAATTAATTCAATCATAACATAATAAAATCAATGTAAAAATAGGGATATAAATAGAACCCTATATTATCTTAGATGGAAAATAATTTTGATAAAACACTTGAATTCCATTCTTGAGGAAAATATCCTTTCTACTTCAAAAACACTTTTCCTTTCTTAATATGTCATACAATTTTAAACTAAAATAATTTGATTAAAAATAAACTTGAAAACTTGTAAAGGAAGATTCATGGAAATAATGTTCTATGAAATCATAAAAATCCATTCATGCCATATAAGTTAAAAAAACATTCTTCTCGTACTTTGGCCGGAAAAGTCAAAAAGTACCTCGTACTAAAAACGACAAAAGATTCCTTTCATATCTTTTACTAAAAACTCACCAATGGGTAAAATTGGATTTTAAAAATTGTAGGAGTATATAAATAATATTAAATATTGAGGAAACATGGATGTGGATGATAAATATTCCCAAGTAAATTCTGAAGTATAAACAATCTCGGATAAAAATGAGATTGCGAGATTTTCCCTTACCTTAGGTCCGATTTGCTTCGTACGTATCTGAACCTCCTGTATAATGATTTAAATAATGTAGTTTAATTACTACAGAATCATATTAATTATTATGATATCATATATGGTCATATTCTTATCTTCTTATTAGTAATATTTCATTGCTACTTGTTATTCGGGTGTTCATTGCTTTATGTTCTTATGCATGTTTTGTCAAATAAATTCTTATTCTTCTTTTTTAGGTTAGAGATACCTCATTTACAGAATTTTATTAGTGTAATATATATCATATTTATTCATTAAATTCATTTATATAATCATTATTCAATGAAAGACATGTAGAACGAGTCGCATCACATCGTGGAGACGGTAGGCCGTACGTACGCACGAGCGATGATATCATTCCCATGATCGTGGAATTGTATTGAAGTGTATGTATAATATTTCAGAATCAATATCACTTTAAAATAATCATATATAGTTATTCTTTACACAATTATACCCATCCAAGTAAGGTGGTGGTGGAAAACATATTACACCATGGCGTGGAGACGGTATTCCTTACGTACGCACGTGCGTTGATTTTGTTTTCCGTAGGATGGATAGAAGGTGAAATAGGGTTGTTTAATATTTATAATAACATATAAGTATATGAGAGATACTGATGTTATTACTTCATAATGAAACAAATAAATAAGAGGAAGTAGAAGAAGAAATAAATTTGAAAGATTTGGTAACAGATATTACCTCTTCTTTGACATGCCTCTTTGAAACCTCCTCTTAGGGCACTAATGTTGGTCTTTGAAGATGAAAAAGACCTCTAGAATATTAATAGGGGAGTTTAGAAGAGTAATGGGTGGGGTTTGACCTAGATTTAAGGCTCAAAGTTGTGTGAGGAGGAGAGGAAGGAGGTGCCCTTTTATAAGGGAGGAGAGGGGTACCATAGGAAAAACTTAAAATATTATTTTATAATAAAATCATATTCGGTTTATAATAGCTCTAAATTGATTTATTTCGAAGATATAGTGGGGATGGGTCGAAATAAACTCAACCAATAGGTTTTAGACAAGTTTAGGTTACTATTTTAACCTTATCATTTAGATTTAACTCTAAGTTAAATAATTTAACTTTTACCGTGTCTTCTTTTTTTCTTACACTATATGGTTAATAAAATTACTATAACAAGCCAAACGAACCCCAAGTGGTTAATTATTAATATATATAAACTTATATAAGTCATTTGTCTTACCCTTATATTTTTAGGAATAGAATAACAATTAATAATATAATATTTGTTTTAAAAACTATTTTATGTCAATTTTGAAACTATTTGGTAATTTATTTTTTTGAAAATCATAACAGCATGATTAGTTCAAAAAAAGTTAATTAAATCAATACTAACATGTCATATTAACCTATAAAATTAGTTTAATTCATAAAAAGTCTCAAATTACATTTATCGGGGTATTTATAACATCAATTATGTTAATATTTCATTAATAAGTTAATTACTGCATCATCATTGTGTCATAAAAAATTTAAATTATTTAATGTCTAAAAATTATAAATAAAATACCATTAGATATTAAATATTTTTAGCTTTCTAATGAATATTTATAGTCTAATTTATCTTATGTATAACCCTACATTAAAAATGTATTTAATTACTAAACTTTGATTTTAACTATTTTAACACTTCTTTAAATAAAATAATAATAAGTGTCCTAATCTAATCCAAGTGGACCTAAAGGGTAATATTTTTTTTCCTAACGTTGTTTTTGGTCAAATTACACTTATCCAATAGAATTAGGACATGTGTTAGGGTAATAATAATATCATTTTTACCCTTAATTACCCTATTTACTTTTAACCGTGGTAAAAAAAAGTAAAAAGTTACTATTCACCAAAAATTATTTTTATCTTATTGAACCAAATTTTACTCCTTGATATTAACCGTGTCTCTAAAATTTTCAAAATTCCACTCACATAAGTGGTAAAATTAAGTTTTATGTAAATTTTCAAATTCTCCCAGGAGGTGGGTAAAAGACGGTGAAAAGTTCAATAAATTTTTTATATATCTAAAATTATTATAAAATGAATCCAATGATTTAAATTGAAAATATATAAGTATTATGTATCTATTTTGACCTAAAATAAATTTAAATAAAATAAATATTTATTTAAATAAGAAGTCGGTTTTTAAATAGTAACCCAGTGTTTTCACTATTCATCAAAAATTGAAAGTTTTCAGAAAAATACCAAAATTTCACCCAAGGATAATTTCGATATTCCGAATCCAAAAATGAAGTCTGTTTTGAAAGATAAAATTTATAAAATTTCAAAAAGTGGGTATTACTATTCATAACGGCTAGTTTATATAATATTTTAATAGCATATTGTTGTTTAGTGAAACTCGGTATTACGTACAACACTCGCTATCATGGAAGGTCACGATTGCGTGTAACGCAAGCCAAGCTAGTGTTGTTTATAGTGAAAGATTCCTTTGATGTTGTGTATAACATAAAAAATATACTTCTCATAAAATATCAGGGTGTTACATGATGACATACCCAACATCTTGAGATGTACTAAAAAATATACTTCTTCATGTTGTCCCACTAGAATTTTTCTCAAATATCACAATATATCTTTTTATTTCTGGGATGGATGGATAAAGATGAGCTATGTGCATTATCCAATAGATCCTTCTTTATCTCAAGTGATGCATGCACACAAAGCCTTGTTCCAAACTGAATAACACCATAATCATCAATATGGAACTCATATATCTTACCTTCCTTCAATGATTTCACCTTCTTTTGTAGCTCCAAATCATCCCTTTGTCCCTCCTTGATCTTCTCTTGGATGGATGATTGGGAAATCATTTGGGAAAGGTAGGATGTATTCCCTTCAATTATGATTTCCAGATCCATCCCTTGCATTTCCATGGAGATAGGGTCTTTCTAAATCTGCATTATGGATAGAGTGGTAGGTTCTTTTCTACTAAGAGCATCAGCTACCTTGTTTGCCTTTCCCAAATGGTAGTGAATAGAGAAATCATAGTCCTTGATTAGCTCTAACCATCTTCTTTGATTCATTTTGAGCTCCTTCTATGTGAATATATAATTTAGAATCTTATGATCAATATATATGTCACACTTCTCACCATAGAGATAGTGCCACCAAATATTTAGAGTGAAGATCACAACTGCTAACTCCAGATCATGTGTCAGGTAGTTATTCTCATTGATCTTCAACTGTCATGAGGTGTAGGCTATCACTTTATCATTCTAAATGAGTAAAAAAAACAATCCTTTCTTTTAAGCGTCAATGTATATCAAAAAAACTTATCTACTTTTTGGTAGTGTGAGTACATGTGTAGTGATTAGCCTCTTATTGATATCCTTAAATATTTACTCATATAAATCTGTACATAAATACTTTACCCCTTTCTGTGTTAACTTAGTTAGCAGTCTAGAAAATATTGAGAAATTCCTCACAAAACATCAGTAGTACCTAGAAAATCCAAGAAAACTACAGATTTTTGTGACACTAGTGGGTCTGGTCCATTCCTCAACTACCTTTGTTTTTGATGGGTCCATAGAAATTCCCTCACTTATGATCACATTCTACAAGAATGCGACTTCTTGCATCCAAAAGTCACACTTGTTGAACTTAGTGTACATTTTATCCTTCCTTAATGTCACCAGCACAATCCATAGATACTCTTTATGTTCCTCCTTACTCTTGGATTAAATGAGAATATCATTGATAAACACTTCCAATTTTTTTTCAAGGTAGTCTCTAAAGACTCCATTTATCAAATCCATGAATATTTTAGGGTAATTAGTAAGTCCGAAGGGAATCACTATGAAATCATAGTGCCCATACCTTGTATGGAAATCAGTCTCATGACTATCTTCCTTATTTACCTTAAGTTGATGATATCCAAAACAAATATCCACCTTTGAGAAGTATTGAGATCCTTGTAGTTGATCGAATAAGTCATAAATCCTTAGTAGATGATACCTTTTCTTTATAGTGATCTTGTTGAGCTCTCAATAATTGATACACAACTACATTGATCCACCCTTCTTATTGACAAAGAGAACTGGTGCACCCCAAGGTGATGCACTAGGGAATATGAACCCTTCATCCAAATTCTCTTGCAGTCACTTCTTTAACTATTCCAGTTCAATTGGGGTCATCCTATAGGGGAATTTTGAGATAGGAGTATCTCTGGGTATAAGCTCTTTTGAGAACTCTACCTCATGATTTGGGGGAAGTCTGGGTAACTCTTCAGGAAATATATCAATGTATTCCCTCATAATGGAATTTTTCTTAAGTTTTATGCTTTCCTTCGACACTACCATTTGGGATAGGTATTCTTCTTCACAACACCCACACAATTGAGGGATTTTACAAAGAAGATTTATGATATTCCTTACATTTTTAGAGGATCATTGGATGGTTTGGAATATGAAAATAGATTTAATTTTCCCAATAGTTTATGTGTGCTCTATATAATGAGAGATAATCCACACCCAATATAGTGTTGAATTCCACCAAGTGAAGCATTATGAGATCACTGGAAGAATCTTCCCACATATTCCAAAAATAGAAGATTCCAATACTTGGGTTGGAATTATTGCAGAACTAGGTGTTTTTATAGATATCTCTACTTTAAGGTATCGAGGATTCGATTCAATAGTTCTAGAAAACATTTAGGATATAAAGTAACATGTAGAACTAGAATCAAATAAAACTTTTTTCCATTCTTGAGTGAATAGGAAGTTCACCTTATATGACTTTGTTTTCTTGCTCCACTTAACAATAGTGATATCATAAGATTTCCCTTTCTCCTTTAGATTTGGTGGCTGTTGATGCTGATTACCCTCAAAGACTCAAGGTTTAGTACACTACCTTGCATAGTTCCCTTAATAACTATAGTTGAAGAATTGAACCATATGTGTTGCATTAGGAGGTTCTATCCTTTCCTCTATCATGTTACTCGACTTCTTTATGTCTCTTCGACATTAATTAGCATGATAAACTTCTCTCCTGCACTTGAAGCATTTCCCTATCCCATTGAGACAATTCCCATGATGTTTCTTCCCACATTTTTTACATGTGGGTAGTTGGATCCTCTTTACTCCTTTTTCATTTGACCCACCAACTTGAAAATACATTATTCTCTTCTTATCTTCATAACCATGGGACCATTCTTATAACTCCATCTCTACTTTGAGATCACATCGAACCATTTCTTCATAACTACCAAAGTCTTGGATTGATAGATACTTTAAAAGGTGTAGTTTTGAACTACTAAATAATCTATCTATTTTTCTATCATTATTGATAACAAAACCCGAGGTATATCTTTTAATCCTTGTAAAGTTTTCCATGTAAGTCATGAAAGATTTACCTTCCTTTTTCTTCAGCTCGATGAATTCTCTCTCCATATTTTTTCAAAGATTTTGAGATAAATACTTGGTAAGAAATATTTTCTTAAAGTCTTATCACTCCATATATTCCATTTCATCCTTTGTCTTGGTGTTATTTATAAACTCCCACCATTGATCTTTTTCTCCATCTAAATGATTGATAACTAGAGTCACTTATCCTTCTCAAAACAATGGATCATAGATAAAATTTTCTCCATTGAGTTAAACCACTGTTCCACGATAAGTGGATCAGTAGTTCTACTAAACATGGGTGGTCATTACTACATAAAAGAATAAATTTCTAGTTGATCCTTCTTGGGTGAAGGTGGAAATTCCATGTGATTCATGTTATTATTCATAGGCCAAGATAGCTGGGTAAGCATTGCCATGAAGTTTTGAACTCCACCTCCCATGGAATTGGGGATTTCATTTGAACAATAATTGAATTATCCCTCATATGGGTTGTTGGTCTAGTTTCTCCTGGTTCCCACCATTTTCTAAAATAGAAAAGGTTTGAACAAAATTTAAGTCAACAAAACATGAATAAATAATTTATTATTTTGCACAATTAACTCTAAAGGCATATCTTATGGGATCCCTATGTTTATCTGTTTCTAAAAAGATTCTTCTAGGATGTTTTTCCTATATATAGACTTATACTTATGGTTTTAACTCTTGTTTTCTATTCCTAATTCCCAAATTAATAAAACCATGCTTTGATACCAAGTATAACAACCTTACTTTTTCTTAAATTCCTATTACATTATTTTAAAGATAAACAACATAATAGCATTACAAATATAGGATCCAAAGGTTAAGAGTCTTGGGAAAATTAGGCTTAAACATAACTTTTACATAATTGTTTCGTAGTTCCTTGAAACGTGTGTTCTAGATTTAAGAATCACTGTTTCCAGGTGGTTTCCATTGGATTTATTCATGGAACTGGAAACTTCCAATAGTTCTTTATCCAAAGAGGACCTTCTTTCCAAAGGTAGGAATTCGTTAAGTTTTTAACTTTACGATATTTAAGAACATGCATTGGTCAAGAAGATGGGAGGTCATACTCATCACACCCTTTTGGGGGAAATTATTGTATACTCCAAGACTCTCTTTATAAAATTAAAATATTTTCATGAATCCTTATTAATTCACCAAGTATATCATAAGTACCCCTTGGAATTTACAATCACTTATTAACATGTGTAAAATTTAGAATCATCAGTGTGCATTCAAGGTTCTTCATCAATGGAAACATCTATATGTATTCTAGTTTTTCCATTAATGGTATCCTCTAATATACCAATTAGAGATTATTTTAATCAGTGTTATGATGATACTAGTTTTTAATCCACTTAGTAGGGCACTCTAGAATTTATTTTCATCCAGAGAGATGAAGGTTTGTTTTAATCTTGGGATCATGCTCATAAAATGAGCTACCTACGTATCCTTGTGAAAGGAATAAGAACCCTCATAGTTCGGTGCTGCTTAATAGGACACATCATACCTTTTAAGGTCATGTGATAAGGACCTCTAAGTAGAAGGTGCTTAGTTGAAACTTAGTGTGGGACTTATGCTGAAGCAACCCAAGGAACATGGAAAGGATATGAGTTTCCAAGTAGGATCATACCCTATTGGGAATATGGCCCAAAGAGAATAGGGTTGATTTTAATTTTTGGGTTTGAACCTCAAGGAGGCTTCCTATGTATCTCATATTAATGGGAATCAAAGCCCACATAGTTCGATGAATCTCATAGGAGAGTATAGTCCTCTGAGAAAGATGATTTTGGGATTACTTCCTGAAAAAGGATGCCTTGATGATTTGAGGATTGAATTTGGGGATTATTTCCTAAGGAGGATGCCCAAATTGGGGGAATTAGGGTTGGATGAGATCGAGCCCTGAAAGGGATTCCTACGTATCTTGGCTTGAACATGAATCAGAGTTCTCGTAGTTTATTGGGTGAGTGTTTGTGCACATGTTGCAACCATCACGTATCTCTAAGCCCATGTGTGTCATGATCGGTGTGAGAAACAAGAGGATGTGAAAGATTCAACAATGACACTTCACACTTTTCCTCCTCTGCTGATGGAAGAGGGTGCGTCGACTGTGGAAGAGGGTGAGGTGACGAGCCTTCCCGCTGTTCTATTTACATTGTAAAAGGGTCCAATGTAAGGAAGAAGGGGTGAAGGTGAGGGGCTTATACTAGGATGCCTGCCCTGAAATTGGTTCTGGTAGGGGAGGGAGACTTCTCCTATACTTGCGCAGAATGGAAAGTGCAAAGTGTACCTTCCCTATTGGAGACCTGAGGTCCCAGGTCACCTCTTTGAAAAGGGCGAGGCTGGTAGCCAACCATCCTCCAAACCGAGAACTTCCCAACACTATTTCTGGGAGAAAAGTCCATGTGATTGCGGATATACAAACCCACAAACATCCCATGAATCTTAACCCCATTGTGAAATGAATGTGGGAAACCTATGACTGTGGAAATACAAACCCAAATTGGAGACATGCTGATGTGCCTTAACCAAAGGTTTGAGAAGTTAGGAGGTTTTGGTAGAGGCTTCAACTTATCCCCTTTCGGATAAGGGAACCAAGGAAGGAGATAACCTTCCATGGATGGATTTAAAGAAGGGTACTTGAGCTGGTCGCATAGGTACTTCCCGAAAGTATGCCGCGTAGGTACCCCGTGTTTCCCTATCGCGCAGGTGTGGCATGCAGATATACCACGTAGTTCTAGTGCATAAATACACCGCGTAGGTATGGATGAGGACTGAAGAATGGGAATTACTTAAAAACATGCCTATCCATTTTAATTATCCCTTATTTTGTAGTTTAGAGAACTACCTGAGATAATTTGATAGATATAGGTGAAAGAGCTACGCAATGGGATCTTCAGAGAGTCTTTCACTTTTTTTTTCAGTCCAGAAATGGGGAGCCAAAGGGCTCTATTTATAGGCACGGATGGGCCTGGTCGAAGAAACTTTTTCCCGCACAAGTATTTTTCACAGGTGTTCCATGAAGATTCTCCACATAGAGAAATCAAAAATCCTCTCACAAGAAACTTGGCCACGTAGCTCTGTCATGAAGCTGAGCCGCATAGCTCAGTCGCGAAGCTCCTAGATGCTACTACATCACGTAGATCTTGGGAGTATTTGTGGATTTTTTTCCTTGAAATCTTTGAATCTTTCCTTTGGATTTGAAATATACAAGGGTTTTCGATCTTTTGGGTTCCTTTATCAAGCAGTGTCAACAGAATCCCCCCCTCAGGATTGGATTCAAAATATACAAAGAGGGTCAAGTCCTGAGGTGAAAGTCTGGGAAAAAAGATCAGGATGGATGAATGAATATCCCAATTGTGTTGCACAAGTTCTTCGCATAGGTATGTCACGTAGGTATGGAGCATAGGTATGGTGCGTAGCCATGATTCCTAGGTATGATGCGTAGGTCTTCTGTTTCCTATAAATAGGTCTCAACCTTTCAAGATTTTTTTCTTCACCTGTGCTTTCTCCAAAATTTAGAGCTCTCATTGCGTAGCTCGTTCTCCCAACTACATCGCGTTGTGCTCTCGCGTAATTATCTTGAAATTTATTCAAGGTAATTTTTTATGCGATTGAGATATGTTAAAAGGACCTCACCGATAGAGTTGCGCTAGGATATTTGTCGTAGGAACTAAGCGAGTGAACTCGTCAAAGGACCTTGTCGAAGGACCTTGTTGAAGGACCTACAAAAAAAATGTCCTTTGCAATTTTTTTTCTTTCTTATTTAAAATCTGACTTGAAAATTTAGTAATTATTTTTATTTTTTCAGGAAAGAATGACTCATTTGATGAACCACACCGAAGAAGCTAAGGTTCGCCAAAATGAAATGATGAGGATCATCGGGCCAGGCTATTATGACATTGTTGAGAGTAATATTCCTGGGCTATGGATGGGTCTAATTCCGTACCAATGTGACTACCAAAAAAGTCCTTACTTACCCCTGTATGGGCATGGAATTTTTCAAGACGCCCATGTTCCATCTGTTAAGAAGTACTTTCCAAAGAATTGGTTTCTTCAGTATTCCAAATGTAACTGCATGAATATTAGTGCAAGGGGGGTTCCAATACAAGAAGGAATGGTCCCTATTAGTTGCATCCTTCATCACAGTGGTTGTACTCCAGACATGAAGGATCATGTTGTAGAGATAAGACCACATTGTTATGATTCCACTTTTCAGGCTTCTCAAACATATCAATCTAATGGTTGGAAAGGAGTCTGGGACCTTCATTCTGGAGGGGGTGTAAAACCCGAGTGGATGTGGGAATTCTAGGTACGTCGGACTTGTGCATAATTCAGAAAAGCATTATCAGACGTTCATATCTATGAAGTTGTCTGAATGGGGCAAACTTATGTTTACAAAAATTAATTCATTCCTAAATTACTAATCCAATAGAGTCCACAAACGAATTCCTTTAATTTGACACATGGTGAAGTTGGTATTAGTCTCTGGGAAATTTACCAAATAGCTAGAATTCCTATTCTTGGGGAAATGTATGATGAATTCATCCCGCCTACTTCAACATGGGGTGATGTTACTAGAACACCACCCCCATCCCATGAATTATTTAATACAGTGAAGAATTTACCCAAGGATAAGAAAGATATTCATGCTAGAGTGTGGATGGAAGCCTTCTTAGAACCAACAACAGAGGAAGGTCCAACTTGTGGACGTCCTAATGTTTGTCCTTCTACCTATAACCGAGGCAGTTCAGGCACATATTAGACTACATTGGAAAGAGGCGATTACAAACACCAGGGTTATAAAGTCAAACCTGATATAGATGCAAAAGTATGCTTAACTGCCTTCCTTGCTATGTGGATAAGTGTTTATTTGCTTCTAGTCCATGAATCCAGAGGAGGTGTAAGATCAGGGACTTTCATCATTGCAACTAAATTGGTAGAGGGGAAGTATATTGGGCTAGAAACCCCTATTTTGGAAAGAATTTACCACCTCATACTGCATTTATATAGTGGGAAGGCTCCATTTATAATTACAGGACCATTTTGTGGGGCTTTATTACAACACATTTTTCTTCATACTCAGTGTTTAACTCAGTCAGAGTTCCTAATGGCCGATTCAACCTATTTTTACAGAAAGTTTCTAGTATTAAGCCTCTAAACTTGAGACCTGATGCGGTATTGAAGGTATTGAATGTATCAAGAGAATTCAACTTCTTTCCTTTTGGTAATACACCAACTAGAACATTTATTGATGATGGTAAAGAAAATAATTATGAGTTGAGATCTTATATGATGGAATCCAGGGATGGTGTATTATCAACCAGGATTGATGGTGAAATTATCTACAAAGCTTATGTCTCATATAGGTTTTCTCATCAATTCAGACATCTTCAACAATCAAATACTTTCCCACCCACATATGTCAGACATGAGAAGCACCCAAGGGTAGCACGACAATTATGAATTCTAACAACTTTAGTGGTATCCAAATTGTCAATTACATTACCTCCACCAGATGCATCAATCAGATTGGAGGCTGTGTATGCCAAAGTTTGGGTTTCTTTAATCCTCAAGGGGCTCTGAAAAAAGGAGTATATCAAGTGGCGGCTATAATGACTGTTGCATGCGGAAATAATGGTAAGAAGTCCAAGGCCAGAGATGGTACAAAAATTTCAGAGGTTTTAGAGCCCTAAAAACATCTTCGTAAGAAGTATACTAGGAAGAAAAAGGCTAAAGAAGCAATACCTCCAACGCCAAGGCGATCCAATCGCCACCATCAAACAGAGATTCCTATTCCATCTATTGAACTTTCTGAGGAAGAAAGGTATAAAGAAGTTCTTCAATTTGAAGGTATTGAATATCTTCCATAGTCAACTAGGCCAAGATCGAATTATGTGCGACCTACGACCATTCATCATTGGGAGAGTATAACCCATGATCTTAGGGATGCTTGGGCATTTCTTCAGCATGGAATTCGAATACCAGAGATTGTTGATATCAAGGCACCTTCTGATTGCAATCTGGACAATAACTTGGCTGAAGTACAGAAGTATATTTTGGAGTTAGAGACTTTTATATATTCAACTAATGAACAAATACCATCCTCTAAATGAGTATCTCATATACTAGACTTGTGAGTTCATGAAGGGGTAATTATCGACTCTGAGGAGGAGTGGGATATTTATGTTAATACTAAGAATGTATTTCCCCCTTTTTTTTCATCTCAAATCTGCTTTATCATTTATCATCATTAATCTTGATAAAAAATTTATTTCTACAACCTGAATGTAGAGAAGGAAGATCCGGACCAATTCTTGAATTGCCTCAATATAGTCTTGCAGGTTCTCCCATTGGCGCAACGAATAATCCTCCCAAGTCGCCAGAACTTTCGCCAGGAGAAAGAATCATGACTGGGGTAATGGTGACAGATAATCCTCAACCATTACCTCAAGTTTCCCCTGCTAAGAGAAGTGTTTCAATCTCTCCTCAAGCTTTTTAATAGAAACACAAAAGAGCAATGAGATTTCTTTGAAGCGTTCACCGAAAGAGTAAGTATTTATACAATCCTTTAGGGCATATAACTTGCTCAAGACGTTCTGGTAACCACATTTTACCCTCTTGTAGGATCTATGTCTCTATCCTCTCTCAAGGGATTAAGAGTTGATTCTTTAAGACCATAAAAAGAAGCCCTAGGGGAAACCCAGGTTCATGATGACGAATATGAAATTTTAGTAGACAAATCGTCAAGAGATTCAGCTATACCAGATCCTATCTCTGTTCAGAGAGAGGAAATCCATGGTAAGATTAAATACATTCCATAGTGGATTTTGTCAAAGAATCCTAAAATAATCAACACTGATATTCTCATTGCTTCAGAAGAAAGGAATGAAGATCCAGAGCAATCTAAGACAGATGCTGATGTTGACCCAAATTTGGAAGGACCTGATGCTTCTGTATCAATTGAAGATCCAATAGAACCAAATGTCAATGGAGCCAATTTGGGCATCGACCAACAATTGTTGGATACTATAAATGGTGAGGATGATGTAACATTTCAGGCCATATACACTAAAATGATGGACACCCTTAATCCAAATATTGATATTCCAGGTTCCATCAAGAAGTTTGGGGATTTTCATGAGGAATTGCAAGGGCCTAAGTCTTTATTTTTTCATTTTCCATACATAATTTATTCTTCAACTTGATTCTTTACATCAAAAAATCATCTTATGCAGCTTTATCTACAAAAAATGTCGCAAAGACTCTTCAGGAATAGGGTATTCCAGTTTATCCTTCTACTGGAGCTAGGGAAATACCCTTAGAGGATCTTTCATCAAAAGATGTTCCAAAGTCTACAAATGTCATAGCTGAGCAAATTCATGGAAATACCCCATCTCAAGAAACATCTGCTCAAAATACTGGAGCTGAGAATACAGGGGATGAATCCAATCAAGTAGCTGACTTATTGTTGGGTAAATACAACTAGCCGTATGAATAATATTTGTTTCCTTAATTTGAAAATAATAATGACCTTAATTTATTATTCAGGTTTATCAGCTCCAAGATCAGAAGGTGAAGATTCTACTGTCCCAAGAGAAGTAGAACAAGGAAACTCTCTAAGTGACCTGTTTCCAGAGTACATTTTACCTCATGGTAGTGACTCAGATTCAGATTTAGAGATTCAATATGCTCTTGGAATGGAATGTAAAAGGACATGGAAAGAGATTTGGAGCATAATTGCTGAAAAGCCTTTAAATAAATTTTCATCCCATTTTTCAAAACTCCCAACATTATTCTGCGTGTTGGGATTTGGTGGGTTCAATTATCAGCCGGTCTACGATGCCATGAAAGATATTATTCGCAGATGGGAGCAGGAACATAAGCTACGAATTTTTTTTAAGAGGCTAAACGACTCATCAATATTGAGGGATTTCAAGCTGCAGTAGTTGAGGTGGAGGTAAATCATAATAAGAAATCACTCGAGATTAGCCAACAAATCAAAGAATCCATGAAGGAGTTGTTATCTCTTCAACAACAACTGGATGTTGTTCATAACAAACTTGAGAAATTGAATCAAACATTAGGAGAAACCCAATTAGAGGGAATAACTGCCATTTCAACTGCAAAGGAATCACTTCATCAGGCAGAGAAGGCTAGAGTTTCTCAACTATCTCAACTTCAACAGGAAGCTGATAGAGCTTATGAAGCAGTCCAACAAATGAAAAGTCATGTTGAGAGTTTATTCTGAAACATGATAGAGAGGATCCATTTTGTGGATGGCCCTCTATTTTCATATAAATTAAATAAATTTTGTTTTCAATCATATAAATCTTCATTCCTATTTTTCATGATAGAACAATCATTATTAAAATAATAAGAATGAAGTGCTCAAAATTTTCTTATTAGGCCGAGAGACCTAATGAGTATAATTTGATTGTTTCTAGGGTTATATGGATAACCCCACCAATTTTGCGTCTTTTGAATTTTTATTATTATTACTCAATATTACCTAAATCATACAAAAATGTATGTTTAGTAAGCTGAGACTCGACTTTTGTTTAGAGTTCCCCTTGCAAGTTCTCAATCTAATGAGTACCGAGTCTTTTGTTACTGGTAGTTTAAAGTCATGCATGTTGGACTATAAAGGGATAATATTTAGGGTCGAAATAGCTTTGAACATAAAGTTTGAATTAAATCCCAAACAAAACACTGTGGCTAAGAATTTATTTAATATTCTTTAAACATTTACAAGGGGAATCTTGGGCCATGATTTTATGGATACCAAATCTTAAAGCTTGTATCAACATAATGTGTGTCTTTTCGAAGAACGAAGTTACCATTATTTGACAAACCTGTTATGGGGGCTGTATTATCTAGGGCCAACTGGGGCATATACTGTATAGTCAAATAGTGGCATCTTTTGAATAACAAGCCTATTATGTAGGCAACTTATGAAAGGCTGTCTAAGGGCACATGATGCATAGTCAGGAAAAAGATCTCTTTAGGAATTTTAACATTTTGTTGTTGATAGATAGGTACAAATAAGATTTGGGTGACTTAAGACCATAGTGGGTGGTTTTTACAAGGAAATGAATTTTAAGAATTAAAAAGGGTTATTTTAAACCAACAGTCATGCAGTGAGGATATGGTACTATGTAGTTTTAAGTCATGCAATGAGGACATTGGGTGGTTTTAATTTAAGGTCTTTGGATCTGAACAAAAGTACGAAACTCTCCCAATTTCTTGATAATTTGTTTGGAAATATACTATCATATTTAGGTATGAAAGGGAAAATTGTAAACTATGATTTGAGAATCTATGAAAACAAGGAATGGTATGGAAAAAGGGATAGAAGCATTAGAGGAAGTCTTTTCTAATAATGAAGTTAACATTACTTGACAAACCCATTATGGGGGCTGTATTATGCAGGGCCAACTGGGGCATATACTGTATAGTCAAATAGTGGCATATTTTGACTGACATGCCTGTTATGTAGGAAACTTATGCAAGGAAACCTAAGGGCACGTGATGCATAGTCAGGTAAAAGAGCTCTCAGAAGTTTGACATTCTATTGCTAAAAGTAGAAGAAAGTTTATGGAGATTCAGATTTTCCAAAGCACAGAGTTTGGTTTATGGAGAAAGGTACCTAAATATGGAAAGGGTATTTCCAATCAAGATATCCAAAGAATCAGAGGAATAGTACTTTTACAAAGGTCTTACCCAAATGTAAAAGATATGGTGTCTGTAGTTTTAGGTCATACAACTAGGACCAGAAATAGAAACAATATATATAACATGTGGCCAAGTGATCTCAAAATTATTTCATAGTGTATCGAACACATGATGAGGGAAATGTTTAAACCATGGTCTTAAAGACTTTCAGACTGTGAGAAAAATAATGAGACAAGTATACTTGAATGACTATTTTAAAATATAGATTCTTGTATATTTTCATCAAACATTAAAGGGGACAAAGATACTATAACCAAGAAAGAAGTTACCATTATTTGAAAAACTCATTATAGGGGATGTATTATATAGGGCCAACTGGGGAATATGCTGCATAGCCAAATAGTGGTATCTTTTGGCTGACAGAACTGTTATATAGGCAACTTATGCAAGGCCACCTAAGGGCACATGCTGGATAGTTAGGAAAAAGAGATCTTTGATATTGGAAACCTTGTCACCAGAAAATGTAAGAAAGATTATGAAAATATGAAATAAAAATTCAAGATTAATAGTGTGAGATATGGAAGGGGGTTATTCCCATGTATATGAGAAATATTTGAATCAATATTTTCCATGAATTTGAGTCCTTTATATAGATCTGACTCATAAGTAAAATGGAGGCTTTCTTTGTTTCCTTTGAATGAATATGGTACTGTGCAGTTTTAAGTCATGGATTGAGGACATGGGTAACCCGATAAGAAATTAAAACACCTTATATAAAGAATCCATTTACTCAATTTCTAAGCCCACGTGAGCTATTCTCGGTGTGAGAAACAAGGAGCAGTAATGGTTTCTTTTATAATGAAAAGGTGATGCGAATGAAGAATAGGGGTATTAAATTTTCATTTAGTGTAGCGTCATGAGGTAAGGACGAAAATGAACTGATATGAAAGGAAAGACATATTGGAACTGGATTAAGGGGTAAAACCCAAGTATCACTATATGTCTTACTGGGGAAAGAATCAAGTCATACATAGTTTTTTTTAAAAAAAAACATTCCCTATGTAGATTTGATTTTATAAAAGAAATAAAGGGTTTTTTTGTTATTGTGGCTGGGCCCAGAATTGGAGATTTAGGTGTCTCTATGTATCTCATTGAAAATGCGAATCAAGACATACATAGTTCATGAAATAATCATTCCTCATGCTAATGGAGTTTGACATGAAGAATGGTGGATTTTTTATATGTTTTGAGAGAACAGTAAATCATAAAATATAAAATGGTATAAGGACCAAATAATATTTCTTAAGGAAATGATCTGTATAGATATAATTCATATACAGGAGGAGAAAAATAAAATAAGAAGATTTTGTGATTGTGGCTGGGCCCAGAATTGGAGATTTAGGCGTCTCTACGTATCTCATTGAAAATGAGAATCAAGACATACATTGTTCTTGAAACATGGTCTCTATGTAGATCTAACTCCGACATAGGAAAGAGATGGAATCATGTACTACTAAGAATTAGTGATGGCATCGATGACGTTTGCTTATGGAAGATTCTAACGTCAAATAGAGAAAACATTATTTGTTCATATGATGTCATGCAGTTTAACGTCATGCGATAAGGATGAAGATGCTACACAATTTAACGTCATGAAACATGGACACTTATCGTTGTTATGTAGTTTAATGTCTTACAACTAGGACATTGGTTGTTGTGTGGTTTTAAGTCTTGCAGCAAAGAAATTGTACTGTGCAGTTTAAAGTCTTACAGTGAGGACTATTGGGTATAATTATACAAAGTATTTCTTCAAAAATCCCCATTGGTTGGAGATGTAATGCGCTCTCCATCCCTTGAGATTAAAGCATAGGCTCCATTTGAATAGACCTTATGTATGGAATAATGTCCCTCCCATTTTGGTTTAGGTTTTATAGGTTTTTTTCCCAGTATCATTGGAGTCCTAAGGACCAATACCAATTATCCTTGGAGGAATGAAAGAAGGCGAACTTTCTTATTAAAAGCTCGCACTATTATAGTTTGATATACTTATAGATGATGCAAAGTATGAAATATTTTCTCATATAATCATTCCAACTCATTTAACCATTTCTGAGATCTTTCATCTGTAGATAACTGATCATAGATTACAACTCTAAGTGAAGGCAATTGTACTTCAATTGGAAAAAATGCTTTAGTTCCATATACCAATGAATAAGGAGTTGCCTGGGTGGCAGTATGGATAGTTGTCCAATAATCCCATAAAACATTCAAAAGTTTATCAGGCCATGATTTCTTATCTTTATCCACCATCTTCTGGAGTATATTTGATAGGGTTTTGTTGAAAGACTCTATCTGTCCATTGGCTACCACATGATAGTGAGATGAATGGTTGGATTTGATATTATATTCCTGATATAACTTTTTTACTTTAGCAGAACAAAAATTGGTGTCATTTTCCATCAAAATAGTATGAGTGATGCCAAATCTGGTGATGATATTAGTTTTGACAAAACTAATGATGCTTTTGGATCTAAATTCCTTGAGAGGTCTTGCCTCAGCCCATTTAGAGAAGAAATCAGTAGAAGTGAGAATATACTTGAACTACTTAGCCATGACTGAAGGATAAGGCCCTACTACATCTATTCCCCATGTGGAAAATGGCATGGAGTATTTAGATGTATGTAGAAACTCAGGGGATTGATGAATGAAGTTGGAATGCACTTGACAGGGATGACATTTTTTTGTGAAGTCGGTACAATACTGTGTCATTGAAGGAAAAAGTATCCAAGCCTTCGGATCTGATCGGAGAGTCTGTGCCCAGATTGGTGGGCACCACAAGCTCCTGAATGAACTTCTTTCATGACAGTCGCAGTCTCCTCTCCATCAATACATCTGAAGATAATTCCATCAAAACCTCACTTGTAAAGGATCTTTTGGTGGTTTTGACCATCATAAAGAGTAAAATTGGCCACTCATCACCGGATCTGCTCCTTCTCAGCCCTATTTGGTGGGAGTATCCCATTTTGAAGATATTCCATGATGGATGTTCTCCATCTCGTGGTATGAACATATGGTTCAAAAAATAGGGCTATTTTCATTAATTTCTTCCCTTATGGTTTGAACAAAAGGTGAAACCACACGGTGATGGGTTATGCTGATAACTGTCACATCCCGATTTGGATTTTCCAAGGCTATAACTGAATTAGCCAGTGCGTCTGCTTGGGCATTTTGTGATCACGGGACATAGGAAAATGTTGGCTCTGAGGTAAATTCAGCCATTAACTCTTTGACATAATCACACTAAGGTATTATATCTTCTTTTCTGATAGATTATTCCCCATTGATTTGTTTGATTACCAATTCTGAACCACCTTTTACCTTTAAATGATCCATTTTCACCTGAAGGGCCAATTCAAAACCTGTGACGAGAGCTTGATACTTTGCTTCATTGTTGGTACCACCTTCTTATAATAGAAAATATTAAGGAAATACTGCCTTTTTTGAGGAAATAAGGACTATTCCTAATCCAACCTTGTTGAGTTTAGGATTTTCTAGTATATTCCCTGTTGAACTTCTAGAAGTACCATCAAAATACATTTCCCATGTTTGGGAATTATCTTGAATAGAGAAGACCTCTTCATCAGGAAGTTCAGTATTAAACGATGTATATTTCGTGGATGGATGCTCAACAAGGAAATCAGCCAGAGTTTGGACCTTTATTGCATTTTGAGGCACAAACTGGATATCAAACTATTTCAAAATAACCACCCACCGTGCTAGACGTCCTATAAGCATAGGACAACTGAGGATAAATTTGAGCGGGTTATTACGAGATACCAATTGGACCTCATGATGTTGAAGGTAATGTCTCAATTTTTAAAAATCAAAGATTAATTCCAGGAAACACTTCTAAATACTTGAATATCGAGTTTCCACATCAAGCATAGTGCGACTGAGATAATAAAGGCTATTTTCATTTCCAGCATCATTCTTTTGGGCGAGTAAGGCACCTAGTGATCACTCTAAAGCTGTCACATAGAGAATGAGTGGTCTTCCTTAAACAGGTGGCATCAATACTGGTGGTCTCAAGAGATATTTCTTGAGTATATCAAATGCTTCTTGGAAATCCTCAGTCCATTGATAAGTGATTCATTTCTTCATTAATCTGGTGAAAGGTAATCATTTTCCTAAAAAATTGGCGATAAAGCGTTGAATATAGGACAAGTGTCCTTGAAGTCCTCTCAATTATTTCAAATTTCGAGGAGGTGACATACCAAGGATTTATTTTGTTTTCTCAGGATCAACTTTGATACCACGATGGCGTACAACAAAGCCAAAGAATTTTCCTAAAGTTACCCCGAAAGCACATTTTAAGGGGTTTATCTTCAAATTATGTTGCCAAAGTTTGTGAAATATGGTTTCCAAATCATCTAAGTGATTGGAACGTTGTTTGGATTTTACTACCATATAATCCACATAACATTCAACAAATTTCCCTAAGAAGGGTTTGAAGATATGGTGCATGGTACGTTGGTATGTCGCGCCCGCATTCTTTAAGCTAAAGGGCATTACATGATAGAAAAAGACACCTTGAGGAGCTCTAAAGGATGTATATTCTTCATCCTTTGGGGCCATTTGAATTTTATTATACTCATAATATCCATCCATGAAGGAAAGTGCTTCATAGCCAGCCGTTGCATCAATTAGAAGTTCTGTAATCAGGATTGGAAAATCATCTTTAGGACAATGTTGGTTAAGATCTCTGAAATCAATGTAGACTCTAATTTGCCCGTTCTTCTTTTTCACTGGGAAAATATTGTCCAACCATTTGGGATACTGAACTTCCCTGACAAAGTTAGCCTTTATAAGCTTATCAACTTCTGCTTCAATTTTAGAGGCATGATTTGGGTGTGTTCTCCTTGCTGCTTGCTTGAACCCATGATGTTCTTATGGAAAACCCAAATGATTGGTGACTACATCAGGATTAAGACCTAGAATTTCCGTATAATTACAAGCAAATATATCTTGATTTTTCTTTAGAAAAAAAGTATACACCTCTTGTTCCTCAAAGGTCATGGATGCACTAATTAAGGTGGGGCGTGGATCTTCTCCTATACCCATATTTATTTCTCTAAGTTCATCCAAGGTGGTAGAAACACCTTATTCAAATGCTGGAGGAGCATCCTTGAGATCTTCATCTTCTTCTTCATTACGTGTTACCTCTTCACTTTCCATTTTCATGGTAGATGATAAGGCAACACTCCCAACATTAGGGGAGGGGTCAGTATTTGAATATCTTGAAGAAGAAGCCACCACATCTAACCCTACTGATGATGAAGGGTATTCCTGTGGTAAGGAGGTATTGATGGATTAAGAATCAACATCTTTTCCTTCCTCTAATATTGCTACAAATTCAGCAGGTGAAATAAAAACATCTCCATTCAAGCTTCCATCATTGCTTGGTGTGTCAATAATTTCTCCCATGTTATCAAGCTCAATTTTCGTAATTTACATTATGGAAATTATTGGATGCTTGCAGGGATTTGACTTAAAACTTTCAACTTGATTGATGGGTAAAACATAATCTGTACTCAAATGTATGAATGGATTTGCTGGAATCTTTTCCAGTCCATTTGGAGCATTAACTCTGGTTATTTTCTTAGTCATGGACTTCATTCCTTTTGTGTGATAAAACTCTGCCTCAATATATTGAGATTCACATGTTTTTAACGGAGCCTTGTCACCATAAAATGTTCTAATTTGACCATTGAAACAATATTTCATACATTGGTGGTACGATGAAGGTATGGCTACATGTTGATGCAACCAAGGCCTTTAGAGCAGAATATTGAAGGCTGTGTCCTGATGAACAACCATGAAATCTAAATTTGACACAAGATCTCTAAAATGGGTTTTGAGTGTAATTTCTCCTAGAGGTTATTGTTCATTCTTGTCATATCCTTGCAACATTAAAGTTGAAGGAGATAAGTCAGATTCAGTCAGGCCTAATTGACGAAGTGTACGAATGGGAATGAGGTTGACCCCAGAGCCATTATCAATGAAGGCTCATCGAATATCCATGTCATTGACCTTTACAGATAGATAAAAAGTTCTGATGTGTCTATTTACCACATGGTCTTCATCTTCATCTGTAAAAGATATGACTGCATGACATTCTATAGAATCATTCTCTATACGGTAAACTTCAGTAGCAACAAATTTAGTTTCAAATTCTTGAAGACTTAACAAGGCCTCAATGAGTGCTTCTCGAAGATCTTTTGACAGATTCAAAGCATCCAAAATTGATAACTTAGACATTACTTGGGAAAATTGTTTCAAGACATCATACTTTCGGTCCAAAGGTCTGTATTTCCCAGCATGGAGATGTGGTTTTTCAGGTGATTTGGAAGTTTATGATTCTGTTGTAGATGTATTCTGTGTTGAAACAGAAGTGGGAAATACCATTGACTTTGGAAAATTAGATTGACTAGGTCTATTCATCTGCTGAGAAGAATATGGTGTAGATTTTAATAGGTCCTCCAGAATAATTGTGCCAGAACTAGACTTGTTTTTCATAGAAGAAACTCCTTGTTCTTGTTGAGTTCACAAAATGGATCTTCCAAGAGTTTCTGCTGCATATATGGTTTGAGCAGGGGTAGAGTTAAAATGATGATTTTTGGAATTCCCACATCTTCCCCTGTATCCTCAACCTTGGCCTCTTCCTCTAGTTCTCCAATTAGGCACAAGAAATTCCGGATCAATACAATTAGAATCACCATTGGCATAAGGATCTGTTAAATGGATAACATTAACAGAACCAAAGACCAATTCTTCATCTAATGAGGATTCTACCTAACAAATTATTTTTGGTTGTACCATTTGGTGGGGAGGTGCCCATGATTTTGAGATAGATGGCATGAAATCTACCAGGGTTAAGGACAACTTTGGCCTTGATGCAAGCTCATCTTCTTCTGAATGCTCTTTAACCTTATGATCACCTTGTTTCTTTGAGTAACGAACCTTTGATGAAGATGGTTTTGCTGTGGTAGGAGTGGTAGAAGACACAATTGATTGTTTCAACTGTGTTCATAAAATATCATGAGTTCGGTTGATCATTTTTCTGATAATCCAATCATCATATTTTTTCACATTTTTACTTTTAACCTCTTTCCATTATTCTTCTTCCTCTGGATTGGTGGCAGTAACACATGCTACTTGAGCTGATGAACTTTTCAATTTCACTTGTCCAGAGTCTACCATCTTTTGAATTTTTTTTTGAAAATAAAGCACTCCTGAATGGGGTGTCCCAACATCTGATGAAAGGGACAATAATTCGGACGATCTTCATCTCCATATCTATTTGGATTCTTCAGCCTTGGTAACTGAACCAAATTGTTTTCTAAAGTTGAGATTAAGTATCCATGAAACTTCTCATTCATGAAATAATAGATTTTATTCTTTAATTCCTCAAACTGTTTCCACATTTGATATATTTGATCATCTTTATGAGGTGGTCGTTGCTACTAATGCTCAGGAAGTGGAGAACTTCGGTATGATGAAGGTCTTGAGGTAGAAGCAGGGAGAGGTGCCTGTTTGAGTGTAATTGTATCAACTTCTACCTTTCCTATTATCCTTCCTAGAACTGATGTAATTACACGAGTTTTATCCCTAGTCTCTATAATAGAGTCTTCTATCTGCTGAGTGATTGAAGTAAGGTCTCAAAACCCTCCTGTGTATTTCACAGGGATCAATGGTGTGCATAATTCATCACACAGATTTGCCACACAGATTTGCAGCAACTATTATTGAGTTAGTTCTAAACTTAAGGAATATGTTAATACCTTCTAACGAGAAATGAAATCCGAAATTCTTTCATTTTCCCTTTTTTTACAATTGGTAAGATAAAAAACTGTTCTCTTTGGTAATGTTGAGCTAAATTGAAGAAGGATTTCCTGATGGAGATCTTCCCACCTAGTAATTGATCGAGATTGCAAACTTGTATACTAGACAAAAGCAGGTCCTTGTAATGACTGCACAAAACACCTGAGATTAATTGTTTCTTTTTGTTGAGGAGTTCCCATCATAGGATCACAACGAGAAATAAAATGTGTTAAGTATTGTTCTGGATCTCCCGAACCATTAAAAATTTGGAATGTGGTATTCAAAAAATTTGATGGGGGAGGAATTTCATCCACCCATTTAGGGTAATCTTTCTTTTCCGGTTGAATTGGTGCACATAGTTCCTCCATAGATTCCAATCGAGTCGTTAATGCCTCAATTGTGTTCATAATAATTTGGGGAATATTTGGATAAGCTGGATTCTTTACAGGCAATGCCACTGGAACTTGAGCTGGTGAAATAATCAGTAAGACCACTGATGGTGGTGCTGATATCTGTCTTGGATAACCCACAGAAATAGGTCTATCAGGATGTACATGATCCTATATTTATTGTGTACCCAATGGAGGGAATTCATTATCTACCTCTGTGGTTACCAAAAATCCCCTTTACTGAGGAGCTACTATAGGATTTTCAAGTTGAGGACTTTCCTGGGGATACCATCTAGAAGAAATGCTGTTTTGAAGTAACTCCGTGTTGAGTCTTTTCAACTCCTTCATTTCCTCTTCTTGCTATGAAAGTTTCTCTTCAAGTGAAAGATATTGAACTTATCCAGTGGAAAAGTGAGATGCAATCTGACTTTTTCCTTTCCCCTTGTTGGATGCCTTTCAGAGAGGGGGGAGTTGGTTATTTGAAGGCATACATAGATTCTGGGTAATCCTTTGATTTCCTGTATGAACACCTTCTTTATTTGCCTCGGTGTGTACTGCATTGTGGAAAAGAACTTCATCTTCTGATTCCCCTGAACTAGACTTATTTTTTTGAGGATCTTATACAATGGTATTGATAACATTCACTGATGCATAATGTATTAATGGCATTCTGTCAGTGTTTTTGGTAGATCATCTCCCTTTTTGTCTTTCACAAAACTCCATTCTCTTATATGAAGAATCCCCTGGAACTGTTTGGTGGATAGTAACATAAAGGGAATCATTGTATAGTTCAGTTGTACACTTTCCTTGTGGATTCTTCCCTAATAAGGAGAAAACTAACTTCCATTGAGGAGGGAATTGTAGATGCGAAATAGCCCCCAGTCTTGCAGGCTAGGGTTGATCCCGTTCTTCTTCTTCAAATCTTTGAACATTATTCAATAAATTTGAAGGTTGCATTAAATGAGCCCCCAGCCTGGAAAGCTGGGTTGATTATTGAACTGCTATATCTGAAATTCATGCAACTTCTCTTATGATTTTGCGGGTTTTGGTTCAGACATTAGCTGGATGCATCATCCGACAATTACTTACATCACCTGTTTTAGAAGACTGCTGTGCTATTTCGGAAATTTTCATCCTCTGACACCTGAAATCCTCTAAACGTGACGCCTGCTCAATATTATCATAGGCTTGATGTATAATTAGTTCAACAATTCCTTTTCTTTGGGTCTGATTCTGATGAGAACTGGTTGAGGCCTGTTCTTGAGTGTACATTTGATTACACACAAAACCCATTTACTGTGGCCGACCATGGGTAATAACATTGAATGAGACCACTTTTGGTGGACTTTGCTGATTTTGGAGCGTAGTGAAATGCAATGCTCCATATTCATCCAATCCTCTAATGCAAACATTAGATGGGGAATCAGAAATTAATTTGCGTAGCCTCTTCAGAGCATCGAGACATGCACGCTGAAGATTTCTCTATTTTTTTTCAACAATTGGATGTTGGGAAACTGAAAGATATGCCAAGTCAATTTGACACTGTAACCCTTCTATTACCTTTATATGATTTTTATATTTATCATATAGTAATACTTTAGTTTTTAAATGACGAAGAGTTTTCCATAAGTTGAGACGAATGTCATGAATACAATCTGTTGGACTCACCTATTTTGATAATCTCAAATATGATTAGATATGTTTTGATAATCCCAAATCATGATTATCTATATAATAATTATGTTTCATAACTATGCCTTCATGTTCTAGAGTTATTATGGATGTCAAAATAATCATATAATATCATTGAATATATTAATCAATGATTATTTATGTTTAATAATGATGAAGCATGATATTAAGTCAATCTGGAACTAATATGCATAGAACAATTACTTTGTAAGAATTTAAGTTCTTAAGTCACTAATAGTTATAAGTCTGACTGATACTGACTAGCTCACTGATACAAGTTCACTATTCGAAAAGTCCACCAATAGACTAAGTCCACTGATAGACAGGGTCACTGATATACAAGTTCACTGATACAAGTCCACTGATACAAGCTACCGATAGAATGGATCTACCGATAGAGGAAGATACTGATAGAAAGAGCTACCACTACTGATGATAACAAATACTGATGGTGAGGAAGAGCTAATGACAGAAGTCTACCGATACATAGAGCTACCGACATATGGAGCTACTGATACATGAGCTACTGCTACAAGAGCTACCGTTACAATTATACCGACAGAGAGCTACTGATGGAAGATGACTGTTAACCAGTCATTGTTACTAAAACTCTATACTTTGTCAATATTATTAATATAATTATAACAGTAATATTTTTCTAATTCAATGAAACTACTATTAATTAATGTGGGTTGTTGGAATGTCAGGGAACCGTACCTCGTACCTATAAAAGGTAATCATTCCCATTGCTGGAGCTCAAGGAATAAAAGGAATATCGAGCTACTGAAGAAGATAGAGATATATACATAAGGAAGAACATAATACATATACGAGATATATACAAGAATATACACACGTACATGCAGAGAAGAACACTCGAAGAACTCGAAGAACACTCATACACATCAAGAATAGAAGTTCAAAGAGTAGGTTCAAGTGCTACAAATAATACTCTCACATTCAAGCTGAACACCTGTACTGGAAGTGAAGGAACAAAACCATGACACTCTCTTTTCTATAAAAATTCTAGAGAAGGACTCAAAGATTCATCTGCTTCAATCCAAAGGAGTCCAGATCTATATTGACATCACACAAGAGAATTCTAAACTCATCTCCTTATTATTTCTCTACTGTGATCATTTTTTTATTACATTACGAGCAGTGTGTGCTTCTGTCTATTTGGACACACACTGAATCCTAAGATGAACTGGAGGATACTGAAATCCTCACACCAAACTCTTTATACCTTTTTGTATCCCACGTAGAACTGTGGTAGAGGTATGAGGACCTGGACAACCTGTGTTCTATTGTTGTTTGTTTCCCACGTAGAACTGTGGTAGAGGTCTGAGGACTTGGACAGTCTGAGTAATATTGTAAACCCCGATCTAGGGTGTGGATCAATGTTATATATAAACAGTTTGAGAGGACTAAGTCTCAGATTGAGACTGAACCTCTTGGTTAAAACTACTGTGCATATTATTTTAGTTTAAACTATTTTCAATATTCCGCTGCTAATTACTTTGAAAATAAAATTTATTTTAAAGTAAATATGATAGTTGAACTAGCAAGTGTTTTTAATTATTTCTAGATAGTACGTTAGTTTCAAAATCTAACTTAATCTTCAGATTAATTTAACTGAGAAATAATAAATCTTTGAGAAACTAATTGAACACTTACAATCTTTATAAATTCACTACATTTTAACTTGTCTTATGAATTGGGAGATTTTAATATAAATCATTTAAATAGAAATTTTTAATAGGTAATCAATTCATCCCCCCTCTTGAGTATCCTCTAGGACAACATTTGGTATCAGATGTAATAGATAAAAGGTTTTTTTTCAAAACACTCTGTTTGTGAAAAATTTTCAACTTTGATTTTAGTTGTATCTTAAATATCTCAAAATTTCTGTTAATTCTAATTTTTTTATCTTTATATATCCTTTTAAAACTTAGTTATTATGGATAACAGATTAGAAGGCGTAGCTAACAATAGGACACCCTTCTTTAATGGTGTTATTTATGCCCAATGGAAAATAAAAATGAAAATCCATTTAGAAAGTATGGGATTTGACATCTGGACTGCTATAGAGACTCAGTATAAGATTATAGAAACTATTAGAACTACTTGGGATGAACCTACGAAAGCTGCCTACAATAATAATTGTAAAGCAATGAATACCATGTATTGTTATTTAGGAGATGAATAATTTAATCAAATATCTGCTTGTAAGACTGCTTATGAAATTTGGGTTACTTTGGCTGTTTCCCATGAGGGAACAACCAATGTTAAGAAAATGAGACTAAATTCATACACTAATAAGTATGATAATTTTAAAATGAAATCTGACGAATCTATTTCTAATATGTATCTCAAGTTTAATGAGATAGTCAATACAATGATCTCACTGGGAAAAGCTATTCCAGAAAAAGAGAAAATCATGAGGATACTGAGATGCCTACCAAACAGATGGAGAGGAACCTCTGTCTCTATATGATAATCATGTGACATTGGAAAGCTACCTGTTAAGGAGCTGATTGGAAAATTGATGATGTATGAAGAAGAGATAAAAGTGAATAAAGAGGAAGATGTTGAACCCAAGAAGAAGTCAGTGGCATTCAAATCCACTGCTTCAAAGATCAAAGACAAAGAGAAGGTTCAAATAACTGAAGAAAGCTCAACTAGTGAAAATTTTGACTCAGATAGTGATGAAGAGATGGCTCAGATATCCAGGAGATTCAAGAAATTCTATAGAAAGAAGAAATTCTATAGAAAATATGATTATAAGGGTAAGTATGATCAACGAGGAAATTGGAGTAAAGACTGGAGGAAAACTGATAAAGATGATAGAATAGTTTTCTATGAGTGCAAAAGAAAAGGGCATGCCAAAGATGACTATCCAAAACTGAAATTTAAGAAAAAGTATTACTATAAGGATAAGAAATACAAGAAATCCATGAAAGCTATATGGAGTTATTCTGAATATAGCTCAAGTGGATTTGAAGCTTTTGACTCTGAAGAAAAGAATCATTCCAACATGTGTTTCATGACTGAAACATCTAAGGTAACAATTAATTCCCCTATGCACAATGATTATTATTTTGGGAATGAAAGTGATTAAAATAATGATGATAATATGTTTAAATCTGAATTATTTGAATACTATAATATGTTAGAAGATACTTGTAATGAGTTGAAAGATAAGTACAAATAATTAAAGAAGCAGTATTCCTTGACTAGTATTGTTAGTTCTGATCTTAGTATAGAAAAGGAAAAGAATGTTCAACTCTTGAAGGAAAATACTGAACTCAAATTGTCTAATGAGAAACTTAGAAAAGACTTAGAGAAGTTTATAAATGAAAAAACTAATCTCACTCAAATGATTGGAAAACATGTTTCATAAAAGTATACTACTGGTATAGGTTACTATCCTGGACAAAGAAAGATTATTAAAAATAAATTCATTTCAAAATCTGGACAGCATGCTGCTAGTTCAAATTTTTGAAATTATTATACTTCATATAGCTATTCAAATTCTTATAGACCAAACAATGTTTATTTATTAGAATCATTTGAATATTTTAATTATAGGAAACCCATTAGAAAAATATGGGTGCCTAAAGTTTTACTTGCTAACCTTTTTGGACCCAAGAAAATATGGGTACCAAAATTATCTTTTGTCAAAATATTTTTTGTAGGAAACTTGCTTGAAAAGTTCCTGTAGGAAGATATGGTATTTGGATAGTGGATGTTCAAGGAATATGGTAGGAGACTACTCATGCTTTAAGATCTTAATCAAAGTTGATGGAGGAAAAGTCACCTTTGGGGATAACTCAAAAGGAAAAATCATCATCTTAGGCCAGATTGATAACACTGATTCAATTTTAATTTCTAAAGTAATATTTTTTGATGGATTAAAATACAATATATTAAGTATTTATCTGTTGTGTGATGATGGATTTAATGTAAAATTTGAAAATTATTCATGTAATGTTTTTAATTCTAAAAATGTTTTGGTATTTACTGCATTAAGAAATGAAAATCTATATGCTGTAGATTTTAATTTTTTAGATAAACAAAATGTTACTTGTTTAAATGCTTTTCATAAAGAATCCTGGATATGACACAAAAGATTAAGACACTGAAATGTTCATTCACTCAGGAAAATGACTAGGAAAGGTTTAGTTATAGACCTGCCCAAA
Organism: Viscum album; assembly: GCA_963277665.1. Lineage (NCBI taxonomy): Eukaryota > Viridiplantae > Streptophyta > Magnoliopsida > Santalales > Viscaceae > Viscum > Viscum album. The sequence continues at coordinate 1,070,256,289 of OY728139.1, read as the reverse complement.
ATAGAATTCCCAACAGATAAAGTTTGTAATTCTTGTCAAAAGGGAAAACAACATAAAGTTTCTTTCAAATCAAAGAAATAAGTTTCAACTTATCAACATCTCAAGTTGTTTCATATGGATTTATTTGGACTATCTAGATTTTCTAGCTTAAATGGGGAGCAATATGTCTATGTACTTGTAGATGACTTTTCTAGATATACATGGGTATATTTTCTAGCTCACAAAAGTGAAGCTTGTTCTTATTTCATTAAATAATCCAAGTCTGTAGAAAACATAAGTGGACTTAAGATTAAGACCCTGAGAAGTGACCATGGTCGTGAGTTTAAAAATCATGAGTTTGAAACTTATTGCTCACATAATGGCTATAGTCACAATTTCTCTGCCCCCAGAACACCTCAACAGAATGGTGTAGTAGAAAGAAGAAATAGAACACTTCAAGAAATTAAAAGAACTATGCTTAATGAATATGATCTACCTATTTACTTTTGGGCTAAAGCTATCAATACAACTTGTTATATTATAAATAGAGTCTTAATTAGACCAATTCTCAAAAGGACCCCTTATGACCTATGGAATAATAGGAAGCCTAAGGTTAATTACTTTAGAGTTTTTGGTTTCAAAGTCTTCATCCTCAATACTAAAGATAATATTGATAAGTTTGTATCCAAAAGAAATGAAGGAATATTTCTAGGTTATTCTATATCTAGAAAAGAATATATTGTATTTAATAAGAGGAACAAATGTGTGGAAGAATATGTACACATAAAATTTGATGAAACTGATGCACATAAACCTAAGACCCCTCTTGAAAATCTTGAATAAGATATGTCAATTCTAAAACTTAATAACAAAAATAGTGAACCTATTATTAAGACAACCAGTTCTGGAAATTTTCCAGAACCTATTTCTATTGAACCCGAACCTGAAATTTCTATCCCTACCTTTAATAGACCAACTAGGACCCTTAAAAACCATCCTTTAGATGCTTTAGTAGGAGATTTAGATAGAGGAACTCAGACTAGGGCTTCTATAAGAAATCAGGTTGAACATCAAGATTTTATTTCACAGTTAGAACCTAAAAATATAAATGATGTCATCAATGATGAATTTTTGGGGATGGCTATACAAGAAGAATTAAATCAATTTGAAAGAAACAAAGTCTGGGAATGAGTAGATAGACCTAAGGGCACTTTAACCATAGGCACTAAATGGGGTTTTAGGAATAAAGTTGATGAGTATGGAAATATAGTTAGAAACAAGGCTAGGTTAGTTACACAAGGATATATCCAGGAAGAAGGAATAGACTATGAGGAAACCTTTTCACCTGTAGTGAGGTTAGAAGCTATTAGGATTCTACTTGCTTATGCTGCTCATCTGAATTTCGAGTTATAACAAATGGATGTTAAAAGTGCTTTTTTAAATGGTTTTATAATTGAAGATGTTTTTGTTGAACAACCACCTGGATTTACTAATGCTCATTTTCCAAATCGAGTTTTTAAACTTTCTAAATATTTGTATGGTTTAAAACAAGCTCCATAAGCTTGGTATGATAGACTTAGTAATTTTCTTATTTCAAAAGGTTTTATTAAAGGGATTTCTGATCCAACTCTTTTTATTAAAACGATTTCCAAAGATTTTTTGATAGTATAAATCTACATTGATGATATTATTTTCGGATATTCTAAAAATGCTTTGTGTATTGATTTTTCAAAGAGTATGAAAATAGAATTTGAAATGATTTTAATGGGAGAACTCAAATATTTTCTTGGATTTCAAGTTTTTCAAAATGAAAATGGTATTATTTTAAATCAAAGTAAACATAAAAAGTATATTTTAAAACGTTTTGGTTTGGATAGTAATAAGGAAAGTGACACACCTATGAGTACCACTTGTAAATTGGATGTAGGTGAAACTGGGAAACCAGTGGATCAAACCAATTATAGAGGTATGATTGGGAGTTTACTTTATCTTACCACTAGTCGACTAGATATTATGTTTAGTGTGTGTATGTGTGCAAGATTTCAATCCAATCTAAAAGATTCACACTTTCTTGATGTTAAAAGGATTTTTAAATATCTTAAACATAATACTAATTTAGGATTATTTTATCCAAAAGGACAATCATTAAATTTTATAAGTTATTCAGATTCTGAATTTTCCGGTTGAAAGTTAGATAAGAAGAGAAATTCTAGAACATGTCATACTCTAGGTAAGTCCTTAGTATCATGGTGTAGTAAAAAGCAGAATTCTATTTCATTGTCTACTGCTGAAGCAGAGTACATAGCTGCTAGTAGTTGCTGTGCAAAAATTCAGTGGATGAAACACTCTATTGAACTATGGATATCAATTTAGACATGTATCTATAAACTGTGATAACACCGGTGCAATCAACATTTCCAAGAATCCTGTGTCTCATTCTAGGACTAAACACATTGATTTAAGACATCAATTTTTGAGAGATCATTATCAAAAAAGTGATATAACTCTTGAATTCATTAGCACTGAACATTAGTTGGCTGATATATTTACCAAACCTTTAAATTCAGAGAGGTTAAATTACATTAAACATGAATTAGGAATGATAATTTTTTTCCTAACAGTTTAAGGATACCTCACTGGTATGAACCTCACCGTTAGAACCTCACTGTTAGTGGACCTCACTGTTAGGAATCCTCACCGGTATATGTTACCACTAGTTTGTGCTGTTTTAAACTTCATGTTTTTTTGGACGCCGGAATCTGTATCATTTGTATTATATTTATTATGTTTCATTTATTTATTTCTTGATTACTAAATGATTAACCATTAGTCTTAACCTCATTTCAATCCACCTAACACCCTTTACCTTCAAACCTTAGCTCCCAAACCTTCGTTTCTCTCGAACCTTAAGCCTCACGATTCACAGAATGACAAGAGTGAAGAGATCGACAGTCAGTGAAGAGGGTGATGAGCCGAATGCCAGGAGGCTCAAAGGAGAGTCTAGTGGTGATAGTGAAGTAAAGAAAAATATAAACCCACATCTCATAAAAATGGAATTAGTAGTTGAGAGAGAGAAATGCGCGGAATGGTTGATGACTAGTAAGTCATTAATTTTAAGAGTGCTTAAAGAGAAGGAATGGGTTGAATGCTTCTCAAACAACAATGGGACATATTATCCTAAGTTGGTTAAATATTTCTATGAGTTTATCAAATTTGAAAAACTGGATAATGAGAATTGGGTCTTCTCATTTTTTAATGGAAATTAAGTTTCATTCTCCTCAGTGGAATGGGATGATTGTATGAGGGTACCCCATGAAGGTATCTTCAATTTTTATTCAAAATATGTACAAATAGAATATATGACTAGGCCTAAATCAAAAACAAATGCCTTGTTCTTTTCCAAGTTGATATCTTTAATGCTTAAAGTAAATGGAATAATTGGGTCTCAAGATGAGACTGTAGTTGTGAAGGACAACTACTATATCACCAAAACTATTTGCAAATACATGAAGATTAACTAGAACCCATGGAGAAGAAAATGGGTCAGTGATGATGAGAAAGTTTATGATAAATTTAACCATGTTGAGCATCCAAATCAGACAAGAGATGAGAGAGATCTAGGTCTAGGACCTGATGAGGAGGAACCTCAATACAATGATGATGATGCTGAGGATGATACCTATATAGAAGATGGAGGGGATCCTGATTTTCCTCCAAGCCCAGCTATTGAAAAGGTATCATATGGAAAGGAAAGTCCACCGGTGACCCTATCTAGAAAGGAAGCAGTTCTGGGAGAGAGAATTGTCGAAGAAACCTCTATGGATGAGGAAGACCTACCTAGATCAAATCGTGAGGTGACTGCTCAATATTCCCGTGGTAGTGATGATAAAGAAGAAGAAGTATCTAAAAATGGAAGTACCTATTTAAGTCTCAGTCCTCTGATTGAGAGCTCTATTATACCTGTTGAGGAGATTCTTGAAGTGGACAAACCAGTACCTATTGCTAATATACCCCAGCCTGTGCCACTTAGTTTGGATATAAATATGGTTGTAAATGACTCCTATAAAGAGGAGATGGCTGCAGTTGGTGCTGAAGAGGAGGAAGCTCTACTTGAGGGGGAGCAACCTGTAAGGATAGGATCAGTTTCTGTGACCTATGAAGTGGAAGATTGGTCTGTGGATATAGGATTTGTTGTATTGTGTAACGCCCCGACCCCAGTTACCCAGATTCGGTGTATTATTACATAACATTGGCATGATCACAAAAGATCAAGTCTCGAAAGACCAATTAGTTTAGTAGCCTTGGAAACACTGGATACATTCATAAATGTTACATTACATCATAATGTGAAAAACTACAATAACATAATATCCATAGTCCACACTCATATCCCCTTCAGACTATCCTTGCAGGTCAGTCATAGAACATTTATTCACATCCTGGGAAAAATAAAACATAGAAAGGGGTGAGCTCAGATGCTCAGTAAGGATAACAATATAGCGAAAACTTTCATAAATAAACATAAACATTTAAGGCAATGTATAACTAAAACAAAAAACTTTTAAACTTGAACTTAAGCATAATATGACAAAAATAAAATGAAATAATTCCATTTACTTATTCACATGGATATTCTACTAGTCGAATAATCACATGAAATATCAATAACCACATTCATAATAATGGAATGCATAATGCCAGACTATCATAACCACATATTCAAGACCTTGTGCCAAGACTACAAATAAGATTTTTTCAAGGCCTTTTGCCAAGACACTAGTTTGTATCATGAGACCTACCGATGCATCGAGGAGCTATAGCGGGATTCACCCGTTACTTATTAAGTCTAATGCATTCCTTAAATGAAAAGGTTTAAACATATCATAAACAATGCCCAAGAACCATAACATAATCGTATCACATAAAACATGCATAAAGGAAACATAACATTTCCACATTTCAATCACAAGATATAAATACAACACATTAATATAATCAAAACATTATAAAAGGCATTTTCAATACCAAAAATAAAATAAAATTAAAACTTGGTATTTATTTTTCATTTTAAAAAAGTTATGGCTTGTAGAGGAAGCCGAAACTCAAATAATGGTCACGGCGGCGGAGAAGTCATTGTCACCGCATACGTAAGAAAACATTCCTTTTTTCATTTAGTAAAAACACTTCGTATAGAAATATTCCTTTTGAATAAAAGTAAAATTCAAAGGGTTTTGTACACCGTATAAAAGAAAGTTGCGTATAAAACAAAATATGCCTCAATGAAAGGAGATTGAGACGAAGTCCCTTCCCTTGTGTCCGACTTGAATCGATCGTTCTTTAATCTCCTAAATAATAAACTAGAGTTAATTTATACTTGCTTAAAAACCCTTTTCAAGTTCATTATTTCTTTTATATCACTTATTACCATGTTATGAACATTATGTAATTATTTATGTTAATAACGGTCGTTTTGTCGATCTTTGGTACTTGAGTAAAAAATAAACTTCTTATAATTACCATTTGTTTATGCGGTAAAATATCCATTATCTTTAGAATTATATTCATGATGTAGATATCATATATATGATATATATCCAGTATATAAATGCATTTATAATATTACATAACATTTAGAGGTAATAAATGAAATGCACCGTTCATGGAGACGGTAAGTCGTACGTACGCATGAACGCTACTTTCATTTCTATTTCATATTTAATGGAATGAAATCATAATTATATAAAGGTATATTATAATTAATTTATAATATAATATATAATATCATTAAATCCATCCTTTATACATCCCACATATGACATTAATGATTCAAATCACTTTGAGGGGGCAGTAGTCCGCACTTCCTAAAATGAAATTATCGCGTTTACCCATAATGGAAATCATAAAGGTATGACATAAATGAAAAATAAAGAAGCATAAATAAAACATAAACATAATATATATCATATATATAAATAGTTTCATCATAATGGCCACCATGAGAGGTGTTAAAAGAAGATTGAACAATCATCGTTTCGTGAGGCACTAATTCGCCACCCACAGAAACAATATGTTATTTAACCATTAGAAAAAGGTGTGTGTAAGTGTAAATAAATTCCTTCTCATAACAACATACTAGTATATTGAAGATAATGGTGTTTTTACAAAATAAATGAATAAAAAGAGTTTAAGGGGTTGGAGAAGCAAAATAAAACAAAAGAACATAAGAGAAGACATTGCCTTAAAATTGGGTAAATCTTTTTGATTTGAGCCAAAGGCTTCCTTGGGAAGACTTCTGACCAACGTGATGCTTCTAGGAGTAAGAGAGTTAAGTTGAGAGAGTATTTGGGTAGAGGTTGGCCAAGCCAAATGGCTTTGATGGTGTGAATAAGGTGGTAGAGGTGGGGGACTTTTATAAGAGGAGAGGAGGGGCACTCTTGGAAAGTCATGAAATGTTACATTATTATGAAATGATTTTCAGATTTTAAAGGTCCCACAATGATATATTTTCAGGATAAGGTTCTGAGGGTTCGAAATCCACCCATACAATAGGATTTATACAAGTGTAAGTCTTATATTTTACCTTATCTTTTCATTTTATTTAAATCGTTCATTAATGAGGTAATCGCTGCATCATCATGGTGTCATAAATAAATTTATTTATTTAATGCCTAAAAATTATAAAAAAATTACGATGATTTGGAAAATCTTTTTAAATTTACAATGGATATTTATAGTTGAAAATATAACTTGTATAACCCCTTGTAAAAATTGTTTTAGTAAAACAATACATGTTTGTGACATTTTTATTTTTACTTTAAATAAAAGGTATTAATGTCATTATCTTACACAAGTGGCTCCATGGGGTCACAAAAATCGTCCCATGGTTTGTCTTGGTTGGCCATGACTCATCCAATAAGAGTAGGACATGTTTCAATATATTTTTATATTCTTAAAATATCATTTTTACCTTAAATTACCCTAATTACCTCTAATCGCGGTTAATAAAACTAAAAAGTTACTATTCACCAAAAATTATTTTCATCCCATTGAACCACATTTTACTTACTAATTACAACCATGTATGTAGGATTTTTTGAAATTAAATTCACAGAAGCAATAAAGTTTAATTTTAACAAAAAATTAGTTTTTTAGCTACCGCTTAGTGGTTTAACTATTCATCAAAAAATTGAAGCTTTTCAGAAAAATACCAAAAATTCACCCTAATATATATTTGATATTCATAATTCAAAAATTATGTATATTTTAAAAAATTAAAAACATATAAGTTCAATTAATTAATTTAATAATTAATTCCCGCTATCACAACAAATAGCGTGTTTTTAAGAAACAATATATATCAAAAGATTGACAATTGTTTCTATCCAATTTCAAAGTGAAATTAATTATAATGACCACAATTGGATAAAATGGTAAAATTATATTCTAATTATACTTTAAAACCACTCAATAGTATAATTTATCACTATAAATTATTTTTATTAAAAAAGTTGTTTTTAAGTATTTTTCACTATTCATCGAAAATTGGAAGTTCTCAGAAAAATACCAAAAATTCAACATAGGCTAATTTCAATATTCCGAATCCAAAAATGAAGTTAATTTTGAAATATAAAATTTATATAATTTCAAAAAGTGGGTATTACTATTCATAACGGCTACTTTGATTGGTCGTGGTGTGTTAGAATCTCGAACTTGCGTACAATGCAAGCTACTGCATTATTAAAAGAGAAGCGTACCATGGAAGCTTAGGGTGTTACATTCTACCCTCCTTAAATAAATTGCGTCCTCGCAATTTGAAAATTTTCTTCGAAAATAAAAGGTTGAAAATAGAAAATACCTTTGTGGAAAACCCACATCGGAAATAAGGTTAATAAAATTTTGCCTTAATAAGAGGGAAAGGGAAATGAAAAAGTCACCACCAAATTATGATCTCGATTAGGAGAACATTGGTGGAAATTAGAGACATATAATTGTAGAAAAAATGTAAATATTTGTAGGGAGTGATTGAGGTCATCAATCACAAACAAGTGTAAAATTGAGGGCCTCAAAGCCTTTAATCTATGTTGATTTAAAATATCATCAGTTCAACAAAACATAAGGTATTAGGATAACACATTTTTTTGTTTTAATATCCCTTTCCTAAAGTTTAAGAATTAATTTATTCATAGAATAAGATATATATATATATATATATATATATATATATATATATATATATATATATGCTTGACAAGTAGAGTTTGAACCTTCAACTAATTTCTACCACAAACTCATCTTTCACTCAAAAAGATAATAGAACTCAAAAATATTATATTTATCCTAATCGTACAAGGTTAAAAATATTAACACATACCATTTAGATTAGGAAAACTATTTTGTAACAACCATGCACTTCCTGTAGGCTAGTGGTAGGTAATAAAGGCCTGTTTCACTATGGTTGTGGGTTCGATTCCTGCAGCTTTGTCCGACACGACGGGTTATCCCCCAACCTACAAGTTGTCCTTTTCCTAAAACTATAGTATTATAATATTCTAAAACTAATCTTCAAAAATGTTTTAAACTTAAACAATACTATCCAAAGTTAAACTTAATCCATTCCAACCTTTATAGTTATCCAAAATACCTCTGTCCAGACTTTCTCTAAAAGGTCTCTAAATTCCAAAATCAATTCATCAGATTCCCCAAACAAAGTAAAGTTTTTCTTATTGTCACATACTAAAAATATGATTACCTTCATCATATTAAAACCTTAATGAAAACAAAAATTACTTCAGTACAATCCTTATATATATTTCACATTATTCTTATAACCATAATATAGTTCTTGAGTCCAAAAACACAAATACAATAATTATTCAACCTCATTTGTAGTAACAACATAAGCTTGGCCTTGATCCCTTGGCCTTTTCTGAGGTAAGTTTCCCTAATTATTAGGACATTCATTTGCATAATGACCCATTTCTCTACAATTGTAGCATTCAACATTGATAGCCTCTTTCTTTCCCTTGCAATCACGAGCCTGGTGACCTTTTTCTCCACATTTATAACAAACTCCCATTCCTTTTAGGCAAGTACCGGGGTGATTCTTCCCACAAATATCGCATAATGGAAAATCATTCTTTCCCTTTTTCCCTTTATCTATCTCTTGTTCCACCAGTATCTTCTTCTCTTGCTTTACTTTGTTATCATAAGACTTAGAGAATTCCTTTTCTGTCTTGATAGCACACGAGACTATATCTTCGTATGTTGAGAAAGATTGTGATACTAATGCTCGACAGAGAAATGGTTTTAACCCATCAAAGAAACGATCAATCTTACTTCTTGGGTTATGTATATAATCTGCAGCATGCCTCGCTAACCTTGTAAAGTTAGACTCATACTTTGCGACATTCTCATCCTCCTTTTGCCTCAAACTCAGAAATTTCCTTTCCATATCTTCTCGATGGTCACGAGGAAATTATTTTTCTAAGAAAATCTCTTTGAACTCCCTCCATTCCATACTTGATAATTCTTCATCTTCCTTTGTATTTTGAATCAATGACCACCATTGATCAACATCTCTAGTGAGGTGGTAAACTGCCATGATAACCTTTTCCCTTTCACTACTTCCCAAGGCATGGAATATTTTCTCTAAGGAATTTATCCATTGCTCAGCTACTAAGGGATTTTTACTCCCATTGAATGTTGGTGGTTGTTACCTCATGAAGCGATCTAACATTGATCCTCCAAGTTGCGGATCAGGGTGCTCCATACAAGCAATGTTATTATTCATAACCTGAGTGAGTTATCCCAGTATAGTGATAAGATGATTAGCACCAGTTGTATCACCAACTCCACTATAATTATCTTGAGCAGGAGGGAAATCCCTACATGGATTGCGTGCATTGATACGATTTCCATTCCTTCCACTAGGCGCCATTTCTAAACAATGGCATAAACTAGACCAGTTTATGAATCAAAATACATAATTGCATACTTGTAAAAAACTTAACATAAATTGAATAATTTATGGATATAATCCATAATCATAAAAATGTTTTCTTTGAAGAAGTATATACTCATAAACCCTTCATAATGGTTTGTAAAGAAAATGAGAATTATCCTAAGCATATCCCTCGAGAGTGTCATAACCAAGAGTGCAGCAAGGCCCGTTGTCGTGCACCGGTTCCCGTTCGAGTCTAGCTCAAAGTGGTGTTTTCGGGTTTTACCCCTAGGTACATCTGTGCCAGATCCGCATCTACCTGATCGTATCTAGATAGGGATGTATTTCTCAAAAAACTCACAAAATATCTATAATACCAAAATTCTTGGAAGTTATTCTATACTAATCCTCAAGTTCTATCATAGGGATATGTGATCTAATCATAGTTTTTCTAAATCTAGCTTCCAAGGTTAGTACTAAACTACCTCTGATACCAACTGTAACGCCCTGAACCATGTTACCCAGAGTCGGTGCATTATTATGTAACATTGTCATGATCACAAAAGATCAAGTCTCGAAAGACCGATTAGTTTAGTATCCTTGGAAACACTAGATACATTCATAAATGTTACATTACATCATAATGTGAAAAACTACAATAACATAGTATCCATAGTTCACACTCATATCCCCTTCAAACTATCCCTGCAGGTCAGTCATAAAATATTTCTTCACATCCTGGGAAAAATAAAACATAAAAAGGGGTGAACTCAGATGCTCAGTAAGGATAATAATATAGCGGAAACTTTCATAAATAAACATAAACATTTAAGGCAATGTATAACTAAAACAAAAGCCTTTTAAACTTGAACTTAAGCATAATATGGAAAAAATAAAATGAAATAATTCCATTTACTTATTTACATGGATATTCTACTAGTCGAATAATCACATGCAATATCAATAAACACTTTTATAATAATGGAATGCATAATGCCAGACTATCATAACCACATAGTCAAGGCCTTGTGCCAAGACTACAAATAAGATTTTGTGAAGGCCTTATGCCAAGACACTAGTTTGTCTCATGAGACCTACCAATGCATCGAGGAGCTATATTGGGCTCCACCCGTCACTTAATAAGTCCAATTCATTCCTTATATGAAAAGGTTTAAACATATCATAAACAATGCCCAAGAACCATAACATAATCGTATCACATAAAACATGCATAAAAGAAACATAAAATTTCCACATTTCAATCACAAGATATCAATACAACACATTAATATAATCAAAACATTATCAAAACAATTTTCAATACCAAAAAAAATAAAAGTAAAACTTGGTATTTATTTTTCATTTAAAAAAAGTTATGGCTTGTAGAGGAAGCAGAAACTCAAATAATGGTCACGACGACAGAGAAGTCGTTGTCGCCGCACACGTAAGAAAAAACATTCCTTTTTTAGTTTAGTAAAAAAAATTCATATAAAAAGATTCATTTTGAATAAAAGTAAAAGTCAAAGGGGTTTATACACCATATAAAAGAAAGTTGTGTATAAAACAAAATATGCCTCAATGAAAGGAGATTGAGACGAAGTCCCTTACCTCGTGTCCGACTTGACTCGATCATTCTTTAATCTCCTAAATAATAAACTAGAGTTAATTTATAATTGCTTAAAAACCTTTTTCAAGTTCATTATTCGTTTTATATCACTTATTACCATGTTATGAAAATTATGTAATTATTTATATTAATAATGGTCATTTTGTCGATCTTTGGTACTTGAGTCAAAAATAAACTTCTTATAATTACAATTTGTTTATGCGGTAAAATATCCATTATCTCCAGAATTATATGCATGATGTAGATATCATATATATCATATATATCTAGTATATAAATTCATTTATAATATTACATAACATTTAGAGGTAATAAATGAAATGCACCGTTCATGGAGACGGTAAGGCGTACGTACGCATGAATGCTACTTTCATTTCTATTTCATATTTAATGGAATGAAATCATAATGATATAAAGTTATATTATAATTAAATTATAATATAATATATAATATCATTAACTCCATCCTTTATACATCCCACATATGGCATTAACGATTAAAATCACTTTGAGGGGGTAGTAGTCCGCACTTCCTAAAATGAAATTATCGCGTTTACCCATAATGAAAATCATAAAGATATTCCATAAATGAAAAATAAAGAATCATAAAGAAAATATAAACATAATATATATCATATATAGAAATAGTGTCATCATAATGGGCACCATTAGAGGTGTTAAAATAAGATTGAACAATCATCGTTTCGTGAGGCAGTAATTCGCCACCCACAGAAACAATATGTTCTTTAACCATTAGACGAAGGTGTGTGTAAGTGTAAATAAAATAATTCTCATAAAAACATCATATTATATTGAAGATAATGTTGTTGTTACAAAATAAAGGAATAAAAAGAGTTTAAGGGGTTGGAGAAGCAAAATAAAACAAAAGAACATAAGAGAAGACATTACCTTAAAATCGGGTAACTCTTTTTGATTTGAGCCAAAGGCTTCCTTGGGAAGACTTCTGCCCAAAGTGAGGCTTCTAGGAGTAATATAGGGAATTTGAGAGAGTATTTGGGCAGATGTTGGCCGAACCAAATGGCTTTGAAGGTGTGAATAAGGTGGTAGAGGTGGGGGCCTTTTATAAGAGGAGAGGAGGGGCACTCTTGGAAAGTCATGAAATGTTACATTATTATGAAACAATTTTTGGATTTTAAAGGTCCCACAATGATAAATTTAGAGTATAAGGTGATAAGGGTTCGAAATCCACCCATAAAATAATATTTAGACAAGTGTAAGTCTTATATTTTACCTTATCTATTCATTTTATTTAAATCGTTCATTAATGAGGTAATCGTTGCATCATCATGGTGTCATAAATAAATTTATTTATTTAATGCTTAAAAATTATAAAAAATTACCATGATGTAGGAAATACTTTTATCTTTCCAATTAATATTTTTAGTCGAAAATATAACTTTTATAACCCCTTGTAAAAATTGTTTTAGTAAAACAATACATGTTTGTGGCATTTTTATTTTTACTTTAAATAAAAGGTATTAATGTCATTATCTTACACAAGTGGCACCATGGGGTCACAAAAATATTACCATGGTTTGTCTTGGTCGGCCATGACTCATAAAATAGTATTAGGACATGTTTCAATATATTTTTATATTCTTATAATATCATTTTTACCTTAAATTACCCTAATTACCTCTAATCGTGGTTAATAAAACTAAAAAGTTACTATTCACCAAAAATTATTTTCATCACATTGAACCACATTTTACTTCCTAATTACAACCATGTATGTTGGATTTTTGAAATTAAATTCACAGAAGCGGTAAATTTTCATTTAAACGAAAAATTAGTTTTTTAACTACCACTTAGTGGTTTCACTATTCATCAAAAATTGAAGTTTTTCATAAAAATACCAAAAATTCACCCTAAGATATATTTGATATTCCTAATTAAAAAATGATGTCTATTTTAAAAAATTCAAAACATATAAGTTGAATTAATTAATTTAATAATTAATTCCCGCTGTCACAATAAATAGCGTGTTTTTAAGAAACAATATATATCAAAAGATTGACAATTGTTTATGTCCAATTTCAAAGTGAAATTAATTATAATGACCACCATTGGATAAAATGGTAAAATTATATTCTAATTATACTTTAAAACCACTCAATAGTATAATTTATCACTATAAATTATTTTTATTAAAAAAATTGTTTTTAAGTATTTTTCACTATTCATCGAAAATTGGAAGTTCTCAGAAAAATACCAAAAATTCAGCATAGTATAATTTCGATATTTAGAATCCAAAAATGAAGTCCATTTTAAAATATAAAATTTATATAATTTCAAAAATTGGGTATTACTATTCATAACAGCTACTTTGTTTGGTTGCGGTGTGTTAAAATCTCGAACTTGCGTATAATGCAAGCTATTGCATTATTGAAAGAGAAGCGTACCATGGAAGCTTGGGGTGTTACATATTGGGACTAGACTATCCTGATTCTGATGATGAGACACCCCTTAGAAGGCATCTTGTGTGTTATGATGTTTTCTTATAGGAAGTTACTGCTCAACCAGTAGCTCCTCTAGCTCTACCTGAAGACATTGTGAGAAAAGGTGATCTTGAGGCACTGAAATCTGAATTGAAAACCTATTTTTTTGAAGAGCTAACTAATATGGAAAGTTCTTTGGTATCTTCTCTGAGAAGTGTTTTGTCAAGTGCTGTGACAGAAGTGATGTATGAAGTAAAGAATGTCAAAATCAAGTTAAAAGTTTATCAGAGGCTGTTGACTCTCTAAGAAAATATGTTGCTTCATTTGATACCTTCATGATTTCTAAATCTCAAGTTGATATTGACATAAACTAAATTCTAAGTGTAGTGAAACTGTTTGTGGACGTGTTTAAAGATTTTAAGAGGACCATAAAAATGCATGTCAGTACTCAGGATTTTGTTGTGAAAATTTTGATAAGTAGTTTGTATCAGTCTTTCAAAGAAACAGTAGCTTTTACTGTAGCACCACTTGGTGCATCCAAAGTATCAGTTGACGTGGAACAATTTAGATCTATGCTGAAAGAAGAACTTGGTCACGTTAGTACCAATAGCTTATCTGATTCTTAGGTGATTACTACCACCAGGGATATCAGAAAAATATTCCAAGATTATATGAGAGATGCTACTGCATCCCAGATGGAAATCAAAGACAAAACTGATTATTATTTTCAGAGAGTGTACAATAAGCATATGATAACCAATCATTTCAAGATACTATTAGAGAATCTGAAATTGACCCCAGTCACTCAATCCTTCAGAGAATAAGTTAGTAAGATTAGGGAGTTGACCCCTGCTTTAGACAAATTTATGGAGAACAAGGACGATTTCATCTTTGCCATGGAGAGAGGGGGAGGTATCATTATGGATTTCAGGAATCTCTTACTTCCATTCCTGCATGTGGATAATACACCTATCATCATGCCTCCTGCCTTACCTGCCACTGGTTCTACTGGTTCCGCACCTCAAATGACTCCTGCTCAGGAAATCAGAAGCCTGACTCCTATGATCACACAGAGGAGTACTCATTATAGACCTGGCAGTGTTTCAGTATCTGAACCACCTTTGATAATTACTGGAGTACCCAAGCCTACATCTCAACCTACCCAACCTCAGTCCTCTGATCTTAAAGGGAAATCCAAAGTGGACATCCAGGAGGTTGATTGAATGAGGCTAGAGATTTTGATAGGAATCTTTGTACTTCTTGTATTTCCTTTGTACTATCTCATGTAACTTTGTTATTTGAAATGAAAATGTATTTTTTCTCTATTCTTCTTTTATGATCTGAACCATTGTTTTTTCTCTTTTTACTAATCACAAAGGGGGATAAAAATTATAATATGTGTATTTGGGGAAAATAAACATTCTATTTCTTTTTACTATTATGTTTTTCCATAGTTTAACTCTGATACGTTTGAGAGTGATGATATGAACACACTGAGAAATTCCATTATATGTCTTTTACTCTGATTCATTAAAGTTTATTTTGGATTATAATGCCATAATTTGTGATTATCAAAAAGGGGGAGATTGTTGGAATCACCTGTTTTGATAATCACAAATATGATTAGATATGTTCTGATAATCCCAAATCACGCTTATCTATATAATAATTATGTTTCATAACTATGCCTTCATGTTCTAGAGTTAGTATGGATGTCAAAATAATCATATAATATCATGGAATATATTAATCAATGCTTATTTATGTTTAATAATGATGAAGTATGATATTAATTCAATCTGGAACTAATATGAATAGAATAGTTACTTTGTAAGCATTTAAGTTCTTAAGTCACTGATAGTTATAAATCTGAGTGATACTGACTAGCTCACTGATACAAGTTCACTGTTCGATAATTCCACCGATAGACTAAGTATACTGATAGAAAAGGTCACTAATATACAAGTTCACCGATACAAGTCCACTGATTCAAGCTACTGATAGAATGGAGCTACAAATAGAGGAAGATACTGATAGAAAGATCTATCGCTACTAATGATAACAACTAATGATTGTGAGGAAGATCTACCGACAGAAGTCTACCGATACATAGAGCTACTGACATATGGAGCTACTGATACATGAGCTACTACTATAAGAGATACCGTTACAAGTCTACCAACAGAGAGCTACTGATGGAAGATGACTGTTAACCAGTCATTGTTACTCAAACTCTATACTTTGTCAATATTATTAATATAATGGTAATGGTCATATTTTCCTAATTCAATGAAACTACTATTAATTAATGTGGGTTGTTGGCATGTCAGGGAACCGTACCTCGTACCTGTAAAAGGTAATAATTCCCATTTCCATAGCTCAAGGAATAAAAGGAATATCAATATACTGGAGAAGATAGAGATATATACATAAGGAAGAACAGAAGACGTATACGAGATATATACAAGAAGATACACACGTACATGTAGAGAAGAACACTCAAAGAACTCGAAGAACACTAATACACATCAAGAACAGAAGTTCAAAGAGGAGGTTCAAGTTCTACAAGGAATACTCTCACATTCAAGCTGAACACCTATACTGGAAGTGAAGGAACAGAACCACGACACTCTGTTTCCAGAAAACTTCCAGATAAGGACTCAAATCTTCATTTGCTTCAATCCAAAGGAGTCCAGAGCTGCATTGACATCTCACAAGAGCATTCTAAACTCATATCCATATTATTTCTCTACTGTGATCATTTTTTATTACATTACGAGCATTGTGTGCTTCTGTCTGTTTGGACACACATTGACTCCTAAGATAAACTGAAGGATACTAAAATCCTCACACAAAACTCTTTATACCTTTGTGTATCCCACGTAGAACTGTGGTAGAGGTTTGAGGACCTGGAAAACCTGTGTGCTGTTGTTGTTTCTTTCCCACGTAGAACTGTGGTAGAGGTCTGAGGACCTGGACAATATGAGTACTGTTGTAAACCCCGATCCAGGGTGTGGATAAAAGTTATATATAAACTATTTGAGAGGAATAAGTCTCAACTTGAGACTGAACCTCTTGGTTAAAACTGCTTTTCATCTTATTTTAGTTTAAACTATTTTCAATATTTTGCTGCTAATTACTTTGAAATTAAAATCTGTTTTAAAGTAACTTTGATAGTTGAACTAGAAAGTGTTTGTAATTATTTCTATCTAGTAAGTTAGTTTCAAAAGATAACTTAATCTTCATATTAAGTTAATTGAGAAATAATCAATCTTTGATAAACTAATTGAACACTTAAAATCTTTATAAATTCAATACAGTTTAACTTGTATTATGAATTGAGGGATTTCAATATAAATAGTTTAAACAGAAATTTTTAATAGGTACTCAATTCACCCCCCTCTTGAGTATCCTCTGGGAAAACACAATCTTATGTCATCAATTCTAGAATATCAAATTGAGAATTTGCTGAAGGCTAGAACATGACTGGTATTTATCCTTTAGCTGATTATTTCCTCATGTTCAACACGTCTTCATCATCTTCTACTAGAGGTTTCTCCACTTGGTCTGACTAAGGTGGATGCTCTGCATTAGAGGATAAATGACCCAAGGGAGGTTCAGAGAATGAAAATTCCTTTAAGATGTCTTCTGATTGAGAAAGTGTTTCACCCGTAAATGAAAAGGCATCATACATGACTGGTCTTGTGTTTGAAAGTGCCTCGAGATAGGAGGGATTTCTTGTTGCTACATTGTCAATTATAGAATTGTTTTGACAATGTGAAATAATAATGCAGAGAGGAATTTTTCAGTGAATGCCATTATGGAGAGGATCACCATGATGGATTATAATAAGGGATAAATATTCTTTCTCGTTGGTATTTTGGCCACATGGAGGGTTGCCTGGATCTCATCCAAAGATAGAAACTCTGTATTGACCGAAGTTTCATGAATCAAGCCTTCATGATGAAGTGTCCAGTGAGAAACTTCAGAATTACAATTACCACTCCCAAAATTTGGTAATGAGAGGGTAGGATCTTGAGCAGCAATAGATAAATGTCTAAGAGCTTCAAGAACTCCAGCATTAAGAGGATCTAAATTACAGATTGACTCCTAATTTTCCAACGGTATTTGGTGATATTTATTCTTCAATGATCTCTTATACTTAGTTGGGGCCACTTGCTGGGAAAAGTGGTTATCATGGGTAGGTATATGTGCCTGCCTTGGATTAGTTACCGAAACAGACCGGTTACCTCCAATTGGAAAGGGTGTATGTTCCCGATCTTGTTGTCTATATGATATGGGGGAGTATACCCCGTGACCCTCCTAGATGAGAACAAAGGTGTGTATCTGCTCTGGGATGACATGCCAATGTATCATCCCATGTGTGGGGATAGATTTATATGTCTATTCCCCTAATACTACTGAAGTAGTTGTTAAAATATCCTGACATTCTTCCAGAGTATGGGTAGGGATATGAGTCTTCCATTTCACCATTGATAAGATATGTTTAGTGACTTCAGCGGATGGAACGGGAATATACATCCATTCCGTATATGGAGTAGGTGTATGTTCCTTCTCCTGTCCTCATTTTCCTGTCAACGAATTTTGATAGTTCTTATGAATAGGGGAAGAGAGTTGAGTCTTCTCAAAATTTGTCGTCAGAGATTTCTGATTGACTTCTCTGGGTGCTACCAAACAAGACTGTTGGCAGACTTGATGAACATTGGTAGGTGTATGTTCCTGCTGGATATTCTATATCAAGTATGGTTTATGGGTTTCCTTCAATACTGGAAGACAAGACTACTGACAGAATTGGTGATTGTAAATAGGTGTATGTTCCTCTTTACCAGTTGCCACCATATTAGATTGGTGGATCTCTTTAAATGAAGTCATACGAGACTAATGACAGGCTGATAATTTGTAAACAGGTGTATGTTCATGTTCACATTACTCCACCAGGTTTATCTAGTGGGATTGGTGGGTTGCTGTCAGACGAGACTGCTGAGCATCCAAATTAGGATGAACGGGTGTATGTGCCCGCTCATTGTTTTCCATCAAGTTTGATATATGGACTTCTCCGGTGGAGGTAGAGGTGAGAACTTTCTTCCTGTTAACCGGATGTTGTCCCTATAAATTCATCTTACGTTCCCGGGTCTGAGAGACCTAGGCCAAACATCTAGAGGCAACACCCCCATCATGTTGGGGATATACTACTGCATGATTCTGGTGGCGATTGCTGGTGGGAGTCCTCAGGAAGGACTCCTGTATTCTGGAATTGAGGCCTTCAGTGACCTCTTGATCCACCTACCTATAGTATGGGAGAGATTGATTGTTGTGTTCTAGGGATAAAGACCCGAAATAGTTAGAGATGGTGGTTGGCACAGTTTTCTTCTTGATCATTGGTCATTGTTGGCCAGATGATCGAGGATTATTGCTGACCTAGAGGGCCTGTCGAGCAGCCTCCAAAGTTGGGATTGTACCATGATGGAGATATTCCTTTATTAGCACAGTAGAGACCCAGATTTGAAGATGCTGGGTTAGTGATAACGTCCTTCTCATGGATGGATATCCAGCTTGAGCAGTAGTCGGGAAGTTCACAAATGTTGTCTTAGAGAAAGCCATTCTTTGGTTTGAAGGGAGTTCTATGGAAAACTGAGAAAAATGACAAAATTTATTAAAAAACATCTTTTCAGATGGATACATGCGTGATTAATCCCTTTTTATGGCCTTCCTTTATCAATTGATAGGGTCCTGACATGTGGGTAACATTATTAACTTGGTTAAGGATTCACATTGGGTTCACTATTTTTTGTTTCGTAGTTCCTTGAAACGTGTGTTCTAGATTTAAGAATCACTATTTCAAGGTAGTTTCCATTGGATTTATTCATGGAACCATAAACTTCCAATAGTTCTTTATCCAAAGAGGACCTGCTTTCCAAAGGCAGGCGTTCTTTAAGTTTTTAACTTTATGATACTTAAGAACGTGCATTGGTTGAGTGGATGGGAGGTCAAACTCATCACACCCTTTTGGGGGGAATTATTGTCTACTCCATGACTCTCTTTGTAAAATTAAAATATTTTCATGAATCCTTATTAATTCACCAAGTATATCATAAGTATACCTTGGAATTTAAAATCACTTATTATCATGTGTAAAATTTAGCATCATCAGTGTGCATTCAAGGTTCTTCATAAATGGAAACATCTATATGTATTCGAGTTTTTTTCCATTAATGGTATCCTCTAATATACCGATTAGAGATTCTTTTAATCAGTGTTATGATGATACTGGTTTTTAATCCACTCAGTGGGGAACTCTGGAATTTATTGTCATCCAGGGAGATGAAGGTTTGTTTTAATCTTGGGATCGTGCTCATAAAATTAGCTACCTACATATCATTTTGAAAGGAATCAGAACCCTCGTAGTTCGGTGCCACTTAATAGGACACACCATACCTTTTAAGGTCATGTGATAAGGACCTCTAAGTGGAAGGTGCTTAATTGAAACTTAGTGTGGGACTTATGCTGAAGCAACCCAAGGAACTTGGAAAGGATATGAGTTTCCAATTAGGATCAGACCCTATTAGGAATATGGCCCAAAGAAAACAGGGTTGATTTAAATTTTTGGGTTTGAACCTCAAGGAGGATTCCTATGTATCCCATATTAATGGGAATCAAAGCCCACGTAGTTCGATGAATCTCATAGGAGAGTATAGTCCTCTGAGAAAGATGAGTTTGGACTTACTTCCTGAAAAAGGATGTCTTGATGATTTGAGGGTTGAATTTGTGGCTTGTTTCTTAAGGAGGATGCCCAAATTGGGGGAATTAGGGTTGGATGATCTTAGGCCCTGAAAGGGATTCCTACGTATCCTGACTTGAACATGAATCAGAGTTCTCATAGTTCATTTGGTGAGTGTTTGTGCACATGTTGCAACCATCACATATCTCTAAGCCCACATGAGTCATTCTCGGTGTGAGAAACAAGAGGATGTAAAATATTCAACAATGAAACTTCACACTTTTCCTCCTCCGCTGATGGAAGAGGGCGCGTCGATCATGGAAGAGGGCGAGGTGACGAGCCTTCCCTATATTATTTTTACATTGGACAAGGGTCCAATGTAAGGAAGAAGGGGTGAAGGTGAGGAGATTATACCAGGATGGATACCCTGAAATTGGTTCTGGTTGGGGAGAGAGACTTCTCCTATACTTGCGTGGAATGGCAAGTGCGAAGTGTACCTTACCTACTGGAGACCTGAGGTCCCGGGTCACCTCTTTGAAAAGGGAAAGGCCGGTATCCAACCATCCTCCAAACCGAGAACTTCCCAGCACTATTTTTGGGAGAAAATTCAATGTGACTGCAGATATAAAAACCCACAAAAATCCCATGAATCTTAACCACATTGTGAAATGAATGTGAAAAACCTCTGACTACGAAAATACAAACCCAAATTGGAGACACACTGATGTGCCTTACCCAAAGGTTTGAAATTCAGGAGGTTTTGGTGGAGGCTTAAACTTATCCTCTTTTGAATAAGGGAACCAAGGAAGGTGATACCCTTCCATGGATGGATTTAAAGAAGGGTACTTGAGCTGGTTGCGTAGGTACTTCACGCAATTATGCCGCGTAGGTACCCCGCATTTCCCTATCATGCAGATGTGGTGCACAGATATACCGCGTAGTTCCAGCGTGCAGATACACTGCGTAGGTATGGATGAGGACTGAAGAATGGGAAGGACTTTAAAACATTCCTATCCCTTTTAATTATCCATTATTTTGTAGTTTAGAGAACTACCTAATACAATTTGAGAGATCTAGGTGAAAGAGCTACGCAATGGGATCTTCTGAGAGTCTTTCACTTTTTTTTCAGTCCAGAAATGGGGAGCCTAAGGGATGTATTTATAGGCACGGATGGGCCTGGTTGAAAAAACTTTTTCCTGTGAAGGTATTTCGCGCAAGTGTGCTGTGAAGATTCTCCACCTAGAGAAATCAAAAATCCTCTCATGCATAGCTTGGCCACGTAGCTCTATCATGAATTTGAGCCATGTAGCTCGATCATGAAGCTCCTAGATGTTACTATATCTCATAGAGCTTGGGAGTATTTGTTTATTTTTTCCTTGTACTCTTTGAATATTTCTTTGGGATTTGAAATATCCAAAGGTTGTTGATATTTTGGGTTCCTTTATCAAGTAGTGTCAACAATAATAAAACATAAACATTATTTAATTTCTTATTATCTGTCTTCTTAGTGTCCCTCTAATTCTTCTTATTACAAGTAATCACCTAAGGATATACATCAATGAATGGGGTGAGCTAAAATCCCAGTAAGAGGATGAATAATGGACATAAATCAATATGACATGATTGAGCATAATCATCATCATCATAACATAATCATAGTATTATCATCAACATTATGAGGGAAAAAATGGATAAAGACATGGAATGTGGCAATGAATAAAAATAAAACATCTTGTCTTAGTGTTCAAATAACACACATAGTTGTGAGTAAAGCTAACATCATGTTCACGCATAACATATGTGCATAATCATAACATCATCATTGTAAAAAAATATAGCATCACGTTCATGAATATTTCACATTATATCATGAGATACATAATATTACCCAATGCATTAGAGGTCTATATAATTCTGGGCCCACCCGTCACATCTAACATTTACATAATCATGCATGCCACAAAGAATGTATAACAATCGTAGTCATAAAATAACCTATTGAAAGGAATATGTTTCATAAGAATTTCATAATGAATAAATTCATGAATACACTTTGGGGTTCCAAAATGAAGAAGGAAAAAACATAATTGGTATAATAATCATCAATCTTGAGTGATTAAGAAACAATATTAAGAGGATTCAAGATGTGTTTTGGAAAGAAGAGTTCTTTTAAAAAAATTTATATTTTTTATAAAAACAAGTTGGAAACATGAATATCCTTGAAAATAAAATTCAAGAATAATGAAATTATATTTAAGTAAAATTAAATTAATATCCATACTAAAATTGTTGAGAAAGAGGGAAAACCCAAATAAAGAGAGTTGGGTTCGAGAATCCCCTTACCTTAGTTCCCGCTTTATTTCGTCACTTTTCCGCCTCCTGAATAATAAAATTATATTTATTAAAAAAATGATATAGAAGTGAATTATAGTCATTTATACAACCATTTATCAATTATAATCATTGTATTATATTTCTTAATTTTTGTTTATGAAATTGATGCATTTTGATATCATGTTTTCTTAAAATTTTCCTATTTTGCTTTGATTTTTCTATTTTGTTCAATGTAATTATTAAATATGTTCTAAAAGATTAAAATAAATATATTTATATATTTATATATGATAAATAATCTATTTTAACCATTCATAGGGTTGGTGATATGAAAATAATTAGAAACATCCCCGTTAGCGGTTAACCGACCATTATCGAGAACATTGTCCAAATATAATGAAAAAGATGTATATAACATAAATACATTAAAAATATAATTTTTATAGAATGTTAAAATGATTAATATAATGTTAAAATTATTCCTAATTAAATATTATAATATTTTATTTTGAAATAATTTTGGAAAAGAGAGAGGAGAATAATAAAACGAGTGAAGAGTTGAAAAACAAACTCTTTCTTCGATGTAGCTTCTCTTGTAATAGACTAGAACTCTTGATTTTTGGAGTTGTATTACTATAGAAAATACCTATATATTATAAGAGGATTAAGAGGAAATATTTGAGTAGATATTTGAATTTTTAATGGGTGGGAGGAGTGGTTTTCCAAGGGGAGTGAGAGAGGTTATTTATACTTGGAGTTGAGTATTTTTAGAATAAAATATTGAATAAAATAATATATCAAAGGTAAATCTTGTAATAGTAAATTTTTTACAATATAAATAATATATTAATATAATATAATGATTTTAAGACTTTATATCCCCTTTATAATTTAAATTCATTAGTTTATTAAAAATGATGGTGGAAAGAAAGTAAAATTGTTATTTTAAGGAATCACTTTTGACTTTAGGTTTTGGAAAGTTATTTTTAGGTTTGGAAATTAATTTTATCATATTTTAATGACTTATTTATGAAATAAAATATATCATGGCTGAACCTCAAGTTATATAAGGGATTGTTTTAGTATTACATCATGAATGATGTAATTTGAGTTACATAAGTTTTTTGAAAAACTATATTTTTACTATTCTTCTAGAAATTGAAGTATTTCAAAAAATCACCAAAAAATCACCTTGGGAAAATTTAGATGTTCTGATTTAAAAAATTATATTCATTTTATCAAAATAATTTCTAAAATAGTTAATTCTAATTTTTAATATAAAAATAATGATTTTTATAAAATAGTTTAAAATATTGTTTATTAAAAACGTGTATATTTTATTTGAGTTTTTAATCATGATATTTTTTTGAATTATAAAATTTATATTTACATAAATTAATCCTAATAAATACTATTTGTATCACACTTTATTATTTTTGGGTAAATTTACCATTTCAACGGTCACATTACTATTCCAACAGCCACTTTACCTCCTATAAATACTACTTCATTCTTTCACTCAATATTCAACTCAATTACTATCAATGTTCTATATTTATATAATGTTGTTTGGTTTAATAATATTTTACTTCTTCTCTATAGTTTTTTCAGTGGGGGTAATAATTCTAGTAGATCAAGGCGATCCCTATTTTCCCATTTCAACTTTTCTATTTTATTTTTTTGTCTAGTTGTAATGTTTGAAATTTTAATTGGTTTCATTGCTAATTAATTTAATAATATTTAGTAATGAAAAAATGTATTTGTTGGTTTAGCTATATCTTTTATGTGTATAACATTATATAATATAATACAACACACATTTATTCTAGAATTTGTAACTAATAAACATTGGGTCATTATACATAACCCATGCATGCTCATGAAAATCCATGTTGTGTACCATAAAATAAAAGAAGACACACATACCACAATGACTCATATTGATTACCCAACTTAATCCTAGTGCATCCAACCTATAATTAATGATTTTTATACCCTCATGTCCCAATGAGGTATACCACATTATTAATCCCATCTCATTAGATGCTATTATCAAGTGGTCCCACCCATATTCGTAAAGTATCTTCCATTAGAGTACCACTTGATCCATCAATCATCTAACATATATTAAATAAATAAAAACCTAAATATCATGATAAATAATGATCATATCAATAAAACAACAATGGATAATCAAATAGGTCCCAACCATCAATGCCAACCATCAAACGACAACAAAAACTCGAAGGGAAGTTAAAGAGAGCCAAAAGCAATAAATATCAACTAAAAACAACCCCATAATAAAAAATAGGAAAACAAAGAATGGATATAAACTGTATAAAATAAAAATCCCATCTCTCACACCCTTCCCCATTACATCTATCCAATCCTCATTGGAGTTGAAAGTCCCAAAGAGTCTAATGGATATATCGAGAGGGGGGTGAATCAGTGTAGCTCTCTTTTTAAAATTTTCTTCTTTGATATAAACCTTTATGGACAATTAAAACTTATATCTATTGAGTAGATTAAACCCAACCTCACCCAAAAGATATGAAATTAAAGAAGATAAAAATGAACAATAATTTTTACATGGTATAACCATAATGTGTGAGTCTACTCCTTGCCACAACATATTTTTATCCCTTTCTACAAATTTTACACTAATATAATATTAACAATACAGGTGTTTAAGTTAGTTATTATACTGAACCTATGCTTCCCAAAACATACATTTCCTTACAATGAAATAAAACTCCACCAGAAGAGACAGATCTTATTTTGAGTGCAGGTTTCTTCAACAAAAAATGTGAAATCCTAAAATTTGATCCAACAAGATAATATCAGGGAATCACATATCACTCTATTCTAGAAAAACCACTCTAGAATTTACCTGGTGAATAAACACTGAAGTTATTGGTTTTCCTAACTCACAGTATGTTGTACCCTTTGTGGATATATATATTATTCTTCAATCAAACTCATCATTGTAAGCTTAGGAAAAATAAATCTTTAAAACACTACAACCTCTTATTACAACATTAATATCTTATCTTCACAACTCTAAAGGCTCGAGTATACAAATTTTCAAAATTTACTCTACCTAAGATTCTATAAATTCTTCTTTTTATTCTCTGTTTCACCCATTCTCAAACACATCAGTGCATAACAATAAGATAAAATTTCATTCTTCTATATCTATCAAATTTTCATTAGCCTCGATACTTCTAAACATACATTTTTTCTTTCCATGATAAGATAATTTCTCTGTAGATTAGGATCATTAATTTATCATGTCTCTTTCATATACTTGAATTGGTATATTATAAGATGTTTTGAGACTACTGAAAGAAAAATATCATGAAATTAAATCCATTTTTATCAATCACGATACTCATAAAAATCTCACTTACCTGATATGAGGACTAGCCTCCCACATTCTCATGTAGTATTCTAAATATAATCTTATATTATTCTCATCAAATAAAAAAACTCATATACTCAATAAATCAAACACTTATTTCCTCAATTGAATCAACCTCAACTTACATTTATCACCAAACTGATCACACCATAACTGAGAAATATCACTTCCATTTTCTTCTTCCTTATTATGGAATGAAGTAGTTGGTTATAACATAAATAAACTCAAAACTCATCTTAATAAAATTACTTAGATATTATAAACAATAATTTTTTATCACAGTATGATTAGAATGTGATTTAGGAACTGAAGAACAAAAAATCATCATCCCATTCAAACATCTGAACTATTCTTAAAAATAGATAAAATCATTAATGTTCCATTTCAGAAGGTTGTTCTCAACTTTTTACCTATTCTCCATGATATGAGGATCATGTTATCTTCAAACAACTTGAGTCAAAATCAATTTTTTATGTTTTTATTAATGAGGAACATATATGGAATCATTAGGTATGATTTTATTTAGAAAAAATAATTCTGATTTTTTTTCATCTAGTAGAAATATTGAAAATATTATAATTATGATCCTAAAATAGCTCACATGATTTTTAGGTATATTAGATTCATGCTTACATAAATTCACAAATTACCCTTATAGTGCTTATTTATGTACTGAAAGACTCATTCTTACGTAGCCTAGAATGATGTTTATGCAGATGCAACATGTTGTTTATATAAGGCAGAATGATGTTTATGCAAGGAAGAATTATGGTTACATAGATACAAGATGATGTTTACATAGAATTTGTTTTCCTAAAATATTATACTTAAAAAGATGAAGAATGATGTTTATGTAGAACATACAATCATCCTTATGCAATCTAAACTTATCCAATTTTTTCTTGAACTCAAAAAATCCACAATTTTTTATATAAGTTCAAAACTACTTTAAACCTCTTAAAAAACTCCCCAAACACTATAAATATCCTACAAAACTTCAATGGATTAGTTTATAACTGTAAAGACCTAACCCCTATTTCCCAAAGCCTATGCCTTATTACATTAAATTGGAATAATTATAAAAAAGTCACATCCCAAAGGAACAAATAGTTTAGTATATTTGGAAATCCAAATACATAAATAAGTTCAACATTACAACTTGAAATGAAAAGAAACATATATGTTTTATTGGGAACATCCACAACTATAAATTCATCCCTGCAGGTCATTCATAATAAACTTCTTCATGTCCTGATAAAATGAAACATAAGAAAGGGGTGATCTTAGATACTCAATAAGGGTAATAAATATAGTAAAAGATATCATAAACATAAACATTAGTCAAGATGAATAACTAAAACACATGCCTTGAAAAATAAACTTGAACACATTTTGGTAGGAATAAGAGCTGAATAAATAATTCCATAATAAATCATAATCATGGGTATTCTACTAGTTTAATAACCAAATGAACATTCAATTACTAGTTTCATAATGATGGAAATTCATATTCTGGATATTCTGAAACATACCTTCAAGGCCTCATCCAAGACATCTAAAAATGATTAAGGCATTGGTCAAAACCATATCTAAAAATAGGAAAGGCCTCAGCCAAGTCTATATTCATTTGTCTCATGAGACCTACCGATGAATCGAGGGGATATAGAGGGCCCCACACATCACATAATAAGTCCAATGAATTCCTCATATGAATGGGGATAAACATAAACAATATATATACATTCATATTGAAACTAACATATGAAATATAAATAACTTTCCCCAAACATTAAGCATAAACACTAACCATTCGAAGTAAAATGGTGAATGGTTTTAAGATAGAACATCCATAGTTAAACTAATCATAAAACATTAAATTAAATATAGTAGATTATATCATAAATATTAATCCAAATAATACATAATAATTAACAGGAGTTTTGAAATAGATTAAGATACTCTTATAAAATCATCGAGTAATTCTTGAGATAAATACTCTTTCACTTTGAAAAGAAGAGTTATTTTGGAAAAGTGTTTGTATAAAACAAGAAATGAAGTAAGATAGTATTTTCATAATAAAATGAGTAATTTTAGAAGGATAATTTTTGAAAAAAACAGATTATAGAGTGCCCTTGAAAATAGGTAAGAATTTGAGAAATTCCCTTGAGTTGGGCTTCTATTTCTGTAAGAATTTTTGAAAGATCCTTTTAAAACATATAATTCCCATAGAAGAAAGAATGATTATGGTTTGTAAAAAAACATATAAAATTAAAAAATAATTTATGAGGAGTACATAAGAATAATCAAGAAATTATTTGGGATGAAGAAAGATAAAGAGTAACCTGAAAGAAAATGGAGGTTTCGGTAGGAAACCCTTACCTTAAGTTTAAAGGTGTTCCTCACTTGATCTTAATGAATTGAATAATAAAATTTAGGTTTATGAATTAATGAGTCCAGAAACTAATATATATTTAATTTATTAAGCATAACCTTATTAGGTTCATTCATATCCTTTTTATGGGTTAGGAGATTCAATTTCATTGTTTGGGAGTGTTTTCTTCCTAGGTTTTCATGACTGGTTTACTTATATTCATGTATGGATAAACATGTAGAATGAGAATGGTTTTACAGAATAGAAGTTATATGTAATTAGTGAACAAAAATAATATTACATGTTTATAAAATTCATTTGGTTATTAGGAGTGAAGATGAATCATTATATTAAACATTAATGACAATTGTTTTGGTTAATTGATGGTTTTTTGATAACCACGAACTCATTTTGATTTATAAATTAATATTATGTGTAAAAAAGGATTAAAAAATATTAAATAAGTTAAAATAAATATATTATATTCTGGTTCAACCATAAAAATGGTTTCTTGGCCATAATTTTAGATGGTAATAGAAATTGAAAACCCACCGTCCTTGAATGCAATAAATTAACACATCTCGGATGGTGTTTTCACTTCTAGTATAAAAGAAGGGGAAATGAGAGATGATGAATAATTATTACTTTATCATAAAAAAATTCCATTAAATGTATGGTATTGGAGTCATCAAATAATTTGGATGAGGATAGGTGAGGATAGAAAAAAGACAAAGGAACTTAAAAATAAAGTAAAAGAATTGAAAAGAGGAATTTACCTCTTGAATTAATCTTCCTTGAGAGTCTCTTTAGGGGAGAGGTTTTGGTATTTTTATGATACCAAGGGTTTCTGGACATGGTATAGGATCTTGGGAGTATATTTTAGTAGAATTTAGACTAGGCACAAGGCTTGAGAGGAGTTAAGAGAAGAGGGAGTGAGGGGGGTTTTATAGCGGAGGAGAGGAGGGTTTTCTCATTATTTTACTCATTATTTTATTTATTTTACAAAGAAAACCAATAGTATTTATTCTTGTGATAAATAATAGTAATATTTTCATGTGAGTTATAACAAATGGTCATTTACATCATCCATGACTCAATAATGATGCAGAAATTCACTTTTTTAGCATATTTTGTAAACTAGCAAATTTCACTATTCACCAAAAATTCAAGTATTTCAAAAAAATCACAAAAATTCACCCTAACCATTTTTAGACACATATAATTCAAATATGAACTCCATTTTTTAAAAATAATTTTTTTAAATATTATTAATTTAATTTTTAAGTAAAATAAAAAATTATTCAAAAATAAAAATTTTAAAACTATAATTCGCTTTATATCACCTTGAAAAATTAATCAATATATCATTATCTTATAACCTTAAGAAAATAAAATAATAATTGGTTTACTATTCATAAGGGTCATATTACTATTCATAATGGTATATTACTATTCACCAAAAATTAAGTTTGTCTTATCAGACTCTAAATATCTTACTGAACGCAACTGTGTATGTTGGTTTTTTCAAAATTCAAATCACAGAGGTGGAAAAATTATATTTACCAGATAGGTTATAATAAATTGGTGTTTTGTAGAGACTCAGTTTTTCATGTATTCAATATTAAATTTATTTTCAAAATCTTGGGGTGTTACAATAACAAATTCAATAATAAAAAATCCTTTTACAATTACTCCAATTGTATCGCCCCAGACCCACACTCTCATAATTCAGTGTGAATAAAAACTTTATTTACATACCAACTTTGAAATAAATGAAGCAACCCTATTTTAAGCATCAATATTTACCATATCTCTAAAAAATATTCAATCACAAACATTCAAAGGACCTTTTTGGTTTAGAGTTAGGAAAATATTTTAATTAACAAAGACTATTTATTTCTCATAAAATGGAAATTTTTACACTATATAAGAAACTACTTAATCCATAATAAGTCTTCAAAATCTCCCACAATATTCTACACACATGATAATATTATATAAATATAATTTGAAATAGTTTTCTATATAACCTAGGTAATTGGAAACATAATATAGGTGAGATCAAACACTTAGTAAGGGTAAACATAATCAATGAAAATCAAAGATCATAAGTGAGCATAAGATGACCATAAGATGAGCATAATTAATATAGAAGTAATAAATAACAAAAAAATAATTCCATGATAGAATGAAGCTGAAAGAAAAGTATATCCATGGATAATAATGGAAATAAAAAGATCACATGAATAATAATAAATAGTTCCTTAGTGATGAAATATATAATGTCAGGAAGATAATTCTACACACTAATCCAAGACATCATGATCTTAGACATCATGATCTTATTTACAAAGCCTTGATTCAAGGGAATATCATGTTCTGGGAAATCATACACCAAAATACCCAAGATAGTTTGTCTCATGAGACCCATAGATGCATCAAGGATCTATATATAGGAGGCCCCAACCATTTATAATTAATCCTAATTCATTCATCACATGAAGGAATAAATAAAATATACAATACATAACCAACATTCCTTAGTAATCAATAAACATATGTATTGAAATAACAAGGATACAAATTGTCAATATTTCTCTAATCAATAAATGGAATAGATTTCTATGAAATAATCACTCAAACTAACACTATAAAGAGTAATGGTATATGGTTAATTAATATATGTATGGACATTTAGGTTAATTACCTCTAAACAATGTAATGAAAAATTAGGTATTCATAGAGGAAAGATATTTGAAGAAAAATCATGCCTATAACAGAGGATGAATTTGGAAAGACAAAGGTAGTGATGAATTTATAAAAGTTTAATAACCCAGAGGAAAATAGTATAATAGGATTTAGAAAGTAATCCATAACAAATATATACACCATACAAAGTAAACAAGTGGTGAATATGAATCATATCTTAATGAAAAAAAAATTGAGATGCAAACACCATTACGATAATGGTAACATAAGAATCAAAAGAACATGAGATGAAAACCATATAATTAAAATATAATAAAATAAAATATATTCATTATAATTTAAGGATATAGGTCAATGAAAAAACTATATAAAATAAAATATGGAGCACAATATCAAACATGCCCCATGGAATTGAAATTAGGGATAAATAACACTTACAACATTTGAAACTTTTGAATCAAAACCCCATGAAGGATAAAATTTTGAATGAAACATCAAATACCATGAATAATGATAGGATAATGATATAAAATATTAAATGTACATTAGATGCACCATTTCAAAGAAAACATGGTGTATTATAAGAAATATGCCTCAAGGGGTGAAAATTTGAGGTAAGAAACCAATTTCAAGTAACATAATATTTGAGTTAATAATCAATTGATAATGTTGTTATAAGGAAGAATTATAGAAACCCATGAAATATTTAGGAAATAAAATATAAATTATTCATTATTTAGAATAAATAATGCTTGGAATAATAGAGTTCAATAAGAAATTTAGTAACTCAATGAACGAAAATTGAGTTTTTACAAACCCTTACCTTAATTCATAACTTACACTAAAGTGGTTGAATCTATTGTATAAAAAAATAACCATATTAATCACCTATTTAATAATATTTTTTCATATCTATAATATTTCATAAACTTCATTCATAATTATTCTCTACATGTATACTATTTAGTTATCATCTATTTTCAATATTAGGTGTGAGTAATCTTGATTGTTTTGAACCAGTATCATAATAACTATGTTGTTCTTCATTATTATCCCAAATTTTATCATTCCCAAATCATACAAGGTACTATAGGTGATGATTTATAATTATTTATGTTGTTATATTTTCATTTTATGGTAGTTTTCATTACAGTTCTAGTAGATGAAATTGGTGACAAGCATGCTTCAATGATTTTTAATAAACAAATGGTTATATCCTAATAAATGAGTTTAATATTAATGATACTATTCCTACAATAACCCTATATTTTAGAAAATATTTCTCTTTAAATACTTTAATTTCTTCGATAGCTTTCATTATATGCAACATTGTGTTTAAATGAACCATGACATACTATTAAAATATTATTATTTGTGATAGTTATTGTAACGACCCAAAGTGTTTCAATGGAAATTCCCTTCTTATAATTATGTCATAAAATCACATGAAAACACAAAATAATGAACTACTAAGTGATAAGTGACCTTTAAACATAAGTTTGTCACTTCTGTGTTTTGAATTTTGAAAATCCGACATACACGGTTGTGTTCAAGATGATTTTTGGAGTCTAATAAAACAAATTTTTTTTAGTGAATAGTAACCTACCCTTATGAATAGTAACATACCCTTATCAATAGTAATATGACCCTTATGAATAGTAAATCATCCAACATAAGAGTAACCTTACACATGAATAATTAAATAAAATTTAGACATCTTAGAAAGTGACAATTTGACCTTAGTAAACATTTTGGTATTTTGTAAGTCATAAATAATTAATTATAATTAATTAATTAATTTAAAATAATAATTATTTTCTTAAAATGTTTTCAATAATTATCAAATCAATTTCTTATAGTTTTTATATAATTTTATAATACCCTACGTAATTTTTGAAAGCACTATAAAATCAGTTTTAATTTTAAAAACTGTTTTTTAAGTAAATTATGATTTTAATTAAATATTAAATTAATAATATTTGGAAAATTATTTTTGAAAAATGGACTTCATTTTTTGATTCTACACGTCGAAAAATGGTTATGGTAATTTTTTGGGATTTTTCTGAGATACTTGAATTTTTGATGAATAGTGAAATACCATAATTTACAAAATAAGCTAAATAAGCTAATTATAGAGTTATGTGTGATATTCTGCTAATTTAAGCCCACTTGGTTCGGGATCACATGATAAAATTACTATTCTTGTTCATTCAAGAGTCACTATTCATTAGGGGAAATTAATAAACTAACGAATTTTATATTAAGGAAACCCCTCTCCCCTCCACTATAAAATCCACCCTTCACACCCTCATTTCCTCACACCTCTCAATCTCCAATCCTTCTATAAACTCTACCAAAACATCCTCCCTAGCCCCTACCCCACGTTCAAGAGCTTCTGGTCTCATCAAAAGACCAATACTAGATTCCTTAAGGAGGATCTCAAGAGGAAGATTTAAGAGGTAATTTCTCTCCCTCTTCTCCTTTAATTTCCTTTCAAGTTCAAGTTCGTTTCTTGATCTATCCCCACCTATCTTCATACAAATGGTATTTTAACTCAATTATTATACATATACTGTACTTTTATGATGCTAATGGGATATTATATCATCCAACCCCTTTCCCTCTTCCTTTTATTTTATTAAAGAGAACGTTGTTTGTGAGGTGTTAATTTATCACCTTCAAGAATGACATGATTTATTATTCCATTTCTACCTTCATATCTGTCATTAAACCATTTTTATGGTCGAAACAGAATTTTTTATACGTATTATTTCCTATTTGAAGTTTTTTTAATAACTTATGGCCATATTACTAAGTGATAAATTAAAACAAGTTTGTTGTGATCGAAAAACCGCCCAAATTAACCCAAATAATCATCATTTAATTCTTATCTAATGATTCATACACATGGATATAATATGATCCATTATAATATCATTCAATATCCTGTAATATAATTAATAACATTTAATATCAGTTCTGGATGTTTACCCATGTTCTACCCAAACTTCAATTTTAGAATACAAGTGAACCACTCAAGAAAACCATAAAAACAAACATTCCCGAATAATGTTTTTAAACCCTATAACTCATCCAAAGGCACATAAAATAACTTAATGAAACCATAATGAAACATATTAATGTACCCAAGGTTCTGGATTTCTAATTAATGAATATAATGTCATTATACAGGACATTAAAGAGAAGGAAGCATTCAGATACAAGGTAAGGGGAAATTCTCGAACCCAACTTCCATCCTTCGGGTTTTCCCTCTTTCACTCCATTTTTGATATGGTTACTCCTTAAAGATAATTTGTTCATAATTATCTTACCTTTTATGGGATATAAATGTCTTGTAACTAAGTTTATGTCAATCCAAATTTTTTCCAAAAGAACTCTTCTTTTAAGAACTCAACTTTTACCTCTCATTCATGGTTGATGGTTCTTATATCAAGTATGTTGTTCCCTATTTCTTTTGGGAACCCAAAGATTATGAATGTATTCTTATGAGATGAAAACCATTACTTACTATGGTTTTTTATGTTCATTATTGATATCTGTTCTATGTTTCATGCATGGTAATGATAATATTATGAGGTGAAAGGTGCGCCCGGAATTATATAGTGCAATATGAATGTTTGAATGTGACGGGTGCACCTGGAATTATACAGCACTCCAATGCCTTGGGTAAAGTGATGAATCTCATGAGTAAATTTGAGATGATGTGTGAAAAATATTCTTGATTGGTTCACAAGTATTTGTGGTAGTTAACCACTAAGACATGATGTTTCATTTTTATGCATTGCCACATTTCAAGTCTTTTATTTATGCTCCTCTCATATTCATGATATTTTTACCATGTTATGATTATGCTGACCCCATGCTATATTGTTATTATATATCCTCTTACTGGGCTTCTAGATCACCCCTTTTGATTTATATCTTCATGTGGCTACATGTACTAAGGAGAGGACAAGTGAAAATAAGAAGCTAGAGAAGAAGAAATTAAATAAATGATTATGCTTGATGTTGTATTTGTTATGTATGGTCCTAGTTTGACCAAGAAACTAAACCTTTGGATCCTCTTTGTGTAATACTATTATGTTATTTATCATTAAAATGATGTAATAGTAATGTAAGAAAAGGCAGGGTCACTATAGTTGGTATCATAGGCAAGGTTTAGTTAATTTGGGAATTAGGATTAGTGAACCCTAGAGAAAATCTATAGCATGAGACTAAGTACAAATATGCACACAAGAATATATACATAGTGATCCCATATGTTATTCTTTTAGTATAAATTTTGAAAATTAATAAGTTATTTATTCATGAATTGTTGACTTATGTTTTGTTCTAACATTTTCTATTTTAGAAAATGGTGGGAACTAGGAGAAATCTGGCCAACAACTCGTGCGAGGGACAATGTAACGATTGCCCGAATGACATCCCCAATGATTTGGGAGGTGGAGTTCAAAACTTCATGGAGATTCTTATCCAATTATCTCAGGTTATGAATAATAACCATAATAATGGGGAACAACCTCCTTCACCAAAGAGGGAGCAACTGGCTATCGAATGTTTTATGCGGCAACGACCACCGTCGTTTAGTGGATCTTCCGATCCACTAGTTGCGGAACAGTGGGTCAACTCCATGGAGAAGATCTTTTCTGTGCTTCACTGTTCTGAGACAGAGAAGGTGACTCTAGCCACTTATCGTCTAGATGGAGAATCTGATCAATGGTGGGCTTTGATTAAGAACACCAAGCCAAGGGAGGAAATTGAAGAGACAAAATGGTAAGACTTTAAGATAATGTTTCTTAACAAGTAATTCCCAAGAAATCTTCACACGAAGATGGAGAGAGAATTCATAGAGCTCAAGAAAAAAGAAGTATAATCTATCACAACCTATGAAGTGAATTTCACAAGGCTTTAAAGGTACACTTCAGGTTTTGTTATCAATAATGATAGCAAAATTGGTAGATTATTTAGTGGATTAAAACCACACCTTCAAAAGGCTCTTGCAATTCGAGACTTTGGGAGTTATGAATAAGTTTTTATATGTGCTCTCAAAGTGGAGATGAAGTTTGGAGAATGGTCCCATGGCTATGGGGATAAGAAACAAAAGATGGAGTTTCAAGCCGGTGGATCTAATGATAAAGCTGGGAAGAAAACTCAACGACCCACATGCCAAAAATGTGGGAAGTTGCACCATGGGAACTGACTCAAAGGGATAGGGAAGTGCTTAAAATGTGGGAAAGAAGGACATCATGATCAAGAGTGTAAAAAATACATGAAAAGTAAGGAGAATGTAGCGGAATAAAGGAGAGAACCACCCATGGTTCAATGCTACAACTGTAGGGAGATAGGGCACTATGAAAATCGGTGCACTAAACCTCGAGTTCTCGAGGGTAATCAGCGTCAGCAGCCACCAAAGCCAAAGGAACAAGGGAAGGCTTATGACATCACTACCGCAGAGGTGGAGCATGATAATGAAGTCATACAAGGTACACTTCCTATACACTCAAGAATGGAAAAAGTATTATTTGATTATGTTTTTACGCATTCCTTTATATCTTGCAAGTTTTCTAGAACTATAGAATCGAATCCCCAAAACCTTGAAGTAGAGATATCTGTAAAAACACCAAGTGGTGCAATCATTGCAACCCAAGTTTTTGACTCTTCTCCTGTTGGAATATGTGGGAAGATTCTTCCAGAAAATATCGTAATACTTCCTTTGGTGGAATTCGATGCTATAATGGGTATGGATTGGTTCTAATTATATAGAGCACAAATCAACTATTGGGAAAAGGAAATATCTTTTCATATTCTGAACCATCCCATGATCCTCTACAAATGAAAGGAAGATCATGAATCTCCTTTGAAAAATCCTTCAATGGTGTGGGTGTTGATTCCCTATGAAGAAGTATACTTCGCCCAAATGGTTGATTTGAAGGAAAGTTCCAACCTTGAGGAAACGCCCATCATGAGGGAATACGAAGATGTATTTCCCAAAGAGTTACCTAGAATTACACCGGATCGTGAGGTAGTGTTCTCAATTGAACTCATACCTGGAGCTACTCCTATCTCGAAGTGTCCCTATAGGATAGCTCCTATCGAATTGGAGGAGTTAAAGAAGTAGCTACAAGAGCATCTGGATAAAGGGTTCATTCACCCTAGTGCATCACCTTGGGGGTGCACCAGTGCTCTTTTGAAGAAGAAGGATGGAACAATGCGGCTGTGTATCAATTATCAGGAACTCAACAAGATCACCATAAAGAACAAGTATCCTCTCCCAAGGATTGATGACTTGTTCGATCAGTTAAGAGGAGCTCAATACTTCTCAAAGGTGGATCTTCATTCTGGATATCATCAGGTAAAGGTGATGAAGGAAGATATTAATAAGACTACCTTCCGTACAAGGTATGGGCACTATGAGTTTTTGGTGATGCCCTTTGGACTTAATAATTCCCCTGCAATATTCATGGATTTGATGAATAAAGTATTTATACATTACCTCGACAAATTTGTGGTAGTTTTTATTGATGATATTCTCATCTACTCCAAGATCAATGAGGAACATGAAGAACATCTAAGAATTGTGTTTGTGACATTGACAAAGGATAAGTTGTATGCCAAGTTAAGCAAGTGTGACTTTTGGATGAAACAAGTCACATTCTTGGGATGTGATCACAAGTGAGGGAATTTCTGTGGATCCTTCAAAAAAAAAGGCCATCGAGGAATGAACCAGGCCCTCTAGTGTCATAGAAATCCGTAGTTTTCTTGGATTAGCTGGGTACTACCAAAGTTATGTGAGAAAATTCTCACGATTTTCAATACCACTAACTAAGTTAACAAGGAAAGGGGTAAAGTATGTCTGGATGGAAGAATGTGAGGGAAGATTCAAGGAGCTAAAGAGAAGGCTGATCACTGCACCAGTACTCACACTACTGAAAAGTGGAGAAAGTTTTGTGATATACAGTGATGATTCAAAGAAAGGCTTGGGTTGTGTACTCATGAAAAATGACAATGTGACTACCTACGCCTTATGACAATTGAAGATCCATGGGCAGAACTACCCGATGCATGATCTAGAGCTGGCAACTATGATTTTTTGCCTTGAAAATCTGGTAGCACTACCTTTATGGTGAGAAGTGTGACATATACACCGACCACAAGAGACTAAAGTATATATTCACACAAAAGGAGCTCAACATGCGTCAAAGGAGATGGTTAGAGATAATCAAGGATTACGATTGATCTATTCACTATCATCTTGGAAAGGCGAACAAGGTAGCTGATGCTCTAAGTAGAAAAGAACCTGCTACTCTATCCATGTTGCGGATTGAGAAAGAAACTATCTTCTTGGATATGCAAAGAATGGATTTGTAAATCATAAGGGCAAGGGATAAATCCTACCTTTCCCAAATTATTGCGCAAACATCCATCCAGGAGAAGATTAAGGAAGCACAAAGGGATGATGTGGAGATACAAAAGAGGGTGAATGTAGTAAAGTAAGGGAATCTACAAGAGTTCCATATCGACGATGATGTTGTGATTCGGTTTGGAACGCGGCTTTGTGTGCCTTCATCACCTGGGATAAAGAAGGAGCTATTGGATAATGCACATAGCTCAACATTCTCTATCCATCCTGGGAGTACCAAAATGTACCATGATCTCCGAGAACACTTCTGGTGGGATAACATGAAGAAGAAGATTGCAGAATATATATCAAGGTGCTTGGTATGTCAGCAAGTTAAAGCTGAGTGAAAAAAGTCCAAAGGTATAATGCAGCCATTGCCTATACCCATGTGGAAATGAGAAAATGTTACTATGGACTTTGTCATGGGTCTCCCGAAGACGTCGAAGGGAAATAATGTGATATGGGTTGTGGTTGACCGACCACCAAGACTTCCCATTTTATAACTATTCGGGAAGATATATCGCTTGAACAACTTGCAAAGATATATGTGAAGGAAGTGGTGAGACTGCACGGTGTTCCACTCTCGATTGTCTCTAACCATGATCCAAGGTTCACATCTAAATTCTGGAGGAGTATTCAACATTCTTTGAGTATTGAATTAAATTTCATCATGACCTATCACCCCCAAACTGATGGCCAGTCTGAAAGAACTATTCAGATGCTTGAAGATATTCTAAGAGCCTTCTCTCTTGAATTCAAAGGTGGTTGGGATCAGCATCTCCCATTGGTTGAGTTCTCATATAACAATAGCTTCCACTCGAGTGTTCATATGGATCCAGATGAATCTCTTTATGGGAAGCGATGTAGAACTCCAACCTGTTGGGATGAATTTGGAGAAAGAAAGCTACTTGGACCCGATCTTGTTCAAGAGATAACAAAGAAGGTTCAAGTCATCCAGAAACACATCAAATCTGCTCAAAGTCAGCAAAAGAGCTATGCTGACAACCGTAGAAGGGACTTGGAGTTCGACGTTGGAGATAAAGTCTTCCTTCTAATATCTCCATGGAAGAGAGTCATGCAATTCGGGAAGAAAGGGAAGCTAAGCCCAAGGTATATTGACCCCTTTGAGATCCTTGAACGCATAGGAACTGTGGCCTATTGTCTTGCAATTCCACTAAATATGGCTTAAGTTCATGATGTGTTTCATGTATCATTACTGAGTAAGTACATACCAGACCCCTCACATGTACTAAACTCATAGGTGGTGCAACTGGAAGATGATCTCTCCTATGAGGAGCAGCCGGTAAAGATTCTGGATCGGAGGGATAATGTTCTACACAACAAGACAACCCATCTTGTCAAAGTGTTGTGGAGGAACCATAAGTTTGAGGAAGAAACTTGGGAACCAGAAGAGGCAATGAAGGAGAAACACCCTCACCTGTTTGTATAAAGTGAAATTTAGGGGGTGAGATTTCTTAAGTGGGGAAGAATGTAACGACCCAAAGTTTTTCAATGGAAATTACCTTCTTATAATTATGTCATAAAATCACATGAAAGCACAACATAATGAACTAATAAGTTCTAAGTGACCTTTAAACATAAGTTTGTCACTTCTGTGTTTTGAATTTCGAAAATCCGACATACACAGTTGTGTTCAAGATGATTTTTGGAGTCTAATAAAACAAAAATAATTTTTAGTGAATAGTAACATACCCATATGAATAGTAACATACCCTTATGAATAGTAATATGACCCTTATGAATAGTAAATCATCCAACATAAGAGTAACCTTACCCATGAATCATTAAATAAAATTTAGACATCTTAGAAAGTGACAATTTGACCTTAGTAAACGTTTTGGTATTTTGTAAGTCTTAAATAATTAATTATAATTAATTAATTAATATAAAAGAAAAATTATTTTTTTAAAATGTGTTCATTAATTATAAAATAAATTTCTTATATTTTTTAGATAATTTTATAAGACCCTACGTAATTTTTGAAAGTACAATAAAATCAGTTTTAATTTTAAAAACTGTTTTTTTAAGTAAATTATGATTTTAATTAAATATTAAATTAATAATATTTAGAAGATTATTTTTGAAAAATGGACTTCATTTTTGGATTATACACACCAAAAAATGGTTGGGGTAAATTTTTGGGATTTTTCTGAGATACTTGAATTTTTGATGAATAGTGAAATACCATAATTTACAAAATAAGCTAAATAAGCTAATTATAGAGTCATGTGTGATATTCTACTGATGTAAGCCCACTTGGTTCGGGATCACATAATAAAATTAATATTCTTGGTCATTCAAGACTCACTATTCCTTGTCTTAGGGGAAAGTAATAAACTATTGAATTTTATATTAAGGAAACCCCTCTCCCCTCCACTATAAAATCCACCCTTCACACCCTCATTTCCTCACACCTCTCAAGCTCCATGCCTTCTCTAAACTCTGCCCAAACATCATCCCTAGCCCCTCTCCCACGTTCAAGAGCTTCTGGTCTCATCAAAAGACCAAGCCTAGCTTTCTTAAGGAGGATCTCAAGAGGAAGATTTAAGAGGCAATTTCTCTCCCTCTTCTCCTTTAATTTCCTTCCAAGTTCAAGTTAGTTTCTTGATCTCTCCCCACCTATCTTCATCCAAATGGTATTGTAACTATATTATTAAACATATAATGTAATTTTATTATGATAATGGGATATTATATCATCCAACCACCTTTCCCTCTTCCTTTTATT
The DNA here is from genome assembly GCA_963277665.1 of Viscum album. Taxonomy (NCBI): domain Eukaryota; kingdom Viridiplantae; phylum Streptophyta; class Magnoliopsida; order Santalales; family Viscaceae; genus Viscum; species Viscum album. The sequence goes on along the minus strand of OY728139.1, from coordinate 1,070,214,541 downwards.
TTATTAAAGAGAATGTTGTTCGTGAGGTGTTAATTTATCACCTTCAAGAACGACATGCTTTCTTCTTCCATTTCTACCTTTAGATCTGGTCATGGAACCATTTTTATGGTTGAACCAGAATTTTTTATATGTATTATTTCCTATTTAAATTTCTGGAAATAACTTATGGCCATATTACTAAGTGATAAATTAAAACAAGTTCGTTGTGATCGAAAAACCGCCCAAATTAACCCAAATAATCATCATTTAATTATTATCTAATGATTCATCCACATGGATATAATATGATTCATTATAATATCATTAAATATACTGTAATATAATTAATAAAATTTAATATAAATTCTGGATGTTTACCCATGTTCTACCCAAACTTCAATTTAAGAATACAAATGAACCACTCAAGAAAACCATAAAAACAAACATTACCGAATAATGTTTTTTAAACTCTATAACTCATCCAAAGGCACATAAAATCACTTAATGAAACCATAATGAACCATATTAATGTACCCAAGGTTTTTTATTTCTAATTAATGAATATAATGTCATTATACAAGACATTAAAGAGAAGGAAGCATTCAGATACAAGGTAAGGGGAAATTCTCAAACCCAACTTTCATCCTTCAGGTTCTCCCTCTTTCACTCCATTTTTGATATGGTTTGTAACACCCGAAGGTTTTGAAAATTAATATAGAATAAAATTTTATAACATATCCATTAAAACACAACTCTGCCTCTTCAATGTTTTGAATTTCGAAAAATGGTCATCTAGAGTTGTGTTCAGTAAGTCATTTGGAGTCCGATAGAACAAACTTGATTTTTTAGTAAATAGTAACATACCTTTATGAATAGTAATATGAACCTAATGAATAGTAAATTTTATTATTATTTTATTTTCTTAAGGCTAGAATATAACCTTCCCTAGGCTCTCTGCACGTCCAAGAAGTTTCTGGTCTTCCCAAAAGACCAAAACCCCTTCCCTTAAGGAGTTTCTCAAGGAGGTTATTTCAAGAGGTAAAGCACCCTTCTTTCTCATTTGGTTTTATTTCAAATTATCTAATTTTGTTATCCTATCCTCTCCTCTATAAAAATGATCATGATAACTCCAGTAACATCTATATACTGGATTTATATCATGTGAATGGAAGAACCATCATAAATATTCTTACTCCCTCCCATTTATTTTATAAACGAAATAGACGTCCATGAGGTTCCGATTTATAACCTTCATGGACGACGAAGTTTCATTCTTCAATTTATTCTTCATTACTGGTCATGAAACCATATTCATGGTTTAACCGGACTATAATATATGTTTTATAACCTAATTAATATTCATGAACCAGAATATGTACATATAATTATGTTATATGACAAAACTAGTTCATAATATTCCAAATACCGCCGAATAATCGAAGTGGTGGTCATCTAATGGTTCATCCTCATTCCATATAACCAAATGATATAAATGAAAATTATAAATTCTTTATGTTAATTAATAATATATAATTACAATCCTAGAGATTTATAACCATTCCACATGAACTTCATTACATAAAAACAAGTGATCCAAATATGAAAATAAAGGAAATGAACACTCCAGAACGACGGAATTCAATACAATAACTTGTCAATAAAGACATAAATGAACTAACCATAATTATGGTAAACTAAATACATGTATAATAGGTTCTGAAATAAGTTATTAACAAGTATAATTTCATATTCTAGGAGCTTAAGTACAAGAGAGGAACATGTTTGGAGTTAAGGTAAGGGTTTTCCACCGGAACTTCAATTTTCATTCGGGATACTTTCATTGTCTAATTAACTCAATTAAATTCTTATGTATTGTTATGTAATCATCATATATTCTGTGTTATTATCATATATATGTTTACAAACCATAATATTTCCTTATTTTATGAATCTTTACATGTTTTTAAAAGAAACTTTCCAAACTGTTTCCAAAATACAAGTCGGGTTCAAGGGAATTTCTCAAATTCTTACCTACTTTCAAGGGAACTCTATAATCTATTTTTGGAAACAATTATCTTTATAAAATCACTCATTTTATTATGAAGATACTATCTTACTTAAATTCTGGTTTTATACAAATATTTTTCCAAAAGAACTCTTCTTTTCAAAATAAAAGAGTATTTATCTCAAAATTGCTTAATGATTTTATAAGAGTATTTCTGTTTGATTCAAATACTCTTGTTAATTCCATTGTATTATTGGGTTTAATAATTTATGGAGTCATCTACCATATTTTATTTAATGGTTTATGACTAACTCTATTGTGGATGATCTATCCTAAAACCATTCACCTTATTGCTCAGAATGGTTAGTGTTTTATTTTTAATGATTGGGGAAAGTTAGTTACATTTCATATGATAGTTTCAATATGAATGTATATGTTGTTTATGTTGATCCCCGATCATATGAGGAATGTATTGAACTTATTATGTGATGGGTGGGGCCTGCTATATCCCCTCGATGCATCGGTAGGTCTCGTGAGACAAATAGACATGGAATTGGCCGAGGCCTTTCCCAATGTGATATGGATTTTGGACGAGGCCTTAATCACTAGATGTCTTGGCCGAGGCCATGAAAAAATGATTCATAATGTCTGGAATATGCACTTCCCTCATTATGAAGCTAGTAATTGAAAGTTCATGTGGTTATTCTACTAGTAGAATACCCATGATTATGTTTTATTATGGAATTATTTACTCAGCTCATTTTCCTGCCATAATGTGTTCATATTTATTATTAAAGGCATGTGTTTTAAATTATTCACCATGTATAATATTTATATTATCTTCCGCTGTATTGATTACTCTTACTGAGCATTTGAGATCACCCCTTTCTTATGTTTCATTTTCTCAGGATATGAAGAAGTAATTTATGAATGACTTGCAAGCATAATCTAGGAGACGTGATGTTTCTAGTGGAATCAAATAGCGTTTTTGTTTCCCTTCATGTTGTAATGATAAACTTATGTATGTAACTTGTTTACAATAATACTAAACTACTTGGTCTTTCGAGATTCGTATTCCTTTTATGTATGCCAATGTAATCAAACAAGGCACCGGCTCTAGGCAACTGGGGTCGAGTCCTTACAGTTGGTATCAGAGGAAGTTTAGTAGATTACTTGGAAACTAGATTTAGGAAACATAGAATTAGGGAAGAATCCCTAAGTTAGTCTTTGAGAATATACATACAATAACATCCTGGTATTTTGGTAAGGAATATATTATGTGGATATTTCAATAAATACATCCCTGTCTGGATATGAGTAGGTAGAGGTGGCTCTGGCACAGATGTATCTAGGGGTAAAACCCGAAAACACCACTTTGAGCTAGACTCGAACGAGAACTGGTGCATGACAGTGGGCCTTTCTACACTCTTGGTTACGACACTCCCAAGGGATATGCTTAGGATAATTCACATTTTCTTTACAAGCCATTATGAAGGAGTTTAATGTAAATATTCCTCAAAGAAATCATTTTTGTGAATATGGGATTAGCCATGCGTAGGATCTCAATTTTTTTTGAGTATTTTTAATTTAAGATTATACATTATGATTTATAACCTAATATAGTGTAAGACATTATCTAGATATGGCGCCTAGTGGATGGAATGGAAATCGTATGAATGCACGTGTCCCCTGTAGGGATTTTCCTCCGATGAAAGACAATGATGTTGGATCTGGTGCTGTGACTGGTGCTGAGAAACTCATAACTATACTGGGAAAACTTACTCAGGTTATGAATAATAACCTTACCTGTATGGAGCATCCGGATCCACCACGTGGAGGAGCCATGCTAGATCAATTTATGCGACAACATCCTCCATCATTCAACGGGACTACAAACCCTTTTGTAGAAAAGCAGTTGATATGTTCCCTTGAGAAGATATTTCTCACTTTGGGATGTAATGAAAGAGAGAAGGTTGTCATGGAAGTATATCATCTTTCAAGAGATGTAGATTAGTGGTGGTCATTAATCCAAAACACAAAGGAGGAGGAAGAGATAGAAGATATAGAATGGAGGGATTTTAAGGAAATATTCTTAGAAAAATATTTCCCTCATAAGCAGTGAGAAGATATGGAGAGATAATTCTTGAATATGAGGCATAATGGAAGATGATAATGTTTCAAGGTACGGAGCTAACTTCACAAGATTAGAAAGACATGCTGTAGACTATATACGAAATCCAAGGATCAAAATTGATTGATTATTTGATGGTCTAAAGCCATTCCTCCGACGGGAAATAGTCTCCCAAAGTTTTTCATCATATGAGGATATAGTTTCATGTGCCATCAAGACAGAAAAAGAATTCTCTAAGTCTTATGACTTTAAGGGAAAGCAAGAAAAGAAGAGGGCTACTGAAAACCCTAGGAAAGGAAATAAGGAAAAGGGGAAGAATGGAAGAGTCGAATTTACACCATGTGACAATTGTGGAAGGAAACAACCTGCTGCATGCTTAAAAGGAAAAGGAGTATGCTACAAATGTTGTCAGAAAGGGCATCTTGCTGGGGATTGCAAAGGGAAGAAGTAAGCCAATGATGTTCAATGCTATAGTTTTCGGGAGATGGGACACTATGCTAATGATTTTATAAAACATGAAGGAAATATGCAATAGAAAAGGGCAAGGGATCAGGGAAAAGATTATGCAATCACAACTGCAGAGGTTGAAGTTCCTAATGACGTGGTGGCAGGTACATTAATTGTTTCCTCAAGTTTAGTCAATGCTTTATTTGATTCTGGATCATCGCATTGTTTCATATCTTCCCAGTTTGCTAAGAAAATTAGATATTTCCAAAATTGATTTAACAAGGGAGTTGTCAGTCAAAACTCCTAGGGGAAGTATCATTGCTACAAAGTTTTATCAATTAGTTCCCATTAAGGCATATAAATGTTCTTTACCTGCTAATCTCATCGTCATACCCATGATTGAGTTTGATATAATCCTCAGTATGGATTGGCTTTCAGACCATGATGCAAAAATTTATTGTAAGAAGAAGGAGATTAGGATTTTTGATAACGATGATAAAGAACACCTTATCTTTAGAGCAGAATCATCACCACCTGATTCTCATCTGGATCCACCCCCAATAGCTCAACTAAATTCAATTATTGGGGAGGAAGAGAATGAAATAACTGTGGGTGAGGAAATTAATGTTCAAATAGAGGGTGTACCTATTGTGAGAGAATATGTGGATGTGTTTCCAGAATATTTACCTGGACATCCTCTAGAACGAGAAATTGAGTTTTCCATTGATTTAATTCCTAGTTCAAGGCCCAAATTGAAGACCCCTTATAGAATGGCCACTGTGGAATTAGTGGAACTAAAGAAACAACTAGAGGAATTTAGTAATAAAGGATTTATCCTCCCTAGTGTTTCTCCATGGAGATCCCTTGTCCTTTTTGTTAAGAAGAAAGATGGATCTATGAGGTTATGTATCAACTACAGGGAGATCAATGCTATAACAATAAAGAACAAGTATCCCCTACCTCGCATTGATGATTTATTTGACCAACTGCATGGAGCTCAATACTTTTCAAAGATTGACCTTCGATCTGGATATCATCAGTTGAGTGTGAAGAAGGAAGACATTACAAAAACAACATTTTGAACCAGGTATAGGCATTATGAGTTTACAGTAATGCCTTTTGGATTGAATAATGCACCCTATTTATTCATTGATCTAATGAACAAAGTATTCAAGGAATATATTGATGATTTTGTAGTGGTATTTACTGATGATATCTTGTTATACTCCAAAAGCTGCGAAGATCATGAAAATCACTTGTGCATTATCCTAAAGACTCTTAGAAGACATGAATTATATGGGAAGTTTAGAAAGCGTGAATTCTGGCTTCAGGAGATTTCTTTTCTTGTCCATATTGTCTCTAAGGATGGAATCCTATTTGATCCTACAAAGACAAAGGCAATCTAAGATTGGCCCACACCAACAAACATAACAGAGGTACGTAGTTTTATTGGCTTAACAGGTTATTATTGGCGTTTTGTACAAAATTTTGCCCGACTGGATAACCCACTAACAAAGCTCACACGTAAAGGAGTTAAATTTGTTGGGAAAAAAGATTGTGAATAATGTTTTGAAGAACTGAAGAGAAGATTATTCAATGCTCCTATATTGAATCTACCATTGGGGAATGATGGGTTTGTTATTTATAGTGATGCTTCAAAGAAAGGACTTGGTTGTGTCCTTACGCAAAATGACAGGGTTATTGCTTATGCATCATGATAGCTAAAAATTCATGAAAAAAACTATCCTACTCATGATCTTGAGTTAGCTGCTGTAATATTTTCTTTGAAGATATGGAGACATTATCTCTATGGTAAAAAATTTGAGATTTATACTGATCACAAGAGTTTGAAGTATATTTTCTCACAGAAAGAACTCAACATGAGGCAAATAATATGGATTTAACTACTCAAGGATTATGATTTCACGATACACTACCACCTGGTGAAGGTAAATAAGGTAGAAAATGCTTTGAGCAGAAAGGATCATGGAGTTTTGAACAAGATGAGAGTTGAAAGGGATCCTATTTTCATGGATCTGGTAAATATAGACATGGTAATAACCATGGAAGGTGAAACATCAATGCTTTTTCAAATGGTTTCCAAACCATCTTTACTAGAAAGGATAAAAAGTTCTCAGGATAATGATGAGGAGTTTCAAAAGAAGATTAAAGCTGTGAATGATGGGAGATTGAGTGACTTTGTATATGAAGATGGAATTTTGAAATTTGGGAAGAGACTTTGTGTTCCCGATATACCTGATCTTAAAAGGGAATTGTTGGATGATTCTCATAGTTCCAATTTCTCTATACACCCTGGTAGCACTAAGATGTATAGTGATTTGAATGAAATTTTTTGGTGGGACAACATAAAGAGGGAGATTGCTGATTTTTTGTCAAGATGTATGGTTTGTCAACAAGTGAAAGCTGGAAGGCAACAGCCTGGAGGAGTATTGCATCCTCTCCCCATACCTGAGTGGAAATGGGATAATATCACGATGGACTTTGTCATGGGACTAACAAAGATTCTTATAAGGAACAATGCAATATGGGTCATTGTTGATTGTATTACCAAGTCATCACATTTTATTTCTATAAGAGAAGATCTACCACTTGAACGTCTAGCAAGACTATATATTAATGAAGTTGTGAGACTTCATGGAGTACCCCTATTGATTGTTTCTGATCATGATCCACGTTTTACATCAAGATTCTAGAAAAGTCTTCAGAAGGCCCTAGATACTGATCTTAGTTTGAGCACTGCCTACCACCCACAAATTGATGGACAATCAGAACAGACAATTCAAACATTGGAAGACATGTTGAGGTCTTGTTTACTTGATTTTCAAGGCATGTGGGATCAGTATTTACCTCTCATAGAATTTTCCTACAACAATAGATTACATTAAAGTATATAGATGACACCCTATGAAGCATTATATGGGAGGCGATGTCGTACACCAACTTGCTGGGATGATATTGGTGAAAAGAAGCTCGTGGGCCCAGAACTTGTTGAAGAAACAATGGAAAAGGTGAAGATTATCCAGAACCATATCAAAATAGATCAAAGTAGTCAAAAGAGCTATTTAGATAACCGAAGGAAGGATTTGTATTTTTAAGAAGGTGATCATGTTTTCTTAAAGGTATCTCCATGGAAGGGTATTATACGATTCGGTAAGAAGGGAAAGTTAAGTCCCAGGTACATCGGAACTTTTGAAATTCTGGACTGAATTGGAGCCGTAGCTTACCATTTGGCAATGCCGCCAAGTCTCTCCAAGGTTCACAATGTGTTCCATGTGTCAATGTTAAGAAAGTACATGCCAGACCCAAAACATGTACTCACTTATGATGAAGTAGAACTTGAGCCCGATCTATCTTACTATGGGGAGACTATCAAGATTCTTGATACTAGAGAACAAGTATTGAGAAATAGGACGACTCGTCTGGTGAAGGTTCTATAGAGGAACCATAAGATGAAGGAAGCAACATGGGATCCTGAGGAGCTTATGTTAAATACATAACCAAATCTTTTTAGGTAATATTCTATGAATTTCGAGGATGAAATTTTTGTAAGTAGGGGAGAATGTAACACCCCAAGGTTTTGAAAATAAATATAGAATGAAATTTTATAATATATCCATTAAAACACAACCTTTCCTCTTCTATGTTTTGAATCTCCAAAAATGGTCATCTAGAGTTGTGTTTAGTAAGTCATTTGGAGTCCGATTGAACAAACTTGATTTTTTAGTAAATATTAACATAGCCTTATGAATAGTAATACGACCCAAATGAATAGTAAATTTTATTATTATTTTATTTTCTTAAGGCTAGAAGATAATAACATCTGGGTTAATTTTTCATTGTGATAAAGAAGTAGTTATAGAATTAGAACTGTTAATTTTTGAATTAAGTATGTTTTTATTTAAAAGTTAAATTAACAATATTTAGAAAATTATTTTTCAAAAATGGACTTCAATTTTTAATTCTACACGTCGAAAAATGGTAGGGGTGAATTTTTGGGATTTTTCTGAAATTTTAGAATTTTTGATGAATAGTAAAATACGATAAAATACGATAAATGCTAAATACTTGATTTACTGCATCATAGGTGATGCAAGGATGATTTAAGCCCACTTGGTTCGAACTCACATGCCATTATTACTATTAGGGGTCACATGAAACAATACTATTGGTTGTCTTGAGAGAAATAATAAAATAATGAATTAAATATTCAAAATTTACCCCTCTCCTCCACTATAAAACCCCCACCACTATCTATTATCTTCACTCCTATAAGCCTTGAAGCTCATCAAAGTTCTTCCCAATTACCCTTCCCTAGTCTCTCTCCACTTCCAATAAGCTTCTGGTCTTTCCAAAAGACCAAAACCCCTTCCCTTAAGGAGTTTCTCAAGGAGGTTATTTCAAGAGGTAAAGCACCCTTCTTTCTCATTTGGTTTTATTTCAATTTATCTACTTTTGTTATCCTCTCCTCTCCTCCTCTGTAAAAATGATCATGATAAATCCATTAAAATCTATATACTGGATTTATATCATGTGAATGGAATAACCATAATAAATATTCCTACTCACTCCCTTTTATTTTATAAATGAAATTGACATCCATGAGGTTCTGATTTATAACCTTCATGGGCGATGAAGTTTCGTTCTTAAATTTATTCTTCATTAATGGTCATGAAACCATATTCATGGTTTAACTAGACTATAATATATTTTTTATAACCTAATTAATATTCAGGAACCAGAATATGTACATATAATTAAGTTATATGACAAAACTAGTTCATAATATTCCAAATACCGCCGAATAATCGAAGTGGTGGTCATCTAATGGTTCATCCTCATTCCATATAACCAAATGATAGAAATGACCATTATCAATTCTTTATGTTCATTAATAATATATAATTCCAATCCTGGAGAATTATAACCATTACACATTAACTTCATTACATAAAAACAAGTGAACCGAATATGAAAATAAAGGAAACAAACACTCTAGAACGATGAAATTCAATACAATAACTTGTCAATAAAGACATAAATGAACTAACCAGAATTATGGTAAAATAAATAAATATTAAATAGGTTCTGAAATAAGTTATTAACAAGTATAATTTCATATTCCAGGATATTAAGTACAAGAGAGGAACACGTTTGGAGTTAAGGTAAGGGTTTTCCACCCGAACTTCAATTTTCATTCGGGATACTTTCATTGTCTAATTACCTCCATGAAATTATTATGTATTGTTATGTAATCATCATATATTCTGTTTGAGTATCATATATATGTTTAAAATCCACAACCTTTCCTTATTTTATGAATCATTACATGTTTTTAAAAGAAACTTTCAAAATTGTTTCCAAAATACAAGCCGGGTTCAAGGGAATTTCTCAAATTATTACCTAATTTAAAGGGCACTCTATAATCTGTTTTTGGAAACCATTATCTTTATAAAATCTCTCATTTTATTATGAAGATACTATCTTACTTAAATTCTAGTTTTATACAAAGATTTTTCCAAAATAACTCTTCTTTTCAAAATAAAAGAGTATTTATCTCAAAATTGCTTAATGATTTTATAAGAGTATTTCCATTTGATTCAAATACTCTTGTTGATTCCATTGTATTATTGGGTTTAATAATTTATGAAGTCATCTACAATATTTTATTTAACGGTTTATGAATAACTCTATTGTCGATGATCTATCCTAAAACCATTCACCATATTACTTAGAATGGTTAGTGTTTTATGTTTAATGATTGGGGAAAGTTAGTTACATTTCATATGATAGTTTCAATATGAATGTATATGTTGTTTATGTTGATCCCCGCTCATATGAGCAATGAATTGGACTTATTATGTGACAGGTGGGGCCCGCTATAGCCCCTTGATGCATCGGTAGGTCTCATGAGACAAATGGACGTGGAATTTGCCGAGGCCTTTCCCAATGTGATATGGATTTTGACCGAGGCCTTAATCACTAGATGTATTGGAAGAGACTATGGAAAAATGATTCAGAATGTCCAGAATATGCACTTATCTCATTATGAAGCTAGTAATTGAAAGTTCATGTGGTTATTCGACTAGTAGAATACCCATGATTATGTTTTATTATGGCATTATTTACTCAGCTCATTTTCCTGCCATAATGTGTTCATATTTATTATTAAAGGCATGTGTTTTCAATTATTCACCATGTCTAATGTTTATATAATCTTCCGCTGTATTTCTTACTCTTAATAAGCGTTTGATCTCATCCCTTTCTTAAGTTTCATTTTCTCAGGATATGAAGAAGTAATTTATGAATGACTTGCAAGCATAATCTAGGAGATGTGATGTTTCTAGTGGAATAAAATAGTGTTTTTGTTTCCCTTAATGTTTTAATGATAACCTTATGTATGTAACTTATTTTCAATAATACTAAACTACTCAGTCTTTCGAGATTCATATTCCTTGCATGTATGCCAATGTAATCAAACAAGGCACCGACTCCAGGCAACTAGGGTTAGGTCCTTAAATGGTTACTCCTTAAAGATCATTTTTTCATCATTATCTTACCTTTTCTAGGATATACATGTTTTTAATGAAGTTTATGTCAATCTAAATGTTTTCCAAAAGAACTCTTCTTTTAATAACTCAACTTTTACCTCTCATTCATTGTTGATGGTTCTTGTATCAAGTATGTTGTTCCCTCTTTCTTTTGGGAACCCAAAGCTTATGAATGTATTCTTATGAGATGAAACCCATTCCTTACCATGGGTTGGTTATGTTCATTATTGATATATGTTCTATGTGTCATGCTTGGTAATGATAATATTATGAGGTGACGGGTGCGCTCGGAATTATATAGCGCAATATGAATGTTTGAATATGATGGGTGCGCCCAGAATTATACAGTGCTCCAATGCATTGGGTAAAGTGATGAATCTCATGAGTAAATGTTAAATGATGCGTGAACAATATGCTAGCTTGGTTCACAAGTATGTGTGGTAGTTAACCACTAAGACATGATGTTTTATTTTTATGCATTTCCACATTTCAAGTCTTTTATTTATGCTTCTATCATATTCATGATATTTTTCCCATGTTATGATTATGCTCACGCCATGCTATATTGTTCTTATATATCATATTAATGGGATTTTAGGTCACCCCTTTTGATGTATATCCCCAGGTGGCTACATGTACTAAGGAGAGGAAAAGTGCCAATAAGAAGCTATAGAAGAAGAAATTAAATAAATGATTATTCTTGATGTTGTATTTGTTATGTATAGTCCTAGTTTTCCCAAGACACTAAACCTTTGGATCCTCTATGTGTAATACTATTATGTTGTTTATCATTAAAATGAAACTACTGGAATTTTTTTTTTCCCAACACTTTTATACCAACGGTTCATTGAACCGTTGGTATATGTTATCTTTACCAATGGTTTGCATAAACCATTGGTAAAGATCTGGGACATGTGACTTTTCCCAATGGTTTTATCAAACCATTGGGAAAGATGGGGAAAAAACACTTTTCCCAACGATTTCATCAAACCGTTGGGAAAAGTGGGGAAAAATTTAGTTTTCCCAACGGTTTTATAAAACCGTTGGGAAATATTGAGTTTTCACAACGGGTTTTAAAAATCGTTGGGAAAAAAAGCCCCAAATTATCCAAACCTAGGTAGTGTCCTCCCCATTATTCTAGAACCCTTCCACTGGTCTCCAGAAGTGATTCCTTCACAGAAGCACTTCAGAAGCCCCACCTCTTCCATCAGATCAGCAGCTGCTAGGTTAGAATCCTTCCATATTTTATCAAGGATATATTTCCACCTCTTATCAAGCATACCCTTCTATTCTCAACGATTTCGTTATTCCCATTTTTTAGATTTTTTGTAAAATTTTATGATTGTTCCACGAATTGTGTACTCAAATCCCTATATCGGTGTATGTCCAATTAATGTTTTCATTACACATTTACATTTATAAGGGAATGGTGTCTCTTTATTGTGTTCTAATTTTAAATATTCATAGTTTTTTTTAATCTTAATGCTTCAAATATTATAGCTTCATGTATATGAACTAATAAGAAATTGTTTGTAATATTTATTGATATTATTTCATGAAAATCACTCCTTTCATTAAGATCATGTCAAACATGAAGATCTTGTTCATCTTAATTTTTGTACACTATGTGTATTACATAACAAGTATGTATCATGTTTATATCAAAATCTATATATATATAAAATGACACACTGTTCACTTATCCTTTGCACAATAGAACATATGGAGTATCTTCTTGAACTTTGCAAAATAGTATGTGGTCCCTAATTAGTACTTCTTCCTTCTTCATGAAACTAATTCACAGAATGTCAAATTCTTAATATTAGTGAATATTAGTTTTTCTAATATAACCATTAATCATTCTGCCTTCGACATCATACATGTGTTATTCAATCACTTTTTTAAAACACAATGACCATTTTCACTGATTCGGGGTTCCTCAAAATGCATGGGAAAATCAGAAAAATGCATGTATTGAATCGTGTTTCTCATATGGTTTCATAGATACAAGTTCATCTCGAAAATCATGACTGAATGGTTCAAATATCATGAGGACCATGAGATTATTATTATTCACACAAATGAAGTTGTTTTCGTAACTATGTGTTTTTGTTTTCAGTTTTGATTTGGCCGAAAGGGGAGCTTTGTGGTCATTAATCATGGTTGTGGGTGGTCATTTAGGATGTAAGATAGTATGACTTCATTTTACTCGATATATCCAATATTATTATTGATTTATGTTCAATTTTATTATCCTTAACTAGTGATGTTATTTAATAAGTTGTTATTAATGGTTGTAATAAGGACGATATGGTATAAGGATTCATATGGTGTGTATAATGGTTCACATGGTGTGTATAACAGTTGAAATGGTATCAGTGAACTCAATTCATATTTAGTTTTTTGGTTTACACATTAGTTTCCTTTTTCTAATTAATTACATATTTGTTTTCAAAAGCAGGAAATGCAGCCAATTAAAGAGAGACGAAGGAAAAAAATGATGGAGAACAATCGTCGGATGGCGGAGATGGGCGTTCCACCATTAGTGCCTACAGTGAGTAATTTATTTCAAATATATATATATATATTTAAAGAATATGTAATTTCATGTGATTAATTTTTTTGTAAACATTTTTGTAGGATACACCTATATGTCGACAGTTATTCGACGAGGAGCCTAGTACTGGTCCTAGTACTCAGGCCGGTGGTACGAGGAGGGTTCGTACCAGAGATGGACAATCAGCTGCGCGTGCCCGACTAGACCCTGCCCCTCCCACTGATATTTCATCCTTCCCACATTCTGATCTTGGTGTGTCATTAGGGACACATGGGATATTTAGGCCTCCCATGTTTTCGTTACCTTCTGCATCTTCTACCCCATCATTTTCACATCCCATGATGATTCCCACTCCCCAGTCAGAATCTGGTCATACTGCTGTCCCATCTTCTTTTTCTTCTACTTCTGTCTCTTTGAGATTCTATGTTCCATCATCTTCAACTCCTGTTCCACCACAGGGTGTTCCATCAGTTTCTATGGATCCGGCGGCGCTCAGCGATCAGACTGGCGCAGGTATATTTATAAAACCCTAACAAATTTTTATAGCAATATTTATTTTCATTATAACATGTTTTGATAAAATATTTGTTTTTCTTTCATGACAGATACATCTACTGACAGGAGGTGGGGGTGGGGGCGTACACGCATGCATTCGGTGTGGAACCGCCGCAGACAGGTTATAGTGGATTACAATGAGGACAACCAAATGGTTGAGAAATCTGGGCAGCAATGTCGGAGTTTTTTGGCGACGCTTTCCAAATACTTCGACATCATTCCCGTCAGCCATCTTTCATGGAGAAATTTGCCACATGAGGTCAAGGATAGAGCTTGGGCAGAGATATGGGTAAAAAAATCTGTTTTATTTAATGCAATGAATTAGTTTTGTATTTATATGAATTAATATTTTTATGTCAGCTTCGATTTAATTTTCCCTATGGTGAGGGTGCTCGAGCGGAATGTCTAAAGGATTTAGGCGAGATTTGGAGAGCCTACAAGCATGAGTTGTTGATTGGCTGGCATGATGGAGTTGGAACTGAGTTAGAGGCGGTACCAGTCGTGGATGATTATCCTATAGAGCAATATCGTCAGATGATTACTCATTGGATGAGTACCTAGTTTAAGGTATGTATTACATTTTAGGTATTTAAATAATAACTTTCATGTTTTTCATTAATATTATCCTTTTCATTATCAAATTTTATTTAGGAATCATATGGAAAAAATAAAAAAAACATTGATGCAAAAAAATACCTCCACACACTAGGACGTACGACGATGCCGGATCATGAGAGGAAGCAGGTATGACGATTTTTTATAAGTTTTCTTTTAAGACTTACATTTTCTTTTATTTTATCAATTATTTAATTGTTTTCTAAAGTTTTCATATAACTTTAGTTTTCAATGTCATTGTAGAGGCAAATACAGAATATTGAAGGACGTGTGCCTTGAGCAAAACTGTTTTGCTCGAGTAGACGGAAAAAGGATGGAAGTGCCGTCAACGAAGCGACTCAGCAGCAAATTGTAAGTTTTAATCTGTTGATTTTATATTTTAATATATATTTTGTAACTTAATAATATATTTATATTTGTAACAGATTGCTTTAGAGGCCCTCGATGCCCAAGAACCAGACAATTTTGGGCCAACAGATAACTTACATCAGGTGTTAGGAGAGGAGAATTCTGGCAGAGTACGCTGCCGACCTAGGATAGCCCCGATGAGGTATTGGCCCTCCTCAGGTATGAGCTGTAGTGCCACTGAGCTGTATCAAGTTAGGGCACAGGCAGAACAGGCTGAGAAAAGGGCCATAGAGACGGCAGAACAGTCTGCTAGGGAAAATAGTGCGTTTATGAAATTTATTGAAGTTCTATGTCCAAAACTTCCAGTAGAGGCCATCCTAGCTTTTGATGATTATATGTCGTCGATACATTCTATATATGGCTCACTAGGTGGTAGTTATAGTGGTGGTCAGGATGATTTCCAGTTTGACAATGATGATGGCGAGGAGTCTGATGTGGAAGAGGAGGGAGAGGAGGAGGGCGAGGAGGAGGGTGAGGGCGAGGAGGAGGGCGCTGAGGAGGGTGAGGACGATGATGAGGACGAGGATGAGGGTGATGATGATGGTGATGGTGATGTGGGACATATTGATCCATTACATTTTTTACTAATATTACTGAGATTTGATATTTAATCTATTATAGTTTTTGGTTTTATCTAGACTCGTAGTATAGTATTGGAGTTGAGTTATTTTTATATATTATCTATTTTTAATGATGTTGTTGTCTTTTAGTGGTTGTGTGTTTGGGAACCCCCTCCTTACTGGACCCTGGAAAACCCCCCACCATCCTCCTTGGACCCCGGACACCCCCCCAGACAGCCCCCAGACAGCCCCCCGAACAGCCCCCCGGACAACCCCCCACTCTCCTCCCGGGACCCCGGACAGCCCCCTGGACAGCCCCCCAGACAGCCCCCCGGATAGCCCCCCACTCTCCTCCTTGGACCCCGGACAACCCCTCGAACACCCCCCAGATACCCCCCGCACAGCCCCCCCCACCCTCCTCCTTGGTCCCCGAACAGCCCCACCGGACAGCCCCCCACCCTCCTTGATTTCATTCACTACTAGAAAATCTATAATATATATTTTATTTATTTTCATCATGATAATCAATGTAAATCACATTTACACATCTAATCAATATCACAGATTCTTGGTATGTTATAAAAGAGATGTATTCATTGGGCATGACATTGTTAGCTCCGAAATGTTTCATAGCATGATAAACTAAAATCTAATCCATACTAAGAATGATATAAAAATATTCTATATGAATGTCCACAAGATTTTAAGTAAATACCATTCCTCTAATAGACACATGGGGATTATCATAAAATGGACAACATTTTAAGTACATACGGAAAACCAACCACACACATTCGGTTTCTTTTGAAACTTTAGGAGAACGATCCATGGGTCATATGTGATGTGTACGAATCAACCCCGCCTCAATCTAAGACGCAGTGTGGCCGACACCACTCAAGGTGTCTGTCTTTTGTTTCAAAATGACGCCATTTTAAGTGAAAAACATCAACTGGTATACAAAAAACTGACCAAAAGCATTCAGATTGTGTCGATCCTTTAGAAAAACGATCCATGGGTCATATGTGACATGTACGAGTCAATCCCGCCTCAATTCTAGGCGCGGTGTGGCCGGAACCATTCAGAGTGTCTCTCTTTTGTTTAAAATGGAGAGGATTATAAGTGAAAATAACAAATAATATATGAAAAACTGACCAAAAGCATTCGAAATGTGTTGATTCTTTAGGAAAACGATCCATGGGTCATATGTGATGTGTACGAGTCAACCCCACCTTAATTTGAGGCACGGTGTGGCTGGGATCACTCTAAGGGGCTCCCTTTTGTTTAAAATGGAGAAAATTTTAAGTACATATGAAAAACTGACCAAAAACATTCGGTTTCTGTTGAAACTTTAGAAGAGATATCCATGGGTCATATGTGATGTGTAAAAATAAACCCCGCCTCAATATGAGACGCGGTGTGGCTGGCACCACTAAAAGTGTCTGTCTTTTGTTTCACAATGATGTCATTTTAATTGAAAAACATCAACTGGCATATGGAAAACTGACCAAACGCATTCGGTTTCCATTGAAACTTTAGTAGAACGATCCATGGGTCATATGTGATGTGTACAAGTCAACCCCACCTCAATCCGAGGAGCGGTGTGACCGACACCATTCACAATGTCTCTCTTTTGTTTAAAATGGACAGGATTATAAGTGAAAAGAACAACTGACATACGGAAAACCGACCAAACGCATTCAAAATGTGTTGATGCTTTAGGAAAACAATCCATGGGTTATATGTGACGTGTACGAGTCAACCCCACCTTAATCTGACGCACGGTGTGGCCGAGATCACTCTAAGTGTCTCTCTTTTGTTTAAAATAGACAACATTTTAAGTACATACGGAAAACCGAACAAACACATTCAGTTTCCATTGAAACTTTAGGATAACGATCCATGGGTCATATGTGACATGTACGAATCAACCTCTCCTAAATCTGAGAAGCGGTGTGGCCGAAACCACTCAAAGTGTCTGTCTTTTGTTTCAAAAGGGCGTCATTTTAAGTGAAAAACATCAACTGGCATACGGAAAACCAACCAAACGCATTCATATTGTGTCGATACTTTAGAACAACGATCCAAAGGTCATATGTGACGTGTATGAGTCAACCCTGCCTCAATCCGAGGCGCGGTTTGGCTAACACCATTCACAGTCTCTCTTTTGTTTAAAATGGATAGGATTATAAGTGAAAAAAACAACTGTCATATGGAAAACCGACCAAAAGCATTCTAAATGCGTTGATGCTTTAGGAAAAAGATCCACGGGTCATATGTGACGTGTATGAGTCAACCCTACCTTAATTTGAGTCACGGTGTGGTCGGGATCACTCTCAGTGGATCTCTTTTGTTTAAAATAGACAACATTTTAAGTACATACGGAAAACTGACCAAACGCATTCGTTTTCCATTGAAACTTTTGGAGAAAGATCCATGTGTCATATGTGATGTGTATAAATCAACCCCGCCTCAATCTGAGATGCGGTGTGGCCGGCACCACTCAAAGTATCTGTATTTTGTTTCAAAAGGGCGTCATTTTAAGTGAAAAACATCAACTGGCATACGGAAAACCGACCAAATGCATTCGGATTGTGTCGATAATTTAGAAAAACGATACATAGGTCATATGTGACATGTACGAGTAAACCCCGCCTCAATCCGAGGCGCGGTGTGGCCGACACCATTCACAGTCTCTCTTCTGTTTAAAATGGACAAGATTATAAGTGAAAAGAACAACTGACATACGGAAAACTGACCAAACACATTCAAAATGTGTTGATGCTTTATAAAAACAATACATGGGTCATATGTGACGTGTATGAGTCAACCTCGCCTTAATCTGAGACACGGTGTGGCCGGGATCACTCTAAGTGGCTCTCTTTTGTTTAAAATGGACAGCATTTTAAGTACATACGGAAAACCGATCAAATGCATTCGGTTTCTGTTGAAACTTTAGGAGAAAGATCCATGGGTCATATGTGACGTGTATGAGTCAACCCCACCTCAATCCAATGCGCGGTGTGGCCGAAACCATTCAAAGTGTCTCTCTTTTGTTTAAAATGGATAGGATTATAAGTTAAAAGAACAACTGACATACGAAAAACTGACCAAACGTATTCGTAATGTGTTGATGCTTTAGGAAAATGATCCATGGGTCATATGTGATGTGTGCAAGTCAACCCTGCCTCAATCCGAGGCATAGTGTGGCCGACACCATTCACAATGTCTCTCTTTTGTTTAAAATGGACAGGATTATAAGTGAAAAGAACAACTGACATACAGAAAACCGACCAAACACAATCGAAATGTATTGATGCTTTAGGACAATGATCCATGGGTCATATGTGATGTGTACGAGTCAACCCCACCTTAATCTATGGCACGGTGTGGCCGGGATCACTCTAAGTGGATCTCTTTTGTTTAAAATGGATAGCATTTTAAGTACACATGGAAAACCGACCAAACGCATTCGGTTTCCGTTGAAACTTTAGGAGAACGATCCATGGGTCATATGTGAAGTGTACGAATAAACCCCACCTCAATCTGAGATGCGGTGTGGTCGATACCACTCAAAGTGTCTGTATTTTGTTTCAAAAGGACGTCATTTTAATTGAAAAACATCAACTGGCATACAGAAAACCGAGAAAATTTTTTTGGAATATATTAATACTTTAGGACAATGATCGATGGGTCATTTGTGACGTGTAAGAGTTAACCTCGCCTCAATCCGAGGCATAGTGTGGCGGGATCACTCCTTGTGTATGTATTTTTTTTAAAATGGACAGGATTATAAGTGAAAAGAACAACTGACATACGGAAAACCGACCAAAATAATTCGAAATGTGTTGATGCTTTAGGAAAATGATCCATGGGTCATATGTGATGTGTAAGAGTCAACCTCGCCTTAATCTGAGGCATGGTGTGGCCGGAATCACTCTAAGTGTCTCTCTTTGGTTTAAAATGGACAGCATTTTAAGTACATATGGAAAACCAACCAAACGGATTCTGATTGTGTTGATACTTTAGCACAACGATCCATGGGTCATATGTGAAGTGTACGAGTCAAACCCGCCTCAATCCAAGGTGCGGTGTGGTTGACACCATTCAAAGTGTCTGTCTTTTGTTTCAAAAGGACGTCATTTTAAGTGAAAAACATCAACTGGCATACGGAAAACCGACCAAACACATTCGGATTATGTCGATACTTTAGAAAAACAATCCATGGGTCATATTTGACGTGTAAGAGTCAACCCTGCCTCAATCCAAGGCGTGTTGTGACTGAAACCATTCACAATGTCTCTCTTTTGTTTAAAATGGACAGGATTATAAGTGAAAAGAACAACTAACATACGAAAAACCGACCAAACGCATTCGGATTGTGTCGATGCTTTAGGTCAATGATCCATGGGTCATATGTGACGTGTAAAAGTCAACTCGAGCTCAATTTGAGGAATGGTGTGGCCGGGATCACTCTAAGTGGCTCCCTTTTGTTTAAAATGGACAACATTTTAAGTACATACGGAAAACCGACCAAATGCATTAGGTTTCCATTGAAACTTTAGGAGAACGATCCATGGCTCAAATGTGACGTGTAAAAATCAACCTCACCTCAATATGAGATGCGGTGTGGCCGACACCACTCAAAGTGTCTGTCTTTTGTTTCAAAAGGACGTCATTTTAAGTGAAAAACATCAACTGGCATACGGAAAACCGACCAAACACATTCAGATTGTATCGATAATTTAGCACAACGATCCATGAGTCATATGTGACGTGTACGAGTCAAACCCACCTCAATCCAAGGTGTAGTGTGGCCAACACCATTCTTAGTGTCTCTCTTTTGTTTAAAATGGACAGGATTATAAGTGAAAAGAACAACTGACATACGAAAAACCAACCAAACTTATTTGGATTGTGTTGATGATTTAGTTCAACGATCCATGGGTCATATGTGACGTGTAAGAGTCAACCCGGGCTCAATTCGAGGCATGATGTGGCTGGGATCACTCTAAGTGGCTACCTTTTGTTTAAAATGGACAACATTTTAAGTACATACGGAAAACTGACCAAACACATTTGGTTTCTGTTGAAACTTTAGGAGAACGATCCATAGGTCATATGTGACGTGTAAGAATCAACCCTGCCTCAATCTGAGACGTGGTGCGGCCGACACCACTCAAAGTTTCTGTCTTTTCTTTCAAAAGGACATCATTTTAAGTGAAAACATAAACTGGAATACGGAAAACCAACCAAATGCATTCAGATTGTGTCGATACTTTAGTAGAACGATCCATGGGTCATATGTGACATGTACGAGTCAACCCTGCCTCAATCCGAGGCACGGTATGGCCGACACCATTCATAGTGTATCTCTTTTGTCTAAAATGGACATGATTATAAGTGAAAAGAACAACTGACATACGAAAAACTGACCAAACACATTCGGATTGTGTTGATGCTTTAGATCAACGATCCATGGGTCATATGTGACGTGTAAGAGTCAACCCAGGCTCAATTAAAGGCACAGTGTGGCCGGGATCACTCTAAGTGGACCCCTTTTGTTTAAAATGGACAACATTTTAAGTACATACGGAAAACCGACCAAACGCATTCGGTTTCTGTTGAAACTTTAGGAGAACGATCCATGGGTCATATGTAACGTGTACGAATCAACCCCGCCTTAATATGAGATGTGGTGTGGCTGACACCACTCAAAGTGTCTGTCTTTTGTTTCAAAAGGATGTCATTTTAAGTGAAAAACATCAACTGGCATACGAAAAACTGACCAAACGCATTCGGATTGTGTCTATACTTTATAAAAATGATAGATGGGTCATATGTGATGTGTATGAGTCAATCCTGCCTCAATATGAGGCACGGTGTGGCCGACACCATTCATAGTGTCTCTCTTTTGTTTAAAATGGACATGATTATAAGTGAAAAGAACATCTGACATACGAAAAACCAACCAAACGCATTCGGATTGTGTTGATAGTTTAGGGAAATGATCCATGGGTCATATGTGACGTGTAAGAGTCAACCTGGGCTCAATTCAAGGCACGGTGTGGCTGGGATCACTCTAAGTGGATCCCTTTTGTTTAAAATGGGCAACATTTTAAGTACATACGGAAAACTGACCAAATGCATTCAGTTTCTGTTGAAACTTTAGGAGAAAGATACATGGGTCATATGTGACATGTAAGAATCAACCCCGCCTAAATCTGAGACGCGGTGTGTCCAAAACCACTCAAAGTGTCTGTCTTTTGTTTCAAAAGGACGTCATTTTAAGTGAAAAACATCAACTGGCATACGGAAAACTGACCAAATGCATTCAGATTGTGTCGATACTTTAGCACAACAATCCATGGGTCATATGTGATGTGTAAGAGTCAAACCCGCCTCAATCCAAGGCGCGGTGTGGCCGACACCATTCATAGTGTCTCTCTTTTGTTTAAAATGGACATGATTATAAGTGAAAAGAACAGCTGACATACAAAAAACTGACCAAACGCATTTGGATTGTGTTGATGATTTAGGTCAATGATTCATGGGTCATATGTGACGTGAAAGAGTCAACCCAGGCTCAATTCAAGGAATGGTGTGGCCAGGATCACTCTAAGTGGCTCCCTTTTGTTTAAAATGGACAACATTTTAAGTACATACGGAAAACTGACCAAACACTTTCGGTTTCCATCGAAACTTTAGGAGAACAATCCATGGGTCATATGTGACGTGTAAGAATCAACTCCACCTCAATCTGAGATGTGGTGTGGCCGACAACACTCTAAGTGTTTGTCTTTTGTTTCAAAAGGGCGTCATTTTAAGTGAAAAACATCAACTGACATACGGAAAACTGACCAAACGCATTCGGATTGTGTCGATACTTTAGAAAAACGATCCATGGGTCATATGTGATGTGTACAAGTCAACCCCGCCTCAATCCAATGTTCATTGTGGCCGACACCATTCACAGTGTCTCTCTTTTGTTTAAAATGGACAGGATTATAAGTGAAAAGAACAACTGACATACGAAAAACCGACCAAACTCACTAGTATTGTGTTGATGCTTTAGGTAAATGATCCATGGGTCATATGTGACGTGTACAAGTCAAACCAGGCTCAATTAGAGGCATGGTGTGGCCGAGATCACTCTAAGTGGCTCCCTTTTGTTTAAAATGGACAACATTTTAAGTACATAAGGAAAAACTACCAAACGCATTCGGTTTCCATTGAAACTTTAGGAGAAATATCCATGGGTCATATGTGACATGTAAGAATCAACCCTGCCTCAATCTGAGACGCGGTGTGGCTGACACCACTAAAAGTGTCTGTCTTTTGTTTCAAAAGGACGTCATTTTAAGTGAAAAACATCAACTGACATACGGAAAACTGACCAAACGCATTCGGATTGTGTCGATACTTTAGAAAAACGATCCATGGGTCATATGTGACATTTACGAGTCAACCCCGCCTCAATCCGAGGCGCAGTGTGGCCGACACCATTCATAGTGTCTCTCTTTTGTTTAAAATGGACAATATTATAAGTGAAAAGAATAACTGGCATATGGAAAACCGACCAAACGCATTCGGATTGTGTTGATGATTTAGGTCAACAATCCATGGGTCATATGTGACGTGTACGAGTCAACCCGGGCTCAATTAGAGGCATGGTGTGGCCGAGATCACTCTAAGTGGCTCCCTTTTGTTTAAAATGCACAGCATTTTAAGTACATACGGAAAACCGACCAAACGCATTCGGTTTCCGTTGAAACTTTAGGATAACGATCCATGGGTCATATGTGACGTGTAAGAATCAACCCTGCCTCAATCTAAGATGTGGTGTGGTCGACACCACTCAAAGTGTCTGTCTTTTCTTTCAAAAGGACATCATTTTAAGTGAAAAACACCAACTAGCATACGGAAAACTGACCAAACGCATTCAGATTGTGTCGATACTTTAGCACAACAATCCATGGGTCATATGTGACGTGTACGAGTCAACCCCGCCTCAATCTGAGGAACGGTGTGGCTGACACCACTCTAATTGTGTCTCTTTTGTTTAAAATGGAAAGGATTATAAGTGAAAAGAACAACTGGCATATAGAAAACCGACCAAACACATTCGGAATCTGTTTATAATTTATCACAACGATCCATGGGTCATATGTGACCTGTACGAGCCAACCCGGGCTCAATCCGAGCCATGGTGTGGCCGAGATCAGTCTAAGTGTCTCTCTTTTGTTTAAAATGGACAACATTTTAAGTAAATACAAAAAAATGACCAAACGCATTCGGTTTCCGTTGAAACTTTAGGAGAACTATCCATGGGTCATATGTGACGTGTACGAATCAACCCCGCCTCAATACAAAATGCAGTGTGGCCGACACCACTCAAAGTGTCTGTCTTTTGTTTCAAAAGGACATCATTTTAAGTGAAAAACATCAACTGACATTCGGAAAACTGAGAAAACGTTTCGGAATATGTTGATACTTTAGGACAATGATCAATGAGTCATTTGTGATGTGTACGAGTTAGGCTTGCCTCAATCCGAGGCATGGTGTGGCTGGTATCACTCCAAGGGTATGTATTTTGTTTAAAATGGATATCATTTCAGGTAAAAATATATGGTATACAAAAAACCGATCAAATTATTAATTGAATTCCGGATTCCACATATAATTGTCATCTAAATTTTAAATTTAATTCTAAATGAATTATTTATGTTTATAATTACGTTATGAATTCTAATTTAATTATGGATGTGTATAGTTCCAGGATGCATTATATGTTAAATGTGTATGAATTTGTTCTCTATATGTATGTGTTAGTTGGTTATTTCAGGTACAATAATTGCATATGTATGTGTTAGTTTATTGCAGGTACAATAATTGGATTGAAAATGGGAGGGAATGCACAAAATGAGGACTGCTTTCCAAATTGCAGAGCTGCTGTGCAAATTGCAGGCTGCTGTGCAATTTTCATAGCATAGGCTATGCCAATAGTTTCAAATCATTGGCATAGCATAGGCTATGCCAATAGTTTCAAATCGTTGGCATAACATCTATGATTCATTTTTTACCAATGGTTCAATGAACTGTTGGTAAAAAACCTTTCCCAATGGTTTCTAAACCATTGGGAAAGAGGAAAATCCTTGGGATTTCCCAACGGTTCAAGCCAAACCGTTGGAAAAAACTATCCCAACGGTTTGGCACAACCGTTGGGATAGGTTAGGATTTCCCCACCATATAACAACGGTTCACAGTAAACCATTGGGAAAAGCTTTCCCAATGGATTACTTCCCTACGGTTTGCAGAACCGTTGGTATAACATATACCAACGGTTCAGAACCGTTGGGAAAGACTGTATTTCCAGTAGTGTGATATAATAGTAATGTAAGAAAAGGCAGGGTTGCTATAGTTATAACCTAGTCATTAAATTGGATGGTATGAATAAGATTAACTAGTTTATGGAATTTATATAGAATTCCTACTCAGTATAAATGTATTGATAAATGCTTGTTAAATAATCATTGAAATTTTAGTATTCATTTAATTCTTTAAAAATACATTGTCTTCAAAAAAGATTTTTATTTCTTTTTGTGAGAAAATATCATTAATTGAAAATTTTAGAAATTCTATTTTATAATATGAACATAATTTTTTAATTAATCATATTAAAATTATCTTAGGATGAATTTTTGATAGTTTTATAAAAATATTGATTTTTCAGTGAATAGTAAAATAATACTGATTTTATTGAAAACTGTATGTAAAAAATTCCATTTTTTAAAATTATTTCAAAGTAAAATTAATTTTATTATATTTTAAATAATCCAATTAAGTCCATTGGAATAAATTTTATGTTTTAATTTAGTATAAAAATATTTTATAGGTAAAAATACATTTTTTTGAAAAACTGTTTTTATGCGCGCAATGCATTTTTATCTTAATAATTTAAATTTATCACTATTGGAAAATAATTTTAATTAAATTTATATATTATATACTCAATATAATTTTTTAACATTCATATAATATTTTTCTAGGCATGAGATAATAATGAATATGATTTTATACTTCAAAAAACTATATTTTTCTAAAAGTTGGTTTCATTTCATTTTGCACACTTATTTGAAAATTAATTACTTCCATTTATAGGTATTTAATTTGATAAAATGGATAACATATTTTTAATTATGAGGTTAACATTTGGTAAATAAACCACTTTTATTTTTGGTTAATATGAATAGTAACCATGGTAAAATTTATCATATCGATAAAGGGTAAATCAGGTTAATCTAGGTTAAAACTAAGTGATAAGGCCATATGTTTTTCATCCCAATTCTTATTAGATGAAGTTAATTTGACCCTTATCACCTTAAGCTCGAAATTGAGTTGTTTAATGGACATTTGTCCTTGAAAACGACCTATATAATATTCAAATCAAAGATAGTTACAAAATGTCACCCTATTAGTTTTAAATATTTATTATTTTCCAACATAGTAGGGAGGATTAGAAGAATTATATTTGAAATACCCATTTTTATTTATGTATTTAAAGTCAAATTAAATGAATAGTGTTAAAAATGAAATTAATGATATTTTATAACAAATAATATTTTATTAAGTGACATAAAATTCATAAAAATATTAGATTAGTCCAAATGAATTGGATATGGTTTTAATCATCATAAGTTTTCTATTTATGGGTCTTTTTTCGTTTTATAGTAACATTATTAACCCTTAAATGGTTGAAAAATTTAATATTACGATAATTATCAAAAGGGTTAACGAAGGGTTAAAATAAAAAGATAAGAGTAAAAATGTGATCCAAACTTGTCCAAATTTTATTATATGAGAGTATTTCAACTAATACTCATATTATATTAGAATATTATCATTTTTAACTATTTTTAATTTAAAACTAATTTATATTAATTTATTATTTTAGGACATTCCAAGAGTGCCCCTCCTATTAATTATAAAAGGGAACTCCTCCTTTCTCTTATTCACACCACCTTGATCCTTCTAGATCAAACATAACCTACCAAAAATCCATTATTCACTCATATATCCACATTATAGATGTGTTTTTATTCCCAAAAGACCAACCCTAGATCCCTTAAGAGGAGATCTAAATGAGTTATTTCAAAGAAGAGGTAATCGCCTTAACCGATCACTTTCTTTTTAATTATTATTTTACCTCCTATAAATATATTATATTATTCATAAAATAAAAAATAAAGTATCCTAAATATACTTAAATGTTATTATTATTATGAAACCACCTTTATTCACCCTATTTCTATCAAATGAGAAGTAAAGATATCACTTGTGCGCACGTACGACTTACCGTCTTCATATAGTGATACAATTCATTTCTCATCAACATAATTTATGGATGGGTATTATGATGGGTTTAATATTTATATATGATAATTATGCCATAATTATACTTTTTGGATGATAATATAATATCAACCTTCTTACCTTTCAAACCATTGGAAAATGATAACGTTGATCGGGCGTACGTGTGGACTACCACCTCTATGAAGCGATGTGATTCATTTTTCATTTGTTTTTTTACTTGGATAGTAATAAGGAAGGATTTAATGAATAAATATGATATAATAATTATTATATAAATTGATTTATTATTTAACTTTATTTTGTTCCATCTATTAAAAAAATGGAAACAACGTTTATGCATACGTACGACCTACCGTCTCCATGAACGATGTAATTCATTTTTTTATATCTACCTTTTATAAATGACTATAAACATGTATTGTAATATACCATTATTGATCTACCAGGTATTCCCTTGAACCTATCATGGTTCTCCTTTATGCTGTTGTCTATAGAGGACCGATAAGGAATTTGGAGGATACCTATAATGGTGAAGTTAGAGATTTATTGGAATCTTAGCTTTAATCAACTTTTTCTACAGGATGTAGGAGGATATCATGCCGTGTAACTAGGTTACACAATGTGTAAGTGTTACTAATTACAATTCGTGAAAGGCTTCACACTATGAAGGGTTACACATCGTGTAGAGGAGTTACATGTCGTGAATTTTTTAAATAACAGATTTTAAATCCAAGGTGACAAATTTCTCAATGTACTTAAACACTGCGGATTTCACAGTGTGTAAAGGAATTAAACGTCATGTAATTCCTCGAGAAGAGATATTTTAGGGCACTTCTCAGGTTTTTGGTACCCATTCAATCATCCTTTTTTTTCTTTTTATCTCAAATTGAAACTCCTCTCTGGTGATTTTTGGAGACACCATTCCTTCCGAATCGATCCACTCAGTGTTCCATCTTCATTATGGTTGTGGTGTTTCTCTTTGGGTAAGTTATCTTTCAAATTATTTGTTGTACTTGGTCATGGTATCACCCTTGGGTTGCGTTATCGGATCCACTAGTCTAAGTTGGAATTTCTTCCCATCTTCTTCCAAGATCCGTTGTGCGATCTCATTCCGTAGGTCATTCCTTTGTTGGTCATGGTGCGGCGGACCTTATTTGTCGATGTATGTGATAATTCCTATCTTCCTATAACCCTATTTCTCAATTTAATCAATCCTAATATGTGTGGATTGAATTATAGGGCCTTCATTGATGTCTTTGGGTTTTATTTGTTGGTGGATCCTGTTGCGGGTGTGTGCGACCTGAGTTTTGAGGTAGGTGATTCTATCTCTAGCCTGTGTTTGATAAACTATATTGTTCCATTCTTGTGAGTTGATTTAGAAATAAATTGGTATAAAATTGGCATGATATTTCCTGTGTGTTGGAAAGATATTTTTAATGAAAGTGGTTTTCCTTAGTTTTTGACAAATGGAAATAAAAAGGGGTATCTTCAAAGCATTAAAAAAGGTTTTATGAAATGGTTTTGAAATGGTTTTAGAAACATGGAAATGATTGTGAAAATGAGAACATGGGTTACCTTGGGTACTAGGTGGAAGGTTTAGCTTGAGGTCATCATCCATTGTGTGGGTTCAATTTCTGGGGTGTTTCTCTTTCCCTAGAGTGTAGACTATTGGCTCTAGGAACATATGTGATATTGGAGTTTTACTTTCTGTGGTGTCTCCCTTGTCCTGGAGTGTAGATAATTGGATTCAGGTACTGTAGTACACTGTTTCATAGATTAATGAGTACGAGTATTCTACCACTTGACCTATTTTATTCCTTGGTATTGTGATGCTTGTGCTTCTATTGTTGTTTTTGTATTTCTTGGATTTGGACTATTTTAGACTTGATATGCATGTTGATTCTTATAATATATGGTATGAAAAAAGTTCTTTGAAATCGATATACCCACTTTTGTTTTAGAACTGTGATAAAAAGGGAAATGTTTAACATGCTTTCTATAAAACTGCTTTACTGCCTATCATGCCATGTTTTAGTTAAGTTGAGCATACATAAATTGTTATACATAGAATTGTTATGGAACACTTGGGTGAGATCCTATTGATCTTGTTATCTCCCACCCTACGCACCTCTTCGGTGGTGCGTAGACCTTTGTATGTCTTCTATTTCAGGGAAAGGAAAGGTGTCATAGTGAGGTGGTGAGGTTTCATGTCAGCTAGGTCGGGTAGATGGTGGTGAGATAGTGGGAGTTCATCTACACCATCATTTGAAGTAGCTATTTGGTTCTATTCCTTTGTAGTTGGACTTGTTTCTTAGAGTTTTGGCCACTTTTGCAGTTGTTTTGTTTCTACTATATTTTTACAGTTATGGAATATATTCATCAGTCTTCCATTTTTTCTTTTTTTCTTTATGTATATATATGCCTCATGTTTTTTTCAAGTTGGGAGAAATAGTTCCCTCTTGTTTATTGTTTGATGCCCGGGTACTTGTTTCCAGCCTGTGGGGACTGGGAATGCCCTTTAGGTATGTGAAAAAATGGTTCAGGTGCCAGGTTTGAGGGTAAATCAGGTCGGTTCATTAAAATTTGGTATCAAAGGATGTCTTTCCTCAAAAGTCCTTGTTTTGGGATGTCTGTTAATCTGGAGATAGGATTTTTGGGACTTGAGAGGTATGTTGTGATGAGTGCATGGCCAACTCTTATCATAACGAGACTCAAGTTTCTATGGGAAGTTGGGATACATGTCTTTAGTGTTGGGTTTGGTTTTAAATATCAGTTTATGATTATGGGTTTTCTATTTTGAACTGAGATTTTTTCTATTATATGATCATTATTATGTTTCGGTGTGCAACAATATGCCTTTGAAATGTCTTCTATGAGTTCCTCAGGAAGGTGTAGTTGATGCACCATAAGGGAATCCACCTATAGATCATAATATCATAAAGAATATCATATGGGAAATACATATTGTCAATAAGGATGTGCCATGGGTTTAGAATTCTATTTTTGAGGTACATCCAGGAGCTGGAGGAGAGAGAGATCGATTATAGGAATTATTACGTGAGAAGACACCATACTTTAAAGGAACAAATGGACCTCAAGAGGTGGAGGACTTTATGGATAGGATCGATCGAATCTTTGAATTCTTAGAGACACATGATAATATTATGGTTAAGTGTTTAGCATTCAGGATTGAGGGTTTTGGCAAGTAATGGTGAGATTCTATGGTCCATGTAGGTAGACACATGGATTTGGATTGGAAGGGTTTCAAAACCCTATTCTTCCATACATTTCATCCAGAGTCATTTATGCTAGAGAAGTCTATAGATTTACCATATTTACAAAATAGAGAGCACTCAGTGTTGGCATACACCAACAGGTTTGCTGAGCTAATCCATTTTTCTTGGAACATAGTGAAGAATGACCAGTTGAAGGATCAAAAGTACCTGTAGGTTTTGTGATCAGATATCAGATTTCATGTGTTTATTTTGAAACTATCTACCTATGTAGAGATGGTATACATAGTTATAATGACAGAGATGTATATGGAAGGAAAATTTGGTTTTCCCAACCCTTCTCTTACATCTAGTGGAAACTTTAGTGGTGTCCATGGGAAGGAGAGGGAGTGGCAGGATCATCGTATAAGTGGTTCTGGTGGGTCTTAGCAGCGATCCTCCTATGCACCGTCTACTACAGCTAGTAGTGTGGCTTTGAATTTCAATTAATGTGGCAAGGTTATACACACCAAACGTTTTTGTCATATTCCCTCAAAGATGTGCAACAACTATGGATGTGTTGGTCATTTACATAATTTTTGTTAGGCTATGACTATGCCTCATTATAGTCAGGGTTCTTTGGATTCAAAGGCTACTGAGGTGAAATCATAAGATCCAAGGATTATAGGGCTCCTGCTACAGGCCTCAGGAGTGAATCACTTTCACACAGTAGATGAGCATCCAGTAGAAGTCGATGCCATTTTAGCGATAGTGAGAGGTATTATCCTTATTGCATATTTAGTAACAATTGCTTTATTTGATACTAGTGCCTCCCACTCATTTATATCTACACATTTTATTGATATTTTTAAACTTCCAATGTAACTTATGAAATTTGTAATGG
Source organism: Viscum album (assembly GCA_963277665.1). Taxonomy (NCBI): domain Eukaryota; kingdom Viridiplantae; phylum Streptophyta; class Magnoliopsida; order Santalales; family Viscaceae; genus Viscum; species Viscum album. The sequence goes on along the minus strand of OY728139.1, from coordinate 1,070,183,229 downwards.
ATTTAGAAACACCTCTTGGAAAGAGGAGAGATCAGGGGTTTTGGTGTCATTATTGTTCCTTAACGATTGCTGATACAAGATTGGTTTGGGATTTTCTTGTTCTTGATCTAGATCTATTTGACATCATTATAGGTAAGGATTGGATTGTCTCTTATTGAGATAAGGTTTATTGTTACCGTCGGCGTGTTTTGTTTCTTGCTGCCGATGGGAGCTCTCATGTGTTTCAGGGGGAGTGGGACCTGAGGTCAGGTCATGCAGAGCCTTCCTGCCCAGAGATTAGGAGTTTTCTGTCTACTATTTCGTTTGATCCTAATGAAGTTTCTTCTATTTTTAATCTTACCATTGTTGTTTAGGACTTTTATGAAGTTTTCCCAGATTAATTCTCCAGTATTCCTCTAGAGAGATAGGTATAGTTTACGATTTAACTGATTCTAGGTATGTAGCCAATATCAATACCTTATTATCATATGGAACCAATAGAGCTAAAAGAGATCAAAATTATATTGGATGACCTATTGGAAAAATGTTCTGTTCTCCCTATAGTTTCTCATTGGGCATCCCCTATTCTCTTTTCTAAGAAGGTAGATGGTTTACTTCAGTTGTGTGTGAACTATTAGAAGTTTAACCGAGTAATGATTAAGAAAAAATCATTTTCCCTGTGTGGATTATTTGTTTGATCAGTTAAAGGGGGAAAATTGGTTATCGAAGATTGATCTTAGGTCGGGTTATCATTAGCTCGGATTTTGGGAGTCTGATATACTAAAAACTTCTTTTAGGAGTAGGTATAGCCATTAAAAATATGTTGTGATTCCTTTTGGTATGACTAATGCTCATATAGTTTTTATAAATTTTATGAATCAGATAATCCATCAGTATCTTAACAATTTTGTGGTAGTGCTCAAGGATGATATTTTGGTTTATTCAAAACCTGAGTGTGAGCACGACCACCATCTGAGTTTGGTTCTGGAAATTCTGAGAAGTCACCATTTGTATGGAAATATTTCAAAATATAGTTTTTGGATTCAAGAAGAGAAGTTCTTAGGGAACAATATTTCTAAATATGGAATATCAGTTGATCCAGAGAAGGTGAAAGATGTTTTTTTATGGAAGGAACCACAAAATTTATTTTAAATTTAGAGCTTAATTGGTCGTTTTGGATACTATCGAAGGTTTGTTAAGGATTTATCTAATATGTCATCACCTTTGACTTCTCTTATCATGAAAGTTGTGAAATTCACATGGGATTAAAAGTTCCAATCTTCTTTCGATGAACTGAAATGGCTTATGACATAGGATCTTATTCTAATATTACCTGAGATTGATAAGTGATATGTGGTGTTTTTTGATGATTTTGGTGTTGGTTTGGGATGCATGATTATGAAGGATGACCATGTGGTAGCTTATGACTCTCGTTAGCTTTGGCCACATTAGAAGAATTACCCCACTCACGATTTAGAGCTTTCTACAGTTATGAATGCACTTAAATGTTGGTGACACTATTTTTTTGGGGGATGGTTCATAGTCTTCTTTTATCATAAGAGTTTGAGTTATATATTTTCTCAAAAAGACTTAAATCTCAAATAGAGATGATGGGTAGACTACCTTCAGATGGTTGACTTCAATATCACCTACACCACGAGGAATGGAAACGTCATTGTGGATGATCTTAGAAGGAAAGTACCATTACAGGATCTTCTAGAATCAAAGGAGGAGTGGAACCTTATGGGGATTTTTGATCAGTTTCACCTAGATGCTCAGGAGGATGTTTCAGGTATAGTTCTGACCAGTGTTCAGTTACCATCATCTCTCCGAAAGTCTATTTTGTAGATTTATCAGAAAGATGATGAGTTTAGTATAGTTCGAGAAAGACTTTATGGTGGAGATACTATTTTTGGTTAGTTTTTTTCTTCATATGGTATTATTTACTATGGGGACACTAACACAAAAACAGTTTTTCGCAGCGCCCCCTTTTATCAGCGCTAACGAAAAAGCGCTGATAAAGGGACCCCCCTTTATCAGCGCTTTTGTTAGCGCTGATAAAGGGCCCCCCTTTATCAGTGCTTGCTTAGTAGCGCTGATAAAGGGCCCCCTTTATCAGCACTTGCTTAGTAGCGCTGATAAAGGGGGGCCTTTATCAGCTCTTTTTTAGGGCTGATAAAGGGTCGGCTTCAAAATTTTTTTTTAACATATATTAATATATTAATATATAAATATAGTTATATTGTTATATAAATATAATATATAATTTTTAAATATATTTTAGATAAGTATAAATGTACATTTACACTTATTATACTTAATATATAAGATATTTAGTGAAAATGACTTCTTAAAAAATTAAAAAAATATTTTTAATTAATATTTTGATAATCATTATGGAGTAATAGTCATTTAATAACAATTTAAGGACTAAAAAAATTAAAAAAATTAAAAAAAGATCCAAAATATGTTGAAAACGCAACTCAAACTTCAAACGGCCATAACTTTTGATCCGGGTGTCCGTTTGAGCTCTACCACATATCAAATCGAAGCCTGCGATGAGCTCTACGTCGCGGTGACCTGGGGGGACATTGGTCAAGTGTTTTTCGAGGCCAAAAGAGGCCCAGAAGGCCTCCAAAACTGAGTTTTTTGTCGGGGTACCCAGATTTTTTAACATTTTGTGGATTTTCAAACTTGTTTAAGGGGGTATTATTGGCTTTTCTTGGTGGGGAATGAATTTATTCCAAGGTATTACATTCATATTGATATTATGTCTTTGAAATTTCATCCTTTTTTATAATGAACTGCTATTTATAATCAAATATATAACTATATGTACATATTTTTTATATATTCGCACCTAAAAATTAAATTTTTTAAATAAATAATTAAACATATTTACATATAAAATATATTAGCTTTATCTAAATAATAACTAATACCCATTTTATTTAAAATACCAATATATGAATATTTATATACCTATATATTAATCTAACTATATATATATATACTAATCTAACTATATATATATATTAATATAACTATATATATATTAATCTAATAACTATATATATATTAATATAACTACATATATATATATTAGTATTACTATAAATATATATATTAATATCACCATAAATATATATATTAATATCACTATATATATATTAATATAACTATATAAATATATATTCATATAACTATATATATGTTAATATAACTATATATATGTTAATATAACTATATATATGTTAATATGACTATATATATGTTAATATAACTATATATATATATTAATATAAACATATATTACTATACGAATAAATATAACTAAATATATATATATAGATATAGATATATATTAATACCACTATATATATATTAATATTACTATATATATTATAATATAACTATATAACTATATATTATAATATAACTATATATATATATTAATATAAATATATATTACTATACGAATAAATATAACTAAATATATAAATATATATATATAGAGATATCATGAATTGGAAACCAAATCAAAATAGAGTAGTGGTAAGGGCTTAGGCGCGCAGGGGGGAGGTCTCGAGTTCAAATCCTGGTGGAGGCAGGGGTGCGCACGCATGGGGAATATTAGAGCAAGCGCCGTTAAAGGGTGGAGGGGGGTGCGTGGGGTGCATGGGGTGTTGTATAGGGGCCGAAAACGCTGTAAAAGGGGGGGGGGGTTCAAGCGCTATAAAAGCCCCCCCCCCGATTGGCAGTATTTTTAAATTTTTTTAATTTTTTTTAACTTTTATCAGCGCTTTTTTAAAAGCGCTGATAAAAGGGTCCTTTATCAGCACTAAAACGAAAACACTGATAAAGGAAGCGCTGATATAGGACCCCTTTATCAGTGCTAAAAAAAGCACTGATAAAGGGGTACCTTTATCAGCGCTTTTTTTGAGCGCTGATAAAGGGGTCCTATATCAGCGTTTTTTGGAGCACTGATAAAGGGGACCACCCCTTTATCTACGCTGGCTTTATCAGTGCTTTTCTAGCGCTGATAAAGGCCATTTTTAGCGCTGATAAAGGCCGTGTTTGTAGTAGTGGGATCGGGTTGTTGTCCTAGCATCCATGAGGAGTTTAGTGTTATTTAATTGTTCAGGAGATTGTGAGGTTACATGGGAGTCCTTATACCATTGTTTTAGATAGGGATCCTAGGTTTACCTCAAGATTCTAGAGGAGTATCCAAGGGGTAATGGGAACTCAGGTCAAGTTGAGAACAAATCACCATCCACAGACAGACGACCAAACAGAGAGAGTAATTCAGATCCTAGAAGATATGCTTCATGCCTATGTTCTTAACTTAGGTTGATCATGGGATAGCCATATGGGATTGGATGAGTTTTTTTACAATAATAGTTATCAGTCGTCAATAAAAATGGCTCCCTTTGAGGCATTGTATGGGTACTCTTACAGATAAACTCTTTGTTGGGATGAGGTGGGAAAAATAGCTTTAGTTGGACCAAGTTTGGTTTAGGAGACATCCTTAAAGATTCATGATGTACATCCACATCTAGTTATAGCCCAAAGTCGATATAAATTGTATGAAGATCAGAGACTTCATCCTCTGGAGTTTTCTGTTGGTGACGTGGTTTTCTTGAAAGTTTCTCCTTGGTTGGGTCACTATCAACTTGGAAAATAGGGAAAGTTGACTCTGAGATATGTTGGACTATTTTAGGTCAATGAGTGGCTCATATATGTTGTTTATTAGTTATAATTTATGGTTCAGTTGACAGGTATTCATGATGTTTTCCACATATCTTAGCTCAGGAAGTATTATCCCGATCCCTCTCAAGTTCTGAGTTGGGAAGAAATTGAGCTAGAGCTAGATGTTTCTGTTCTAGAGAAACCAGTTGAGATTATTGACTCTCAAGTGAAAACCTTACATGGGAAGTCAATTTTATTAGTCATAATTCTATGGAAACATAGATCCAATTCTCATGAAACTTGGGAATGCGAGTCATTGATGAGGGATCAGTGGCCTCATCTTTTTACAGGGATTACATATTCCACATGAATTCTTGGGGATGGAAAGTATTTATGGTGGGGAGTTTGTAACATCCTGTTACCAATCTATTAGGTACTTCCTTGAAATCATCATGTTTCTCCTTTTTAACATTGTCTATAGATGACTGAGAAGAAATTTAGAGGATACCTATAATGGTGAAGTTATATATTTGTTGAAATCTTAGCTTTAACCGACTTTTTCTACAACATGTAGGATGATTTCATGCTGTGTAACTAGGTTACACGACGTGTAAGTGTTACCGAGTACAATTCATGAAAGGTTTCATGCTGTGAAGGGTTACACATTATGAAGAGGAGTTAAAGATCGTGATTTTTTTTAAAAACAGATTTTAAATTCAAGGCGACAAATTTCTTAGCATACTTAAACATAGTGGATTTCAAGGTGTGTAAAGGAATTACATGTCATGTAATTACTTGAGAAGGGATTTTTTAGGGTGAATCTTGGGTTTTTGGTTCCCATTAAATCATCAGTTTTCTTTTTCTCTCCAATTGAAACTCCTCTCCGAAGATTTTTGGAGACACCATTCCTTCTAGATCGATCTGCTCAATGTTTCATCTTCGTTGTGGTTGTAGCACATCTCTCTGGGTAAGTTATTTTTCCACTTCTTAATTTTCCTTGATCGCGGTAGAACCCTTGGGTTGTGTTATCAGATCCACTAGTCTAAGTTAGTGTTTCTTCATTTCTTCTTCCAAGATCTGTTGTGAAATCTCATTCTAAAGGCCATTCCTTTGTTGTTCGTGGTGCGACAAGCATTCTTTGTCGAGGTATGTGATATTTCCTCTCCTCCTCCAAACCTCTTTTTCAATTGAATCCATCATAAGATGTGTGGATTGGATTCTAGGGCCTTCATTGACATCATTAGGTTTTCGTTGTTGGTGGATCCCATTCTGGGCATGTGAGGCCTAAGTTTTGAGGTAGGTAGTTCTATCTCTATCCTGTTTTTGATAAAATGTATTGTTCCATTCTTGTGAATTGTTTTAAATATAAATTGGTATGAAATTTTCATGATTGTTAGTGTTTTTTGGAAAGATATTTTGAATGAAAGTGTTTTTCCATGGTTTTTGACAAATGGAAAGAAAAATGGGCACCTTAAAATCATTAAAAATGGTTTTCAAAGCATTTAAATGATTTTTAAAATGATCAAATGGGTTACCTTGGGTACTAGGTGGAAGGTTTAGCTTGAGGCCATCGTCCATTGTGGGGGTTCACATTATGGGCTGTTACTCTTATCCTAGAGTGTAGATTATTGGCTCTATAAACATATGTGATATTGGGGTTTCACTTTATAGAGTGTCTCCCTGCTCTTGGAGTGTAGATCATTGGATTTAGGTACCACCATGTATTTTTTCATAGATTAATATGTATGAGTAGTCTGCTGCTTGACCTGTTGCATTCCTTGGTATTTTAATGCTTGAGCTTCTACTTTTATTTTAATATTTCTTGGCTTTGGAGTATTTTATACTTGATATGAATGTTGATTCTTGTGATATATGATATTAAAAAATGTTATTTGAAGTTTATATACCTAATTTTGTTTTAGAACTATGGTAAAAAGGGAAATGTTTACCATGTTTTATATAAAACTACTTTACTACCTATCATTCCATGTTTTTGTTAAATTGAGAATACATGAATTGTTATATAGAGAATTTTTATGGAACACCTGAGTGAGATCCTATTGAGACTATTAGGTAATAGCCTGCTCACCTCTTCTGTAGTGCGTAGACCTTTGTATGTCTTCCATTTCAGGGAAAGTAAAGGTGCTGTAGTGATGTGTCTAGGTTTCGTGTCAGCTAGGTTGGATAGTTGGTGGTGAGATGGTGGGAGTTCATCCACACCATCATTTGGAGTAGCTATTTGGTTCTATTCCTTTGTAGTTGGACTTGTCTCTTGGAGTTTTTGCTACTTTTTTAGTTGTTTTGTTTCCAATGTATTTTTACAGTTATGGAATATATTAATCAATATTCCAGAATTTCTTTTTTTATTCATGTATATAAATTCCTCGTGTTTTTTTCAAGTTATGAAAATCATTACCTCTTGTTTTTTTCTTGATTCCAAGGTGTTTGTCTCTAGCCTGTGGGGATCAGGAACACCCTTCGAGTTGCGACAGAATAGGTCGAGTGCTAGGTTTGAGGGTAACCAAGGTCGGTTCGTTACATGTATATAATTAATATATACGATATTTTTATTTTGATTAATTTTTTATATGATGTAACCATGATCAAAATATAAGGATCAAATCTACCAAACCATAACACACATAAAAAGTGGAGCAGATATCTCCAAAAAGAGTGATTTTAATAAAGTGTTAAAAAACTAGTGATAAAAGATTATAATTAAATCATATATAGTATGATATATATGAGTATGGTTCTGTAATATATTTATAATAAATCTATATTCATTATATATGAGGTTCCAATGTAAATGAAGGAAGTTAGACCCAAGGTAATAGATTTTCATGTCACTTTTATTTCTATGGGACAAATGAATTATACACCACTTGTTTCTTTTGTGTGATGTGTATACTCCCCATGAATGTATTTTATGATTCTTATCATGAAAATTATTTGATATACATATCTATATAAGTTTATTTCTTTCATTTGGCTTATGATTCAAAATTTACCAAAGTAGTAAGTTTTTTTATGTTATAATCTCATTGTTTATTGGGATTGTTTATGATTATGCTTCTGATGATAAAATATTATGATATACCTATTAATAAAATCAAAAAATTTATTCTACTATGGTTATTTATTTTAAATAAATTTTTTAATTTAATTTTCCTCAGCTTAAGTTCTCAAGAAACTGAAAATATGTTTTTAAGGAAAATTAACTTTATTTCTCTTTTCGTTCGAAAAAACATTTTCTTCCATATACATGTTTTCTAAAAATGTTTTAAATAAGGTTTTTACTATTATAATATGATTTATTAAAATCATTTTTACCCATGTTTTAATTTTTACAAATTTTTTTAAAATTAATATTCTTTTCGTTTTCTGAATAAGGCACTTTTTGACTTTTTACCAAAAATGTGAAAGGAATGTTTTCTTTTAACTCATATAGCATGAAAAAAATTTCCCAATGTCATGAACAATAAATATTTTGAAGTACACTTTAAAAGTTTCTATGGTTATTTTCAAATATTTTTTTCCATAATATTTTGAAAATATTTTTATTTTGAAAGTGATTTTCAAAATGAAAATGGTTTTTTAGTCAAGAAATATTTCAGTGGTCTTTTAATGGAATTTTCATATATGATAGAAAATTTTGATGTTAATTATGATTTACTAGGTATATGACCCATTTATAAAATTCTTACTCTTTCTTAGGATGGTTAATGTTTATGTTGATAATATTTTTTTGGAACCCATTTAATTTCCATGATTTATACTATAGCGGATTTATTCCCTCATAACACATATTATTTGACTCCTTTATGATTCATATATTATGAACTGATAAGATTTATGCATGAATCAAGATTATAATATATGATATTTAAGGTATTATTTTCAAATTTTATGATAATTCTCTTATTCCCTTATATTCATTTTATTCTCAAGGGATCATTGATATCTCCCTTTTTCACCCTTGATGAGTGTTTGAGATCACACTTTCTTAGTTTTCCTTTCTCCAAGTTATGAAGAAAAGTACTAAGTATGATATTTCTAAGAAGGGTGATAGTTATAAAGAACTTAGTTTTAGATGATGTAGATATTTTAAAAACCAGTTGTTTATAGGTAAAAGTTTCTAAAGACACAATACCTATACAATTTTTGGAACGGATCATTATGTTATGTAATGAATATTAATCTAAAAAGATGTTATATCCATGTATGAAAATTCTGGGTCACTATAGTTGCTATCAGAGAGAGGTTTAGTTAACCTTTTGAAATTAGAATGATAAAACTCTAGTGATAACACTATGGATAGGTCTAAGTATAGGATACAATCCTAATGTTTTTTCAATGATCATGGATGACCTAGGTTAAACCTAAGGTGTCATAAATAAGGTATCATGATTTAGACATCCTTTAAATGATTTTTTCATAATTATGTGGTTTCCCATTATGATTATTTCTACTCACACCGTACTTTTTGGTTTTAGTCAATGGATAGAACCCTAAGGAATCATGTTAATGTTAAATGTGATAGTTAATGAAATAACTTTACTCATGAGAAACCAACTGAAATAAGATATGGAATGTGAAACCTTAAGATTATGTCATATCATATATATTGTTATATGATTAACAATATTAACATTGGTGAGTTTCCTAACACACATAATAAGAGAAATATGGAGTTTCATAAAGTACATGTAGGAAAGAAGTTGAGTTTAAAACATGTCAAGAATGTGGGAATAAGAACTCAAATGAACATCTCAGAGGAATAGGAATGTGTTTTGAGTGTGGAAAAGGACACAAAAAAGTAATTTTTAAGAAAAAAATAAAAAGTTCAATTAATGTAATGGATAATAATAACGGTCTCCCTAAGTTATCCTCTATTATTGAATGTTTTAAATGTGGAGATTATCAACATTATGAAAATCAATGTCCAAGGGGGAAATCTTGAGAAGAGAATCAGTATGTTTTTACGAGTAATGGTTTTACCAATGATGATGAATAGACTATGAATGACGTATGATAGGTATGTGATATTTTAACAGTATTTATTATGTTAAAAGAAGCATGATTAAATTGAGGTTGATGAATATTAAGAAATGATTAATATTTTATATTGTAGGAAATAAGTATTGGAGAATAATATGATGAATCCTAGTTAATGGTTTAAGAATGAACTGGGATGATTTAAATGTTTATGTATTTGGATTTAATAATTATGTTGTATAAGTGTTATACTAATGATATTCTGGTTATAAAAATAATAAAACATCTAAGGATTGTTCTACAGTATTTTTTTAAGGATTTGAAAACATATTTTGAATGGTACTAAAAACTAAGAAAAATTATTTACTGGTAAGGTAATATTTTTAGAGAAAACATGATTAAGGGGAAAGATAAACATTAATATGTGTCTGATGTTGAGTTAATAATTTTTATTTTGGATAAATAGATTATTGACATTGATAGTATTGGTAACCTTGAAACTAGTTTTTTATTTGATAAAAAATGATTTAGGTTATCTTTGATGAAGTTTATTACTTTTTTTTTGATTTATGGAAAATATTCACAAGTTGTGAACTTATTTAAGGAATAAGGATTATGATATTTTTGGAAGAATATATGTTTTCACGTGAGGTTAACTTAAATTTTATGGATACCATCATGGGTTAATAAGTTTAAGGTCAATCGTAAGTTCAAAGGCATCAACACCCCCTTTTAATTTTTTAAGTGTTGGGATTTTGAAGTGTTTTGAAACTTTTATTAGGTATTAGGAAGAATACTCTATTATAGTTTAAATAACCCTTTGGGTTTGGTATATGATTTGATGATAATTTAATTATAGACTATTGGATAATGGGTTATAGATAATCTTGATGGTTGAAAAGTGATTCATTGATAAGGTGATATTTTTAGAGATATTTATGGTCAAGTTAATGATTACTTTTTTGGGTTAGTATTTAATTTTATTCGTGATATTTTAGTGAATTTCACTATGTTACAAGATTATATAGTTATTTATCATGGTGATTAATGATATTTGGGAGATGTTTCATTGGGTTGAGGTATATGTAACCCTTAGTTTGAACAAGTGATTTAACATGAAAGATTATTTGTGAAGAATATAATTAAAATTTTAAATATGTAAGTTTAAGGGTATGATATAACCTTTGTAATAAAATCATTATTTAATGTTTAGGATATTGAGGTAATTAAGGATTTGGATATTAAGATTGTATTCTTTCATATAACGATTTATTAATTTTTAGAATTATCTGGTGTTAACCATTTATGGTTTTGGTTAATGCCTATAGGTAGGAGGAATATCTTGAGATACCTTTTCAATTTGTTAGAAGTTGATTTTAGTGTTTCAGGCATGAAAAATTCATCTCAAACTCTTATCGTTTGGAGAAATATATTAGATTGTGGTGGAAATTGATTAATGGATGAAATTATAATTTTCAAGTAAGTATATTTCCTTATGTTCTTAGTATAGATGGTAAAGTAATACCTCAAATCTAGTAAAAGGATTTTAATATAATTTTTTTATCCTATAACCTTCAATTTTGATAAATTTATGGTCTTTTAACCCCTCACTAATTCATGGTTTTATGGTGTTTAACTTTATCCTAACAATGTTCTCTATAAATATATATTAGTCCTTAAATATTAGTCTTATCTTAAATTTCCATATTTTTAATTGCCACTAATTTTCTCATATTTGGAAACCTAGTTTTGTGGTGACCTTCAAACTTCAATTTCCCTCTTCTAAGGGGAAGTTTTATTAATCATTTTTATGATGTGGATTTTCAAAAAATGAATTTTTAAACATCAAACCTCTGATTACTGATCACAAGTTAAAATTATGAGGAAATAATTTATTAGGGTGGGGTTGTAATACCCTAATATTTTAGAAAATATTTCTCTTTAAATTATTTAAGTTCTTTGATATATTGCATTGCACGAAACGCCGTGTTTAAATGAACCGTAGTATGCTATTAAAATATTTTTTTTTGATAGTTATAACCTAAAATAAAATTATAGGGTATTAATAGGATTAAATAATTTATTAAATTTATATAAATTTACTACTCAATATAAATGTATTGATAAATTTTTAGTAAATAATCACTCAATTTTAGTAGTCATTTTATTCTTCAAAAATAAATTTTCTTGAAAAAAGATTTTTATTGATTTTTATGAGAAAATATTATTAATTAAAACTTTAGAAATTTTATTTTATAAAATTAAAATCATTTTTTAAATTATAAAATTAAAATTATCTTAGGATGATTTTTTGAGAATTTTCTAAAAAGATTGATTTTCCAGTGAATAGTAAAAAATGCTGATTTCATTGAAAACTTTATGTAAAAAGTTATATATTTTTTCAAAATGGTTTAAATGTAAAATTAGTATTATTATATTTTAAATAATATAATTAAGTTCATTAGAATCAATTTTATGTTTGAATTTAGTATAAAAACATTTTTATAGGAAAAAAATCATTTTCTTGAAAAACTGTTTTTATGTGCATAATGTGTTTTTATATCAATAAATTAAACTGATCACTATTATAGAATGTTTTTAATGAAATTTATATATTATATTCTCAATAAAATGTTTTAACATTCATATAATATTTTTCTAGGCACGAGATAAGAATAAATCATGTTTTATACTTAAAAAACTATATTTTTCGAAAAAGTGATTTTCATCACATTTTTCACACATATTTTAAAATTAATTTCTAACACTTATAGGTATATAGTTTTATAAAATGGATTCCATATTTGGAATTATGATTTAAAAATATGGTAAATAGGCCACTTTTATTTTTGGTTAATATGAATAATAACTGTGGTAAAATTTATCCCCACGGTAAAGTGTAAATCTCATTAATCTTGGTTAAAACTAAGTGATAATGCCATATGTTTTTCATCATAATTCTTATTTGATGAAGGTAATTATAAATTTAAAATCTTATTATCAAAATTGAGTTTCTTAATGGAATCTTATCCATGAAAATGACCTATATAATATTTAAATCAAAGATAGTTATAAAATGTCACTATCTTAGTTTTAAATATCTCTTATGTGTACAAAAAGGGAAAAAAGAATGATATGAATGAATATAAGTGTCTATTTTTATATTAATGAAATTATTTTTCGGATATAAATTTATTAATAATTTTTATAAATTTTATAATGACCTTAAATGCTTGTGAAATGCTAATACAATATTTATTAAATTAACAAAAAATTAAAATAAATGATTTTAAAAATATTAAAAGGGATATAATTTGAATTAATTAATATGTCCCAAAAATTTTATAGATCTATATGACATACTAGGGATGTTTGGAAGTATTATATTTGAATTACACCTTTTTCTTGATGTATTTAAAGTCAAATTAATTAAATAGTGTTAAAAATAACATTAATGATATTTTATAATAAATAATATTTTATTAAATGATAGAAAATTCATAAAAATATTAGATTATAAAAAATGAATGGGATATTTTGGCACCCCCAGTTTCAAGTAAGTAACCCTTTATTTATGCATTTTATGTATGAAAAGGGTTTGAGTGGAGTTTGGGAGGTTTTGGAATACTTTTAGAATGTTTATAGGGATTTTCTAGAGGTGCATGGTTTGAGCATGGTTAGTGAAAAATGTGAAAATCCTATAGGAAAATATGCATAATGAAATGGTGGATTCTAGGCAGGTGTATGGTTTTTCCAAATTATTTGGCCACCTAGGAAAGACCATGCAAAGTAAAATAGTGGAAAAAAATACAGTTGGTGTAGAGTTTATCTAACCATGCTGGACAACCATGAAAGGGTATGTTTAGCGGTAGAGGCTTGCACATGGTTGGAGCATAGTTTTCCTAAACATGTGACTAACCATTCATGTTTACATTTTTAGATCATAAAAAAGTGGATCTCACTCATTTTCACCTCTAAGACTCTCTTTTTTCACTATTTTTGGTCCTAAGTCAAGTTTTCTTCCTCCAAAAGGCTATAGAGTCGCTCCCCTTCTAACCAAAAGCAATCAAAAGTCAATTCTTGGTGCATTGAAGCTCGATTACCTTGGTAAGTCTCTATTTTTGTTAGTTTTCCCTTAGATATAATTTCCTTCACTCTCTTGAAATCCTATATGTAGTCTGTTGGGGATAGATCTATGATGGTTGATTCCAATAATGATGAGATTTGGTTGTGTTGATGTTTGGGAATGAGATCTAAGGTGGATTTTTAGAGATTCAACCCAGTTTTTTTGAAGTTGTAGTGACATTATTCTTTTTTTTCCATAATTCCAGAGGTACGTGGATTCAATCTCGACTCCTCTTATAATAACATGAAGGTTTAGTTTCAAATTGATTTAATTTCTTGAAATTAATTGTGAAATTATTGTGAAAAGCATGGTAGAAACCCGATTTAGTGATGGTTTGAGGATTGTGGAAAATGGTTGTTGTGAAAAGTTCTTTGTTTATGAATTTTAAAATGATGATTTGAAAATGTGGATTTGTGTGATTCATGGAAAAAGGTTTTTTGGAATGGTTTTCAATAAAAATGATATTTTATTGAAATGGATTAAAATGGTTGTTTTGGAATGGTTTTGGTATACATGGGTTTGTGTGAGTTCATGATTTCGACATGACCTAGAATAAGGGGCATGTAATATTAGGGTACAAAGAGATGTGACCATGTATAAGGGGCGTGCGTCATTGGGACATAAGGAGATTGAACACTTAGTGATGAATTAGTGGATGGATGAGAAACTGCCCATGAGTATGGAACTATCACTAAATCATGAATGTGTGGGTGTGTGTGAATCATAGATTCGTTATTCTAAAAAAGGACAGTGAAATGGTTTAAATAGTTATTTGGTTATTTTTATTTCAAAATTCTTTGATTTGGTAATTGATTTATATTTTGATATAAAATGTTGAAAATATTTGATGTTTTTATATAAATTTTTTATATAAATGTGTTAATATGTTCTATCTTAGTGGCGTGAGTAGGGAAGTCATTTGGGGAAGACCTATTGAGTTTCATTACTCACCCCTACTTTGGAAGTATAGTGATTTTATAGATGTCATTTATCAAGACACAATTAAAGATAAAGTATAACACTTCTTTAGCGGTGCTTCTTGATACATGGAAATGAAATGTGGAGTTGGATTATGGAGAATGTTGGGAGCTGTGGAGTTGTGGATTTGGAGTCTTTGAGTTTTGTTGATTTAGTATTCTTCTTTGGTACTATAATTTTTGTTATGGTGTAGGTTGGTATCATTGCCTTTTGGTATTACATTGAGTTGTATTACATTTTTATCATGCATCATATAGTGGTTTTTGTTTTGGTATTCTGGGTTGTGGTTGATTTCATTTTAAATGGAAAATCATCCCCCAACTGTATTGTAGCCCTTGGAATTTATTTATAGCATTTGACATCTTGGGGATGTTTCTAAAGGAAAATTAAAAATTCCACCTTGACTCAAGACAATGAGGAGGGGCATGACATTACAAATGGTATTAGCTTGTTCAGTCCTTGACTTGTAAATGATATCAATCTTGGTCAGCCCAAATCTTTTGGGACAAATGGTATTCATTATCACTCTTAGAGTTGAAATTCCTTCTCGTTTAGTCCTTATGTTGGGATGGTAGAAATGATTAGGATTTTTGGGACTTTAAATCTAAATCATAAAAATATGCAGCTAACTTATTAATAATGAACTTCAAGTTACCATGGATTTGGGTACATAAGTGATTTGGAGACACTTATAGGAGTTTTATCTCATTATCATGGGTTTATCCAATGAGACGAGCCTAAAATTCATTATATAAATGAATTCCCACTAGGATTTCATATTTAATTTTGAGTGATGATTTATTATTCGGTGAAAAGGTGTTGATTTTTGAAAAGTATTGAAAAAATGTTTTCAAATGTGAGATTTTGAAAATGATATGATAGTGGTATTTTGAAATTGGTTTGATTTTCAAAAGAATGATGGAATTTAAAAAAATGGTCAAATGTGGACAATTTTGAATTTTGGAAAGAACTGTTGTGATAGTTGTGAGGTGGTATAACTTGAAATTTTTAAGCCTTTAGTTTCTAGAGAGTGATAATTATGGTGTTTTTTTGTGGTTATAGAAAATGGAACTCAGTAAGTATCCTAGAAACCAACCAGAAGAAGCTGTTGAGAATTTGGTTGCACCTGAGCCATAGGTAAACCAACAACTGATTCAAAGTATAGTCCAATCTTTTCAAGCTATATATAGAGGGAATAAGAGGGCTGAACTAAGGAAAGTGTATCATTATATTTAGTTCCAAAAGAATAATCCTCCCATATTTCTGGGTGATTTGGAACTAGAGAAGGTAGAGGTGTGGCTGAATAGGATGAATCAAAATTTCAATTTCCTTGGAACACCAGTAGAGTTAAAAGTCAATTTAGAGACATATATTCTAGAGGATATTTCACACCAATAGTGGGATTTAGCAGTTCAGGCTAAATTAGACCAAGGCATTGGATGGGATGATTTTGAATAATTGTTCAAAAAAAAATTCTATCCTTATAATTTCAGGATTTCAAGAATGATAGACTTTTTTAGCTTGAAATAGGAGATCATCTCAGTGAAATATTATGTGGCTAAATTTATGAATTTATTCCACTTTTCACTTGAATTTTTTGTAAGTGCATCATTGAAGGCACACATTTTTTAATCAGGGATGATGCACGATATTTTCTCAAAGATTTATATGTTTTTTATAATATATTATACATAGATGGTCAATAGAGATATAATGGTAGAAAGGGACATCTCAGGAGATACGGATGGAGGAAGCATGTTAATACCTATGGGAAATGGTGGGAACTCTAATACTAGGAATAATTGGAAGAGGGAAACCTATTTCCAAGGTGGGATTATGACTCAGAATTAGATGGATAGACCAGTGAATCTTCCTCTAAGGCCAAAGAGTAAAGTTTTTATATTTACAATGTGGTTCATTCAACCACATGAATCAAGAGTGTACAACACCAATAAGATCATGACACAATTTCAATTAGATGGGGAATCTTCTATGCTATTTTCTTAGTGTTCCAAGGTCGGGTGTTCATAACACTTCTCATGCGTTGCAGACATCGTATGCTTCAACTGGATGAGGTTATTAGAAAAATTATCATATTTAGAACCAAGATCTCTATGATGATTCTAGGATTACCATGATTAATAAATATGGTTAATCTCAATAGGGAAATAAAGAATAAAGTGCAGTGAGTAAGCAGTTTTATGGAGCTGAGAAAGTTATTGTGCATGATCAATTTAGAACATTAATGGTGATAGGTATGATTCTTTTTAATTCTACCATTATGTAATATTTTTTTGATATAGGTGCATACCATTCGTTTATTTATTCTCATGCTATTGATTTGATGGGTTTAAATGTTGAGATGACACCTTATATTTTGAAATTTAAAACTCCTCTTGGACAAAGAGAATGTCAAGCCTTTATATATAGAAAATGTTCTATAACTGTTGATGGAGTTGAGTTGATATGGGATCTCTCTATGCTAGCGATGGATGTATATGATATAATCCTGGGTATGGATTGGTTGAATATGTTAAAGTATCACATCAATTATTATACATAAAAGGTTATTTTCATGAATGATGATGGCATCAAGCATCTATTTAGAGGATAAAAAAATGTAAAGGAAAGTGCAATGGGCTTACTGGCACTAGAAGTTGGAATGATATCATAATATTTGGTAGTGTTGACTTTGGAATAAATGAAAGAAATTGATAATAATAATTTTCTAGTGGTTTTTGAATACTTTTAGTACGGTTTTCCTGAAAATTTATCAGGGTTTCCACCCACAAGAGAAGTGGAGTTTACAATTGATCTTCTTTTGAGAATTAGTCTTATTTACCTTCTGTATTACTAGATAGAACCAATAGAATTAAGTTAATTTAAAGTACAGTTGGAAGAGATGGAAAGTAAAGGTTCATTCAGCCTATCATGTCTTTGTGGGAATCACCAGTCTTGTTTGTCAAAAAGGTGGATGGAAATATTCAGTTATGCATAAATTGTCATAAGATTAACTAAGTTATAATAAAGAAAAAGTATCCAATTCCATGCATTGATCACCCATTCAATCAATTGAGGGGATCTCATTGGTTCTATAAGATTGAATTGCAATCAAGATATCACCAATTGCGGGTTTAGAAGGAGGATATTATAAAAGCATCTTTTAAGAGAAGATATGGCCATTATGAGTACATGGTTATGCCTTTCGATATTATGAATGAACCAATAGTATTTATGGAATTAATTAATTGGATATTTTAGAGATATCTTGATTCTTTTAGGGTGGTGTTTATGGATGACATATTTCTATATTCAAGGACAAGGGATGAGTCTGAGAAACACTTAGTGAGAGTGTCATAAATCTTAATAGATCATCATCTGTATGTAAAATGATCAAAGTGTGATTTTTGGATACAAGAGGTACATTTACATGTCCATGTTATCTCTGAAAGAGGTATTTCTATGGATCTAGAAAAGATAAATGCTGTTATCTCTTGGAAATCACTAAATAATGTCTCTTAGATATGTAGTTTTCTTGATTTAGCTGATTATTATTGATGTTTTGTTCATATTTTTTCATGACTAGATTCACCTATGACATCTTTAATAAGGAAAAATGTTCTATTATAATGGAATGAATAATGTCAGAAGTATTTTCAAGGGATAAAGGGTCTCCTTAAATCAGTACCAATCTTGATATTTCTGGAATCAGGCCAAGGGTACGTGGTGGATTGTGATGCTTCGAGATTAGGGTTGGGATATGTTCTCATGTAGGGAGATAATGTTATTTCTTATGGATCAAGGAATTTATGGTTTCATGAGAACAACTACCCAACACACGATTTGGAGTTAGTTTTCATAGTCTATGCTTTAAAAACTTGGAGTCACTACCACTTTGGTGAGAAATTTATAGTGTTTATGGATCATAATATTTTGAAACATATTTTCTCACAAATTTATTTGAATCTAAGATAAAGAAGATGGATGGAGTATCTCCAAATGTTTGAATTTTACTTGATGTATACATCAAGAAAATTAAATTTAGTAGAAAATTCATTAAGTAGAATTTTATATGATATGTTGAAAAAATAGGTTTCATACCAGTGGTAGTTGATGTTGATGATAGGTGGCATGAGATTTTATTGTGAATACCAAGGTGATATTTCAGTTTTATTTCCAGTTTTGTTCATTTCTAATTTGGTCAAGATAGTCAAAAAGCTATAGAAATATGATTTAGAATGTATAAATATGAGGTCAAAACTCAATGGTGGGGAGAACATTGAGGGATGGAGGATGGATGTGAATTCATTTTCATGGTTTCAAAATTGGATGGTCATACCTATTGATTGTCAGGAACAACTTCTTCATGATTACCATCATTCGAGATGGGTTGTTAATCCTAGAATAAAAAATATGTATAAGGAATTTAAATAAAAAATTTTGTGCGTTGGTATGAAAAGAAAGGTGGATGAGTTTGTTTCAAGATTCTTAACCTGTCAATAGGTTAAGGTAGAGCACCAGTGACCATAAGGTATGATACATTATTTACCTATTCATATTTGGAAATGGGAGAAAATATCCATGTGTTTTGTAATAGGTCTCCCAATAATGGTTCAAAAACACAAATCCATATGGGTGATAGTGGATCGTGGATCTGTGACTTTGGAGTCTTTAAGTTTTGTTGATTTTCCACTTTGGTACTTTGATTTTGGTTATGGTTTTGTTTGGCATTGTTGTCTTATGGTATTACATTGAGTTGTATTACATTAATATAATGAATAATATAATGGTTTTGGTTTTTTTATTCTAGGTTGTGGTTTATTTCTTTTCTAAGGTAAAATTGTCCCCTAACTGTATTGAAGCCCTTGGCATTTATTGACAACCTTTAACATATTGGGGATGTATCTTAACGCCAAGTAACAATTCTTACTCGACTCAAGACAATGAGGAGGAGAGGGAAATTTCATATATGGTTTTAAACATCATACATGGTCCATTTATGGGACTTTTTTCATTTTATAGTAACATTATTAACCCTTAAAGGGTATAAAACTTTAATATTATGGTAATTTCCAAAAGAGTTATCAAAGATTTAAAACAAAAATATAAGGGTAAAAATGTGATCCAAACTTTTGAAAATTTTATTGGATGATATTACCTCAACCATACTCATCTTATATTATAATATTATCAATTTGGACCCATTTAGACTTCAAAATTAATTTATATTAATTTAATATTTTACGAAATTCCAAGAGTGCCCCTCCCCTCAATTATAAAAGGGAACCCATCCTTTATATTCTTCAAACCAAATTGAGCCTTATAGATCAACTATACTTTGACAAAATCCATTCTAAACTCCCCTATACACATTATAAAGGTTTTTTTATTCCTAACAGACATACCCTTGAGCCCTTAAGAGGAGATCGAAAGGAGTTATTTCAAGGAATATGTAATCGTCTTAACCAATCACTTTATTTTTAATTATTATTTTACCACCTATAAATATATAATATTATTCATAAAATAATAAATTAAGTATCTTAAATATAATAAAATGTTATTATGATTATTAAACCACCTTTATTCACCATCTTTCCATCAAATGGTAAGTGAAAATATCGCTTGTGTGCACGTACGCCATACCATATCTGCATAAAAATACAATTCATTTATCATCACCATATTTTATAGATGGTTCTTATGATGTGTATAATTCTTATATATAATAATTATAAAATAATTATACTTCTATAATTATAATATCATATCTACCTTCTTACCTTCCAAACCATTGGAAAATGACAACTTCGATCATGCACACGTGTGGACTACCACCTCCACGAAGAGATGTGATTCATTTTTCATTTATTTTTTTTACTTGGATAGTAATAAGGATAAATTTAATGAATATATATAAAATATATGATATAATAATTATTTTATAAATTTTATTTATTATTTTTCTTGATTTCATTTCATTCTTTTAAAAAATGGAAATACCGTTCATGCGTACATACAACCAACCATCTCCATGATCGATGTAATTAATTTTCCTATATTTATATTTTATTAATGTATTTAAATTATATAGATGATTTAACCATGATAAAAATACAAGTATTAAAACTAATAAACCAGAACATACATAAAAAACGAAGCAGATATCACCTAGAATAGTGATTTTAATAAATAAGTGTTAAAAAACTGGTGATATAAGGATGTAAGTAAATAATATATCATATGATATATATGATTATGGTTCTATAATATATTTTTGATAAATATATATTTATTATACACTAGGTTACAATGCGTAGGAAAGAAGTTAGACTAAAGGTAATGGATTTTCATCTCACATATATTTATAGGAGATACATGCCTTATTCATTACTTATTTATTTTGTGTGGTGTGTATACTACCCATGAATTAATTTTATGATTTTTATCATGAAAATTATTGGATATAAATATCCATATAATGTTATTTATTTATTAGGTATTAGTATTCAAAAGTTACCAATGTTACAATCTCATTGTTTATTAGGATTATTTATGATTATGTTTCCGATGATAAAATATTATGATCTAACTATCAAGAAACTCATGAATTTTATTATAATATGTTTATTTATTATAAATAAATGTTTTAATTTCATTTTCATCATCTTAAGTTCTCAATAAACCAAAAATATGTTTTTAAGTAAAATCGAATTTATTTTTCTCTTCTGTCGAAAAACCCTTTTCTAATATATCCATGTTTTTTAAAAATGTTTTAGATATGGTTTTTACTATTCTACTATGATTGTTTCAATTAATTTTTAACCATTTTTTAATTTTTAAAAAATGGATTAAAAGAAATATTCCTATCATTTTTTTAACATAGTTCTTTTTTAATTTTTACGAAAAATGTGAAAGGAATGTTTTCATTTAACTTATATGGAATGAATGAAATTTCCCTACATCATGACCGACCAATGTTTTTAGGATTCCATTAAAAGTTTACAAGGTTATTTTAAAATAAATTTTTTTCATAAAATTTTATAAATATTTTTATTATAAAAGTGATTTTCAAAATGGAAAGGTTATTTTACTCAAGAAATATTTCAGTGACCTTTTAACAGAATTTTCATATATGATAACAAAATTTGATGTTAATTATGATCTATTAGGGATATCATCCATTGATATCATTATTACTCTTTTTTCAAGATGGTTAATGTTCATTTTGATGATATGTTTATGAAACCCATTTATTTTCCATGGGTTATGCTATAATGAATTGATGAAATTATTATGAAAGCTATTTTATTTTAATGGGTTATGATATAATGACATGATGAAAATTTTATGATATTTTGGAACAAATATGTATAGTTTTCATTATGTGATGGTGGTTAAATTATTAAAAAGGATGGTGGTTAAGTTATAACCAAGGATAGTGGTTACGTTATAACCAAGGATAATGGTCATATTATAACCAAGGATGAGTGAGACCTATATCTCCCTCCAATTAATTGGATAAAGATTGATATACCATAAGACAAAAAGGACTATAGTGGGTAGTGAACCTAGTTTAGTAATGTAATTTTTCCTCTATGATAGTCTTCAGAGTATTCCTTAACTACTACAATGATTTGGGGAGTGAACCCATTCCACTATGATAGTCTTGGAAATGATGGTTGACTACTATGATGGTTTGTGGAGTGAACCCATTTCACTATGATCATCTTGAAAATGATCCTTGAATAATAAGATTTTTTTTCTATTACTATGTGAATGCCACAAACTTATGTCTTATACCAATGTTATACTCTCATAGATAATGTTATTTGATTCCTTTGTGATTCATGTCTCATGGAATACCAAGATTTATGCCATGAATCAATATTATCCTCTATGATATATAGGGTATGATTCTGAAATGTAATGATCATGTTATAATACCCTAATGTTCATGTTATTCTCAAGTGATCATTAATATCTCCCTTATTTACCCTTACTGATCATCTGAGATCATCATTTCTTATGTTTTATTTCTCCAGGTTTTGAAGAAAAGTAGTAATTATGATATGTCTAAGAAGGGTTCTAGTTATGAATAACTTATTGGGAGATAATATAGATCTTTTATGAACCATTTTTTAGATGTGCAAGTTTCCAAAGGCACTAGAACTATATGATTCTAGTGTGGATCATTATGCTATGTAATGAATATTTATCTAAAAATATGTGATATCTATGTATGAAAAGTCTGGGTCTCTATAATTCAATAAACAAAATAATATTACTATTTAATTATTTATATCATATATTATCAGTAATTAAGTTCTCATATAATTCCATGATATTTTTTTATCATTGTTAAAGTAGGTGGTTGGGCCTACCCAAACAAGGACATACCATAATTAATGGATGATTATGATTATTAAAGTGGTTACTTTCGGAGATAATATCATTATTATATAAGAATAATGATATTATTTAGATACTTTTAAGGTAGTGAATCAAATTTTAAGAGTTTTTAATAAATAATAAATAAACTAGATGAAAAATTTGACACATTACATTGTAAAGGTGGTATTTCACACAATGCATGGTTAACATATTTATTTCTTGAAGAATTAGAGGGAAAGAAGGTGGATTATAATTTTTCTCTTCATGATAATAATCATATTATATTTTTCACATTTATTATTCAATTTTACCCTTATTATTAGTGAATATAGGTAGCGGTGAAAAAAATAGAAATCATCGCTTTGTGGAGGCGATAGTTCGCACAACACACGAATGACAGTTTCATTTTTCTTAATATAAAAGGGTAAAAGTGGTTAATATTTATTCAATAATAATAATAAAATTAACTATAAAAAATATTAATTTAAATATATAGCAATAAAAAAATTATATTTTTGAAATTAATAGTGAAAATAAAATAAGTTAGGATAAAAAAGTACTGTTGTTGAGAACTTGGGATTTCCCTTAGAAGACACATAGGAAGTGGAGGTCTTATGACAATCTCTTATGACTAGAGGATAAATGAAAAGTAATAGGATTATATGGGAATAAAAAAGGGCATATTTTTAAGATGAAACCTAATTTTTGGAATGGTATTTAAGGGGTGGTGAGAGGCCACTTTTATAAGTGGTGAGAATGACATTTTTGTAAATATTTCAACTTAATATAAAGAGAGCACATATTTTACATATTAAGAAGACTCCAAAATGGAAAATAATGGAGGGGGGGGGGGGTGAGATAAGGTCTATAATACATCAACCATTAGTTTTCAAAAAATTTATAAACATGTTTTTATGTTCTTTAGTCATAGAATGTTCACTTTTACCATTTTTGGTTTTACTATGGTAACTAATTTTTATCTAAGTAATTTAATTTTAATGCCTAAAAATAAAATGAACCATATTAAATAAATTGGTCCCACTATTTCTAAATATGAAATAAATTTTATTTGACGAAAATTTTCTATGTAATAAAAACAAATTTTAACATTAGTGTATACAACGTGTAAAAACCAATTTTTAGAAAGTGTATTTTTAAGATTAAAATTTATGTATAGGATAAAATTAACAATTTCTTTGATTTTCATAATATAAATTGGTTTATTATAAATAAAATAAAATTTATTAGCCTTTAAAATCAATAAAAAACTTAATTTTACTAAAATAATTTTTAATTAAAAGAAAGATAAAAATGATTTATTTTATTGGAAAATATTAATTAAGTATATAAAATATTAAACACATGGTTTTTAAATCCATATTATTATTTTGAAATGTATTATTTGAATATATAAATAAATATTTGATCAATTAATTTTTTTTATAAACTTCTAGGTCTTATTTATATAATGATATAGTTATAAAATTGATAGTTTTGGTAAAAACTATATTTTTCATTATTCACTTAAAAATCAACTATTTTAGAAAACTTAAAAAAATTCATCTTAAGATAATATAGGAATAATAAATCTAAAAATAAAGTTTATTTTTTCAAATTAAAATTCTAAAAGTTTTGAATTTAACTTTTAAATAAAATTCATATTAATATAATGAAACTATTTTCATAAGAAAGTAACCATTTTAAAATATTAACTGTTCTTAATTTTATTTCCTATAAATTACTAATCAAATTGTAGTTAATATATTATTCATATAAACAATATATTTTTTCCATAATATATTTAGTATCTTAAAATAAATCACATATAATCCAATTTTTGAAGGGTTACATTATAAAGAATAAATCAGTCTTATTAGTTACTTAGCTACACTAATTGAATTTTCATCAATGGATTAATATTAATAATGAAATTTATTTTTATTTATAAAAATATTTTATAATTCAGTTACATCTATTTCACCCACCAATTCTATAACTACATTTTAACATTGACATAACCTTCCTCAATTTGTTGTGCTTCAGTGTTGCATGTGAAACAAGATATCAAATACATTATGTTTTAAAGGAATATATGATTTAAAATCTAGGGGTTTTACATTATCCTCCTCTTAAATAAAATTAATCCTCAAAATTTTAATTATTTATTACTAATGAAAATAGATAAGGGTATCTAAAAGTTAGACATGGATCAAGATTTTATTTCTAGTGAGTTTTTATCTTCACTATCTTATGTTTGACTACTGAACTCATTTTTTCCATTATAATAGGAATATAAATAACATTGAGTTTTTATTTAACCATTTTTGATAAATACCCCAATATAATGTGAGTATTTTTTTTCATATTGAGTCTATAGTTACCCTTAATATGTGGCCATAGATTTATTTTTTGATGTGATTTTCCTGTCTTGTTAATTATCATGACCTCTATGTCAAGAGATTCAATCGATGCCAAATATCACATAAAATTAGACTAAAGGGTGGATAATAGGATTTTATAGGAAGCATATTCCTATAAAAATCCATTATATAATGCCCGAACCCTAGTTACCTAGAGTCGGTGCATTATTACATAACATTGGAATGATCACAAAATATCAAGTCTCGAAAGACCGATTAGTTTAGTAGCCTTTGAAATACTAGAAACATTCATAAGTTTTACATTACATTATAAAATGAAAAACTAAAACAACATAGTCTCCATAGGCCACACTCATATCCCTTATACTATCCCTGCAGTTCAGTCCTAATATACTTCTTCTCATCCTAGGAAAAAGAAAATATATAAAGGAGTGTGCTCAGATGCTCAGTAAGGACAACAATATAGCGGAAACTTTCATAAATAAGCATAAAAATTTAAGGTAATGTATGACTAAAAAAAGCCTTTTAAACTTGAACTTCATTATAATATGGCATAGATAAAATCAAATAATTCCATTTACTTATTCACATGGATATTTTACTGGTCGAATAATCACATGCAATATCAATAGCCACTTTCATAATGATGGAATGCATAATGCCAGACTTCATAACCACATAGTTAAGGCCTTGTGCTAAGACTAAAAATAAGATTTTGTCAAGGCCTTGTTCCAAGACAGTAGTTTGTCTTATGAGACCTCTTGATTCATCGAGGATCTATAGTAGGCTCCACCCGTTACTTACTAATTCCAATGCATTCCTCATATGAAAAGGTTTAAACATAACATAAAAATTCATATTAAAACTAGAATACAAAATGTCAATAATTTATCCATAAACCATGAATGGTATAAAAATAACACATCCACAGTCAAACATATTACAAAAACTTCAATACAATATGAAAGTTTTGTATCATAATAAATCAACTTCAAATAAGCTTACAATCCATCAAAGGATGTTGACATAGATGAAATCAATTTTTTTAGATAAATATCTCTTTCTATTTTGAAATCATTTAAAAGTCATATAGTTATAAAATAAAACATTTATTTTTAAAATATTCTTATAAGAATGTAAGGGATGCTTCGACGATGTTATAATGGCAGAAAATAGCCGCACCCGCCGTATAATTTAAAAAAAACATTCTTACCTTAATTTTGTCGAAAAGGTCACAAGGTACCTTGTTTGGAAAATAATGAAAATATTCCTTTCAAACCATTTATAAAAAGTCAAAAAAGGGTATAAATTAATTTAACCCATAGTCTAGTAAATATTAAAAATGTTTTGGAATACATTTTAAAGAAACATGGATGTGGATGATTAAGAGGCCACAGTAGATACTTACGTAAAAACAACCTAGAATAATAAAGTGATTATGAAATTAACCCTTATCCCGTACTTTTCCTTGGTCGAGGGTTGGCTAAAATCCCTTATAATGGTGAAATAATTGTTATTAAATTATACAAGAACAATATACATTAATATTATATCATATATGATCTTCTAATATTGCTTTGTTAATGATATTTTAGTAGTATCATCGTTTCGGGTGTTAACTGATTCGTTTCCCTTTATATAATTGGTTATGTAAGAAATGTTTGTTATGGATAGGATGTATTTTATTCATATATAGAATGATATTATGTTAATAAACATTATTTTTATTCATAAAATGAAAATTATTCTTAAATGATTACGATGGGGAATGAATCTCATCGCGTTCGTGGAGACGGTAATCCGTACGTACGCACAAGCGACGATATCATTTTTTGATATTAAAATTGTATATAATTGGATGATATATCATATATAAAGAATAAATATCATGTTATATTTATTATTTAAATCATTTATACTCATTATTATACCCATCCAAATGATTAAGTGTTTTAATAACAAACTACACCACGACGTGGAGACGGTAATCTGTACATACACACGTATGGTGAATTTTTCATTTATAGGATGGATAAAATAATTAATATGGTTGTAAAATTTTTATAATAACATAAAAGTATATATAATATAATGGATTTATTATTTTATAATGGAAACCACAAAGAAAGAGGAAGTGGAAGAAGAAAAGAACTTGAAAGAGGTGATGAAATATTTACCTCTTCTTCGGATTCTTCCTTTTGATTTGATCAAAAGGGATCATAGGTTGACTTTCTGACCAAAGTAATGCCTCTAGGATTAAGGTTTGATAGTTTAGAGGGTATTTGGGTAGGGTTTGGCTGAGAAAAATGGCTTTGAAGGTGTGAATTTGAGAGAAGGGGAGGTTCCCTTTTATAAGAGAGGTGAGTGTCACTTTAGGAAAAGCTTGAAATATTATTTTATAATAAAATAATTTTGGGTTTATAATGGCCCAAAAATTAATTATTTAAAGGATAATGTGGTTATGGGTCTAAAAACTTTGAACCAATAGGTTTTAGATAGGTTTAGGCCATCATATTAACCTTATATTTTAGATTTAACTCTTAGTTAAATAGTTTGACATTTACCATGTCTCTTTGTATTTTTATATTATATGGTTAATAAAATTACTATAAACTTCCAAGAGAACCTCAAGTGGTTCATTAATGAAATATATAATATTATTTAATCCATTTGGATGATCCTTAGATATTTAGGAATAGAATACCAATTAATAATATAATATTTGTTTTAAAAACTCTTTTATGTCAATTTTGATACTATTTGGTATTTTGTTTTTTTTAAATTCATAACAACATTATTAGTTAAAAAAAATTCATTTAATAAACCCTAAAATGTCCTATTAACCTATAAAATTAACGGAATTCATTAAAAGTCTCAAATTATATTTATTTGGATATTTATAATATCAATTATTTTAATCTTTCATTAATAAGGTAATTACTACATCATCATTGTGTCATAAATAAATTTAATTATTTAATGTCTAAAAATTATAAATAAAATACCAATATTTAGGAAATATTTTTATCTTTATAATTAATATTTACATTAGAATTTATCTTATGTATGACCCTATATTAAAAATAGTTTAGTTATTAAACTTTGATTTTAATTCTTTTAACTCTTCTTTAAATAAAATAATAATAAATGTCTTAATCTAATCCAAGTGGACCAAAGGGAATAATATTTTATTAATAAGGGTTTTTTTGTTCGAATTACACTTATCCAATAGAATTAGGACATGTGTTAGGGTAATTATGATATCATATTTACCCTTAATTACCCTATTTACTTTTAACCATGGTAAATAAAAGTAAAAATTTATTATTCACCAAAAAATATTTTCATCTTATTGAACCAAATTTTACTTACTAATATTAACTATTTATCTTGGATTTTTGAAATTCAACTCACAGAAGTGGTAAAATTAAGTTTTATACAAATTTGCAAATGCTCATAGGAGGTGGGTAAAAGACGGTAAATAGTTTGATAAAATTTTATATATCTAAACCTATTATAAAATGACTCCAATGAATTATGTTGAACATATATATGTATTATGTATCTATTTTGACCTAAAATAAATTAAATTAAAATAACTAATTATTTAAATAAAAATTCGGTTTTAACCAATAACGTAGTGTTTTTTCACTATTCATCAAAAATTGAAAGTTTTCAGAAAAATACCAAAAATTCAACCTAATTTAATTTTGATATTACAAATCCAAAAATGAAGTCCATTTTGAAATATAAAATTTATAAAATTTCAAAAAGTGGGTATTACTATTCATAACAGCTAGTTTGATTGGTCACAATGTGTTAGAATCTCGAAGTTGCGTACAATGCAAGCTATTGCATTTTTCAAAGGGAAACGTACCGTGGAAGCTTGGAGTGTTACATTATTCCCTCCTTCAAATAATTTCTTCCTTGAAATTTCTATAATACTATCGCACAATAATATTCAAGTGGTTCTTCATCATAAGTTCCTCTGGTTCCCACATTGCATCTTCCATCTTATGGTTTCTCCATAGAACTTTTACCAGAAGAGTTGTCGGTTTTGTTAGCACTTGTTCTCTTGTATCAAGAATTTTGACAGGCTCTTCACAATAAGACAGACCAGGTTCTAGTTCAATTTCCTCATAGGTGAGTACATGCATTGGGTCAGAAATGTATTTTCTCAATAGTGATATATGGAACACATCATGAACTTTGGAGAGACTTGGAGGCATTGCCAAATGATAAGCTAAAACTCCAATTCGTTCTAGAATTTCGAAAGATCTGATGTACCTGGGACTCAATTTACCCTTCTTACCAAAATATATAACACCCTTACATGGAGATACCTTCAAGAAAACATGGTCTCCTACTTGAAATTCCAAATCCTTCCTTCGGTTATCAGCATAGCTCTTTTGCTTACTTTGGGATGATTTGATGTGGGTTTGGATAACCTTCACTTTTTCCATTGTTTCCTCGACAAGTTCTGGGCCTATGAGTTTTCTTTCACCAACATCATCCCAACAAGTTGGTGTGTGACATCTCTTTCCATATAACACTTCATATGATGCCATCTGAATATATGAATGGAAGCTATTGTTATAGGAAAATTCTACCATAGGTAAATATTGATCCCACATACCTTGAAAGTCAAGTGAGCAAGATATCAACATGTCTTCTAAGGTTTGAATAGTCTGTTCTGATTTTCCATCAATTTGAGGGTGGTAGGCAGTTCTCAAATGAATTTTAGTATCTTGGGATTTCTGAATACTTTTCTAGAATCTTGATGTAAAACGGGGATCACGATCAGAAACAATCGATAAGGGTACTCCATGAAGTCTTAAAACTTCATTAATATATAGTATTGCTAGAAATTTAAGTGGTAAATCTTCTATTATATCAAGATAATGTAATGACTTGGTAATATGATCAATAATGACCCATATCGCATCATTCCTTCGAGGAGTGTTTGGTAGCCCCATGAAAAATTCCATCGTAATATTATCCCATTTACACTCAGGTATGGGAAGAGGTTTCATGACTCCTCCAGGATGTTGCCTTCCAGATTTCACTTGTTGACAAACCATACATCTTAACACAAAATCAGTAATCTCCCTCTTCATATTGTCCCACCAAAAATGTTCCTTCAAATCTCTATACATCTTGGTGCTACCAGGGTGTATAGAGAAATTGGAGCTATGAGCATCATCTAACAATTCACATTTTAGATCCGATATATCGGGAACACAAAGTCTCTTCCAAAATTTCAAAATCCCATCTTCATATATGAAGTCACTCAATCTCCCATCATTCATAGCTTTAATCTTCTTTTGAAACTCCTCATCATTAAACTAAGAACTTTTTATCCTTTCTAGTAAGGATGGTTTGGCAACCATTTGAAAAAGTATTGATGTTTCACCTTCCATGATTATTCCTATATCCATTTTAACTAGATCCATGAATATAGGATCCCCTTAAACTCTCATCTTGTTCAAAACTCCATGACCCTTTCTGTTCAAAGCATCTGCCACCTTATTTTCCTTCCCCAGGTGGTAGTGTATTTTGGAATCACAATCCTTGAGTAGGTCAAGCCATCGCCTTTTCCTCATGTTGAGTTCTTTTTGTGAGAAAATATACTTCAAAATCTTGTGATTAGTATAAATCTCACATTTTTCACTATAGAGATAGTGTCTCCATATTTTTAGTGCAAAGATTACAGCTGCTAACTCAAGATCATGAGTAGGATAGTTTTTCTCATGAATTTTTAGCTGTCGTGATGTATTGGCAATAACTCTATCATTATGCATAAAGATACAACCAAGTCCTTTATTTGAAGCATTACTATAAATAACAAACCCATCATTCCCTGATGGTAGAGTCAAGAAAGGAGCATTGACTAATATTCTCTTCAGTTATTTAAAACATTCTTCACACTCTTTTGTCCAAACAAATTTAACCCCACTATGTGTGAGCTTGGTTAATGGGTTAGCCAATCAGAAATTTTTTTGGACAAAATGCCGATAATAACCTACTAAACCAATAAAAATGCATACCTCAGTTATACTCGTCGGTGTTGGCTATTCTTAGATTTCCTTGGTCTTTGAAGGATCAATAGATATTCCATCCTTAGATACAATATGGACAAGAAAAGAAATCTCTTGAATCTAGAATTCACACTTGCTAAAATTTCTGTATAATTCATTTCTTCTAAGGGTTTTCAGAATGGTGCGCAAGTGATTTTCATAATCTTCATAGCTTTT
Organism: Viscum album; assembly: GCA_963277665.1. Taxonomy (NCBI): domain Eukaryota; kingdom Viridiplantae; phylum Streptophyta; class Magnoliopsida; order Santalales; family Viscaceae; genus Viscum; species Viscum album. The sequence goes on along the minus strand of OY728139.1, from coordinate 1,070,151,430 downwards.
GGAGTATACCAGGATATCATCAATAAATACCACTACAAAGTCATCAAGATATTCCTTGAAAACTCTGTTCATTAGATTCATGAAAATAGAGGGTTCATTAGTCTACCCAAAGGCATTATTGTAAACTCGTAATGCCCGTACCTGGTTTGAAATGCTGTTTTCAGAATGTCTTCCTTCTTCACACACAACTGATTATATCTTGATTGAAGTTCAATCTTTGAAAAATATTGAGCTCTATGAAGTTGGTTGAATAAATCATCAATGCGAGGTAGGGGATACTTGTTCTTTATTGTTATAGCATTGATCTCCCTATAGTCAATGCACAACCTCATAGATCTGTCTTTCCTCTTAACAAAAAGGATAGGGGATCCCCATGGAGAAATAATAGGGAGAATAAATACCTTATTACTCAATTCCTCTAGTTTTTTCTTTAGTTCCACTAATTCCACAGTGGCCATTCTATAAGGGGTCTTCGATATGGGCCTTGAACCAAGAATTAAATCAATGGAAAACTCAATTTATCATTCTGGAGGATGTGCAAGTAAATCCTCTGGAAACAAATCAAAATATTATTGCACAAAAGGTACTTCCTCTATTCGAACATTCTTTTCATCTCCCATAATTATTTCATTCTCATCCTCCCCAATAATTGAATTTAGTAGAGCTACTCGGGGTGGATCTAGATAAGAATCAAGTGGCGACATTTCTGTTCTAAAGATAAGGTACTCCTTATCATCATCAAAAATTGTAACCTCCTTCTTCTTAAAATAAATTTTCACATCATGGTCTGAAAGCCAATCCATATCAAGGATTATATCAAATTCAACCATGGGTATGACGATGAGATCAGCAAATAAAGAAAATTTATATGCCCTAATGGGAACTGATTCACAAAACTTTATTGCGATGATACTTCCCTTAGGTGTTTTGACTGACAACTCCCTTGTTAAGTTAAATTGAAAATATCTAATTTTATTAGAAGACTAGGAAGATATGAAACAATGCGATGATCCAAAATCAAATAAAGAACTTGATAAACTTGAGGAAACCATTAAATTACATGCCACCACATCTTTCGGAGCTTCAACCTCAGCAGTAGTGATTGTATAAGCTTGGCCTTGATCCCTTGGCCTTTTCTGAGGTAAGTTTCCTTGGCACTTAGGACATTCATTTTCATATTGCCTTTTTTCTCTACAATTATAGCATTCAACAACCTCTTTCTTCCCCTTGCAATCATGAGCTTGGTGGCCGTTTTCACCACAATTGTAACAGAATCCCATTCCCTTCAGGAAAGTACCAGGGTGTTTCTTCCCGCATTTACTGCATGATGGATATTCAAATTTTCCCTTCTTCCCTTTATTTCCATTTCTAGATTGTTCAACAGATCTCTTATTCTCCTACTTTTCTTTAAAATCACAAGACTTAGAGAATTATTTTTCTGTCTTGATAGCACATGAGACAATATCTTCGTATGACGATACGGATTGTGAGACTAATGCTCGATGGAGAAATGGTTTTAACCCATCAAAGAAATGATCATTCTTACTTCTTGGGTTACGTATATAATCTGCAACATGCCTTACTAACCTTGTAAAGTCAGACTCATATTTTGCGACATTCTCATCCTCTTTTTTCCTCAGACTCAGAAATTATATTTTTATATCCTCTCGATGGTCACGAGGAAAATATTTTTATAAGAAAAGATCTTTAAACTCCCTTTATTCCATATTTTATACTTCATCATCTTCCTTTTTGTTTTTAATTAATGACCACCATGAACTGCATCTCTTGTGAGACGATAAACTTCCATGACAACTTTTTCCCTTTTGCTACTCCCCAAAGCATGAAATATTTTCTATAATGAATTTATCCATTGCTCAACTAATAATGGATTTTTACTCCCATTGAATATTGGTGGTTGTTTCCTCATGAAGCGGTCTAACATTGATCCTCTACTTTGTAGATCAGCGTGCTCCATATGGGCAAGGTTATTATTCATAACCTGAGTGAGTTGTCCTAGTATGGTGATAAGCTAATCAGCACTAGTTGCTTCACCAGCTCCACTATAATTATCTTGAGTAGGAGGGAAATCCCTACATTGATTACGTGCATTGATATGGTTTCCATTCCTTCCACTAGGCTTCATTTCTAAACAATGGCATACACTAGATTAGTTTATGAATCACAATACATAAATCCAAACTTTTAAAACACTTAACATAAATTGAACATTTTATGGATATAATCCATAATCATAAACATGTTTTCTTTGAGGAATTATATTCTCATAAACCCTTCATAATGGTTTGTAAAGAAAATGAGAATTATCTTAAGCATATACCCCAGGAGTGTCATAACCAAGAGTGCATCAAGGCCTATTGTCATGCACTAGTTCCTGTTCAAGTCTAGTTCAAAGCGGTGTTTTCAGGGTTTACCCCTAGGAACATCTGTGCTAGATCCACATCTACCTTCTAGTATCCAAAAAAGGATTTATTCCTTGGAAAACTCACAAAATCTCTATAGAACCAAAATTCTAGGAAGTTCTTCTATACTAATCCTCAAAGTCTATCATAGGGTAATGTTCTCTAATCAGAGTTTTTCTAAATCTAGCTTCCAAAGTTTGTACTAAAATTCCTATAATACAAACTGTAATTCCCCGACCCTATTTACCCAGATTCGGTTCATTATTACATAACATTGTCATGATGAAAAAAGATCAAGTCTCAAAAGACCGATTAGTTTAGTAGCCTTGGAAATACTAGATACATTCATAAGTTTTACATTAAATTATAAAATGAAAAAATACAACAACATAGTATCCATAGGCCACAATCATATCCCTTATACTATCCCTGTAGGACATTTATAATATACTTCTTTGCATCCTGGAAAAAATAAAACATAGAAAGGGGTGAGATCAGATGATCAGTAAAGATAATAATATAGCAAAAAATTTCATAAATAAGCATAAACATTTAAGGAAATGTAAGACTAAAACAAAAGAATTTTAAATTTTAAATTCATCATAATATGGAAAAGATAAAATCAAATAATTCCATTTACATATTCACATTGATATTCTACTAGTCGAATAATCACATGCAATATCAATAGCCACTTTCATAATGATGGAATGCATAATGCCAGACTTCATAACCACATAGTCAAGGCCTTATGCCAAGACTTAAAATAAGATTTTGTCAAGGCCTTATGCCAAGACACTATTTTGTCTCATGAGACCTACCAATGCATCGAGGAGCTATAGCAGGCTCCACCCGTTACTTACTAAGTCCAATGCATTCCTCATATGAAAAGTTTAAACATAACATAAACATTCGTATTAAAACTAGCATACGAAATGTAAATACTTTATCCTTAAACCATGAATGGTATAAAAATAATACATCCATAGTAAAAAATATCACAAAACCTTCAATACAATATAGAAGTTTTGAATCATAATAATTCAACTTCAAATAATCTTACAATCCATCAAAGGATGTTGACATAGATGAAATCAAAACTTTTTTTAGAGAAATATATATTTCCATTTTGAAATCATTTAAAAGTAATATAATTATAAAAGAAAACATTTATTTTGAAAATATTTTTATAATATTTTAAGGTAATCTTTGACAATGTTATAATGGTGGAAAATATCCGCACCCTTCGTATAAGTTAAAAAAAACATTCTTACCTTAATTTTGTCGAAAAGGTCATAAGGTACCTTGTTCGGAAAATGACAGAAATATTCCTTTAAAACCATTTATAAAAAGTCAAACAACGGTATAAATGACTTTAACCCATAGTATAATAAATAGTAAAAATGTTTTGGAATATATTTTTAAGAAACATGGATGTGGATGATAAATAGGTCCTAGTAGATACTTACGTAAAAACAACCTCGAATAATAAAGAGATTGTGAAATTAACCCTTACCTTATACTTTTCCTTGGTCGAGGGTAGGTTAAACTTCTATATGATGGTGAAATAATTGTTATTAAATTATACAAGAACCATATACATTAATATGATATCATATATGATCTTCTAATATTTCTTTGTTAATGATATTTTAGTAGTATCGTCATTTCAGGTGTTAACTGATTCGTTTTCCTTTATATGGTTGGTTACATAAGCCATGTTTGTTATGGATAGGATGTATTTGATTCATATATAGAATTATATTATGTTCATAAACATTATTTTTAATCATAAAATGAAAATTATTCTTGAATGATTACGGTGGGGAATGGATCTCATCTCGTTTGTGGAGACGGTAATCCGTACGTACGCACGAGCGACAATATCATTCTTTTAATATTAAAATCATATATAATTAGATGTTATATCATATATACAGAATCATTATCATATTATATTCATTATTTACATCATTTATACTCATTATTATACCCATCCAAATGATGAAGTGTTTGAATAACAAACTACACCACAATGTGGAGACGGTAATCCGTACGTACGCACATATGTTGAATTTGTCATTTATAGGATGGATAGAATAATGAATATGGTTTTACCATTTTTATAATAACATCACAATATATATAATATACTGGATTTATTATTTTATAATGGAAATGACAAAGAAATAGGAAGTGGAAGAAGAAAAGAACTTGAAAGAGGTGATGAAATATTTACCTCTTCTTCGGGTTCGTTTTTTTTGATTTGATCAAAATGGCTCCTTAGGTTGGCTTTATGACTAAAGGAATGCCTCTAAAATTAAGGTAGTATAGTTTAGGGGATATTTGGTTAGGGTTTGGCCGATCCAAATGGCTTTGAAGGTGTGAATTTGAGAGAAGGGGAGGTTCCCTTTTATAAGAGAGGTGAGGATCACTTTAGGAAAATCTTGAAATATTATTTTATAATAATTTTTTTTCGGTTTCTATTGGCCCAAAAATGAATTATTTAAAGGATTTGGTGGTTATGGGTCTAAAAATTCTCAACCAATAGGTTTATACAGGTTTATGTCATCATATTAACCTTATCTTTTAGATTTAACTCTTAGTTAAACAGTTTGACATTTACCATGTCTCTTTGTATTTTTATATTATATGGTTAATAAACTTACTATAAACTTCGAAGAGAACCTAAAGTGGTTCATTAATGACATATATAATATTATTTAACCCCTTTTTCCGAACCTTATATCTTTAGTAATAGAATACCAATTAATAATATAATATTTGTTTTAAAAACTCTTTTATGTCAATTTTGACACTATTTGGTATTTTGTTTTTGCTAAATTCATAACAACATTATTACTTAAAAAAAAATTCATTTAATAAACCCTAAAATGTCATATTAACCTATAAAATTAATGGAATTCATTAAAAGTCTCAAATTATATTTATTTGGATATTTATAATATCAATTATTTTAATCTTTCATTAATAAGGTAATTACTGCATCATCATTGTGTCATAAATAAATTTAATTATTTAATGTAAAAAAAATATAAATAAAATACCATTATGTATGAAATCTTTTTATCTTTATAATGAGTATTTATAGTCTAATTTATCGTATGTATAACCCTATATTAAAAATGGTTTAGTTATTAAACTTTGATTTTATCTCTTTTAACTATTCTTTAAATAAAATAATAATAAATGTCCTAATCTAATTGAAGTGGATCAAAGGGGATCATATTTTATTCCTAAGGGTTTTTTTGTCTAATTACACTTATCCAATAGAATTAGGATATGTGTTAGGGTAATTATGATATCATTTTTACTCTTAATTACCCTATTTACTTTTAACCGTGGTAAATAAAAGTAAAAAAGTTACTATTCACCAAAAAATATTTTCATATTATTGAACCAAATTTTACTTATTGATATTAACCATGTCTCTTGGAATTTTGAAATTCAACTCACAGAAGTAGTAAAATTATGTTTTATACAAATTTTCAAATGCTCCTAGGAGGTGGGTAAAAGGCGGTAAATAGTTTGATAAAATTTTATATATTTAAACTTACTATAAAACGACTCCAATGAATTAAGTTGAACATATATATGTATTATGTATCTATTTTTACATAAAATAAATTGAAATAAAATAACTAATTAGTTAAATAAAATTTCGGTTTTAACCAATAACATAGTGTTTTTTCACTATTCATTAAAAATTGAAAGTTTTCAGAAAAATACCAAAAATTCACCCTAAGATAATTTCGATATTCCGAATCCAAAAATGAAGTCCATTTTGAAAGATTAAATTTATAAAATCTCAAAAATTTGTTATTACTATTCATAACGGCTAGTTTGATTGGTCGCGGTGTGTTAGAATCTCGAAGTTGCATACAATGCAAGCTATTGCATTATTCAAAGGGAAACATACCATGGAAGCTTGGAGTGTTACAAATTATATAGGATTTATATAATTGGGATAAAATAATCATAACACTTGATTTTTTATTAATAATTAAACATTTAGTCACTGGGGTAGTGATTTTATGTTATTAGTATAAAGGAACAAGATATGAATAAAAAACACATAGTTCTTGATTGGGTGATCATTTTTACTCCTTCCATATAATTTTTACAACCCACTTATATAGTTATGGTTTCATAGAATTTACCTTATCTTGGAAGTTTTTGGTGCTTATCATCCTTGTTAGCCCTTGAATTAGGTCATTGACTTGGACAATGTCCAAGTTTCCCACATTTAAAACATTAAACTATTAGTGCTACCTCTAGATGAACTATATTTACTTCCCCATGTCCACTAAGATATTTAATTTTCTTTGACAATTAAGTTATATATTACCTCCTTTTACACAAATAAAACATCTCCCAATTCCTTTAAGACATCACCCTTGGTGATTATTACCACATTTTTTACATAAAGGAACTTGAATATTCTTTCTTTCACCATCTTCATCAACCGAACTTCCATGAGACTCCATAATTATCTTCTTTGGTGTGTTTTAAGGCTCAAATAATTTCATATTCTTAATAATAATTCTTGATAGATGGTTTTTCATAATAAAAATTTTTCTCACTTTAGTTATTATCTTTTTAGTTTTCTCATTGGAACGATCTCTACATTTTCCATGAAATCTATTATTAACTTGATTCATTTGGGATTCATAAATTACTAAAACTAAAAGAGTTAACATGACTAATGAATAATTATAATTATAAGAGTATTATAAAAATTCAACCTTAAGATGTCTTAATCTATGACACCATCATTTTAGGTTACAATTATTTTAGATCAATCCATATAAATCTTGGTTCAAACTATGATTTTTTTTAGGTTCAATTCACCCAATCCTAAAAAAATAGTCCCAAATTACCATGAAGTTATAATATTATAAACAAAAAAATCATTGGAATCTATGTCCTCAAAAATCCAACTTACCCTTTATCAAAGAAATCACATATCAACTAATTTATACCTTAACTTATAATCTCTACATTTTAGTATAAATTATCATTGATCATTTCATATTAGGTTTCTTAACTGATATATTTTCATCCTTCATAATGGTTTGTAAGGAGAATGTGATTAACCAAAGAATATCACCCAAGAGTGTCTTGCTGGGTGTGAAATCTTAGGAACACTAATTATACACTAAGTGATGGTCGATTCAATGCTCAACTAGAATTTTTTGGGGTGATTACCCCTAGGTGAATATGTTCTATAGTTGTAGCCACTTGATAATATATATATATAGATATGTAATTGTTAGGAGAACCAAACAATATGTACTTTACCAAAACCTTGGGATATTATCATATACTTATACTTATCCCAAGGGTTTTCAATAAAGTCCTATTATCCTAATCCATTAAATATTCTATATTACATCAACTAACATAAAGGATTTTATATACCTCTAAAATTATGACCAACCTTAATTTATCAACCTATAAGTTATGATCAATTAACATCTTAACCTATAAAGTTATCTAAACCCTCCTTTGATACCAACTGTAGTACCCGATAACCACACTCCTAGAATCTGGTGAAAATAAACACCTTATTTACATACATGATTTGAAAAGAACCAAAGAGACCCGATTTTAACCATTAATATTTAAAATATCACAAAAAATGATATTTATTAACCATGATCAATGTATCAATTATGGGGGGAGGGGGTGAATCAATGATATATTTTTATTTTATGTTTTTTTCTTTTGAAACAACCTTTTCCTCCTATTAAAGAGTTATAACCTTGCTGAGAACAAAATATTCACACATCCATAGGAACACAAGAATTTACAAGGTTCACTACTCAACAAGATTAGCTACGTCCTTGGTATGGTTTGGAAACAATCCGATACCACATAATCTAGTAGAAAACAATCCTATTAGTTGGATACAATAAGTAAGATATATCCTTACACTTGTGTTGGTTAGAGTAGAATACTCATGGGGGGGATGAATTGAGTATCTATCAAAATTTCTGTTAAAACAATAGTTATTTTAAATCACAAGGCTTATCCAAATTTAAAATAAAACAAAGTCCATTTGTAGTGAATTTATAAAAGTCCTAAATGTTCAATTTTTTTCTCAGAATATTGATCAGGTCTTAGTTATAATAATCTGAGTATTACTATAACTTTTGAAACAAACCTACTGGTTTAAAATAGATATAAACACTTGCTAAACTAACTATCAAATTTTGGTTGTTTATATGAAATTTGAAATAAAATAGAGTGTGAGATATAAACAAGAAATCACAATGGAAATGAATACAAGAGGTTCAGTCTCAAGAAAAGACCTAATCCTCTCTACTTTGTGATCACCTACCACCAAGCAGTTTAAATTAATAGAGTTCTGATCCACACCTTGGATCAAGGTTTAGAACATCACACAGGGCTGTCCAGGTACAAGTACCTCTACCACAGTTCTACGTGGGAAAATATAAAATAGGTTACACTCGACCTCTTCCACACTTAATAATGGGATACAAATGTGTAAAAAGATTTGAAAGTGAGGATATTCAGTATCCTCTAGTTATGCATTGGAGACAGTGTGTGTGTGTGTCAAACAGATACACACACTACTCTAAAATGTAAGTAAAGAGAACACAATAGAGCTAGAAATATAGAGTTGAGTTTAGAAGGCTATATGTGTTATATAGTGTAGATATGGACTCCTTGTTATGCAGGATGTACAATTTGAGTCTTTCTTTAGAAGTTGTCTAAAAAAACATAGTGTCATGGACTTTTGGTTCTGTCTTATAGGATAGACAATGTTCTAGCGTTTTTGTGTGAGTGGTAGTCAATTAAGCACAACACAGTTGGGCTTGAGCTTTATCTCTCAAAAATATCTTTGTAAAATTATTGAGTTCAGCATGTAAGCACAAGAATAGGAATAGGAAGTGTTCTTCATGGATTATGCAAATTCACGTGTTCTCTATTATTTCTACTCCTCTCTTTTCTCACACTAGCTTCTCTTATTATATATTTCTTGAGTGCCAATAGGTGGTATCATCATGTTGGGTGCAAAGCATCCTCATACCTCGTACTATCCTATGAATATCCTATAGAAAACATTAAATATTTTCAGAAACATTAATTTTTCTAAATATGACCATTTTTAAAAAGTTTAAACAATTTTTTTAAAATATGGTGAAGCATAGAAGAAACAGTGTCACAATGAGTTGTAGGAGTGGTGCCATAGGAACGGTGTCACAAGAACTGTCATATGACTAGTGTATTAGGAATGGTGAGTCCTTTTATACCTTTGAGCAGTGTCATCAGGTGTTATTGAACCAGTAGTGGTGTCACCTAACCGGTGACTGAGTAACAGAAGCAGATTATATGCCTTTTCCAAAAATAATGGACCGGTGTCAGTATAGAACCGGTGACTATGTCATGACGTCAGTGAGATACTAGTGACTATGTCACATCCTTTGAAAAACATTGATTCACTTTCTGGGAGGGATCAATGACTATTTCAAGTCCTTTTTGAAAAAAAATAATCAGTTTGTATATAACCAATGACCTGGTTCCTTCTGTATGGGACCGGAAGTGGTGGCACATCCTTTGAGAAATATTTGGCTTCTCTGTATAGGACCGGTGACTGTGTCTCATACTTATAAACATTTGAGTAATCTGTCTTGGAATAAAAACTTAACAGTAGGGTAAGAGAAGGTAATCATAATGAAACATTAGTAAAACATGATAGAATAGGGATGATTATGTGTTCATACATGATTTAAACCTTAAAATGATGTGTTATTATCAAAACTTAAGGACTGATATGTGATTGTCAAACCTTAAGAGAGTCCAATAATCTCAAGGATGAAAAAATATCCCCCTTTTTGATAATAAAAAATCATGGCATGAATAACATGTGTGTTAATGAATAATAGGAAATAAATATTCTAACATCATGCATTCATTCTCTCCCTTTTAGGATTAATCAAAAAAAGGAAAGAGGAAAAAGAAAAGAAAGATTTTTTTTTTCAGGAATAAGCAATAAAAATTATGCATTAAATATATTGAACACAATATATGAGGAACATTACTTGAAAAGAAAAAAAAGGTTCCCATAAAATAATTATATGACTATTCCTCATCCTTCACCAAATACTCAGCGGGTGAAAGGTCTCCAGCAGCCAAATCAGCAGGTAAAGAAACTGATGGTGAAAAATCAAAAGGTATTGCAGCAGGAAAAGTAGGAACAAGTGAAGGTATTTTACTGGAGGAAGGTTTCTCAATAATAATAGGCCGAATTTTGGATAGGACTTGAGCAACAAGAGGCTGAGAGTTAGGCACAACCGTAGTAGATCCAATACGAGTAGTAGATGGAACCACTATGGCCTGGATTTGTACATACAGGTATGGCCTCAATAGGGTGATAAATTTCTCAATAATCTCAGCACCATAGGTCATAGATTTCTCAAAATCATACTTATTCTCAATAAACTTGTCCATTACAGGGGTAAAATCTCTAATTTTATCCATATAGTTCTTGAAGTATTGAGAAACAGGAGGCAGCTTCAGATTTTCCACAAGAAATTTGAAGTTGTTACTCATGTTATGTTTTGTGTACACCTTATTGAAGTACTTATCAAAATTTTATCCAATTTCCTTCAAGTAATAAGAGGAATCACAAGAATAACTAGAGTCTAAACTAAAGACATGATCACTTTGTTTAATCACCTGAGATAAAGTTTCCTGAGCATCTTCAATGATTTCACCAGAGACAGGTGGAGCTGGAATTGACAGACTTTGTAGTTTCTCATGGAGTTCCTTCTTAAAATAAGGCATGTTGAACTGATTGAGCTGAGATATTACCTTGGACAGGGATTCTATCATAGACTCCATGGAAGATCTGTACTCAGATGAAAAATTGTTGATCCCTTCAACCAATTTCACTATTTCATGAGTAAGCTTGTAACTATTGGTAATAACTGACTCTACAGTAGCTATGATATTAGCCTGAATCTCCTTAACAATATCTCTTGCTACTAACTTTATAATAGAATCAACTTGACCAGCAACCGATTGCCTCAACTGGGCTATCTTAGATTTAATACCATAAAGCTCATCACCCAACTTGGTACTCTCTTTTCTAACTTGATCTAGAGCACTGTTAATTGTACTTTGAACTACCACTCTTACTGAAGAATAAATTTCCACTTTGAAATTTGCTAGGTCATCTTTGGTGATAAACTCACTTGGAGAAGGTGCTGGTTCAATAAGGGCAGGATCCATTCCTTCCTCTGTATTCACATTTTCTTCCTCTATAGGGGTCACTCTAGGAGCAACGATAGGCAGTAACTGAAAAATTCTTGATACATTAAGTCTTTGAATAACAACCTTGTAAGGAAACAAATCACCTTTAGATTCACCAGGTAATCTAATCCAGGTGTCCATCACATGAGGAACAGAGGGAAGAGAGAATTCAAAACTTCCACCGGAAGGACTTGGTGTCCCTCTACTATCACCAGAAGTTTCTCTACTATCAACATGAGTCTCTTTACTCTTAATTACAACATCAAAATCAATGGAAACATCAATAACTAAGGAAATTTAATCTTCATTTGACTCCAATTGTTGGCTCAGGTCAACAATCTCCTAATTAGGGTGTTTCTCCCCCTCAGATTGTGAACGAGCTTCGAGAACTTAAGAAGGAAATTCTTTTGCTTTTCTGGAAGCTTCTTCTGCCTCAACATTACTTTTGGATAACTCAACAACTTCTTTTAATCTTTCATCAATAGAAGGAATAACCTCTACTGGCTCATCATCACCAACATGTTCATTACCCTGATCAACTTCCAACATAGTAGCAGTAATAACTTTTCCACTAGCATTAACTTCTATAGTAGCATCAATTTGTTCACCAATTTCCTCAGTAACTTCTTCATCATAATATTCTACCAGTTCATCAGGTTCCAAACTAGGGTCCACAATATTTTTTGGCCTAGAGGGATGATCAATTGGGTTGAATTTTTCATATAACTTGTCATCATCTACAATCCAAGACTTCATCCATGGGTTCCAACTAATTTTAACCTTCTTGAAAATATCCTTAGACATAATAATAAACTTTTTCATAATTTTCCTCATTTTCACCAACCATTCCTTTATACCTTATCATTATAAAAATGAACCTTGAATAGAACAGAGAGGTAGATTTAAATGTGCTTTTGATCATGTCACTCATGTGTAGTACAATGTACTTACACAAGTTGATCTTATAACCATTTATCATTAGATATATAAGAAAAGCGTATTGATACTTCACAATAGAAAAATCACCTTTACTTGGGTAGATCAAATTGTGAATGAACTTAAATATTGAACGAGTCTCACTTTCCAACTCAGAAGCATTTGGTCTTATGCTAGTTCCATCTCCCGTGAGATCACCCAAGGCTTCTTGAATACAAAAGATATCACTGGGAGGTGGAGGTCCTCCTGGATAATCTTCACAGACTCCTTCCTAAGGTAACCTTAAACATGTTTCCCATATTCTTGAGGAAAATATTACTCTATCACCATTTATCCAACTCCTTACCATATAATCACCATCGTTATCCAAAGAAATCTTAAGATACTGGTAAAACAGTGATACCGGATTTGAATGTATGGGCCTATCCTCCTTAATGAACCAATCCAGCCAACCCTGGTCCTTTATGACTTGAAGAACTAAGGACTTACTTGTTAACAACCAATCTGGATAGATTTCTTTCTCGAGCACAACCATGTGGGTAACAACATTAGGGTTTAGCAGTGCTTCTGGAGCAAGGCTATTCCTCTTCTTTGAAGACTTTATTCTTTCAATATTTGAGCTAGATGGGCACTTCATCCTTACCATACAACAAATTTTAGGAACTTTAGAAAGAGAGACAACCTCATATTCGAGATAAGGAGGGATTGAGAGGCATGCAACTTAGAAGAAAAAGGGTTTATCAATTGGGTTTTCAAGAAATGGTATGGTTTGGGTTCAGAAAGTAAAGAGTCATAGGAGTGAAGGAGGGAATGTCAGGTGATAGCTTTTATCATTTGGGAATTCTAAACTTCTTTAAACATTCATGCGATAGGTAAATGAATAAATAAATAGATATTGATATAGATAAGTAGTTAATGCATAAAAAATAATAAGGTTGTGCAACCGATGAGTCAACTCTGAACAACCGGTGAGTCAGTTCTCTGTGAGACCAGTGAGTTGGTCACCTTGTGAAACCGGTGATTTAGTTCACCATGGTACTTAGTAAATATTTTTCATGCCTAGTTCATGTCTAATGTAACTCATTCTCTCAAAGTTTAAAGGTTCGGTAAATATATCAGAAAACTGATGTTTAGTTCCAATAAACTCAAGAGTAATATCACCCTTTTGAGAATGATCTCTTAAAAAGGGATGTCTTACATCAATATGTTTAGTTATGGAATGTGAAACAATATTCTTAGAAATGTTCATAGCACTTGTGTTGTCACAATTTATGGGAATATGTCTAAATTGAAAACCATAGTCTAGTAAGGTATGTTTCATCCACAAAATTTGAGCACAAAAACTACCAGCATCAATGTATTATGCTTTAGCAGTTGATAAATCTACATAATTATGTTTCTTACTACACCATGATATTAGAGACTTTCCCAAAAAGTGGCATGTTCCATAGGTTCTCTTTCTATCTAACTTGCAACCACCAAAATCAGCATCTGAATAACTAACCAAATCAAAGGATTGTCCTCTAGGATAGAATAGTCCTAAGTTGGTTGTATATTTGAGGTATTTGAAAATTCTTTTAACAAAATTTAAATGCTATTATTTTGGATTTTCTTTAAATCAGGCACACATACACACACTAAATATAATATCAAGCCTACTAGCAGTTAGGTATAGCAAACTCCCAATCATTCCTTTTAAGTAGATTAATCAATTGACTTTCTATTTTCATAAAGATCCAACTTACATGTAGAACTCATAGGTGTTTCACTAATTTTAATGCTATCAAAGCCATATCTTTTTAAAAGATATTTGGTATATTTACTTTGATTCAGAATAATACCTTCTTTATTTTGAAATATTTGAAATCCAAGAAAATACTTAATCTCTCCCATTAAACTCATTTTAAATTCATTTTGCATCATTTTTGAAAAGTCATTACACAAATAATTTTTAGAAGATCAAAAAATAATATCATCAACATATATTTGATCAATTAAAACATATTTATAAATTCTATTTATAAATAAAGTAGGATCAACAATTCCTTTTTTAAAACATTTTGAAATTAGAAAATTACTTAATCTATCATACCAATCTCTAGGAGCTTATTTTAATCCATATAAAGATTTTGATAATTTAAAAGCTTGATTTGGAAAATAGGGGTTTGTAAAACCAAGGGGTTGTTCAACAAAGACATCCTCAACTATATAACTATTTAGGAATGCACTTTTGACATCTAATTGATATAGTTTGAAATCCAAATGTGATGCATAGGCAAGTAAGATCCTAATTTCTTCAATCCTAGCTAATGGTGAAAAAATTTCTTCATAATCAATCCCTTCTTTTGGATTATAAACTTATGAAACTAACCTAGCCTTGTTTCTAACTATGTTACCAACTTCATCCACTTTATTCCTAAAAACCCATTTAGTGCCTATGGTCAAGGTATCTTTGGGTCTATCTACTAACTTACAGACTTCGTTTCTTTCAAACTGATTATGTTCTTCTTGCATAACCATCACCCAAAATTCATCATTGATTGAATCGTTGACATTTTTAGGTTCAAGATGAGACAATAAAGCTTTATGTTCAACCTGATTTCTCAAGGAAGATCTAGTTTGCATTCCTTTATCTAAATCTCCAAAAACAGCATATAAAGGATGGTTGGGTCCTATTTGGTCTAGAAAAGGTATGACTGGTTATTCCAGGATCTTCTATAGGTTCAGGTTCAAGATTTCTCGAATCTAGAAAATTTCCAATACTAGAAGTTTTAACAGATTCTTTAACAGGATGAGAAGAATGTTATGCATTTATATTAAGGTTTGACATATCATCTTCCAAAGTATCTAGGGAGATCTTAGGCTCAAGTTAATCTGTCTCATTGAATTTAACATGAATAGATTCTTCCACACATTTGGTTCTTTTATTAAATACTCTATAAGATTTACTAGACATGGAATATCCAAGAAATATTCCTTCATCACTCTTAGAGGTAAATTTATCTAAATTATCCTTAGTGTTAAGAATATAAACTTTACATCCAAAAACTTTGAAATGATTTACCTTTGGTTTCCTATTGTTCCATAATTCATATGGGGTTTTCTTAAGGATAGTTCTTATCAAGACTTTTTTGATTATGTAACAAGTTGAATTAACAAATTCAACCCAAAAATAAATTGGAAAATCTTATTCATTGATCATTATCCTAGAAATCTCTTATAGGGTTCTATTTCTCCTTTCTACTACACCATTTTGTGGAGGTGTCCTAGGGGTAGAAAATTTGTGTCTCTAGCCATTTTGAGTACAAAAAGATTCAAAGTATTGATTTTTAAAATTCATGACCATGATCACTTTTAAGATATTTGATTTTAAGTCCACTAAGTTTTTCTAAAGATCTAGCATACTTAGTAAAGTAATCACATGCTTTACTTTTATGTGCTAGAAAATAGGTCCAAGTGTACCTAGAGAATTCATTTACAAGAACATAAACATAGTGATTCCCATTTATACTTGAGACTCTAGATGGTCCAAATAAATCCATGTGAACCAACATAAGAGGTTGAGAAGTAGTTACTTATTTCTTTTTTTTGAAAGATATTTTATGTTTCTTTCCCTTTTTAAAAGGATTGCACACTTTATTGTCTCAAAAATCTAGCTTGGGTAGGTCTCTAACTAATCCTTTTCTAGATAACTTCTTTAGTGAGTGGGTGTTATAGTGTTCTAATATCCTATTCCAAAGACAAGATTCCTTTTGAAAAGCACTAAGACATGATACATTTTGAGATTCTAAAGAATCTAAATTTATAGTATATACATTATCACTTCTAATGGAAGTAAATACTAACCTAATTTTGGCATAAAAAACATGGAATGAATCAGTTTAAAATTTGACATTAACTCCATCATCACATAATTGAGATATTCTGAGTAAATTATACTTCAATCCATCAACATAAAGTACTTTGGAAATCAAAATAGATTTAAGGTTACCAATCTAGCCTAAGACGATGATTTTTCCTTTACCATTGTCACCAAATGTGACATGTCCTCCATCTATCTAGATGAGATTCTTGAAGATTGATTAATCTCCTGTCATGTGTCTTGAATATCCACTGTCTAAGTACCAAAGATTTCTATAGGAGATCTTTAGGCATTTTTCTTGTAAAATAGATCAAACAAGAAGTGTTTTTGGTACCCATACTTTTCTGGGTCCAAAAATATTAGTAATAAAGGCCATAGGAACCCACATATGTTTCATAGGTTTCCTATAAGAAAATTATAAAGATTTTGAGAAAAAAACTTTATTTGGTCTAGAAGAATTTGAGAAGCTAGATGAAGTAGATGAGCTACTTGATTTAGAACTTGCTGTATAGTTTGTATTTTTGGACAGAGAAGTATATTTTCGAGTTTTGGTTGTAAAATATGTTTTGGATAAGCTTATTTGTACTGGATGATATCCCAATCTAGTAGTATACCTAGGATATATCTATTTACCATGTAATTGAGTGAGTGTGTATTTCCCATTGGTAAAATTTTCTAGATCCTTATTTAATTGATCATTAGATAACTTTAGATAATTATTTTCTTTTAGCAGCTGTGCATTTTTCTCTTTATCAATAGTGAGTTTAGATTTAATATTTTCAGAGAATGAATGCTATTTCTTTAATGATTTATAATTATCTTTTAGTTCATTATAGGTTTCTTCCAACATATTACAATATTCAAACAATTCATCAGTGGTCATCTTTTCAGATTTAGATTCATCCTTAGAATAATAATCATTATGTGTAGGTGATTCAAGGGTTACCTTAGATGTTTTTTTCATGAAACATATATTTTACTTTTCCTCTTTCTCATCCTGAGAAGAAGCAGATTCACTAGATCTATCCTAGGATACACTACAATTGGATTTCATTGCTTTATTATATTTACTATCTTTATACTCATACTTCTTTTTATATTTTAGATTTGGACATCCTGCCTTGAAATTTCATCTTCTTTTTCATTCATATCAAACTATTTCTTCAGATTTATCAGGATTCTTCCAATCCTTTTTCCAATTGTCATTGTTGTCATATTTTTCTTTGAAGTTAGGCTTTCTGAAAAATTTCTTCCTCTTGTAAAATTTCTTGAATCTTATTTCCATCTAGTCTATTTCATCATCACTGTCTGAGACCGATTATTCACTTCCTGAATTCTCAATAGTATCCTGGACCTTTTCTTTATCTTTTCTTTTGGAGGTATTAGTCTTGAAGGCTACAAATTTTTTCTTGGTCTCTTCCTCCTCCTAATTCAATTTTAATTATTCTTCATACATCATTAAATTTCCAATGAGTTATTTGACAGGTAATTTTATGATGTCACATGACTCTCTAATAGAGACAGAGGTTCCTCTCCATCTATCAAGTAGGCATCTAAGAATCCTCAAGATTTGATCTTTGGAAGTAACTTCTCTTTTATGAGAAATCATTATGTTGAAAATATCATTGAATGTAAGATACATGTCAGAAATAGGCTCATAAGTTTTCATTTTAAATTTATCATATTTAATAAAATATTTATTAAGCCTTATTTCCTTAACATTATTTGTTCCTTCATGAGAAATAGAAAGAGTGTCCCAAAATTCATAGGCAGGTTTACATGCAGAAATATGATTAAATTCATTATCTCCTAAGTAATAGTATAGAGAATTCATAGCTTTATAGTTGTGATTATAGACATCCTTATTTAGGTCATCCCAAGTGTTCCTAGAAGTAGTAGGGATCTTATATTCCTCTTTTATTAAATACCAAAATTTCAAAAACCATTATCTCTAAGTGCATTTTCATTTTGATTCTCCATTGTGCATAATTGGTTCCATTAATGAATGAAGGTCTGTTTGTAGCAGCACCTTCCATTATATTATCCATAATGAGATTTCAAAAGGATATTTAAAGAGATAAAAATTTATTAATAATAGAAATTTTAAGATCTTTAAATACAACTAAAATCACAATTGAAAATATTATTAAAGCAGATGAAAAAAAACTTTGAGAATAGTAACTTAACAAAGATAAAAAAATTCCTCTGATACCAAATGTTGGTCGAAGTAGAATACTCAAGGTGTGTGTGTGTGGGGGGGGGGGGGGTGAATTGAGTATCTATCAAAATTTCTGTTAAAAAAATAGTTATTTTAAAACACAAGGCTTCCCCAAATTTAAAATAAAACAAATTCCGGTTGTAGTGAATTTATAAAATTCCTAAATGTTAAATTTGTTTCTCAGAAGCTTGATGAGGTATCAGTTATATTAATCTGATTATTACTATAACTTTTGAAACAAACCTACTTGTTTAAAATAGATATAAACACTTACTAAACTAACTATCATAGTTTGGTTATTTATATGCAATTTTAAATAAAAAAGAGCGTGAGATATAAACAAGAAAGCACATCAGAAATGAATAAAAGAGGTTCAGTCTTAAGCTGAGACCTAATCCTCTATAGTTGGTGATCACCTACCACCAAGAAATTTAAATTAATAAATAGTTTTTATCCACACCCTGGATCAGGGTTTAAAACAGCACACAGGGCTGTCTAGGTACAAGTACCTCTACCCCAATTCTACGTGGGAAAAGAAGCAAACAGGTAACACTCGACCTCTTCCACACTTAACAGTGGGATACAAATGTGTAAAAATATTTTAAAGTGAGGATATTCATTATTCTCTATTTATGCACCAGAGACAGTGTGTGTGTGTGTGTCAAACAGGTACATACACTTCTTTAAAATGTAAGTAAAAAGAACACAATAGATCTAGAAATGTAGAGTTGAGTTTAGAAGGCTTTATGTGTTATATAGTGCAGCTTTGGACTCCTTGTTATGCAGGGAGTGTAGTTTGAGTCCTTTGGAAGTTGTCTTCAAAAATAGAGTGTCATGGACTTTTGGCTCTGCCTTCTAGGATAGACAATGTTCCAGCCTTTTTGTGTGAGTGGTACTCGATGAAGAACAAAACAGTTGGGCTTGAGCTTTATCTCTCAATAAGATCTTCATAAAATTCTTGAGTTCATCATGTAAACACAAGAATAGGAATAGGAAGTGTTCTTTGTGTATTTTACAGATGCGCGTGTTCTCTATTATGTCTACTCCTCTCCTTTCTTGCATGAGCTTCTCTTATTATATATTTCTTGAGGGCCAACATGTGGTATCATCATGTTGGGTGCACAACATTCTCATACCTTGTATTGTAATCCAAATATCCTACATACAATAATAAATATTGTTAGAAACATTAATTTGTATAAATATGCCCGTTAGTAAAAAGATAAAACACTTTATGAAAATATGGTAATGTATAGAAGAAACGGTGTCAGTGTGAGTTGCAGGAGTGGTGCCATAGGAACGGTGTCATAAGAACTGTTATATGACTGGTGTCTCAGGAACAGTGACTCCTTCCATGCCTTTGAGTGGTGTCATTAGGTGTCATTGAACTGTTAGTAGTGGCACCTAACCGGTGACTAAGGAATGGAAGTGGATTCTCTGCCTTTTTAAAAAAATAATGGGATGGTCTTAGTATGGAACTGATGACTATGTCACGAAATTAGTGAGGGACCGATGACTATGTCACGTCCTTTGAGAAACATTGATTCACTATCTGAGAGGGATCAGTGACTATTTCAAGTCCTTTACGAAAAAAATAATCTATCTGTATATAACCAATGACTTAGGTCCTTCTGTATGGGACCAGAAGCAGTGGCACATCCTTTGCGAAATATTTGGCTATTCTGTATAGGACTAGTGACTGTGTCTCATACTTAGAAACATTTGAGTAATCTATCTTGGAATAAAAACATAACAGTAGGGTAAGTGAAGGTAATCATAATGAAGCATTAGTAAAACATGATAGAATAGGAATGATGATGTGTTTATACATGATTTAAGCCTTAAAATGATGTGTGATTATCAAAACTTAAGGACTGATATGTTAT
This sequence comes from Viscum album, assembly GCA_963277665.1. Lineage (NCBI taxonomy): Eukaryota > Viridiplantae > Streptophyta > Magnoliopsida > Santalales > Viscaceae > Viscum > Viscum album. The sequence goes on along the minus strand of OY728139.1, from coordinate 1,070,130,802 downwards.
TGTTAGACCTTAAGAGAGTCCAATAATCTCAGGGATCCAAAAACTTGTATAGAACTATATTCAATACAATATTTTATGTGCTTCAAGTAGCAAAAAATGATGTAATACAAATTTGTGTAACAAGCTAAGAAACTTTAACTAGATGCTTTAAAACATGTTTTTGTGATGCCTTTCCAACTTTAAAATATATAATCTTCAAATAAATTATCTACTTTACTACCTATAAGTATGTAATAACTTCTATGTAATTTGTAATGACACTCAATTCAATACCTCGGTCTGATTATTCAGTCCGATTGCTCAGTCTAGAAATATAACTCTACCAGAATACCACTGAAACAATTATAAGATGCTTTTGTCATAGTCCTGAAATCATAGTCCAATTTCTCGGTATGATTTAGAAATTATGAGTACAATATTTCTTCTTCTTCTTCTTATATCTAAAAAACTTCATTGGGATACTCAATCTGAAAACTCCTTCTCTCTAGAAACTTTTAGTGCTTTACCTTCTCTCTTCACCCATGAATAATACAAGTGTCAGAAAGCACAATGTACTCTCCTCCTTTTAAGGTGCCCCAAAAATGGTCTTGGAGAGAATATGAAAATTTTTCCCGCTTAAAAAAATTTACCAAAACTTCAATTTCCCTTTAATTTTAGCTTCATATTTTGAATTATTTAGAGCTTCACAACTCTTATGGACTCTTTTGAAACTTCTTGAATATTCTCACAAATTCAGATAAGTTCATACTTTCTAACCATTCTTTAGTCCAATTATGATTTTCATTTTGATGTATTCATTATGATGAGGACATATGTACAATAAAAGATTATTTATTACATTTATCCATACTGATTGAGAGACAAAAAACTCAATTCGATGCTTCAAACCAGTGACGAATATAAAACATTGAAACCATTTTTCCATAAACATAGTCACAACTTCTAAAGATTCCTGTAATTACTCAATAATACTTTAGATCTAGCTTCAAACTCGCTTGAAAATACTTTTAAAAAACTTTTTAAACAAATCTCATCATCTTCTTTTCCTCAGATTGATGATCCTATATCTGATGAGGTTCAGTATTCAATGAATTTTATTGATATTTTCACCAAATTGATTAGTCTATGCTTCATTACAATAACTCGATTTCACCTCCATTCCAATAGTTGGCATCAAATAATATCTGATATCCCTTGAACCAAATGATGAAAACAAATTAAAAGTTATTATTTATATCTCAACCCAATTGAAAACATATCAGATTTATTTTTGTTATTGCCCCAATTGAAACATAGTTCAACCTGATGAAAATGGTTGATTACATTATTGGTTGATATTTGATCCCATTTTTCATCAGTCCCAACAACTTCTAATTTCTATTCAGCCTAAAAAATCTCCACTTATTGATCTTCTTCAACAAACATTTATATATCTAATTCCTTTTTGCAACCATCACTGCGTCTGATGATTAGTGTTCAGATTACTCTGATGATTGGTGGCACATAGTGTCCAATGAACCAGTTTCACAAATAAATTATTTCCTTAACAACATATTTCTCTGATGATTTGTATTTTGTGTATTATTGGACTAAATGGAAACAAATATATTCATCTTCTCACATTCTGAACAAAACTTCTCATCCTTCAAACAAATATGCGTCCAGTGATCTCACACTGATGAACTGAGACTGGAAAAATTTGACTTCAATAGCTTCCTTCTTCCACAAACTTCTACTTATATCCTGAATTCTTGATGACTTTGATAATTTTTAGGATTGGATTATCATTTTGTGACTTACATTGGAAAGTATTATGACTTTTCATAATTCCATTACTTACTTCTTTCCATCCAAGATTCACTCTTATTGGCATCACTTGTTCTCTCCCTTTCCTTCACAAGGACTTCATCAAATATTTCCCAGAAAAATTATAATTTATGAGAAATTAAAGATTATAAAATCATTATCATATTTACATTGGATGCATTCATACTCTGATACTCTTCCTCATTCTAAAAGAGTGTCTCATTCCAGACCCAAGGTGATTCTGAAGAACCTTTTATAATTTAAAACTTCTTCACAATCCATTGAAATTTATTATGAAAATTATATCAGATATTATGATTATGATGGTGAGTCTGATCACTAAAAAATAAAAAGTGAGGTGATTTATTTTCCCTTTGAAAAAAAGACAACACATTCATTACAAACATCTTTCAGCTTACAAAAATAACCTCTTTCCAACTTGGTCCTAAAATAATTCCCTTTGGATTTTGTTGTCAACCAAGGTTCATAAATAATTTAACTTTATAACCTCAAGAAATGAATTAATTATCAATAATTATAAGACAAAATGAGCTAACTCATTGTAGGAAACAAGAACTATTGATAACAAAACCATACTGTCCAAAAGTAGCGACTCATGAAACATCTTCTATTTTTTCATCAAATCTTTCTTCACTTATTCCACTTTCCTATAAAATTTTCCTAAAATCACTCCAAAAAACTTTTAGAATAGTTCACACACTTACATGATTAGTTCAAAGATTACCCACAACCCCCCTACATACATTCTTCCTTAGAAGGTTTAGAACATATCAATGGATTGATTTATGAAACAATTATCCCCTTTACAACACTATAAAAAGACTATATGAGAGAGGGAACAAAAAGACATACCTCAAAATTGATCATAAATTGGTTGGATGACCATGTTTAACCTCAGTTTATAAAAATATTCCTTCGGTAAAGTTTGTGTGAAAATGGAAATAGCTTTTTCCGATGTAGGAACATACTCTATCTTCAATTCATTCTTCTCCATATCCTATTTGATGAAATGATATTTGATATAAATATTTTTTTAATGAGAATATTTTACCAAATTTCTTTTAATGTTGATGTAACTTTCATTGTAACAACCCAAGAGCAAGGGTAACTTCACTTCAACAAGTAAGTTTTTCAACCAAGTCTTCATCCATATAAGTTGGGTAGTAGCTTGAGTGGAAGAAATATACTCATCTTAAGCCATGCTAAGAGTTACTAGATTTTGATTATTTGTATTCCAACTAACAAATTTTTTTCCCATAAATAAAACTCTACTAGATGTGTATCTTTTGTCATCAAAATTTATTTCCTAATCAGTATCTTAATACCCAAATAAGTCAATACATTATAAGCTTTCATATATTATTCCAAAATTTTCTATGCCTTTGATATATCTAAGAATTATCTTTCCAACAAATAGATGTGACTCTTTTGGAGCACTCTGAAATCTTTCACATAAGGTAACATCATAAAAAATGTTTGGTATTGAGTCAGTCAAATACAACAAACTTCCAATAATCTTCCAAAACTCTTTAGATTCATCTTCCTTACATTCTGCATCTTTAGTCAACTTAGTTCCCACCGAAATTAGCGTGTAAAATAGTTTTGAATCTTCTATGAGGAACTTCTTAATAAGTTTCTTAGTATACTTTTCTTGAGAAAGAAATATGTACTTCTTGTTTTTTGAGATTTTTAACCCAAGAAAGAATTTCATTTCACCCAACATGGAAATCTCAAAAAAAAAAAAAATTCAACTCTAGAAAATATTTCACAAGTTCTTTCATCATTCCCAATAAAGATAATTTCATTAACATAAAATATTACAATGAGAGAAAACTCATGACTTTATTTTACGTACATATGACTATCAACCATTAATTTCTTAAAAATAATCTTTCTTAATCATGTATCTAGTTTGGAATACTATTCCCTTTGATATTTCTTTAACACATACAAGTATTTCTTCAACTTGCATACATAACCTTTATCCTTCCCAAAAAAATCCACATGGTTGTTCATTATATACTTCTCCATTAAGATCCCCATTCAAAAATGATAAATTCACATCCATTATAAATTTTTTGTAACTTCATTTTGCAATAATAACAAGATAATTTTTAATTTTTTCTAACTTTTCCACTGGAGAAAAAGTCTCATCAAGATCAATGCCTTCAATTTGCAAGTAATCTTTTCACACCAATATTTCTTTATTTCTTATCACTTCACCATCATCATTTAGTTTGTTATAGAAAACCCAATTTGTACCAATAAAATTTTTATTATTTGGTTTAGGTATGATTTCCCAAGTATCATTATTTTCTATCTGATCCATCTCTTCATTCACAGCCCGAACCCATTTTGGATGCTCAAAAGATTAATTCACATATTTCGGCTCAAATTTTTAATACAAATAAGTATGTGTAATAAATTTTTATGTTCTTCTTGTTTAAAACTTTTGATATTAATCATCAATAATGTTTTGAGATTCCACTGGCTTCCTCATCCTAGGATATAATTTTTGAGATTCTTCCCCATCACTAGGAACAACAAAGTATGATTCTTCTTCCTAATTAGGATTACAATTATTTACATCCTTATCAGAACTGTTAACAAAAATTATTCCATCCTGTTTGTCTTCCTTATCTTTATAAGTTTTTATAAAATCTTCCTCATATTTTTCAAAAACTTTCACATCAATAGTGTCAACTATTCTTATTGTCTATTTTTTGAAACATCTATATGCTCTTCCTTCCAGAGCATAGACAAGAAAAATTCCATCTCCACCTATCTACTCAAACTTTCCAAGGTTTCCACCTTTATTATTTATGATGCATGGAAACCCAAAAACTCTAAAGTGTTTAAAACTTGGAGTTTTTCATAAACAATTTCATATGGAGTCATATATGAACTTTTACCATAGAAAAATTGGTTTTGAATATAAACAAAAGTGATCATGGCTTGTGATCGCACCGCGATTCACTATTTCATTTTCACCCTTACACCACTATGCTAAACTTGTTTTATATTGAAAATTATAAAAATAATAAAAAATTTAATTCTATGTTTAAATAATTTATTTTTTATTTATCACTATTAAAAAGAGAAATGTTACTTTTTTTGATGATTCCATTATAGGAGGAGGTGATTTGGAGGACCCATGATGATGTCCAAGAAAAATGGGCCAAACTGCGCAAGATCCATGCACACCAGTGGACTCATCCGCACACTTCTCCTGAACCATGGATCCAAATGGGATGATATTTTGTGGTCTGGTCCAAAATCAATTTTTATACATTTAATATGCAGGAACCAAATACTCATTCTTCCATCTGGTGGCCCAAACAACCTGATATGTCCAACACACTGAATCTGCACGAAGTCAAAGGTGGTGTGATGTGATCTGTCCATATATTGGGATCTAGTTGTCCCAATTGTGCTAAAATTTCAGTGGATATATAAAAGAGGTGGTTATAAATTTTTTTTACTTTAATCAAAGATAGATAAGGCTTTATGGAGGTTTAAACCCATGTGAAAAGTGGTTTTAATAAATCTGTGTTCTCAAAACCACCTTTCCATTTTCCTATAAAATGGCACCTTGGGCTCCCCATTTCTAAGTTAGACCTGGAGGAAAATCTCAAGTATTTTGGAGACCAAAAGGATTATTCTCAACATTCAAGGAGTTATGGAGGCCCCTATCCTCATAGGGGGATCAAGGATGAAGGTGAAGTTCCACCCGAGCTTCCTCCTCCTCCCAATGTCGAGCTAAACGATGGACGATCTTTTTGAGGGAGCTACACACACTTGGGAGGGAGTTATGGAACTTGTTATTCTACCAGTTTTGTGTAATTTATTTGATAAATATTTCACTTATTTCTTATATTGACATGATTCTCCTCTTATTGCATTTCTATTGTTAAAATTGTGTGAAACACTTTTTATTTCAACACCGATTGGGTTGAGATTTCATATATGAATCTTGGATTGTTTCGATTGGACAAGACAAGAGTACTATTTATCTCACAGATACATAATATTTCAGTATAATTTGGTAGCCTTTCTTCTCTATGATTTACACCCAAAACTTGACAACACGATTGTTGTGTCAAGGGGCAGTTCTTTGAGCATCATTTAAGAGGCAAGAGGGAAGTTGAGATCTTGACAACCCTCAACCAAAGGATTCCATTAAACCATGTGTATTTTTCAGAATGATGAACTCACCAAGATGTGTAGTGAACTTGAAATGATCTCCTCATCTCATAATTCTAAAACACCACTTTTATTTATCAACTATTAAACTCTTTAAATCAAGTCATTTTATTTAAACTGTATTAAAACCACCCCTCTTTTAGTACTTCTTATTAAAAACACAAACTCTAAACCCACCAAAGATCATTGAGAAATGACCTAGGGTCTTCCCTAGACTATAAATAAGCCTTAAAATCATAATCAATTTGATGTGTGATGACAACATGTTCAAATTTTGGCACCATTTCTGGGGAGCTCTTTGGTTTTAGTGTGTGTTTTTGATAATATTTTTGTAATTTTTGTGAATATTTATTTATTTTATACAATACCTTTACTTATATTATTGTTTTCTAATTTAATTCTTGTTTAGGTTTGGTTCATGATTCATTCTGATCTGGTAGATTTACCTCCTTTTGAACCTAAACCAGAGTGGATCCTACATCAGCGACACCGAGATGCACAAGAGAACCCATTGAAGGAGGACACACAAAACATCGACACTCTTCTTGATCATTCCTCTTATTCTTCTAGAACCAATATAAAAACTGAAATTAACTTGCATTATATGGCTGAAAATAACCGAACATTAAAATAACTAACCTCGCCTGTTGTTGATATCTAACCCACATACATTCAAATGTAAGGTGAGACACCAAATTTTGAACTAAAATCCAGTCTAATTCATTTATTACCAAGATTCCATGTACTTCCTGGAGAAGATCCACATAAACACTTAAAAAAACTTCATACTGTCTGTTCTACATTAAAACCTAAAAATGTGGATGAAGAACAAGTAAATCTCAGAGCATTCCCATTTTCAATAGAAGACACTGCAAAAGACTGGATTTACTATGTTAATTCACCAATTAGAGGTTGTGTGGATATGAAACACCTTTTTCTTAAAAAATATTTCCCAGCCTCTCGAATTGAAACTATAAGGAAAGAAATATGTGGTATAAGGAAATATCAAGGGGAAACATTACATGAATATTGGGAATGATTTAAAAGGTTATGTTTAAGTTGTCCACACCACCAAATAAGTGATCAACTTTTAATTCAGTATTTTTATGAAGGTGTAATTCCTATTGACTAAAATATGATTGATGCTGCTGCAGGTGGTGCACTAGTTGATAAAACCCCAATCGTTGCAAGGACCTTAATTGAGAACATGGAACAGAACACTCAACAATTCATTTTATGGTCCAATATACCCATTTGAGGTGTCTATAAGGTGCAAAGTACTGAATTCGAGAGGAAGGTGGACACGAAGTTCAAAGAGGTAAGTACCCTTATTCGAAAAATTTCTCTTTCCCAAGGGAAATACCAATATCCTCCTCCCATCCATTTCAGTATATGTTCTTCTGACACCCACTACTCTGATCAATGCCCCTAACTAAGAGAAACTTTGGAGAGTTGTGAGGCAATCTTTCTAGGTCTCCCCTATAACCAACCCTTTATGCAAGAACCATACTCTCAATCCAATCCTAGGTGGAAAGAAAACCAATCCTATAGGCAAGTGGGGTATTCAAAACAACCTCAACAACCATGGAACCAATTGGGGCAGAGTAGTCAACCACCACTACCCAGAAATCCTCAACCACAACAAAGGTCTTTCCAAAAAACCCCTCCAAAACCCGATCCTAGCTTAGAATACATGATGAAACAAATGTATTCCAACAATATCCAATTCCAAAAAACCACCCAAGCTTCCATACAAGACCTAAAAACCCAATTAGGAAAACTTTCCAACTTGGTGGGGGAAATCCAGAGCCATGGGTTGAGTAAACTAACTTCTCAACCAGTAGTTAACCCTAGGGATAAAGGAAATGTTAGTTCCATCACCCTTACACTACTAAAAAAACGGGCATTAATAGCACTAAAAACAGGCTTTAACAGCGCTAAAAAAGCACTGTAAAGCTTGGCGCTGATAAGGGGGTTCCCCTTTATCAACACTAAAAAAGTGCTGATAAAACAACCCTTTATCAGCACTAAACAAGCGCATCTTTAGCGCTGATAAAGGTGTAGTTTATCAGCGCTTTTTTAGAGCTGATAAAAGCACGATTTATCAGTGCTAAAAGAGTGCTGATAAATGCCCTCTCTGCTGCTATGATAAATCTGCAACAGCACACCCGAACACCTGTAAAAAAAACAGCATCTCAATAAGCCAATTAAAGCAAGTATACCCATACAAAATTAACTCATAAATCATTAGAAAATTATACCAATTATACCCATACAAAAATTATACCCATACACCATTAACACATAATTTATAAGTTTATCAAGTACTTAAAGAAATAAATTCAGAATTCAGGGGGTTTGAGGGCTGTTCAAGGGTTTGGGGTGGCTGTCTAAGGGGGGGGGGGGTAGGGGGTGTCCGGGGGGCTTTCCAGTTCAATCCTAAGGCTCCACATGGGTTTGTTTTATCAATACACAAATCTTTGGACTTTTCTCTATCCACTATGAATCATGTTCTCAACCTCAAAGAAGTTATAAGGTTTGTACACACATTGAGGTGCACATACTTGGGGGGGGGGGATGAATCTCATTAATAAACCCCCAATATTAAACCTGCAATAGGCTATTGTAAGGGCATGATCAGAAAATATGAAAAACCTAGTTGAGAAAGAACTGGAATAAAACTAATAAAAAAATCATCATTGATCCTCAAATCCATGACCATGATTAAACCCAAATTAATTTTCCAAGTGCTGAACTTTTTCCAAGCATTTCACAAGGATCGTGTCGACATTATAAAAATATAGTTTGACCAAGTCCTACAACATCTACATCAAGACACATTGATTCTCAAGTATTAAAGCTTAATCAACCATACCTACTTCATCCAATGTTAGGGTTTCTCTGAGTACATCATAGGAACGACACAAAACATATAATATACCATGGTCTCCCCACTATATACATAATTATCATTGAACTCCAATATGTGAGGTTTATTTATACTCCATCATGGAAATCCACTTATAGGAGTTTTCTCATCCAGGGAATACCCTAAACAGTATCTCAGACCACCCATATGTGTTCTTCCAATTCTGAGGCATAAGACCTACAAGGATCTCATCCCTATACTATGGGAGTACCCTTATTTAGGGAATAATACTAATAAGCATATATTATTTACCATATGGGAGTATTATCATCCAAATAATTATCCCTAGAAGCATATCAACCCTCCAATATGGGTGTATTCTCATTTGAGGCATAATCTATATAATCATCTCAGCCCTCCCCTATGGGATTATTTTCATTTAGTGAATATTCCCGATAAGAATCTCATCCCACTCCTATGGTTGTATTCTCATTTGGGGAATAATACCTATATACATCTCATCCCTACCCTATGAGAGTATTCTCATTTAAGGAATAAGAACCATAAGCATATCCACCCTCCCAAATGGGAGTATTTTCATCCAGATATAAGCCCATAAGTATCATAGACCCAAACACATGATCACCCTAGTATACCAGGACAAACATGACTTGATATATATGAGGCCCCTGATAGATCACATTCCATGACCCCCCATTTAAAAGATCAATGCAATACGAATGCGTTTGGTCAGATTTCCGTAGGTCAGTTGTTGTTTTCACTTAAAATCTTGTCCATTTTAAACAAAATAGGGACCCTTTGAGTTATAGCGGCCACACCGTGCCTTAGATTGAGGCGGGGTTGACTCGTACACATCACCAAGGACCCTTGGATCGTTCATATAAAATATCAATGCAATCTGAATGCGTTTGGTCAGATTTCCGTAGGTCAGTTGTTGTTTTCAATTAAAATCGTGTCCACTTTAAACAAAATAGAAACCCTTTGAGTGATAGCGGCCACACCGTGCCTCAGATTGAGGAGGGGTTGACTCGTACACATCAAAAAGTACCCTTGGATCATTCTTATAAAATATCAATTGAATCCGAATGCGTTTGGTCGGATTTCCGTAGGTCAGTTGTTGTTTTCACTTAAAATCTTGCCCATTTTAAACAAAATAGAGACCCTTTGAGTGCTAGAGGCCACACTGTGCCTCGGATTGAGGCGGGGTTGACTCGTACACATCACCAAGGACCCTTGGATCGTTCTTATAAAAGATCAATGCAATCTGAATGCGTTTGGTCAGATTTCCATAGGTCAGTTGTTGTTTTCACTTGAACTCTTGTCCATTTTAAACAAAATAGAGACCCTTTGCATGATATCGGCCACATCGTGCCTCAGATTGAGGATAGGTTGACTCGTACACATCACCAAGGACCCTTGGATCGTTATTATAAAAGATCAATGCAATCTGAATGCGTTTGGTCAGATTTCCGTAGGTCAGTTATTGTTTTCAATTAAAATCGTGTCCACTTTAAACAAAATAGAGACCCTTTGAGTGATAGCGGCCACACCGTGCCTCGTATTGAGGCAGGGTTGACTCGTACACGTCACCAAGGATCCTTGAATTTTTCTTATAAAATATAAATTCAATCCGAATGCGTTTGGTCAGATTTCCGTAGGTCAATTATTGTTTTCACTTAAAATCTTGTCCATTTTAAACAAAATAGAGACCCTTTGAGTGCTAGCGGCCACACCGTGCCTCAGATTGAGGCGGGGTGGACTCTTACACATCACCAAGGACCCTTGGATCGTTCTTATAAAAGATAAATTCAATCCTAATGCGTTTGGTCAGATTTCCATAGGTCAGTTGTTGTTTTCACTTAAAATCTTGTCCATTTTAAACAAAATAGGGACCCTTTGAGTGCTAGCAGCCACACCGTGCCTCATATTGAGGCGTGGTTTACTCTTACACATCACCAAGGACCCTTGGATCGTTATTATAAAAGATCAATTCAATCCAAATGCGTTTGGTCAGATTTTCGTAGGTCAGTTTTTGTTTTCAATTAAAATCGTGTCCACTTTAATCAAAATAGAGACCCTTTGAGTGATAGCGGCCACACCGTGCCTTGGATTGAGGCGGGGTTGACTCGTACATGTCACCAAGGACCCTTGGATCATTATTATAAAATATCAATTCAATCCGAATGCGTTTGGTCAGATTTCCTTAGGTCAGTTGTTGTTTTCAATTAAAATCGTGTCCATTTTAAACAAAATAGAGACCCTTTGAGTGGTTCAACATTCTTGCATGTTTCTGGTGAATATGATATGTTAAAATGGGAAAATTACTCATCGGAGAAAGAATGTTTTATTTAATAACAATTAAAATTTTCCTACGAACATTTACATACAATAATGTTTCATCTTTTGATCCCCTTAACCCCTCTCAAAAATGACCACAAATTGTACATGTCCCCAAGTCATATCTTCATTGTATTTGTATACAATCTTCCATCAGGTATGAGAACCAGTCATTTCTGAACACATATATATCATCTTGTGAGTATGAGGCTTTTCAGCAGTCATAGTAGTACTGCAAAATAAAAAAATAAAGAATTAATAAATAACTTAATCGAACTAGTAGTTGTTTTTAAAAATACCTCTTTAGGGATGCTAGTTTACTGATGAAAAATGATCTATTTCATAAATTTACAAACATAATAATTGAAATAATTATCGTTTGTTTGTTTTGGACACTGAAAAAAATTGATCATTAGGAGAATAAGTAACTTGTGTTGAGATGTGTTTGGATAGTGAAATTTTATTATATATACCCTGATATTTGTCCAGATGTAGTACTTGCTCGCCTCCTTATACTTAGCCCCTGGCCTCATTCCTTTTTTTAGACGATAATGATACACCTCCCTATCAGTAAAAGATAATATAAATTATATTACTTGATGTTTAGACCTAAAACGTAAGATTTAGTGTCTTACAGATTCACAAACTCCATCATGTGTGGTCAGTTTGATGGATATCCTTGCTTTGAATCCAGAAAATAAATCTTCGGAGTATCCAAGTTCACCACAATTAGCAACCAATGTTTCCTAAAAAAAAGGAATAAGTAATAAAAGAAGTGAAAATATAATTGATATGCTTTAATCGTATAGTATTACCCCTGTATGGTTGGTATTAGGAAAAGTTTGTCATCTATAATCTTGAATTCAAATGTTTTCAACAAGCCGTTCACTATTTCATCCCTTTTTGATGGCTCTATTTTTGTTAGGTGTGTTGATGTGATATGAGGAATAACCAGTCCAAATCTTTGCTCATGGGAAAATTCCTTCAATTGTTTTTCATAATTGCATCTGTCAACAATATAAAATGCATTTAGTCATAATTTTCACGCTAGATCAGCTTTTGGAAAATCAATTCATGGAAACATACCTCATATATACATTTACAACTGTGACGCCTAGCCAACTGTTTTCAAGGATTTCATTTACATTTTCAACAGCAACAAAATCTTTACTTTCCTCTCCGTATATATTCTCTTCGAAAACCACTATATGACTATTACCATCTTTTAGCTTCGTATCCACATGAGTCTTCAATGCTAGTAAATGTGGAAATAGAACAGGTGGTGTTATTGTGCTTTCAGTAGCTCCTTGGGATCGGTTGGTCGATCCTTTAGATGGTTTTGAGCCGACGTTTGTCACCCCCTTCCCTTTCTCCGTCTATAACAACAATCATTGGTTCAGACACTTTTCTCATTAATTGTTAAGGGTTTAGCTTGAAAAGAAAAGGAAATAAATACCTCTTTGTCTGCATGTACTCTTACAAGTTGTGAAGGCCATGAAATGAATGTCCCAATAGCCTTTTCGACCGTATAAATATCATCGTCATCAAGTGGAATAGGTAGCTCTGCCTTTGGTTCATGAGCTTTAGTAATCGTCACTTTCAGATGATCTTTTGGAAGTGGTCTATTATGTAGTGTGGCATCTGGAATATTGAACACTGTAGCCCTCGCTACAAGGTGATAGGTGGGTTTTGAAAGATATAAATTACAATCATTATCACCCTGTAGAAGATGAGTACAGAAAAATTATCAGTGTTTGTATGATTCATATTTCATGGGAACAATTATTATAATATTGATTACCACGGCTAAGACAGTTATTTAAGGTGAATGACTCGCCTCAAATCTGGTGGGGGGTGGGGTGGGATGTTCATGCGGCGGTTGTTCTTGAGTTGTGGCTTCCCTTTGCTTCCCACCCATAAAAGTTGCTAGCAACTCTCCCTGTCATTGCAATTGTTCTTCAAGGGTTGCTATTTTTGCGCTCATTTGTTCCAATTTTTCATCTGTATCATCCATTTTTTTCTTCTTCTCAAAATATACTCGGGGTGTCACCCCAAACCCTGCACCTCTAACACGACCGTATTTTTTTGGCCGCTTCAAAGCCGTCGATAATAGGTCTGTATCAGCTACAGGAGTAGCTAATTCCTGTAACTGTCGGATATAGAAAAATAACTAATTATTTTTATGTAATGGAAATTTTAAACAAATTATTTTATCTTCGTGTCATACTTATACATATTTCCCACACTTTCTATGTGTTCTCATCTACTAACTTCCCATCTTTGTTCACACATGCCTCCTTCCATAGCACATGACAAGGGATGGAAGTGCATTTGGTTTTAGACTCATCAATTTACATATAAATATAGAAAAATAATTATGATGTTTTTTATTGGCACCTAACAATATTATTGTAAATTTAAAATACGTACCATTTTCTTTTCTAATGAAGCGTACCCCATCCTTGCTTTACGATAGGGGTATGTTGGTTTTGAAGCACGTTCCTTATTTTCAGTACAAAGTTTCTGTTTCATAAATGAAATATTGAAAATCAAAGTGATGAATACCGGTATCCTCAAACAACGTATTATCACTCACAATATACCTGAAACTTCTCATCCCCACGACGGCCAATAAATGCATCCCATGCTTCTTGGGATATCAGGTGAGTGTAGACAATGGGTGGGTGCAAGTTTATTTTACCTTTAGAATCTTTGAGGTGACATCTTGTTAAAATAGTACTAAAACCTCGATGAATATTTCCTACAAGCCTTAGTACATAATCCTTGTGTGAATTATCTACTATAAATGTACTCTGCAAGAGATTGAGAAGAGTAAGACATTGTTTCATTATTTTATTTTCTAGTAAATTAAAGAAATAAATTCATAATGTTACTGTAATTGCTTCCCAGATCACAGCCTTTATCCCGAACATAACATGGTTCCATGAATCTATGTCAATCGGCACGCGTTGCCGAGTGGAAAATCCAATGTAGCTACTAAACATATCCTTGTTGGGATTAACATGTTGGCCTCGTGCATTACATCTGACTTCAAATTTGATGCCTTTGCTTTTCGCCTTAATAATTTTGGCTAACACCGTCAAACTACGACGCACCTGTGATTTCTGCGACGTTGGTCCTTCATTCCCGACCATTTCATCGATATCAACATCATCTATATGTTCATCTAGAATGGTATCAATGAAATGTGTTGATGGTTGTTGGACATCAACACTAAGAGCAGTAGGAGCCGCAGCAGCAGGAGCAGGAGGAGGAGCAGCAGGAGGAGCAGCAGCAGGAGGAGCCGCAGCAGGAGGAGTAGTAGAAGCAACCAGAGCCGTAGCAGGAGCAATAGTAGTAGCAGCATGAGCTGTAGGAGCAGTAGGAGCAACAACAACAACAACATGAGCTGTAGGAGCAGCAACAGCCGCAGCAGCAGCTGCTTGAGAGACTTGTTCAGCCTCAAGGTTAGGAGCATCAGAATGTGCAGAAGTCATTATCTGCAAAAGTGGTTGAATAGTTAATTTAAATTACATAAATTTAGTAATGATAAGATAATAACATGAGATAAAAAGATCTATATTACAAACAAAATATAACCTGTTTACTGAACTCTCTTTCTTTTTTTCAATGGTTGAAGGGATTTGACACCACTATCGACTATTGAAATCCCTTTATTGTGGTCTCCTCTAACATACAAAACATCATCTGCATTGGGACCGCTCCGAAATGATTGTGACGTACCACTAAAAGGACCATCCTTAACTGAATTTTCATCAGAACCTTCAGTAGTTTTGGACGATAACAGAACAATCGACCACTTTCGGTTTGCGGGATCTGGAACATAAAAAACTTGTACTGCTTGTGATGCCATTATAAACTATTCGTCTTTATACCCCTCTTTACTAAAATCAACTTTCACAAATCCCCATTCATCCATTTTAACACCACTGTTGTTATCAATCCATTTTCATTGAAAAATCGGCAATTGGAATGTCATATAATCCAACTCCCATATTATTTTGATAATGCTAAAGTATGACATATTTGCATAAATTGGATTTCTGTCCTTACTACTAGAAACATGCATCACTTTAGCCACTAGTGTAACTCCACTATTTTGCATGGTACTATCTTCATCATGTTCATCTGTATAGAATGTATAACCATTAATTACATAACCACTGTAAGATAATACATACACACTTGGTCTAGCGGCTATCCATCGAAGACATTCTGAAATTTAATTCGGATTTTCATCCAACTGATTAAAAATATGGTCCTGAAACCATCCTATAAACTGGTGATTATGTGTATCTGATAACCATTTTTCATCCTTCGATGGATTCAACTGCCTAAGAATTTATTTGTGAGTTTAAATATATGGAGCAACCTCCCAACTGTTATGAAAAACATAAACATGAGCCTGCTCCCAATATGTAATACTGATTGTCACAACTTCTCTTCTAGAAATTCCCTCACCCTCAATGCGCCAGTGTGACGAGATTTCAGGAGACCAATGCTTTCCACATCAGATAGGTATTTAGTACAAAATTCAATGGCTTCCTCAACAATATATCGCTCCACTATACAACCCTCTGGCCGACTTCGATTTTTGATATACCCTTTCAAAATATTCATATACCGTTCAACAGGATACATCCATCTATAGTGCACAGGACCAAAAAGTCGAATCTCTCTCACCAAGTGAATCATCAAATGAACCATCATATCAAATAATGTTGGTGGGAAGAACATTTCTAATTCACATAATATGATGAAAATTCCTTTTTCCATAGCTGGAAATTTCCCCGGGTCTAAAACTTTGCTACATATAGCTTTGAAAAAGAAACAAAGTTTGGTTAACGTATGACGAACATTCTTGGAAAAAATGCAATGTAAAGATATAGGAATTAGATCTTGCATCAAAACATGGAAATCATGTGATTTCAAACCTTTAAACATCAAATCATTCATTGACACAATGTTCTTGATATTTGATGAGTACCGCTCTGGAACCTTTACATCATTGAAGATGTTGCAAAACTGATATCTCTCCGCCCTAGAAAGAGTATAAGCAACTGGAGGAAGAAACATTCGATTTTCACACTTCACAGGAGCCAACTCTTCTCGTATTCCCATGTCAACCATGTCAAACCTTGTCTTAATTCCATCTTTTGTTTTTTCAGGGGCATTTAGAAACGTTCTGATAACACTATCACATACATTTTTTTCCACATGCATCACATCAAGAAAATGTCTGACGTACAAACAATTCCAGTATGGTAATTCAAAAAAAAAACTGATCTCTTTTTCCAACCAATTTTGGTAAGGTTTTTTGAAAATGGTTTACCAAAAATAGTGTTCAGATCTTTTACTTTCTCAAACAGCTGATTACCTGTTAGTGGAGACGGTGTTGTGCATTTTTATGAACTTCCATTGAATGATGTTGTCCAAGATCAGTACTTATGCCGACGAGGTAGAAATATACGATGTCCTAGAAACATATATTTTGATGAATGTTTCAACCTAATTGATTCTGTATCTTCTTCACACACGGGACACCCTTGAGTTCCTTTAATACTATAGCCTGAAAAATTTACATAAGCAGGGAAATCATTTATTGTCCCATACAACATCGCTCTCAACGTGAAGTATTCACTTTTATAAGAATCATACAACATTACACCTGAGTCCCACAATAACTTCAAATCCTCAATCAAAGGAGCCAGATAAACATCAATATTGTTACCTGGTTGTTTTGGTCATGATATAAGCATAGATAACATGATGAATTTCCGCTTCATGCATAACCAGGGTGGCAAGTTATAATTTACCAACATAACAGACCATGTACTATGAGTTCTGGTTTGATAACCAAAAGGATTCACTCTATCTGTAGATAATGCAAGACGAAGGTTTCTTGGCTCTTTTACAAATTCAGGATACTCATGATCAATTTTCTTCCATTGAGGAGAGTCGACCGGATGACGTAATAACCCATCTTTATTTCCTTTATCTGCATGCCACGACAATTGTCTTGCAGTTTCTTCACGTCCATATAGACGCCTAAAGCTTGGAATGATTGGAAAGTACCATACAAATTTTGTAGGATTGGATTTATCTTTCTTGTATCGAGAAGAAACACACTTTGGGAATTCTGTAAGTGATTTTTTCTCTTTGTGAAATAATATACATTATTTTGGACAGGCATGTATTCTT
This sequence comes from Viscum album, assembly GCA_963277665.1. Lineage (NCBI taxonomy): Eukaryota > Viridiplantae > Streptophyta > Magnoliopsida > Santalales > Viscaceae > Viscum > Viscum album. The sequence goes on along the minus strand of OY728139.1, from coordinate 1,070,113,323 downwards.
TCAGAAATCATTCCCATCGATCGTAGAATTCGTCTAGCTTCATATGTCCGGCTTGGGAGCTCATTATCTTCTGGGAGAATGTCATTCAAGAGAGCAAGTAGTTCCGTAAAACTGACATCACTCCATCCATTGCCTGCTTTCAATTTATACAACTTCAGTACAACTGACAATGTTGTATACCTAGTGCAAGCAGCATACAATGGTATCTTTGCACAACTCTTTAACTTCTCAAACAATTTTGGGCAATCACGGAGTTCATCTTGAATTGCCTTTGTCATTTCCTCAATACGATCTTCATCATCATTGACATCTGTAATCACATCCTCCATATGGTCTTCTTCATTATCCATATTTGTATTCATATCTAACGATCCATAAAATGCAGTTTTATCCCATCCAGTAGCTACATTCGCTTTTTCTTCGTGTTTATTCCAACATTTATAACTCCAATCTATTCCGTGACATATCAAATGTTCTTCCAACTCCTCTGGAGTAAGTAGTCTAGAATAACAACAACGTAAACACGGACAAAGGATTTGAGAAGGATCCTTTGTATGATCCTTTGCAAACTTGATGAACTCTTTCACTCCGTTCTCATACTCTATTGTTAAACGATTAGCATCCATCCAATCTTTATTCATCTCCATCCTATTTAAATATCAAATATTAGTATTTATGGTTCAAGTACACAAAACAAGAATTCCAAATACAGTAGAAGAGAACCAATTCCTTATAAAAATGGAGATTAATAAATCCTAACCATTAGTATTTATTCATCATGCCTAAATACTCACTGCTGGTGGAAGTGAAACCGTTCCTGATGATCATGCCAAGAAGAAATGGAAACCAAAAGGGGGGAGTGAATCAAAATACCCCAAACAAGATGAAAAAACATGGTATTTGAGAATAGGTTAGTGTCTTTCATGTTGTCTAGACACCTATACAATAGACTCCACAAGCGGTGATAGCCCCTATAGTTGTTGCACTAGGTGAAACTGTCACCTGAGAAGCTGAGATCAATGAGGCCCTTCCCATCCATGACCTGAAAAAACTCCATGATGGAATTCCTATGGAATGGGCTTCTACCTTTCCTTTCCTTTGGGTTGGAAATTACATTAAAGTCACCCCCAACAAACAATGTATGGTGGTCAGGATCAAAGGTATTTTTTTCAAAAGGACAATCAATCCCCCTCAATTTTTTAAAATACCAATACCATAAACCATTTAAAAACAAGAAATTTTATTTTATTTTGGAAATTATTCCCAAAAAATTTCAATAAACAAACACATGCCAAACCATTTGGAATTTTATTTAAATAATCAACTTATCTTTATTTTAAACCGTGATTTTCATTTATAATATCAAATCCACCAACGGTAGAAGGAAACTTAATTTATTTCAATGAAAAAGGTTAATTCACAACAAGATAACATCCATTCCATATATTATTTTCATTAATAGGGTTATTTTGTGCTTCAAAATGATCAAAACATGTCTAACTAACTTCAAATGGATAAAATATGAATTCATGAAGCACATGAATCCCAAAAAGAAGATATAGTATAGAAACACCCACTTGGAATCTGAATGAATCTGCTCAAATGAAGAACATCATACATCTCCAACTACATCGATGCTTTCTAATATACAACAACACCACTAGATAGATAATGGACCTCACCAAGAACATCATACATCTCCAAATAAGAGACTACAACCACTAACCATGAAGAACATCATAAGATGGAAATATACTAAGAACACATCCCTTCACCCAAATAAGAGACTACAACCACTAACCATGAAGAACCACTAAGAGCATAATTTAAATAAGAGATCTTATGATCATCACTTAGGGGATTATTAGGTATATCTCCTAATGAATCTATTTATAATCTCATGAGTTATAATCAAGGGAACATTATTTAGGAGATAAAGAAGATCTCATATTCCCATAACATAGGGACTTCATATTATTGTCACCTAAGGAAACCTTAGATTATTACCTAGAGTTGGATGTTTCCTGAATTAAGAGTGGTCATAGGTTTATATCTCGGTAAAGGAACTCACATATTTGAATTTTAGAAGAGGGAACCACCCGATACACTCATCGCGTAGGGGGTGAGCATAGTTTTATATCCACCATTTCATTTTTATCCATGAAGTTATTCAATTCCCACCAAACCCTTTTCAATTTCATCATTAACAACTATATTCTATGTCACTGGGAAACTAAAAGGAAAACCCATATCATCCAACGATGTCATCTCCCACAATAACCCACTCATTACATCTTTTTAACAATGGAAAGGTTGATGCTTCCCCACTGCATGATTTACCACCTCAACCATCTCACATTTCCCCCAATGTAATCTATCACAAACAAACTAATAAAAAACTTCTCAAACAACCCCACCAAAAAACAATGATGATTTTCAACAATAAAAGTAAACAAGCACCATGTTCTTGAGAAATATAATGAAAATTAGTAAACACATGTGAATCATCCCCTTTACATCATTTTCCATCAAGTATGGTCCATTTTCTTCAATTGGTCAATCTATAATACTCACCCATAGAATAAAAAATCATGTTAAAAAATGATATACAAATGGGAGAGGAGAACAATATTGAAAAAATATTTGGAAAACATGCCTTAAAGGAGGTCTGGAAAACCGAAGATTGAAAGCATTGTAGGCGGCGGAGGTCCAGAAAACTGAATCTCGAGGGCGGCGGAGGTCTAGTAATGCGAACTTAGCGGGCGACGGAGGCCCGACAATGAGAAGAGAGGGCGGCGGAGGTCCGAAAATGTGATATCAGCGGGCGACAGAGGGGAGTCGCAGGGTTCCAGTACCGTGAGAGCTTTAGGTCGCGATAAAACGAGGGAACTATGCGACCGACTTTATAAAAAAATGCACTAAGGTTTTATCAGCGCTAAAAAAGCGATGATAAATCCTCACTGTATCAGCGCTAAAATTTTACCACTGATAGATGGAGTCTTTATCAGCGCTTTTCTAGGGCTGATAAAGGGTCTTTTTATCAGTGCTTTTCTAGCGCTGATATATGGACTCTTTATCAGTGCTAGAAAAGCGCTGATAATGACTCCCTGTATCAGCGCTGATAAAGATCTCCTTTATCAGCGCTAAAATTTTAGCGCTGATACAGGGTAACCTTTATCAGTGGTTTTTCTTAGCGCTGATATAAGGGGGCGCTTACCTTGCCCATTTTTGTAGTAGTGTTAGGAGTGGAAAAAAACTTAAAATCCAAATTACCCATCCACTATAGTCATCCCCTCCTAAGGAAACCACTATCCCAACTACTGGAAAGGCTCCAAATGAGGTAGAACCTTGTCCTGAGATAATCCCCTCTAAAGGAAAGAGTGTGTCTATTGATGAGTAACCTAGACCAACAACCCCTCTTCCATTTCCACAAAGGGACACCCAACCTAGAAAACAAAAGTAAATTGAACTCGATAAGGAAATTTTGGAGACTTTCAAAAAAGTGCAGGTAAACATCCCCTTGATTGATGTTGTGAAGCAAATTCCATGATATGCCAAATTTCTAAAGGAGATGTGTACACACCGAAGGCGACTTCGTGGAGATGAAAAGGTGAGCTTGGGGAGGAACGTATCAGCATTAATATAGCCATAACTTCCCACCAAGTGAAAAAATCTTGGGATATTCTCGATTCCATACACCATAGGGGAGTATTCTCTTTCTAATGCTATGTTTGATTTGTGCACTTCTATTAATGTGATGCCTCACTCTATTTACTGTTCTTTGATGATCGGTGAACTAAAGCCCACTATAATAGTTTTTAAACTATAAAATTGGAGTATAACACACCCCTCTAGTGTGTTAGAGTATTTTCTTGTGAGGGTACAAAATTTAAATTTTCATGCTGACTTTTATGTGCTTAAAATGAAGGATGATAGGATGAATGGACATGCCCCGATTATATTGGGTATGACGTTCTTGAAAACTACCAAAACCATAATTAATGTCCATAATGGTACATTATATATGGATTTTGGTGGTGACATTATACACTTAAATATCCTTGATTCCATGAATCACCCTCAGAAGAACATTCCTCTCTCTCTGTTAATTCTATAGATGTACTCCCTTCCTTTGAAAAAAATTCATTTCATTCCCCTAATCCCCATTATGAGTTTTCTTTATTGATAGAAATTATAGGAAATAATTCATGAATTGATTGTTGTAGTGTTCTAGAAAAGTTTCATGCATGTTCATTGATTGATGATTTCTTGAGCACTAAGGATCCAATGACCATCGGTGATACTGCTAAGCTTGTAAAAGCTCATTCCTCATCTGAGGATGATACCATTGAGCAGTTAGATGAGATAAATGACCTCTCACTTTCACACACACGTGTATAATTAGAGATATGATTAAATGTTTCATTATTTTCTTTGATTGGTATCATTAATCTCTTGGAATTTCATTTGGATATAATTTTTGAGACTTCTTTTTCAATGATCATTGAGAATAAATCCTTGGTGTGATTTTTTTCTCTGATCAAATTTCTATCAGGAATTAAATTTTCATTGAATGTTAAATATTTATGAAGTTGGAAATATCTAAATGCATAATTTTTGGAATTATGACTTTTCCCAGGAGTACAAATGTTTAGGTGTGGGGGTGTGATCGCACCACAATTCACTGTTTCAATTTCACCCTTACACCACTGTGCTAAACTTGTTTTATATTGAAAATTATAAAAATAATAAAAAATTTAATTCCATGTTTAAATCATTTATTTTATGTTTATCACTATTATAAAGGTAAATGTTACTTTTTTGATGATTCCATTGTAGGAGGAGGTGATTTGGAGGACCCATGATGATGTCCAAGAAAAATGGGCCAAACTGCGCAAGATCCATGCACACTAGTGGACTCATCCGCACACTTATTCTGAACCGTGAATTCAAATGGGCTGAAAAGTTGTGGGATGGTCCAAAATTCATTTTTATACATTTCATATGAAGGAACAAAAGACTCATTCGACCATCTAGTATCCCAAACGACCTGATTTTTCCAGAACACCGAATCTACATGAAGTCAAAAGTAGTGTGATGTGATCTGTCCATATATTGGGCTATAGTTGTCCAAATTGTGCCACAATTTCGGTGGATACAGCTAAGAGGTGGGGATAAAACTTTTTTATTTTCCCCAAAGAGAGATAATACTGTTTGGAGGTCGAAACCCATGTGAAAATTGGTTTTAAGAAATCTGTGTGCTCAAAACCACCTTCCCATTTTCCTATAAAATGGCACCTTGGGCTCCCCATTTGTAAGTTAGACCAGGAGGAAAAGATCTGGTATTTTGGAGACCCAAAGGAGTACTCTCATCATCCAAGGAGTTCTGGAGGCCCCTATCCTCATATGGGGATCAAGGATTAAGGTGAAGTTCCACCTGAGCTTCCTCCTCCTCCCAATGTCGAGCTAAACGGTGGACAATCATTTAGAGGGAGCTACACACACTTGGGAGGGAGTTACAATACTTGTTATTATACTGGTTTTTTGTGTGCTAAATATTTCACTTATTTCTTATCTTTACATTATTCTCCTCTTATTTCATTTTTATTATTAAAATTAATTGAAACACTTTTTATTTCAACACCGATTGAGTTGAGATTTCAAGTGGGAATCTTGGGTTATTCTGATTGGACAAGACAAGAGTCCTATTTATCTCATAGAAACATAAGATTTCAGTATGATTTGGTATCCTTTATTATCTATTCTTGAAACCCAAACCTTGACAGCATGATTGTTGTGTCAAGGAGTGGTTCTTTAAGCATCGTTTAAGAGGCAAGAGGGAAGTTGAGATCTTGAAAACCCTAAACCAAAGAATTCTATTAAACCACGTGTATTTTTCAGAATGATTAACTCACAAAGATGTGTAGTGAACTTTAAATTATCTCCTTATCTCATAATTCTAAAACACCACTTTTATTTATCAACTATTAAACTCTTTAAATTAATTCATTTTCTTTAAACTTTTTTAAAACCACCCCTCTTTTAGTACTTCTTATTATAAATGCACACTCTAAACCCACCAACGCTCCTTGAGAGACAACCTAGGGTCTGCCCTATACTATAAATAAACCTTAAAATCATAATAAATTTGACGTGTCATGAAAAATCGGTCAACTTTACTCCAAAATTAATGAGATATACCATGTTCAAGTAACACAGTTCGTCCCATTTGAACTAGACATCTCTTTTTCATTTCAAAAACACCATTTTGTTGGGAAGTGTATGGTGTACTAAACTCATGCCAAATTATTTTCTTCTCAAGATAACTTTAAGACTCTTTTTTTTATTCCCCACCATTATCTCTTATCAACTTATTCACTGAATACTCACATTCATTATCAGCTATCCTCCTAAATTTTTTAAATATTTTTAGAGCATCAGACTTATGTTTCATATACATAACAAAAATAATGCAAGTAAAGTTGTCAATTAAAGTAATGAATTACTTATCTCCATGAGTTTATTGGTTTATAGTTAGTCCAAATATATCATAATGAATAAGTTCTAGGGTTTATTTTGAATAAATATTAACTTTATTATGCATAGAGTTTGTAATATTTCATATCTGACAAATTGTGCAACACCAACATCTTTTTCTTGTCATATCAGGAATTACATGGACACTGTCTATCTTTGATAACTTGATCATGTTTATATGAAAAATGTGTCCCATCCTTTTATACCACAACTAATTTTATTATATCATACTTAAGTAATAAGAGTTTTTAACCTCACCAACTTGGAATAGGTTTTCCTTTGTATATTGGCATCTTGTAACTATCTTTCCATCTTGCTCACTTTTCGCAAATAAACCCATGTTTTTTGAAAATAAATTTTTTACCTTCATCATAAAGTTATGAAAGATTTAGTAGGTTGTGTTTCATTCCATCAACAAAAAATATTTCTTGCATTTCAATTTTTCTTCCCCAAAGATGGCTGATCGAATGCCCTTTATTCTGAGACATTCATCATTACCAAATGTCATGAATCCTTATTTGAATTCTTTCACATTATTTAAAAATTTTAAGTCTTATTTAATATGACAAGAACACACACTATCCAAGATTAAAGGTCATTCTCCTTTTTTAACTTTGAGAGAGGTTTCTACAATAAGAGCTTTTTCTTTCACTTTATCTTTCTTCAAATCTAGATTCTAAGAATTTTTAGGAAACTTTTTTTGTATTGGTAAAAAAAGACAACCTTTTTTAAAATGTATATTTTGTTCACATATTTCATAAATAATCTCCATAGTTTGGAATCTATTTTCAAATTTCACACCAACCTTATCATATTTCTTAAAAACATCCTTCTTAGAATTCTTCCTCTGAGAGGATTGAATCCCCCTCAAACATTTATTTAAGTAATTTGTGGAATATTTATAATGTTTTTGATTAAACCAACACATATTTTTCATGTTTTTGAATCTAAAACAATATCAGCAGTATCAATAGAACGAATATTCACCTCTATAACTTTCATACTGTCCAGAATTGTGAGTATGTTTCTCAATAACCTTATTTTCTTTAACATTAGAACTTTGTTTAGTCTCGACCTTTCAATCTTCAATTGGAACCTTCTTCTTCAGGTCAGTTTTCTTTTCATCCTTATCATAACTAGAAGTTGTTGAAACTTTTTTGGAATCATAATTTTTTGAAACTTTTTACTTCTCCACTTTGTTGGTCTTGGACATATACATGATTTTTCTAGCTTTCTTCTTCTCAGAAAAAATTTCAGCTTTCTTCTCAACCATTGAAGGAAACTTTTGATACTTCTCATGTCCACCTTTTCTAAAAATTTCACCAACTTCAAAAATATAATTCTCAAAACTTGTAACCCTATGATCAAATTTAGAATGCTTTTGTTGGAAAATTTCTAACTCTTGTTATTTTGAATTAAACTTTACTTTCAGATGTTCATTCTGATTCTTTTCTTTCTCAATATATTTATTGAAATAATAAATCTCTTCCAATAACTTAACTTTATCATTTGGAAAACATTATTGATTTTTTGTTGACGAATTTTCTGTTTTCAAATTCCCAATTTATTTCTCAATCCTTCCAATATTTCTTAAACATTCTTTAAATTATTATTTCAGATGAAATTTTAATCAGGTTTCTTCTTCTTCAAAACTACTGCTTCTGAACACTTTATTATTAACTATTGCAATTAAAGTATTCTATCTTGCCTTCTCAATAGTCTTTTTGGATTCAGATTCACTGTCTTCTTCTTCATTATTTTTAGATAAGAAAATTCTACTTTTGGATTTAGAGAAAATTTTATCTTTCCCATTAGAAGAAGATTTTTACTTATCACCATGTTTCTTCAATGATATTCTTTGTATTCTATCATATTCATCACCATCCTCTTCTTTCTTTATTTGAGGACAATTATCTGCAAAGTGTCCAATGACTCTAAATTTAAAACAATTTAAGGGAAGTTTCCCATTATATTTATCTATAACATTTTTCACATTTTAAAGAAAAGGATAAAAATTCATCAATATTCGTGCATACCTCATTTTCGAAATCAGAATCTCCAACTTATTCTATAAGAAGATTCTTAGGATTTTCTTTCTTGGTAGCCTTTAAAGAAATTTCATGATAATTTTTTTCTCTTTATAACTTTCTCCCTTATCATTTTTTAAGTAATGAGAGTACTATAAAAATCATCCATAGACAATATTTCTAGATTTGTCTCTTCTAATGAGAAAACTTTGGCATCAAAATTATCAGGAATAATTCTCAATATATTTTCAAAAATAGTAGAATATTCTAACATTTTTCCAAGACATATAATAGAGATAACAATTTCATTTACCCTGGTAATAAAGTCACCAACATATTCATACCTTCCTATCATTATATGTTCATACTTCAGCTACCGGATTTGTATATTTTCATTCTTAACTTTTATATTGCCTTCATAAATGTTCTTCAGCTTATCCTAGGTACCTTTGGAAGGGGGAACACCCTCCACTCTTAGAAAATCACTTTCAAAAAGTGATGAGAGTAAATAATTCTTGGACCTTCTATAATTCTCAAGATTCTTATTGTCAATATATATGAGAGGAAGTTTTTCATCAAAAAGAGGAAATCCATCTATTTAAGCTTTAAGAACATCATACCCAAGAGACATAAGATAATAAAACATTCCATATTTACAAATATGATAGTTCTTATCATCAAAGACTGAAAACCCCTTAATATTCACATAATTCATATTCTCCATCATAACTTCTCTTCAAAACTTTATCAAAGAGTAAATGAAGGGAACCTTCCCTATGATACCAATTAATATTGGCCAACTAGGATCAATGTATCACTGAGAGGGGGAGGGGTGAATCAGTTATATATTTTTCTTTTAAGTTTCCTACCTTTTGAAACAATATTCACCTACTGTTAAAGAGTTATCACCTTATTGAAAACAAAATAATCACACATCCATAGGAACACACAAATTTATAAGGTTCAGTACTCAACAAGAGTAGCTACATCCTTATTATGGTTTGGAAATAATATAATACTTCACAATCCATTAGAAAAAAAATCCTTTTGGGAGGATAAAAAACATAAGATATACCCTTACAATTGTGTAACACTGTATTCAATACAACAATTCAGGTGATTCAATTTGTGTAAAATGATGTAAAAGTGTAAAAAGATAAAAAAAATCACCAGATGCTTCAAAACATATTAATCTGTTGGATTTTCAACTTTCAAAAATATAATCTTAAAAAGAATTCTTCAATTTCCTACCTAGTAGCAGGTAAGAAAATCTCTAGACTTCATAATGATACTCAGTTCGATACCCTAGTTTTATTTTTAAATCTAATTGCTCAGTACTAAAATAAAACTCTACTAGAATACCACTGAAACAATTATGAACTGCTTATGTCTTAGTCTGGAAATCCCAGTCTAATTTCTCGGTCTGATATAAAAACTCCAAACACTATCTTTCTTCTTCTTTTTTTTTCTGAAAAAATTTGTTGGGAAATATCAATCTGTAAACTCCTTCTCTCTAGAAACAATCAATTCTCCATATTCTCTCTTCACCCATGAATAGTAAAAGTGTGAAAAAGTATAATTTACTCTCCTCCTTTTACAGGTGATCCAAAAATGGTTTAGGCGGGAATCTAAAAAGTTTTCCCGCTTAACCAAATTTCCCAAAACTTCAATTTCCCCTTTAATTTTAAATTCATATTTGACTTCTTCAGATCTTCTCAACTCTTATTAACACTTCTCAAAACTTCTAAAATCTTCTCACAACTTCAGATCGATTTAGACTTTCTAACCATTATTCAGTCTAATTTCGATTTTCATTCTGATGTCTTCATTACGATGAAGTCATATATACAATAGAATATTATTAATTACGTTTCTTTGTAAAGACCTAGAAATTCCGTGTAATTTTTTTAATAAATGGGAATTTTACAAGTCCGTAAAAATTGACGGCACGTGATTCTGAGGCTCGGAGTGCCCATAATGAATTTCTGAATTTTTTTTGGTACGTTCAGTAAACATACGAGCGGATTTTTCTAACTTTTGAACTGATACTCAGAATTGAAATTTGAGGGCACCGTTGAACTCGCAGTGCCGATTTTCACTTAAGAAGACTTTCACCTCGACGACAGTTGGTCGAGGGTGAAAGATAGTTTTTGGGTTTTTTGTGTAAGAATAAAATAAAAATAAAAGTGTGTGAATTTATATTTTTATTTGCAACACCCATGTGGGTGGTGGGAGGTGGGGTCCATCGAAACTAAACCTCTATGTGGAAGTTGAGAAGTGGGGACCACCAGACCTTAACCACCCACGATAGGTTATAGTGGTGGGGACCACCCAAACCAAACCTCCCATGAGAGGTTATGGTGGTGGGGACCACCCGAGGCCTAAACCTCTTGAACTTCCCTCATTATGGAGAAAAACCTTTTAAAACCCCTCATTAATGTGAAGGAGCCACTTGAATTCCTCCACATTAATTGTGCCAACACACATACCTTTAATATGCCAACCTAGTTAATTGATTAGGTAATTTTGAATTTGTGCCAACGAACTAAATAGAGAACTTAATCTTTAATCCTTATCATCTTTGGTGGAATTGGGAGGAAGGAGATCTTGGGATAAAGCTCTTCAATGAATAACGTTCCACCGAAGAAGAACACTCCGCCAATGAAGAACACTCCGCCAACGAAGAACATCGATCCCCTTCGACCTTATTCCTCGGGACTTCTTCTAACATGGGACATCCTCATCTACGATGAATCGAATACCATACTAAATTCTTGTGCCAACATCATCAAGAGAATGAGGTAGGGGTTTATTTCTATTTTATTATCGATTTCCATGTTCTCCCCTTATAATTATTTTGTAGTATTGGGAATTGAGATTGACGTGGGTTGTGGGAAATAATGTTTTAAAATATCTTCCATACACGTTCCTGCTTCATTCTTTGTGAATCGTTTTCTACCACTCTAAATGCGAAGGGTGTGGGCCAAACGAACATGGAACAACCCCTCCGCCATTCTTCTTTGATGTGTTCTTCAAAATGGAAGAAGGCAACGAAGGCGACGAAGGCAATGATGCCACCACCTGCGACACTTCACCCTCCTGACCGAACCGACCCCGCGCCCGGCCGAGCCACCCACGGCTGGACCGAGACACCGCGCCGTCCCAGGATGAACCCCCTCACCACGCCACTGTTGTGCCAAGACACCACGCCGCTGCTGTTCCGAACCGCTGCGCCGCCCTGGGCCGAACCCCCTCTTCGCGCCACCGCCGTTCCGAGCCCCCGTGCCGCCGCTGTTCCGAGTCGCCGTGCTGCCGCTGTGCTGAGCCACCGTGCCACCCTAGGATGAACCCCCTTGCTATGAAACCTCCATCTGCTATGCCGAGCTGCCACGCTTCCACCGTCCGCCGCACCATGCCGCCATCCACTGAGCCGCGCTGCTCTCCGAGCCGAGTTGAGCCGCACCGCCACCATGCTGAATTGCTGTCCGGGACAAGCTGGGCTACTTCCACCACCGTGCCCTCACCGCGACCCTCTAATCAACCTGAGCCGCCCTGACTACAGCCTTGCAAGCCGCCCTGTGCCCAGCTGGCCCACGGTCGATCCGTTATGCCGTAGAGCCTCCCTCAAGGCAACCCTCTGAGGCCGAGATGCCTCCGCGGCCCCTCGCGGCCATCGGGCCGAACCTAATGGGATGGGCTGCCTAGCAGGTCAGACTGAACCCAACGGTCCGGGAAACCCTGCGAGATGGGCCGGGTCGACCCGAATCGGGTCAGCCTAGGCCGGGTCGGTCTGACTGGGTCAGACCAGACCTGAACCCACTACAACCCAGTTACTTTTTTTTGGCCATAACTTTGGCCCCAGATGTCCGTTTGACGAACCATCAGCGGTGCTGGAAATCTTGGAGTGAGATGGTCCCTTTAAGTATACCCCACTATGTTTTGGATTTAGATGTGGAATAATCAGGTTGGATTGAGCATGAATCCAACCAGCCCCCCCCCCCAAGACAAAAATGCTAATAACTCACTGGCCGAGCGTCCGATTGACACACCGTCTGTTACGTTGAGACCCCTATGAAATGAAAGACCTTTGGAAAAATTCTTCATGGGACTTCGTGGTAGTTGGAGTATTTGACCTGTGGCTTGGGAAGAAGTTTCCCCAAGCGTGATATGTACGGAACCCTGCGACTAGCTAAGACTTGACGACTGCTGACTATTTCGACTCGGAGTGACTCGACTGGCCCAGTGGGGAGAACCTTGGTGACACGGAAAACCCATGGAGGGGAGTGCCTTGGTGATGTGGCAGAACCACAGTACTCGACAAGAGGAGTACCTCAGCAGGCTACGAGGAGGAGCGCCTCTGTGTGATGTGGAAGGCCCATGGTGGGGAGCGCCTCTGTATGACGCATCAGACCCATGGTACTCGACAGGAGGAGTACCTCAGCAGTCCAAGGTTAGTGGGAAACACCTCTATGTGATGCGGAAAACCCACAGTACTTGATAGAGGAGGAGTTCTCCAGCAGCCGAGGTGTTCTGAATGTTACTTGATACTACCCCTAGAATAAATCCTGGTATGAGCTGAGTCATAACCTCTGTGTTTTCCTCATGACTGAGATTGATTACTTGATAACTTAGGTATATGTATGGGCTTATACCTAAGTAAGGTTATCTGTTGATTTTATACTTTTTGTTTTATCCTTATTGGATTTTGTGAGACCTAGAGGGTCTCGGGGTCCCTACTGAGTATCATTATACTCACCCCTGTACGGGCTATACCTGCACCTTGTTGTGTTGGATCCAGATGAACGAAAGTGAAGACTGAGGCCGAGAGTATCAGGACTGGATGGTACCTGGAGGTGTACCTTACGATGAATCGGTACACAGAGGAGACGGACAGACGAGGAGTGATGAGGAGGCGATCTGTACCCACCCTTCAGGTAGGAACCTCAGAGGATGGCCCAGATGCTAACTTTCCCTTTTTCTTCAGTTGTATTGTAACACAGTTGTACTTTTACTTTCTAGTTGGGCTTGTATTTTGGCCCCTTTTAATTTCAGCACTCTTTTGATATACACTTTACTTGGTGTTTCTTATCCATCTGTGTGCTTGCTTGTGTGTGTGTTTACAGGTTATAAAGGCAACACCTTCCCAGTTTTAGGTAATTACACCTTTGGTGCTAGTCGCCAACCCCTGGCCTATGGAAGGCGGGCTTGGGGTAGTCATGACACATACCCTAGGGGATGGGTTGTGAAAAATTGGTATCAGAGGAGTTGGTTCAACCACAAAACCAGGACTCTGATATTTTTTGTGAAGCAATAGTTTTAAGGGTAATGAGTGTGGTTTTTAGTTCTGGGAGTCTAGTGTTGGTGCGGTGATCGACGTATCCATACACCAGGACCCTGACTTCTTATTTCCGACTCAGTGCACGAAAATACCGATTCAGTGTGTGTTTTCAAAAGTTTTCTTTGTGATCTTTTGAGTCATCTCACCAGGTATAACTTTCAGATCACCAGGTATAAGTTTTTTACTGTGGCACACCTGTTTCTTTTTAGGATACCTCCATAAAGATAGCTGGCTAGAGTTATGAGAGTTGTACGCACTGATATCCCACCGAGTGACGAGGCCTCGGTGTATGGCCCTTTTCCACTAGAGGCACTAGCGGAGGTACCAGCGGTACCATTACCCGTTGGGCCACCGATTCCACCATCCCCAATAGCAGACAATGCATGCCGATTGAGCGTGTTGCATGAGTTCCAGCGCCAGAGGCCACCCAGGTTCAGGGGAGAGACAGACCCACAGGCGGCTGAGGATTGGCTGGAGGCTATAGTGAGAGTCTTTTGACTAGTAGGGACACTAGCCGATCTCATGGTGATTCTTGCTACCAACTTTCTATAGGCAGCAACGGGAAGATGGTGGAGCTTGATGCTTCAGGTTCACGATGAGGTGACGCTTCTCTGGGTAGACTTTGAGATCCTGTTTTAGGTAGAGTTTGTCCCAATGACTCTCTATGCAGTACACATAAAGGATCTTCTTTATTTGCAGTAGGGCAACATGACTGTGGACCAGTACTCAGCGAGGTTCACTGACATCTCACACTACTCCAAAGATACGGTGCGATACCCATTATTTAGGGCCTGGTTCTTTGACCAGGGGCTCAGGTGAGAGATCATGGCTTCAGTGATCTCACTCAGTATCTCGACGTAGGTGGGGGTGTTAGAGAGACCCCTCTTGGTGGAGAGTTTCCTTGCTGAGCAGTCACCAGTGGAGAGACCCACTACCATTATTCACGTAGTAGAGTCTTCTGCAACTAACAACATACAGATGTCTCAGAGGTCCAAGAGGACCATACCTAGAGGTGTACGACTGCATGACTCAGGTTTGGTTGTGCAGGGCACCCGAAGCAGAGCCAGTCATGCCCAGAGCGGGCAGTGTTACGCATGCGGCGGACAAAGTCACATGGCTCATGACTGTGAGAACCACCGTTCGGATGATCAGAAGATGGTGGAAGGACCTCCTAGGAAGAGATAGAGGTTCGACCGAGGAGGTCTGCAGGGAGCAGGTAAATGTGGTAGAGGAGCTGGTCTTGTAGTTGGTGGTGGGAGATGATTTGAGATGTTACCGCCACCACCACCAAGAGGTCCACCCCGACCGTAGGGATTAGGTGGGCAGGGGATAGCTCAGCTCCAGGCAGCTGAGGCCTACAATCATGGTGCTCCGGAGATGATACGAGGTACGATCTGTTTCTACTCCACCATAGCTGCAGTACTTATAGACACATGTTCTCGCAATTCTTTCATTGCCACTGCCCTCGTTCGGAGCTCGGAGATTCTGACAGAGCTGTTGGCTCAATCCTTACGGCTAGAGACTCCTACGGGAGCATATTCGATGATTACGAACTAGTTCCGGTAGTGTGAAATTACTCTATGAGGTGAGAGCTTCAGCTAGGATCTCCTAGTAGCGACGTCGAGGCCTTACAAAGTCATCTTGGGTATGGACTAATTATCTACAGTCCATTCTTAGATTGACTGAATTAGGCGCAAAGTGTGGTGTATCCGCATGGATGGGACCAGGTTTACCTTCACTGGTGAGAAGGGAGCCTTTATAGTGAAGGATGGACTTAACTGGAGGAGAGTTCATCCAATCACTCATCATTTGGCTAGCCTTACCCTTGGAGATGTTGATGTGGAGAGTCCGAGCTATCCTGTAGTGGTGGAACAGTACGCGAATGTCTTCCCTGATAATGTTTTGGGTTTACCTCCTCATAGAGAGGTGGACTTTTACATTGACTTGTACCCTAGGATGACACCGATATCTACACCAGTATATCAGATGGCTCCTGTGGAGCTTCGTGAGCTGTGGGTATAGCTAGAGGACATGCAGGGGAAGGGATTCATCTATCCCAATGTTTCTCCTTGAGCAGCCCCGATTCTTTTTTCCAAGAAGGCCGATGGGAGATTGAGGTTTTGTGTTGACTATTGGAACCTGAACCAGGTGACCATGAAGAACAAGTACCCACTCCCGAGGATTTATGACCTCTTTGATCAGCTAAAGGGAGCTCGGTGGTTCTCGAAGATAGACCTTATATCAGGCTATCACCATCTCAGAGTATGAGATGAGGATGTGCAGAAGACAAACTTCAAATATCGGTATGACCATTACGAGTTTTTGGTTATGACTTTCGGCATGACCAACACTCCAGTAGTGTTCATGGGACTCATGAACATGATCTTTCATCCATACCTTGATCTCTTTGTAGTGGTCTTTATTTATGACATTTTGATCTACTCGACTACTGAGGAGGAGCATGCCTATAATTTGCAGGTAGTACTGGACACACTCCGAGAGCACCAGCTTTATGGTAAACTCTCAAAGTACCAGTTCTGGATCAGAGAGGTTCACTTTCTGGGACATGTCATATCAAAGGCAGGAGTTGTAGTAGATAGAGCAAATATTGAGGTGGTACTTTCTTGGAAGCCACCCAGGAGTGTGATGGAGGTACGAAGTTTCATGGGTTTGGCTGGATGCTACTGGAGGTTTGTACCAGATTTATCCAGAGTTGCAGCACCACTATAAGCCTTGATGAAGAAGGGGAAACCCTTCGTGTGGTCGGAGAGATGCCATCAGAGTTTTCAGAAGCTGAGGCAGAGGCTGACAGTGCTCCCATCTTGAGGCTTCCAGAGGAGGGTGTAGGGTATATAGTTTACTGTGATGCATCAGGGACCAAAATCAAATGTGTATTGATACAGGAACGAGCAGTGATCACATATGGTTCTCAGAAGCTGAGACAACATGAGTAGAACTATACTAACCATGAACTAAAATTAGTAGTAGCGGTCTTCACCTTGAAGTTGTGGTGACACTATCTGATGGGTGAAAGTTTTACAGTATAATCTGATCACAAGAGTCTTAGGTATATCTTCTCTCAAAAGGACCAGAACCTAATACAATTATGTTGGATTGATTTCCTTCAGGAATATGACTTTGAGATAGTCTATATTCCTTGGAAGGGGATTGTTGTAGCAGATGCACTAAAAAGGAGGTCTGTTATACAGTTTCTAGGTGAGGCGACAGAGTAGCTGGATGCTTTGCAGATATCCTTTGTGGATAGAGACAGAGCATCCTTTTTATAGTCTCTTGCAGTCACTCCCCCACTTCTTCAGCGAGTCAGGGATGCACTACGTGGGGACACTGATTGTGAAGCACGACGTGCTCATATATCCATAGGACAGACACCTGATAGATTTTCTGAAGGTGGGGAGCACGTCATCCTCTTCAGAGGACGTACCATGGTACCAGTGTCACTTCAGGAGGAAGTGTTGAGGGAGATCCACACATCCCCTCTAGAGGTACATCCAGGAGTGGTGAAGATTTGCCAGGATCTCTGATGACAGCACTGGTGGCCGGGAATAAATAAAGCAGTTGCAGAGTTTGTTTCTCAGTGTCTCACTTTTCAGCAAGTGAAGGCAGAGCATCAGGTACCAGCATGCTTAGTTCGACCTTTAGAGGTCCCAGAGTGGAAGTGGGATGGGATATCCATGGACTTCGTGATAGGACTTCCACATACATTCAGGGGACATGAATCTATCTGGGTGATCGTTGACCAGCTCACCATGTTGGCCCACTTCCTACCGATCAGAGAGCAAGGTTCAGTAGAGAGATTGGGATGCCTCTCTGTGAAGGAGATTGTGCAGCTACATGGAGTACCTTCGACGATTATCTCCAATCGTGATGCACGTTTTACTTCCCGTCTATGGAATGGGTTTCAGGAGGCTTTTGGGACACAACTTCATTTTAGCACCACCTTCCATCCTCAGACAGATGGCTAGACTAAGCGGACCATTTAGACCCTTGAGGAAATACTGCGTGCTTGTGTCCTCAACTTCGGTTATAGCTAGGAGGATCACTTTACTTTGGTGGAGTTTGCATAAAAAAACAGATATCACTCCACCATTGGGATGACACCTTTCAAGGCATTGTACGGGAGACCTTGCAGATCACCTTAGTGCTGGACTGACCCAGGGGAGTCAGCACTCATGGGACCAGAGATGGTTTGGGCTACCACAGAGAAGGTTCAGATCATACAGGAGCAGATGAAGACTACTCAGAGCAGGAAGAAGTCATATTCCAATAGGATACAGAGACCTATGGAGTTCGAGGATGGTGACCACGTCTTTCTACGGGTCTCACCACGATGAGGTTTGTAGAGATTTGGCCGAGGCGAAAAGTTATCTCTGAGGTTCATCAGACCTTTTCATGTCCTCAGTAGAGTTGGAAAGGTGGCTTACCACTTAGCTCTTCCACCTCAGTTGCACCAGGTGCATGACGTCTTCCACGTATCCCAGCTGAGGAGATATGTGCACGAACCTTCTCACATCATCGACCATGGTGAGCTGGATATCAATGATGGGGCGACTTTTACGGAGCTTCTAGTAGAGATTGAGGATCAATAGGAGTGGGTCCTTCATGGATGGTCGATACCTCTGGTGCACATTTGCTGGCTGCACAGGAACATCCAGGAGAGGACATGAGAGCAGGAGGATCAGATGGGTGCTCAGTACCCCCAATTGTTCCCTTAGTTTTGAGTTTTGGCTTACGGGGACGTAAAGCCTAAGGTGGGGAGAATGTAAAGGCCCAAAAATTCCGTGTAATTTTTTTTAATAAATGGGAATTTTACGAGTCCTTGAAAATTGACGGCACATGATTCCGAGGCTTGGAGTGCCCGGAATGAATTTATGAACTTTTGTTTGGGTACATTCAGTAAACATACGAGCATGTTTTTCTAACTTTTGAACCGATGCTCGGAATTGAAATCTAAGGGCACCATTGAACTCGCAAAGTCAGTTTTCGCTTAAGAATACTTTCACCTTGATGACAGTTAGTCAAGGGTGAAATATAGTTTTTTGGTTTTTCGTGTAAGAATAAAATAAAAATAAAAGGGTGTGACTTTTTATTTTTATTTGCAACACCCATGTGGGTGTTGGGAGGTGGGGTCCACCATAACTACACCTCCATGTGGAAGTTAAGAAGTGGGGACCACCAGACCTTAACCTCCCATGAGAGGTTATGGTGGTGGGGACCACCTGAGGCCTAAACCTCT
Source organism: Viscum album (assembly GCA_963277665.1). NCBI lineage: Eukaryota > Viridiplantae > Streptophyta > Magnoliopsida > Santalales > Viscaceae > Viscum > Viscum album. The sequence goes on along the minus strand of OY728139.1, from coordinate 1,070,094,167 downwards.
TGAACTTCTATCATTATGGAGAAAAACCTCTCAACCCCATTCATTAATGTGGAGGAGCCTCTTGACTTCCTCCACATTAATTGTACCAACACACATACCTTTAATATGCCAACCTAGTTAATTGATTAGGATATTTTGAATTTGTGCCAACTAACTAAATAGAGAACTTAATCTTTTATCCTTGGCATCTTTGGTGGAATTGGGAGGAAGGAGATATTGGGAGAATGCTCTTCAACGAAGAACGCTCCACCGACGAAGAATGCTCCGCCAACAAAGAACACTGAACCCCTTCAACCTTCTTCCTCAGGACTTCTTCCAAAGTGGGACATCCTCATCTATGCCGAATCGATGACCGTACTACCTTCTTTTTCCAACTTCATCAAGAGAATGAGGTAGGGGTTTATTTCTACTCGACTATCGCTTTCTATGTTCTCCCTTTCTAATTATTTTGTGGGATTGGGAATAGAGATTGACGTGGGTTGTGAGAAATGATGTTTTAAAATATCTTCCATACATGTTCATGATTTGTTCTTTGTGAATCGTTTGCTACCACTCTAAACACGGAGGGTGCGGGCTAAACAAACATGGCCCGACCCCTTCGTCATTCTTCATTGATGTGTTCTTATAAAAGAAGGAAGGTGATGAAGGAGACGAAGGAAACAGCGTCGCCACCCGCGGCCTCCGAAATCTGCGCCGCCCCATGACACTTCACCCTCTCGGTCGAGCCACCCACGGCCGGACCGAGCCTCCATGACACCCCGAGCTGAACCCCCTTGCCACATGCCGAGCCATCGTGCCGCTGCCATCCACCGAGCTGTGCCACCGTCTGCCAAGCCGCGCTGCTATCCAGGCCGAGCCAAGTTGTGCTGCCGCCATGCCGAACTGATGTCCGGGCCAAGCCGAGTTGCCGCCTCTGTCGTGCCCTCGCCGCAACCCTCCGAGCCGCCCGAGCTGCCCTCACCGCAGCCTTGCGAGCCACCCCAAGCCAAGATGGCCCACGGCTGAGCCGTTCCACGGCCGAGCCGCTCTCACGGCACCCCTTCGAGGCTGAGGTGCCTCCGTGGCCCCTCGCGACCGTCGGGCGGAACCTAAAGGGTCGAGCCGTCCAGTGGGTCGGGCCGAACCCAATGGGCCGGGCCGCCTAGGGAGCCAGGCCAGACCCAACGGGTCAGGTCGGGTCGACCCGAATTGGGTCGTCCCAGGCCGGGTCGGTCCGACCGGGTCGGACCGGACCTGGGCCCACTATGACCGAGTTACTTTCTTTTGGCCATAACTTTGACACCAGACGTCCATTTGACAAACTGTCGGCGACACTAGAAATCTTGGAGTGAGAAAGTCCCTTTGAGTATACCCCACTGTGTTTTGGATTTAGATAGGTAACAGTGAGGTTGGATCGAGCACAAATCCAACCAGGCCCCTGGTACTAAAAGGCTAATAACTCACAGATCGGGCGTCTGATTGATGCGATGTCTGTTACGTTGAGACCCCCTATGACGTGAAGGACCTTTGAGACAGTTCTTCATGGGACTTCGTGGAAGTTGGAGTATTTGACCTGTGGCTTGGGAAGCAGTTTCCCTATGCGCGATACGTACGGAACCCTGCGACTGGCTGAGACTTGACGACTGTTAACCGTTTCGACTCAGAGTGACTTGACTAGCCCAGTGGGGAGCACCTTGGTGACACAGAAGACCCACGATACTTGACAAGAAGAGTACCTGAGTAGGATATGAGGGGGAGAGCCTCTGTCTGACGCGTCATACCCATTGTGGGGAGCACCTTAGTGTGATGCCACAGACCCATGATACTCGACAGTAAGAGTACCTCAGTAGTCCAAGGTTAGTGGGAAGCGCCTCTGTGTGACGTGGCAGACCCACTGCACTCGATAGAGGAGGCTTTCTCCACCCGATGAGGTGTTCGGAATGTTACTTGATACTACCCCTAGAATAAATCCTGGTGTGAGCTGAGTTAGAACCTCTACGTTTTCCTCATGATTGAGATGGATTACTTGATAACTTAGGTATATGTATGGGTATATACCTAAGTAAGGTTATCTGTTGATTTCATACTTTGTTTTTTATACTTGTTTGATTTTGTGAGACCTAGAGGGTCTCAAGGTCCCTACTTATTAACGTTATACTCACCCCTACACGGGCTATGCCCGCACCTTGTTGTGTTGGATGAAGATGATAGACAACGCTGACTGAGGCTGAGAGTACCAGGAATGGACAATACCTGGAGGTGGACCTTACGACAATTCGGTACACAAAGGAGATGGATGTGTGGGGAGTGTTGAGGAGGTTATCTTTACCTACCCTTCAGGTAGGAACCTCAGAGGAAGACCCAACAACTGACCTTCCCTTTTTCTTTAGTTTTATTATAACACAGTTGTTCTTGTACTTTCTAGTTGGTCTTTTATTCTGGCCCCTTTTACTTTCAGAACTCTTTTGATATACAGTTTACTTGGTGTTTCATATCCATCCGTGTGCTTGCTTGTGTGTGTGTTTATAGGTTATAAAGGCAATGCCTTCCCAGTTTTAGGGAATTATACCTTTGGTGCTAGTCACCAGCTCCTGGACTATAGAAGGAGGGCTTGGGGTAGTCACGGCATGGGCCCCGGGGGACGGGTCCTGAAATTCTTTACACCAATTGATGGAAAAAAACTCATTCTGATGCTCTAAACATATGATGCATATAAAACATTGAAACCATTCTTCCATAAATATTGTTGGAACTTCTAAATATTCCAAACCTACCTTGGAAATACTTCATCACCAGCTTCAAACTCGCTTGAAAATACTTTTACAAAACTCTTTAAACAAATATCCTCTTCTTCTTTTCCTCAGAACGATAATCCTACATCCTATGAGGTTCATAATTTGATTACTTTTATCAGTTCATGTGCCTGATTGATTAGTCTCTACTTCATTATGATAACTCGGTGTCACCTCCAGTCTGATAATCAGCATCACATACTGTCTGATATTCATTGAAATAATTGATGAAAAAAATTAATAGTTATTATTTATCTCTTGACCCAATTGAAAACATATTATAGTTTTTTTTATTATTCCAATAAACACATAGTTAAACCTGATGAAAATGGTTGAATATATTGTTGATTGATCTCTGATCCAGTTTTTCATCAGTCCCAACAACTTATACTTTCTCATTGTCCTAAAAAATCTCCACTTATTGATATTATTTAACAAAACTTTCTGCATCCAATTCATTTTTATAACCATCACTAATTATAATGACCGATTTCAGGATTACTCTAATGATTGGTGGTACACTATTTCCAGTGAACTAGTGTTAGCCACAACTTCTTTCCTTACCAATATCTTTCTCTGAAGTTTTTTATCTCATAGATTATTGATTTGATTGAAAACCAACTTCTTTGTATTCACACATTCTGAAAAAAAATTCTCATCCTTCAAACAAATCTGCATCTGGTGATCTTCCACTGATGAAATGAGATAAGAAATTTTTGACTTCAACAACTTACTTCTTTTATAAACTCCTGTTTATATCACGAATTTCTCATGACCTTGAGAGTGTTTAGGATTGGAATAACACCATATTACTTACATTGGAAAGTATTATGACTTTCCATCCTTCTAGTACTTACCTATTTCCAACCAAGCTTCAATACGATTGGTACCACTTGTTCTCCACCTTTACTTCATAAGGCTTTCATTACAAGTTTCCCAAACAACTTATGATATATAAGAACTCCAAGATCAGAAAAAAATCTTTTGATTTACATTAGAACCATTTAGACTTTGATACTCTTCCTCATTCCTATAAAACCTTTCATTTTATACCCAAGGTGAGTCTGGTGAACCTTTTCTACCTGAAAAATTCTTCACAATCTGATGGAATTTCTTAATAAAATTATGACTGATCTTTTGATTATGATGGTGAGTCTGATCACTGACAAATACAAAGTGAGGTTATTTCTTTTCCCTTTGAAAACAAAATAAAACACTTTCAAAACAAATCTATTTCATCTTCCAAAAAATATCTTCTTACCAACTTGGTCCCAAAAAATATCAAGTCATTGACATTCTAAAGACCTTTTAGGTTTAGTGTTTTATAGAGTTAAAAACAATTAACTAAAAAAGCCCACATTTTTCTCATAAAATAGAATTTTTTCCATTATATAAGAAAGTAATTAATCCAAAATAAGTCTTCAACATCTCCCAAAAAATTATCTACACATGCTAATATTCTATTCATATCATGCGTAATACTTTTCTTTATAACCTGAGGAATTGGAAACATAAGAAGGGTGAGATCAAACACTCAGTGAGGGTAAACATAAGAGATATCAATAAAAGATCATAATTGAGTATTAGACGAGAATAAATAACATGGAATGAATAAATAACCAAAAATAATTCTATAATAAAATGAAACTAAAATAATAATATATCCATGGATAATAATAGAAATAAAAAGATCACATGGATAACAATAGGTGGTTCCTTAGTAATGAACTGCATAATTATGGATAGTTAATTCTACACCCTAAGTTAAGAAATCATGATATTAAAAATCATGATCTTACCTTCAAGGCCCTAAGTCAAGGAAATAACTTATTCTAGGCAGGCATACACCAAAACACCCAAGCTAGTTTGTCTCATGAGACCTATTGATGAATCAAAGGGTGACCTATAACTGGGTCCCACCCATTTCTAATTAATTCAAATGCATTATTCATTTGAATAAATGAATAAACCATACAATACACAAAACAAATTCACTTCTATTGATTATAATGGATTTATTAAGAACAAATGGAGGGGGAGACATAGGAAGGAGTATTATAACCTACCTAGTCTCCCTATCCTTAGATCTACATGTAAGAGAAACCTTCCCCCAAAGGATCCTATTACTGGGAGAAACTAGTATGCAGTGGCCAATACCTATAGTGACCCAATTCCTATAGGAGGTGAGGCTGTTATACCTGCCACTACCCTGAGCGTTATGAAGATGAGGGATCATGGATAGCAATGTGAGTCAAGATCCACTGGAGATCCTCATCGAAATATATCCTCAGTGCTGGAACACATGGATCTACTTTTGCACTCGGATGAAGAAATGGTAGAGGAATCTGTGGATATAATAGAATTGAAGAAGACAGGAATAATGCTTCATGTGATCACCACTAAGGAGAAAGGCTAGTGGATTGATAAGAAGACTCGTATTATGCTCAGAGGCATCAATAAGGGGAAGATTAACATGGAGTAATTCATGAAATATTTGGACAACCTGGAACATCATTATGAAGTCATCTTAAAGGGATAACCTAAATTATAGGTAAATTCTATTCACTGGATATTATTTAGGGAGATTTATTCCAATCAGCTCAAACTATTCTTCAACAAATCTGTAGTTTCTTTTGGTGTTTCATGGTGTGAGGGTTCTCACATTCCTCTTAAAAGTGTTTGAAAATAAAAAAGTAACATTGGTGATAGATTTCTATGTAAGCATCGCTCAAGATAACAACATATAGTATATAGTTAAGTCAATAATTTCCCCAATCAATCAATGTATGACTATCAAGGTAACTTCCCTTCAAATAATTTAATAAAAAATAGGGTATTCATAGAGGAAATACATTAGATGAAAAATCACGCCTATAAAAGAAAATGATTTGACAAGACAAAGGAAATGATGAATTTCCATAAGTTTAATACCTCTCATAAAATTAGTAAAATATTATTTATAAATTAATACATAGCCAATATATATACCATAAAAAGGAAACAAGTGGTTAATACAAATCTTATCTTAATGAAACAAAATTGAGATGAAAACACCCTTATGGTAATGGTAATATAAGAATAAAAAGAACAAGAAAGGGATATAATAAAATTAAAATATAATGAAATTAAATATATTCATTATAATTTATGGTAATAGGGTATTAAATATACCATATAAAATAAAATATGGTGCATAATATCAAATATGCCTCATGGAATTGAAATTAGAGACAAATAATACTTACATCCTTAGAAAATTTTGAATCAGAAACCCTTGAAGGATATAATTTCAAATTAAACATTAAATACTATTAATAATGATAGGATTATGACACAAAATATTAAATGGGAAATAGATACACCATTCCAAATAAAAAATGGTGTATAATATGAAATATGTCTCAAGGGTTGAAAATTTGAGGCAAGAAACCCTTTTCAAGTAACATAATCTTTGAGGTAAGAATCAATTGGTAATGAGGATATAATGAAGAATTTTAGAAACCCACAAAGTAGTAAGGAATTAAAATTCCAAGTATTCCTTAGTTATATTAAATCTATCTTAGAATAATAGATTTTAATAAGAAAGTTTATAACTCAATGAAATAATATTGAGTTAACACAAACCCTTACCTTAATTTCCGAATTCTACTAAAGTAATTGAATATCATGTATAACAAAAATAATTACCTCAATCAACTATTTTATAACATTTTTCATATCTATAAACTTTTATGAACTTCATACATATATATATATATTAGTTAGTTATTATATGTTTTCAATATTGGATGTGAGTAATCTTGATCATTTCGAACTAATTTCATAATAAAATGTTGTTATTCATTATTATAGCAAATTTCATCAATAATAGATCATAAAAGTTACTGAAAATGATGATTTATAATGATTTATCATTTTATCATTTCATTCTTTGGCGATTTTTGTTATGGTTCTTGTAGATTAAATTGACGAGAAACATGTTTTGATGTTTTTAAAAAAACGAACGAGGTATCTTAATTAATGAGATTAATATTAATTTTACCAATATAGAACCAAAATAAAATAATTATTTAATTATTTATATCATATATTATCAATTATTATGTTATTATAGTCATCCCTAATATTATTTTATAGCATTATTCAAGTAGGTGGTTGGACCGACCCAAAAATGAACATACTATAATTAGTGGGTGATTATGATTATGAAAGTGGTTTCTTTCATGAATAATATCATTATTATAGAATAATAATGATATTATTTAGATAATTTTAAGGAAATAAATCAAATTTTAATAGATTTTAATCAATAATAAATAAACTATATAAAAAATGAGATACAATACTTCGTGGAGGATCTAGCTCGGGCATCATACGATTAATGTTTTCATTTGTAAAATAATGAGAGGAAATGAACATGTATTATAATTTATAAATTCATCATTATAAAAAGATTATATTTTTCAAATTCATTCTTTAATGAAACCCTTATAATCACTAAAGAGAGGTGATAGAGAAAAAACAAAAGTCAAAACTTCGTGGAGGTGGTAGTTCATACAAGCACGAATGACAATTTTTTTTATTAATAGAAAATGGGAAAGGTGGTTAATAGTTATTCCCTTATAATAATAAAATTAATTAAAAAATAGTCATGTAATTATATAGTAACTAGAAAATTATAGTTGGGAAAGTAAGGATGAAAAGAAAATAAGTTAGGAAAAAAAGTACTCATGTTGAGGAATTGGGCTTTCCCTTAGGTTACTCCTTTGAAATAGAGGTATTAGGGTAATATATTTTGAAAAAAATGATAAATGAAAAATAATAGATTTATAGGGTAAGGAGAAAGATTAGATTATAAAGATGAAGACTAATTCTGTGAGTGGTTTTGAAGGGACGGTGAGAGGCCCATTTTATAAGTGGTAAGAATGATATTTGTAAATATTTCAACTTAATATAAAGATATCACATGTTTGACATGACAATAAGACTAAAAAATCGATAATAATGGAGTGGTGGATGATATAAGGTCGATAATACCTCATAAATGGATTTTAAAATAGGTTTTAATCTTATTTTTAAGTGCTTTACTCTTAGAATTTTCACTTTTACCATTTCTGGTTTTACCGTGGTAACTAATTTTTACCTAAGTAATTTACTTTTAACACATAAAAATAAAATTGGAATTATTAAATAATTTGTAAATAATAGTTCCAAATATGAAATCCATTTTATTAGATAAAATTTCCAAATATAATAAAACTGAATTTTAACATTAGGGTATGTAACATATAAAAATCCATTTTTAGAAAATGTATGTTTTTAAGCATAAAATTTATATATAGGATAAAATTATCAATTTATTTTATTTTCATAACATAAATTGGTTTAATAAAAAGAAAATAAAATTTCACTGTCTTTAAAATCAATAGAAAACCCAATTTTACCAAAATAATATTTAATTAAAAGAGAAGACTAAAAACAATTTATTTTATTGGAAAATTTTACTTAAGTTCATAAAATGTTAAACTTTGGTTTTATAAATCCATAATAGTATTTAGATATGTATTTTTATTATCTATAAATACATATATGATCAATTAAATGGTATTATAAACTTACAGGTCTTGTTTATATAATGATAAAGTCATAAAATTCACAGCTTTTGTAAAAACTGTATTTTTCACTATTCAACTAAAAATAAACTACTTCAAAAAAATTACAAAAAATCATCTTAATATAATATTGAAATGATGAATCTGAAAATTAAGTTTATTTTTTAAAATTAAAATTCTAAAATTTTACAATTTAACTTTTAAATAAAAATATAAAAATATAATAAAAATTATTTTCATAGGAAAATAACCTTTTTAAAATATTAACCGTTATTACTTTTATTTCCTATGAATTACTAATCAAATTGGTGATAATGTATTATTTATATAAACAATTTATTTTATCCATAATATATTTAGTATCTTAAAATAAATTCAATATAATATAATTTTATAAGGTTTATATTATAAAGTAAAAACTAGTCTTATTAGATACTTAACTACACTAATTAAATTTTCATCAATGCCTTAGTATTAATAATGATATTTTTTATTATTTCTTAATTTATTTCATAATTAAGTTAAATATATTTTTACCCTATAATTCCATGACTATATTTTAATGTTTATATAATATTTCATGGTTCATTTCAGTTCAGTGTTGCATAAAAAACAAGATGTCGATCACATTTAGTTTTAAAGGAATATATAATTTAAAATATTAGGGTGATACAATAGTACAAATGGATCTTAAATATCCCCCTTTGGATTTAATCCCTTTCCAACTATTTTTCTCAAACTACTCAAACTCATCACTAATTTCAATAAAATCACTTATAAGTCATTAAATCACAAACGATATCAAATGTGATGCATCTTAACACCACACCATAGGATAATGTAGTGTTTTTGATAGAATTAAATCCCTTGGGTGAGAAGATTTTTTATATAAGTGATTTAAATGATTATTCCTTATAATATCCTTTAACTCATTACACAACTCTCCCTTTTTTCAATAACCAAAACAATGGATTTCCAATAAGTGAACACTCTCCTTTGAAAATTTTCTTCCCATTTTAAAGAAACAAATAAAGAGTTATGACACTTTTCTCCCCCCATTTAACAACACAATCAAAATACTTATGTGGTATTTCTTCTATTGTATCTTGATAATTAAAATGAAATAAAACTCCACTAGATGAGAGATATCTTATTTTGAGTGTGGGTTGCTTTAATAATAGAGGTGAAATCATCTCCTTAAATCGGAAAATATAATATTAGGGATGCACAAATCACTTTCTTCAATAAGAAACAATCCAAAATTTACTAATTGAATAAGCACTGATATTATTAGTCTTCACAACTAACAAAATGAATTACCCTTTTCATATTTCTTCCTATTATTCACTCAAACTCCATACTGAAATCTCTATAAAAAACAGACCATCAAAACATGACAACCATTTTTCTATAGACTTAATATCTTCTCTTCTCTACTTTGAAATATTGGGTATAAATATTTTCATAGATTACACTTCCTCAAATTCAGGAACTTATTCTTATTCATCTTATATATTGCACCCAGTCTTGAACACATCGGTGTACAATAATAAGAAACAATATTATTCTTTTATATCTTTTAATTTTTCATCAACCAAGATACTTCCGAGTAGTAATTTTATCTTTCTATGAGAAGTCCATTTTTCTATACAGTTGACTCATTAGTTTATCTCATCTCTTTCATATACCTAAATTGGTATATTATAATACTTATAAATCCTACCAAAAGTAATGTATCATGAAGGTAAATACATTTTTTTCAACCATGATACTCATGAAAATATCACCAAGCTGATAAGAGGATTAGCTTTCCACGGTCTCATGAATTGTTTCAAAAATACCCTTATCTTTTTACCATAAAATAAAAAATTTAATACTCATCAGATAAAAATATTATTTCCTATACTGAATGAGACTCATTTTACATTTATCATCAACTTGACCACAACATAATTTAAAAATAATACTTTCATTTTCTTTCACTTTCTTTTGGCATGGATCAATTTTTTGTGGTATAACTCACCTCAAAATCCATCTTAAGAAAATAACTTCGATATTAAAAAAATACATCTTATATCACAACATGATTAACATGTGATTTAGGAACTAAAGAGAAAAAATCATCACCCCATTTAAAAATGCACATTATTCTTTAAAATGGATAAAATCATTTAGGCTCTCTTACAATAGGTTATTCTCAACTTTTTTACTTATTATTCATGATATGAGGATCATGGAATATTTAAATATATTGAATCAACATAAATTTATGGTGTTTTAATTACTAAGGAATATATCTAGCATAATTAGGTATAATTTTATTTAGAAAACATAATTTTGGAAATTAAATTTTGATCTAGTAGAAATATTGAAATTATTATAAGGGCGATCCTTACACATATCACATTATTTTTACAAATACTGGATTCATGCTTACATAGATTCACGAATAACCCTTATGGTTATCATTCATAAATAGTCATACTCATGATTACACAACCAAGAATGATGTTTATATAGATGAAACATGATGTTTATGAAATGAAAAATGATGTTTATATAAGGAAGACTGATTGTTATGTAGACACTTGATGATGTTTACACAGAATCAATTTTCTATAAATATTATAATTATACAGATAGAGAATTAGGTTTAAAAAGGATAAGCAATCATTATTTTCAATCCAGACATAACCAATTTGTGCTTGAACTCACAAAACCCAAAAATCTTCATTTAAGTTTAGAAATTATTTAAACCTATTCAATAACTCCAAAAACATTGTAAATATCCTAAAAAACAATTTAATGACTTTTTTAATAATAAATACAACAAAAATCCTGCAAAAATTACTCTAATACAAAGTTCTATTTGGGATATATCCTTAAAACTACCTATAGAGCACCTCTAACCCCATACCATATATCACAAGTTTTCATAGAGGTTAGCTCCCCCTATATGATAGTGTAACACTCCTACTACACATTGATCCCTTAGATTGTATATTAATGAAACCATAAAAAATTGTGTTCTATGGCTATGGTCATACCATAAAAGGAACATTATAGGTATCTAGTTTACTCTATCACATGAAATAGACATCTCCTCCCAAGCACCTACCACAATATTTCTTAGAGGCTCATCTACCATAGATCTGTGTCATGGTGTTTATGGGGAAGAGAAAAATTAGAAAACTTATAAAATTAGTTGGTTGAATTAACCAGTGAATGTGAACTTTCATAAAACTAATCATGCTTTATGGGATCAAGTTGAACCATAAGGTCATTCTCAATAATAGCTCTTATAAGGCCATATCTCGGTTATGATGTTCATTATGAAAGAGAAATGCCTCACATTCTATGTGCCCAATCACTCTAACTTATATTATTATAAGACAATATCACTTAGGAGTAAACCCACCCTCCTTCTATTAACAACACTAAGGAGGGAATCCACTCTCCTCTTATTCCCAAATTCATGCCCACACTATGAATTTATCAGAATTAGGACTATCTCCCACCTCAATCACTATAGTCAATCAAAAGGGAAATCCTACAAGAATTAAAGAGGAAAACCACTCATCGGTGATATCAAATACTACCTAAATGATGATGGTTAATGATCTCACCCATCACTCGATCGATGCCAAGGTATATCATACCATCCCATGACTATTTGATGACTTGATTACAACCCATATGCGATTAACCAATCAAGGTCTCAATGATCCCTATGAATCACTCCAAACAGTCAAGGTTACTAAATATTCTTATACACTATCTCATCCTAAAGGGTATCCCAAGGTTTCTATGGAAGTCCACCAATAAAGAACTTACCATGCATCTCAATCCCATCTAATCAACCCATCACCTAGGGGAAGGTTCAACATAGGGTTTTTGTTATGTCATGTATTATCATACAATAAGAGATAACATACATGGAAACTATAAATTAAGAGGGATATTACAAGAACCCATGATTTTAAAGATAAGGACATACCCAAAAGAGGTCAATAGTACCAAAAAATTTATCAAAACAATCCCTCTTCACCTTAATTTAAAACATAATTCAAAATCTTATTGTTTAAATCATTTAAAATAGAACCACATTCAAAATCCCAATGAAAAAAATATTTATAAAAAAAACTAATTCCATTAAAATCACAATTAAAATTAATAAAATTAAATACAAATTTCACTAAAAATTTACATTTAAATCAAAAACCCCTTTTAAATCCAATTTAAATGGATAAATCATTTCCTCTTTAGAAAATAGAGTCAAATACTGTAACATCCTGACCCAATTTTTTTTTCAACCCAATATAAATATCCGTTACCACAAGAACATTACATGATATCTAGGGGATAGAGAATAACATTGAGGGCCTAATTTTACATTTGGAAAACTATTTACCCACTTTTGCTGAATTTTTAAGTAAACCATATTTTATTGAAAATACGACATGATCCATTCATATATCAAATGTTTCTCAAAATAAAACAACAACTAGTATTCCTGGAAGTACCCACCATACCTATAAAATATAAACTAACCATATATATGTATTAAAATCAAAGAATCAAAAAATCCAAGCATAAAATCACATAGTATACCAAATACATAAAATGATACAACTAATAGACTCGAAATAAAAGAACAATAAATGAAGAGATATGACAAAGAATTATCCTATCAATTCTATCCAACATTACTCAACATATGGATGGAGTTACAACCTAATAATCAACATCATCCTAATCCATTAGAATCCCAGTAGCTATAACACCTTAACTGAAATCACTCGTCAGTATCTCACTCTAGGTCATCACATAACCGCAGGCGTGCCTTCTTATATGCTAGAGGCAGATGACTAGTAGGGGGACCTAAATTATAAGTTATAGGGGAAATTTCCTTGATATCATAACCATAAATAGAAAATAAATAACTAAATTATATCCATAATACATAATTATAGTACGCATAAAGAAAAATACATTTATTCCATAAAAAATGTAAATGTAGTAATATACACATACATCCCAATTGATCACCCACCGGGTTGATCTTATGACACCCTACAAGTCACTATGTTGTTGGTTTTGTATTATTTTATCTTGTATTGAGTGATTTTTATTTTAGGTAGTTTTCAGGAAAGAATTTAAAGTTTTCAGATCCTTTTTGTGAGAATCATGGTTAACCTGCACAGTTAGTAGTAACTGTGGGCTACCCATATAGATGGGTCTGTCATGGTGATATATCCATTTTTCAAAAATCCTACATGGTTTTTAAAACTATGTAGAGCTACATAGAAACTTTGCAGCCTCTTGGATCTAAGAAGAGGCTATACAATGGTTTGGAAAACTGTGTAGTCAAATTGTGTGGGTGATTTATGTTTAGGTAGTAGGCTACACATAATTTGGTAAACTGTGTAGAAAAACCATGTGACTTGACCCTATGTTTATTTTTTAGCAAATTACCATTTCCCCCTCTTCAAAGTTAAGGTATTTTCATCCCTATTCTCCCCCATTTGTGTCAACCGACTCTTAAGAGCCCTTGAAGGAGCTCCAACCTCCTCCTCTCTTAATCCATTCCCTCCCTTTGGTGATTTCCAAGAGGGTTTGTGGTATTTCTTCCTATATTTCTCTCTTATTCCTTCCCCTCTCTCTTTTATATTGGATTTTGTTTCCCCCATGAACCCTAGATCTATTATAAATAATTTTAGGAATTTGGGTGGATCTAATGTTGGGAGTTTTGGTTTCTGGTGTTATTAGACACCATCTCTATTCACATGGGTGTGATTTCTATTGAAGGTGGAATGTTTTGGATTTATTATCATCTCTTAAAGGTAGGTGTTTCTATGAAATAGTTTCATTTTTTTAATTAAAAGTGTACTTTTTTTTCTAAATTCCTTTTTATTAAATGTATGAATATATGTGATAACTTTAAAGTGATTGGAAACCATTTCATTATGTTTTGAGCTTGTCCTAAATGGATTTTCATGTGAATTCCCTATTTTCATGTTTGAAATAGAATGTTTAAAGGTGATAAGATTTTTTTAAATGAACATATGGATTTTTAAATGGTTTCTATTATTCACATTATTTTTTGAATCTGGTTTTGGTTTTCAAGGAGTGAAAACTATATTATAAAGTGAGTTTTGTTTTGAAGCGGAGTGTTGATCTGAAAATGAATTACAAAGGGGTTCTTTATTGAATTTAAAATGTTTATTTTAAATTATCATGTGGTTTAACCCTTGTTAAAATTCCTTAATGGATCTTTTTAAATGTATTTGATGAAAATGGATGTCCTTTGACCTTGTTTTATATTTCCAAGGAAAAGACCCACATTTGAGGATAGCTTTGAAATGTTTTGAATGTGTGGGTGATTTATCACACAATGATATATCATATATTATAACCCTTATAAATTTTTATTAATTTTTTATGGGTTTTATTATCCAATTATTAAATCTTTTTGCACTCAATATATATTTTGAATCCATTTCTTGAAAACTTACTTAAAAAGATGAAATTGTACAATGGTCCAATTTGATAATGGTTCAATGTTTTTATCATAACATTATATAAACTCATCCAAATGCAAAAATTAATTTTTTTAGGATTATATGATAATTATGATTCAATTAATCCAACTAGACCAAAGTCTGGATATGATCACAAGAGGTCCAAAATGGGCCCATAATGTGAGGAAATTCTGGGAAAGATGGATTGGAAATACCTATAGTGATTGGTCCATAAATACATATTAGTACCTCCAATTAATATTATTACAATTATATTAGATAGATAAATTAATTAAACACAAATCCACACAATTTAAAGTCAATATTACGTGTTTAAGTCATCCAACCATCCAAATAAAATAGAGGAAAAAAGTATTCCAAGAATAGTCACCTAGTCCCTTAGGCACATGGATTCTTTTGTGGAAATATTGATGTAATTGTCCATAAAATGTCCCATACCCATTATTATAAATTTTTTGTTAACTAGAGGGTAAGATAATAGGATTTTTGTTGTGATTATTCAATATCTATGGCTTCCACCCCTTCCATGGTGTTGTAAACTCCATGTAATAACCTGGGGAGGGATGTTATGTAAATCCCGAGCTTCTTGTTTGTAATAATTGAATTTTTTTTCAAGTTTGTATGTTGTTTTTGTTCATAAAATATTATTATTTAATTGAGTTATGTACTGGTATTTTATACTCAAACTCATAAGATCATGTTTGGGGTTACCCATTCGTGTGATGTTTCACACACCATTCACCACTTCTTCTTCCCCCTTTTAATTATAGTGTTTGTGTGGTTCATATTGGTAGATTGAATTAAAATAAACACTACTATGTACATTTAAATTTATTTCATGGTATAAAAATTAAATAACATACAAACCTATACAACATGATGAGTTCTTCATGTGTTTCCTTGGTAAGTTTTGGTTATAAAGGTGAACAAAAATCACCCAATCATCGACGGTTACCAGTGAATCATTTTGTGTTTATGAATAAACCCTAGGATATATCCTAGTATAAAATTAGTAAAATTATGGTTCTAGGTGTTACAAATCAAATATTAAATGATCTAAACCTTATATTTTGAGGCGATTAAGGATGAGTATCATGAGATTTCCTCATGTTGATCATGCTTAAAATATCAATTTATACTTTATTTTATCACTTTCTTATATATTTTTTATTATTAAATCATAAAAAAAAATTTATATTAAATCCAATTTATTTTTTTTATAATAAAAACCTTATTTTAAAATTAACGATCTAAGGCTCTTTTGAGAGATGACCTAGGGTTCCTATTATTCTGTAAAAATTATAGTAAAAATAATTTCTCATTTGACGCAATCAACAAAAAGATAAAATTTTGAAACTCTTTTGGGGTGCCAAGATCATTTTTTTAAATTAGATATCATTATTTTTTTATTTATCATTTCAATATTTCCCCCTTCCCTTTTTGTTTTTACTATTGTTTGTTTTTGTGTGTTCTATTTATCTCTCTGTATTTTCTCTTTTCTATTATTTTGTAAAATAGTTTTCTCTTATTATTATTTATTTATTTTCCTCATAATTTCCACATGTTCTTTAATTCTTCCTTTAATTATTGCTAAATAAAAAATGAAGAAAACAAACTTGAGATCATTGTTTCATGACAAGATCTGGAAAATAAAAATTACTTAAAATTGACCTAGAAATTGAAAATATGTTCCACTAACCAATTAGGTCTACTAGAGTAGGAAAGTATAGTAACACTTAAGATTATATTGTGTATCCTTAAGTTTTCATAAACTAATTTAAGAGTGAATAAAATCAAACCCTAGAAAAAAATGGCTATAAATAGTCAAACCATAAAAGAATTGACTACCCCTAATGTGAAGTAATAACCTATGTACATTCAATATCCTAAGGAACTATCCAAGTTTGAGCTGATATTAGGTATCATCCACCTTTCTAAATTCCATGGTCTTATTAGTGAATAACCTCATAAATATTTCATTAAGTTTCACATAGTGTGATCCACCATGAAATCCCAAAATGTGACTAAGTACCTCATTAAGTTTAGGAACTTACCTTTCTCCCTTGATGGTGTAGCCAAAGATAGGATGTACTATATACCTACCAAAATTGGTGGCTGGAGTGACCTTAAACAGCTCTTTCTATAGAATTTATTCCCTTCCTCCTAAACTACATCCATTAGAAAATAAATCTATGTTATTAGGTAATAAAAAAGATAGACCCTTCATAAACATTGGGAAAGATTCAAAAGACTTTGTTCAAGTTTTACCCACCCCCAAATTGGTGAAAAAATGTCTAATTCAATACTTATATGTGGTACTTATCCCTATTCATTGTGGTATGATAGATGATGAACTTGGTGGTTCTCTAGTGGATAAAAATCCTACCACCACTCATGAATTAATGGCCAATATGATTCAATATGCACAATAATTTGGTACATGAGTAGGTTCACCCACTCACCAAGTTCATGAGGTAAGTTATTTATCCCTAGAACAAAAGGTAGATAATAAACTTGATGAAATACATACCCTTATAAGGAAATTATCTCCAGATCCAGGTAATTCACACTCTCCACCCATTCTATTAAATTGTTGTATTTTTTATGATAACACAGATTTCTATAATAGCTATGCCTAACTTTAGGATTCATCTGAGTCTTTCGAATCGGTATTTCCTGGGTGTCCATTTCAACAAGCATCACCCTTCAATCAAGAGAAATTCAGGAAAAATCCTAACCCCGAGTGGAAGACATAACCAGAGTATCTTCAAGGAGGAAAATAAATCTACCCCAAAAAAATTGTTATCAATAAGGCCAAGGTATGAAACCTTATTATCCTTCTCCATCTCATAATAATCCTCCTTATCTCATTATTACAAAAGCACAATCTTTTTTTGTTAACTATTAAAATCTTTAATTAATTCATTCTATTATTAAAATTGTTTTCAAAACCACCCCCTCTTTTAGTTTTTTTATTAAAGAAAATCACTTTAAAGAGGTAAATACCCATCAGAGGTATACATGAGGTGAAAAGTTATGAATTTGAGAAGAAGGTGGATAGAAAGTTTGAAGAGGTGAGTAACCTAATCTGATAGCTTGATCTTTCCAAAGGGGAATCCCAACCTCATCTCCTAATTAATTGAGGAATATATAATATTGATACCCATTATTCAGACCAATTTACTCAATTGAGAGAACCTTTTGAGAGTTTGAGGCAATATTCCTAGACCACCCCTATAACCAAACCATTAGAAAAGAACCA
The DNA here is from genome assembly GCA_963277665.1 of Viscum album. NCBI lineage: Eukaryota > Viridiplantae > Streptophyta > Magnoliopsida > Santalales > Viscaceae > Viscum > Viscum album. Next base: position 1,070,075,980 of record OY728139.1, on the reverse strand, counting down.
TACTATCCATCCAACTTCAGATGAAAGTATAACCAAGAATATAGGTGGGGGGGTATTATAACCAACCTCAATAGTCCAAGAATAGAAAAGGGTAGGGTATTCCACCCTAAAACCACCTAGAAATCCTCAAAAACCACAAAGGACTTTACAACAACCTCCTCCAAAATTTTAATCAATCCTCTAGGACATGGTAATGAAAATGGAATCCTAAAACCTCTAGTACCAACAGACCATGAAATCGGCCATTCAAGACCTATGAACTCAAGTGGGAAAATAGGAAAACATCATTTGTGAGATAAATATGGAAGGTTTTGGATGACTAACATCCCAAACTATAGATAATATTAAGTAAAAAGGTAATTTATGTTCAATCACACTTCTTAGTGGTAAATAAGTTTATTATTATAATGATTCTACCCAACAAGTATTCACCCCACTTAAAAACTCTCTTTCTCTACCCTCAAAATATTCATGTGAAAAAAATGGAAAAAAAATTATCATTGAGGATTCCATTGAAAAATACATTCCTCTTCCCTTTTTAAAAATACTCTATAAATACAAGAAAATTTTTGATAATGAAATTTATAAAAGATCATGTATACATTTAAAAAAATACAAGTTAATATTCCTATCTTGGACACAGTTAAAAAATTTCCTCACTATGCTAAATTTATTAAATAACTTTTCACCCATAAAGAACAACTAAATGAGAATGGGAGAGCCAACCTTGAAAGGAATGTCTCAAACTTGATATAACCAGTGATGTTAAACAAATGCAAGGTTTTGGGTACATTTATTATACCTTGAACAATAGGGTATACTTTATTTTATAATGTAATTCTTAATTTAATTTCTTTAATTAATGTGATGCCTTACTCCATGTATACTTATCTACAGGTATGAGAGCTTCAACCAACAAGAATCATCATGAAAATTTCCAACCAAAGCACAACACACCCAACATGAGTGACTGAGGATGTCCTCATGTGAGTAAAGAATCCCATATTCCATATAAAATTCTACGTTCTTGAGATAGAAGATAACCAGACCCAAGGACATGCTCCTCTCATACTTGGAAATAATTTTCTCAAAACAACAAAGATAATCATCAATGTTCACAATAGTACACTTTACATGGAGTTTGGGGGAGAAAAGGTAAGTTTCCATATCTTTGATACTATGAAACAACCCATTAAAGAGAACCACACTCTTCCAATCTATTAAATGGAAGTTCTCTAAAATGACACACACACACACATCATTATCTCCTCAAACCATACTCTGATTCATTTTCCTCTTCTTCACTCTTGAATGTTTTGAATTTTAATTCATTTTTTGAGTGTTATATGGGTTTGGAAAAGAGTAATTTTTGTGCTTTAATTAATGAGTGTGTTCATTCCGAGGTACCCATGATCATCAATGATTATAAAAATATCATTTTCATTGATTCTATTTCCATAGAGAATTAAAATGAGTATATAGACTGTTTCATAGAACCCAATCCTTTTAAATCCACTCCCTAAATCCAAAAATCATTGGTGTTTGAATTAACATAGCTTTATCTAATTTAAAATATGTTATCTGGAGGATATTGACTAATTACCCATCATTATTTCCACTAACCTCTCTCCAGAGTTGAAATCAAAACTGATATACCTTTTAAGAGTGTGTAAAAAAGGCAATAGGATGGACATTGGATGATATTACTGGGATTATCCCATCCATTTTCATGCACCATATAATTTTATATGATGTGGATAAACTCATAAGTCAATATCAACATTGGTTGAATCCCACACTCCTTGAAGTTGTAAAATTGGAAGATAGTAAATTACTTACTATTGGGATCATTTATCCCATATATGATAATAAATGGGTTAGACCAGTATGAATTGTACCTAAGAAAACTAGAATAATAGTAGTATTAAATGAAAATAATGAATTGGTTCCAACACATATGAAAAATAATTGGTGAGTCTGTATTGACTACTATTGACTAAATCAATACACACCAAAGGACCACTTTCCTCTACCTTTAATTGACCAAATATTAAAAGGTTTGGATGATATGTCCCATTATTATTTCCTTGATGGGTATTCAGGTTATTTTCAAATCTATACAGACCTTGAGGACAAAGAAATGAAAAAATTTACCTATCCATTAGGAACATTTTCATACAAGAGGATTCCATTTGGTCTCTGTAATACTCTTGGTACTTTTCAGAGTTGTATATTTATTATATTTTCTGAGTAAATTGAGAATTGTATGGAAGTTTTTATATAGGATTTATCAGTTTATGGATATTCCTTTGATTATTGTTTGGAACACCAAGATTCTATCCTCCAATGTTGTATTGAAAAATATATCATATTAAATTATGAGAAATTCCATTTCATGGTAGGATAAAGGATAGTTCTTGGGAATTTTATTTCAATTAAGTGAATTCAAGTCGATAAATCAAAAATTGAAATAATTTCCTCCCTTCCATATCCAAAATGTATTTGTGAGGTGTGATCTTTCTTGGGTCATGCCAGTTTTTACTGCTGATTCATTAAATACTTTAGTAAGATTTCACTTACCTTATCTTCGTTATTAAAAAAAAGATTATAAGTTTTTTTTGATAAAAAATTTTAAGATTCATTTAATTCACTAAAAATGAGTCTCACGTCACCTCCCATCATCAAAAAACAAGGCGGGATCTACCCTTAAAACTTATGTGTGATGCCTATAAATTTATAGTTGGGGTAGTTTTATCACAAAAGGGTTGATAGGGATATATATTTCATTTCATATGCCTCATGTTCCCTTAAACCTACCCAGGATAACTACACAACCACTAAAAAATAACTACTTTATATTGTGTTTTTCTTGGAAAAATTATGCTCATATCTTCTTGGGTAAAAAGTCATTGTGCTTTTTGATCACACTACCCTTATATTTTTAATTTAGATACCCAAAGCGAAGCCCCACCTCATATAGTGGATGCTCCTCCTATAAGATTTTTACCAAGATATTCAAGATAAGAGAGTATTATAAAATGTGATATCTAACCACATTAGTAGGATCTCCCCACCATTAGACAACCATGTCGAGTCATCCTTTCCTATTGGAGAATTATTCCCTAATGGGAACCTTTGTGATTTTGTAGACCTTAGCCCTTGGTATATGGACATTGTGAATTTTTAGCAGTATATATAGTCCCCACTGATTTTATCACTTCATAATCTCAGATACTTAAGCATGATTAATGATGGTACATCTGCGATAACCCATACTTATAGAGAATTTTTAGTGACCAAGTTATTCATCAGTGTGTCCACAATCAGGAGTTCACATCTATTTTTAGTTTTTTCCACACTTTAGCTTATGGGGGAAACTTTGGATCTCAATATGCAGCTCTAAAGGTCCTTGAATTTAGAATTTATTGGTCATCATTATATAGAGATTTCCATCGGTTTTTTAAGTCATGCATATGATGTCAATTCACAGGGAATATCTCCAAGAGGAATGAAATGCCCCAACAGTCCATGCTATTTTGTGAGATCTTTGATGCAAGGGGCATTGAATTCATGGGGTATTTTAAAAATTAATTTGTATTCATATAAATATTACTGGATATTGACTATATCTATAAATGGATTGAAGAAAATGATACTAGGACCAATGAATCTTGGACAGTTGTTGATTTTGTGAGATATTAAATTTTCAGTAGGTTTGGTTTGCCAAGATTCATCATTATTGACCAGGGATAAAATTTTTGTAATCAAAACATGAAAAAAATTATGGGGTTTTTATAAAGTATCCACTACATATCACCTCAAACTAATGTATAAGAAAAAAATTCAAATTGGGAAGTTAAGAGAATCTTGAAAAAAATGGTTCAACCCAATAGGAAATTTTAGATTTTACTCTTGGATGATACAATTTGGGAATACCTTTCAAATTTTAAAAGCCTTATCATAATGTCACCATATAGTATTATGTTTGGAAAGGATTTCTAAATTCCTATGGAGGTAAAAAACCATACATATTAGGCTATTAAATAATGAAATATGAATCTATTAGAAGCATGTGAGCATAGAAAGTTTCAAATTCAGAAGTTAGAATAAATTTATTATGATGCATATGAGAACTCCTGGATCTATAAAGAGAATACAAAGGCTATCCATGATGAGATGATTCATCAGTAGAAGTTTTATATTGGTGAGAAGTTCCTCATGTACAATTCCAAGATAAAGATCCTCATAGGAAAGCTTAATTCACAATGGATTAGTCCTTATAATGTCACTAATGTTTACCATTTTGGTGGAATACAGGTTTTTCATGGTAAGAGTGGAAAGATGTTTACCATTAATAGGCAGATATTTTAACACTTCTATGAGGATTTTATAAAGAATCATATGGAGTAAATACAGTTAATGGATGCCACATATGACACCACTTAGAAGGCTGTACCTTCTCCTAACATTTATTTACTTGTATATTTATTTAAATTGATTTAATTGGATAAAATGTAATTTTTAGGTGCAGGGAAGGGTAACATGTTATATTTAGGATTTAAATTAAAAAAATAAGAAAAAAAACAAGATAAAAATCATAAAAAAAGAAAAAAAAAGAAAAAAATCACTATGTTTCCATTATTTATTTATTTTTATTTATTTTGTGTTTTTAGATAAACATTAATCTTAAAGAGAATATTCAAAATAAATTTTCATGCTTCACTTGATTGTGTGTAGAATTCCTTTTTTTTTTGGAAAAATGATTTTCAAATGAATGTTGATATAAAATCTTTTTCTCGATTTTTTATTTTCAAATCATTCAAAAGAGTTTAATGGTTTTTTTAAACCCATGCCTCATTAGAACTGAAAAATATTTTAAATCCCTTACCTAAGAGACATTCTACGACCTTTATTTCATATTCTTTATTTTAATCACTTTCTTGAGAGTCTTGGATCATTTAGAGAAACTAGAACCTTCTTTGATTCTATTTGAATCTATAAGATTCAGTTGTTCAGAGGGAGTATATCAAGAGGGGGGGTGAATTGAGTAGCCAATAATGTTTTTTTGTCTAAAATAGGTTTAACTAAAATACCCCTAATAATTAAAACAACCTTGTTAATCAAAAATAATAGATCGATATAAGTTATGATCTTTTAAAATATTTCTCAAATATTGATTAAGTCTCATTTAAAAAAATTATTAAAAACTAATTTAAAATTTTAAATCAATTCAATTAATCAAAACTCTATATAAACACTAATTCAGACTAACTATCAAAGTATTTGTTTTGTTTAGAGTTTAAAACTAATTTAGTTTTAAAGCATAGAAATGAAACAAACAAAACAAAACAGAGAGTGGAATAAATACAAGAGGTTCATTCACAACCCAATACCTAATCCTCTCCAATTAGAAATCACATGATGCCAAGAAGATTATATAAAATAATCTATGATTCACAAAATAGATCAGGTATACAACAACAAAACTATCCAGACCCTAGAGGGAACTCTTCCATAATACCTGTGGGAATAAAACTGGCACAGGCTACACATGGACCTCTTCCACAACAAGTGGGTAAAAATGTGTAAAATGGAGTAGAGAAGATATAAAGTATCTTATAGTTAAATATCAATAGATCATGTGTGTGTTTAAAATATAGAGTAAGAAAACATTGCTCGTAATGTAAAGATAATAAATAGAGAGATAAAATAAAGATGTAGATATGATATTGTTTCCCAATCTGATGCGATCTGAAGCACATAAATCCTTGAATATTTCCTGAGTAGAAGCTCGAGTCATGTTAATCTCATTAAAAAAGTGTTTTGAACTCTATTTTTTTACCCATGGAAAGGAAATTAATGTTTCATAGAGATTCAATGTTCTATAGTTGGTTGTAGGTAAGGATGCTTCATGTAAGGCACACTTCACAACACTCTCTTTTTGGTTCTTTCAATATTGGTTCATCTCACTTAACGTGTACATGTATTTCACTCTCTATAATACGGATATGTGTACACATAAGAATAAGTGAGTCTACTACTTATTTTAGTAGAAAAATGTATGAAGAATCATCTAGATCCTATACTCCTTGTACTGGATAACTGGCACATAATTTAATGAATCTTTTCAATATTTAAAGAACAATAATTAAAATAACACTTGACATTAAATTCAAAAATATATCCATTAGAAATATTTAAATCAAAATAAACAAAAATAGAGGTCATGAATCCTTTGAATAATGACACAAAACTGGTAGTGACTTAGGTTGACAGTGAGTCAGGCTAGCAGAAATTCATGCCAACAGTGACTCATCTGAGTAGTGAGTCTTTTATGTGGTAGTTCATCTCAACACTTTTCCAAATTTGGAGGTGGATAAGTTCTGATAGTAAGTCATCCTCTGGTGGTGAGTGTTTACCATATTTTTCTAAAAAAATTTATGAAACAACTCATTACTGAGGGTAGGTATTTTCCATACATTACTAAATTTTCATAGGTCATCTCTAATGGTAGGTGCTTTCAACCCTTATCCAAAAATATTAGTTAAACAGAACGCCATCCTCTAGTAGTGAGTGTTTCCCAAACTTTGTCAAATTTACATAGATCACCTCTGATGGTAGGTCTTTTCCATACTTTGTTAAATTTCCATTCCAATGTTGAGTCTACCATGGTAGAGAATCATCTTCAATGGAGAGTCATGCCTGGCAGTGAGTGTTCTCCATACTTATGAAATATTTTTCCAAATTTCCTTATATTATAAAATTCTACTAGAAAACATAAAACTCATTAATAACATAATAAACACGATATTATAATCATTAAAACTAGGGTGCCAACAATCTCCCCCGTTTTGATGATCATGAATCATGGAAATTTATAAAACTTGAAATAAAATTTAAAGAAGATACAAAGGGTATCAAAATAAATTAATAGAACAATATCAAAGAAAAGATGGTATCAAAGAAGAAACCTAAACACACATGGAAATGAATATTAGTATGGTATCAAATAAATAATACTAGATAAAAAATAAATAAATTCCATAGATCCTTCTCCACCTTTTAAGATTATAAATAAATAAAAATAAAATAAAATAGGAAATAAAAGGGAAGAAAATATAAATAAGAGAAGTATCATTAAAAAAGTAAATGAAGTACAACAAAAAATATTCAACAAAAAACAGAAAAAATAACCATGAAAGAAAAACGGTCTAATCATCAACACTTTTCAGTCTAGGAAGAAGGATCAATAGATGATTTTACCTTTCCTTTGTCTAAAATAGAAGGTTCAATAGGTGAGGTTGAGGAAACCCGAGGGATAGATAAAGGAACATCAGTTAGAGAAGGAGTCTCTCTGATGATAATTGGCCTTAGATGCTGAACTTCTTCCCTATAAGTCAAAATAAAAGGCTGGAAATGAGCTAGAAAAGGTGTATTTGGATCTATGGTTACCCCGAGCCAGAAGAACTCTATATCAAAAGGTGGATGGGTTAGATGATCTATAATTGGTATGACATCCTGATCCACCATTGCAGTTCCAAGCACATAAAGGGATTCCTGAGATTTATGAAGTATATAGTTATGTTTCAAACTATTTCCATAGAACTAAAGGAATAATTTTTTATCTTACATGAATAACTTTATCACTGGTGTTATCAACTTCAATTGATTCACTTTCTCTTTAAATGCTAGAGTTACTAGAGGCACCCACATATTTTCAGCAAAAAACATAAAATGATCATTCAGCTCATGCTTAGTGTAATTCTAAGACATATAATAATTTATTTACTTTACAATGGTATCTCTATAATATTTAATATATTTCATATACTCTATTAACATTATGTGAACATGGTCACTATTATGCCTGATTTTGTTCAAACTTTCCTAAGGAAGGTCTGGTACATCACCTGAAGTAGTAGCAACACAAACCTCATCTCTTTACAGCAAATTTGATCAAATCAACATCAAATGAAGGAGGAGATGGAGAATTTTAAAAAGAATATACAGAATAAGTAATATTTTCCACCCTCTATAGAAAATATTCCATGGAATATGTAAACAAAGACCTCATTTCATCCACTATAGATTTCAAAGATTCTAACTCATTTTCCAACCTTGTATTTTCCACCTCCACTTCATGAATGTGAAGCATCATCTTGGGATAAATGTGATGAATAAAATGCCCTAGTAAATTAATTTAATCCTTCAATATAATCTTGGTAACCAAGGGAGGATGATCCCTTAATAACAATCCAACATCTAAGAGGTGATTTTCCTTAATGGAATCCAAGTCACCTTTAGTGACAACATCAACTGGAACTGAAGGAATAATAGGGACAGGTAAGGGTATAGAATGATTAAATATGGTAGGAATATTAGAAAAAAATCTCACTAATTTACCTATAACAACAATCTGATCTACTAAGGATCCCTTAAGATCCCTTGATTCTCTAATAAAAGGTCGGCAATGATTTGGTGAAATTCTAGGAAACTTATCCCATTCCTCAAACATAAGATCTATACAATTGAAATAAGACTTAATAATAGATTTTACACTTTAATAACTAGAAAATATAGACCTAACTATGATAGGTACAACACTCATATACACAACAGATCTCTTCACATCAACTATTTTCTCAACAACAGTAGGCTCAACTTTTATCTTCTCAGCAACAGACTATTTAGAAAATGTATCCACATAAATTTTAGGCACACTAAGATCTCCACCAATAGTAGGATCAACTGGGTAACTATCCAGACTTAGGGATTTCTCCCCCTCAACTGAAGCTTCCTTCTCTTATCTAGGTATTCAATCCATATATTTAATAATGCTCGGTCTCTCTTCATATCTAGAGAAAAATAAAGAATAGATAAGTGCCTAAAGAAACTCAACATCCTCAGCTCTAATGCTGTAACGCCCCGACCCCAGTTACCCAGAGTCGGTGCATTACTTCGTAAAATTGGTATGATCACAAAAGATCAAGTCTCGAAAGACCGATTAGTTTAGTAGCCTTGGAAACACTAGATACATTCATAAATGTTACATTACATCATAAAGTGAAAAACTAGAATAGAAAAGTCTCCATAGTCCACACTCATATCCTCTTCTGAAAATCCCTGCAGGTCATTCATAAAATACTTCTTCACATCCTTGAAAATATTAAAACATTGAAAGGGGTGAGCTCAGATGCTCAGTAAGGATAACAATATTGCAGAAGCTTTCATAAATAAATATTAACATTTAAGGAAATGTATAACTAAAACAAAAGCTTTTTTAAACTTGAACTTCAGCATAATATGGAAAAAATAAAATTAAATAATTTCATTTACTTACTCAAATGGATATTCTACTAGTCGAATAATACCATGAAATATCAATAACCACTTTTATAATGATGGAATGCATAATGCCAGACTATCATAACCACGTAGCCAAGGCCTCGTGCCAAGACTACAAATAAGATTTTGTCAAGGCCTCGTGCCAAGACACTAGTTTGTCTCATGAGACCTACCGATGCATCGAGGAGCTGTAGCGGGCTCCACCTGTCACTTATTAAGTCCAATTCATTCCTCATATGAATAGGTTTAAACATATCATAAACCATAACATAATCATATCATATAAAACATGCATAAAGGAAACATAACATTTCCAAATTTCAATCAAAAGATATCAATACAACACATTGATATAATAAAAACACTTTCAAAACCATTTTCAATACCAAAATAAAAGAAAGTTAAAACTTTGTATTTATTTTTCATTAAAAAAAAGTTATGTCTTGTAGAGGAAGCCGAAACACAAATAATGGTCACAGCGGCGGAGAAGTCGTTGTCGCCACATACGTAAGAAAAAAACATTCCTTTTGTTGTTTATTAAAACACTTTTTAAAAAAAGATTCCTTTTTGAATAAAATTCAAAGTCAAAGGGGTTTATACACTGTATAAAAGAAATTTTTGTATAAAACAAAATATGCCTCAATGAATGGAGATTGAGACGAAGTCCCTTACAAAGATCATTTTTTTAAATAAAGTAGATCTGTTATGTGTATTCACTATAAGGAAACATTAATAAAGTACAAATACAATATAGGACATAATAATATCATGACATAATTTGAAAGTAGGAGATTAACCCAAAGAATAGAAATTGGGTTAAGAAGTTCCCTTACCTTGCGTCCTGTCTTGACTCGACCGTTCTTTAACCTCCTTTAAAACAGGTAACTCTTTTTGATTTGAGCCAAAGGCTTCCTTGGGAAGAATTCTTCCAAAAGTGAGGCTTATAGGAGTAAGGGAGGGAAGTTGGGAGAGTATTTGGGCAGAGGTTGGCCGAGCCAAAAGGCTTTGATAGTGTGAGTAAGGTGGTAGTGATGGGGGCCTTTTATAAGTGGAGAGGAGGGGCACTCTTGGAAAGTAATGAAATGTTACTTTATTATACAATGAGTTTCGGAATTTAAAGGTCCCACACTTATATATTTCGAGGATAAGGTGATAAGGGTTCGAGATATACTCATCCAATAGGATTTGGACAAGTTTAATTCTTAGATTTTACATTATCCTTCCATTTTATTAAAATCGTTAATTAATGAGTTAATCGCTGCATCATCATGGTGTCAAAAATAATTTAATTTATTTAATGTCTAAAAATTATAAAAAAAATATCATTATTTAGGAAATCTTTTTATCTTTCTAATTAATATTTATAGTAAAAAATATGACTTGTATAACCCCATTTAAAAATTGTTTTAGTAAAACAACTTATGTTTGTGACATTTTTATTTTAACTTTAAATAAAAGTTATTTATGTCATTTTCCTACCAAAGTGGCTCCATGGGGTCCCGAAGTTGACCCATGGATTGTCTTGGTAGGACATGACTCATCCAATAGGGTTAGGACAAGTGTAAATGTCAGTTCATATTTTTATAATACCATTTTTACCTTAAATTTCACTAATTAACTTTAATCACGATTAATTAAACTTAAAAGTTACTATTCACCAAAAAAATTATTTTAATCCCATTGAACCAAATTTTACTTCCTAATGATAACCATGTATGTCGTATTTTTTAAAATCAAATCACAGAAGTGGTAATATTTCATTTAAACGAAAAATCAATTATTTAACTACCACTTAGTGGTTTCACTATTCATAAAAAATTGAAGTTTTTCAGAACAATGCCAAAATTTCAGCCTAAGCTATAATTGATATTCCGAATTCAAAAATGATTTCTATTTTATGAAATTCCAAACATATAAGTTTCATTAATTAATTTTATAATTAATTCCCATTGTCACAACAAATAGCGTGTTTTAAAGAAACAATATATATCAAAAGATTGACAATTGTTTATGTCCAATTTCAAAGTGAAATTAATTATAATGAACACCATTGGATAAAATGGTAAAACTATATTATAATTATACTTTAAAACCACTCAATAGTATAATTTATCACTATAAACTATTTGGATTAAAAAATTTGTTTTATGTATTTTTTACTATTCATAAAAATTTGGAAGTTCTCAGAAAATTACAAAAAATTCAACATAGGCTAATTTCGACATTCTAAATCCAAAAATGAAGTCCATTTTGAAATATAAAATATATATAATTTAAAAAAGTGGGTATTACTATTCATAATGGCTATTTTGATTAGTCACGGTGTGTTAGAATCTCGAACTTGCGTACAATGCAAGCTATTGCATTTTTGAAAGAGAAGCATATCGTGGAAGCTCGAGGTGTTACAAATGCACCCAAAGATACCATCATAACCTCCATCACTATCATATTAATCTTAATTTCCATTTCAATCTCCATATTCTTTATCTTTCTCATCTTCTATTCCTTCTTCTTCATCATCCTCATCACCATTATCACTATTTCCATTTCCTTCAGTTTATTTGGAAGAAATATTAAACTACTCCTTACTAGAAACCTATATTTTATCCTCATAACTTATTTCAAGAGAGTATATATGGTAGGGAGAGACCTAAGTAGACTAGGATCACAAAAATATAGAGCTGGTGAGCTCTGAGGTAAATCTGGGCCATTCCTTTATTCTACTAAGATTTCATTTTCCTTATCACTAGAGGAAAAAAACTTCTCTTCCTATTTATCAGAATACTCAACCAAATCATCTGGATCTAAGCTAGGATCCACAATATTTTTTTAGTCTATATAGATGATAAATTTGATTGAATTCATCATAAACCCTTTAACTATCATTAATACACTTTTTCTTCCAAGGATTCCAACTAATTTTCATCCTTTTAAAAATTACCCTTGTAATGAAAAGGCCTCCACAATTCACTACATATTCTTCACCTTCAATAACTATCACTTTGTACTATAATATAATTTATATAAACTTTGGATAGATTAAATAATTTTATCTCAAATATTGATTTCAAATATCCATCATGTGAAGCATCATGTATCTACATAGGTTAATTTTTCTCATATTTTCATAAGAAATAAAAGATAAACATAATGATACCTCATTATGAAAAAATAAACTATTTTTAGACAAATAATATTCTAGATAAACTTGAAATGAAATAGACATTAACCATCAAGTTCAGAAGAAAATGGCCTTCTTAACATTCTATCTCTAGTCAACTCTACCAGAGTATATTCATAAACAAAAGTATCACTATCATCCAGAATAGTTCCTTAATAATAATTTTCAACTCCTTTATGAGGAACTCTCAAATATCTAGCCCACTTCCTTGAATATAAAACAAATTTTCATCTATTTATCTTGATTATTACCTAGTATTAATTTTCCTCAAAAATGAACTCAAAAAATTGATAATACTGATGTATTAACCTAGGATAAAAGGGATTATGGATAGATAAAAATCATTAAATACATCTCTGGTCTTTCATAACTCTGAGAACCAAAAAATTTATTGATACTAACCATTCAACATGAACTCCTTTTTTAGGAACAAATATGCACTTATCAAGATTTGGGTTCACTGGATCAAAAAAAACTAAACATATCGACTCACATTTCTGCTAATTTGAAGGATGTGACTCATCCAGAGAAGAAACTAAAGATCTCTTCACTCTAACCATGGAGATCAGGTTGGAAGGTTCGGGTGAAGGAGAAGGAAGGTCAATAGTTAGGTTATAAAAGTTCGTGAAAAGTCTCAAGAGAAAGGTGTGATATAGTGAGCATTGGAATTAGAAAAATGTATAATTTATATCATTTAGGTATTTTAGGGATTCATAAAATCAAAATCAAAATAAAATTTAAATTGAATTAAAAATTTAATAAATAAATAAACAATAAAGATAAAGTAGTAATGGTGAATTGAAAACAAACATTAAGAAATTTACAAAGGAAAAATGTTTCCAATGGTGGGTAACTCCAACAATAGGTAAAACCAATGGTGGGTAAAACCAATGGTGGGTAAACCTCAATGGTGGGTAAACCTCAATGGTGGGTAAACCTCAATGATGGGTAAACCTCAATTATGGGTTCTAGAAAATTAAGTTTAACCAAAATTAATCATGACCAATTCATGTTTTAAGTAGTTTATTCTCTCAGAATCTAAGGTCTTAGTGAAAATATTAGCAAGATGATGTTCTATAAAAATGTATTCAAGAGTTATATCACCTTTTTGAAAATGGTATCTCAAAAAGTGTTGTCTTACATCAATGTGTTTTGTTCTAGAGTGAGATACAAGGTTCTTAGAAATGTTTATAAAACTAGTATTGTCACAATTTATAGGAATATGTTGGAATTTGTATACATAGTCATGTATTGTGTGTTTCATCCAAAAAATTTGAGTACAATAGCTACCTGAATCTATGTATTCAGTTTTAGTAGTAGATAGTTCAAGACAATTCTATTTCTTACTACACCGAGAAACTAGATACTTGACCAAAATACGACATGTTCCAGAGGTGATTTTTCTATCTAACCTAAAACCACCAAAATAATAATCTGAATAACTAACTAGGTCAAATGCTTTCCCTATAGGGTAAAAAAAATCCTAAATTGGTTGTATATTTGAGGCATTTACAAATCCTTTTTAGAACAATTTAGTGTGACTCATTTTGGGTTTGCTTGAAAATGATCACACATAAACACACTAAAAAAAATGTTAGGTCAACTAGTAGTTAAATAGATAAGACTTCCAATCAAACCTTTGTAACTGGTTTGATCCACTGATTTTACAACTTCATCAAGATCCAATTTATAAGTGGTACTCATTGGAGTATCACTACTCTTATTTCTATCTAAATTAAAACATTTTAAAAGGTATTTAGTATATTTAATTTGATTTAAAATAATTCCTTCTTTATTTTGAAAATATAAAAGTCAAGAAATAATTTCAATTCACCCATTAAACTCATTTCAAATTCATTTTACATAATTTTGGAAAAATCAGTACATAATTTTTTTAGAAGATCCAAAAATAATTTCGTATACATAATTTTGAAAAACTAAAACATCTTTTTAAATTGTTTTTATAAATAAGGTAGGAATATTTATACCTTTTTTCAATCCTTTTAATAAAATAAAAGAGTTGAGCCTATCATACTATGTTTTAGGAGCCTTTTTCAAACCATATAAAGATTTTTTTAACTTAAAAACTTGATTTGGAAAATGAGTATTTTGAAAACTAGAGGGATGTTCAACAAAAAATCCTCAACTATATACCCATTTAACAATTCACTTTTGACATCCATTTTGTATAGTTTGAAATCTAGATGTGCTGTATAGGCAAGTAATATTCTAATGAATTTAAGTATGGATACATGTGAAAAGGTATCTTCATAGTCTATACCCTCTTCTTGACTATACCCTTGTGTAACTAGTCTAGCGTTATTCCTTACTATTGTTCTAGATTCATCAACATTATTTCTAAACACAAATTTAATGCCTATAATCAAGGTGTCTTTGGGTCTATCACCATGTTCTGAAACTTTATTTCTTTAAAATTGATTAAGTTCTTCTTGCATATCCATTATATATAATTCATCATTAATTGCATCATTGATGTTATTTGGTTGAAGCTATGATATGAATGATTGATGTTCAACTAAGTTTCTTAGAGAATCTCTAGTTTATGTACTTCTATCTATGTATCCCAAAACAATATCTAAATGATGATATTTAAGATTCCTAATAGCTCTATAAAAAGAAGAGACAATCACCTTAGGATCCTCTATAGTTTCAAGTTTAGTCTCTTTATGTTCCTTAGAACTAGATGATTTTTTTCTTATTTTATAGCAGAATCAGAAGGCTTGGAATTTAAGTTCAAGGTGGATAAATCATCCTCAAGGTTTTTTAAAGGGGTATTAGGATCATGTGGATCTGGATCATCAAACTTGACATGTATAGAATATTCCATAGTCTTGGTTCTTTTATTAAAAGATCTATATGATTTACTAGATGTAGACTAACCAAGAAAAATTCCTTTATCACTTTTAGAGGAAAATTTATCAATATTATCCTTAGTTTTAAGAATAAAGACTTTGAAACCAAAAAATATAATGCAATTAAACTCAGGATTTATATTATTATAAATTTCATAGGGAGTTTTATTTAAGACAGGTATAATTAAAACTCTATTGATTATACAATAGGCTGTGTTCAAAGCCTTTTCCCAAAAGTAGACAGGTAAGATATATTCATTAAGCATTGTCCTAGCTATCTCTTGAAGTGTTATATTTATTCTTTATATAACTCCATTCTACTGAGGGGTCTTAAGAGCAGATAAGTTATGACTATAAAATTTTTATTATAAAAAGGATTAAAATTATTTATTTTTAAACTCATGAACATGGTCATTTCTTAAGGTATTAATTATAAGCCCACTTATGTTCTCTATAGATTTATAATACTTGGTAAAATAATAACAAGATTTACTTTTATGATCTAAAAATAATATACATGTATACCTAGAAAAGTCATCTACAAGTACATAGACATAGTGATTACCATTTAAACTAGAAACTCTATATGGTCAAAAAAAGTCCATGTTAACAAAATCAAGATTTTGAGAAGTTGAAAATTCTTTATTTAATTTAAAATAAATATTTTTTTTGTTTCCCTTTTTTATAGGGGTTATAGAATTTATCATTTAGGAATTCAAGTTTGGGTAGATACCTAACTAACTATTTCCTAGAAATATTTATAAGTTAGTGAATGTTACAGTGGCCTAGTATCCTATACCAAAGGAAAGATAATTTATGAAAAGAACTTAGGAAAAGAAAATTTTTAGAAATCAATGAATCAATATTAACACCATATACATTCACATTTCTCAAAGTAGTAAATACTAAATAATTTTTAGAATTATAAATATTTAAAGAAATTTTTTTAAACATCAAATGAACACCATTATCACATAATTATGAGATGCTAAGAATATTATATTTTATACCATCAACAAAAATAACTTTAGAAATTAAAATTGATTTGTTGTTACAGATTTTTCCAAGGCCAATGATCTTTCCTTTAGTATTGTCACCATAGGTCACATGACCACCATAAAACTTTATAAGTTTATTGAAGCTCAAGTAGTCTCCTATCATATGTTTGGAATAGCTGATGTACAAGTACCACAAATTTATACAGGAGCTCTTCAAGATTTTTTCCTCAAAAACAATGTTTATACCAAGAATAATTTTGGTACCCAAATTTTCTTGGGTCTAGATATATTAGTAATTAGGGATTTATGAATCCATATATTCTTAATAGGTTTTCTATAATTAGATTGTAAACTTTTTGAAATAAAAACTTTATTTGGTCTATTTTAAAAATAATTAGTAGTATAATTTCTAGAATTAGATTTAGGAACAAAAGTGATCTTAATAACTCTTATTTGTATGGGTTGTTAACCTAGAACAATAATGTACTTAGGAGAAGTTTTTTACTAATATTTGAGTAAGTGTTTCTCTTCCATTTGTAAATATTTCCAAGTCTTTCTTTAGTTTCTCATTTGAAAATTTCAATTAATTATTTTCTTTTAATAAATGAGAATTATTCTCTCTTTCTATAGTGAGATTAGATTTAACAGTAATAGTAAAACATGTTATTTCTTCATAATTTTTTATTTATATTTAAGTTCATTAAATGTATCTTCAATCATGTTTCAATACTCAAACATTTTCTCTTTTGACATATCATCAATTTTTTTTTATTTTTAGAATGATCATAATTAAGTATAATTGATACAGTAGGTACCCCAGATGTTTTTGTCATGAAGCACATGTTTTCTTGGTCAGGATTTTCATAATGAGTTGAGTCCGAGTCGCTGGAGCTATCCTTAGAGGAACTCCATGAGGATTTCATGGATTTATTATATTTTCTATCTCTGTCCTCATACTTCTTCTTATATTTTAACTTAGGACAGTCATCCTTAACATGTCCTTTTTTCTTACACTCATAACAGGTAATATCATTTTAGTTTTCACCTCTTTTATATTCCTTTTTACAATTCCCTATATTATCATAATTTCCCTTATAGAATAGTTTCACGAGGAATTTATTCTTCATGTAAAATTTCTTAAACATTCTGTCCAGATGGGCCATTTCTTCATCACTGTTGGATGGTGATTCTTTATCACTAGATATTTCAGCTTGTAAATTTTCTTTTTCTTTATATATAGATGAAGTAGTCTTAAAAGAAAAAAAATTTCTCTTAGGTTCATCATCTTATTCACGATTAAACTTAATCTCTTCGCCATACATCATAAACTTCCCAATCAATTCCATGGCAGGTAGTTTACTAATGTAACACGATTCCCTTATTAACATAGATATCCCTCTCCATCTCTATGGAAGACATATCAACAGTCTCATGATTTTGTCTTTATATAACATTGGATTCCCCAAGGATCTTATTGTGCTCACTATCTCATTGAAGTTAAGATACATATTAGAAATCATCTCTTTAGGTATCATCTTAAAAATATCATATTTAATTGTATAAGTATTCAATCACATTTCTTTAACATTAGAAGTTCCTTCATGAGAAATAGGTAATGTATCCCAAATTTCATAAGTAGTTTTATTATCAAATATCATACTAAATTATTCATCTACTAAATCGTATTAAAGGAAATTCCCAAATTTATAGTTTTTATTATAATAAATCTTAGTTTTATCATCCCAAGTTCTTCTAGAAGTCTTAGGTAACTCATATTTATCCTCTACAGCAGACCAGATTTCAAAGACCATGCTTTATATATGTATTTTCATCTTTATTTTACATTTATAATAGTTATTAAAATTAAATAAAGGAGTTATATTGGAAGAAAAACCTTATTCTCTATTATCCATTTAAGGAACTAAATTTAGAAATGATAGAAATTTAAAATATTTAAAACAACTAAAAGCACAGTTGAAAATATTTTGAAAAGCCTCCGAAACTAAATGTTGGTAGGAGTGAGTATCTCAATATGGGGGTGAATTGAGTAGCTAATAAAATTTTTGTCTCAAAAATTTTAAGTAAAATCCCTCAAATAATTAAAATATCCTAGTTAATAAAAATAGAATATCTATATAAGTTCTGATATTTTAAAATATTTCTCAAATATTGATTAAGTATCAATTAAATTTTTTATTAGAAACTACTTTAACTTTTGAAATCAATTTACTTAATCAAAACCTTATATTAACCCTAATAAAGAATAACTATCTAAGTATTGGTTTTTGTAGAGTTTAAAATAGATTCAGTTTTAAAGCATATAAATAAAAAAAATAAAACAAAACACACAGTGGAATAAATACAAGAGGTTTAGTCTCAAGCTGAGACCTAATCCTGTCCACTTAGAATCATATGCTGCCAAGAATATTGTATAAAATAATATATTATCCATAAAATGGATCAGGTATATAATAGAAAATCTATCCAGGCCAAGAAAATACCACTTCCACAACGCCTGTGGGAATAAAACTAAGACATGCCATACATGGAAATCTTATAAAACACATGGGTAAATAGGTTTAAAAGAGATTAGAGAAGATATCAATTATCTTCCATTAAAAGTTCATGAGATATTTTATGTGTTTCAAATATAGAGTAAACATACACTTCTCTAAATTTAAAGATAATAAATAGAGAGAGCAAATAAAATGTAGATATGAAATTTTTGCTTGGTCTGATGTGATCTAAAGCTCATGAATCCTTGAATACAGATTGAGTATAATCATGGGCCATGTTTATGAAAATATCAGTAAAATAAAGTGTTATGAACTATATTATTCTTCCTTTAGAAAGGAACTTAATATTTCAAAGAGCTTCAATATTCCACAGTTGGTCATTGGTAAGGATGATTTGTGTAAGGTACACTTCACAACACTCTCTTTTTGGTTATTGCAATATAGATTCGGCTCACTTCATGTGTACATATATTTAACTCTCTATCATACAACTTTGTGTACACATACATATAATGGAGTTTTCTACTTCTTTTAACAAAATTATGCAGGAAGAATCATCCAGATCCTCTAATCCTCATAATGGATAACTAACACATACTTTAATGAATCTTTGCAATAGTTTAAGAAAAATCATTAAAATAACTCTCCAAATTAAATACAATAATATATCCATTATAAATATTTAAATCAAAATAAAAAATAGTGGTCGTGACTCCTTTGAACGGTGAAACAACACTGGTGGTGACTTAGGCTGGTGATGAGTCAGGATAATAGTGAGTCATGCCAACAATGAATCATACGAGAAGTGAGATTATTTATGGTAGGTCATCTCAAAACTTTTTAAAATTTGTAGGAGACTAAGTCCTAACATTACATCATCCTCTGGTGGTGTGTATTCCCCATAATTTTCCAAAAAACATTCTGATGGTGACTCGTTATTGATGCTAGATCTTTTCTGTACTTATCTAAATTTTCATAGGTCATCTCCTACAGTATGTGCTTTCAACACTTATCTAAAAATATTGGTTCAACGACATGTCATCCTCTAGTAGTGAGTGTTTCCAAAACTTTGTCAAATTTAAATGTATCACCTCTAATTATAGGTGTTTTCCATACTTTTCCAAATTTCCATTCTAATTTTGAGTTTTACCTAGTGGAGACTTAGCTTCAATGGTGAGTCATGTATGGTAGTGAGTGTTCTCAATACTTTGGAAAATTTTCTCCAAACTTCATTATATTATAATATACTACCGTAAAATAGAAAACTTGTTAATAACATAATAAATATGATATTGTGATCATTAAAACAAGGGTTCCAATATATTCTAGTATGCTACACCCCTGATAGACGCCATCATTCAATTGAAAATCCCTTTGTACAAGTAACCTATATTTTGTACTACCTTGACATTTAACCCTTATTAAGATTTATAGACCATGAATTTCATATTATGTAATCACATTATAAGACAATTTATCCCTACCTACCCATATCTTGTGTACATTATTTTTTTTAATAATTATAGGGGAGAGTGTGTTTTCATGGGAATTCTAGCTAAATACTCATTGGTATGGGTTGAGTGAAAGGATTCCTATATTTGTTTTGGGTAGTGGGTTAACAACCATATTATATAATTATTTTACACATTTTTCCCTCTTTATATAATAAAAACAAATTTTATATAAAAAATAATAAATGTTTACATCGAAAAAAATAAACAGAACAAAAGAAAAAAAGAAATGGAAAAAAGTAGAAGTTTACTCATTATTATTTACTACTTGGGTGTAATCTACACAAAATAAACAAAGGGGAGAGTGAGTTGGAAGTGATAAACTCTATGAGGGGTTTATTCAGTACATTAATCATAAACAATTTCTAAATTTTGACATGCTTTGGACTTAAGATATTAAATACTCCTCTTCAGCCTCAAATTTTTAAACATCAAATCCTACCAACACTTAAACCTCAGAATAATGAGTTGGAATTCCTCTTGAGTAGCACACTAGTTTCTATAGGTAAATTACTTATAATCTATACAAGAATATGGTATTATCACATGAGCTTTGGGAAATGAGCATAACTCTACTTTCATATGTTCCAGGAGTGAAGAAGAAAAATTTCTAGGTGATGTTGGTTGCGACATGTTTCATGGGTGAACAAATGAAGTTTTTCATTTTTGAATGTGATATAAGAATAGTGATAGGAAAATTTATTTCATAACTGATATATGATGGATTTCATTTCAAAATAATCTTGGAAGTTTTCTCACCTTTTATTTAGGAATGAGACTTGATTAGAATATAAGAATTTTCCTAGGAGTACAAAGTTTTAGGTGTGGGAGCACAATTACATAGAGATATATCATATATTATCACCATTGTACTTATTTATTACATTATTTATGGGTTTTATTATACCATTATTAAATCCTTTTTCACTTAATGTATATTTTGAATTCATTTCTCGAAAACATGCTTAAAAAGTTGAAATTTCACAATGAACCAATTTGATAGCGGTTAAATATTTTTATGATAACATTATATACACTCTTTTAAATGTGAAAATTCATTTTCTTAAAATTCTATCATCATTGGTATTCAATTAATCCAACTAGACCAAAGGCTAGATCTAAGAACAAGAGGTCCAAAAGTGGACCACAGTGTGAAGAAATTTTGGGCGAGATAGATTTGTAATAATTGAATGATCTTTTAAATTTCAGGTTTTTTATTTTTTATTCATACCACTTCATATTTAATAGATTTATATACTGTTAAGTTATACTCAAACTCATATGATCGTGTTTGCGGTTACCCATTCATGTGATGTTTCACACACTATTCACCACTTCTTCTTCCCCCTTTGAATTGCAGTGTTTTTTGTTGGTTCATATTGGTATATTAAATTCAAATAAACACTACCATGACCATGTAAATTTATGTCATGGTATCAAAATGAAATAACATATAAACATGGACCCCATGATCAAATCTTCATGTGTTCCCTTGGTGAGTTTCGATTATGAAGTTGAGCACAAATCACCCAATCATCGACAGTAACTAGCGAATCATGTTGTGTTTCTAAATAAAACCTAGGATTTATCCTAGTATAAACTCATTAATATTAATGTCCTAGGTGTTAAAAAACCAATATTAAATGATCTAAACGTTATCTCTTAAAGTGATTAAGGATAAGTATCATTTTATTTTCCCAGGTTGATCACGATTAATCAAATATGACAATTTATACTTTCTTTTATCACTTTATTATATATGTTAACCCCTAAAATAAGAAAAACCCAAGTTATATTAAATACCATTTCATTGATTTTTATAATCAAAACATTATTTTAAAATTAATTATCTAAGTATTAATTGATATATGGACTAGGGTTCCTTCTATACTAAAACAATTCTAGTAAAAACAATTTCTAATTTAATTAAATTGACAACGCGATCAGTGATTTCCATCATTTTTTAATAAATATTTAAATTAATGTTTTATGAAATTTTAAAGGGATTTGAATCACAATTAATTTTTTGGTGTTAAATTCCCAGTTGTAACTTTGGTTTTTAAAATAGTTATTGTGAAAGGAACACCTTGAATACCCCTTGATTTGTTTAACCCTTGTGTGGGTCTTCTTTATCTATATGAGATGCTTATTATTACCCTTACATAGGAATGAACTTTTTTATTTGATGGGTGTATTTTTTATATGGGTCTATTCATTTTTGGGTGTTAGGGTTGAGGGTATCTATGATTGTACCTTATTGGTTAGACTTGGATTATATATCCTTATACCTCTCTTCATTTTTAGTCATCGGAAACTTGGTATTAAGCGGGCGATCTAATTTGTTACGCTAGTTAGTTCAGACACCACTAGTGGACCTCTAGTCATGCGAGGCACAAAGAAAAATGTGGGGGTTGTCATGATAATGAGTTTTGTGTGGGCTAGTTGGATGAACATGGGTTTAAACTTCAATGCATTCCGGTAGATGGTTCGTGGGTTGGTATAGTCTTATATGGTTATATACGTCACATGTTAGGAATCCCAGGGCAGATCCTATGAAAAATTTGATCACATAGTTGGTTATTACTGATAATAGTTTTATTTAGTTATTGTTTGTATCATTTCCTCCACTTTCATTGATATTGAACCTCTTCTTGTTTATATTTGGTATACTCTTGTGATGTGAGGTGCCTACTTTTTAATGCTTGAACCATGTGAGTTTTTTGGGCTATTTCCTTTGGAAAACGAGCTTTAAAATATGTTTGGAAAACCTATTTTAATTTAATGAATCTTTTATGGGTGATTTAAAGTGGATTTAAAAATGGATGTCTCATTTTTTGAGATGGATTCAACCGATGAAATGATCTAATGTGATTGTTTTCATTAAGATAAAACAAATTATTTATTTTGAGAAATTTAAATGAGTGTGTTTGGTTTTGAAATTACATTATATGGTAGAAATATTTTCAATATTTCTTTTCTATTTTATAAAACAAGATATTTTTTTAAAGGTGATTATGGAATTATTTTGGTTTATATATGTTATATTAGAAAATCCTAATTTCAAATTTTATTTTCAAACTAGCATTGATGAATTTCCTTATGAAACATATTATATAGTTTCAGTAGGTTTTGGTGACCTTCTGATATTTTTAGTTCATTCCTATATATTTTAGGTTCTAGGGTTTTAGTGGATCCTTCCTTCATTCCTTAAGGCCAATGTGGGGAGAATTGGGTGGTGGTGAGAAACCGAAGGTTGTATGGAGCTGGTTTGGGCTCGACTAAAGTTGGTTTCTAGTTTTTTATTTTTATTTTTATTTGGTGTTGTATATATTATTCTTATTTTATCATCCTTTTTATAGTTGATTTTTATGCTCACACAAATGAGTTTGATTAGTTTAGTTGGTTATGACATGTTGAAATATTTATTTATTTTATATCTTTCATATATTAATTTCATTGTCATTTGTCTCTGATTTGGGTGAAATAATTCCCAAAGGGATTCCCATGATTCATAGGAACTAGTTTCCATCCATTGGGGATTGAGAACTCCCTTCGGGCTTTTTGGTGAGCTGGTTTGGGTGCTGGGTTTGGTGGCAGCCTTATCCAGTTCATTACAAAATGGTATCATAGATTTTGGTTATTTTGTACGAGCCTAAGCCTCTCGTGTTTCCCTTTTTATTTAGGTATGTACCTATATAAAGAAGATTAAGGTTATTGGAGATTGATAGTAAAGGATGGGGAAAGTCTATCAAGATCTTACTCATCTCGAGACTCAAGCTTCTTATGGGAAGTTGGGTTTAGAATTTTGAATTTGAATTTTATTTTAGTTTCTTTTGATGTGAATTTATGTTATTTTGATACCCATTGAGTACATAAGTGATATTTTGGGACAGTACTTGATTTTATGGTTAATATAGAGGAGAAAATGAGATGTATGTTTATATCACATGGCTTGAGAAACCATGTGGTTCCAATGTGGTTGAGTTTTCCTTCTTTGAAGAGCATGTTGCATGGTTGGTGCAAAAATTCACAACCCATGAATCAAATGTATGTACATCACTATTTCTCCCCCTATTATCTTGTTTTGACTCCTATCTATTATAGATTTCTCCAAAACTGATCCCCATTAATAGGAGGTGGATTGAGGAGTGTTTTTAATCCCTTTATAGATGTGTTTTTTATGGACCTTGTTTTAATTCTTGTGCATCTCTTTGATTTCACTTGATTTTAAAACCTTATTTTTGAAAATATGTAACACCCCAAGCTTCCATGTTATGTTTCCCTTTGAATAATTCAATATCTTTCGCTGCACGTAACTTCAAGTTTCTAACACACCAAGACCAATCAAACTAACCGTTATGAATAAAAATACCAACTTTTTGAAATTTTATAAATTTTGTTTTTCAAAATGGACTTCATTTTGGATTTGGAATATCAAAATTATCTTAGGGTTATGTTTTGGTACTCTTCTGAAAACTTTCAATTTTTGATGAATAGTGAAAAATACTAAATTTTAATTAAAAACAACTTTTAAAAATCGAAATAATTTATTGTGTTAAATTATAAATTTGAGTGGTTTTAAAGTATAATTATATTATATTTTTATAATTTAATATAATTTAGGTCATTGGATGTAATTTAACATTTAAACTGGACATAAACAAGTGTCAATATTTTAATAGTTATTATTTTTAAAAACACACTTTTTATTTTGACAACGTGAATTAATTTTAAATTAATTTCGGCCACTTATGTGTTTTGAATTTGGAAAAATTGGTTCCATATTTGGAATCATGAGGTAAAAATTGTGTAAATAGGTAACTTTTATTTTTATACGTTTTGAATATTTACTTCAGAAAATATTTAATTTACCATGATTAAAGGGTAAATCTCATAAATAAGGGTAAAAAAATATTATTATAATAATATTAAATTACCATAACATATGTAATATTCCGATTGTTTGATACATGTCCGGCCATGGGCATCCTTGGGTCGATTTCGGGACCCCATAGAGCCACTTGAGAGTGATAATGACACTTTATATTAATTAATTTAAAGTAAAGACAAAAATGACACAAACATATATCTTTTAGTAAAATAATTTTTACAAGGGGTTATATAAGTTCTATTTTTGACTATAAATTTGAATATGAAATATAAAAAGATTTCCTACATCATGGTACTTTTTCTATATTTTTTAGACATAAAATACATAAAATTATTTATGGCACAATAATGATGTAGTGTTTACCTCATTAAAGAATGATTTAAATAAATGAGATTATAAAAATTAAAAAAATATCCAAAACCTATCGAATTCTTATTGTATGATTTTATTTCAAACACGAGTCATCTTATCTTAGACTTTAATGAGTTTTGGACCATTAGAAACTAAAAATCATTATATAATAAAATAATATTATCAAACATTCCTAAAGAACCCCTCCTCCCCCATATAAAAAGACCTCACCTCTAACCCATTTTTCTCACACCTCTCAAGCCACTTGGCTCATCTAAACTCTACCCAATTAATCTCCATACATCTCTCTATTACTCTTATAAGACTTACCTTAGGCAGAATACACTTCAAGGAAGCCTTTTGGTTCAAACCAAAGGGTGTTACCAAATTTAAAGGTAACATCTCCTCTTAAGTTATTTTCTTTTATTTTACTTCTTCAACCCCCTAAACTCTCTTTATTCCTTTATTTTATAACAACACCAATATCCTAAATATACTAGGTTGTTTTTATGAGAATTATTTGAACTACACTTACACACACATCCATCTAATGGGTATAGAATATAATGTTTCTGTGGATGATGAACTACTACCTCACGAAACGATGATTGTTCAATCTTCTACTACCACCTCTTATGGTGGAAATTATGATGAAACTGTAATTATATATGATATTTATTTTATCTATAATCTTCTTTAATTATCATTTAAATAATACCTTTATTATTATCATGTTTTATATATAAGATAATTTCATTTGAGGAAGTGCGGACTACCGCCCCTCAAGGTGATATGACTCGTTCATACCATACATGGAATGCATAAAAGTTGGGGTTAATGAACTTATGTAACATATATAAAATATTTTATTATACTGGAGTAATAATATACCTATGTATCATTTGGTCTTCTTTCCTTTTAAAATAAAAAAAATGAAATGGAAGTAGCGTTCGTGCGTACGTACAGATTACCATCTCCACGTACGCGATGAGATTCATTCCCCATCGTAACCATTCAAGAATAATTTTCATTTTATTATTAAAAATAATATTTAATAACATTATATAATTATGTATATGAATCAAATACATCATATCCATAACAAACATGACTTACGTAACAAAACATATAAAGGAAAACAAATCAGTTAACACCTGAAACAATGATGCTACTAAAATATTATTAACAAAGAAATATTAGAAGATCATATATGATATCATATTTATGTATGTGGTTCTTTTATAATTTAATAATAATGATTTAACTATTATAAAGGAGGTTAACGTACCTTCAACCAATGAAAAGTACAAGGTAAGGGTTAATTCAACAATCTCTTCATTATCCGAGGTTATTTATACATGAGTATCTACTGAGACCTCTTTATCATCCACATCCATGTTTCTTAAAAATGTATTTCAATTTTTTTTACTATTTACTATACTATGGTTTAAAGTCATTTATGCCCTTGTTTTAATTTTTATAAAAAATTTATAAAGGGATATTTCCATCGTTTTCCAAACAAGGTCCTTTACGACCTTTTCGACAAAATTAAGGAAAGAATGTTTTTTAACTTATACAATGGGTGTGGTTATTCTACGCTGTTATAACACCTTTGAAGCTTCCCTTATAATATTATAAGAATATTTTCAAAATAAATGTTTTCTTTTATAATTACATGACTTTTATATGATTTCAAGATAGAAAGAGATATTTCTCTCAAATAGTTTTGATTTCATCTATGTCAACATCCTTTAATAGATTTTATACTTGTTTGAAGTTGATTTATTATGATACAAATATTTCATATTGTATTTAAGGTTTTGTGATATGTTTGACTATGGATGTGTTATTTTTATACCATTCATGGTTTATGGTTAGTGTATTAACATTTTTCATGCTAGTTTTAATACGAATGTTTATGTTATATTTCAACATTTTCATATGAG
The DNA here is from genome assembly GCA_963277665.1 of Viscum album. Taxonomy (NCBI): domain Eukaryota; kingdom Viridiplantae; phylum Streptophyta; class Magnoliopsida; order Santalales; family Viscaceae; genus Viscum; species Viscum album. The sequence continues at coordinate 1,070,048,368 of OY728139.1, read as the reverse complement.
GAATGCATTGGACTTAGTAAGTGATGGGTGGAGCCCACTATAGCTCCTCGATGCATCAGTAGGTCTCATGAGACAAACCAGTGTATTGGCACAAGACCTTGAAAAAATATTATTTGTAGTCTTGGAACGAGGCCTTGACTATGTGGTTATGATGTCTGGTATTATGCATTCCATCATTATGAAATTAGATATTTATATTAAATGTGATTATCCGACCAGTAGAATATCCATATGAATAAGTAAATGACATTATTTGATTTATCTTTGCCATATTATGATGAAGTTTAAGTTTAAAAGTCTTTTGTTTTAGTTTTATACATTGCCTTAAATGTTTATGCTTATTTATGAAGTTTATGCTATATTGTTATCCTTGCTGAGCATCTAAGATCACCCCTTTCTATGTTTTATTTTTTCCTAGGATATGAAGAAGTATTTTATGGTTGACCTGTAGGGATAGGATAAAGGATATAAGTGTGTTCAAAGGGGAAAAAATATTGTTGTTGTTTTTATCTCATGATGTAATGGAAAACTTATGTATATATCTAGTACTTCCAAGGCTACTAAACTAATCGGTATTTTAGGACATGATTCCTTGTATCATGACAATGTTATATAATAATGCACCGACTCTAGGTAACTAGGGTCAGGGCATTACATTTGGTATCAGAGGAAGTTTTGTACAAACCTTGGAAACTAGATTTAGATAAACTCTGATTAGAGCACAATACCCTAAGATAGACTTTGAGGATTAATATAGAAGGACTTCCAAGAAATTTGGTAATGTAGAGATTTTGTGTATTTTATAAGAAATACATCCCTGTCTGGATACGAGAAGGTAGAGACGGCTCTGACACAGATGTACCTAGGAGTGAAAACTATGACAAGGAGTTTCAGGCCTGACCTAGGGTATCCTGGTACACGAAAATGAGCCTTACTGCACTCTTGGTTATGACACTCCTGGGGGATATGCTTAGGATAATTCACACTTTCTTTACAAACCATTATAAAGTATTTATGAGTATATACCTCCTTAAAGAAAACAGTTTTATGATTATGGATTATATCTATAAACTATTCAATTTATGTTAAGTGTTTTATAAGTTTGTAATTATATATTGCGATTCATAAACTAATCTAGTGTATGATAATGTTTAGAAATGGTTCCTAGTGGAAGGAATGGAAACCGTAGCAATGCACATAATCCATTTAGGTACTACCCTCCTACTCAAGATAATTATAGTGGATCTGGTGATGCAACTGGTGATGATAAACTTATCACCATACTGGGACAACTCACTCAGGTTATGAATAATAACCTTACCCATATGGAGCACCCTGATCCACAATGCATAAGATCAATGTTAGACCACTTCCTAAGGAAACAACCACGAAAATTCAATGGGACTAAAAATACATTTGTAGTAAATCAATGGATAAGTTCCTTAGAGAAAATATTTTATGCTTTGGGGAGTAATGAAAGGGAAAAAGTTATCCTGGATGTTTATCGCCTCATAGGAGATGCAAATCAATGGTGGTCATTAATTCAAAACACAAAGGAAGATGAAGAAGTATCAAATATGGAATAGAGGGAGTTTAAAGAGATTTTAATAGAAAAATACTTTCCTTTTGACCATCTAGAAGATATAGAAAGGCAATTTCGGAGTTTGAGGCAAAAGGAGGATGAGAATGTCACAAAGTATGAGGCTAACTTTACAAGGTTAACAAGGCATGTAGCAGATTATATACTTAACCCAAGGAGACAGATTGATAGATTTTTCGATGGGTTAAAACTATTTCTCTATTGAGTATTAGTCTCACAATCCTTCTCATCATACAAAGATATTTTATCATATGATATCAAGACAGAAAATGAATTCTCTAAGTCTTACGACTTTAAAGTAAAGGAAGGGAAGAAGAGATATTCTGAACACTCTGGAAATGGAAATAACGTAAATAAGGGAAAAGTTGAATATCTATCATGCAGTAAATGTGGGAATAAACACCCCAATACTTTCCTGAAGGGAATGGGAGTCTGTTACAAGTGTGGTGAAAAGGCCACCAAGATCGTGATTTCAAGGGAAAGAAAGAGGCTTTCAATGTTGAATGCTATCTTTGTAAAGAAATGGGGAATTATTGAAATGAATTTCCTAAGTGTTAGGGAAAATTACCTCAGAAAATTCCAAGGGAGAAAGGACAAGTTTATACGATCACTACTACTGAGGTTGAAGTTTCGAAAGACGAGGTGGTAGGTAATTTAATGGTTTCATTAAGTTTAGACAATGCTTTATTTGATTCTGGATCATCACATCATTTCATTTCTTCCCTGTTTTCTAAGAAAATTAGATATTTACAATTTGATTTAACAAGGGAGTTATCATTCAAAACTATTAAGGGAAGTATTATTGCAACAAAATTTTGTGAATCAGTCCCCATTAGGGAATATAAATGTTCTTAATTTGATGATCTCATCATCATACCCAGGATTTAATTTGATATAATCCTTGGTATGGATTGTCTTTCGAACCATGATGTTAAAATTTATTGTAAGAATAAGGAGGTTACAATTTTCGTTGATGATAAAGAGTACCTTATCTTTAGAGCAGAAACATTACCACCAGATTCTTATCTAGATCCACCCCCAGTAGCTAAACTAAACTCAATTATTGGAAATGAAGTGAATGAAATAACTATGGGTGAGGAAAAGAATGTTCAAATAGAGGATGTACCTATCGTGCAAGAATATGTTGATGTGTTTCTAGAGGATTTACTTGGACGTCCTATAGAATGAGAAATTGAATTTTTCATTGATTTAATTCCAGGTTCAAGACCCATATCAAAGACCCCTTATAGAATACCCACTATGGAATTAGTAGAACTTAATAAAAAACATGAATAATTGAGTAATAATGGATTTATTCGTCCTAGTGTTTCTCTATGGGGAACCCCTGTTCTTTTTGTTAAGAAGAAAGATGTATCTATGAGGTTGTGCATTGACTATAGTGAGATTAATGCTATAACAATAAATAACAAGTACACCCTACCTCGCATTGATGATTTATTTGATCAACTTCATGGAACTCAATATTTTTCAAAGATTGACCTTCGATCTGGATATCATCAGTTGTGTGTGACGAAATAATACATTCCAAAGACATCATTTTAAACCAGGTATGGGCATTACGAGTTTACAATAATACCTTTTGTATTAACTAATGCACCCCTATCTTCATGGATCTAATGAACATAGTTTTCAAGGAATATATCAATGACTTTGTAGTGGTATTTATTGATGATATCTTGGTATAATCTAAAATCTATGAAGATCATGCAAATCACTTGGGCACTATTCTAAAGAATCTTAGAAGAAATGAATTATATGGGAAGTTCAGAAAGTGTGAATTATGGCTTTAGGAGATTTTATTTCTTGGCTATATTGTCTCTAAGGATGGAATATCTGTTGATCCTTCAAATACCAAGAAAAATCAAGAATGTTCAGCACCAAAAAGTATAACTAAGGTATGCAATTTTATTGGTTTAGCTGGTTATTATCGGCATTTCATCCAAAATTTTGCCCGATTGGCAAACCCATTAACCATGCTCACACGTATATGGGTTAAATTTGTTTGGACAAAAGAATGTGAAGAATGTTTTGAAGAACTGAATAGAATATTAGTCAATACTTCTATATTGACTCTACCATCGGGGAATGATGGTTTTTTTATTTATAGTGATGATTCAAAGAAAGGACTTGGTTGTTTCCTTATGCAGAATGATATGGTTATTGCCTATGCATCATGGAAGCTAAAAATTCACATACAAAACTATCCCACTCATGATGTTGAGTTAGCAGCTGTAATCTTTTCTCTATTGATATGGAGACACTATATCTATGGTAAAAAATGTGAGATTTATAATGATCACATGAGCTTGAAGTATATTTTCTCATAGAAAGAACTCAATATGAGGCAAAGAAGATGACCCAAACTACTCAAGGACTATGATTTCACCATAAACTACCACTCAGGGAAGGAAAATAAGGTGGTATATGCTTTGAGAAGAAAGGATCATAGAGATTTTAACAAGTTGATAGTTAAAGGGATCCTATGTTCATGGATCTAGTAAAGATGGATATGAGAATAATCATGGAAGGTGAATCATCAATAATTTTTCAAATGGTTGCTAAAATATCTTTACTAGAAAGGATAAAAAGTTCTTATACTGATGATGAGGATTTTCAAAATAAAATTAAAGCTATAAACGATGGGAGATTAATCGACTTTGTATATGAAGAAGGGATTTTGAAATTTGTGAAGAGACTTTGTGTTCCTAACATACCTGATCTAAAAAGTGAATTTTTGGATGATGCTCACAGCTCCAATTTCTCTTTATGCCCAGGTAGCACTAAGATGTATAGAGATTTGAGGGAACATTTTTGGTGGGACAACATGAAGAGATAGATTGCTGATTATGTGTCAAGATGTATGGTTTTTCAACAAGTGAAAGCTAGAAGATAAAATCCTAGAGGAACCATGTAACCTCTTCCTATACTTTAGTGTAAATGGTATGATATTACAATGGACTTTGTCATGGGACTACCAAGTACTCCTAGAAGGAATGATGCAATATGGGTCATTGTTGATCGTCTTACCAAGTCAACAAATTTTATTGCTATAAGAGAAGATTTACCACTTGAATGTCTAGAAAAACTATATATTAATGAAGTTTTTATAATTCATGGAGTGACCTTATCGATTATTTCTGATCATGATCCCCATTTTGCATAAATATTCTAGAAAAAGTCTTTAGAAGTCCTTGCTCACTTAACTTTCAAGGTATATGGGATCAGTATTTACCTCTGGTAGAATTTTCCTATAATAATAGTTTTCATTCAAGTATTCAGATGGCACCATATGAAGCGTTATATGGAAATAGATTTCACACACCAACTTGTTGGGATGATGTTGGTGAAAGAAAACTTGTAGGCCCAGAACTTGTTGAGGAAAAAATAGAAAAGGTAAAGGTTATCCAAACCCACATCCAAGTAGCTCAAACTAGGCAAAATAGCTATGACAATAACTAAAGTAAGGATTTGGAATTTCAAGTAGGAGATCATGTTTTCTTGAAGGTATCTCCATGGAAGGGTGTTATATGATTCGGTAAGAAAGGAAAATTAAGTCCCAGGTACATCAGACCTTTCAAAATTCTAGAACGAATTGGATTTATAGCTTATCGTTTGGCAATGCCTCTAAGTCTATCCAAAGTTCATGATGTGTTCCACATATCACTGTTGAGAAAATACATGCCTGAACCAATGCATGTACTGACCTATGAAGAAATAGAACTGGAACCTGATCTATCATATTGCGAAGATCCTATTAGAATTCTTGATACCAGAGAACAAGTGTTGAGAAACTAGAAGACTCTTCTGGTGAAATTTCTATGGAGAAATCATAAGATGGAAGAGGCAATGTGAGAACCCGAGGAATTTATGATGAAGAACCACCCAAATATTTTTATTTAGTAGTATTATAGAAATTTCTAGGACAAAATTATTTGAATTAGGGAAGAATATAAAACCCCAAGATTCTACAGTACACTTCCCTTTGAATAATGTAATAGCTTGCACTGTATGCAACTTCGAGATTCTAACACACCACGACCAATTAAACTAACTATTATGAATAGTAATACCCACTTTTTATAATTTTATAATTTTTTTTTCAAAATGGACTTCATTTTTGGATTTGGAATATCAAAATTATCATAGGGTGAATTTTTGGTACTCTTCTGAAAACTTTCAATTTTTGATGAATAGTGAAAAATACTAAATTTTAATTAAAAACAATTTTTTTAATCAAAATAATATATAGTGTTAAATTATAAATTTGAGTGGTTTTAAAGTATAATTAGATTATATTTTTATCATTTAAAATAATTTAGGTCATTGGATGTAATTTCACATTTAAACTGGACATAAACAAGTGTCAATCTTTTGATAGTTATTATTTCGTAAAAACACACCTTTTGTTTTGAAAATGAGAATTAATTTTAAATTAATTTCTGCCACTTCTGTGTTTTGAATTTGGAAAAATGGATTCCATATTTGGAATCAAGAGGTCCAAAGTGTGTAAATAGTCAAATAAGGTGGAAAATTCTTTGAGCAGAAAGGATCATGGAGTTTTGAACAAGATGAGAGTTGAAAGAGATCCTATGTTCATGGATCTAGTAAAGATGGATATGAGAATAATCATGGAAGGTGAAACATCAATAATTTTTCAAATGGTTGCTAAAACTTCTTTACTATAAAGGATAAAAAGTTCTCAGACTGATTATGAGGAGTTCCAAAAGAAAATTAAAGCTGTGAATGATGAGAGATTAATCAACTTCATATATGTAGATGATATTTTAAAATTTGGGAAGAGACTTTATGATCTTGACATACCTAAAATAAAAAGGTAATTTTTGGATGATTCTCATAGCTCCAATTTATCTATAGACCCTGGTAGCACTAAGATGTATAGAGATTTGAAGGAACATTTTTGGTGGGACAACATGAAGAGAGAGATTTTTGATTATGTGTCAATATGTATGGTTTCTCAACAAGTGAAAGCTAGAAGACAACATCCTAGAGGAGTCATGAAACCTCTTCCCATACCTGAGTGGAAATGGGATGATATTAAGATGGACTTTGTCATGGGGTAATCAAAGACTCCTAGAAGAAATGATGCAATATGGGTCATTGTTGATCGTCTTACCAAGTTAGCTCATTTTCTTGCTACAAGTGAAGATTTACCACTTGAACATATGACAATACTATATATTAATGAAGTTGTAAGACTTCATGGAGTACCCATATTGATTGTTTCTGACCGTGATCCCCATTTTACATCAAGATTCTAGAAAATTCTTCAGAAGGCCTTGGATACTGAACTTCATTTGAGCACTGCCTACCACCCTCAAACTAATGGAAAATCAGAAAAGACTATTCAAACATTGGAATACATGTTTAGATCTTTCTCACTTGACTTTCAAGGCTTGTGGGATCAATATTTACCTCTGGTAGAATTTTCCTATAACAATAGTTTCCATTCAAGTATTCAGATGGCACTATATGAAGCATTATATGGAAAGAGATGTCTCACACCAACTTATTGGGATGAAGTTAGTGAAAGAAAACTCGTAGGCCCAGAACTTATTGAGGAAATAATGGAAAAGGTGAAGTTTATCCAAACCCACATCAAAGCAGCTCAAATTAGGAAAAAGAGCTATGCCGATAACCAAAGGAAAGATTTGGAATTTCAAGTAGGAGATCAAGTTTTCTTGAAGGTGTCTCCATGGAAGGGTGTTATACAATTCGGTAAGAAAGGAAAATTAAGTCCCAAGTACATCGGACCTTTCAAAATTATAGAATGAATTGGAGTTGTAGCTTATCATTTGGAAATGCCGCTAAGTCTCTCCAAATTCCATGATGTGTTCCACGCATCACTGTTGAGAAAATACATGCCAGACCCAACACATGTACTCACCTATGAATAAATAGAACTGGAACCTGATCTGTCTTATTGGGAAGATCTTATCAGAATTCTTGATACTATAGAATAAGTGTTCAAAAACCAGACAACTCGTCTGGTGAAAGTTCTATGGAGAAACCATAAGGTGAAAGATGCAATGCGGGAACCCGATGAACTTATGATGAAGAACCACCCGAATCTTTTTATGTAGTAATATTCTAGAAATTTCTAGGAAGAAATTATTTGGAGGTAAGAATGTAACACCCCAAGCTTCCATGGTACGTTTCCCTTTGAATAATGCAATAGGTTTCGTTGTACGCAACTTCGATATTCTAACACACCACGACCAATCAAACTAGCCGTTATGAATAGTAATACCCACTTTTTAAAATTTTATAATTTTTTTTTCAAAATGGACTTTATTTTTGGATTTGGAATATCAAAATTAGCTTAGGGTGAATTTTTGGTACTCTTATGAACACTTTCAATTTTTGATGAATAATGGAAAACACTAAATTTTAATTTAAAACAACCTTTTTAATAAAAATAATTTATAGTTTTAAATTATACATTTGAGTGGTTTCAAAGTATAATTAGATTATACTTTTATCATTTAATATAATTTAGGTCATTGGATGTAATTTCACATTTAAATTGGGCATAAACAAGTGTCAATCTTTTGATAGTTATTATTTCTTAAAAACACGCTTTTTTGTTTTGACAATGGGAATTAATTTTAAATTAATTTCTGCCACTTCTGTGTTTTGAATTTGAAAAAATGGATTCCATATTTGGAATAAGTAGGTCCAAATTGTGTAAATAGATATCTTTTATTGTTATACATTATGAATATTTACTTCAGTAAATATTTTATTTACCATGGTTAAAGGGTAAATCTGGTAAATAAGGGTAAACAAATATTATTATAATAATATTAAATTACCATAACATGTGTCCTATTCCTATTGGTTGATAAATTTCCAACCCTTGGAAACCTTGGGTCGATTTGTGGACCCCATAGATCCACTTGATAGTGATAATGACACTTTATATTAATTAATTTAAAGTAAAGACAAAATTGACATGAACATATATCTTTTAGTAAAATAATTTTTACAAGGGGTTATACAAGTTCTCTTTCCAAATATAAATGTGAATTTTAAATCTAAAAATATTTCCTACATGATTTAATTTTATTTATAATTTTTAGACATCAAATACATAAAATTATTGATCACACAATATTGATGTAGTGTTTACCTCATTTAAGAATGATTTAAATAAATGATATTATAAAAATTAAAAAAATATCCCAAACCTGTCCAATTATTGTTGAATAATTTTATTTATAACATGAGTCATCTTATCTTCGACTTTAATGTGTTTTGGACCTTTATAAACCAAAAATCATTATATAATAAAATAATATTATCAAATATTCCTAAAGAGCCCCTCCTCCCCCTTATAAAAAGCCCTAACCTCTAACCCATTTCTCACACCTCTCAAGCCCCTTGGATCATCCAAAATCTACCTAATTAAGCTCCCTACATCCCTCTATTCCTCTTATAAGCCTTAATTTAGGCATAAGGCACTTCAAGGAAGCCTTTTGGTTCAAACCAAAAGGAGTTACCCGATTTAAAGGTAACATCTCTTCTTAAGTTTTTTCTTTTATTTTACTTCTCCAACCCCCTAAACTCTCTTTATTACTTTATTTTATAACACCAGTATCCTCAATATACTAGGTTGTTGTTATGAGAATTATTTTAACTACACTTACACACACCTCCATCTAATAGGTATAGAACATAATGTTTCTCTGGACGACGAACTACTGCCTCACGAAACGATGATTGTTCAATCTTATACTACCACATCTTATGGTGCCCATTATGATGGAACTGTAATTATATATGAAATATATGATATTTATTTTATCTATAATCTTCTGTAATTATCTTTTATAGCATACCTTTATGCTTTTCATGTTGTATATATACAATAATTTCATTTGAGGAAGTGCGGACTACCGCCCCCTCAGAGTGATATGACTCGTTCATACTATACATGGAATGTATAAAGGATGGTGTTAATGAAATTAAATAACATATATATAAAATATTATATTATACTGGAATAATAATATACCTATTTATCATTTTGTCTTCTTTCCTTTAAAAAAAAATTAAATGGAAGTAGTGTTCATGCGTACGTACGAATTACCGTCTCCATGAACACGATGAGATTCATTCCCCATCGTAACAATTCAAGAATAATTTTCATTTGATTATTAAAAATTATATTTAAGAACATTATATCATTTTTTATATGAATCAAATACATCCTATCCATAATAAACATGACTTGCGTTAAAAAACATATAAAGGAAGACGAATCTGTTAACACCCGAAACAATGATACTACTAAAATATTATTAACAATGAAATATTAGAAGATCATATATGATATCATATTTATGTATGTGGTTATTTTATAATTTAATAACAATTATTTAACTATTATATATGAGGATAAAGTACCCTTGAACAAGGAAAAGTACAAGGTAATGGTTAATTTGACAATCTCTTCATTATCCGAGGTTGTTTATACGTGAGTATCTACTAGGACCTCTTTATCATCCACATCCGTGTTTCTTAAAAATGTATTTAAAAACATTTTTAATATTTCATAGACAATGGGTTAAAGTAATTTATTCCATTTTTTTAATTTTTATAAAAATTTTATAAATAAATCTTTCCATCATTTTCCAAACAAGGTCCTTTACAGCCTTTTCGACAAAATTAAGGAAATAATGTTTTTAACTTATACGAAGGGTGCAGTTATTCTCCACCATTATAATGCCTTTAAGGATTCCCTTAAATGGTTATAAAAATATTTTCAAAATAAATGTTTTCTTTTATAATTACAAGAATTTTAAATGATTTCCAAATAGAAAGAGATATTTCTCTCAAATAGTTTTGATTTCACCTATGTCAACAGCCTTTAATAGATTTTAGACTTGTTTGAAGTTGATTTATTATGATACAAATCTTCCATATTTTATTGAATGTTTTGTGATATTTTTGAATTTGGATGTGCTATTTATATACCATTCATGGTTTATGGTTAGTGTATTAACATTTTGTATGCTAGTTTTAATACGATTTTTTATGTTATGGTTCAACCTTTTCATATGAGGAATGAATTGGACTTAGTAAGTGACGGGTGGAGCCTGATATAACTCCTCAAAGCATCGGTAGGTCTCATGAGACAAACTAGTGTTTTGGAACAAGGCCTTGACAAAATCTTATTTGTAGTCTTGGTATGAGGCCTTGACTATATGGTTATGATGTCCGACATTATGCATTCTATCATTATGAAATTAGCTGTTGATATTACATGTGATTATTTGAATAGTATAATATCCATGTGAACAAGTAAATGGAATTATTTGATTTATCTTTTCTATATTATGCTGAAGTTTAAGGTTAAAATTCTTTAGTTTTAGTTTTATACATTTCCTTAAATGTTTATGCTTATTTATAAAGTTTCCTCTATATTGTTATCCTTATTGAGAATCTGAGCTCACCCCTTTCTATGTTTTATTTTTACAAAGATATGAAGAAGTATTTTATGGTTTACCTATAGGGATAGGATAAGGTATATAAGTGTGTTCAAAGGGGACAGAATGTTTTTGTTGTTTTTATCTCATGATGTAATGTAAAAATTATGTATGTATCTAGAAATTTCGTGCCTACTAAACTTGTAACGCCCAGAGATTTTATGAGAAGTATTCTTTTTAATTTATTTGATGTCTTGTGTTTTATGCTACACTAAGATTATATTTCACTACACGTAACCCTGACTTGGACTTCTTTACACGCAATCACGACCTTCCACGATAGCGTGTGTTGTATGCAATACTGAGTTTCACTAAACAACAATATTTTATTAAAATATTATATAAACTAGCTGTTATTAATAGTAATACCCACTTTTTGAAATTTTATAAATTTTATCTTTCAAAATGGAATTCATTTTTGGATTCATAATATCGAAATTAGCCTAGGGTGAAATTTTGGTATTTTTCTGAAAACTTTCAATTTTTGATGAATAGTGAAAACACTGAGTTATTGGTTAAAACTGACTTTTTATTTAAATAATAATTTATTTTATTTAAATTTATTTTAGGTCAAAATATATACTTAATACTTATATAAGTTCAATGTAATTAATTGGAATCATTTTATAATAATTTTAGATATATAAAAATTTTATTGAACTTTTCACCGTCTTTTACCCACCTCCTAGGAGCATTTTCAATTGTACATAAAACTTAATTTTACCACTTCTGTGAGTTGAATTTTGAAAATCCAAGAGATATGGTAAATATCTAGGAGTAAAATATGGTTCAATAAGATAAAAATAATTTTTGGTTAATAGTAACTTTTTACTTTTATTTACCATGATTAAAAGTAAATAGGGTAATTAAGGGTAAAAATGATATTATTATTACCCTAACACATGTCCTAATTCTATTGGATAAGTGTAATTTGACCAAAAAAAACCTTAGGAATAAACTATTACCCTTTAGGTCCACTTTTATTAGATTAGGACACTTATTATTATTTTATTTAAAGAAGAGTTAAAAGAGTTAAAATCAAAGTTTAATAACTAAAACATTTTTAAAATATGGTTATAAATAAGATAAATTCTACTATAAATATTCATTAGAAAGATAAAAATATTTCCTACATAATGGTATTTTATTTATAATTTTTAGACATTAAATAATGTAATTTATTTATGACACAATGATGATGCAGTAATTACCATATTAATGAAATATTAATATAATTGATGTTATAAATACCCAAATAAATGTAATTTGAGACTTTTTGTGAATTATAATAATTTTATAGGTTAATATGACATGTTAGTATTGATTTAATTAAAATTTTTAGAACTAATAATGATTCTATGATTTTCACAAAAATCAATTACCAAATAGGTTTAAAATTGACATAAAATAGTTTTTAAAACAAATATTATATTTCTAATTGTTATTATATTCCTAAAAATCTAAGGTTAGGAAAAATGACTTATATAAGGTTATATATATTAATAATGAACTACTTTGGATTTTTTTGTCTTGTTATGGTAATTTTATTAACCATATAGTGTAAGTAAACAAGAAGACACAATAAAAGTTAAATTATTTAACTTAGAGTTAAATCTAAATTATAAGGTTAAAATAGTAACCTAAACTTGTCCAAAACTTATTGGTTGAAAGTATTTCTACCCATCCCCACTTTAGATTCGAAATAAATCAATTAGGAGCTATTATAAACCGAATATGACTTTATTATAAAATAATATTTTATGTTTTTCCTAAGGTGCCCCTCTCCTCCCTTATAAAAGGGAACCTCCTCCCTCTTCTCTTTACACAATTTTGAGATTTCAAGCTTGGCCAAAACCTGACCAATTCCCTTATCAAATTCCCTATAAAAAATATATAGGTTCTATTCTCCTCAAAATACCAACTCTAGTGCCTTAAGAGGAAGCTTAAAAGAGGTGCGTCGGAGAAGATGTAATATCATCTACCAATTCTTTCAAGTTTCTTTCTTCTTCAACTTCTTCTTATTTAGTTGTTTAATTATAAATTAATAACATCAGTATCACTAATATACTAATATGTTATTTTAAATATGAAACAACCCCATTTCACCTTCTATCCATCCTACGGAAAATGAAATCACCGCGCGTGCGTACGTAAGGAATACCGTCTCCACGCCATGGTGTAATCTATTTTTCCACCATGACCTTACTTGGATGAGTATAATGGTGTAAAGAATAACTATATATGGTTATTATAACATCATACTAATTCTGAGATATTATATCATCCACTCCAATTCCATTCAATAATTATGGGAATGATATCATCGCTCATGCGTATGTACGGATTACTGTCTGCATGACGCGATGAGATTCATTCTCCATGTTAACCATTCAAGAATGATTATAAAGTATATATAATGGATAATAATAAAATATATGACATAATTAAGCTACTATATTTATGTATATATATATATATATGTCATCTACTTACTACCATTCAAGTCAATAAGGAAAGGAAAACAACGTTCATGCGTACGTACGACCTACCGTCTCCATGAACGGTGTATTTCATTTCCTTTATCTATCTATTATATATATATATATAATGAATATATATGATATATAAATCATGACACTACTGGAATTCTTTTTAATTGCGATGAACTATTTTTGATGGGATCCCGTCGCAAATAGGCTTTAGCGACGGGGTTCCGTCGCAAATAGCCCGTTGCAGAAAACGATGTTGCAAATACAATTATTTGCGATGGGCCCGTCGCAAAAACCTTTATTTTCTACGGGAATGTTTCTCGTCACAAATAAACTTCAAATTATTTGTATTATATACACATAAACTTTTTCTATGATGGTCCCGCCGCAAAAAATTATTTGCGACGAGATTACTTACCTGTCACAAATATGTTTTTAAAAATATTTAGTTAGACTATTTGCGATGGGGTCCCATCGCAAAAGGCCTCGTCGAAAATAATAAATTAATTTAAAAAAAATAAAATTTAATAATAGTATGATTGATGAAAAAATAATAATAATATTATTAAAACAATAAAAAAATTAAAAATATTAAAATTCTCAATATTCACAAAAAAAATATAAAAAAATAAAAAAATATTAAAAATTAAATTATGTAATATTGACACCAATATAAAAGACATAAAATGTAAATAATTCATATTATAATTTTAATTCAAATGTTTGTAACATAAAAAAATCACTGGGGGGGTTGTCTGGAGGAGGTGGAGGAGCTGAAGGAGATGGTGGATGAAACTCTATCCCTAAACTACGAGTCAGACAACGCATGTACTCCATCTGCTCCTGATGCTGCTGCTACCATCGACGGCTTTGCTCCTCGTAATGCTGCTCCTACTGCTACTACCGCCGACACATCTCTTCTTGCTGCTTCTGCAAAATCTCTGTACGCTCAGCCTGAGCTCGCAACTACTCCTGATACTTTGAAGCAGAAGATGATGCCTCTCCATGAGCTCCTCTCGAGCTGGACGCCGACATTGCAGCAGTACCATAATAAGTACCAGGAGTCAAATGAGAGTCGATTCCAACTACTCTGCCCTTCTCAAAGCCATACTGAGTCGCCTGCATCCATGCCGCCTCATCGAAATGGTGAGCACTGGTTTGCTCAGCCATCTCATCCTGACCCTCAGCCTGTGTCTGAGAGGTCACAGCCTCATATGACTCCTTCAATTCTAATTTAAAAATAAAATTGTCAAAATATTATATACTGTTAATTGTTAAACTGAAAAAATAATACTAACCACAATCTGACGCTGACGATCACCTATAATCTCTCCAGTGGCTAGATCACTGTACATCCTCCGATAAATGTCAAACTCTGTAATATCGGGATGCTCAAATGCCTACAGAAATATAAAATAAACTGTTTATATTTATAGTTATATAAAATATTTTAATAATATACTTACCAAATTCTCTTTATACGAACTGAATGTACGACTACCAACTCGATGCGTCACCTCCTGTCTCCCCCGGTTCTGTCGTCCCACTGATGATCTCCTCTAAAATCCACCACCCAACTAGTGTAAACATAATTCATCCCAAACGTGAGATGAAATGTACTATGGTCGGTGGGCTCTACACGACTCATCAAATTCTGTCACCCCTGCTTTCTTAATGGATGTCATTCTCAAATTGTGCAAAAACTGGCGGAAACAGTCATGCATAGAAACCTGTCATGTCGTGTGGATAGCATCGCGCATGCTATCATCGATAGGATTCCATAAACCCTACAAATAATTTATAATATCAAATTGTTAATAACATAAATTTCAAAATAAATATTATTTATTTACATACCAGCCAATGATGGAACATGTCACATCGCACATCAATGGGAATCTATTCCTATGTGATCCATGGTTGACAAAAATAATTGCACAATATTGCGCTCCCCTGTCCAATAGCTACTTGCTAAACTGTGAAAAAAGAATAAATAATCAAACAATTAGTATATATTTAAATAAATTAATGAAATCTAACTAAAATATACCGGTTTTTATACCTCCATGTGAGTGTATCGAAACCAAGATGTGGACGTTGCTCGAGGATAGGGTCAGGAATCATCAGTTGCGCAAGACTGTGCCCCCTCCGCGTACCTCCTGAACCACCAGTAGGATGAGGATCAGCTGATCCCACATCCTCATCATCCAAAGGTATCTCAGCCACCTGAAACTCATGAAATAAATCATCGTCCTTCTGAAACACAAAATGATTATTGTTAGCAGATAGTTGAAAATAACTATTATATATAGATATATATTAGTTATGATTATAACCATCATTTAATTATTTCAATATGAATCTTCATCATCTTCTCCATAGCTGTAAATGTTATTGTCTTCATCTTCCTTATCAGCATCATCAATATCCATTTGAATTTCAGTTTCATCATCTCTTGTCATTTCAAATTCATTTTTAACATCATTAACATCTTCATTTTCATCGATCCTCAATTTTGGGGTGTCATCGTTGATATTCACGTCTCTTTGTGAATCAGATGGATTTTGAGTAGTCTCTTGAAAAAATTCAATTCCTTCCACTTCAACGGAACCACATTCAGTTTGAGTAAATTGATTTTCCCAAGATTTCATTTTTATTATGCTCCACCAATCATTCAAGTCTCTTAAATTAGCACAATACTTTGCATAATAAATTTGATGTGCCTATTGAGCTTGTAAAAATGGTTCATTTACTGCAAGAAGACTTTTATATTTAATATCGACGATTCCATGAGTCGGATGAACATGCAAACCTCTTTCAGTATCCAACCACCGACATTTAAACATTGTTATGTAATTCTGTCGTAGATAACACATATCAATAATTTCATCCAAAATTCCATAAAAGTCAACTTCAGTTTCTCTGTGATGTGATCCTCTCAAGAAAAATCCACTATTCATTGTTTTTTTGATTCCCCATATGCAAGTGTATGAAATCGAAAACCATTCAACACATATACATTATAAGATTTAACCATTTTGGATGGTGGTTTACTCAGTATACACAGTCTTTTGTCAATTTTATCAGCATATTGAGAAACCTGAAATTTTTTAAAATAATTATCAATATAGTAAATAATAAACGGAATTGATATTAAACCATCAATAATTTATGTTACCAATTTTTTGAAACCAGTGAGAATTTTTTTTTTGTCTGCGTTCTTCAAGAGAAGTTGCTGTAATTTGTGGAAGTTGTTTCTTGACATGATGATCATATAAACTACAAATAAAATAAGTTTAAATACTATAACAAAATTATATAATAAGTGATAGAAGCATTTACAGGACAAATGATGTCATTTCTTCACAGTTGAGCAGAACGTATGTATGAGCTATGTGATGTTCATCATCTGAAAGCCATTATTCGTGAACTCCACTGAAACCAAGATTTGGTTGATTAAAAAATGTTAATTGATTTTCCATTTCATCATTAACATTACCATCGTTTCACCCCATGCGATTATGTTTTGAGGGATATTGAGATTCAAAATAAGGAGAGCAGAAAAAAGTAATTTCCTCTTGCAAATAAGCTTCAACAATTGAGCCTTCAACTGATGCTTTGTTAAGTATTTTTTTCTTCAATTTCTGTATGCATCTCTCAAATGGGTACATCCATCGAAGCTATATTGGACCTCCACATTTAGCTTCATGTGGAAAATGTAATATCAGATGTTCTATTGAGTCAAAGAAAGTCGGCGGAAAGATTTTTTCCAGTTTATATATAATTACAGCAACATCTTCTTCCGGTTTTCTTAGCGCATCATAGTCTGTAGTCACTGCATAGATGTCTCGAAAAAAATATGATATGTCTATTATCGAATCCCAAATCATAGAATTTAACAAACCTCTGAATCCAATCGGCACAAGTCTTTCCATTATAACATGACAATCATGACTTTTTAATCCAGTAATATAACCATTCTTAATGAATCTGACCAAATTGGAAGCATAGCCATATGTAAGTCTCAAATCTGCAATCTAATGACAAAATAATAAGCGACTCTCTTTGGACAGTGTATGAGCTGCTTTTGGCTTCATTAACCTCTGTGATCTGACATTTTCAAATAATTCAAGTTCTGGTCGCCTGCAAATTTGGGCAAGATCTAATTATGCCTTTACAGTATCTTTGGTCTTACCTGGTGTATCTAAAACTGTATGAAATAAATTATCAAAATAGTTATTCTCAATATGCATAACATCCAACATGTGGTGGACCAACAAATCTGACCAATACGGAAGATCCCAAAAAATGCTCCGTTTTATCCAGTTTTGTTCTTTCCCAAAGCCATGAATTTTTTGTTGGTTTACTATTGGTCCAAATGTGATGGAGGGTAATGAAAATACAACTGATTTTAACTCTATACCTGAGATCATATTTGGAGGTTCATCTCTTTCAATTATACCTTTTCTGAAATGAGATTTGTTCCTCCGAAAAGGATGATCGGTTGGAAGAAATCTACGTTGAAAATCAAAATAGCAAGGTTTTTTTCCATTGACCAGCATAAAGTCTTTGTTTTCTTTCATATAGTAAGGATATGATTTCAGACCATGTGTACTCCAACCAGATAACAAGCCATATTCCAGAAAGTCACTAATCATCCACATCAATACAGCTTTTAATTTGAAATTTTGTTTCGCAGCAACATCATATGTATTAACACCATCACTCCATAATCCATTTAACTCATCAATAAATGGTTTTAAATAAACATAAATATTCTTTTTCGGATGTCCTGGGATTAATAGAGTCAAAAAGATATAAGGATCCTTCATCAACATCCATGGAGGAAAATTGTACGGAGTTATAAAGACAGACCAACATGAATATTGACTACCATAAGAACCAAACGGACAAAAACCGTCAGTAGAAAGACCCAATCACACATTTCGGGCTTCTATAGAAAAAGACGGATGCAGATGATCAAAATTTTTCCATGAATCACCATCAGATGGATGATTCAAGCTTTTATCAGTTGAAATCTTAGTTTTGTGCCATGACATCATTGACGCTGTGTTCTGAGACATAAATAAACACTACAACCTGGGTGTAAGGGGAAATATCTCAACTGTTTTACTGGGATCGATCTAGACTTCCCTGGTTGAGCTTCTTTATATCTCGATTTTCCACATGTGGGACAAATATCCAATGACTCATTTTCACGAGAATATAAGATGCAATCATTTGGACATGCATGAATCTTCTAATAACTAAGGACCAAATTATAAATTAGCCTCTTGCTCTCATAATAATTTTCAGGCAACAAATTTCCTTCAGGTAACAGTGTTTTAACCAAAGAAAATATCAGATCAAAACAATTTTTTTACATTGCATTATCTGATTTAATAGCCATAAATTTTGCAACCACTTCTAATTTTCTTATCTTGCAACTAGGATATAATGCATCCTCAACAGACCTCAACAACTCATAAAATTGAGAGGGTGCCAACTCAGGATTTAAATCAATATCATCGCGAGTTTCTATTTGTTGCACAGATGGACCTGCAACATCTTGTACTAAATTTTGAAACTGTGATGGATCCAGAATCAAGTTATTAGAATCTTCTCTGGAACTGCGTTCACCATGTTGATACCAAAAAACATAATCTAGTTGAAAACCAAACCTAAAGAGATGTACCCCAACTTTATCAAATGTGTCAAACATTCTCAAAGCACATTTTTTACAAGGAAAACTAATTGTGCCTTCTGAAACATATTCTGGTTTTGTTGTTGCAAATGCTAAGAAAGCTTCAACACCCTCAATATAGACAGGATTTAAACTAGAACCATTTGGATTTCTGCGCTGATTTATCCAAGCTTGATCATCTAATAATGACTGATTTCGACTTCCTTGTACCATATTTTTCTACATAAATTATAAAATCATCACTTTTTTTGAATAGTTTTAAATTATAAAAACACTATCTGAAAAAGAAGATAAATAATTACAACTACTTAATAATTATCATTAATTAAGGGAAACACAATTTCCAGTGGATTGACGACTACTCTTTTGTCTGAAAAATCATTTAACTGCATCTTTCTCACACTTATTATTACTAATTTAGCAATACTTAGAAAAAGCAAAACTACTTGAATAATGAAAAGAAATTTGGTAATCATCATTGTGGAGATGATTACAAATTTTTCCTTCATTATCCAAGCAGATTTCGTTTACTAATTATTAGTAATAAAAAAAATAATATTATCAATATTTACGAAAAAACAATATTAATATTATTTAAATAATAAAAAATTTATAAAATATTAAAATTACCAATATTCACAACAGACTTTATTCTATTCTTAACATGTTCAAATATCAAAGGGTCGTCAATTCTCAAGTCATACGTAATAAAAAGTTTGTGTCTGTCATGTCCAATGTAAAATCTATAATTGTACTTGCATGATTGATCACCTCGCAAGTAGTGTTGCAATAGGAAGACCAAAGTAATGACATTCTCGTCTCTAAGAATAATCTCAAATGACACTTTACATAGATCATTCTTCCTTAAAAATTTGAGGGGATATCATTATTTTTCCCTTAAATTTTCAAGGAAGAATGGTCTATGTAAAGGTTCATGTGAGATAATTCTTATAGATAAGAAAGACATGACTTTATTTGTCTGAATGCAACACTAATTACAAGGTGATCAACCATGCAATGACAATTATAGAGTTTACATTGGACATGACAGACACAAAATTTTTATTGCGCATGACCTGACAATTGGCGACTCTTTGAGATTTAAACATGTTAAGAATAGAGCAAAGTCTATTGCGAATATTGATAATTTTAATATTTTATAAATTTTTATTATTTTAATAATATTAATATTGTTTTTTCTTAAATATTAATAATATAATTTTTTTATTTCTAACTATTGCTAACTATTCCTAACGTTTGCTAACTGTTCCTAACTATTCCTAACTGTTCCTAACTGTTACTAAGTCTTACTAATTATTCCTAAGTATTACTAAGTCTTACTAAGTATTCTTAAGTATTCCTAAGTCTTACTAAGTATTCCTAAGTTTTACTAAGTATTCCTAATTATTCCTAATTATTCCTAATTATTATTAATTTTTCCTAATCATTCCTAATTATTCCTAATCATTCCTAATCATTCTTAATTATTCCCAATTTTTCCTAATTATTCCTAATTATTCCTAATTATTCCTAATTATTACTAATGATTCTAATTATTACTAATTATTCTAATTATTACTAATTATTCTAATTATTACTAATTATTCTAATTATTACTAATTATTCTAATCATTCCTAATTATTCCAAATTAGTCCTAATTATTCCTAATTAGTCCGAATTATTACTAATTATTACTAATTATTACTAATTATATCAAATTATTGCTAATTATATCGAATTATTCCTAATTATATCGAATTATATCAAATTATTGCTAATTATACCGAATTATTCCGAATTATATCGAATTATTGTGAATTATTCCTAATTATATCGAGTTATTGCTAATTATTGCTAATTATTGCTAATTATTACTAATTATTCTAATTATTACTAATTATTCTAATTATTACTAATTTTTCTAATTATTCCTAATTATTCCTAATTAGTCCTAATTATTTCTAATTAGTCCAAATTATTACTAATTATTACTAATTATATCAAATTATTGCTAATTATATCGAATTATTCCTAATTATATCGAATTATATCGAATTATTGCTAATTATACCGAATTATTCCTAATTATATTGAATTATTGTGAATTATTCCTAATTATATCAAATTATTGCTAATAATTGCTAATAATTGCTAACAATTGCTAATTATTTCTAATTATTCTTAATTATTGCTAATTATTCCTAATTATTACTAATTATTCCTAATTATTCTAAATTATTCCTAATTATTCCAAATTATTCCTAATTATTCCTAATTATTGCAAATTATTGCAAATTATTGCAAATTATTGCAAATTATTGCAAATTATTGCAAATTATTGAAAATTATTCCTAATTATTGCAAATTATTTCAAATTATTGCAAATTATTCCTAATTATTCCTAATTATTGCTAATTATTCCTAATTATTCCTAATTATTCATAATTATTCCTAATTATTCCTAATTATTCCTAATTATTCCTAATTATTCCTAATTATTCCTAATTATTCCTAATTATTCCTAATTATTCCTAATTATTCCTAATTATTCCTAATTGTTCGTAATTATTCCTAATTGTTTCTAATTATTACTAATTATTACTAATTATTACCAATTATTACTAATTATTACTAATTATTACTAATTATTACTAATTATTACTAATTATTACTAATTATTACTAATTATTATTAATTATTACTAATTGTTACTACTTATTACTAATTATTACTAATTATTACTAATTATTACTAATTATTACTAATTATTCCTAATTATTCCTAATTATTCCTAATTATTCCTAATTATTCCTAATTATTCCTAATTATTCCTAATTATTCCTAATTATTTCTAATTATTCCTAATTATTACTAATTATTCTAATTATTACTAATTATTCTAATTATTACTAATTATTCTAATTATTACTAATTATTCTAATTATTCCTAATTATTCCTAATTAGTCCGAATTATTACTAATTATTACTAATTATTACTAATTATATCAAATTATTGCTAATTATATCGAATTATTCCTAATTATATCGAATTATATCGAATTATTGCTAATTATTGCGAATTATTCCTAATTATATCGAATTATTGCGAATTATTCCTAATTATATCGAATTATTGCTAATTATTGCTAATTATTGCTTATTATTGCTAATTATTGCTAATTATTGCTAATTATTCATAATTATTTTTAATTATTGCTAATTATTCCTAATTATTGCTAATTATTCATAATTATTCCAAATTATTCCAAATTATTTCTAAGTATTCCTAATTATGGCAAATTATTGCAAATTATTGCAAATTATTTCTAATTATTGCAAATTATTGCAAATTATTGAAATTATTCCTAATTATTGCAAATTATTCCTAATTATTCCTAATTATTCCTAATTATTCCTAATTATTCCCAATTATTCCTAATTATTCCTAACGATTACTAATTATTACTAATTATTACTAATTATTACTAATTATTACTAATTATTACTAATTATTACTAATTATTACTAATTATTACTAATTATTCCCAATTATTCATTATTATTCCTAATTATTCTTCATTATTCCTAATTATTCCCAATTATTCCTAATTAATCCTAATTAATCCAAATTAATCCTAATTAATCCTAATTATTCCTAATTATTCCTAATTATTCCGAGTTATTCGTAATTATTCCTAATTATTCCCAATTATTCCTAATTATGCGTAATTATTCCTAATTATTCCTAATTATTCCTAATTATTTATAATTATTCGTAATTATTCCTAATTATTACTAATTATTCCTAATTATTACTAATTATTCCTAATTATAACTAATTATAACTATTTATTGCTAATTATTCCTAATTATTGCTAATTATAGCTATTTATTCCTAATTATATCTATTTATTCCTGATTATATCTATTTATTCCTAATTATATCTATTTATTCGTAATTATATCTAATTATTCCTAATTATTACTAATTATTCCTAATTATTACTAATTATTCCTCATTATTACTAATTATTACTACTTATTACTAATTATTCCTAATTATTAACTAATTATTCCTAATCTTTTACTAATTATTACTAAATATTCCTAATTATTCCTAATTATATCTAATTATATCTATTTTTTACTAATTATTCCTAATTATAACTATTTATTGCTAATTAAATCTATTTATTCCTAATTATATCTAATTAATATTAATTATAACTAGTTATTTATAATTATTACTAACAATATCAATTTCTTAGTAAAACTAAATATAATTAAAAATCAATTGAAATCTAATTAAATTAGAACTCATAAACAACAATTAAAATTAACATAAAAAAATAAAAAAAATATAAAAATATTGTTGGGCAAAAATCCCTCAAGGTAACGTTGCAGTATTTTTGGGTTGATTGTGTTTGTTGACAATGTAGGTTTCCATGGAGAATTGTCGAGGTCCAAAGAAGTTGTTGACAATCCATGTTGACAAAGAACGATGACAAAGGAAAGGACGATCTGGAGGCGGTACAAAAGAGCAGTACAAGGTGGCACCGTTTCCCAGTGTTTGCCAAATTTTTGGGGTCCAAAATCTGGGAGTTTGGCGAGCATCGTGAAAAGTGGATTTCCATGAAGATCATAATTTAATATGGCAAATGCATGAATTTCGCGAAGACAGGATGCATGGTTTGGAAATCGCGAAGACCAGAAGAATGGAGGCGGTGAGTCTTCGCGATTACGACAAGCTTCGCGAACGGCAGAGGATGAAGCGCATCACGGCGGTGAAGGGCTTTGCAAGGGAGCTTCGCGGCGATGAAGGTCATTGGGAGGGAGCTTCGCGGAGAAGGCGCAAAGGAGTTGACGGGATGCTCCGTGATTACGACAAGCTCCGCGAACGGAAAATTGCCATGGTGCTTCGCGATTTGGACAGAATTCCGGCGGAGACTTCGGAGCTTCGCGATTTGAGATGACGTGGCGTTGACTTTGCGCGGAAAGTTCAAGGGTCGGTGGAATCGCCTATAAATAGAGACCGACCCCCTCAAGAGAAGGAGAGAGAATTTTCAGAGAAGATCATTTGCTCTCGATTTGCGAAGGTGGTTCGCGGAGCCAGTGCGCTTCGCGAAAGAGGAGCTTCACGGTGGATATTGTAGCTCCGCGAAACCTGCGAGCTCCGCGTTGGCTTAGTAAGCTTCGCGAGGGACGTTGGTTTGCGACGGTTTGAGCTTCGCAAAAGTGCTTCACGAAAGTGCTTCGCGAAAAGGCAAGAGCTTCGCGAAGGCTTGTTTGAGCTTCGCGAAATTGGGAGCTTCGCGAAGTAGGGTGCTTTGCGAAGGTGTTTCCAAAAGGAATTGACCAGTGTTCAGAGGCAAAGAGGTATTCATCAGTGGATGAAAGTTGGACTTCAATAGAGCATCTATCAACAGTTGAAGATGCATTATTTCATGCAAATGAAGAGACCTACAGGTCTATAAACTGTGAGTGAATCCCTTCACAGAGCAGTGAGCTTAGGAAGAGGAAGAAGGTGATCCTCTCCACCGGCAGTGAGCCAGAGAGAGAGAAACAGGGAGTGACCCTTGGGAAAGTAGTGAGCTGACCCTAAACTTTGTAAAGGCAGTGAGTCTAGGCATAGAAGTGATCTAGCCCGAACATTGTAATCCACAACTAGTGAAGTTTAGTGGAATTGGTACGACCGGCAACTTGTCGGCGTATGCTCCTTGGACGTAGCCCTTTGCGGTGAACCAAGTAAAATTGGTGTGTCCTGTGCATGCTTTACTTTCTGTTTACTTTGTGCAACAGGAAAGAGAGAGAAGAGTGTTTTTCTTAACAGCGAAACAAGATCAGAACGGGCGTTAATTTTAAATTAGTCATACTCTGATTCACCCCCCCTCTCAGGGTATTCAACCTTGTGGACCTAACAAATATATATATAAATATCTTAAACTTTGATATTCTCAAGATATTGACGCCCTCTGATTTCTCTTGTATAAAAAAACTTCAACTAAAGGAAAATTTCTCTTTGAAACTGAAGAATGAAGAGAGAGAGATAAAACAAGATTTGAATGATTTGAAAAAAAAAACGGATGGAGATATATAGAGGTTAGATTATTTGCGACAAGATTATTTGTGATGGAAAGCCCGTCGCAAATGGTGGTATTTGCGACGGGTCCCGTCGCAAAAAGTTATTGACCACCGCTGGGTATTTGTGATGGGACCCGTCGCAAATAACCCTGCGCGGTTTGGCGCGCAAGCCGCCCCATACTATTTGCAATGAGAGACATCTCCCCCGTCACAAATAGTTTTCGCGCGGTTTGGGGCGCAAGCCGCGCCAAACTATTTGCGATGGGAGACGAAATCCCGTCGCAAATAGAGATTTTTCCCGTAGTGTGATTTAAATTCTGAAAGTAAGTAAATCATGATATAAGTAATAATAATATCAAGAACAACAAGTCCAAACACGTAGGATAAATAAAACGAGTATACCCAAAACACTGCTTTAACATGGAATTTACAAAAGAACGGGTAATATAAAGTCATAAGTGAACCATATATGATATCATATCAATGAATATGATTCTGTAATAAGTCAATGACATTATTTAAATCATTATACAGGAGGTTCGAATACATACGAAGCATATTAGACCAAAGGTAAGGGATAACTATTCCAATCTCATTCTTATCCGAGATTGTTTATTCGTAAGTATTTACTAGTGTTATATTTTTCATCCATGTCCATAAAAATGTTTTTCATAAAGTGTTTAATATTTTTCCATGTATATTTAAAGTCATGTTTACCCCTATCTGACTTTTACTTTGTGTTATGGAAGGAATCTTTCTATTGTTTACCATACGTGGTACTTTTTGAATTTTCTATTAAAAGTACGAGGAGAATGTTTTTTTAACTTATACAGCATGAAATTTTTTTTACGGTTTTATAACACCTTATTTTCATGAAGCTTACTCTATAAGATTTCATGACTATTTTCAACAAAATCCTTTTTCTTTTAAAATTGCATGGCATTTTGTGAAAAGAAAATGATTTTGAAGAAGAAAGGATATTTTCCTCAATAATTCTTTCCAAGTGTTTTATCAAAACCATTTTCCATAAAATATGACATTATTTCATATGTGTATGTTTCAAGTATAATATCTCTATGATTTACATGGTTTCACTTTTCTTATGATGAAATGATATCCATTTGTTTTAAATGGATTATGTTATGATGGGATGATGTTTATGAAACCCATTTTTATTCTTTGGGTTATGATAAATGATGAATGATTTATGTTTATATTGTGGCACAAGTAAGAATGATTTCATTATGAGATGGGTGGGACCTATATCTCCCTCCAATTCATTGGGTAAAGATTTATATCTCATGAGATATACATGACTGGAACAATAAGTTAATCCAGTTCAGTGATACAAGACTGGTACGAGGAGTGAACTCGATTCAGAAAGGGACTTTGTCCACTAAGATGGTCTTGACAACAATACCTTGACTACTATGGAAATCATATCAAGTGCTTAATGATTTTCCATAGTTACATGTTTTATTCTCATGCTATATTATCATGATTGATGTTCCTTTATGATATATGCCTTACATACTTCCAAGATTTATGTCTTTGCTCAAGATTTTGATGTTTAGATTTTATGTTCCTGTTTTTGCATTCAAATGTTTATGGATTGTTTTATGTTCCATATTTTTACCCTTACTGAGCATTTGAGCTCACCCTTTTTATGTTTTCTTTTCCCCAAGATATAAAGAAAGGTTTTAGGTTAAAAAAAGGAAGATCTTTATTGGAGATGTTGAAGATCTTTCACCAAGATTAGAAGATTATATTCTGAGTTTCCAAAGACACTAAACTATTATGGTCCTTTGGTGTCTGTTTTTGTTACGTATTTGTTATTCCTCAAAAGTAATGTAATTTCCATGTACATCAAGTTTGGGGTCTCTACAGTTGGTATCAGAGGTGGTACCCAGTCTTAAGTGCGATGCACTACCTGGGTTGAGATGTAGGGCCCTCAACGAGGGCATTGTGCTCTAAAGGGGGGTGATTGTAACATACACAAATGATAAAGGGTTAAATGACTAAATTATATGACTCATGTCAACAAGGTTCACCTTCCATCCAAGTCATTTCCACCTAGACCATCTTAGTGGACAAAAGTCCCTTTCTGAATCGAGTTCACTCCTCGTTCCGGTCCTGTAACACTGAACCAGATTAACTTACCGTTCAATCCATGTCTATCTCATGAGATATAAATCCTTTCCCAATGCATTGGAGGGAGATATAGGTCCCACCCATCTCATAATGAAATCATTCTTACTTGTGGCACAACAAAACATAAATCATTTATCATAACCCAAAGAATAAAAATGGGTTTCATAAACAACATCCCATCATAACATAATCCATATAAAACAAATGGATATAATTTAATCATAAGAAAAGTGAAACTATGTAAATCATGGAGGTATTATACTTGAAACATACACATATGAAATAATGTTATCTTAGATGGAAAATGGATTTGATAAAACACATGAAAATAATTCATGAGGAAAATATCCTTTCTTCTTAAATATCATTTTCTTTTCACAAAATTCCCCACAATTTTAAAATAAAAGGATTTTACTGAAAATAACCATGAAATCTTATAGAGTAAACTTCATGAAAATAAGGCGTTATGAAACCGTAAAAATCCGTTCATGCTGTATAAGTTAAAAAACATTCTTCTCGTACTTTTGCTAGAAAAGTCAAAAAGTACCTCGTATGGTAAAAAATGATTCCTTACATATCATGTAGTAAAAGTCAAAAATGGGTAAAAAGTACTTTAAACATATATGAAACCATCTTTAGAAAATATGGACATGGATGAAAAATATAACCCCAGTAAATACTTATGAATAAACAATCTCGGATAAAAACAAGATTATAAAAGTTATCCCTTACCTTAGGTTCGATATGCTTCGTACATATCCAAACCTACTGTATAATGATTTAAATAATGTCATTGACTTATTAAAGAATCATATTCATTGTTATGATATCATATATGGTTCACTTATGACTTTATATTACCCGTTATTTTCTAAATTCCATGTTAAAGTAGCGTTTTGGGTAAAATCGTTTTATTTATCATACGTGTTTGGACTTGTTGTTATTTATATTATTATTAATTATATCATGATTTACTTACTTCCATAATGTAAATCATGATTTATATATCATATATATTCAGTATATAGATATATAATAGATAAATAAATGAAATGAAATACACCGTTCATGGAGACGGTAGGCCGTGCGTACGCATGAACACTGTTTTCCTTTCCTTATTGACTTGAATGGAAGTAATTAGATGATATATATATATATACATAAATCCAGTAGCTTTATCATGTCATATATTTCATTATTATTCATTATATAAACTTTATTATCATTCGTGAATGGATAACATGGAGAATGAATCTCATCGCGTCATGGAGACGGTAATCCGTACGTATGCACGAGCGATGATACCATTCCCATAATTATTGAATTGAATTGGATTGGATGATATAATATCTCAGAATCAGTAAAATTTTATAATAACTATATATAGTTATTATTTACACCATTATACCAATCCAAGTAAGGTGGTGGTGGAAAAACAGATTACAGCATGGCGTGGAGACGGTATTCCGTACGTACTCACGCGCGGTGATTTATTTTTCCGTAGGATGGATAGAAGGTGAAATGAGGTCATTTAATATTTATAATAACATATCAGTATATTATTGATACTGATGTTATTACTTTATAATGAAACAACTAAAGAAGAATAATTTAAAGAAGAAAGAAAACTTGAAAGAATTGGTAGAAGAGATTACCTCTTCTTCGACACACCTCTTTTTAGCTTCCTTTTAAGGAACTAGAGTTGGTCTTTTGAGGAGACAATAACCTCTATAATGTTTTTAGGGAAGTTTATAAGGGAAATTGGTAGGGGTTTTATGAGCTTGAAAGCTCAAAATTGTGTAAAGAGAAGAGGGAGGAGGTGCCCTTTTATAAGGGAGGAGAGGGGCACCTTAGGAAAAAATTAAAATATTATTTTATAATAAAGTCATATTCGGTTTATAATAGCTTCAAATTGATTTATTTCAAATATAAAGTGGGTATGGGTCCAAATCCTCTCAACCAATATGTTTTAGACAAGTTTAGGTTACTATTTTAAACTTATCATTTAGATTTAACTCTAAATTAAATAATTTAACTTTTACCGTGTCTTCTTTTTTTCTTACACTATATGGTTAATAAACTTAATATAAAAAGCCAAAAGAACCCCAAGTGGTTCATTATTAATATATATAACCTTATCTATGTCATTTGGCCAAACCATATATTTTTATAAATAGAATAAAAATTAATAATATAATATTTGTTTTAAAAACTATTTTATGTCAAGTTTGACACTATTTGGTAATTGGTATTTGTGAAAATTATAACAGAATTATTAGTTCGAAAAAAATTAATGAAATCAATAATAACATGTCATATTAACTTATAAAATTAGTGTAATTAATAAAAAGTCTCAAATTACATTTATTTGTGAATTTATAACATCAATTAGATTAATATTTCATTAATAAGGTAATCACTGCATCATCATTGTGTCATAAAAAAAATAAATTATTTAATGTCTAAAAATTATAAATAAAATACAATTATGTAGGTAATCGTTTTATATTTCTAATAAATATTTATAGTTTAATTTATATTATGTATATCTCTATATTAAAAATGTTTTAGTTATTAAACATTGATTTTAACTCTTTTAACTCTTCTTTAAAAAAAATAATAACAAGTGTCCTAATCTAATCCAAGGGGACCTAAAGGGCAATATTTTATTCCTAAGTTTTTTTTGGTCGAATTACACTTATCCAATATAATTAGGACATGTGTTGGGGTAATAATAATATCATTGTTACCCTTAATTACCCTATTTACTTTTAACCGTGGTAAATAAAATTAAAAAGTTACTATTCAACAAAAATTATTTTTATCTTATTGAACCACATTTTACTACTTAATATTAACCATGTCTCTAATATTTTTGAAATTAAACTCACATAAGTAGTAAAATTAAGTTTTATGTACAATTGCAAATGCTCCTAGGAGGTGGGTAAAAGACGGTGAAAAGTTCAATAAAATTTTTATATATCTAAAATTATTATAAAATGACTCCAATGAATTACATTGAACTTATATAAGTATTATGTATCTATTTTGACTTAAAATAAATTTAAACAAAATAAATGATTATTTAAATAAAAAGTCGGTTTTAACCAATAACTTAGTGTTTTCACTATTCATCAAAAATTGAAAGTTTTCAGAAAAATACCAAAATGTCACCCTAGGATAATTTCGATATTCCGAATCCAAAAATGAAGTCCATTTTGAAAGATAAAATTTATAAAATTTCAAAAATTGGATATTACTATTCATAGCGGCTAGTTTATATAATATTTTAATAACATATCGTTGTTTAGTGAAACTCGGTATTGCGTACAACACACACTATCGTGGAAGGTCGCGATTGCGTGTAAAGCAAGCCAAGTCAGGGTTGCATGTAGTGAAATATTCCTTTATTGTTGTGTGTAATAGAATCCAACCATATTTCATTTATACATTGAATATATATATACACACTCAATGTTGTGTAGAATAATTCTATCAAACGAACTTGAAATTTTGTGTAACACGATTCAAGAATAGTGTTGCATATACTGCAAGCTAATATGGTGTTGCATATAGCGCAAGATAATCTTGGTATAACATACAACACAAGACATCAAATAAATTAAAAAAGAATACTTCTCATAAAATCTCGGGGTGTTACATTCTACCCCCCTTAAAATGGATTTCGACCTTGAAATTCATCGGGGTTATAAATGGTTTACTACTTGAAAGTTTCTTCAATTGAAACCCACATCGTAAAAAGGACTACCAAAACTTAACTTTGAAAACTAAATTATGAAACGTAATGGTTAGCCAAATTAACTAATCTTTGGGTTTCCACATAGGAGAACATCGGTGAAAATATGTATATGGAAGAGAAATGTAACCATCAAGTTCTGATAGAGAGTAGTAGAGAACATGGCTATGAAAAAGCCAACAATCACAAAGCCATAAATTTGTTATGATCTGAGGTACCATCAGATTCATCATATATGAGGGCAATAGGACAACATTTTTGGTTTTCAAGATCATTTCCCTAAAGTTGAAAAATTAATACTATCTGATGTCCAACATAATCTAGTCCAATCTTTAGGCTTATTCAAAATACATCTGTCTAATCTCATAGTGTAATTGTTTTCTTTAAACTATGAGATAGGACAAATGTATTTTGGATAAGTCTAAATACTGGAATGGATTATGTCGGACATCAGATAGTATTGTTTAAAGTTAAAACTTTTTTGATATTATTTCTGTAATGTTATAATAGTGAAGTTTTAGAATAAAAGACAACATGCAGGACGGGAGACAACCCGTCGCGTCGGACAAGGTTGCGGGAATTGAACCCACAACAGAAGTGCGATAGGCCTTTATCACCTAAGTCTTCCTACAGGAAGTCCCTGGTTAGTAGAAACTAGTTTTATTTTATTATGCGGTATGATAGATGAAGTAAACGTCCATTTTTGGAATCATATACGATTAACCTCACCATGGATGGACTTATGTATATTTTATAACTTTTGTTAACCTTTTGATTGAGATAGATGGAATGAACCATCATTCTATCACACGATCTACTGAAACTTCAATAATGACAAATTCAACTTCATTTCTTTAAGAGATGATGTGGGAATTGTTCAAGGCACAAACAACAGTGAGATTGTACCAAAATCAAGTAAGTATTTATTTTAATTATTATTCAAATTTAGGGAAATGATATTGAAAACAAAAAATGTTTTCCTAATGTCCTCATATCTGATGAATCAGATGGTACCTTGGATCATCACAAATTTATGTCTTTTTGATTGTTGGCTTTCTCATAGCCATGTTCTCTGCCACTCTCCATCAGAACTCGATGGTTAGATTTCTCTTCCAAATACATATTTTCACCTATGTTCTCCTATGTGGAAACCCAATGATTAGTTAATTTGGGTAACCGTTATGTTTCATAATTTAGTTTTCAAAGTTAAGTTTTGGTAGTCCTTTATATGATGTGGGTTTCTATTAAAGAAACTTTCAAGTAGTAAACCATTTATAACCCCGAAGAATTTTGAGGGCGAAATTCATTTTAAGGGGGTAGAATGTAACACCCTGAGATTTTATGAGAAGAATTATTTTTAATTTATTTGATGTCTTATGTTGTATGCTACACTAATATTATCTTGCACTACACACAACCCTGACTTGGCTTGCTTTACACGCAATCACGACTGTCCACGATAGCGTGTGTTGTACGCAATACCGAGTTTCACTAAACAACGATATGTTATTAAAATATTATATAAACTAGCTGTTATGAATAGTAATACCCACTTTTTGAAATTTTATAAATTTTATCTTTTAAAATGGACTTCATTTTTGGATTCGGAATATCGAAATTAGCCTAGGGTGAAATTTTGGTATTTTTCTGAAAACATTCAATTTTTGATGAATAGTGAAAACACTAAGTCATTGGTTAAAACCGACTTTTTATTTAAATAATAATTTATTTTATTTAAATTTATTTTAGTTTAGAATAGATACTTAATACTTATATAAGTTCAATGTAATCCATTGGAGTCATTTTATAATAATTTTAGATATATAAAAATTTTATTGAATTTTTCACCATCTTTTACCCACCTCCTAGGAGCATTTGAAATTGTACATAAAACTTAATTTTACAGATTCTGTGAGTTGAATTTCGAAAATCCAAGAGACACTATTAATATTGAGGAGTAAAATGTGGTTCAATAAGATATTTTTTTGGGTGAATAGTAACTTTTTACTTTTATTTACCACTATTAAAAGTAAATAGGGTAATTAAGGGTAAAAATGATATTATTATTACCCTAACACATGTCTTAATTATATTGGATAAGTGTAATTTGACCAAAAACAACCTTAGGAATAAAATATTACCCTTTAGGTCCACTTGGATTAGATTTGGACACTTATGATTATTTTATTTAAAGAAGAGTTAAAAGAGTTAAAATCAAAGTTTAATAACTAATTTTTTTAATATATGGTTATACATAAGATAAATTAGATTATAATTATTCATTATAAAGATAAACATATTTCCTACATAATGGTATTTTATTTATAATTTTTAGACATTAAATAATTTAATTTATTTTTGACACAATGATGATGCAGTAATTACCTTATTAATGAAATATTAATATAATTGATGTTATAAATACCCAAATA
This sequence comes from Viscum album, assembly GCA_963277665.1. Classification (NCBI taxonomy): domain Eukaryota; kingdom Viridiplantae; phylum Streptophyta; class Magnoliopsida; order Santalales; family Viscaceae; genus Viscum; species Viscum album. The sequence continues at coordinate 1,070,014,622 of OY728139.1, read as the reverse complement.
AATGTAATTTGAGTCTTTTTGTAAATTAAACTAATTTTATAGGTTAATATGACATGTTAGTATTTATTTAATTAACTTTTTTAGAACTAATCATGCTTTTATGACTTTCACAAAAATTAATTACCAAATAGTTTTAAAATTGACATAAATTAGTTTTTAAAACAAATATTATATTATTAATTGTAATTATATTCATAAAAATATAAGGTTCTGCAAAATGACTTAGATAAGGTTATATATATTAATAATGAATCCCTTGGTGTTCTTTTGGCTTGTTATAGTAAGTTTATTAACCATATAGTGTAATAAAACAAGAAGACATGGTAAAAGTTAGATTATTTAACTTAGAGTTAAATCTAAATGATAAGGTTAAAATAGTAACCTAAACTTGTCTAAAACCTATTGTTCGAGAGTATTTATACCCATACACACTTTATCTTATAACTAAATCAATTTGGAGCTATTATAAACCAAATATGACTTTATTATAAAATAATATTTTATGTTTTTCCTAAGGTTCCCATCTCCTCCCTTATAAAAGGGCACCTCCTCCCTCTTCTCTTTACAAAATTTTGAGCTTTCAAGCTCGGCTAAACCCTAAAAAATTCCCTTATAAACTTCCCTAGAAACATTATATAGGTTATGGTCTCCTAAAAAGACCAACTCTAGTGCCTTGAGAGGAAGCTTAAAAGATGTACGTCGAAGTAGAGGTAATATCTTCTACCGATTCTTTCAAGTTTATTTCTTCTTCAAATTATTATTCTTTAGTTGTTTCATTAAAAAGTAATAACATCATTATCACTAATATACTGATATGTTTTTATAAATATTAAACAACCCCATTTCACCTTCTATCCATCCTATGGAAAATGAAATCACCGCGCATGCGTACGTACGGAATACCGTCTCCACGCCGTGGTGTAATCAGTTATTCCACCACCACCTTACTTGGATGGGTATAATGGTGTAAAGAATAAATATATATGGTTATTATAACATCATACTGATTCTGAGATATTATATCATCCACTCCAATTACATTCAATAATTATGGGAACAATATCATCGCTCGTGCGTACGTACGGATTACCGTCTCCACGACGCGATGAGATTCATTCTCCAAGTTAACCATTCAAGAATGATTATAAAGTATATATAATGAATAATAATAAAATATATGAGATAATTAAGCTACTTTACTTATTTATATATATATATTTCATCTACTTACTTCCATTCAAGTCAATAAGGAAAGGAAAACAGCGTTCATGCGTACGTACGGCCTACCGTCTCCATGAACGGTGTATTTCATTTCATTTATCTATCTATTATATATATGTATATACTGAATATATATGATATATAAATCATGATTTACATTATTGAAGTAATTAAATCATGATATAAGTAATAATAATATCCATAACAACAAGTCCAAACACGTACGATAAATAAAACGATTTTACCCAAAACGCTGCTTTAACATGGAATTTACAAAAGAACGTGTAATATAATGTCATAAGTGAACCATATATGATATCATAACAATTAATATGATTCTGTAATAATTCAATGACATTATTTAAATCATTATACAAGAGGTTTGGATACGTACGAAGCATATCAGACCTAAGGTAAGGGATAACTATTCCAATCTCATTCTTATCCGAGATTGTTTATTCGTAAGTATTTACTAGGGTTATATTTTTCATCCATGTCCATAAAAATGTTTTTCATAAAGTGTTTAATATTCTTCCGTGTATGTTTAAAGTCATTTTTACCCCTCTTTGACTTTTACTTTGTGTTATGGAAGTAATCTTTCTTTTGTTTACCATATGTGGTACTTTTTGAATTTTCTGTTAAAAGTATGAGGAGAATGTTTTTTTAACTTATATGGAATGAACGTATTTTTAAGGTTTTATAATGCCTTATTTTCATGAATATTACTCTACAATATTTCATAAATATTTTCAACAAAATCATTTTCTTTTAAAATTGCATGTCATTTTGTGAAAAGAAAATGATTTTGAAGAAGAAAGGGTATTTTCCTCAAGAATTATTTTCAAGTGTTTTATCAAAACCATTTTCCATCTAAGATGAAAATATTTCATATGTGTATGTTTCAAGTAAAATATCTCTATGATTTACATGGTTTCACTTTTCTTATGATGAAATGATATCCATTTGTTTTATATGGATTATGTTATGATGGGATGATGTTTATGAAACCCATTTTTATTATTTGGGTTCTGATGAATGATGAATGATTTATGTTTATGTTGTGGAAAAAGTAAGAATGATTTCATTATGATATGGGTGGTACCTATATCTCCCTCCAATTCATTTGTAAAGATTTATATCTCATGAGATAGACATGGATGGAACAGTAAGTTAATCCGGTTCAGTGATACATGACTGGTACGAGGAGTGAACTCGATTCAGAAAGGGACTTTGTTCACTAAGATGGTCTTGGAAGCAATTCCTTGGCTACTATGGAAATCATATCAAGTGATTAATGGTTTTACACAGTTACATGTTTTATTCCCATGCTATTTTATCATGATTGATGTTCCTTTATGATATATGCCTTACATGCTTCCAAGATTTATATCTTTTCTCATGATTTTGATTTTTAGATTTTATGTTCAAGTTTTTACATTCAAATGTTTATGGATTGTTTTATGTTCCATATGTTTACCCTTACTTAGAATTTGAGCTCACCCTTTTTATGTTTTATTTTCCCCAGTATATAAAGAAATGTTTTAGGTAAAATAAAGGAAGATCTTTATGGGAGATGTTGAAGATCTTTCACCAAGATTAGAAGATTATATTCTGAGTTTCCAAAGACACTAAACTATTATATTCCTTTAGTGTGTGTTTTTGTTATGTATTAAGTATTCTGCAAAAGTAATGTAATGTCCATTTACATCAAGTTTGGGGTCTCTACAAAACTAATCGGTCTTTTGGGACATGATTCATTGTATCATGCCAATGTTATGTAATAATGCACCGACTCTGGGTAACTAGGGTCTGGGCATTACAAAATATAGATATTTGTTTTTAAAGTTTTATTTTCAAAACTTAGTTTTATAAAAATTTAGATCTTTCAAACTTTATTACTTGGGTTTTACCAAAAATAATTAATTTTATGAAATGATTTTTGAAAGTGTTATGGATCAAAAGGGGATTTTATTTTGAAACAAGTTTGAAAGGTGTTCTAAAAAGGAAGGAAAGTTCTGATGAACATTCTTTGGGTGCTTGGTTTTAAAAAAATGAAGTTTTAATGGAGTGTTTGTGAAATTCCTTTTTTTGGGTGGTGTGTTTATCCATCAAGGTTCATTTGTTTTTAAATATGTGTTGGCTTAGTTTTCAAGTCACACCTTGGTGAATGTTGATTTCAAAATTACTTGGTGAAAGTGATGTTTTCAAAAGAAAATATTCTTTTCTCTGTGTGAATTATGTGTGCCTTTCATGATGGATTGATTCATGAATTGGGAAGGAATTATTTGGTTTATGATTTGAGGAATTAATTGATTTTGTTCATGTATTCTATTATTTTTGTAATGAATTCTAGAATGGTTTAAAAAATTTCTCCATTTTCGATTCCTAACCATACTATGAGTGGAGTGGTGTAAGTTGAACCTTCGTTGATCTTGGACCCCATTTTAGACTTCTTGAATCAGCATCCTACTTAATTTTGTGGTGATCAAGGGTCTGTAGAATAATTGAGGTGGATGGAAGAGATTGGGGGTGATCCTCAATTCTATTGGGACACTTGAAGATTCATTGGTGACAGCTGTTGAGAGCTTACTTGTTAGTATTTTCCAAATTTGGTGGGATTTTATGGAACCTTCTCATCTATGTAAAGGTATGTATTGGGAGATCTTTAAGATTTTTTGTTTAGTGGTTCTTTCTTGAGGCTGTGAAATAAAGGAAAGCACTTGAGCTTGTAATAATTCTTCAATTTGATTAATCAGTGAGGGATTACATCGATAACTTCTTAAATTTGGTCTTCTTTTCTCTAAAGATGGTGGTCAAAGATCCTGAGAATTTTTTTTAGAGGTGGTCTTCACAAAGATTTTGGTTCAGATATAATTACATTAGGCCTAAAATATTTTTCTGAGGTTGTTAGAAAGTCCATACAAATGGAAGCTAACCATGCTAGGAATCCTATGCTGGGTAATGCATTAGTTCTATCTACTGTGTAGTGAAAGCATGGTGGGATTAAGTATAACTCGGTGGGTAAAAAGTAGAAGTAGGATGATCTAGATCCAAGAGTGTAGGGTATTTCATGTGGGAAGAAATGATGTCTTGTGTGATTCCAATGTGGGTCTCTAGGTCATGATAATCCTTCCTTCCTAAAGTATCCTAGAGTTTTATTCCATTGTGTCTGTTCAGATAATCTTCAAAAAAAATTTAATCTCAATTGTTGGAAGATGTATTAGGTTTAATCCTTTTTAGGATGTGTTGTTTTTGGGACCTTTTTGTTGAATATTGTATTATTGGATTTGGATCTTTAGCTATTATCATTGGGATCATGTAGATTGTTCCTTTTGAGTATGTTCTTGCGGACGACCTGAAGGTTATTTATGGTTTTATTTTATTTGTGGAATGCTCCCCCCTATACCACCATCTTGGGTGTTTTGTGGTTAAATGTGAGTGTCATTTTGTTGGTCCTCGTTGTTTGGGTGAACCTCTCTTGGAGATTGTGGGTTGTGCCCATCGATTTATTGAGTAGTGCTAATTTCATGGACATGAGATAGAAATTGTGTGCACAATTGGGGTAACTAGGATTTGTGATCTACCAGTTGAGTTTGGTATACTAGTTGGTGTTTGGCTGTGTCCATTCAGATGCACTATGTGATGGTGATCTAGGTTGTGACCTTAGGTTATGTTCATGTTTCATGGCCCTAGGTGAGAGCTCATGTTGTTATTTTGAGGCTGATTATTGTTTTTCATTCATTTCTTGGGTATTGAAGAGGTTTTTGTTTCAGAGATATTCTCTCATATGGTTTATCAGTTATTCAAGGATGACTTTACAATAGTTTTTCTTTATTACCACCATGTTAGAGGAATTATAAATGGTGGGGAGACCATGATAGGTATTCTATGCTTTATGGGACTTCATGTTTGAGGTTCTCATCTCAGTTGTGATTAGATACATTTTTAAACCATGCGGTGGATTGGTTTGATCATTTTTGATGATATCAATTGTTAATATTGAGGTTGAATAAGGCCGAGAGGTTCTTTTAACTAATTCCTATTTGGATATTTTGTCTCTCTCAATTTTTCTTCGACTAGAATTTTTGGGGTCAGAAAGTGTCATAGTGAGAAGTTTGTGACACCCCCATGTCACTGTGTTGTGTTTTTTGAATTATTTTATCGTGTCTTGATCTATTTTCAGTTCCTGTAGTTTTTGGGATGAAATTTCAAATTTTAAATCCTTTTTGGGAGAAGAACATTTATCCTACATAGTTATTAGAAACAATTCACTTCCCATGTGGATGAGCTTATCATGGTGACAGATCCATTCTGAATGGATTCCGTATGGTATTCAAAACTATATGGAGCTCCCTAGAAACCATTCAGTCTCTTTGGTATAAGAAGAGATTGATTCATGGTTTGGAAAAACAATGTGGCCAAACTGTGTGAGTTCTCTATTTCTAGGAAGTACGCTACACATTTTTGGTGAGCAATTTGGAAAACCATGTGGAAAAACCATGCGTATTTCCAAGGCATTTAATTTTTAGGAATTTCCCATTTATCCCTTTTTTAATTTAATGGGGTTTCACCCATATTCTCCACCATTTTCATTAATCAAATCTTAGTAACCCTTTGAGGAGCTCCAACCTTCTCCTCTCTTGATCCTTTCCTTACCTTTAGTTATTTTTGAGTCATTTTAGAATTAAAAGAATTATTGTGTTTTATAAATTCATTTTTTTGAAATTATGAATATATTCAATAGCTTTGAAGTGATCTTAAACCATTTAATGGTGCTTTGATCTTGGTATAAATGGGGTTTCATGGTAATTCTCTATTTTAATGTTTAAAATGTAATTTTTAAAGGTGAAAATATTTTATTAAATGACCTTATGGATTTTTAAATGGTTTTTATGATGAAAATTATTTTTTGAATCTAGTTTTGGTTTTGAAGGAGTAAAAACCATGTTTTAAAGTGATTTTTGTTTTAAAGTGGGGTGTTTACCTCAAAATGAATTACAAATGGGTTCTTTAATGAATTTAAAAAGGTTATTTGAAATGCATGTGTGGTTTACCCCTTGTGAAAATAACTTAATGACTCCTTTGAAATGTATTTGATGTAAATGGATGGCCTTTGGAATTGTATTGGATTTCAAAGAAAAATACCCATGTTTTATGGTATATTTGAAATGTTTTGAATGTGTGGGTGATTTCTATAATTTTGTAAGAAAATTTTGAAGTAATATTTTATAAAATGTGAAAGGGTTTGGTATCCCAAACCTTGTTTTAGTGTTAAAGGCCTAATTGTCACTTTAATTGTAAAATGGTGATTGTGAATGGAACCCTTTTAATTATCCTTGATTTTTTTTACCCCTTATATGGGGGTTCTTTATCTTTATGAGTTGATTGTTTCCCCCATTGTGTGAGAATGTTCTTATTTATATCATGTGTGAATTTATTATATGGGTATTTTCATTTTTGGGTCTTGGGTGAGGGTAGCTATGATTATTCCTCTTGGGTTAGACTTGGATTATATATTCTTAAGATACACTTCATTTTTGATCATGGTAAACTAGGTACTAATTGTGAGATATGATTTGTTATGATATTTGGTTCACACACCACTAGTGGTCCTCCAATTTTTCTATGAACAAAGGGCTAAGTGGGGGTTGCCATTATAATGAGTCATGTGTGGGATAGTTGTATGAACTGTGGATTGAAATTCAGTGCATGACATTACCTAGTTCATGGGTTGGTATACTCTTATACAGTTAGATTCTTTTCATGTTAGGAATCCCAGGGTAGATCCCATGATACATTTGATTTTTTAGTTAGTTTTTTATTGAGGGGAGTTTGATATGGTGAATGTTTGCATCATTTCCCTTAATTTTATTGATACGGAACATCTTCTTGTTTATATTTGATATATTACTTGTGATGTTTTGTTCCTTATTTTTCATTCTTGACCCATGTGAGTGTGTTAGGTCATTTCCAATAAAAAATGGGGTTTTAAATATGTTTGGAATACATGTTTGAATTTAAAGACTCTTGTGTGGGTGATTTAAAGTGGATTTCAAAATAAATGTTTCATTATTGAAATGGATTCATCCAGTGGAATGATCTAAATTAACCATTTTTAATTTAGATAAAATAAATGAGTTATTTTGAGAAATTCAAACTAGTGTGTTTGGTTTTGAAATGACGTTGGCTGGTGGAAATATTTTCAAGCTTTGTTTTAATTTTTTGAAAGAAAGAGAAATGTTTTGAAATATGATTATGGAATTATTTTGGTTTCTATATTTTTTATTTAAAAATATTGATTTATAGATTTATTTTCAAACTATAATTGATGAATTACATTATGAAACATATTTCATAGTTTTAGTAGGTTGTGGATACCTAATGGAATTTTTAGCTTGCACCTATATATTTCAGGACCTAGGTTTATATTTGGATCTATCCTTTATCCCTTAAGGCCAACGTGGGGTGAGTTGGTTAGTGGTGAGAAATTGAAGGATCTATAGAGTTGGTTTGGGCTCAAATTGTGTTGGTTTGTAGTTTTTTTAGTTAGTGTTTTATCTGTTATTCTTATTGTATCTTACTATTTATGGATAATGTATATGTTATTGAAAATGGGTTAGATTAGTTTAGTTAGTTATAACCTGTTGGAATGTAAATTCATTTTCCTCTTGAATATATTTATTTAACTATATTTTATCTCTAAATTTGGGGAAATCATTCCCAATGGGATTACTATGATTCTTAGGAACTGGTTTCTAGCCCATGGGGACCAAGAAAGACCTTCAGGACATATGGCGAGCTGGGTCGGGTGCAGGTTTCAGTGGAAGCCCAAGATAGTTCATTATAGATCTCATATTAAAAATAAAAAAATGAATATAATTACATGGAGTCTCTACCACCATCCCTGATCCTCACATCCATCCCATCTCTAAATATCAATCAAGATTCTCCAACCCAATCCACTATGAAACTCATGATTATATTGATATAACAAACATAAGGTCTGTACGCACACCAGGGTGCCCGTACAGGGTGTGAAAAATATATCTCAGTAGGGTCTCACCAACTTACTACAATATATTATAACTTATAAATTTTTATAGATTAGTATAATAAATAATAGAACAATTATACACAAGCATGCATGTTGGGTCATCATGTGCTAACCAGGATACCATGACACCCGACCCAATCTTCTCTTCCATTGTTAAAAGAAGAATTCACACCATTCCATGAATCTTAACCCAAAAATAAATATGTATTGTATGGTATCATAACATGTTTTATCACTAACCACTTACTTAGTTTATTGACCATAAGAAACCTTACCCATGTCACAACACATGTCGACCATCATCAATGAGGTCACACTCAGGGCACCTGCATGAAGTACCATGCATGGAATATTAATCGACCTCACATACTTAATGTGACTCACACTATAAGGTCCTAGATCTCAGCCATCCTTTCATACTAGATGATTATCTCATACCAAACTATCCTTGTGGGATAATGTCTTCAAGACTATCTCAGCCACACAATCATAGTACTCCAAACCTATCAACATTCCCATCTCACTCATAAGGGCATCCACTGGGTTCTCCAAACCCAACCCAGTATATACTAATCAATAATGACTCACAGTAATCACCCCACAATTATCCTATAGATCACTGGTCCCACCAAAACTTAGCTTCAAGAGTCTAGTCCATAATCTCTTCTAATCCCCGCATCACAACCTGGTCCTGGTAACTAGGGACCATCCCAAGATAACTCTTACTAAGCCCCCTGGAAACCAGTGCCAAGTCGTCAAGACGATCCCCACAACCCTTAATAGGGATCCCTCTCAAACCACCTATTGGATAACTCTCAACCCATCACCTAGAGGAAACACTCCTCATTACACTATATCTATCCCCAAAGGACTTGTTCCACTCATAATACTCACCAAATATCCAATCCACCCTCAAAAATTTATTACCAATCACGCATGAGACATACAACCACCTAACCCATCCTTCTAAGGCATAAGATCTCATGACTACCCAATAACCCTTGGAATATGACCTCGGATATCTACACTTAATCTCAAGACAAAAGGCCTAACCTAGACCAATCATAAGCCCAATCAATATCTTTTCTACCTTGACAACATAGTCTCTGAGTGATTCTAAAATACCCCAAATTCAACGAAGCCAAGGATAGTCAATGCTACACTATTTCTTTACCTAGGTCACTCTTGGTCCCTATCCCATTTACCCAAACACATATTTACATAATATAATTCACCAAAATGCAAAACAATACATATGGTTTAGTATTTAAGGGACCACCTACATCAAACACGGAGTTATCCCTTTCAAGAAATTCTTGACCACTATCACCTTAGTTCAACCATACATCATCTAAGAATCCCTGAGATCCTAATACCATATCTCAATAAACATCATCTAAGTAATTAATTATAAAAATTTATAATTAAATATTCAATTTAAACTAAGGAGGCATAATAACTAATAACTCATATAGTGAAATCCACTCAAAAAACCTCAAGAAATAACACACCAAATACATATGGCATGTTCCTACAACTCCCATGAATAAAATACTTATCATTTCTTCTAGATAAATCATGATCAGGTAAAATAATCATAAAAACCCAACCCAAAATTTTATCATATAGAGAATAACTAAAATAAGAAGAATAAGAAGAATAAGAACAAGAAAGGGAAGAGATTACCTAGCCTAGATATACTAAAATAAATCCCAATCCCACATGAATCAAGGGGGGAAACATGGGGGATTCATGTGAAAGAAATGAAGGGAGATATGATAGCTGATTGGACACTCCCAAATGCTCATTTAGATAAAAAATAGGATGGAATGACCTATAAATGAAAATTCTCAATTTTATTTAAAGAAAACATGAAAAGGTATTTCACGATGTAACCCTAATTGTTATGGAGTGATGAACCACCCTATGGTTAAGTCATGGTGTGACTAAATAGATCATGATGAAACCCCCCTCCTATAGTTGACCTTCACTATAGCATGACCCAATAACCCATGGCATGGCCTTACCTTTAGGGAACTCATAAAAAAATTACCCCTATAGTATATCAAGACACACTTATCATAGGAATAATCAAAACCCATAGCCCAATAATTCATGGTGTAGATTCATTCTTCAAAGCATGGAATCATACTTTTAGAATGAAACATTACCCCCATTACTGAGGCTTAATGACATGGACTTCACTATCATAACAAAAAACTTCCTCCCTCAAGTGTCCCTCACAAAGTGACTCAAGGTGTCACGACATGTCCTCCCACCTTTCTCAATTTAGGTAAAATTTAGAACCCTTACTCATCAACCCCTTCATATCACCTTGGGACAACCCTTACATACCACAAGGTATTCCCACAATTTACCATTTTTCCAACATCCATAGGCAACCCTTATGCATAATCACCCTTATGTATTATAGGGTGAAACTTATGATTAGAGACTTAGTTTAAATTTAAACTCTTATGTATAAAAACCCTTATACATAAATACTTAAACTATCAAACAAAACATGACATACTATGAAACCAATTAACCACCATGTGACCTAGAATATACAACACACAATCCAACCTTCAAAACATGGTTTTAGCCCTTGGCACATTGAGACTTCCACCTGCACACTGTAGTGATGACATTTGGAATATCGTGGACATCCCTCATTTCATAAAATTCTAAAAGTCATACTTTAGGTCTACCAAACCTCATATATAATATTCATTGTCATTACATGACTCCCACCACCACAACATGTCTATCATATTTAAGAGTATCTCCTTAGAAAAATAATTATAATATAAAGGTCATAATTATGACATGATTACCTTGGACACAACATGAATTCTCTTAACCCTTATGTATTCACACTCTATACTCCACAATTTAAATCTCTCACACAAAATATACTATTTCCTGACACCCACTAGTCACGATGTGACCTGCTGCCTTCATGCTGTGGTGCCTCCTTAGGCTACACATGATTCCTTAATTAGACTCTCTTCATGGAACACCCCTCACTCATCACTGCACGACAAGCCACCTATAATAAAAATTTAGAGAAAGGTTACCCCAACCCTAATCTGAGACCGAAAATTATAATTTAACCTCAAAAAATATCTCATAAATCCACAGGACCTTATAAAATTTTCTTTTCATACCTTATAATACCGCAAATGAAATATTTGAAACTACATATGCACCAAGATGAATATGTAGAGTGTGATTTAATAACTCAATAGGACACCACCAATAGTGTCCCTAACATAGTCCTTTCTATATAGAAGTGCATGTATGTTGTGGCATGGTATGTGATAGTAGTATAAAATAGGAAGAAAATTAAACAATTAAGGAACATAAATTATTTATTCGTTCACTACTACTAATAAGTAGTAGAATAATAAATCATACAACTTGTGTTAGGTTTTCCACATGCTTTCAAAATCACTATAGAAACCTATCATAGCTACTTTGATCTATGATCATAGCCCATAACATTAGTACCTATCCACCAATAGAAACTTTCCCAGCAATGAAAACCTATCTATTATAGGAAAACCTATTCACTAGGGAAACCTATTCTCTTAGGAAAAAATATTGGTATGAACAATAAATAATCTAAAATAAAGTAATATAAAATACCTTAGGTACCTCCATGAAATAAAAGAGTCATAGATCCCCTAGGTCCATCATAGAACTAACTCAAAAATAAAAATAAAAATATATACAACATGTAGATGATGTATACATTCCCATGGATAATAGGTGTACCCATCCAAACCTATTGTTAACATCACTAATTTTTTTTCACTACTACATATATCACTAAAAAAACATATGCATAATAAAAATAACAATAATCAGTGATAATATTAAAATAATATAGTAGGAACTCTCACCACTAGTCGGTGGTAAATTCATTAACACTTCATAAATAAACCACATAATACTTTCCCTCTTTTTAAATTATAGATAACCCATGTATGAAAATAAGAAAAACATTCATATATATTAAAGGAAACAATAAAATAAATTCTCAAATAAAATAAATAATAACAAGGAAACATATATGTTGTCACTGAAAATTTTTATCCCCACACATTTCCATGAAAACCATAATACGATCCTACTTGAATGACACAAGTCAGGTGCAGGAATAAAAGTATATTTCTATACGAATAATGTGGAAATGGGTTATCTATGTGACACATTGTTTCTCACACAACAAGGCATGGATATTATGAATTTTTTCTTAATCTAGTGACGTAGTGGTGAGAACCTCCCACCTGGAGTAAGCTACATATTACATTTGTTATGGATGAAAAGGGGTGTTGAAGCCATAAAACATATTTTTAAGGTAATTTAGGTACATTGTTAGCCTCATAAAACACCAACTATGAGGTAATATAGTACCTATAGGAATATTTTGTTTTATGATCTTTGATTTGACTAATTTTATAGCTAAAATTGACCCATGAATCAAAAGTTGTAGCCATTTTAGATTGGGCTTCATTTTTTCACAAAAGAAAAATTTCTAAGGGAATTTTTATACTTAGGAAAGATGATCATTCATATAAGTCTCGTTTAAAGTGTGGTAATTGTTAGTGAAGCCATAAAATAAAGTATTTATGACTATGTAATATCCTCCATAACCACATGGAATAATTTATGACCAAATAATGCATTTATGTCCTAACATACCTTAAAACTACATAAAAGCTTCACTATTGGGAGTTGTTTTCAAATACATAGAGATAATCCTTCATGTCCATGTAAGTGCTTTGTGTCTAGGAAACACTTTTTGGAAGTTAGGTGAGAATACTTCATAACCTAAGTGATCCTTCATGATGAAAATTCACTTTGTAATAGAAAGGTGAGAATCCTTTATTGTTTCATAACTCTCCACATCCACATAAAACCTTTACGACTATAAAATATGAGAAGAAGGTTTCACTACATTTCCAATAAACACTTTAAACCCACTTCTAGAAATTTATTGGTAATTGGTGGTGTGGGAAAAAATTCAAGTGAATTTTTTCTTATGTGATACAAATCATTCATGAAGCTATTTATTTCCATAAATACCCATGGGTAACTCACCAATACACAAAAGAAGGTGAGGAGAATTGTAAAGGACTTTCATAAAAATACTCCTTGAACATAAGACCTCTGTGGGGCCTCCCACATAAATTCATTCATGAAGGAATCCCACAATATTCCTTCATGAAGTGTCATCCATATAGAGTCTTTCAAAATGGACTCACATTACATTCATTCTTAGAGGATCACTTGCATAAATCCTTTCATGAATGGAATTCAACCCACATATTATGTGAGTCATTCCCCTCTTCATGTATGACCCTAATACTATGTGAAGTGGGGGTTTCCTAAGTTTATTTTCAGCCTCACCCCATTAGTCTGTGACTATGAATGATTTAACCAACACTTGATCACATTGTAAAGGAACCAATCTATGGGAAACCTGGCCTCCCATACATCCTTTATTTTTCTCAAGCCATTTACCTAGGCCGAATCAATCCAAATAACCTTATTGGAATCCTTTTACCAAGGTTAAATCCTCAAAAATACCATCACATAAAGCCCTCCTCTATGACCCCTTAATATACATGACTGAGTTATGCATGCCAAAGTGCTCCCCATTAATAATTTATTCCTTTTATAGTGGATCCTACTCAAATTTTTCTTCAATACTGATATGACCCTCATGGTATTTAGGATAATGTATTCCCTTGATAAAGAAGGACCATATCATGAGGATACCAGTGAAACCCATTCTATCTCAGTATTATCATCTTTACCGACCCATTGACAAGTTCGTCTCTCTAGTATACTCAATGATCTATGCTTGTTTGGGCCTCCCCCTTAGGTGTATGATCCAAATACATCCGCATTAACAATATCATCTCTATGAATTATTAATGATATATAGATACCCTATCATGGGCCTAACAATAGGTGTAATTCTTAACCACACCTTCTCCTACCTAGTTTCAAACAAACATGTTGAAGTAATAAGGGCCACCCATGTGTAAGCCCCAACCCCTTCCTCATTGGGTCATATCACCCATGAGTCTATTATTACTTCCTTGTCTAGTTACCAAAATAATAGAGTTGGACACTCATATATGGCCCCCTACTATGTGTAATCCCTAAAAATATCGTATCCACTTTAGTTATTAAAAAATGAGATGAACCAGAAAGGGACGCTTGTAACATCCTGTTACCGATCTGATAGATACCTCTTAAAAATTTTCATGGTCTTTACTTTTTCATTGATTGGGTAGGGTTGAGAATGAATTGGGAGGATATTTTTAATGGTGAATTTAGATATTTGTTGGACTCTCACCTTTAACTGACCATTTTTGCAAACTACAGGAGAGGTACATGCTGTGTTACTAGGTTACACAACATGTAATAATTTATAGATACAATTCATGAATGGATTCAAACTGTGAAGGGTGTACTATGTGAATAGATTTTACACATCGTGAATGAATTAAAGGTCATATTTTAATTTGAAGGATTGGTTTTTAATTTGAGGTGACATATTTTTCAGAAGTTTCCAAAATTAACTATTTCACGACATGTATTGCTATTACACATCATGTAATACCCCAACTAAAGTTTTTAAATAGGAAGTGTGGATGAGATCATATTTTATCCTCTACTCTAGTTTTATCTCCCTCAAACCAATGCCTTCCCCAATCTATCTTGGATATCTCCAATCCCCCCACATCCTTTCATTAGGTGTTTAATTGTTGTCACTCTTGAAGTGTGATTCCTAGGATAGCGTTCTTCTTCATTCTTCATCTTTATCCCTTTATACTCCTTTGGAATTTCAATAGATCATCTTAAAAATGATGGATCTATTCTTTGTAATGTTGGATCTTTACTATAGGTTGTGTTTCTTGGTCTCATACACCTTTGTTCTCATTAAAAGGTTCCTTTTTGAGTGTTAAGTTTAGGGAAAAGGTAAGTGATTCTATCCCATTTTTCCAAATTGATTCACCTTGAATTGATTTATTTATTTCAATTATTGATTTAAATTCAATTTCTCAAACTTGATTTAAATTGATTTGTTAAAACCCAATTCTTGTGAATTGGGAGATTTGAAATTGTTTTGGCATGAAAATTGGGAAAACCCCCCATTCCATTGAATTAGGGTGTGTTTATGAAAATTGGTTGATTAAATTTTTTAATTTAAATTGCAGATTTGAAGGAAAATATTTCAATTAAATTGTTGAATTTAATTTTGGTGATGAATTGTGAAATTAGTGGAATGGGTTTTGAATGGATTTCAAACTTGCGAAAATGGATTAAATTTTTTTGATAGAAACCCAGTGGTTTTAGTTTGTGAAAAAGGCATGTTTTTGATTACAACATATTTTAATTTTAAATGAAAAATTGGAATTTCAAATGGGGGAATAAGATTTAATTTTATTTTAAGAATTATTAAAATAAATTTCCCTTTATTGATTATGTAATAGAACATGAAATCCTTAGGT
Source organism: Viscum album (assembly GCA_963277665.1). Lineage (NCBI taxonomy): Eukaryota > Viridiplantae > Streptophyta > Magnoliopsida > Santalales > Viscaceae > Viscum > Viscum album. Next base: position 1,069,998,812 of record OY728139.1, on the reverse strand, counting down.
AGTTTTTAAGTTATTTGGACACACTATACACTATTAAAATGTTCTAAAACATACATGGAACGGGTTAAATTCCCGATGGGATGGTCACGAGTAGCCTTTGGATAGTGTCATAGGGACGTGTGTATACACATATTACTAAGACCACTTAGAGAGTGTGGATTCCTATAGCCTGGAACATTAACACTTATTTAGAAGATGACCATGTAACTCACTTGTTTTATATTTGAGATATAAATATATGCTAATGTTGTTGAAATAATTTACATGACTTATAAATTTATATAAACTGTTTTATATAAATGGTTTATTTAAGCCATTATTTTATAAATATTCCATCACTTGTAATGGATTTTCTTAAAGTATTTTTCCATCATTTGAATTGTATAACATGATTCGTTTCAATATTATTTAAAATGAAAAACTATTTATTTTAAAATTAAAATCATTCCTTTGGTTGATCTATTTTTTACATCTATATGGAATCCTTGGTGAGACCCTACTGGGATTTTTAGCTCACAGCCTACCTGTGCCTTCAGGTGTTTTTAGATTATCTCCTTCCAAGTTCAAGAAAGGGGAAAAGATCTATTGGAGGCGGATCTTGCTATTGAACCTAGGATATCGTGAGTTGTGTCCTTAGGAACTTGGGGTGTTTCCCTATATTTTCGTACTTGGGTTGTAGTACTTTGGTATTTAATACCTTAATGACTTATGGTACAATAATCCTAATGGAGTTTCTTTTGTTATGCATACTGTCTTGTTTATTTTACTTCCGCTATGTTTTCTGAAAAATTTATCCCCACTTGCATTTTTTATGATTCCAGGTGCTAGTTTTCATCTTGTGGGGTCGTCTATTAGGTTACCAGGGTACCTGGGCTAGTTCATGACAAAATGGTATCACAAGAGTTATAGATTTTATCTTAAATTCAGTATGCATTTGTGAAATATTTTCAGGGCTTAAGAGATAGTTGTGATTGAGTGCCTAGCCAACTCTCGCAATAACAAACCTTAAGATTCAAGGGGTTGTTAGGGAAAGATGTATTGTGGATTAGTTATAGTCTTTTACATATTTTTATTTGGATAGAGTGGAATCCAAATCTTATTGTTCCATATGTTGGGATTAATTTCCCTTTTTGCTCGGTTTAAGTGTTAACATGATGTCTTCCTTATTGTCTGCTGATATTGTGCAGCATCATGCCTTCGAGAATATGTATGAACAAAATTTAGGAGGAAGCTGCTGTTGAACTGAAATGAGATAATCCTCTAGTGGACCCAAATCTAGTTGAGGTGATTGTGTGCACTATCCAAGCTATGGGACATGCACCACCTCCAGTCTCCATTTAGGATCCACATGTGAATCCTCAGGGGGATGTTCTTTGAAATAATTCTCAAGAGTTATTTCACTAGAAGCCACTAGTTTTGAAAGGCTCCACTAATCCTCAAGATACTGAGGAATGGTTGGGTAGGATAGAATGTCTGTTTCAGTTCTTGGAGACATCAGATGTGATCAAGGTGAAGTGTTCCAACTTCATGCTAGAAGGACCAAATAGGAGATGGTGGGACATGATGGTGACAATAAAGAAACATGAGGGATTTGAGTGGAAATACATCGATGTTATTTTCACCGACTAGTTCTATCTAGAGTCTATATTGTTGGATAAGGATGTGGAGTTCTTAAGTTTGAGTAGGTTGACATAACCATGAATGAGTATTCAAACTGATTTACAAATTTTGTGAAGTTTGTACATGAGATTGTGTCTAATGAGAGGATGAAGTCTCAATGATTTGAGTTGGGAATTCAACCAGATATCCATTTTTAGGTTTTCTTAATGAAGCTACCCACTTATGCTGATGTGCTGGATAGGGTGATAATAGTTGAGATGAACTTGGATGGAAAGTCAGGGTTGATAGGAGTTCCTTTTTCTCCCAGTGGAAGCATGAATTCCTTCAAGGGAAAGTGGAATTTTGATGATTCTCATGGCAGTTCTCAACAGCAGGGTCATTACAGACCTCCTATAGTTCTAGGAATAAGTATTTTTATTTTCTATTAGTGTGGTAAGATAGGACATTCTAATAGGGTTTCCACTGAGGCGTACAAGAATTATATCTCACGCAGACATTTAGGACACTTATAGAGATTAATCCATAGCTTTTCTACTCTGCGTAGTGGAATAGAATGATCAGATCTTTCTAAAATTGTGGGTAAATAAAATGATTCACATATAAAAGGTTTCTAGCCATAGACATCTAGAATGAAGATACTACAGGAAGTGAAAGAGTATCCAGAGGAACTAGACATGAGTTTAACAACTATGAGAGGTACCATTACTATAGCTTCATCATTAGTGACTTCTCTATTTGATACTGGTGTATCTCAATCATTTATTTCAACTTGTACTTTTAATCTTCTTAATCTTCCTATGGAGCCTTTATCTTGTGCAATGTATATTACTACACCCCTTGGTAAAAAGAGAGAGCAGGGTATCTATAGTCCTACTTGTGTATTATATCTATCAAATGTCAAGATGGCTTGGAGTTTTCTGGTCCTCAACATGAAATCTTGTGATGTCATATTCAGGATGGATTTGATTATTGCCAATAAAGCCTGGATTAATTGTTATCTTTGGTGGGTCTACTTTACTACACCCAATAGTGTGTATCTTGTATTTTAAGGAGATTGGGACCCAAGGTCGAGTAGAGATTGACCTTCTTATCCAAATTTGTTAAAATTAATATTAGTGTTTTCTTTTGATCTGGATAGGGAATATTTGAGCAGAGATCTCCCTCCAATTATCATTGAGTTTCCTAATGCATTTCCATTTGATTTATCTAGTCTAACACTAGTAAGGAAGGTTGAGTCTTCTATTGACTTAATGCCTGGTACTCAACCAGTTTCAATTCCCTATTACCGAATGTCTCCATTTGAAATGAAAGAGTTGAAGTCCTGATTGGAAAATATTCTTGAGAAAGTATTTATATGCCTGAGTGTGTCACCTTGGGATGAAATAGTTCTATTTTCTAAGAAGGATGATGGTTCTCTTCACATATGTGTTGATTACTGAAAGATCAGTTGAGTTATAGTGAATAAATAGTATTCATCACGATGGATTGATGATCTATTTGATCAGTTGAAACGGGAAACGTGGTTTTCATAGATCAACCTTCGATCTAGTTAACATTAGTTGAAGACTAAAGAATCTGACATTCAGAAAACTACCTTTCAGAGTAGGTACGGTCATTATGAGTACTTTTTTATACCCTTTGGTCTAATAAATTCTCCTATAGTTTTCATGTATTTAATTAATAAGATTTTCTATGAGTATCTAGATACCTTTGTGGTAGTCTTTATGGATGAAATCCTCATTTACTATAAATATGAGGAGGATCATGTGTGTCATATGAGGATAGTACTGAGTCTACTGAGAAATAACCAAATTTACACAAGCTTTCAAAGTGTGATTTCTGGATTCGAGAAGTGAGATTCTTGGGACAAGTGGCATCTGAACAGGGTATATCAATTGATCCAGAGAAGTTAAAATATATTATGAATTGAGAGAAACCAAAAAATGTCTTCAAGATTCAAAGATTATTAGTCTTATCTAGATATTATCACTGGTACATAAAGGACTTCTCAAAGTTGGCTTCTCGGATTATTACTCTAACATGGAAGGGGGTGATGTTTTCTTATAATAATAAATGTAAGAGTTATTTTATTGAACTGAAACATATTTTTACTACTGTTCCATTGTTAACTCTTCTAGATATTGAGAAAGGCTATGTGGTCTTTTGTGATGCATTGGGTTTAGGCTTGGGTTGCGTTCTTATATAGGGTTATTAGGTAGTTGCTTATGGATCTTTTCTGCTTAGGTCACATGAGAAGAATTATCCTACCCATGACCTTGAACCTATGGTTGTGATGCACACACTTAAGAATTTCTGACACTACTTTTTAGATAAAGGTTTACTAGGTATTTAGACCACAAATCTTGAGATATATATTCTCTCAAAAAGATTTTAATCTCTTCCAGAGTCATTGGGTGGAGTACCTGAAATCTTTCAAATTTGAAATTTCCTATACCCTAGGAAGAGGGAATGTCATTGTGGATGAATTTAGAAGGAAACACCCAACCTAGGAAGTGAAAGAGTATTCCAAAGAGTGTAATTTTATGGCTCTCTTTTCACAGTTGCATATTAGAGTTCAGAAGAAGGGGGTTGAAGTTTCTTTATCCAACGTCTAGTTGACATCTGCTATTCTAGAGTTGATTCTTTAGGATCAAGATTTGTAGAATGAATTCCATATCATTAGAGACTCTATTTATGGAGGGGAGATAATTTCCTAGTGTTCATTCTCCAAAGAGGGTGTTCTATGCTATTAGGATCACTTTATTGTACTGTTTGTGGCAATGAAGGCTGTAATGGGGGATTTCCATAATTTCCAATGGGTTTTGAACCTTGGAACCAAAGAGATTTTCTATGATATGTAGTGATAGTTCTGGTGTCTAGGGATGAGATGGGGAATTTCTGAGTTTGTCTCGTGTTTCTATACATTCCAGCTGGTTAAGGACGAGCACTAGAAGCCTTCGGGTTTGTTGAAACCACTTCCAGTCCCTACATGGTAGTGGGATGAAATATCTATTCATTTTGTGGTTAGGATAACACATACCCAGAGAAAGAGGATTGTGATTTGTGTTGTGATCGGCAGGCTGACCAAGTCAGCTCACTTCATACCCATTCGAGATATATCCAAACTTTAGGAGTTGGGAAATCTCTAAGTTAAAGAGTTTTTTTTTTCATTTTCATGGAGTTACATATGCTATAGTTTTTAATAGGGATCCAAAGTCCAGTTATTTATTTTGGATAGGCCTTTAGGATGCACTGGGATCTCAGGTCCATTTGAGCATGACCTACCATCCACATTCAGATGACCAGAAAAAGAGAGCTATAAAGATTATTGGGGATATGCTTCACGCTTGTGTTCTCAAATTCGGTAGGGCTTGGGGTGATCACTTGGGGCTGGTTGAGTTTTCTTGTAACAATAGTTACCAGTTTGTGATCATAATAGAACCTTTTTAGGCCTTTTATGGCCAGCCTTATAAATCTCTATTGTGTTAGACAGAGATTGGTGAAAGTTCCATCGTTGGACTAAGTTTAGTGCAAGAGATGAAAAAAAAGATTCAGTTAATTCATTATATAATGTTGACAACGCATAGATGATATAAGTCTTATGCTGATCATAATTGTTGAACTTTGGATTTCTTAGTTGGTGACCAAGTGTTCTTGAAAATTTTACCTAGGCTGGTTCATTGATGGTTTGATAGGTATGGGAAACTTGCTCCTCATTTTGTGGGACCATTCAAGGTTATTGGATTGTTGGGGAAAGTCTCATACCATTTAGCACATCCAACGTAGATGACGTCGATAAATAACATGTTCCATGTATCACAACTGAGAAAATATCTCTCTGATCCATCTCACATTCTGAGCTAGAGTGACTTGATATTGAACCTGATTTATCTTTGATTGAAAGGACAGTCAGGATAGTAGATTCTAAGATAAAGGTGATTCATGGGAGGAATATACCTCTAGTTCGTATTCTATGGTAGCATGGTACTGATAGTCATGATACTTGGGAACGTAAGGTACTGATGTGAGATCAGTGGCCTCATCTTTTTGGTATGGAAGCTTCTTAATAGGTTTTCTGGGGACTGAAAGTTTTTGTGGTGGGGAAGCTATAATATCCTATTACCAATCTGACAGGTAAGTCTTAAACCTTATCACGATATTTAATTTTTCATTCAATAGGTTGAGTTGATAATGAATTAGTAAGATAACTATAATGGTGAAGTCATATTTTTTTGGACTCTCAGCTTTAACCAACCTTTTGGCTATAGGAGGGTTACACGCCGTGTAAGAATTTCTGGATGCAATTCATGAAAGGATTCACACAGTGAAGGGTACACAATGTAAATATACTTTAAAAATAATTAATGAATTAAAATCAATTTTTAATTCAAATTTTCAGGTTTTAATTCTAGGTGAATCATTTTTTAGTGGTTTTATAAATTAACTATTTCATGACGTGTATTGGTGTTACACGTCATGTAATACCCAAATTACAGTTTTTAAATAGGTAGTGCAGCTAAGATACTCTTTTCTCCTCTACTCCAGTTTTCTATCCCTTTACCTAAAGCCTTTCCCAGGTGATCTTGGAGCTCTCCAACCCTCCCTGATCCTTTTATTCTTCATTCGATCATAATCACGCTTGTGGTGTGATTCATAGGTAAGTGTTGTTGTTCTTTCTTCATATTTATCTCTTTATCCTCATTTTTGATTTCAATATGTCATCCTAAAATTGATTTATTTATGCTACATGATGTTGTATATCGTATCTAGGTTGTGTTTTGTTGTCTTTTACACCTTCTTTCTCGTTGACGGGTTTCGTTGTGAGTGTTGAGTTTTAGGAAAAGGTAGGTGATTCAGTCTTGTTAGGCCAAATTGATAAACCTTGAATTGCTTGATTTATTTCAATTATTAATTTAAATTCAATTTCACAAAATTTATTTCAATTTATTTGTTAAAACCCAGTTCCAATGAATTAGAAGATTTGAAATGGTTTTGGCATGAAAATTTGGAAAACCCCTAATTCCATTGAATTGGGGGTGTGTTTATGGAAATTGGTTGATTTAAATTATTTAATTTAAATTAAAGATTTTATGGAAACTATTTCAATTAAATTTTTGTAATTAATTGTAGAAATGACTTTTGAAATTGGTGGAATGGGTTTTGGATGGATTTCAAACTTGTGAGAATGGATTAAATTATTTTGATAGAAACCCAGAGGTTTTATCTTGCGAAAAAGGAATATTTTTTTTATTAAAAAATGTTTTAGTTTGAAATGGAAAATTGGAATTTGATATGGGGGATTTGGATTTAATTATATTTAATGTTGTCTTAAAATAACTTTCCCATAATTTATTATGTAAGATTACATTCAACCTTAGGTGGTTTGTAAGCTATTTGGACACACTCTATGCTATTACAATGTTCGAAAACATATATACAGGGGTCACATACCCGATGGGATGGTGATGAGTCACATTTGGCTAGTGTCATAGGGATGTGTGCCTACACATATTTCTGAGAACACTTAGAGAGTGCAGAGTCCTATAGACTATAACATTCATATCTATTTGGAAGATGACTATATTTCTCACTTGTTTTATATTTGAGATATAAATATATTCCAATGTTATTGAACTTATTTACATGAATTCTGAATTTATATAAACTTTTTTTATATAAATGTTTTATTTAATCTATTTTTCTAGAAATATTCCATCACTTGTAAAACCTTTTCTTAAAGTATTTTTCCATCATTTTAATTGTATATAATAATTCATTTAAATATTCTTTAAAATGAAAAACCTATTTATTTTGAAATAGAAATAATTTATTTGGTTAATCTATTTACAACATTTGTTATGGAATCCTTGGTGATACCCTACTGGGATTTTTAGCTCACACCATACCTGTGCCTTTGGGTGTTTGTAGATTATCTCCTTCTAGGTTCGAGCAAGGGGAAATGATCTCTTGGAGGTGGATCCATCTGTTGAACCTAGGATGTGATGATTTGTGTACATAGGGTCTTGGGGTGTTTTCCTCTATTTTGGTGCTTGGTTTGTATTACTTTGGGATTTAATTCCTTGTTGACTTTTGGTAAATTACTCCTAGTGGTTTCTCTCTTGTTATGTATAATAACTTGTTTCTTTTTCTTCCTCTATGTTTTGTGGAAAATTCATTCCCACTTGCATATTGTATGATGTCAGGTGCTAGAAACCAAACTGTGGGGATCAGAAACTTCCTTTGGGATATGTCAGGGCTGGATTTGTTATCAGGTTACTAGGGTACCCAAGCTGGTTCGTGACAATGATATTATGTGAGTCCCACACCAACCATTTTTAGGATCCTTTCTCCTAATATTCATAGTATCATAAATCTAAAATTAATAGCATAAGGACCTTAGCATACGACATTAAAATTCATAGATCAGTCCTTTCAAAAAACATTTAAACTATTAAGGACAAACTATGTGGGATTTGATTCATATTAACCCATATACACATGACAACTCATTTAGGTTCAATCACACAACCCCATAGGTATTTGACATGCGATGTTAAAAGGAATTTCACTTGGTCATGGATAAACAACAATAAAAGAAACCAAATTAGTCCTTGTCAAATTACCTTAAAAGTTATTATGTGTCTCATTAAGTGTCACTGAACTATGTAGGTTATGATTCCCATTATAGAGATATATAGGAATCCCTTATTAAGGCTCTATCCCAACTCCAAAACACATACTGCTTTCCTAGATGGTGATAAATTCCAGACCACCCAACTACAAAAAATTGAAACTATAATAGAACCACTAAGTAAAATAAATATAAAAATCCATTTATGTATACATAATTCCACATTAACTCAAGATTTTGGTTGATTTATTATATAGAGGTAACCAATAAAAATACTATTTCTAGAAAGAATTTGTGAATTTGTCTTAAATATATAAGAGAGTCCCTGAGTATGAAATAATTCTCCCCAAAAGTGTGAGATGAGTCTAGACTCACATCCTCTTGACCAATACACAACCCAAAGTACCAATCGTAAAGTTCTAGTATCCACCCGCCTTTTGAAATTAGGTATGCATCGACTCAAAATAAACGAGGTCATACTTTGCATTGAAAAAATATAAAATATCATATTCAACTCAAATCCTCTCTCTATATTTTTTTTTTAAATTTTCAAAATCCAATTTATAGTAGGGTGAGAGTTGGGTATAATCCAAAATAAAATCCAAGTCAGCAACAACATATGACATTGAAACACAATATAATAAAAAAAAAGGCCACTCAAAGGGGTCGCCATCAATTTTTTTTATCCATGAAGAACACTATGAAAACCCTTATTTTAAGAAAATAATAAATTATTTCATCTCAATGAACTTAATCCTAAGTTACAAGGCCTTTACAACTCAATCCTACCCCTTTACACACATAAGGTATCCAAGAAAACCACTTATAAATCACATAGTAAAAAGTGAAAAGTTCCTTACACATCACTACACCCCTTTCCATAATAAATCCCTCTAGGAGATAAACTTTTGGATAACTTTTGAAACAAAATACCTTTGATAGAATCACAATATAGGTAGAAAAAGTCCATATAATATTCCTCATAAGTAATATAACCCAATGAAGTAAGAAACCTTAACTAAAACACACATTAAACCAGCATAACCTACAAAACCATACCCATCACTCAAGTTTGACACACTACCCTCAATAGAATGTTTAATGTGACTCCATGATACCTCATAAGTCTTTATAATACTTATTTCATGGATTGATACCCATTATGGATTAAAATTCATCATTAGTAAATGATCACATGTTTATATAACTAAAAAACACCAACCAAGGTACACCCCATTTGGTATATTCATTATGGTTTTAAGTAGTATTACTTAACCTCATACAAAAACCCCAATCCATATCGACCAAATCCCAAGTCACATGCACCCACTCACCCTATCTCATTATAACACTATTCATGAAGATGTATATAAATTGATGGAAAATGTTATGGAACACCAACCCTAGTTAATCAAGATAAAACCTATCCAAAATGATATGATGAATTACTCTACATAACATTAAATTAGAAAAGAAGATTACAAACCATAAAATTAGGTATTTGAGATAGTGTAGTGAGAAAACGTGATAAAAAGATGAAAGTGGTGAGAAGAATTAGACTTACAGCTATGAGGACACTACTTTAATTAGGCTATTGACTAGACAAGATATAAAGAAGTTATAGGTGGGATAAGAGAGGAGGGAATGAAGAGAGTTGACCCTCTTGGGTTCCCAGTCATAAGAAATTATGGTAATGGTAGTAAGGGATTTATTATATAAAAATTAAAAAAGAAATAAAAAACATTTCTAGTGGACATATACTAACTAATGGTCCTTTTGGGTCCTTCCTCGTCCATCCGAATAGCTCATCAGGTACTCGATATATTTCCCCTCGGTACCCAGCGGTATCTACTACATTTAACAGTAACACCACCTCTCTCACCAAGTACCTGGTAGGATTCCACTAGATACCCATTATGATATATTTATCCAACTAGGTGTTCATTGGGATCCCATTGGACACCCAGTAAGATTGAAATGCATTTTAGAAACATTATTACTAATAATTTAAATTCTTGAAATACTTTTGAAACCTCCAAAAACATATTAAATCATCCCCAATAAATACCCAAATATCAAAAATTAAATCTAAAACTTTAAATAAAACTAAAAATTTATATAAAAATTTCTCAATGAAATCATACAGTCTCAAAATTCTAATCTGGAGTTCAAAAAAAACAACCCTAACTTTAATTCCCCTTGAGAATGGTTTTCTAAAAATCCACTGACACCTCTAAACACAGCTCATTAAAAACACTATACCACACAAAAAATAAATACATATGATGATATACTAGTACTCATTCTTTTAAGACACCAAAAACAAATCATTTAACATATTATATGGTCCTTGTTATCTATTAGGCTGATACATGCCTATCCCATTTATAGATAAATGTAACATCACACCAACATGGAATAAATAATTATAATAATCATTAAAATATAATAAAACAATGGTTCATCTTAACAATCATGAAACCACTATTCTCAAATGGTAAAGGCCACCTATATCCATCATGTACCTATATAATAATCTCAAGCTTGTATCAACCACCATTAACTCTAATGAGAACCTATCTCATCAAGAACCATCATGAATATATATTTTTCCAATTTTTATTAAAAAAACCATAATAAAATAATAGTTTAAAACTTACCGAATGTAACTATAATTCAAAACCAATGATTAATGAAGTGAATTACACTAATGATGCACCCTGAAGCCCATAATTCACAAAATACATAATTTTTAATTTTTAATTAATCATCAATTTGACCTAAATTTTCTAAAAATCCTTAAATAAATTCAAAGCATGACATACCTCAACTTGAACAATGTGTGAAAGTGAGAAACCATCCTTCTCGAGCCTACTCTATACTCATAAAATCACCATAATTGTGAAGTGATTCCACCATGCTCTTGTGGAATCACTACAAAAATCCATAAGGATTTCAAAAAAAATTAAAGAAGAAAAAATAAGAGGACCAACATAGGAATAAGGAGAAAGGATTACCTTACATCCACATAATGAAAACCCAACCTCTTTCCATTCAAGAAAAGAGAAACCTGGGGGGGGGGGGGTTAAAATAACCCTATAAAAGGCCAAACCTTACCTCTAAAAGTAATAGGTTTTAGGCCTACCAAGTACCCAATGGACTTTCCCTAACCATCTAATGGCACATTGAGTACTCAGTGGTACCCGATAAGGTTCTCAATAGCTATATCAATAGGTAAAACCTACTAGTATTTATACTAGGAACCTATTGGATTCATACTTTGTACCTAGTGGATACTAAAAATTAAAAATTATATAATTTAAAAAACAGCAAAAAATATGTTTTGGGTATTTTCTACGCATATTTACACCTCTAAAACATCAATTTCTACATTTATAACATGTATAAGAAACCCTTTATCTAATTCAAATTCAAAATTTGAAATTCAACCTTTCACTAAATCTATTAGATTTAAATATTTCTTCTGTTCCACTGACATGAAAAGGTGAAAACCATTAAAAACTCCTCACTATATCCCATATCTTCCTTAAAAATTCTTACCCGTAATTTGATTAAAAATTTCAACCTGCACAGGTTTTCAAATCAATAGAACACTAAATTTTATTACAAAATGCTCATTGATTTTCCACTATGTGTCTTTAACATAATACACACTATTCACTAAAATCCATTCTACTATATCATCAAGATTCACATTAAATTTTCTATAATTTGTATTCTATAATTGAAATCATTTTACTATGATATTACTATTCATGTTCTCACATTATGATATTGATCATATAATAACTCTACTCATTCCCACTATCATAAGACTAAGATAATTCATGAATGCACCTTAAAATATGGAATACGAAACAACCAATTAAACATTATCCTTGTGGCATTCCTCACTATAAATAATAACCATTAAAAAACCATCTAACCTAACGATTCTCCCCACTATAGGAATAAACTAGAGAATACACATCTCACATTGTCTATATTACAAAACTTCCAATTCTCACATATAACTACCCTAGTCTCAGTTAAAATTCCCATATATAAAGCCTAAAACACATGATTCACTTAAATAGATCAACCAAATAATATAAAAACAAATAATTCAAAACACAAATATCACCCCTAGTCAAAATATCAAATCAAGAAACCCCACTTACACATAAATACTTTATTATTGAAAAACTAGTCAAAATCATTCACACACACCAAAAATCAACATAATTTTTAAAATTTCTTTGGTGTTTAAGTATTTCTATCAAACTTATGAAAATTTAAAAACTCTGGCCTATAAGATCTTTTCTGGAAAATCGAACCAATTCAAAAATCTATTTTGAAATCAAACCTTACATCTATTATCCATAATTTTTCTCAAAAAATAAATAAATATTAAAACCACTTTCCACACCAACCATTTACTAACATACCACCTTGAAAAATCATTTTATACATGTTGTATAATCACTCAAAACATTGTTTTCAAAAATGGGGTTTTCATAAAAAAAATACCAATCTATTTCAAAATAATTAGATCTATGAGCCATTTAAATTAAGACCACCATATAAAGTATTTTTACAAATTACTTATTCCACAACACACATTTTCTTCTCAAAACTGTTTTTTAAGAGGGATGGTTTGGTATTTTTTGAAGAGAATTATTTTAACCCCCATCGAGTTTCTCTTCTCTTAGATGGATAGAGAAAGGGAAGGCCAACCCTACTCCTCCCCCATTTTCACACCTTAATCTTGGATGGTTTGAGTGTTGTTCATTACATTTATTTAAAGAAACATTTTACCCCTCCCCCTCCTTCTAGCTTATTCTTCACTCTCCCCTAATTTTAATACATTTTCCCAGGTATTTTTCCAATGGAATATAGTGTAATCACTTTATAATAATGAATATTTCTTATATAGTGGATATAAGAGGCTTATGAAGGATGGTTTCTCACTACGATTTTCTATTTTGATTATGTCATGTGTAACACCTCAAGATTTTAGAATATATTTCTCTTTAAATAAATTATAAGTGTTTGATAAATTTCTTGACAAGAAACACCATGCTTAAAACGAACCATGATATATTATAACCTAGTCAGTATGAATAGAAATAACCAAATTTTAAAAAACATATATAAAGGTTTTAATTAATTTAAATTTATTTATTAATTCATAATAAATAAGTACTTAATTTTTAGTAAGGTCATTTTATACTCCAAAAATATATTTTATTTAAAAAATGGTTTTATTGTATTTTGTGTGTGAAAATTATAATTAATTTAAAAAAAAAATAGAAATTTTATTCAAGTTAATAAATTTAATTTTTGAAATAATAATATAAACATTATCTCAGTGTTGTTTTTTGGTATTTTTCTAAAAAGTTTTAATTTTTAGTGAATAGTGAAAAATACCATTTTTTAAAAATATAATTTTTTATTTAAATAAAGTAATTTAAAAGTACCATTCTGATTAAAAATGGGTTTTAAAGTAACATATGATCCATTTTATTAAACATAATCTAAATAATTCTATATGAACTAATATTATATTGGATTTTGGTATAAGTTCATTTTTATTTTTAAAAGTGCAATTTTCAAAAAACAGATTTTAAATGTGTTTTAAGCATTTGTATTAAAATTGATTTTTGAAAATTCTAGAAATTGAATCCAAAAAAATTGATTCCATATTTTTAATATGAAGTCTCAAATTTATTAAACATTTTCCTTTTATTTTTAGGCATTATAAATAGTAACCATGTTAAAATTTATCACCTTGGTAAAGGGTAAAATGAGATAAAAAGGTTAAAACTATAGAATAAGGCTTGAAAATCATCCATACACTTGAATATATTTCATTTTATGAATTTAATTTTATATCCTCCATATATTTCAAAATATTTCATTTTTGGGCAATTTTTCTTTAATAAAGTCCTTTATATTATTTTAAGTAAAGGAAAATTATAAAATGTCACTCTCTGGATTTTAATTTATATTATATATTAACATAGGGATAATAAGTTGTTATGAATTAATATAATAGTTTATTTGGAAAATAATTAATTTATTTTTATTATGGTACTTTTTTTTTACTTTTTAGTGATGGTATAATTACCTTAAATGCTTACACAATATTGACAGAGTACTTGTGTAAACAATAGAAAAATAAAAGTAAATGATTTTAAAAACATAAAAATTACTATTTTTTTTATTATGGTATATCATGAATGTTATGGTTAATAATAACTTATAGTTTATGTTTAAATAGTTTCTTTTCTAATTCCATACCTGTATTAATGTCTTTAAAATCAAAATATGTGAATAGTTATTAAAATGAATTTAATTGTATTTTATGTCAAATAATATATTATTAAATGATTTAAAAATAATAAAAATATATAAATAGGACAAGGGGGATTTTATATAGTCTAAAATTTAATCCCTATACAATTTTTATGCAAACATTTACCTTATAATTAAATTTATAACCATTTAGTATTTAAAAGTTGTTACCACAGTTAAGGTTAAAATTAGTTAACGATGGGTTAAACCTATAAGGTTTAAAATTCCACATAAAACTATAAAAGTTTTATTATTTGAATGTATTTAAAGATTAAACAATCTTAACTTTTAAATTTAGATAACTTTGTGCAACTTTTACTTGAAAAATAATTTAATATATTTAAAAATTTTAAGTTATTCCAAGAATGTCCTTTCCTTCACTATAAAAAGGAACCACCACTCATTTATAATTAACACCATGTTGATCCACTTAAGTCAACAAAAAACTAAGAAAAACTCTTCTAAACATCTTTATCCAAGTTATGGAGGTTTTTTTCTTCTCAAAAGTCCATCCCTAGTGTTTTTGAGAAGAGATCGAAAGGAGGTCTCAAAAAGAGGAGGTAATCATTTTAACCAATCTCTTTCATTTTAATTATTATTTTAACAACTTAAATTATATAATAACCATTAAAATATATTATCATTATTATCTCCCATATAATAATACTTTATTACATTTATGTAATAACCTCTATCCATCTCATTTCCAATAAATGAGAAATGAAATTATTTATCGTGCGTACATGTGGACTATCGCCTCCACATAGTGATATGATTAATTTTAAATAACCATAATTATTATGTATTTATTATTTATATATGATATTTATAAAATAAATATGATTCTATAATTATAATATCTTATATATCTTTATAACTTTCCATTTTTTAAACAACAACGTTTCTCGCATGTATGTATGGACTACCACCTCCACAAAGCGGTGTGATTCATTTTTCATTTCCAATTTACACGGATGGTAATAAGGAAAAATTAAATGAATATATATAATATTTATTATATAATAATAATAATTATATAAAGGTAAATTATTATTTACCTTTCTTCTATTCCATCCATCTAAAAGTGAAAATATCACTTGTACGAATGCATATATTACTGTCTCCACAAAGTGATGTGATTCATTTTTCAACAAAACTTTTTATAAATGGTTATAAAGTGTATAAAATAAAAAATATTAAACTTATATCATGATTAAGATTATTTATATGACTAAAACACAACCAAGGTAAAAGTACTGGAACCATCAAATCAAAATAGGCAACGAAAAAAGAATATTTTTCACCTGAATATCAATTTTATGGACGAATTATTAATAAATGGATAATTAGAAATTATAATGGAGTGATACATAGTAATTTATATTTGAATATATTTATATAATATATTTATTTTAAATATATCTTTATTATATAGGATATTTAAATGCGTAGAAAGTAAGATGAGACTTGAAGTAAGGGTTTCTCATCTCACTTTTATTTCATGAGACATATGCAATATTCACCACTTGTTTCTATTGTGTAGTGTATATACTAACCATGAATGAATTTTATTACTTTTCATTTAAAAGTTTCATATTTAAAAACCCATATAAATTTCTATCTTTCATGATATTTTGATTCAGATACTACCAAAGTTGTAAGGGTTCATCCTCTCAATATTGTTTCGTTGAGACATGTTTGCTGTTATACATCTATTTATCTTTATAAAGTATATATAATGAAAAATTTTAAATTTTATATCATGAATATAATGATATTTAAATTTTCATTTTAATTTATTATCTCTTGGGACTTCTGATTCAAAAGTTACTGAAGTGGTAAGTGTTATTTCTTCATTCTCACTTTTTAATTCGGATTGTTTATGTTTAAATGTACTTTTGGAGAATTATATGATTTCACTATTATAAAAGTACATGTATTTTATTATATTATAGTTAATTATTATGTTTTCATGTTTTCTTCTTATTTTCCTCCCTTTGGTACTTAAAGAGAAATGGAATATTTTTTCAAGGAAAACTGACTTTATTTCTCCTTATGGTTGGGAATCCTTTTTTTTCCATATGCTTATTTTCTAAAATGTTTTAAAGATAGTTCTTTAATAATATAATATTATTGTTTTAAGTCAATTTTAGATATTTTTTACATTTTAATTTTTTTGAAAAGGAATATTCTTTTATTTTTCTGAATGAGGAACTTTTAAAACTTTTTTAAAGCGTGAAAAATATTTTTAACAAAGATGACATGAGAATATTTTACAACTTTCGTAAAATTTATTTAATTTTAAACTTAATTTAAATGTTTCTATAATTAATTTACGATATAATAATTTTCTCAATATTTTTTATATTTTTAGTTTTAATTATATCGAAGGAAAAATATATTTTCCATGTTTTCAAAGAATTTTTTAAATGTTATTATAAATGAATTTTTCATCTAAGTCAAAACACTTTGATGTTTATTATGATCCACTAGGGATATGATATTATAATACCATATATATTCTTTATTTGGATGGTTTATAATGTTTTAGGAATTTACATGAAACCCATTTTCTTTCCACAGGTAAATTAAGCCACAATGATTACTTTTATTATTATTATGACGATATTTTTACAAAATCCGTTTATTTTCCATGGATTATGCTATAATGAAATGATTAAAATTTTATGATCTTGTGATATATATATAAATTAATTATGATTATGTGATGGGTGGTCTTAGAATTATACATCCGTCTAATGTATTGGGTAATGATGAAAGTGTTAACTGGGTGGAAGTTACTCTTAAAAGAATGTTGGAATTGACTAGGTATTATTTTCCATTAGGATTTCATATAAACTAAGAAATGATGGTATTGGAAGTGATATTTTACATATGAAATATATGATTATGTTTTTTTCTACATTTTATTCCACTCTTTTATGACCTGATCATATGGTTATGATATATTCTCATGGATCATGAATTTTGATTCTCTTATGATTCCGGTCGTATGAACTACAATGTTTTATACCATGAATCATGATTATGATATTTGAATTGTTGGGCATAATTTTTTATTGTTATGATCATGTTATTATACCCTTATTCTCAATTTATGATTATAAATGATCATTGACTGATATCTATCATGTTTACCCTTACTGATCATCTGAGTTCGCTCTTTCTTATGTTTCCTTTCCCTAGGTTATGAAGAAAGGTTTTAAGTAGGAAATTTATAAGAAGGGTACAATGATAAAATTATTTTATAGTAGATGTTGAATATCTTACATGAAATAAGTTTTTTATATATCTATTCTGTAAATACACTAAACTGTTATGGTTGTTGGGAGACATGTTTGGTAGATATATTAAATATTCATAAAAAATTTATAATATCTATATATGTTATGCTTAGGGAACTATAACATGACACCTAATGAATTTATTTAGTTATTTTAGTAAAATTAGGTCAAATTAAGGATTATTTTTATATTAAATTGGTTATTTTTTGAATCATATTATTGGGGGTGCATTGAGAGTGGAATATACCTCATCAATCATGGGTCCTGCATCATAGCACCACTCAATGAGTTTTATAAAATTATTCTTTTATGGGTTTTTTGATTTAAAATTAATGAATTATATATTTTTATTGGTTATTGATTAGATTGGTGCATGTTTGAGTTGATAATGGTTGATAGAAGCTCAAAATTATTATATAGCATGTAATTGATCAAAATGTTTGTTGAAGACCACTTTTTCATCGATGATCTGCAATAAACACAAAGGATAAATGTAGCTTATAAAATAATATTGAACCATTCCTAAAGTTATAAATCAACTTCTAAAGTATCCCATGATAAATTCTATTCTTTCATGGTGGGATCATGCAGATAGTGTAAGACCCCCATTGTTCATGATGGAGAGGTGGTCTAATAAAGTGATCATGAGATTCCCTCATATTAAAAATTTGCCTCATGTGACCATGAGATATGATCACTATTCATGAATCATAGGAATAAATCTCACATTTACACATGATCCCACCCTCTCACATGGAACTCTCATGTGGGATATATGGCCTAATATGTTACTTTATGGTTACTCGGTTCCCTATTATCAGTTGAGTATAAATACACAATTGATATTTCAAGAGAAGCAACTTAGAGACCAAAAGGAGATGGAAAGAAAAAGAGAAGTGCATATAGAGAAGGATTTCTCAACTTAAAATCCATATTTGGAAACTTTAACATGTTTTTCAGGTAAATACAGAACTAAATAAAAAGAACACCAAATACTATAAGAGACATCACTGTTAATTTTTATTTCAAAAGAGACATCTACATGAATTTCCCCGCAAGAGATACCTGCATAACATATTACCATGAGAGATTCCTGTATAGTCAATATCTATGAGACTGGTCTATGTGATCCAATACACATGATCATTATGTGGATACATTTTATCAGTATCATTTATGGTTATAAGATGAATATATCATACATTCATGTGATAATAGAATCACACATATTCTCTTTCACGATCCTCTCATGGGATCTCTCTTTATCACATGATCTACCTTTATCATCTGATCCCTTATTACATGTTTTCCTTCTATATAATCATTATGTGGTTAACTTGCATGGTTAGGAAATTATATATGATATATCTTCCCTAAATTGATGGGTAACCCAATATGAAATGTTTCTACTCATATACTGAGTACATTTCAATCCAAAATACCTATATAATTTCCTTTATCTAAGGTCAAAACCCTAAAAAGGAAAACATAAGTCTCCTTTGAAACCACTAGAACTATATGATTAGGGAATGAAAATCTACACACACCCCTTCAATTGTGTATTCCTTTGATAAAATGAGGTTTTGTAATTATCCTCCCAGATAGGTAGAACCCTCACGAGAATCACAAATGTGGATTACCTTAATAGCAATGGTCCATATCAATAAGATATTAGAGTGGACACCCTTGAACTAAGAGGCTCATCCTAGCTCCAAACTTCATCCAATTCCATATTAATGATGTATTTATTCTCTACTCAATGAGGCATGGAATAAAAAATGGAATATATAATGCATAAGCCCCAATATATCTTCCTTAAAGGGCCATATTCACTTTTGGGAATCCCTCTTGGAGTAAGCCCCTTTTCTTTATTGCGGGATTCCATACTCCTCCTACCTCTATATTCCACCATGACTATCAATAGGTGTAAAGATAAGAGGATGGGTTTCCCTTTAAAGTATTAGAACCAAGATGGTTCTTATTGGCAATACCATCAATATCCATGGATACTAACAAAGGGAAGCCTCAATATACAAGCCCCATTCAAATATAATTATACACTCTCATATAATGTTCTCAATCCTTTATTATCTCTAGTATCTCACAAAAAGCATGAATCATGTGGGTTTATAAATCTAATTTGATCACACTATAAACATAGTTAAAATTCCTCCAACATGGGCCTACTTTGGGAGTAAGTCCAAACCACATGTGCAGTGATAGTTTTCTTCTCTTCATTGAGTAGGGTCAACTAGAATGGGACTCCTACTAGGCATAATCCCCAATTATCAATTCTATGATAACCTTATATCCTTAATCCATACACAATTTTTTGTTTTTGAATATTTTAAGACACACAAGTCCTAGACACAAAAATTTAAACTACATAATGTTAGGTAAGAATATACAAATTAACACAAGAGGGGGGGGGGGTGAATTGTGTCTTCAAAAGTCAACCACAATTCTATATTTTGACACCCTCTATGATTTATGAAGATAAGTATTGTTTTATTCTATATGAAAATTAGTAGTGGATAAAACCTAAATAACGAACAAAAATTATTACAGTGGTTCGAGGCACAAATATCCCCTAGTCTACTCCATGAATCACTCTCTCTATGAGCTTGGTGAATTTCACTATAATAATCCTCTTATCATAAGACCATAAATATACAACTGAGTGTAGGTAGTTGAAACCTTTACAATAAGACTGATAAAAAATTATTTTGGTTATTTAACAGAGAACCAATTATCCTCAACTTAGATCGAGAAGATGATACTCCACCATAACTAAGTACAAGCTGTTGAAACTACAATAAATCAAAAATGATTGATTTGAATGGTTTAGATTGATCTTTATAGTTGCTGCATCAATGAAAAAATGATGGATATTATTCTTTATAAAATAATATCTTCTAGAATGAAACAATATGAAGTGATCCTTATTGAAAAATACTCTTTAATAAGGTAGAAACTAAACAATATTAGTAACTTGAGGTTGAAATATGTAGAACTTTCATATCATAGCCTCTTTTGAAAATAATAGATATTTGATTGTTCATTATAGTAACACTATAAAATATAATCTCAATAATACAATATCATATTTTAATTGCTTATCACAAAAATATTTTTGAAGATATACTCTAAAGGAATATATAGAATAGATAGATTGCTTCAGTATTCCAGATCCAATATAATAGCCTGATTGATCGCAAAAATTCAAATTCCAATTGACCAGGGGAGTCGTAATTTCCCTTAAGAACATGAGTGGTTTTATCTGATGAATACAGTTATTCGGAATAATCATAATGATCCTTGAATCAGTCTTCAATTATGACTTAATCATTGCAAAAATCTTGGATTGAAAACATGGCTTAAAAACTTCTCCATTTTACACACAATGTAGGGTTAAACTATGTATCGTAGGGTTCCTTCATGTAGCGTATGATTATTTCATGTAGCATTGGGTTCTTACCAACATATAGTTCATTAACCATAATTTCATATTCACGTAACATAGGGAAAAATGAGCATAGGGATGATAATACATACGTTCAACTTTTTAGAAAAATATCCTGAACATAGCATTGATTAATAATAATACCAACTTACAATGTAGGGTTGTTAATCTATATGATTTTCAATTCTCAAAACGTAAGGATGCTGATCCAAACATAAACTGTTTAGAATAACATAGGGTTGATACCATAAATTTTTTTTAACTTTCCATCATAACGTAGGGTTGATAATAGACACTCAATTTTCAAATGTAGGGTTTGAAATAGTATTTCCAGAGTAATTCCTGTAACATTAAATTCCTTTAACCTAGATATAAATTCTTGAAAACTTACATAAGAAATATTCATTAGAAAATAAAAAAGGGTATTTGTGATAATCAACGTCATCATAAATTATTGAGTATTATTGAGACAATACATGCCCAAAAATCTACCCATTCTTTATGATAAAAAAACTCATAACATAATTCATAACATAACCTAAATAAGATATAGGATTTGTAAACACAAAAATAGATATCGAAAATACTTTGATTTCATAGTATTATTTTGAAAGGAAAAAATAGATATTTTTTTAAAATGAAATGTTGTGGTTTTAAAATATTCTCCCCCATATCCCCCATAGTATTCTTAGATATTTTCCATAGATATTCTCTCCTTCCTTAAATATTCTCCCCCTTTTTATGATATTGAAAAGACAGTTTAAAAGAATAAATGATATAAACCACGATTAATGTAGCACTGAACTATAGATGAATATTTATTGTTACTGGTATAAGAGAAATAAATTTAGGATTGTAATGGAAATAATGAACTTAAATAAAATAAAATAAACCAAAATCAGAATAAATAAAAATGAATTTAAAATGAATTCAAATGTTTTGAAAATAGAGTACAATCCACAACCAATGAAAGTTTGTCTTCAAAATGAGGGACTATGACCATAATCTCTAGAGGTAGTGGGTGAAATGGGATGAGGAATGGATTGTAAAAAACCATTAATACCAATGAGATTCCTATGTATGCTTTGAAAATAGTTGTTAAAGACTTATGACCACTATTGAAGAAGATTATTTGAATCTTGACCAATCTTTATATTCTCAACAAAATTAACCTTCATAAACGCATTCACAGTTTCCTCTAACTGAATGAATGAATTCAACTTATCCTTAACTTGATTAAGAACTTATCCCAAACATGATTCATTTGAATTTAGTTGACAAACCAGATTCCTATGATTTTATAATAGAACACTTAAAGGAGTACTGTCAAATAGAAGAGTGTGCAATCTATCATTGAAATCATCCAGCAATGAAGTAATAAATTCATATATTTTGATTAGGTCTAGAAGTGTCTATTGAGAGGAGGTTGATTCTCGATTGATTTCCCTAAGAGATTAAAATTATCTCCCTATCATCAGATTAAACTCATAAAAAATTTACTTCTTGATAGATTCATCTTTCAACAAATTGAGAAATCTAGACAATTTTCTAATAAACCCTTGAAGGTATCCAACATACATAAGATTTTATTTGAATTTCCTTAGATGAATCTTTAGATCCTCAAACTTAGATCTTGAAACTTATGAAATTTTTAACTCTTTAAACTTTTTTTTATCATATTCCAATTTTTGTCTAAGAAACAAGTTCTAAACCTCAAATAGATTTAACTTTATAACTAAGGCTTCAACTTGAGAATCAAAAGATTTAGAAGATTGAGTATCAGGGTTAGGGATATATTCTCTATTATGAACTTCTACCAACGACAAACTTGGCTCTTTATTACCAACTGATCTGTCTCTTAAGGTAGATCCTACAGAAGCTTCAAAATCAGAAACAATAAGAGATTGAGTTGCAGGATCAAGGACATCTTCCATTTGATGTTCTTGATAGTGAACCTCTTTCTCAACATGCTTAGCCATTGGAGTTTCATACTCAAATGATCTTAGTGCTTCATCCACAATCTTTTGAATGTCAACTATAATCCTTATTATCTATATAATATTTTATTCTAGCCTAGATTTAGCCTCTTCATTAGGTCTCTGTCTGATAGATCCAACCGAAGGAATTTTTCTTTGCTCCCCTTGAGAAGCTTTCATAATAATTTTCTATTTTTCTACACAAATATGAAAGATAATATTTGATGAATTTCTCCAAAAAAGCCTAAATTATTAATAGTACCATCATTTAAAATGTTGTTGTGATGACATGTTTTTCCAAAAAAAACATATTGACAATTTTTCCTTTTCTTCGTTGTAAAAAGGAAATAATCCTTCCATAGGGATAATATCATATCTTGGCATCCTTATGGAAGCAATGGTTTAGATAACTTATCATAAATCAGCAGAAATTAAACTTTATGTGATTCAAAAATAAAAACATCACATACATACCAGGATATAGGACTTTCTCTAGATCAGTAGTGCTTGGAAAAATCCCAGATTGAATGATTTTCATCATTACTCATTGGTTAGGAGTAAGCTCTTTCATCATTAATTTTTGGATAGTTCTCATTACAAATAATGAAAACATAATGTCCTATAAAAAATGTTTAACATTACATATATTACATAAATTAAACTTAAACTCCCCCTCATGGGGACAACAAAACAACTCATCCATTTCCATAGAATAAAAAGAAAAAATAGTATCATTAATCTTAGAGACAATAATATCCTTATCGAATCTGAGACTGAATGAAAGATTTATAAAAAAATACTTTACTTCAATTTCATATACTACAGGTGTGTTATCTTCTCTAAAATCATAATACAGACTTTGAAATATTATCACTTCCTTGATTGAAATAATTGTATAATCTAAATAATCGAAATTGATTTCCTTTCCTTGGAGGACTTTGAGATCTTTCCCTAATGGATATGTAGCTGCATCCAACTCAACATCTTTAGATATTTGAGAAGTATCTATATCTGAAGGTTTTTAGATTGAAGGCATTGAAGGTTTAGGGTTTTGAAAAATGAGAATTGAAATAAATATAGAGATACTCTGTAAACTGAAGAGATTTGAAGGTAATGAGTGGGAGAATATAGACATTTTTCTAATGCTGATTGAGGATGTACACATTAAGTTTTTAATTTGAAAAGATAAATAAAATAAAATTGTTTTAAAATCTAACTAACACATAACTAAATAAAATATATAACGAGAAAATATTATTTAAAAAATATAAATTACTTAAAATATTAACAGGGAGATAAAATAAATTAAATAAAACATTCATTTAAAATTAAATAAACATAAGCCCCCTTAATAAAATCAAAATTTTCACTG
Organism: Viscum album; assembly: GCA_963277665.1. Lineage (NCBI taxonomy): Eukaryota > Viridiplantae > Streptophyta > Magnoliopsida > Santalales > Viscaceae > Viscum > Viscum album. The sequence goes on along the minus strand of OY728139.1, from coordinate 1,069,974,088 downwards.
GGAAGTTGTTTTAAAAAATATCAAATAATTGATATTTGATATTTAAATATTCTAAATATATATCCTTTTTAAGGACATGATATATTAGAAAATGATTCCTTATATCAATGTGTTTAGTCCTAGAATGACTTATAGGATTTTTTGAAATATTTGTTACACTAGTATTATCACATAAAATATGTATACTATTAAAATTTAGTCCAAAGTCTATTTGGGTGTTTTTCATCCACAATACTTCTATAAAACAACCTCCAACATACACATATTCTGCCTTAGTGGTTGATAGGGAAACTTAGTGTTGTTTCTTACTAGACCATGAAACTAAATATTTTCTTAAGAAGTGAAAGTTTTATAAGGTAATTTTTATATCTAATCTAAAACCTCCAAATTCAACATCTAAATATGAAATTAAATTAAAATCAGAAGTTTTGGGGTAAAGAAGAGGTTGAAAAACAGTTCCTTTTAAATATGTAAAAATTATTTTAATAGTAGTAAGATGAGATTATTTTGGATTTTATTGAAATATAGCACATAAACATATAGAAAACATAATTTCTAGTCTGCTAGTAGTAAGATATAACAAAATACCAATCATACCTATATAAAACTTCTTTTCCAATGGTTTTATAGATTCATCCAAATCAAGTTTTATATTGGTACACATAGGAGTTTTTTATGTCTTTTTGTTTTCAAGTAATTTTTTTTAGTAAATCAATAATATATTTAATTTTATTTTATACATTTCCATAATCTTTCTGATAAATATGAAAGCCTAAAAAGAAATTTTTTTCTCCCATCATACTCATTTCAAATTTGTTTTGCATTAATTTTGGAAAATTATTACAAAACTTTTTATTATTTGAACCGAAAATAATATCATCAATATAAATTTGAACTAATAAAATATTAGAGAAAAAAATTACTTAAAAAGTGTTGGATCTTACAATCCAATAGTAAATCCATTTTTCAAATGAAAGATCTTAATCATTCAAACCAAGTTCTAGGTGCTTGTTTAATACCATAAAGAGATTTCGTACGTTTAAAAACAGAATTTGGTTTTCGAGGATTCTCAAAACCAGAAGGTTGTACAATATAAACTTCTTCCATTAAATAACCATTTAAAAATGAAGATTTAACATCCATCTAATATAATTTAAATTCATATAATTTTCATAGGATAAAAGGATTCTTATGGATTCTAGTCTAGCTACAGGGGAAAAGGTCTCATCATAATCTATACGTTCTTACTAATTATATCCTTTAGCTACTAATCTAGCTTTATTTTTGGTTATGATCCCTTGATCATCCTATTTATTTTTAAATACCCATTTAATTCATATAAATGCATAATTGGATGGTCTTTCTACTAGTTCCAAAACTTCATTCCTTTTGAATTGGTTTAGTTCTTCTTGTATTTCTATCATCTAACTCTCATCTTTTAAGGATTCCTCTATAGACTTAGGTTCTAACTAAGATAGAATGGTAGAGAATTCAGCAAGATTTCCTACATTTATTATAGTTCTAATTCCTCTGTCTAGGTTACCTATAAGAATTTCTATAGGATGAATATTTAAAGTTGTAGACTTTCTAAGCAAGACACTTTCAGGATCTTCAGTATCAAGTTATTCTAAACTAGAATAAATTTTATTAATATTATTTTCAAAATAATTTTTAGGGGTTTCAAGTATCATGTTGTTAAAATATTTAGTGACTTCATCTTCTTGATCATTCTATTTAATACAAGGTTCATTTTCATCAAAATTCACATGAATTGATTCTTCAACAATCCGTGAATTTTTATTAAACACACTATAAGATTTATAGGTAACAGAATATCCCAAAAATATTCCTTCATTATCTTTTGGATTGAACTTATCAAGGTTATACTTAGTATTCATGATATAAACCTTGCATCCAAAAACATTAAAGTACTTTAATTTAGATTTTCTGTTATTCCAAACTTCATAGGGTGTTATTTTGAAAATAGGCCTTATTAAAACTCTATTCATGATATAGAATGACGATCTTACAACTTCCTCCCAAAAATAGGTAGGAAGACTACATTCATTCAGTATAGTCTTTTCCATTTCTTGAATAGTTATATTTTTTCCTTTGAATAATTCCATTTTGTTGAGGTGTTCTTGGTTCATAGAAGGTTAATAATATGATTTGATAAAAAAATAATTAAATTCTTGATTCTCAAATTATCCACCATGATCACTTCTTAATGAAATTATTTTAAAAACTTTTTCATTTTGAACAATTTTGCAAAAAATTTAAAAAATAGTGAATGCTTCACTTTTGAGTTTTAAAAAATAAACCCAAGTAAATATAGAATAATCATCTACTAAAACATAAACATATAATTTACCAGAAACATTTTCTACTCTAGATGGTCCAAAAAACCATATGTATAAGTTCTAAAGGTTTATATTTAGAAATTTCTTTAATATACTTGAAATAAGATTTGTGCTGCTTGCCAATTTGACATGCATCACAGAATCTATCACTGTCAAACTTAAGAATAGGTAAATAAGAAACTAACTATTTCTTAGATAATTTATGTAATAAATATATATTATAGTGTCTAAGTCTTCTTTTAAAAATCCATTATTAATTTGTCTTAACAGTTAAACAATTCACCTTTTTTTAAATAAGGAATTTAAATCCAAAGTATAAACATTATCAGTTCTTGGTGCTCTAAATTTAAGCAACTTATCTTTAAAAAAAACTTGTAATTTTTAGAAAAATTAATAAAAAATATATCATCATAGAGTTGAGAGATACTTATCAGATAATTCTTTAACCCTTGCACATACAATACTTTATTGATTGAGATAGTCTTTGGATCTCCAACAGTTCCAACTCCAACTATTTTTCCTTTCACATTGTCATTAAAAGTGATGAGTCCCCCATCCATTTGAGTTAGTGTATGAAAGTTTGTTGTGTCTCCACTCATATTCCTAGAACATCCTCTATCCATATACCATTTGAATTTTATTTTTTTGTAACCTGTTACCTATAAAATTAATTAAAAAAATATTTGTTTTTGTACCCATATCTTATTGGGTCTTACAGTGTTAGCGAGGAATGATTTGGGAACCCAGATCTTCTTTATTTTTCAATAATTCATATCACTATATTTAGAAAAAATCAGAAACAAAATATATTTTAATACCACTAACTTGAGGATTTCTCAAAAAACATTTATTATTGAGATGAACTTTTTTTCCACAATAATAATAGGTAACATTTTTTGAGTTGGGCATAAAATAAATTTTATACAATTTTTATTTCTCACCCTTTATTCCTATTCTGAATCTTTCATTTTTAATGAAATTATTTTCAAGAATTTCATTTAAAATATTTTTTCCTTTAATAAAAATCAGAGTAGTAATCTTATAAGATTCTACTTCACCCTGAAATTCTTTAATCCTTTTTTCATGATCAATACAGTTTGACATAGATAAGTTGAATTTTTAAATCAACTCTTGATGCTTTTTTAAAAAGGTATCTCTTTCACCTAAAACAACATTATGATTTTTTTAATGATTTTTTATTCTTTAATAAGAAATAATATTTTTCTTCTAACATAGAACATTTGGAAGACAATTTATCTTTTGAAAAAAAACAAGTATCAGAATTAGAGGAGTAATAAGTTTTTAACTTTTCATCTTCATTAATTAAGAACATGTTTTCTTTTAGATTTTATTTATCCTTCCCTAAATCAGACATTGAAGGGATTTTTGATTATTCAAATACGTTCCATATATCTTTCATTTCTCTTTTTTTGCGTTCTTATAATTATTATTTTTCTGATATCACTTTTCTGGCATTTTTCTTTCATCTTTTAGTCAAGGACAATCAGGCCTAATATGACCTAATTTCTTACATTCATAACATCAAACATCCATTTGTTCTTTTTCATTCTTCCTGAAGGATTTTATGAACCATCTTTTCTTCTTATAAAATTTGATGAAATTTCTTGCTAACTGAGCTAGTTCCATTTTAGAATTCAAGGAATCTGAATTCTTCTCTAATTTGTATTCTTGTTGTGTTCTTCTGTAATGATTTTGAGATGTCACCTTCAGATCAGTATTTTCCTTCTTCACTATAAATTTATGATATTCAGCTTTAGCTTGAATTTCTGCTTCATACATCATCAATATCCCAATTAGTTCTTTAATTGTCATATCCTTAACAGGTGATGACTGATGAATAGAAGTAGATATTCCATTCCATTTTAAAAGTTGTTTTCTGAGTACTTTCAAGGCTTGATTAGATTATTTGATGGGTTCTCTGAAGGTAGTTGTATTTTTGAAAATTTCATTAAGCCTTACATTCATCTGCATAATGATTTTTTCATCAAAAATTATAATTGTGTCAAATTGTAGTTTTTCTATAGCATACCTCATCTATCTAACATTATTTATTCCTTCATAAGAAACTGCTATAGTTTTCCACATTTCATAGGTAGTTGGACATTGTGATACATGATTGAATTCATCTAGTCCAAGACCACAAATAATATCATTCATCTATTTTGAATTGATATCACACCCAACTTCTATTTTAGTAGTCAAAGTTTCTAGTTTCTCAGGAATCTTATAAAGAGTAATGATTTTTTTGTATACTTTGAATCCAAGATTTTTCTGATAGAAAATCATTCAATATTTCTGGCATCTATAATTTTCACCATTAAAATATGGATCTCATATCATATATATTCCTTCTCTAGAATAATCCATTTCCATCTTTGTATAGACTTTATACATTTAGCTAGCTATATATTTATTCAATAAGCTCTCATATAATACCAATTGTTAGGTCGCAATATACAAAGTAACAAAAGAGGGGGGGGGGTGAATAATGTATTTTCAAAAATCTTCCACATTTCTGGATTTTAACACCCCATATAATTTATATAGATAAGAAGTGTTTTATTCTATATGAAAATGAGTAGAGGATAATATAGAAATAAATAACACAACTTTTTTATAGTGGTTTGGGGCACAAAGATCCCTTAGTACACTTCACTAATAACTCTCTTTATAATATTGGTGAATTTCACTAGATTGGTACTATTATCAAAAGAACATAAATCTACAATTGAGTGCATGTAGTTGAAACCTTTACAATAAGCATAACTACAAATACTTCAAGTTCTTTAATAGATAACCAGTTATCCACTTCTTAGATCAAGAAGCTGATATAGTACCACAACTGAGCACAAGTAATTGAAAATCCAATAAATCAAAAGAGATTGATTTGAAAGTTTTGGGTTAATATTCACAGGTGCAGCATCAACTGATTTTTTTGGATCTTCTTCTTCATAAAATAATATCTTTAAGAATGAAATAGTCGGAAGCGATCCTTGTTGCAAAATGATATTCAATAAGGTAGAAACTAAATTGAAGTAGTAACTAGAGGTTAGAATATGTAGAACTTTCAAAGCATAGCCTATTTTGAAAATAATAAATATTTGATCATTCATTACAATAACATTGTAAAATATAATCTCAATAATGCAGTTACATATGTGAATCACTTATCACACACATATTTTTGAATAGATACTCTAAAGGAACATATAGAACATATATATTTCTTCGACAATCTATATTCAAATGAATAACTTCATTAATCACAGAAATTCAAATTCCAATGGACCAGGGGATTCGTAACTTCCCTTAGGAACATGAGTTATTTTCTATGATGAATACAGTTCTTTGAAACAATCATAAAAAACCTCGAATCAGTCTTCAATTCTAACTCGATTTTTATAACAATCTCAGATTGAAAACACAGCTTAAAAACTTTGACATTGTAAACACAACATAGGGTTGAACTACATAGTGTATGGTTCCTTCATGTTACGTAGGGTTCCTATTAACATATGGTTCCTTAACCATACTTTCATATTCACATAATTTAGGGAACAATATTTTCATAGTAATGATAATCCATACATTCATATTTTTAGAAAAATATCCTGAAAATAGCATTGATTAATATTAATACCAACTTCCAATGTAGGGTTTCTTATTCATATGCTTGTCAATTTTACAAACGTAAGAATGCTGACCCAACTGAATTTTTTTTAGTTTAATGTAGGATTGATACAATACACAAGAGTTAACATTCCAGCATAACATAGGGTTGATACCATACACTCATTTTATGAATGTAGGGTTTGAAACAATGTTTCTAGAATAATTCCCATAATGTTAAATTCCTTTAACCTAGATATAAATTCATGAAAACCCACTCAAGGAAAATTCATTAGAAAACAAACAAGTGTATTTATGAGCATCAAAATCTTCATAAATTATTGAGCATTGTTGAGACAATATATGCCCAAAATATAGAATTATTTCCCTACAACACAACATTAAAATTCATGGACAATGTCCTAGTCACATGATGTTAAATATCATGACAACATTTTTAACACATGATATTAAAATGTATATCAAGGTCTTGAAACATGACCTTAAACCATAAAATTCAAACCACGTGAGATTTGATTCCTATGAAACAAGATATATAGGAAATTCTACGAATTTTAAAACCAACATCATCAACCTTTCATATCCACCCTCATGAAACTATATTTCTCATGAAGTGACTCTAGTCCCTCTTCACTAGGACATATTCCCCATGAGTCTATAAATCCTCACTCATCGATCCATATCCCATTAAAGACCTCAATGTTTTTGTAAAATAGGTCCATATTCCATATATACCATCCTTTATTGAGATATATTCCTGATAAAATCATACCCCCACATGGAGGGACATATTCCCTCCGGGTCTTATCATATTTTACTCATTGGTCCATATTTCCTTCAAGGTCAACCAGAAAGGGACTCTCACGCATAAGTCTTATACCAAACATTACTAGGAATCTTTTAACTTCTTGTACATACTGTATGATGTAAAACTACATGGATCGGTTCTGGCCACATGACCTTAAATGGTACAAAATTTCTCATTAAGTGACACCAAACTATATGGTTTTTGAATCCTTTCACAAGGATATATAGTAAATCCTTTTCACAAGTTTGATTCCAATACCATAAACACCGACCAAATCCCTAGATTGATTATAAAATCTAGAGTTCCTAGCCATGAGGATTTAAACCAAGGTCCCTTAAAATTAAGCATCACTAATCAATAAATAACCTATGATACATACAAATGTTGACATCGATACTTGTTAACAATTACCTGTTATCATAGGGTTAGTAAGTTCCATTTTGGGGTTTGGTAAGGATTCATAGAAATATCTTAAATATATAAGAGAGTCCAAGAGAAGGAAACAATCACCTCAAAAGGAGAGATCATCTTGACCTCCCACCCTCTTAACTAATGCGCATTCCAAATAATCACTATCCAAACACCCCAATGACTACACACATTTGGAAAACCGACATGTTGTCAGACTGTTGTGGATGCAGGGATGCATTAGAATTTATAATCAGAAAAAATGGTGAACCCAACATGAATATTTAAACTGTATGAGCATTTCACAACCAATTTCAGGACATTTGTTTATTTATTCCATGAAAAAAAATAGTAAACCCAATGTGAATCCTTTAACTATGAAAGTGATTAGTCGAGCATGAATTTTACTTGTGATGCTACCTTGATTGTTTTTATTGTTAATGTTTATTGATATTTTCAAGACAGATTCAAAAATTCATTCATTAGAAATTGAAGAAATAACCACAACAATAGTCATATGCCTCATTTTCTTCCAAATTCTATGTCCATAAAATAGTAAGGCGATGTCGCCAACCCTGCTTATCCAGTGATAAGTAATAAACACGTTGGTTTGGGAGTATTACTTGAATGATAATATCTTGATGCTATAGGTTTCTTGTAAAACCCACCCTGATCTAAATCCTTACTAGCCATCTATCCAATGACATTTGGTGGAAAAGAAGCAGGAATCACCTTTCACCGTTTTGAACTGCTTTGGGAGCCTCTCCCTAGAGAACAATAACAATAACCTCCCTTATCTTAGAGAGTAAAATCAATAGTTTGACTATTAAATGACTAAAGTTTAGAATTATCGTTGGAGGTATATTCTCAACCACCACTACTACCAATTCCACATGACATCAACTTCTCAGTAATATTCTAATAATTCCAATAAGGAGGTCCTTACTCTGGTCACCCATACCCAAGAATCAAGAAGAGATCACTTGGGGTAGTGAGATTCCAATTATACAGAGTGATATTATATCCCTCCTTGTACCAAAGAACCCCACCAATATGAATTTTAGGCAACCATTTAACAGGATTATATCTCTGTTCACACCCATAAAGTCTACTGTTATTCCCTGGAAGCACCCGAGGAACCACGTTGGTATATCCCAAATAACATCAGGGGAGAGACTATATTATTACTTCCAATAATCAAAATCTATATTTTAATCTAGTAGCATTATAAGAATCATGTTGGCATATACCAACTATATCTAGGGGTAGGAAAATATTCCCATTCCCTCACATAATGCTCATCAGTATATCCCAGTGGAAACTGAAGGACAAGGGCATGCTCATATTCCCACTCCCATAAAGGAATGAGAGCATATACCGATTCCTAATGCAAAACCACAACAATATATCTTGACTATAATGTATGGTAAATCATATATCCCTGATAAAATTATAAAAAACTATCAGCATATCCTAGTAGTAAAAGAAAAATATGGTCATCGATATATCCCAATGGCCATGAGGGGGAAAACACATATTCTCACACATTCACTTGAGTATTTAATAAAAAAGAAATCAATATATAATCAAGAGAAGTTACATATTATTTCTCCAATATAATAGGGTTGTCATCACATCCTGATGAAGATTTAAAAATAGGACCAATCACATATTCCCCTTCCAATTAGAGATCATCCACCAACTTCAATGACGAATTATGAGAAAACCCATATTCCTACCAATCATAAAAGATCTCATCAATATATCTCGATAAAAACATGGTATTACCCTAATAAAAATACTATATTTAAAGGTCATTATGAATAACATATGACCCCATCTTCTCAAAATAGAGCATCTAAGAAGTAGTCTTTATAGGGGAAACCCAAAGTATAAAAGTAGTCATCTATTATTTCCATACATAATCCTAGTGTTCTTGAGGATAAAAAAATCTTTTAATAATAACCAGAGAATATATCAACTATTTATCAGAAGGATAAAGTATCTACAGTAGTAAAGGTCCTCCCCATAATATTTCTACTAGCTAATAGCTACTCTATAGGTCCTCCCCTAAGCACTTTCCATGAAGGTATTCCTTATGGCGATATCAAGATAAATATTGGTAACTATTCTCATAATGAGAGTAGTGTAATTCCACCCCACATCCAGATGATCAGTCATAAATAATGTCCTCCCACTTCCATTCTCCACCCTGAAGGTCCTCCCCATGGAATATTCTACAAAATGTCTCCTTGTAGCCGAACATTAATCCATAATGGTAGTCCTCCCCATATTGGAACTTTTTGAAAAGCCACTCCCCATAGTGACATCTCATCTAGATAAGAAGGTACACCCCTTGAAAATGTAACTATAATAAATAACTCATATTGTGTGGAACTCTAGAAAAATGACACTAGTTACACCAAGTTACAAACTTTGGACAAGTGATATTATTTCTCAATAGGAAGGTATCTTGAGGAAGTAGTCATTATCATTACTACCACAGAACTTCTTATATTTTTATATATAAGATAAGATTACAAATGATCCTACTCCCCTCAGTAAGGCAGTGGGAAAATGACTGCTCTGGTCAGATTTCGTAGAGGTATCTCACACCAAATATTAAGACTATTCCATGATAATGAGAAAATAAATGGAAATAAAAAATATATCAGTCATGTTTTGGTTTGATTCCATATCTTAGTATAACATTACTGAATCATTGGCAGAAGAATGAATACATCATCTTAATCTGAATCTTTAGATGTCTATTCATCATTTGAATGAAAACTATCTACATTAAATGGAATATAAAAACTACATCAAGGTAATACAAGATATTTTCTATAAAATTGAAATGGAAACACTTTAAGTGGAATGATACCGAAAATTGGGAGGGAATTATAGATATATGCAATGCACATGATTTAATGATTTGAAGACTCGATGATAATTATTTGAAGATTCTCCTTTTGACATACACATTATAGGATGAGGTTTTATAGAGTGATGCATTTCACTCCTCTCCATAGTTAGAAGATTCCTATGAGAATGATTTCATGTAATGTCATAACTTTAGGAAATTTCCTAGACTCGAGCTCTACACACTCTAGCCATCCTATCCAAAAGGTCCCGTTATCTCCAAATCCCAAAAAATGAAAAACTCCATGGGAATGATCCATTGAGAGACTTCTATATAAGGAATCCAAGAAGGTTAAATAGTATTATCATATGATAAATTTCAATTATTCATACAAAGTGAATCCCTTAATAATAAGTTTTATACATTTAGAACATACACTACATCTATACCATTCTTAAAAAAATTCCACAAAATCAGAAGGCCAGAAGCAATGGTCGTAACAGTATCAATATAGGAGCAATCTAAGCCCACAGATCTTGAGATTTTTTTTACCACCACCTCCACCCTAAGGACTGTAAAATCCCAATCGAGTTCATGATTTCACGGTGAAAAGAAAAAATCTACCCCATCCTATAGGGTTGAGTGAATTTTTATCACAACCTAATATTCCCTCATGGAAATCTATCTTCTCCAGACAATGATAAACACCAAAATAAAGTCCATAATATTTACCATTATGTTACCCATATCTATCTTTGGGGATATCTTTGACAAGGGTTTTTGGAGACCCACTCTGGGCCACCCTTCACAAGTTAGTTTCCAAGGAGTGTTAGAAGGAGAGGGCAAAGCCTCATCAGAGACGCAAGCCAAAATGGTATAGTAAGAAATGAATGACCAAGGAGTATTGTGACTTTAAACTCAACAGATACTCAGAGGAAAACCAATATATTTATCATTGTAATAAATACTTGGTTCCTATAGCATACTATGCATCAGTAAACATCATTGGAATTATCCCCATTGATGATCTAGATCATGATTTTGATACATAAGATGATAATGAGGAAGAAACAATCTGAAATATTCCTCACAGCAAAATAATTGAAGAATTTTTGCATAATCTTCAATAGACTAAAAACTAAAATCTAGGGGTTTCCTTGAATTATTTATTTCCAACTCTCTTGTGGGATTTAGTTTAAGAAAAGGGGAAGGGTGTAACTACATCACACCCATTACCCAAATAGGTTTAACCACCTATAATCAAAGAGAGAGTTGCATAAAATGAAGCACAAATAAAGGAGTTATGATGAATAAACATTGATTTACTCATGGTAAATATTCTCAATGAGTATAACCCCCATGTCGAGACTTGTGTTTCTCCACCATTAAACCTATCTCAATATGGAGTGGTTGTTCTTCTGATGAGAGAAGAATTTGACCATCCAAGAAATCCAAGTTTTAGGAAACCTATTTATATATACCCTATGAATGAGGGATATTGAGAATTACATAAATTATTGAAATAATTGGAAATCTGTCATGAAAGATATCCCAATCCAACCCATACAAATTTTTAGAAATAGACATGGGGAGATTGACCATATAAAGCTATACCCGCTGCCTCTGCCCATGTGTCTGAAAGAACAACTATCCTGATAGAACTCATTAACTCCATAAAATCATTAATAGGTTGAATAGAGACCATATAAGGATGAAATGAATCATTTTAATAGGAGAGGAAACCATATCCAAAATAGGTGAAACCCTCCTCCACCCAACTTTTAAAATAAAACTTTCTCGAACATCAATGGCCCCAGGGACCTAAAGAAACATCTAACACAATTCATACCTGATGTGGTCCCATGATGGGAAACCTTGAGTATCAATAGGAATATAAGCTCAGATGATTCATAAAAACTCTAGATGGACCAAAATTTTTCTAGTATAGTAATCTTCTGGCCAGATTAGTCACATGATGGGAAGACCTCCACTAGTAATTCCTATTCCAATTCAGCTCAATGATGAGAAAGATGATGGTAATTAAACTCTCAAAATATAAAAAATATAAAAATTAGAGGGTATCATACTTTATTTATAGGAGGAAGGGTTTGAACTACACCTTGGAGTTATAATTCCACCAAGAAGAGTTTTAAGGAATTTGTATAGAAAATCTCTATGAAAAGTTATAGATACAACTCATTTTGGTAAACTATCTAGGTGAGTTACATGTGTTTTTCATAGTTTCACTGAGGATAGAAGATTAAATTTGGAAGACTAAGTCCAAGTCTTAATCAATGTTGATAGCTCAAGAGAAGAGGATTGTAAAAGCAGAAACAAAAAACTATAATGCTTAAGATATCTTTAACACCATCTCTAGAACCCAAACCCATGAAATATCACACGGTACCTCATCCCGAGTGGTAAAACAAAAATAACAATAGTATCATATTTATGAAGTTATAAAATAGAAAATAAAATCACCATTTGATGAATATAAGAATAAAGTTTATTCATTTTTGGAATTGTCTAGTCCTTGATTTCTCCATCTCAGTTATGGAGAATAATTGGGGAAAGTTTCAAGATCCTAGAAATACTAATCAAGTTGACCTCAATGTCCATCTAAATAACTATAAATTCCATTGGATGTTGGTACATATTATTTGGGAGTGTTTTTTATTTAAATAAATCCTCTATAATATAGTATATTCCGGGTAGGTTAAATTGTTAAAGCCACCAATATACGTGGCTTGTGTTTCTTCCATCTCACAAGAAGAAGAAGAAGAATGATAGGAAGTTATAAAAATGGTTTATGGAAGTTTTATGATTAGATGAAAATAAATTTAGTCAACTAAGCACATGATATCCTCAGGGAATAGCTGGATCAACAAGGTGTTACTCTAACTCCCTCTATAATGGTTGAGTTTACTTTTTCAGCACCATAATTTTTCAAGGTCTGAACTTCTAAGAACAGACACAATAGACTTAACATGAGAAAATCATAAGAAGATAAAATTGTTCCAATGCAAAACCTAGTTTAAAACCTTTCTTAATATGTTACCCTAACACTGGGAGGATGAGAAGTACCCCACCAAATGGTTTATTAGCCATCAACTCACCAAATGGAGTCCTCATTATATGAATATTCTATATATATATATATATATATATCTATCAATATAATTCACTTTGTAAATTTGTTCTATAACTAAGAGGATACATATGATACCAATTTACAATATAAAAATATGGGATATGGTGGAAGGGAATTATAGGGAATATGGGTTTAAGAAATATAGGGTTGAAATGGGTGTTAATATTTAGGATTCATCCCTATCGATACCATATATATCAGAGAGACCCTGAGACCGACACTCATATGGGATTAGTAGGAGCTCCAATCTACTCCTAAATCACCCAATACTCATTCTATCCTAATTATAATTGATAAATGATTGATAAATTAACATATATATAGATTAAATAAAAATTTTGGAAGTTCGAATCAATCTAATCCATAAGTGAAAAAATGCCTTCAAGTTACAATCTTGGAAAGAATCCATTGGTACTGACAACCTCAGCTCCCAGGGCTCATAACAAGGAGAAATATAATATGGAAAAGTGTAGGATTTTGACTCAGAAATATAAAATATTGAAAGATATTGATTCTATTCCAAATAAACTTTTAATTCTTGATACTATCCATCTATTAAAGGAGCTTCAGGAAGAACTTGTTAAGGCTCTCTTATTCCCCCATGATTTTAAAGCCGAGTTCCCTATAAATGAAGTATATCACATTAAAATTGACCCTATTTAATATCATGAAATTATTTAATTTATTGATAAAGATAGGGAGACCACTGTATAAGTACACATCAAAACCTTTTACATGTCTTTTAAGTTGGATTATGTGGACATCTATTTTATTTTGTTGAAAATGGTTCCAGAATAAATATCATTCCAGTCTAGATGCTCAGAATATTGGGCTATAGGGAAGATGATTTGACTCCATCTACCCTGAAGATCCAAGTGTATAACATTAAAGAGAAAAATAATTTTAAATGACTTAAGCTCAGAGCCTATTTTGGGGACCTTTTTCTTTGATTCAGAGTTCATGGTTGTCTGTTGGGATATTAATTTTAATGTCTTATTTGGAAATCATGGATTCATTCCCATATGGTAGTGTCATCAACATACCACCAATGTATCAAGTATTTTATCAATTGATATTCTAAAGTTCTTTATGGTTATTATTATACTTTTCAATCCCTTGAATATTAATACATAGATGTAGAATTATATCAAAGAGAAGTAAAAAACCATTTATCGATAGTTCCATTTGGATCACTACCCCAAAAAACCTGAAAATGGCCCATGTCAACCAATTCCATAAACTCGGTGAATACTATGTATTTACCATCAATTTAATTAATGTAATTTCTTTGTATATGAGTATTCCTTGAGATATATAAACCCTATATGATAGGACAAATCATTTTATCACCTTTATATCATATAATGGCTAGGAAATATTCCCTGAGAACAACAAACTCTAGTAAATATAAATAATGTCATACCATTTATGAAGATCAATATCATTCCTCAACATATATGTAATAAGGATAGACTAACTAATCTTAAACCCCAGTCATCACAACCAAGTCTCTTTGAACAAGTGGATATGAATCCCTGGAGAAGTAAGGAGGCACAAGGTTTGGGCACATTTTCCTCTATTTTCATGATATAAGTCACATTGATCAAATCTAATTATGTGGAATAAGGGTGTGTTCCTAGTTATATTTTTTGTTCTTTTAATATATATGTTCTTTATTTTTCTATAATATCCAAGGAGGTCCCTATATCACTACTTGGATTGTAAAATGATCCCATATCATTGGTAGAAATAAAAAATTACCTTATTTTGTCTTCTGAATTTCAGGATATTGAAACTTCTTCTGCACTCGATGATTTTGTAGAATAAAAAAAAGAATATAAAAAATTATCTCAACACTGAAGTTTATACATTTTCACTCATAGGAAGTATATACATTATCCTATCATTCATAGAGGATAAAAATTCCCCCACATTATCTCTCGGTCCTAAAATCATTCCTTCATTACCCACTTCCACTGAAATTGAATCAAAGGAGGGAAAGGAAGAATATCTCATAGATTCCCCTATAGTATTTGAGGAAGGAATCTCCACCACCCTTGATAATATTAGAAAATTAAATCTAGGTACTAAAAAAACCAAAAAAAACTACCTTAATTAGTGATACTATATCACCATAAGAACAAGATGCATACATCTCTTTCATGAGATAACATCAAGATGTATTTTCATAGAATTATAAAAAAAATCCTATAATCAATCCTAATATAGCCACCCATCATTTGGTTTTTATTGAAGAATATCATGTCTACAAACAACTAAACAAGATAATTAATATATCTCATTATTCCAAGCTAGAAGCTGAATTTGAAAAGATCATAATATCTAACTTAATTTTGGAAGTTTAATACCTAAAATGGATTGAAAACATCATCACCATAAAAAATAAGAATTGAAAGATCAAAGTTTTCATTAACTTTAGGGATCTCATATTCTATTTTCTAAAGGATAATTTCACAGTTCTTATCACAAAACATTTTATTAATGCAATAGCTAGATTCCAACCCTATCCTTCATGGAAATATATTAGAGCAATAACTTGGTCTAGTTGATGATCAAATACGGGGAATACAATAATTTTAGGGAACCCTAGGTAGTGTATTTTCATCAACTAATTACCTTTGGTTTGAATAATACTAGTACCATATATCAATGTTCCATACACCATATTTTCAATCCATTTCTATAAAAAAATATGGAGTGATACATCGATGATATGGTGGTCAAATATTAGTGGTGTTATGATTATATTTTCAATTTCGAAACATTTTTCAATGAAATATAGAAATACAATCCAAAAATGAACCCCATAAAATGTGATTTTGGGGTAACATCAAGGAAGTTTATTGGATTCATGGTATGCCATCATGACTTTGAGGTTGACCCCATGAAAACCTGGGCGATACTTAATATTTCACCTCTTTGAAATCTCAAATAGTTGATAGGGATTCAATGATACCTTGACTATATTATATTATTTATAATGAATCTTGAAAACAATTGACTACCCTTACCCAGCTCATAAATATGGGAGTCACCTATCAATGAGACAAATATTCCCATGAAGATTTTGAGAATCTTAATCAATATCCCTTAAACCCACTATAATTGATTCCACCTATTAAAGGAAATCTAGTCATATTTCTCATGATAGAGCTGGAGAAATAACTTAGTGCCTTTCTCACATATAAGGATGTTGTGGGAAAATAAAATAACCTCTATTATCTTAGAAGAACCATGATTAACACTGAGACTCAATATTAGTATCAAGAAAAAATTATTTTCACTAATCATCACAGTTATAAAATCAATACACTACTTTTAGAATAATGAGGTCCACTGGGTCTCTTATATTGACTCACTCAAATATATCCTCAATCATCAAATGTTGACTAGACATTTTCCATGATGGGTGGTCATCTAGCAATAATTCGATATTCAATTCATACCAAAGAAGACAGTCAAAGGTAAATCATTTAAATAATTTATTTTATCACATCCCACCTAAAAAATAATTCCAATGGATATATAATTACTTGATGAATAGTTATTTTCTATCTATGAAATTACATAAACATAAGAGATATATTTTGATGGTGCTTTCCGAAGTCTAATAGGGAGAAGTATGGAAAGCTTGAAACTCAATAGATCCAGCTTAAGTATTGTCCTCATCTCTCTAAAAAAGGTAGTTTTACCCTATTTCTTCTAGGTTTTAGAAGGCAACACCAACAATGAAGAATAATACCAATATCAAGTTATAGGATTGAAATTATCTCTATAGATACTAGTCTCCCAACTAACTATCTAGGGTAATTCAGAGTTGATAATTAAGAAGATTAATGGTCAATATAACATTAATAAATAATAATTAATCCCCTTTATCAATTATGCATGAGGTTTGATGTCATAATTTCCCTTTTATCAAAAAATTTCTCATGTCACACATTTGGAAAACTCCCATGCAGATGAATTGGATAATAAAACCACAACCATGGAAGATCTAGATCATGATGAGATAGTCATTATCATTACACACTATAGGGTGGTGTTCCCATTCATTGGAAATTAAATGGAAGAGAACAATGAGATCAATACCACTCCAGAATAAGGTAGGATGATAACCTCACTAAATTATGCCACCATTGGATGAATGTCCCTGATATTAGGCTATCTATAAAGTGAAATTATTCAGTTAGATCAAGATAAAAGGGAAAAAATTTGATTATGGGTAGTAAAATTCATTCTTTATGATCAACCAAATTATCAAAAATTCATTTATAAATTAGGATTTAATCGATTTATCCTTACATTAATTGAATGAGGATCGATCCTTACTATTATGCAAGAAGTCCAAATAGTCACTTACAATGCTCATAAATCCGAGACCAATCTCTCATATTAGATCAGATGGCTTGGGAACTTCTAGCCATCAATGTACCAGTATTATGTGGAATTAACCTATAAATTCCATAATTTCTCAAATATAAGTCAATTTAAACTATCAAACACCAGAGTTGTTGCAAAGTGGTAAATATTGTTTATAACTCCCCATACTTTACATACATTTATATTACTTCAAAGTTGAAGAATATTGATTAAAAAATATAAAAAAACCATGATAGGACCGTATAGGTATAGTGTCTTTAGAAACTGGGAAACCTAAACAATTGGTTCATAAGACATCTTCCTTATCTCCCACTTATTTCATTCTAACTAGACCCCTTTTTGACATATCTTACTCAATACCCTTCTTCATGACCTTGGGAAAATAAACATATGAAATTGTGAGATTATATTCTTAGTAAGGGTAAACAAGGGAGATATCAATCATATCATAATCATAAGATATAAGGACATAACATTTTGAAATCTTATCCTACATATGAAAGATCATGATATAATGCCATGGGATAAATCATGAAAGCTCATAAGAATCAATGAATGTAATCCAAAAAGTAATAACATAAGACATGAAGTATTTTTGAATACACATAATTATATAAAATTATTTCATATTAGTCATGTATCATTGCTAATACCATCATAGCTGACAAAGTCCATTACTGAACTGAGTTCACTCCTCGTTCCAGCCCTGCATTACTGAACTGAGATCATTTCCCATTCTAGCCATGTCTATATCATGAGATATAAATCCTTACCCAATTAATTAGAGAGAGATATATGTCCCACCCATCTCATTATAAAACCATTCATATGTGTTCCACAAAACATAAATCATTCATCATAGCATAACCCAAGGAATAAAATGGGTTTCTTAAACATCATTCCATCATAATCCATATAAAACAATTGGATTTCATAAATATAATTCCATAATAAAAACAATAAAATCATAGTTATAATAGGGATAAAAAAATAACCCTATTTAAATAAATTCATCTTAGATGGAAAATAATTTTGATAAAACATTTGAAATTAATTCATGAGGAAAAATCCTTTCTTCTTCAAAAATATTTTCATTTCTCAAAATGCCATGAAATTTTAAAAGAAAAGAATTTATTTGAAAATAAACATGGTATTTTATAGAGTAATCTTCATGTAAATAAGGATTTATTAAAACATAAAAAACCATTCATACCGTATAAGTTAAAAAAACATTCTCCTCCTACTTTTTCCGGAAAAGTCAAAAAGTACCTCGTATCGAATAATGACAAAATTTCCTTTCATACTGTTTAATAAAAATTAACCAATTGGTAAAATTGACTTTAAAAAATTATAGAATAATAGAAATAATATTACATATTTAGGAAACATGGATGTGGATGATAAATATAACCTAGTAAATACTTAAGTATAAACAATCTTAGATATTAATGGGATTGTGAAATTATCTCTCACCTATGGTCCGATTTTATTTATATGTATCTGAAACTACTGTATAATAATTTAAATAATGTCATTGAATTATTTTAGAATAATATTAATTTTTATGATATCATATATGATCATATAATCATCCATTTGTCAATAACATTTCATTATTACCTGTTATTCTGGTATTAACAGCTTCATTTTCTTATGCATCTTTTTTCAAATAAGTTCTGGTTATCCTTCATAATTCATAGTTATATCATTATAAAATGATATTAACATTATATATATCATATTTATTCATTATATACATTTATATAATAATTATTTAATGAATATTATGTAGAATGAATCGTATCGCATCGTGGAGACGGTAGACCATATGTACGCACGAGCGATGATATCATTTCTATAATTGATGAATGGTATTGAATTTAATGGTGTATAATTTTTTAGAATCAATATAATTTTATAATAATCTTATATAGTTATTATTTCTATCATTATACCCATCCAGGTAAGGTGGTGCTGAAAAATAGATTACACTATAGTGTGGAGATGGTATTCCATATGTACGCACACGTGGTGATTTCATTTTTCATAGGATGGATAAAAAGTGGAATATTGTTGTAAAATAATAATAAAAAAATCTCAGTATATAAGTTATATTGGAGTTATTACTTTATACTGAATCAAATTATGAATAGGAAGTAGAATAATTAATAAGTTTGAAATATTTGGTAGATGAGATTACCTCTTCTTTGACATGCTTCCTCTAAATCTTCTCTTAGAGCACTAGAGTTGGTCTTTAAAGAAGAAAATAACCTATATAATGTAACTATACAATTTTATAATAGAAAATGGCTGGGTGTGGATGAGATTTATGGCTCAAAGTGAAGTGAATAAGAGAGGGAGGAGGTTCCCTTTTATAATTGAGGTGAGGGGCACCTTTGGAATCTCCAAAAATATTAATTTATAATAAAATTAAACCCCATCCAAAAACTTCCAAAATGTAAAATATTTAATATGAGATGATATAGTGTTACAATATCATCAAACAATAGATTTTATACAATTTTTTTCTATCAATTTAAACCTTATCATTTTAATTAACACTTAGTTATTCTATTTAATTGTTAACTATGGTAACATATATTTTAATATTAAAAGGGTGAAATATTTAATTATTTGATGTCAACTAGATGATAAATAAATACCTTATAATATTTTATACCATATAATAATTATTATATATTTTTAAAATTTTTTTTATGATTTTTAAATAATTTAATAAAACATTATTTTGATAAGTAATCAATAGTGTTAATTTTGAAACTAATCAATTCATTGATTTTTTAAAATATTAAGATAACAAGTTAAATTTTAACCACCTATTTTATTATATTAAAAATAGGTCAATATCATATATAAAATTAATTAGTAATATTAATTATCCCAAATTATATTTAGTTTAATATTTTTAATAATATTTTTTTTCAATTTCCATTAATAAAATAATTACCACATCAATTTTGTGTCATTATTTAATATACTTATATATTGAATAAAAACTAAAAATAAAATACTATGATGAATATAAATCTACAATATTTTAGAATAATATTTTTAGTCAAATTTATTTTCAGTAAAATACAGCATTTAAATTGTTATACTTATTAAATTATGAATGTGACGACTTTAACATCACTTTAAATAAAATAATATAAGCATCAAAATATCTTCTATAAGGCTCTAAATAGTCAATAATTATACCTTTGGATGGTTATAGTCGATATATTCTAAACAAATATGATTTTTTCAAGTGTTTGTGTCTTTTGATGGTTATTATTATTTTAATAAAAATTATTTTATTGATTTCTCATCAATTAATTAATTTTTACATCATCAAAGTATAAGTCTTTAAAGTAATTATTTATTACCTAAAAATTAAAAATAAATTATCATGATAAATAAAAACATTTGATTTTTAAAATGAGTATTTATAATCGAATTTATCTTTTGTGTAACCATATATTAAAAATAATTGAGTTTTTAAAATTTGAGTAAGACATATTTAATTTTTCTTTAAATAAAATAATTTAATGTCCTTATCTCATCCATGTGGCTTAGAAAGGATACCATTATAAACCAAGGATGGTTTAGGTAGAAACACACTCATCCAATGATATTAACACAAGTTTAGGGTAATTTTATAATAGTATTCTTACCCTTAATTATCAAATTTACCCTTTTACTGTATTAATAAAAATTACTGAAGTTACTATTTATAATGCCCAAAAATAAAATAAATATATTTATGTAATTTAAAACTACTGATTCCAAATATGGAATCCATTTTTCAAAATTCAAAACACCTAATTTTTTTTAATTAATTTAAAATTAATCCCATTGCCAGAAAGAGAGAAGGAGTTTTAAAAGTTAAAACATTGCAAAAGATTTAAAGGTTTTTACATTTTAATTCAATGTAAAATTAATTCAAATTACATAAATTATATTGAATGATAAAAATATATTCTATTTATTATTTAAAACCATTAAATATTATAATTTAACTATATAAATTATTTTGATGATTTTTTTCAATTAAAATTTAGTGTATTTTTACTTTTCATTAAAAATTTGAAAGTTATCAGAAAAATATAAAAAATTCATCCAAAGTAAATTTTTATATCTCACTTCCAAATAACATGTTTATTTTGTTATATAAATATTATTAATGTGTCAAAAGATTAATTTAAAATGGGTTCTCTATTAAAAGGCAAAAAATTACCCTTTTGAAAAAAATATAGGTTTTTATACATCAAATAAGGTTTATTCATACCCTATGAAAAAATATCTAATGGATAAATATAAAAAATATTTTATTAATTATATAACATATATATTTCATTAATTTCATTTACTAATAGTAATTCAATCAATTTATTAATACAAAAAATACAAATATATAATTGATTTATATTTTTCATAAATAATTGGTAGCGAAAGACTTCACCATATATTTTCAGAAGTTAGTTATATTTATTCTTGCTAACCTAATGACTAGGCTAAAATGGTCATTTTATAGTAAGGGAATCTCAAAGTTAGTTTAAAATCATGATTGTGTGTAATGAAATATATTGATAAATTAAAATTATTTATAGAAAATATTTCATAAAAATATGCGGGTGTTACATTCTTGGACATTTTCTATCTAGGTAGTAGTTGTAATGGGGCCATATCCCCCAACAAAATCAAGATAGTTTGAGTATATCCTTACTACCATATACTTTTTCTCCAAGTGGTCCAAAGCTATGTCCCTTATGGAATTTAGGACTAATGCTATTATAAACTTCTTGAAGTCAAATATTATCACTAGATTTCGTGTAACTCACATAATATTAATGAATAATGGAATCAAATTATTCACTTTTGAGTTAAAACTATTGTATAAACAATATATAATTTAGTAAAAAAACTTATCTCACTTATATACAATGGAAAATGGATATATTGAGGATTTTAATCATACTACATCTAAATACTTCAAAAGATAGTGGATAAAAAAGAACTCCTGACCTAATAAACTCTTCCATGATTTGTGGGAATACCACACCAAAACCCAAAAAAACTACACAAGTGACCCCATATTGGCTTATATATGACAAAGATTCAGTGCTTACCATCAAGTTCCAACTTCCCTAGATTCACATTGCTAAATACAAATAGCTATATAAAGATGAATAGTCTCATAAGTAGCTGAATGATCTAGAATGAATTAATGAGAAGAGATTACACAACTTTGACAAATTGGAAATCCATTAGAACTGAGTTTCATAATAATTGAATAAGAAAGTTCATCTTTATTTTTTTCTCTAGGGATAATTAAAATTGTCTCTCAAAACCTCAGTGATACCATGGAACAAGCCTCCAAAGATCATGCTGAAATAGGAGGGACCTTATGTCATACCCAAGGTCTTCTATATTGAAACATATATTTTGACACCATGGATAGGTATTTTACCACACCTCTCACCAATGAAAGTTTTCCCAAAAAGTAATTTTCATAAATTAAACATTACTTCATATTTTTCCCTACTGCATGATGTTAAACTATGTTGCACAAGTCCATTCCACATGTCTTCAAACTACTTGGATATTTTCCTAGTTACATGATGTAAAACTATATGACAACTTCCCTACCACATGATGTTAAATTGTGTTTCACAAGTCTTAGATGTAAGATTTTAAACTAAACAACATAATGTCCTCACCCCATGAAGTTAAACTATATTGTATACATCGTCACCATATGATATTAAACCATATAATAAACATCCTAATCACATGATGTTAAACTAAATAACAACTTTTATACCCCAGGTGTCAAACACCAGGGAATATGTTGAGAATTACCCTATCATGCACTCTAGTGTCGTATGGGTAATCCTCTAATTATCTTTTTTCTAACAATAATCAGGAATTACATGAGCACAAAGGTCTTATCCGATCATCTTATCTATCGTGATTAAGAGAACTATGAATAAAAATAGGGAATAATATGGTCCACCTTGAAATACATTAAACTACTTAGTGAAACTTACCTTGTATAGCCTAGTCTTCTTATATGAGAGCCCAATCTATATAAGATTTATTGGAACACAATCCATGCCTAACGATGTCAATTAACCCTTTCCTTGTATGTGATTTTGATCTATGTGGAGAGTTTCTCTACAAGAACTATGTGTGGCTTGATTATTGATACTTTGGGATATGTAGTGATTCCAAGGTATATTATCCAAGGCCCAATCATTACTTCTAAAAAAGAATCTTCCCTCCTTAGTGTGTAGACCAGAAATACTATGAGGATTGATCTATCCTATGTATAAGATATGTTTATATAGAAACATTGATATAGATCCATCTTGGAAGTCTATTACTAAAGAGGTATCCTCTCCTACATATGACCCAAATCTAAAATTTCCTTCATTATGGAATTATTAATCTATGAACCCACACTAAAAAATATCTTACCCAATATGAAATAGTTTGATCTGCATAAGATAACCTATATCAGAACTTTGTGTGGCTTGATTCCTATTCTTTTAGGATACATAGTGATGCTAGGATCATTTATATTAGGCCCAAATATGAATAAAAAATATACCTCCTTTCTTATGTATGATTTAGATCTACATAGGAGCCTTCATCGAGGAGTTCTTCATTTGTGTACCCATGCTAAAAAAATAATTTCCCACCATGAAAAAGTTTTATATGCATAAGAGATCCTTTAATAACTATGTATGGTTTGATTCTTGTTCTCATAGGATACATAATGACACTTGAACCTTTTATCCTAGGCCTAACCACAAATAAAAAAAATACCCATTTCCCTATATATAATCTTGATCTATATAGGTAATTTATCTTAAAAAACTATATATAACTTGATTAATATTATTTTAGGATACATTGTGATGCCTAAATTTACTATTTTAAGACCTTCCATAAATTCAAATCAAACCTCTACTAAGTCATAGTGTTTGAAATTCCTCATTTACATTAGATTATTCCCCATGATTTTATCACTGATATGAATCCATATCATTTTTCATATGAGTTAGATCTATGAAAATATCCCATATATAGGTGCTATCTATATAACCTTAAATGATATGGAACTTGAGTCCTTGTCACATCATGTTAAAAGGAACAACATCTAGTTCACCCTATAAGACTTTAAAATATTTTAGTGTTGTATTTAAATTTCCCAATTTCTCTACATGAGACCCAGATCTATGTAAGGGTTCCTGATATAGAAAATTATCCAGATAAAATTCTACTTTATCATTATTATATCATGATTTTTAGATCTTCCAGCATAATATAAATAAAAAATATAGGGATTGAAACCTATTATACCAGAATATATCATGATGTCTAAATTACATATTGAGGACCCAACCATGAGTCATCATTCATCACCACTCCTTTCATGTAAATTCATATAATCATGGTATGATCAAGTATAAAATTCCTTCACTACCCTCCATGAACATCACTTTCCATAAATCATACATCATTCATGAGTTTCTCAGATCACCCAAAATATTCTTGGATTTTGGTAATGAGAGTTTTTGACTCTAAAGTACACTTATACTTGACTATACATACATGTACTTGATATGGATCTGTTTATGCACCCCCAATATGGCATGTCAACTAGAGGAATCATCATTATAAGGATATGATCCTCTAATATCTATACAACCATAAAACATCACAACAAATCCCATCATTCAAATGTAGTCCACAATCATCCCTTGCATACCTATTTTATGTCAATAATCCAAATCCAATGACCCCAAGTTGTGATTTACAACTTCATCACTCCTTTTTCTAAAAGGTGTGGAGGCATTCTTAGTCTTTGATCCCTATTTTTGTTTTCACGCTTACATCCCTTCAAGTCCACACATCAAGACCATAAAATGTTTTCACCCATTTGGGATGGTTTATAGTGGAATTAAGCTATCCATTCATTTCAGGTCATCTTTTCCTTTACCAATAGATAGACTTCATCGACACCTTAGGTCCATGCATCAGGACCTTATATTGTGTGCGCCTTGTTCAAAATTGTACGACCTTAAACTCTATCCCTTGATGGTCCACACATCATGACTTTAAACCATGTACACCTTAGTCAAAGCTATATGACCTTAAAAACTTTTCTTTTATAGTCTAAGCATCATGAACTTAAATATTGTAAAACTTATTTGAGATAGTTTATAGTGAAATTGGGCTCACCATTCATGTTGGGTTCTACCTTTCTTCTTACTATATAAATTGTCTCACTTCTAGGTCAAAGCTACATGACATTAAGCTCAAAACTTATTGTTTAAAGCTATAGGAAATTAAACTCAACACATATGGGTCAAATATGTAGGCTATAAACTCATCGCATATAGGTCAAAGTGGCAGGACCTTAAACTCAACACTTTTAAGTCAAAGATTTATTACCTTAAACTCCTGTCCTCGTTAGTCCAGATAACAAGACCCTAAAATGTAGGTGAAAAATATAAAAAAATTATTAGGATAAACAAATATAAAAGGAATACGGATAGAAATTCAAGTCCTTATTTTCTAATCCTCCCACTTTCATGGCTTAAGAAAAAATTAGAGAATAAATGGAAAAGTCAAAAAGCTTGTTAGTCCAACCATATGGCCCCATAAAAATAAAATCCATGATCACTGGGTCCATTTTTTCTTGAAAAAGTTATAGTTATGGAATATCATATCACTTCACCATGGTTGTATGTTCCACACATAGTGGTGTAACCTTTATGGTGTTAGAACCCTTCTTGAATATTTCTTTTTTCCATAAAATGACTCTTTTTAAGTGTTTGACTCCTCAAAAATCTTCTTCGCTATTTGAAATGAGTGTATTTGTCTCCAAATGAAATTTATTCTTAACTATACATATACTCCCCTAATACATATCTTTATATGTACCCATGATATGAACTATCAGCTAGAGGATTCTATATCCTAAATGGAGGATATTTTAATCTATTTACACTCATACACCATTACAGTGGAACCCATAGTTTAAATTTACCTAGTGGTTATCCATGAAATATGTGTCCCATCTCATCATCCCTAATTCAAATTCTTGAGTTGTGATTAAAAAACCTATAATAAAACTATTCAATTAGATCTACTACCCTTGATAATACACCCTTGTGCATCATAATCATCTTCAGAGAAGATATTTAACACCTCACCCTTGAACCTTTGATTGTTCCTCAATACATGACCCTAAACTACATGAAACGATGGTATAAGATTCATGACCATAAAAAGAACACCACTTTTTTCTAGGGTATTCAATGATGAAACTAAATCCCCATCATTGTAAAAAGGAAGGGTTTGATTTTTCACCACTTTCTCCATCAACAATCACCATACAATATCTATATCCTGAGATTGCACAATCATGCTCTATAATACTCTTAGAGAATGAAATTACTCCAATACTGACAATTATGGTCACTCTAATTAGGTTGATTGGGATTTAATTATTCATGATACTATTTTATCTATAAAATTTTGATTTTCCAATTCATATAAGTTCTACTTCACCCATGTTTCCATACATGCCACCTCACCTTTTGGTTAAATCTATCCAACCTTAAACATCAACTACATTATCCCACCTTACATGGCCTAAAACTACCGAAGGAAAGATACCCAAAACTCAACAGGTTGAAAATCCACAAAGGGGTACCTAGAAATTCAATTACTCACATACTAATCACACACCTCATATGATTTATGAAAAATTGAGCAATCAAAATAAAAAACACAAAAAATATTAGGTTAAAAACTCATAAAGTATATCCTAAGAAAATGTCAAGTTCCTACCCATTAAGATTCCCCCATATGAAACTTAATAAAAAGTTAGAGAAATAAAATAAAAGACTAAAATATTATGGGTTCTACACTATAACCCCAATAGGACTCAATTAATTTTTCTAGGCCCCTTAGTCTAGGAAAAATCTAGTGCATTCAGTTTCTCCCTCATCTCAGACATATTAATCTAGAGAATCCACATGATATGCTCAAAGACATAAATTTATGATACTCAAACCCTTTCGAACATTATAATCCTTATTCCAAAGTACCCCTTCATAAACCTCATCACATTGAGTCAAATAATTCATCCAGATGGACCAAATCTAGTGCTGTAGTGATGGTAATTATGCCTATACCTATCTTTAAGACACACCCAGGGAGAATCATTTATCTAAATTGACTAAATACAGTGTTATAATGATCATAGTTATTCCTATACCTATATTTGAGCCATTATAAAGAGGAAATAATTCATCAAAATGGACTATATCTAGTGTTACAGTGATGATAGTTATTCCTATATCCACCCATGATCCATTCCTAAGAGGAAATAATTTTGATCCAAGTGTTTGGGAATCATGATTGATAGGTTTTTGTTCATATTTAGTGTTCAAGTGGATTTAAGTTATTATGATATTGTTGTTTAAAGTTTCATAGGTTATTATAAAATTTTAATTATGTTGGAACTTGAAATTAATGAATTGAAAAATAATCGAGGATATGAGTTTTTTCATTCATCAATGTAAAGTGAAGATCAGTCTCCAATAGATGAAGTATCTATTTTTAATAGTGGTACACTATAAAATAATGTAAACATAAGTTTAAATTTTATGTAATATATTTGAGTCTCATTGAATTTATGTTAAATCCAGACCATCTTCATGGCATCAATATCTTTATCTGGGTAAATATTTTCTTCCAGGATAACAACATTTCTTCCCTAGGCATGGAATTATTCATGAAAATGGGGGTGCTCTACCAATATCTCCATAGTAGAATCCAACTATTATTTAATATGGAACAAATTGAGGTATTATTCATCATTTTTATGTTGGTGTTCCATTACCTCTTCAGCATAATGATATTCCACTTGAGACATTACATCTTGGAGGTCAATATATCATACTGACAATCTTTCCCTAATAATAAGTTGTTTTGATTTTTCCTTTTTCTCTCACCATCAAATTATCTCCTTCATAGAATAATGGAAAATGTGGTAATCAAATCTGGTTAATATTATCATTGTAAACATGTTTTGGAGCCCATGTAACTATGATGATAAGTTTTATAGAGGAGTTTCTAAGACTAAACTATATATATCTCAATAAATAAAATCATGAGCGACACAAAAATCACTCTAAGCCTAAAGGTATAATTCAGAGACACTTATAGGATGGAATATGTATTTAGGGATTATCCATATTAGTGAGGGACTATAATCAATAACCCTTGATGAAACTCGTCTCATACTAATCGATGTAACTATATCATCCCCCGATAAAGATTTTAGAATAGTGACATCTCAAATTTCAGGAATCCACATGGGCATCACTGCAATGAACACTTGAAATTTTCAAATAAAAATAAAATAAATAAAATAAATAAAATAATTAGGGATTTCAGAAATTAATATAATCCACTAAAACATTGACCTCCTCACCTCTTGTTACCCTATTTGTAGACACAACTGATAGGCATTATGGTCAGATCTATTACACCAGGTCTCAAGAATATACCTCTATCACTAAGGGTGATGGTCCACTTCCATTGTTAAAGGGACCATGTCCTCCATTAGAGAAAAAAAATTCCATATAGAACCTCTAATCCAGGTACACCATATCTATCTCCATCAAGAGATGCACATGATGTTTGACAAAGGTCACCATAGTTACACAGGGAATCTATAAGTTTCAAGGATCACTAAAATTCCTAAATAGATGCTATAAATACATCAAGATTAGAGAATAATTAATCAGTTAGGTATTTAGTACCTGTAAGATCATCCAAAATCCCTTGATGGGTAATAGATATAACCAAAGCATTTAAGATCGAGGAAAATTTTGATCCTCTCTAGGTTTCATCCGTTACATCTTCTTCAGTCACTGTTATTTCTATAGACACCCCTTATGGAAAGACACAATCCATTTTCCTTAGGAGTGTGGGAACTATTGGATCTAAATCCCCCACAAAAATACTCACTGGTATCATCTTGGTTTGATTAAGGGTTTTAATCCATGGATACAAATTCTTAGATGCTGTATCCCTCACCACTACTATAGATCTTCATTATGGAAGTGTATAGTCTATTTGGTTCAGGGAAAGCATATATCTCACATATAGATCCCTATGGAGTTATCAACCAATGTTTTATTAGTTTGAATAATGGTTAGTGTATTCAAGTATGACCATTATTGACATTCAAACATCATCACTCCTAAATAAGTTACCTCTAGAAGGCTAGGTTCTATAGGTCATGGGGGAGCTTATTCCCCAAAAAACTACTATGTCCATGAATCACCCACTGATCTTAGGTCAAAAGGAGGAATTAATAGCCTATAAGGATCTTCAGTAGACCCCAATCTCCTGGTAATCTCTCTCATTACCATCATGAAAATTTCATGATTTTAGGTAGTTGGTCCCTTGAGCATGTGTTACTCAGGACAACATCTGCAAAAATCCATTCCTAAATAATGAATCATGGGAAAATACAAGAGGAAAGTGAGAAGGTATAATATTTACCCTCCATTACTAAATAAATATTTATTATATGGTTTTTTACCTGCCTTCAACTAGCAGTCTCCCATGAATATAATCTCATGGTAGGAGGAGATGGTGGTAGTGGAGGAGGAAATGATCCAACGGTAATGGTAATCACCCCCATATTCTTTTCCATTATATGAAATCCTTCTTCTATGATCCTTTCATTGGAAAGACCATACACTCCAAGATTCTTTCCCCTTTCACTACATTATTCATAGGGAATAAGTGATTGATCGCCTCTAAATTCCTACAAGGGTTTGAAAAGGATAAGAATTTCATTTATAGTAAAAACAGTGTAATTAGAATGGAAATATGGTTTACATCTTCCCAAGATTTAATCACTTCCACTATTGATGTTAGCATATTGTTGGCGCCAAAATATTGCACGAAAGGAAGGGACGAAAAAAAAGGCTGGCACGCTGTCTCACGAAGCACCGAAGCAAAGAACTCCGAGCATAGTGGTCTCGCGAAGCTCCAGAGGCAGTAACTCTCCGCGAATGAATTTGACGTTCGTGAGCCTGCCTCGAAGCTCCATAGGCGGTAACTCTCCGTGAACACATTTGACGTTCACGAGCCTGCCTTGAAGCTCCAGAGGCGGTAACTCTCCGTGAACGCCTTTGACGTTCGCGAGCCCGCCGTGAAGCTCGGGAGGCAGTAACTCTCTGCGACCGCGTTTGACGTTCGTGAGCGTGCCACGAAGCACCTGAGGCGGTGCATGAGTTCTGCTCCGCGGTGCCCCTTGCCTATAAATACTGGACTCCCCTTGAGTCCCGGGGAGGGACAATCCGACCTTTCGGCTTCTCCTCTCCCAAATCACGAAGCACCCTTTGCCCCCTGGAATCATGAGCTCTTCGAGGTACTTTTACTTTGCGTGACGCCTTCACTTTGAATTGTTTTGAGCCCCTCTTCCGAGAGGGATGCCCTTCGCGAAGCTCAAGGGAATTCGCGAAGGAAGTGGATTCCCAAGGGAACCCGGGCAGCTGCGGAGTGTTTATGCTTCGCGAAACACCCAAACTGTACTAGTGATCCCTATGCTAAGGCAAGATCGCTACACATCGCGAAGAACACTACTTTGCAGCACCTTGCTTTGCCAGACACCTCTTCTTTGCGAGGCAGTGCTCCGAGAATACTGTTCCACTTCGCAAAGCACCCTCCATTCACACCTATGCCCCATGCTAAGGAAAAGGCACTCCGCTTCGCGAAGCACACTCCTTTGCTTAGAAATTCCTCTTCCCGTGCGACCCTCCAGGTTTGCACGATGTGATTTCAATGTCCCACGGACAATACCACTTGTAGCGTTGCTTCGCCTAATGCTTCTTCGCATAGGCACGGTAACAGCCATTGCTTCTTCGCATAGCCATGCTAACATGGACCCCTCGATGGTTCGCTCCACAACCCCCCTTGACCATGGCCTTTCCAGTACCTTCCCTCCCCCAAGGACCAGAGGGTACCGGTTATGTAATTCCTAGGGGTGGGGAGTGAACCCACCTCGTCCGAGATGAAGGACGTTAAACTGCCAAGCATCACGTCCTCAACACATGACGTTAAACTGTGACCCGACCTCGTGCCTCGCACGAAGGGTCCCCCCAGCTCAAACATTTTTTACGCCACTCGTCTCCATAGGAGTGGAATCACCCATCCACAAGGGATGATATCCTCCTTATTGGAGTGGGGTATGTTCTCAAGATAAGGGTGACCCTAGTTCCCCAACGGATGGTTTCACCCCTGCATCTCCGTACTTCCCCACTACCAAGGTTAGTGGAGGGCGTGATAGGGAACGAGGAACCTCCCATCATTGGTCCCAAATCCCTCTTTCGCTGCGCTTTGTCGCACTCCGGGCCTCCATCCTGGAGTAAGTCCCAACACTATGGGATGCCTAACGCGTAAGCCCCTCTTCGCTTCTCACAGACGCACCCTTCACGGCGTGATCATCAGGACCTTGTTGTCTCCCATTTCTCACACCGAGCATGACTCACGTGGGCTTAGATTTGGCATTGACCATGACAATACCTCGTCCAGCATGACGTTAAACTGCATGCCCTCGTCCAGCCTGACGTTAAAATGCATGCCCTCGTCCAACATGACGTTAAACTATATTCCCTTGTCCCGCATGACATTAAACTGCACACCCATTTGAACTATGAGGTCTTTGATCCATGTTAAGGCATGGTACGTAGGAAGCCTCCATGAGGTTCAATCCCACCCGTCATCCAATTCGCGTCAAGTTCTACCTTCGTCCAGCAGGACGTTAAACTGCATTTCAGTACGATGACAAGACGTTGTGACCACCCTCCGAACTACGAGGACATTGATCCGTGTCAAGTCATGGTACGTAGGAATCCTCCCAGAGGTTCAATACCATCTCCCATTAGACCGAGGTCCCTCATTTATGTCTGTTCGCCGACACCCACCGCCATTCCGAACTACGGGGACTTTGATCCATGTCAAGGCGTGGTACGTAGGAAGCCTCCATGAGATTCAAGCCCACCGCCCATCGTTTATTCACGTCAGGGTTCACTACCGTCCCGCATGACGTTATACTGTATTCCATAAATCCTTTGAACTACAAGGACTTTGATCCATGTCAAGGCATGGTACGTAGGAAGCCTTCCCAAGGTTCAAGCCCACCACTAGTGGACCCACCGGGTCTACTTTCACGTCGGTTCCCCGATGAAAACCTTTGAACTACGAGGTCTTTGATCCATGTCAAGGCATGGTACATAGGAAGCCTCCCTGAGGTTCAAGCCCATCCTCTATCGGACCAAGGTCCACCCTCACATCGGTCTGTTGATGCATCGGACCAAGGTCTACCTTTACGTTGGTCCGCTGACGACATCCATCGGACCAAGGTCTACCCTCACATCGGTTCGCTGACGCATCGGACCAAGGTCCACTTTTACGTTGGTTCGCTGACGACATCCATCGGGCCAAGGTCCACCTTCACGTCGGTTCACCGACGAAGACCCTCTGAACTACGTGGTCTTTGATCCATGTCACGACATGGTACATAGGAAGCCTCAACGAGGTCCAAGCCCACCACCACTAGGACCCTCCTGGTCCCCCCTTCCACGTCAGTTCACTGAGGATGCCCATCGGACCAAGGTCCACCCACATGCCGGTTCACCGGCACCATCTCGAACTACGCAGACTTTGATTCCCTGCCACGGGGATACGTAGGAAGCCCCTTCAAGGCTCAAGCCCAACTTCACCGTCGCCCTTGCGATGGTTCCTTGCCATTCCACCTTCCACTTCATTCATCTATCCTTCATACACCTTGATTCTCACCCGGACCGTCATATCCCAGTGAGACTATGTCAGTACGCTCCTCTTCATAGCCGCCCATAAGCTGGTCCCGATATTGGCACCCCTTCAAGGGAAATCCCTCAATCCGATCCATTCTAGCTAATGCTCTGATTGGTCTGATCCGTCTCCGCTGGACGTTAAAATCGTGGCGTACCCTGTGTTAAACGCGGGAAGCTGAGGAAAACCTCAGATATGTGTCTATGGCATATAATTCCCCGCGCTCGATGTGGGATGTCTCGGACTTCCACGCCCTCGAGAAGCCCTGTGACCAGGGATAATAGACAGACATGCCAGGTTCCCCAGCATCCAGACACGATACTGATGCCTCAACGTGACTACTCCCCCTAATGAAGGTTGCTGCCCTGACCGGACCCTTTGGAATGTCCCGACAGAAGCAGTGTAATTAATCGACATCCATGGAAACATGGAACTAGGAAGAGTTTCATGAACAACGTCTTAAATCTATGAGGGAGACCCGGACTAGGTGACGAGTTCTGAGGAGGAATCCACAGAAGGAAGAACCGGCATCCCATTACCCCGTTTCGATCAAGGAGTAGACCTCCCTGAATAAGGAACGAATGTCGCCCGCCTTTGGAAAGCGGGAATGCGGGGCAACAGCCGTGCATCCTCCACAGACGGATGCTCGCGCCCCGGTGAAAGCGTCGGAAACAGAAATGGTGAACCCGACATGAAATTCTTCTCCTAAATGTGGAGATTAGTAGTGTTCGAGGTACCAGTATATTGACGTGTCACTGGATCCAGATATCCGGCGCCTGGTCCCACCAAGCAAATAGCGGGCCTGTCGTGAAACTCACCGAAAGTCAGGGTAGTAGAACATGGGGCACTCCGTTCTGCAGCGTGTTGGCGTGGATCCTTCTTACAGACGTGGAGAATAGAAGGACGCTGGGGCACTGGTTGTCAATCCTTTTCCTCTAGTGCTGATGAGTTGATCCCTTCGTTTCTTAGGAACCAGGTTGCTGTTACAGAGACACGATCACCGCCCGCTCACCTATGCAAGGACAGGGCAACACCGCCACAGCCACCCTGCATGGTGCCGCTACCGCCACGACGGCCGCCGCATCGCGGAATACGGGGCTCCCACGTCCCCTTTCCCCATCAGAGGTCATCCAGCAAAGGGTGATCAACAACCTTGTTCGTAGATACGAGGAGGAAGGGGTCATCCCAACTCGGGATATAGCCCGCCTAGACCTAGAGGCATCCAGGCCCCGCCGTCAATGCCGCCCTAACAGGCCACGCAGGGAGCCCCTGCTCCCCACCCCAACGTTCAACCGTTTCAGGAGCCTGTCCCCGGAACGCCTTGACGACTCCTTACCTTACGCTAATGAGGCGGGTGCCGTCCGGCTCAGCCCGCTCAGGGTCACGACCCAAGGGCTCTAGGAAAGATCTCCTGTCCGGCCGCGTCAGTGCCGCCGTCCGACTCCGCAGGAAGAGCAGGCAGGCCATGCCCCTGTACCACCTGCGCTAGCTCGTCTGACCCGACGTCAGCGCCGGGCCCGGTCTGAGGATGCTCGCCCAGGTGCGTCGACGTCAACAGCTACAGTGGCCCGAGCCACCGCCGACGTGCATCATGGGGACCCCACATACACTGAGCAGGGGCACTCCTTCACCCAACCAGGATCGAGACCCCAACCGCCCCACGGGCAGACTGGGTTGACTCTCCGGGTTGCAGGCCTGAGTGGTGATCACCGCGAACTAACCCGCGGTGATGTCCCCCCGTACGGAGGCCCTCCCCGTACCACTACTCCACAGAGCGTGGGCCTTCCCCACTCTGAAGCTCATCATGGAGGTATGCCTCATGCTACCCCCATCCCGAAGGAAGACCAGCCCAGCGGTAGTGACACTCGGCGCGGAAACCTTTCCCGCGCCCACTATACAGGGTATGGAGTCCATACTCCTGCCCCCGACCGCTGATCTGAAGGCACCGTCCATCCGATCCTTCTCCAATGTGGGGGCCCTCCCTACGTCCTCTCTACAACCGGCAAAGGTCCTCCTCGCCCCAGCAACCCGAGGAGTGAAGGTCAGCCTTGCTCCGCCCGCATATACCATGGAGGTCCTCCCCATGCTCCTGCTGATTCCAACAGAGGCTCCTCCCACATGGGTGTTGTCCATGGAGGTCCTCCCCATGTACCCTTCGACATTTTCCCTGGTGCCCCTCGCACTTCGGCTATCTCGAGTGGGGGCCCTCTCCGCCACGGTGCCAGCGCCGCCCCGAGACTACATGATAGGGATCAACCCTGTCCCGAAGAGCCACCCCGAGGCAGGAGAGCGGGTCATCGCCGCCATAAGAAGAGTCCTGCGAAGACCCGGGTGGAGATTAAACCTGCCCGCTTCTCCGACTCTGAAGCGGAATGCGACTCAGCGATGGAACCATCTCCCCACTCCTCTGTATCAAGGACTGGGGCAGGAACCAGGCACGTTAGCCTCATTCTCCCGGAATATGAGGTCCACCAGATTCCCATCTCTCTCCACAGGTACATCCAGGAGGAAGAAATCATGGGAATTCCGTAGGTCTCGACCACTCCATCACCGCCATTGTCACTATAAGTGCCCTCTACCTCTACCAGAGATCACGTAGAGCTATTTTGGGGGCCAACGACGGTAGAGCGATGACATTACCTATCACCGGTAGCCATGACTCCTGTGCCGGAAGCTGTGGCTATCATTCCATCGTATCGTGACATCGTGGCCAGGTCACCTCACTCTTCAGAGGATGGCCCAGAATTTGGCGGCCAGTCAGCTCATTCACCGTATTCTCCGCCGCCGAGTTTACTATCCCAGAGGTCCGCCTCGGTACCGTTACCGGTACCTTAGCCACCCCCGGTTGACTAGTGGGGCAATACAGGGCTAGACCCCGAGTCTGAACCCAGGAGCTTCTGGAGTATTCTTGCAGCGGATCACTTCCCGGAGAAATTCTGGCTGATGGCGGTTCTGAACTTTCACGCACCAGAATCACTTACCCCCTGAAGAAGTGGGGTGCTTTTGTCGAACCCTATGGGAGACACACTTCCGCCTTCGTTACGAGCGGGTGGTGTACCCCAGAAGTCGAGAGAACTTCGAAGAAATCGGCGAGCAATGCTGCCTGATCGACTTGGATGCACTCCTTGTGGCCCAGCACCCTGAGTCGCCAGGCCGCCAGAGCGCCCTTCAATAGAAATGTGTTCAGAGTTTCAAAGTACTCTGCAGAATCTTCAAGGAAGCTACCCCCCATGTGCAAGTCCGTGGTTGGGGAAACTATGCTGCTCTCTTCTTCGACCCTATCCGACAGCAGCCCGATTCGTTATGCAACATTGAGGACATGCCATCGAGAGGGGTCGTGGTCCATATGGCTGACGTGGTGGACAAGGAAGATGAGCTTGAATTCCTTGATGGAGACTTACCCCCCAAGGGCGTACCACCACTGATGGGCCCATGAGGGAGGGTTACCCATCACCAGAGGAACCTGCTAGGCCTCCCCGTACCCACCGAGTCGCTAGTACTCGGTCGAAATACCGGCAAGGGTAAGGAGCACGTCGGAATTGTCAAGCACTCCGACCCGTCTGCCTCTGTGTAGAAAACGGAAGAAGATCCTGAGAAGGCCACGTTACGCCAGCAGCTTGCTGAGCAGAAGAGGCTGGTTGACGAACTCTTGGCTGAGCACGCCACAGAGCGGCGGCCCGACTATGGTAATCCCAGGCCGGGGCAGCAGGGGAAGGAACAATTTCCCCCCGGTGAGATGCCTCCGGGAAACCCTGATCATGATACTCCCGCAGACAGGGCAGAAGCCGGAACTTACGGCAAGAGGGCGCGATACGTCTCGCCAAACCCCCCGAACGACGGGGCAATCTGAAGAATCCAGTCCGGGTTCCCCCAGTCGCCCCACAGGTCGTTCCGCCAGTTGATCCACGAGCTGCCGAAGCCATCTACCGTGTTGAGGAACCTGGAAACGCACTTGTGGTTATGGATGCCCGTCAAGACAGGGACCCCCACCCGGATGATCTTATAGCGGCACTCACATCCCGCCTCGAAGTATTCGAAACGCAGCAGGTGGCGGTCCCACCGGATGGAAAGCCGTATCCCGCGTGGGTGGATGATATGCCCGCGCCCCTGGGTTTTGGAAACCCCACTTTCTTGCCCTTCAACGGGACAGGGGACCCGCTGAAGCACTTGGGTCATTTTTCTTCCAGGTGTGGCCCCATACTGGGGACCCCGACTCAGCAGGAAGCCGCCAAGCTCCGATGTTTCGTACAGACATTGAAAGGTCCAACATTCGTCTAGTACAGCCAGCTCCCTATCGGATCAGTGACCAGTTGGGAGGATCTCCGCTGGCAGTTCCTATACCAGTTCAGCTCCACCACGTGGAAGACCAGCATTGCAGACCTCTTCAAGTGCAAGCAAAGGCCTGATGAGCGAGTCGTAGATTTCATCGCCCGGTGGAAGGGACTTACGTATTCCCTCGATATGCCACTGACTCAGGAGAAATTACTGATGATGTGTGTGGGGAATGTCAAAACGGAGCTAGTACCCTCCCTAATTACCCAGAACTACCCTGGAGGGTTTAGAGATTTCTCAGATAAGGATTAGTGCCTTGAGGAAGCTCTACAACAGGCTAGTCAGGCACATTTGTTGCCCCCTATGATCCCAGCCAGGAGGACTGCCAGAGCCTAACCCACCGCAGTGGCCCAAATAGAAGCCCCTAGGTAGCTGGAATTACTGCTAGCGGCACCATCCCCGCAACCCTGCAGAGGTCCCCCACCTCAAGCACAGGCTCCTGCCCAGCAGCGACTGCCTCAGAATCGACAGGTTCCCCCGTGCAATGCACCACCGCCACCCAGGTGAGACAATCAGGCGCTGCCTCCTTGGCAGGCCCCTCCGGCCCCTCGTCAGGGCCATGCCCCCTATCCAGAAAGAAGGCACCAGACTTATTCGTTAAACAAAAATCAGGTCCCCAGCTACTTCCGAAGTGCTCTAGAGCAAGGGATTGTGCGCCTGCCCGAGTGCAGATGGTCGGCAGAGGCGAATATCACCGATCACCCCAACTACTATCCTTATCATCGGATTCTGGGGCACACCCTCAAGAAATGCTATGTGTTTAAAGACTAGCTTCAAGACCAGGTCAACAACAATATATTCAAGTTGGCCCCAACACCAGCACAAGTGGCGGGTGTCTTTGCAGGGTCAGAGATCGGCAGCGACAGCGAAGGCGAGTGGCAGCAGGTCCCTAGCCGCGGATCCCAGAAATATGACGACTGGATGGCTCGAAAAACCATCATCCGTGCCCATGGTATCATCCGGGCGCACCTGAAGCAGCCGGAACCTTCAGAAGAAGTAGCCGGTACTTCTACATCGTCTTCACAGCCGACCTCTCCCCAAAAGGGCAAGCAGCGGCGACGCAAGAAGAAGCAACACGCACCGTCGTTGCCGTCGTCATCCCACACTCTCAGTGACTTTATGCCCCCTGAAATGGGGATTCCTCCTAGAATCCGCCCGGTACTAGATGAATCCTCGAGCGACAGCCAGGGGTACGCTTCGGTTAACACCGTGGAGCTGGTAAAGCCCTATATGACACCTGACGAGGGGGAACGCCAGGCGAACCTCCCCAACATTTCCAGCCGACGTCAACGTCAGCGGAATCGCAACCGCACCAGTCATCAAGGTATGTCAGCGGGAAATTTCAGCCAAGCCGTGCACGCTACTGAGACCAAACAGCAGGCTCAGCGCAGAGCTCAGCACGCACAACCCCATCTAATGCCCTCAGCTCTACCTCCACTGTCGTTTGTGCTACTAGATCCGGGAGAGCTGCCTTTTTCGTATCACAGTCAGTCTTTCCTGGCTACAAGCCAGCCTCCGCTGTCCAATCCTAGTCTGGTGTTTAATCTCCAGGCTTCAACTAGTAGGTATAAGGATGTACCCAGTACTAGCCGATCGCCAGTTCAACCGGCAGGACCCGCTATGCCTCCAAATGCCGAATGACCTCCTGTAGGCAGAGGTTCGCGTTTGGCACGAAAGTATGATGTCCTGAAGCACCTGGCCGGAATTCCGGCAAGGATTTCTATCCTCGAGGCCCTTCGCCTATCATCTGAAATACGCGAGGCACTCGCCGAGGCCCTAAGGAGCCCCCTCCAGTTTGAGACGGAGGTAGCAGCTGCAGAAGCCTTCCATACCGAGACAATTGAGAATGCCGAATGTCAGGTGGCTATCTCGTTCTCCAGTGAAGATGAGGACCCTCCTATACAGGGGCATATTCGCCCATTGTACATCACTAGCCACTTCAATGGTGTGGAAGTCCGCCGCTGCCTCGTTGACACGGGTTCCGGAATCAACCTAATTCCGACTCGGACGTTGCGAGAGATGGGTCTGTCTGAAGGTGATTTAACTCCCTCTGACCTCAGAATCCAGGGGTACGACAGGACCGAGCAAACCCCAGTCGGCAAGATCCGCCTGAAGACTCAGTTTGGTGGCTTAATTTCCAGCACCGAGTTCATGGTCATCTCTCAGGACACCGCCTACAATGCATTGATGGGTAGGCCATGGCTCCATCTTCATGCAGTGGTCCCTTCGTCGTATCACCAGTGCCTCAAATACTCACTCAACGGTCGAGTAGGCATGCTCCAAGGAGATGCATCTCCTTTCTCTTCTTTTGAGGCCCACTATCTGGATTCTGATTATTACAAGAGTAAGGATAAGAAAATCCTAGTAAGTGAGGATGAACCCGGCCCGGTCACAAGTGATCCCTGGGAAAGCATGGATGACGCCTACATCCTCCCGATCCACCAATTGGAGGCCACGACCCCTGACATGGGGCACTATTTTGTTGTTTCGGGTACACAAGGAAGGCATGTTCCCGTGTCCAAGCGACGACAGAAAATCACCTCGTACTCCTACATCAACCAGGATCAGGTGATCCCGGAACCTCCTACCCCTGTACGGTACCAGAATTTCAAACTTATGACCATGGCGGTACGCCATACGTGTCTCTTCCACCGGGCTGGAATCCACCGACTCAGGCCGACATGTCACCACTGCTTTGATGTCATCAAACGTGGCACCTTAGGCCGAAGGCCATATGGGATAGGGTCGACTGCCTTCATTGCTATGGTCTCAATGGAGAGTGAGTCTCCTAATATGATGACCACTGCTTCCCAAGCTGGAACCAGCTTTCCCTCAGGCTTTGATAGCCCAGAAGTATCTCCCATCGTGGGAAATCCCCCCACGGGTGGAGAGGAAGACCTGGAGGATGCTCCCCCCACCTTTGAGGAAGGCGTCTCTACCACGGTTGATGAACTGATACATGTGAACCTTGGTAGCGAGGCAGATCCGAAACCCACATTGATCAGTGCAGCCATGTCCCCCGAGGAGCGGCAGCAGTACGTAGACTTCCTCAAACAACACCATGATGCGTTTTCCTGGAGTTACAATGAGATGCCAGGACTAGATCCTCAGGTAGCCGTTCACCGTCTGGGCCTCCCGGAAAAACATCGTGGGTTTAAGCAGCCCCCCAGGAAGATGCACCCTTCTCATGGTACTATGGTTGAGGCCGAAGTTGACAAGCTTATCAAAGACAACTTCGTTAAGGAAGTCCAGTACCCCAAGTGGCTTGCCAACATTGTGCCAGTCAGGAAGAAAAATGGGCAGATCAGAGTCTGCATCGACTTCCGTGATCTTAATCGCCACTGCCCAAAGGATGACTTCCCACTCCCGGTGACGGAGTTATTGATTGACGCCACGGCCGGGTTCCAAGCTCTCTCTTTCATGGATGGGTATTCTGGGTACAACCAGATCCGGATGGCCCCTGAAGACGAGGAGTCCACTGCCTTCAGGGCTCCCCAAGGTACCTTTTGCTACCAGGTTATGCCGTTTGGCTTGAAAAATGCAGGTGCCACTTATCAGAGGGCCATGCACCGCATATTCAAGCCGATTCTCAGAACACTGGTGGAATGCTACGTAGATGACCTAGTGGTCAAATCATATCAGCGCCAGGACCATCTCAAAGACCTTGAGAAGGTGTTCGGTTTCCTCCGTTCCCATCACCTGAAGATGAACCCATTGAAGTGTGCCTTCGGGGTCACCTCTGGGAAGTTTCTGGGCTTTGTTGTTAGATACCGAGGTATCGAGATCGACCCAGAGAAGATCAAGGCCATCAGGAAAATTCCTCCCCCGAGTAACATTCGGGAACTTCGAGGCCTCCAAGGCCACTTAGCCTATATACGACGATTCATCGCGAATCTGGCCGACAAGTGTAAGCCCTTTTCCCGGCTCATGAAGAAGGGCGCCGCCTACGAATGGGATGAGGAGTGTCGGACCGCCTTCGAGGAAATCAAGCAGTATTTGCTCCAATCTCCGGTTTTGATGCCACCCGTCTCCGAAAAGCCGCTGGTCCTTTACGTGGCCGCCCTGGAAAGATCCCTCGGTGCACTACTCGCCCAGAAGAATAACGAGGGTACTGAGAACAGTCTCTACTATCTCAGCCGCATGCTTCTCGATTCGGAGGTCAGATACTCCCCTATCAAAAAGACCTGCCTTGCGCTCGTCTTCTCCGTACAGAAGTTGCGGCATTACCTGCAGCACCATGAGGTGCAATTGGTCTCCCGAGTAGACCCACTGAAGTACATCCTAAACCGCCCCATGATGACTGGCCGACTAGCACGGTGGGCAGTGATTCTCCAGCAGTGTGATATCAAGTTAGTACCTCAGAAGGCCATTAAGGGACAGGCGTTGGCAGTCTTTTTAGCTGCCCATCCAATCTCCATGGATTAATCCCTGGACCTGGATTTTCCTGATGAGACGATCCTCTCAGTCGATCATGCCATCCCGTGTTGGCAAATGCATTTCGACGGCGCCTCCCGGAGCCCCACCGGTAGGCAGCTCAACGATCCTAATCTCAACAGAGTGGGCCTGGGTATTGTCTTCATTACCCCAACGCAAGCCTTCCTACCATACTCATTCCTGTTGTCAGAAGGTTGTATGAACAACGAGGCAGAGTACTAGGCTCTCATCACCGGTCTCAAGTTGTCCCTTGAGATCCATGTGCCCCATCTACATGTGAAGGGAGATTCCGAGCTGGTAATCAAACAGGTTAATGGCGACTACATCGTCAGGAAGCCGGAGCTTGCACCGTTTTTGGAGTACACCCTCCGCCTAATGGCCCAGTTCTCTGCTCGACCAGAGGTTACCCATGTCCCACAGTCACAGAACGGTCAAGCAGACGCCTTGGATGGCTTAGCCGCGTCGCTCACAGAACCCGAGCAAGATGATTTGATCATACATGTGGCACACCAGAGAGTCATCGCCCCCGTCACCCAAGAGGACAATGATGGCCTGTGGGTAAGTCATCTCACTGCCGGACCCTCTATGTTAGGGGCCCCAGGTTTGTCAGACATAGTGGATGAAGCCACTCCCGACTGGAGGGCACCTTTTGTCGAGTATCTCCAAAATGGTTACCTCCCGGACGACCGGACCGAGCGCGAGCGAATCCGACGCCGCGCGCTGCAATTTACCCTCCAGAGTGACCCCAGTCTTGAACAGATCCTTTATAAGCGGAGCTTCGATGGTGTCCTCCTCAATTGCATTCAAGGCGTAGATATTCTTCAAGTTATGCAAGAGGTTCACGCCGGTTCCTGTGGTGCCCATCAAGCTGGGCCGAAGATGTCCCATCAAATCCGGAGGTTGGGGTACTTCTGGCCCTCTATGATCCACGATTGTATTGGGTATGCCAAGAGATTCCATGCGTGCCAAGTTCACGCCAACTTCCTGCATCGGCCGCCGGAGCCCCTCCACCCCACCAAGTACTCTTGGCCATTTGCGGTATGGGGACTTGATGTAGTGGGACCGTATCCACCAGAAACAGCCAGCCAGTGTAGGTTCATCCTGACTGCTACAAATTTCTTCCCCAAGTGGGCAGAGGCAGTTCCAATCAAAGAGGTCAAGGCCCGTTCCATTGTTGACTTTGTGAGCTCCAATATTATCTACCGGTTTGGGGTCCCTCACGCTATCCTCACCGATAACGGAACCAACTTCCGAGCGGCTGAACTGAAGAAATTGTACGCCAAGTACGACATCTGTTCGAACCATACCTCCCTCTATCACGCGCAGGCAAACGGACAGATCGAGGCGTTCAACAAAACCCTCTCTAACATTCTTCAGAAGACGGTTGGTCAGAACAAGAAAAGTTGGCCGGAAAAGCTCCCTAACGCCCTCTGGGCTTATCGGATGACGACTCGCAACTCTAACCAGGTGACCCCATATTCCCTAGTATATGGAGCTGAGGCCGTCCTACCCATTGAGATCCATCTTCCATCGTTACGCACAACAGTCTATGATCACCAAACATCAGACGAGGTAGACGAAATCTATCTAGTTGAATTAGAAGCACTGGACGAGAACCGGCTTCGTGCCCTGCACAATCTGGAAAGGCATCAGGATAAGATAGCGAGGGCCTTCAACAAGAAGGTTTGTCTCCGTTCTTTTCTACAGGGTGACCTAGTACTGGCCCTTCGAGCGCCAATGATTCCCAGTAGGAAACCACCCAAGTTAGAACCCAAATGGGAAGGGCCTTATATCATCCATAAGGTTTACCCCAATGGAGCATACTCCTTGGTGACCACGGATGGAGAGCGCATAACTCCTCCCACCAAAGCCAAGTTCCTCAAGCGATACTTTGCCTAGGGCAAAAGGGTCCTGCACGACCTTAAACTGCATCTTCATCCTGCAAGACGATAAACTGTGAAATGGTCCTGCATGACCTTAAACTACACGTTATGGTCCGAAACGACCTTAAAATGTAGGGTCCTACACGACCTTAAACTGCATCTTCGTCCTGCAAGACGATAAACTGCAAAATGGTCCGAGCTCTATGACCTTAAACTAAGATCCCCCCCGTTCTTACTGCAAGACATTAAACTGC
Organism: Viscum album; assembly: GCA_963277665.1. Lineage (NCBI taxonomy): Eukaryota > Viridiplantae > Streptophyta > Magnoliopsida > Santalales > Viscaceae > Viscum > Viscum album. The sequence continues at coordinate 1,069,929,622 of OY728139.1, read as the reverse complement.
AAGCCAGTCAGGCTTTCCTAATCGAGGCTCAGCCTCAAGCCCCTCGGCCTCCTCAGCCTCCTCGGGCCCACGAACCCTGTCCTTACTGCAAGACGTCAAACTGCAAGCTAGTCAGGCTTTCCTGACCGAGGCTCAGCCTCAGGCCCCTCGGCCTCCTCGGGCCCACGGCCCCCGTCTTACTGCAAGACGTTAAACTGCAAGCCAGTTAGGCCTTCCTGACCGAGGCTCAGCCTCAGGCCCCTTGGCCTCCTCGGGCCCACGGCCCCCGTATTCACCACGAGATGTTAAACCGCAAGCTGGTCAGGTCTCCTTGACCGCGGTCCGGCCTCAGGCCCCTTGGTTTTCCTCGACTTTCCCCCATGCGGGATTGTACGGTATGGTGTGGGACTACGTCCTCATTCACGTCGGATTACTTGTCGTACCTTACATATCCCCAAATGAGATGAATCCTCATCCCGCATGACGTTAAAATACATCTCAAGAACTACGTGTGGCTTGATTCTCATCTTGATGGGATACGTAGGAACGCTCGGATGCCTCATCTCGAGCCCAGCCCCAAGCTTTTCTCTTCCACTATCCCCCCTGGGAATAGTTTCCTTGGAGGATCTTTGTGTAGCGGAGGGTAGGCTTTCTTAGCCCCACTCATACAACCCCGCTCACACAAGGATTGTAAGGGTCGCACCATGTGCCCACTCCCATTTTTCTATCCTCCCACGTCCTCACCGCATGACGCTAAACTGCATGGCCTTTAAGAACTGCGTATGGCTTGATTCCCATCCTAATGGGATACGTAGGAACGCCCGGGCGTTTTGTCCGTTGGCCCAGCCCGAAAGCCAAAATCTTCCCCTCGGGTCAAGACATATGGCAGGGTGCACACTTTTGCCCCAACTCACATCGACCAAGCCTCGACCCGGCTGCACATCCCCCTGGAGATGTTTTCCTCTTTCGTGGATGGATACAGCTATGCTTAATCCACTCCTTGACTGGGATTCCATCATTTTTCACACCCAGAGGGACCCCCAAGAACGGCCTGGATACTACACCCAAGGGCTCTCCTACCGATACGGGCCAACGCCCCCGAGGGTTTTCAAGCAACAAGATGATACAAGTCCCGCGTTGCGAATTTGGTCAGCGGTCGATGCTCATTTGTTGCTCCCATATCAGGTCACCATAGGAACGTTGTGTTTCGAACATGGTCAACAGTGTCCTAGATCTTCACGTCCACCCTGAGATGTCCCAAACATCGAGTGCAGTGATCCGTTCTACCCCATCCCGAAGTGAAAAACTTCCCCCTGGGTGGTGCTAGCGGCCGGGCCCACGACCCCGATTCCCCATAGGGGTGTACGGTGTGGTGTGGGACTACGTCCTCATTCACGCCGGGATCATGTACCATGTCGTACGCCTTCCCTTAAAAGGCCCAGCCTCAGGCCCCTTGGCCTTCTTGGGTCCCCGACCCCCGTCCTCATGTAAGACGTTAAACTGCAGACCCATCAGGCCTTCCTGACTGATGCCTGACCTTAGGACCCTTGGCCTTCCCGGGCCCCTCCGCCCAACCTCTTACCCGGGGTGTACGGTGTGGTGTGGGACTATGTCCTCATTTACGTAGGGATCATGTACCATGCCATACGCCTTCCCTTACGAGGCCGAGCCTCAGGCCCCTTGGCCTCCTTGGGTCCCCGACCCTCGTCCTCATTGCAAGACGTTAAACTGCAAGCAGTTCAGGCCTTCCTGACCAATGCCTAACCATCAGGCCCCTTGGCCTTTCCGACCCCCGGCCCAGGTCCTCTATTATAGGAGTGTATGGTGTGGCGTGAGGTTATTTTCTCATTCACATCGGTCTCGTAATGACCATGCCATGTACCTCTCCCTCCTGAGCTATTTCGTCGATCCCTTTCCGGCAGTTCACCAATGTGCCTAAGAGTACTCTGGTTTATTACCTGGAATGCCAAGCTTTACTCGGACACGTTCGCACCCGCTTTCCAGGCTTTGTGTATCCCTCCATCAGGTCTTCCATCATCTTTCACGCCCAGAGGGACCCCCAAGAATGGCCTGGATACTACGCCCAAGGGCTCTCCTACAGTTACAGGCCAACGCCCCTGAGGGTTTTGGACAACAAATCGATAAAATCCCGCATTGCGAATATGGTCAGCGGTCGATGCTCGTTTGTTTTTCCCACCTCAGGCTAACGTGATATGGACGCTGCGTTTCCACCATGGTTAATAGTTTTCCTCTATCTCCACGCCAATCCATTAAGCCCAAAATGTCGGGTACACAATTCACACCCTTCATCACTTCATCGTGTCCAAGTAGAGTCTCAGAACTCTTGGAACTTTTCCTCCGTGTACGTCTGCATGTTGGGGAAACAAGCCGCGTCAAAGGTGTCCTTCGGGGCTCTCTACCAACTCCCCTCTGATGGACGCCCCAAGTATTGCAATAAGGATCTCCCCCCCTTGTTTCCCACACCGAGTTTAACTCACGTGGGCTTAGGGATCGGGTTGACGTCTGTGCTAACTTGGGAGGTTGTTACCATTCATGGTCCGAGCTCTAAGACCATAAACTAAGATCCATCCGGAACTACGTTCAGTTTGATTCCCATCCTCATGGGATACGTAGGACCGACCGGACGCCCTGTCTTTGGGTACAACCCATTTAGGGAGCCAGTCTCTCCCCCTGTTTCACCTTTTACCTCTATATAGGCCCCTCGGCCTAAGGTCTCCCTCTCCGATTGGCATACAATGTGATGTGGGATCATGTCTCCATCAATTGTGTTTTATAACACTACGCACATTCCCTGCCTAGCATCGTCTCTGCTACGTCTACGTTGCATGACGATAAAATGCACGCTTGGTCCTATCACACGACCCTAAACTGTGACATTATCGTCCTGGCCGCACGATGAAAAACGGCACCGCATTGTGGTGACCTCATTGTAGAGGACATCACGTTTGGTATTGGTCACGTGCCATGCCATTTGTCAACGCCCATCACGGCTTGATCCTTGTCGAGACACCACGACCTACTACTGTAGGCCTATCTCTTCACAAAAAAAAATCCACCCACCTTAAAGGACAAACAAGATTTATCAAATTCCGTTTCTTTTAGTGCAAGGGCCATGACCGCACTCCCCTTTTCCCCTGGAATTGGTATCTTACCATGTCACCTTTCAAAATACATATGGCTTGATTCTCATCCTCATGAGATACGTAGGAGCGCCCGAGCACTTCCCCGCGGGCCTAGCCTAACCTTTGTGTTCGGTCCCTCGACTCGAGCATTTCCCCAAAGAACGCATGGTAAGTAGGGCTTAGGTCCTCCTTCACGTCGGGTTTTGTTGCCATGTGTCCCCTACTCCCTTTACCCATTTATGGTCTAAGGTCCATCAAGAACTACGTTAGGCTTGATTCTCATCCTTATGAGATACGTAGAAGCGCCCGGTCACTTCCCCGCGGGCCCAACCTAACTTTCGCTTTTGGTCCCTTGACCTAAAACCTCTCCTAAGGGGGTCGTGCGGTGTGATATGGGATTACGTCCTCATTCACGCCAGGTGTTTGAGTTACTCCACCATGTGCCTCTTAGTCTCCTCCCATCCATGGTCCGAATTCTACGACCCTAAACTAAGATATCCCTATGGGAAAGGACTCTACTCCCTCTATCTAATACGTCTTGTTGACGTATTCAGATGTGTTTTGACAAAGAGCCTGAAGTGTGGGATTTTCATGGGGACATTCCCCTCATCCCATGACCAAGATTCGTGAGCTTGCTATTTGGATCCTCATCCTCTTCCACATCCAAAAGGACCCTCGGATGACATAGATACTAGGCTTAAGGGTTCTCCATGAATGCTGGACCTAAGGGCCCTCCAATCGTTTCAGGCCAACGTCCCTACAGATATCTGACAACATTTGTGACATGGTCCCATGTTTCGAACATGGTCAATGGTCAAACCTAATTTGTTTGTACCCATTCTAGGATAACGCGATATGGATGCTGAGTTTCCGCCATGGTCAACAGTTATCCTCCATCATCACGCCGCCATCATCGTGATCTGAATCTCGAGCGCCATGATTCACACATTTCCACTTCCTCATGTTCAAGTAGAATTCCATCATACTCGGATATTTCTCTTCGCGCATCTAGGTGTGCTAAATGATCGTGTTAGTGTCATTGGTCCGGTATTCACCGAACGTCCCTTTTCCCTAACCGGCCCCTTTTTGTGTCAGGAAATTCCCACCACTACTTCTTGTTTCCCACACCGAGCACGACTCACGTGGGCTTAGTAGTTTTGGCAGGATGTGTACCAACACGGCCAGGCTTCTCATCGTCCCACGTGACGTTAAACTGCGCTTCCAGAACTACGTATGGATTGACTCCCATCCTCATGGGGTACGTAGGAACGCCCGACCACTCTGCTTCGGGCCCAGCCTAATCATCACTCTTGGTCCCTCGACCTAAAGAGTTTCCTCCAGGGGTATGTGGTGTGATTTGGACTCCAAGTCCTCATTCACGTCGGTTTCATATCTACCGCACCATACGCTCCCTGGGATATTCCCTTTTATTCCACGTCTTATCGTATGACATTATACTACAGGATTCCATGTGTCCTCAACGCATGACACTAAACTGCGGTTCTACCCTGAGCAAGCTCAGGATGCCCCATGTTAATCATAGGATGCACCAGAGCCTCTATCAGAGAGGATTTCACCTGCCAGTGTTGGTCTTTGACTGCACTGTGCTTCCAGAACTACGTATGGCTTGATTCCCATCCTTATGGGATACGTAGGGACACCCATGCATTTCACCTAGGGTCCAGCCCCAGGAATCGTAAAATCTTGTTCCTCCCCCTGGTCGGACCCCTCATAGGGGACCGTGTAATTATGACTCTGCCCTGAACAAGTTCATAATTCCCCAAGGTTACATTGGGAAGCGGTAAATCCCCTCTCCATAGAGGCCCTGTCTGAAAGAAGGAATGATCCATGATCAAACCAATGCGCCCATATGGTGTACTCCCACCACGGTGGTGTAACTACCTAAGTGTTGGATTCTGTTTGGACAAACCATCACTCCATATTCCACGCTTTGCGTGCCCCTTATTCGGACCCTCTTCCCCATTCATGTCTAATGAGACCCCCTAATGGCTTGGTCTCATGCCACATCGGCTCACCTACTGTCCTGGGCCAACGTTCCGGAAGACTAGTCATGTTTGGAAGGACCCCCTAACAGTATGGATGTTTGACCTATGGTCCGCCAACTGTCCTGGGTTAATGTCCTGAAATATTGAATGACAATATTTGTGACATGGTCTCGTGTTTCGAACATGGTCAATGGTCGACCATAATTTTTTTCCCCATTATAGGCTAACGCAGTAAGGATACCGCTTCTCCTCCATGGTTAACGGTTATCCCTTATTGTCACGCCATCCCCATAGCATTTCAAATCTTGGGTATCGTGATTCACACTTCCCATTTCCATCTGTTTGGACCGATTTCAGCGCCCCTGGTGTTGCACCGTTCGTGCATAAGAGAACACTGAAGAAACGGCAATTCGGCTGTTCAGAAAAGTTCCTTCTCCGGTAAAGCCTCTCCCATCTTTCGGAAATCCGGACTGGTAATCTGAATCCCTGATGCCTAGAGCATGGTCTCCACTCCTATGTTAGGTGGGATGAGAAGGAAACTATCTCCTGTTTCTCACATTGGGCTCGACCCACGTGGGCTTGGGGAATTATCGCCGAACGTCCCGCGAACATTGTAGGGATGTAACAAGGCGATTCAAACAGTGGAAATCATGCACGCTACGGAATTCAAAAAAAAGAAAGAAAAAATTGAAGCACGAAAGTACCAATAAAAGGTTTTTGGTTTGTTACAATACCTGGGGGTCGACTCCCCCCATGGACGGGTTGACCCTTCAAAAGAGCGTTGCAGCTCCGCCACCCGTTGGCTTGTGGCGTCCAAGGCTTGCTACCGCTGAATTAGCTCCCGCTCCTCCTCAGCAGCGGCGGGGCGCAGTTTGTCAGCCTTGCCTTTGGCCCTCTCTACGCCAGCTTGAACGGCAGTCATCTTTCCAGAGGCCTGCCTCATATGCTCTTCTGCCTCTGCCAGCTGGGCCTTCAACCATGAGACCATCTCAGATTGTGCATTAAGAGAGGCTGAAAGCTCATCTTCCCGGGTCTGAATCTATTGGACCTCACCTTTAGCCTCCTGGAGCTTCTTGATGTTGGTCACCTTCCTCCACTGCCAGCCCACACTGAGCCCACGATCATGCTCCCAGATCTTCTTAGCCATAAGATCTCGGATGAGTGCGTGAGGACGTTGGGAATCCACTCCCCCAGTGCACAGTTCGCGCAACCGCGAGTGGAGTCTGTCCATTTTGGCCATCCATTGCGCTTGGGGGTGTCCTTGATGAAGCACGTGATTAGCTTCCATGACCGGTGGCAGACCATGCTGTTGTCTTCCTCATCGGAGGCCATTTCGTCCCAGTCTGTGCGATTGGCAGGATCGTACGCGGGATACACCAGCATGAAATCCTCGACAAGATCTACATCTGGTGTTGAATCTAGTACAACATCTGGCGCCGAAGCAGGCGTGACAGGACTGGGACCGACCGGTTGATCCTCTTCCTCGGAGTCCACATCAATGACTTCAGGAACGACCCTGCTGGTGGTCCCACCAGTGATGATGTGTGTTGCAGCTTGAGGAGATGGGGGGACTATCGCCACCATCACCAGCATGCCCCTAGGAGGGACGCCACCATACATCCCGACTAGTCTTGCCGTAGCAGCCCACGCCAGTCGGAGAACTGTACGACAGAGAGGGACGTAAACGTTAGTTGGCATAGTCTACATATGACGATAAGGAAACCGGTAGAGGAAACTTATGGAGATCGACCTCCTGGTGCTGCTCATGAGCCGGTACTGACGGGACCCCAAGGCGAGGCCCTCCGTATACTATTGGAAGGTCTAGAGATTCCGAAGGAGCCCCCTCGAGTGCTCTGTTCCCACCAGACGTGGAACTGGACGCAGCCATAGGCGTGGGTTCTGAAGGTCCCGCATCATCACCCGCCGAGGGGCGAGAACGAGGCCTACGAACAAGTTCCTCCTGCATGGCTCAAACATCGGTGAGAATTTCATAGTGGCCCGAGAATGTACCATAAGGAAAGAAGTTCAGAATGAAACCTCGAGAGCCTCTGCGAAATCGTCGGAATCTGAGCCTTGATCTCCGACCTCGCCCTCCTCCAATGGGCTCCTTCCTCCAGCCTCATCCTCCCGAGAGGAGTCCTCTGATTCTTCCGGAAGGGGGAAGCGCTCCCTTAGATCGGTAGCCGATAACTGTGGGGGGACCGTTTGATTCAACAGTACCCTCACCCGGTCTGTCATTGGGAGAGGGACACCACTGGAGTGGACGTAATCCTCTAGCTTGTCCAGGTATTGTTCTGCCTCCGTCGGAGACGCCATGAATCTAGGCCGAACTGGGCCTATGCCTAGTAATTCCATCCCGAGGCGATTCAGGTGGGCCCATATCTCAGGTGGGATGAGGAATTGCTGGTTGACATCCCAAATGTCTCAGGCTTCCGGGAAGACGGTATCCTCTGCCACGTCAATATGACGCAGGCGCTTCCCCGGAGCCTGAGTGGATATCCTATGAAATCCCCTCGGTGGCTGCCCCTCCGGATGGCCCTGCTCTTCTGGAATCACCGGATCCGCCGCTGCTGCCGCACCGTCAGCCGGTGTGGGTCTCGCCGCCATGGAAGCCCCGCTACCACGAGAGGCCCTAGCTACCCTCCGACCCTGACCTCGAGATAGAGGAGGGCCACCGTCACCGACCCAAATAGTCGGTTGCTTCAGCATCTCCCCTGGGTAAGCAGCCTCCCAACTAATGGCATAATCCCTCACCAATCCAAAAGCGGCGGTGGATAGAGGCAATGCAATTCGCATCTTACCATCTTCCCGTGTGAACATGATCCACAACTGCCTCATCACACATGGGTGCTCCTCGTGACGCACCTCCCAGTACACCTGCGGGGTCAGCCGCTGGAGGCACCGAAACTGCCTCGCAAACCGATGCGGGGTGTACGGTTCGTAGAGTGGCTCATGATCCACTCGTGCCACCAAAAATCCACCTCGAAAGGCCAGGAGGTAAGCCCGATGTTCTTCCGTTCCCCACCTGTCGTCAGTAAGTATCCCCGTCGGAAATGGGAAGGGGTGAAAATTAAACTCATCCGCCCTCCACACCCGATTCAGCAACATCGGCACGGTTAGTTTGAACGGGAAGCTCCCGACCGCATTCAGGATGGAGGGGCAGAAATTTGATCCCGACGTCGAAATAGGGTTTGGAAACTCATAAATCCCCCTGATGTGCGCTGCGATCCACCCATACAGGAGGTGGAAGGGTCCACATATCCTTGGCGGCTTCTTGCCCTCGCTAATGTGCCGCAAAATTCTGTATAGTTTGGCGAGCATTGGAATCCCCAGATTGATCCGATGCCCCATGGACAACATGGATGCCATGATAAACGAGCAGGGCCGCACCCCCATGCTTGTATCCCTCACCGGTAGGATCCAACCGCAGATGAGAGCCATGATGAATGCCACCAGCCCGACTATCGGCTGTTGTTCAGTGCTGACACTGAAACCTGAAGTCTTCCACTGGCTGTCCTCCAAGACCCGCCAATACGAGTGCCACTTACCCCGTTGGGCCGCCCTCGGACAAGTTCGAGGCCTCAGAGGGAACTATCGATTATCTGGGAAATTCAGGAATCACTTGAACCATCTCCTAAAGTGGACATCCCTCACTACCTCCTTGTCCTCTCCAGGGACGAGTGCCATCAGCACTGACGCCAGTCGCGGCATTTGCTCTATATCCTCCAATGCACTGATGATGGGGAGGAACTAATCATACATGGCCCCCCAAGATCGGAACCCCAGAAATCTGGTGGACATCCCACAGGATGATTCCCACCTCCCCGTGATGCAGGTGAAAAGTATTGGTCCTAGATGACCATCTGCTTAGAAATTCCAACATCAGTTGCTTTGGTTGGTAAATGTGGAATTGGGAGGCCCATGCCGCCTCATATAACCCCACTCTTCTCATATCAGCCCCACAATCATCGCATGAGGTGCCTACCCAGTAGGCCCAGGCCCAGTCGTCAGTAAAGTTGCCGCCCTGGCACAGGTCCCACTCATCGGACCATCCCTTCTTCGAATCCTGTAAAGATGCCTTCAGCATGGTATGGTAGAGAGGAGGGGATGTCTCTGGTTGCAGTGGATTCCCATCAATATCGTTTACATGGTTGTAGAGACAATCAGCGGTGACGGGTGTGAAGTCCTCCTGCGCATGACCATCGGCCGCCCTGAACCATTGCTGCTGACATGGTGTGCTCTTGAACCAGCAAGCTAGTTCGTCCCTACTCGCCTCAGGGATGAAGACGTCATCCCTCAACCTGAAGCCGTACAATGTAAGCTTCTTACACTGCGGATAATCCTTCTGACCCTCTGATATCATATCTGTCAAAGAAGCGTGGTCCGAATGGCTTCAGACCATCTCCCTAAGGCCTGGACAGTTGGCCATCTCATCCCGATGGGCGGCATCTTCAAGCACCCCCAATACAGCCTCTCGGGCCATTCCGGTTCCATCACTCAGAAAGGAATTTTTTCAGAACGGATCGCGAAGCTGGATCGCGAAGATGGCTCGCAAAGGTCGGTCGCGAGACCAAGCCGCGAATTCTGGCCTAGGCCAACAAACAGAAGTTCGCTTGGCGCGGACGCGGAGTCGGAGACCCGCGGTTCGCCGCGAAGCTATATTCGTGGAGGGTTGTCGCGGAGTACGCGGAGCTTCGCGAAGTCGAGAGCACAAAAAGACAAGGAAGTAGCGTGAAGAAAAAAGAGGTTGACCCCCCCTATTTATAGGCGGCGACTCCAGAGCATCGCGGCATGCCTCACCTGCACGGAGCATTGCGGCGCGTCTGGATCCGTAGCCCCAGTCAGCACTGCGGGCCCCCCTTTGCGAAGACACATCGCGAACCGCCGAAAATTTTGGCGATTTTCCCTCAGACTTCGACCCTTCACCCTCCGCGGCTCCAAGTCTGAGGGGGGGCATTTGTTGGCACCAAAATATTGCACGAAAGTAGGGGACGAAAAAGAAGGCTGGCACACTGCCTCGCGAAGCACCGACGCGAAGCACCGACGCGAAGCACCGACACGAAGCACCGACACAAAGAACCCCGAGCATAGCGGTCTTGCGAAACTCCAGAGGCGGTAACTCTCCGCGAACGCATTTGACGTTTGCGAGCCCGCCGCGAAGCTCCAGAGGCGGTAACTCTCCGCGAACGCATTTGACATTAGTGAGCCCGCCGCGAAGCTCTAGAGGCGGTAGCTCTCTACGAATGCCTTTGACGTTCGCGAGCCCGCCGCGAAGCTCGGGAGGCGGTAACTCTCCGCGACCACGTTTGACGTTTGCGAGCGCGCCGCGAAGCACCTGAGGCGGCGTGCGAGTTCTACTTCGCAGTGCCCCTTGCCTATAAATACTGGACTCCCCCTGAGTCCCGGGGAGGGACAATCTGACCTTTCGGCTTCTCCTCTCCCAAATCGCGAAGCACCCTTTTCCCCCGAGAATCCTGAGCTCCGCGAGGTACTTCTACTTCGCGTGACACCTTCTCTTTGAATCGTTTTGAGCCCCTCTTCTGAGAGGGATGCCCTTCACGAAGCTCAAGGGAATTCGCGAAGGAAGGGGATTCCCAAGGGAACCCGGGCAGCCGTGAAGCGTTTATGCTTCGCGAAACACCCAACCTGTACTAGTGATCCCTATGCTAAGGCAAGATCGCTACACATCGCGAAGCACACTGCTTCGCAACACCTTTCTTTGCGAGACACCTCTTCTTCGCGAGGCAGTGCTCCGCGAATACTGTTCCACTTCGCGAAGCACCCTCCATTCACACCTATGCCCCATGCTAAGGCCAAGGCACTCTGCTTCGCGAAGCACACTCCTTTTCTTGGAAATTCCTCTTCCCGTGCGACCCTCCAGGTTTGCACGATGTGATTTCCAAGTCCCACGGACAATACCACTTGTAGCATTGCTTCGCCTAATGCTTCTTCGCATAGGCACGCTAACGGCTATTGCTTCTTCGCATAACCACGCTAACGTGGACCCCTCGATGGTTCGCTCCACAACCCCCCTTGACCATGGCCTTGCCAGTACCTTCCCTCCCCCAAGGACCAGAGGGTACTGGTTATGTAAGTCCTAGGGGTGCGGAGTGAACCCGCCTCATCTGAGCTGTAGGACGTTAAACTGCCAAGCATCACGTCCTCAACACATGACGTTAAACTCTGACCCGACCTCATGCCTCGCACGAAGGGTCCCCCCATCTCGAACATTTTTTACGCCACTCATCTCCACAGGAGTGGAATCACCCATCCACAAGGGATGATATCTTCCTTATTGGAGTGGCGTATGTTCTCAGGAGAAGGGTGACCCTAGTTCCCCAACGGATGGTTTCACCCCTGCATCTCCGTACTTCCCAACTACCAAGGTTAGTGGAGGGCGTGATAGGGAACGAGGCACCTCCCAGCATTGGTCCCAAATCCGTCTTTCGCTACGCTTTGTCGCACTCCGGGCCTCCATCCTGGAGTAAGTCCCAACACCATGGGCCGCCTAACGCGTAAGCCCCTATTCACTTCTCACGGACACACCCTTCGTGGCGTGATCGTCAGGTCCTTGCTGTCTCTTGTTTCTCACACCGAGTATGACTCACGTGGGTTTAGAGTTTGCATTGTCCATGACAATACCTCGTCCATCATGACGTTAAACTGCATGCCCTCGTCCAACATGATGTTAAACTACATGCCCTCCTCCAACATGACGTTAAATTGTATGCCCTTGTCCTGCATGACATTAAACTGCACACCCATTTGAACTACGAGGTCTTTGATCCATGTTAAGGCATGGTACGTAGGAAGCCTCCATGAGGTTCAAGCCCACCCATCATCCAATTCACGTCAAGTTCTACCTTCGTCCATCATGACGTTAAACTGCATTCCAGTCTGACGGCAAGCCGTTGTGACCACCCTCCGAACTACGAGGACTTTGATCCATGTCAAGGCATGGTACATAGGAATCCTCCCAGAGGTTCAATCCCATCTCCCATCGGACCGAGGTCCCTCATTTACGTCGGTTCGCCGACACCCACCGCCATTCCGAACTATGAGGACTTTGATCCATGTCAAGGCGTGGTGCGTAGGAAGCCTCCACAAGGTTCAAGCCCACCGCCCATCGTTTATTCATGTCAGGGTTCACTACCATCCCACATGACGTTAAACTGTATTCCATCAATCCTTTGAACTATGAGGACTTTGATCCATGTCAAGGCATGGTACGTAGGAAACCTTCCCAAGGTTCAAGCCCACCACTAGTGGACCCACGGGTCTACTTTCACATCATTTCACCGATGAAACCCTTTGAACTACGAGGTCTTTGATCCATGTCAAGGCATGGTACGTAGGAAGCCTCTCTGAGGTTCAAGCCCATCCTCCACCGAACCAAGGTCCACCCTCACGTCGGTTCACTGACGCATCATACCAAGGTCCACCTTTACGTTGGTCCGTTGACGACATCCATCGGACCAAGGTCCACCCTTACGTCGGTTTGCTGACGCATCGGACCAAGGTCCACTTTTATGTTGGTTCGCTGACGACATCCATCGGGCCAAGGTGCACCTTCACGTCGGTTCACCGACGAAGCCCCTCTGAACTACGTGGTATTTGATCCATGTCACGACATGGTACGTAGGAAGCCTCCACGAGGTCCAACCCCACCACCACTAGGACCCTCCTAGTCCTCCCCTTCCACGTCAGTTCGCTGAGGATGCCCATCGGACCAAGGTCCACCCTCATTCCGGTTCACCGGCACCATCCCGAACTACGCGGACTTTGATTCCCTGCCACGTGGATACATAGGAATCCCCTTCAAGGCTCAAGCCCAACTTCACCGTCGCCCTTGCGATGGTTCCTTGCCATGCCCCCTTCCACTTCATTCGTCTATACATCATCCACCCTGATTCTCGCCCGGACCGTCATATCCCGGTGAGACTCTGTCGGTACGCTCCTCTTCACAGTCGCCCGTGGGCTGGTCCCGGTATTGGCACCCCTTTAAGGGAAATCCCTCAATCCGATCCATTCTAGCTAATGCTCTGATCGGGCTGATCCGTCTCCGCTGGACGTTAAACTCGCGGCGTACCCTGTGTTAAACACAAGAAGCTATGGAAAACCTCAGATATGTGTCTATGGCATATAATTCCCCACACTCGATGTGGGATGCCTTGGGCTTCCACGCCCTCGAGAAGCCCTGTGACCAGAGATAATAGACAGAAATTCCAGGTTCCCCAGCATCCATACACGCTACTGATGCCTCAACATGACTACTCCCCCGACTGAAGGTTGCTGCCATGACCGAACCCTTTGGAATGTCCCGACAGAAGCAGTGTAATTAACCGGCGTCCATGGAAACATGGAACTGGGAAGAGTTTCATGAACAACGTATTAAATCTATGAGGGAGACCCAGACTAGGTGACGAGTTCTGAGGAGGAATCCACAGAAGGAAGAACCGACATCCCATCATCCCGTTTAGATCAAGGAGCAGATGTCCCTGAATAAGGAACGAATGTCGCCCGCCTTTGGAAAGCGGGAATGCGGGGCAACAGCCGCGCCTCCTCTACAGACGGATGCACGTGCCCCAGCGAAAGCGTCAGAAACACATATCCATCACACATTTTGAGAAGTAGATCCTAACATTGAAGGGGTAGATTGAAGAATATATTTCTTTAATATGATAACTAACATCAACGAGTTTATCCTTGAAGGAAATATGCTCATGATAAGTTATATTCCTGAATCTAGGAATTTTGATCTCTTCTAACTGGAGTATATTCCAAGATTCTTTATTAGACCAAGTCATCCTCTAAGAATCCCACTCATTCCAAGTATATGAGAATGTTTCTAGGATGTGGATGGATAACGAAGAAGACAAAACACATGTATAGGGGGAAAGATCTAGATTCCTTACCTATTTTATCAGCATATGTTATTTCAAATTATTACATGGAAGAATCTATTTAATATGCCTTGATTTCTCTTCTAGATCCCCCTATCCCTTTCCACATCCTATTTCTAAATAACCCCTAACCTTTTTCATCAATTCTACTAGCTTCCCACTAGGGTATGAACATATCTAAATATTAGAATTATCTGATTAGATCCTAATGGAAGTGTCATATGGATTGAATGTCACTAATATAATCATCTTCGATCTTATTAGTATCAACAAAAACTGACACATTATCATTGGTTTCTTTGTAGCCCATACACTTAAAGGTGGATATGAGCATTTATTTTGGACACAAAAAAATTATCTATCAAATATAAAAGATGTATATCCTTCAAAAATAACTTTCTAATAAATCCTAGTGTCCAAGATACCCCCTTGAATGGATATCAGGTATACATGCACTTTGAGATATTCAGTAGCATTGTCAGAGATACTATTGGACAAAAAGACATATGGTTTGTATACAAATTGGTCATGATGATTTAACCTTTTATTTATTTATTATTCATATAAAGAACATGTCTAAACTCTACTAATTCTCTAGATATATGGAATGAATCAAGCACCATGAATATCTTGGATGTTAATAAACTCATATCCACTCACATGAGTAGACATCTACTCCCATATAACCTAGAAAGAGATAAAAATTATGAATAGGTCCTTTACCATACAAACATGGACTATTTGGAGGTATAATTTATCCAGTAATTGAAGGGTCATTCTAATTTTCATTCCATAGGTCAGTTGAACTGCCATTATAAAGGTGATAACTCTCACCCCAATTTTTTTTACTTCTGAACTAGGAGCAAGTATCTACTTAGAAAAATTTAAAAGAAGGATAAAAAGTTGACTAGATGATCAACTTCAGAATTAAACTTCCATCTCTAGATATTTAATTATCCTTCTACATGGTATTCTAATAATCACCTTCAATTCCACAAGTTTTTCAACTTCAAAATACTATACGACTCTTCTCATGTGGTTCTTGCACAGTCTTATTAATAAATTGTTTTTCCAATATTCCAAAAGGAAAATAAAATCTTGGATGAAATTTGACTCCCAAGGTGATTTTTTCCAACTTAATTAGATCCTTGGAAATAAATGGGGTCCTCTTGGTATTTTCCAATTAAAATGTGGAGGAATAAATTCATCATACATGCCTCTAAGAATAGTATATCCACTAACCATTTTCATTTCCTATAGGATCACTCTGATCTCTCCATGAATTAATTGAGAGGTATTAGTAATTAGACCCAATTTGATAATGAGGTATGGAATAATAAATTTATTATAGTGGGTGAGGTTTTGTGAGATCTAGTTAGTTTCTTATAAACATACTACCTTCAACACCTTTTCAAATTCCTTACAGCTCAACTACACCCATAATTTCCATGCCAATGAAAACCAAAATCTCCCTCAAATTAGATTTCCTAGCTCATTAACCAACCAAGTTTCTGACTAGACAATAATTTCTTCATAATGGAATTTTTAATGTGAGACTCTGGCTTGGATGCATGCCCTTTTCCATCAATATCCAAAGGGATTTACCCTAATACATATTATTCCACATTCTATTCTTTATTGATGAAATTATAATATGATGATATATTGGAACGAATTATCTCTCAATGCTTCATAATCCATAGGGGTGGTTGATTTAATTTTAAAGGTGTCAAATTTTGGTCATAATTTATATGAATAAACCCATAAAAGTTATACCAATATGATAATAGATAATCCTAAAGGCCCATTCCTATAATATTGGAAAGAAAAGTGTGTGGCGAATGAATATGTTAGCATTAACCAACACCCACATTTTTGACCATTTTTGTAGAAACCCTATCCTTTTTCACATAGCATTACATGATCTTAATCATAATTATACATCATATTACAAGCCAAGTATCGTTAAGTATAGTGTCATGGAAGACTAGGTACATAAAACATAAAACATGGGGCTAAAAAAACACTTCTTTATTTAATCTCCATAAAAATCTCCTAACTTCCTTTGAGAACTTACATCCACATAGGGTACCTTGGGGAACACATGAACAAAGGTATGATCTAAAAAGCTTAGTAAGGGAATGAACATAAGAATAATTCTTAAGAACATGAGCTAGGAGGCATGACATAATGATATCAAATTCATGGAACATATGAAATCATAACATATAAACATGGGATCATATAAACATGGAATCATATAAATGTGGAAGAATCATAAAAAATTCCTTTAGTATGAGTCATGGATAACCACCAATCTCATTTCCCATAGAAGTACGGGTTAAGTCTAACTTCCAATCCCATTTCCCATAGTAGTACGGGTCAAGGCAAGCTGCCAATCCTGTTTCTTATCACATCTCATGAGACTTAACATTACCCAATGCTTTGGAGTGCTATCTAGGCGCACCCATATCAAAATTTTCATGAATATGTTTTCCACATAAATAATCATACATAATCAACCATACATAAACATAAAGGTACCCATGGAAAGAATTGGGCACCACAATCATGACATAAAGCATAACCAATGGGCGTATCATGAAAGTGTCCATGAAAGAAATAGATTAGAACATAAATGGATGTTCATAAGGTAAAATAGGCATATAAAATGGAAAGTGATGTCAAATAGAAGTGAAAACATATAAGAAATGTATTTGAGATACATTAGCATTAAAACATTTTTGTGTAGTTTTAAGGAAAATACTATAGATCTTTTAAAATACAAAAGAGGAAAATATTTTATATAAAACCAGAATTGAACAAAGAAGTTTTTCATAATAAAAAACTGATTTTATAAAGATAGTGGTTTATTAAAATATAGGATACAGTGCAATTGGAAGTGGGTAAAAATTCAAGAAGTTCCCTTAAAACATGTAAGCTTATCGGAAATTTCTATGGAGGGAATCTTTTAAGAACATGTATATCCTCAAAATAGAGTGATGAAAGGGTATTAATAAATGAATTTTGTAAAACTACACAATATTTAGAATATTTACATAAAAATTTATGATAACTCCATTTTTATATAAAGAAAGATAAGGCAACCTGAAAGAACAAAGAAGTTTTGGGTAGAATTCATTACAGTTTATCGACATGGTGTCGGGTGTACCTAAGAGTTATTGATGAGAGATAAAATGTGTTTATAATCACTTATAAATAATTAGGTTAGTTTGGTGGAGGTGCATAATCATACCCCATCATTAGGTATTACACAGAAAATGTCATATCATAGAGTAAATCTTGATTAAGAGTGAAATGGAGAGGATCCATTACCTTAAGTCTGGTGGTGTTCTCAAATTTTTATTAATTACCTGAATAAAAAAATTATGTTTATTAATTAATATTTACATAAATTCTTCCATAAGTAATTTATTTATTGTAACCATTTTTATTTCATTTAAGACCTTTTTGATTGGTTATAAGGTTCAATTTCATTGTTTAGGTCTACTTGCTTCCTTGGTTTTAATGATCGGTTCATGTTTGGATAAACACATATGATGAAAGTGATTTTTTCAGAATTGATGTTTTATTTTATTAGTGAACATACAAGATATTACATGGTTACAAATTTAATTTTTTTTCTTATAGTGAAGTAAAATATTATACAAAACCTTAGTGATAACTGTTTTAGTTAATCAGTGGGTTTGATTACCATGAAAATGTTTTGTTTCATAAATTAATAATATATGTACAAAAGGATTAAATAAAATTATCTAGGATATGTAAAAATATGGTTCATCCATAACACAAATGGTTTCATAACCAGAATTAAATATGACAATAGAAACTTATAAACCGTTGTCCTTGAATTTTATAAATTAACACATCTCAAACAGTGCTTTAATTTCTTTCAAAAAAGGTGGGGAAAGGATAGATGATAATGAAATATCACATTAGCAAAACAATATCCCAGTACATGTATGTTAATGGAATTATAATACCATTTGGGTGAAAGGAGGTGAGGAAAGAAACAAGAAAGAAAAGAACTTAAAATAAATAAAATAATTGGAATGCGGAATTTACCAATTGAGTTTATCTCCTTTTAGAACCTCTTAATGGGAGAGGTTTTTATATTTTGAAGAAACTAGGGGATTTTGGAAATTGGGGAGGAGCTTGGGGAGAGATTTGGGCACAATATTGGCAAGGCACAAGGCTTGAGATGAGTGAAGAGAAGAGGGAGTGATGGGGAGTTTTATAGTGGAGGAGAAGAGGGTTTTCATAATTTTTTAATCATTAGTTTATTAATTTCCCTCAAGAACAGAAATAGTGATAATTACAAGAATATAAATAGTAATAAATTCATGTTATTTCGAACCAATTGGGCTTAAATCATCATATCATAATCAATGACTCAATAAATCTATTATTTATCATTTATCGTAAATTGTTGTATTTTACTATTCATAAAAAAATTCATGAATTTTAAAAAAATCCCCAAAAATTTACCCCAACCATTTTTTGACATGTATAATCCCAAAATGAAATCCATTTTTCAAAAATAATTTTCTAAATATTAATAATTAAATATATAATTAAAATCATAATTTATTTTTAAAACACCAGTTTTAAAACATTCATTTAATTATTCAAAAATATGAGTACATCATACTTTCACTTGAATATTATCTTTATAATATCATAGGTAATGTTACAATTCATTTGGGTATATCACTATTCATAAGGGTATGTTACTATTCACTAAAACATAATGTTTTTTCTTATCAGACTCCAAATAACTTACTGATCGTAACCATGCATGTCAGATTTTTGAAATTTCAAACACAGAAGTGACAAAATTATTTTTAAAGGTCACATAACACTTAGTAGTTCATTTTGTTGTGATTTCATGTGATTATATGAAATATTTATAAGAAAGGAATTTCCATTTATAAAAAATTGGGTCGTTATATTCTTCCACCCTTATGAAATTTTGCCCTCAAAATTTCATTTTACATTATAATCCGTAAACAGGTGCATGTACTTTTCCTTCACTGCTTCCTCCAGTTCCCATGTTGCCTCTTCGTAGTTATGGTTTTTCCATAGTACCTTAACCAGGTGAGTAGTCTTGTTGCGTAGAACTTTGTCTCTATGATCCAAGATTTTCACTGGCTTCTCATCATAAGAAATATCTTCCTCCAACTGTACCACCTCTGAAGAGAGTAAATGTGAAGGGTCTGGTATGTACTTCCTTAAGAGAGATACATGAAAGACATCATGTACTTTAGCCATGGTAGGTAGAAGTGCTAGTCAATAGGCCATAGCTCTAACTCAATCAAGGATCCCGAAGGGGCTGATATACATAGGACTTAGATTTCCTTTCTTCCCAAACCTCATGACCTTCTTCCATAGATATATACGTAGAAATACCACATCTCCAACTTTGAACTCAAGGTCTTATCAATGATTTTCTACATAAATTTTATATTGACTTTTGGCTGCCTTGATATGCTGTTGAATGGTTTTCACATTCTACACCATTTCTTCAACCATTTCAGGTCCTAGAAGATTACACTCACTGACTTTATCCCAACAAACCAGTGTTCTGTACCTTTTACCATAAAGGGATTCATATGGTTCCATTTGGAAGCTCGAGTGGAAGTTATTTTTGTAGGAGAATTCAACCAGTGGAAGATGTTTTCCCCATACTCCATTGAAGTCCATACAACATGATCTCAAAATATCTTCTAATGTCTATATATTTTGCTCAGGTTTTCTATCAATTTGAGGATGATAGGAAAAAATGAAGTTTAGTTCAGTTCTTAGAGCATGTTGGGGACTTTTCGAGAACTTTGAGGTGAATCTTGGGTCATGATCAGATAAAATAGATTTTGGTACTCAATGCAGCCTTAACACCTCTTTGATATATATCCATGCAAGTTGATCCTTTGAGAAGTCCTCTAAAATTGTGATAAAGTGAGGTGTCTTTGTAAGACGATCCATAATAACCCATATAGCATTGTTTCCTCTGGTGTCCTTAGAAGTACAGTGACAAAGTCCATGGTAATGTTCTCCCACATACATGTTTCTATGGTTAGTGGTTTCATTATCCATTTAGAATTTTTCCTCTCAGCCTTCACTTGCCGACATACTAGGCACTTTGATGTATATTTTGAAATCTCCCTTTTCATATTGTCCCACCAAAAGTTTTCTCAAAGATATTAATACATATTTATGCTCCCTAGGTGGATAGAGAAGGTTGAGCTATGTGTGTCATTTAGAATATCCTTATTTATCTATGGATCAGATGGTATAAGTAATCATGTCCCAGATCTTACAACCCCTTTCTCATCAATTTTGAAATAGAAGGATATCCAATTTATGATAGCTTCTACACTTTTCGTAATTTCCACATATTTTCACTGAGCATCCTTTATTTTCTCCATGAGGGATGGTTGATCAATCATTTGAGAAAGGATTGATGATGTTCCTCCCTTAATGATTCCCATGTATATCCTCTACCAATCTAAGAAGATCAGATCCATTTCAATTCTCGTCATTAATAAAGATACATGATCCTTTCTACTTAGAGCATCCGCCACCTTTTTTACCTTACTGGGATGGTAGTGGATTGAGAAGTTATAATCCTTGATGATCTCTATCCATATTCACTGGGGAATATTAATCTCTTTTTGTGTGAATATATATTTGATAATGTTGTGGTCATATATCTCACACTTCTCACCATAGAGATAATGCCGCCATATTTTCAACACAAAGATCACAATATCCAACTCTAGACCATGTGTGGGATAGTTTTTCTCATGGATTTTTAGTTGCCTTGAGAATTAGGCTATCACTTTATCATTTTTCATTATCACACATTCTAATCCATTCTTTAAAGCATCCCTATACACCCCCAAGAGTTCTCCACTTATTAGGAGTGTGAGTACTGGCGTAGTGATAATCCTCTTTTTCAACTCCATGAAACACTCTTCACATTCTTAAGTATAGAAAAACTTTACTCCATTCCATGTAATCTTGTTCATTGGCTTCGACAATCATGAAAAGTTCTTAAAAAATCATCAATAATACCCGGCTAGACCCAAAAAGTTGCGGATCTCCGTTACAGATGTTGGCCTAGGACACTCTTCAATTTCATTTTTCTTGGAAGGGTCCACATATATCCCTTATCTGGTGATAATATGTCCTAAGAATGAAACTTCCTCCATCCATAACTCACAATTTATATACTTTTCATACAAATTATCCCTTCACAAAGTCTTTAACATAGTATTCAAATGCTCCTCATGTTCCTATTTTCTCTTAGAGTATATCCTAATGTCATCAATAAAGACTACCACAAATTTGTCAAGGTAATATCTAAAGGCTCTATTCATTAAATACATGAAAATTATTGGAGCATTAGTGAGTCTGAAGGGAATGACTATGAACTCATAGTTTCCATACCTTGTTTGAAAGGCAATCTTTGGGAATATCTTCCTTCCTTACCTTTAATTGGTGATATCCTGACCGAAGGTCCACCTTAGAGAAATAACAGGCCCCATGAAGCTGATCAAACAAGTCATCTATCCGTGGAAGGAGATACTTTTTCTTTATCATGATTTTATTGATCTCATGATATTCAAGGTAGAAGCACATTGATCCATCATTCTTCTTGATAAAGAGAACTGGTGCACCGCACGGTGAAGCACTAGGGCATATAAAACCCTTCTCCAAATTCTCTTGTAACTACTTCATCATCTCTTCCAGCTCTATAGTGGACATTATGTAAGGTGTATTTGATATAGGTAGAGATCCGGGGATAAGTTTAATTGAGAACTCAGCCTCACAATTAGGAGGAAGACCAGAAAACTCTTCAGGGAATACATCAGTGTAATCCCTCATGATGGGAATGTCTTCAAGCATGATTCTCTCCTTTGTCTCAATCATTTGAGATAGATATGCTTGCTCATAAGGGAACAATATCCACACTTGATGTGATGATTCTAAAGGAGATTCATCTTCCTCCGTACACTTGTAAAGAATCAGAGGATTCTTTGGGATGTGAAAAGTGATCTCACTTTCTTGATAAATGATGTTGGCTTTGTATAAAGATAGCCAATCCATGCCCAAGATTGCGTCAAACTCCACCAATGGAAGTATGACAAGATTTTTTGGGAGGTTTAGTCCACAAATGTTAACCGGGGAGGAGTTATAAACTAGGGACATAATGATTTTCACATTTTCTGTTCTCACATATAAATTTTCCTCCAAATTTTGAGGTGGTGTTTGAATATTTCTACTAAACTTGAAAGATATAAAAGAATGTGTAGAACCAGAATCAAATATTAAGATCACTATTCTTGAATGAATAACTAGCATACCTATCACCACATCTTTTTCTAGCTCTACCTCAGTAGTAGTGATATAATAATCCCTTTCTTGTTTCCCTAGATGCTGTTGCTGATTGCCTTTGAAAACCCTCGGCCTAGGGAAATTGTTCGCATAATTCCCATGCCCTTTACAATTGTAACACTGCACTACAGGCTAAGTGTTGATACGAATCTTACTTTTTTTATTCTATATTAGAGGGATTCTTTATATCCTTTTGGTAGTTTTTAGCCATATTTCCAAACTTTCCACATTTGAAGCAATTATTGGTTCCCTTCAGACAGTTTCCAGGGTGCTTCTTCCCACAACTTTTACAAGGGGAAAATTCAGGCTTCTTTACATCATGGGATTTGTTTGTCGAACCACCCATGTTGTTCTCTATTTTCTTCTTCTTTTCACTAGGACCATGATACCCCTTAGAGTCTCCAGTCTCCATTTAAACCTTGAGAGTACAACATAATATCCCTTCATAACTATCTAAGCCTCGAATTGCCAATGCTTTTTGTATACTCAGCTTTAGTATGATAAAGAAGAAATCCACCTTTCTTTTTGTGTTCATGACAAATCCAAAGGTGTACCTCGAAAGCATTGTAAAGTTTTGTTCATACTCCCTGATGGACCCATATTCCTTCTGCTTGAGTTTGAGGAACTCTTTTTCCATCTTGAGATAGAGGGTTTGAGGAAGATATTTGTTGGAAAGCATCCTCTTGAATTCCTCCCAATCCATGGAATCAATTTACTATTAGGGATTTGTATTATTGATCAGTTTCCACCACTTATCAGCTTCCCCATAAAAACGATAGACTACCAGTAATACTTTATCTTCTCTTGAGCATTGGAGGATAGATAATATATTTTCAATGTAGTTAATCCATTGTTCTGTGAGGAGGGGATTAGAAGATACACTAAACATGGGAGGCCTTTGCTACATGAAGTATTCTACAACAACTTTCTCTTTCTTTGGAGGAGGAGTGCGTTCCACAAGATTAAAGTAATTATTCATATCTTATTCCAGATGATCAAGTACTATCACGAAGTTTTAAACACTCGTTCCCATCATATCAAGAATATCATTAGGTCAATCTTCACATTTCCTATCACATTGTCTATTGAAATGTGTTCTTCTATTTCACTCAATTAACTATGAAAAAAAATATATAATTAGAGGGACTAAATACTTATATATTTATCATAAAAAGGAAACATTGAACAAAAAAGGATAAACTTGTAAAGAATAAGTATATCCTAACTTGTGATTCCTTATGTTTCAATCTAGGCTATCCATGATATATTTCTTAACATAAATTCTTATGGGATTTTTTTACTCCCTTAATAATGGTATGTACTACGATTGTGAATTTATCAAAGCATATACCTCATGAGTGTCA
The DNA here is from genome assembly GCA_963277665.1 of Viscum album. Lineage (NCBI taxonomy): Eukaryota > Viridiplantae > Streptophyta > Magnoliopsida > Santalales > Viscaceae > Viscum > Viscum album. The sequence goes on along the minus strand of OY728139.1, from coordinate 1,069,905,809 downwards.
ATACCAAGTGTGAATCAAGGCCCATTGTCGTGCACCAGGATACCACAGGTCAAGTCTGAAACTCCTTGTTAGATTTTTCACTCATAAGTACATCTGTGTCAGAGCCGGATCTACCTATTGGTATCCATATAGGGATGTATTTTCTTGATAAAACACTTACTATATAATTACCAAAATTTAGGGACGTTTTATTATACTTAGTCTCATCCTTAAGGTTCTCACTAAGGTGCTCTATTCATAATATCCAAAAACAACTTGAGCATCCTCTAATACTAACTATAGAAACCATATCCTTTTTCACATAACATTACATGATTTTAAGCATAATTATACATGTGATTACAATCCAAGGATCATTATGTATAGTGTCTTGGAAGAATAGGTACATAAAACATAAAACACGGGGCTAAAAAAACTTCTTTATTTAATCTCCACAAAAATCTTCTAACTTCATTTGATCCCTTACATCTACAAAGGGTGCCCTAGGGAACACATGAACAAAGGGATGAGCTAAAAATCCCTGTAAGGGAATGAACATAAGAATAAAGCTTAAGTACATGAGCTTGAAGGCATGAAATAATGATATCAAATTCATGTAACACATAAAATCATAACATATAAACATGGGATCATATAAACATGGAATCATATAAATGTGAAATAATCATAAAACATGTCTTTAGTATGATTACAGGCTAACCGCCAATCTCGTTTCCCATAGTAGTAAGGGTCACGGCTAACCGCCAATCCCATTTCACATCGTATCCCATGAGACATAAATTTACCCAATACATTGGAGAACTATCTAGGAACACCAATCTCAAAACTTTCTTAAATATTATTTCTACATAAATAATCATACACGATCAACCATACATAAACATAAGGGTATCCAGGAAAGAATTGGGTACCATAATCATCACATAAAGCATTAACCAATGGGTGTATCATGAAATTGTCCATGAAATAAAGGTATTATAACATACATGGACATTCATAAGTTAAAATAAGCATATAAAATGGTAAGTAATGTTAAACAGAAGTGAAAACATATAAGAAATGTATTTGAGCAACATTAGCATTAAAACATTTTTGTGCGGTTTTAAGGAAAATACTATAGGGATTTTAAAATAGAAAATAGGAAAACATTTTATATAAAACCACAATTTAACCAATAAGGTTTCCATAATAAAAATAAAAACTTTATAAAGATAACGGTGTCTTAAAAAATAGGATAGAGTGCACTTGAAATTTTGTAAAAATTCAGGAAGATCCCTTAAAAAAAGTTTACTTATCGTTAAGTTCTAAGGAGGGAATCTTTTAAAAACATGTATATCCCCAAAATAGAGTGATGAAAGGGTCTTCATAAATAAATTTTTTAAAACTAAACAGAATTTATAATATGTACATAAAAAGATAAGATAACTCCATTTTGATATAAATAATGTTAAGGAAACATGGAATAAGAAAGAAGGTTCGGGTAGAATTTGTTACGATTTTTCAGCATGGTGTTTGGGGTACCTAAGAGGGAATGATGAGAGAGAAAATGGGTTTCTCATCACTTATGAATAATTATTTCAGTATGGTGGAGGTGCGCAATCATACCCCATCCTTATGTATTACACATAAAATGGCATACCATAGAGGAAATCTTGATTAAGAGTGAAATGGAGAGGATCCCTTACCTTATGTCTGATGGTGTTCACCACTTGTTATTAATGAAATGAATAAACGAATTAGGTTTATTAATTAATAATTAAATAACCTCTTCTATAATTAATTTATTTATTTTAACCCTTTTTAGTTCATTCAATACCTTTTTGATGGGTTATAAGGTTTAATTTCATTGTTTATGTCTGTTTGCTTCTTTGGTTTTAATGATCGATTCATGTTCGGATAAACACGTATGATGAAAGTGATTTGTAAATAATTGAAGTTGTAAGTTATTAGTGAACATAAATGATATTATAGGTTTAAAAATTTAATTTTTCTACTTATAGTGAAGTCAAAATATTATATTAAACCTTAGTGATAGCAATTTTGGTTAATCGGTGGGTTTGATTACAATGAACATGTTTTGTTTTATAACTTAATAATATTTGTTCAAAAAGATTACAAAACATTAACTAGGATATATAAAAATTTGGTTCAACCATAACACGAATGGTTTCATGACCATAATTAAAGATGATAATAGAAACTTGTAAACTGTTGTCCTTGAATGTGCTAAATTAACACATCTCAAATGGTGCTTTCATTTATTTCAATACAAAGGTGGGTTAATGAGATATGATAATGAAATATCCCATTAGAATAAAAAAATCTCAGTACATGTATGTTACTGGAGTTAGCAAACCATTTGGGTGAAGGGAGGTGGGGAAAGAAACAAGAAAGAAAAGAACTTAAAAGAAATAAAAGAATTGGAAAGAGGAATTTACCTCTTGAGTTTATCTCCTTTTAGAACCTCTTAAGGGGAGAGGCTTTGGTATTTTGAAGAGACTAGATGATTTAGGATGTGGGGGAGGATATTAGAAAGATATTTGGGCATAATATTGGCATGGAAGAAGTCTTGAGAGGAGTGAAGAGAATGTGGAATGATGGGGGTTTCTATAGTGGAGGAGAGGAGGGTTTTCATAATTTCTTAATCATTAGTTTATTAATTTCCCTTGAGACTAGAAATAGTGATGATTCCAAGACCAAGAATACTAATAAATTCATGTGAGTTCGAATCAATCTGTCTTACATCAAAAGATCACCATCAATGAATCAATAAATTCATTATTAAACATTTATTGTAAATTGTCGTATTTTACTATTCATAAAAAATTCAAGTATTTTAGAAAAATCCAAAAAAAATTCACCCAAACCTTTTTTCGATGTTTAGAATCCAAAAATGAAATCCATTTTTCAAAAATAATTTTCTAAATATGATTAATTTTATATTTAATTAAAATCATAATTTATTATTAAAAACCCAGTTTTAAAACATTCATTTAATTATTCTAAAATATGGCTACATCATAATTTCACTTAAATATTGTTTTTATACTAACATAGGTAAGGTTACTATTCATTAGTGTATATAACTATTCATAAGGGTATATTACTATTCACCAAAAATTATTGTTTTTCTTATCAAACTCCAAATAACTTACTGATCACAACCATGCGTGTTAGATTTATGAAATTCCAAACACCTAAGTGAAAAAATTAAGTTTAAAGGTCACATAGACCTTATTAGTTCATTATTTTGTGATTTCATGTGATTATATAAAATATTTTTAAGAATGGAATTTCATTTATAAAACATCAGGTCATTACAATTTCTAATCACCTTGTCACCTTTTATCGAGCTTCAGATTTTAAGTCATCAATATAACAAATAACAAGGTTTAAAGAAAGAATCAATGTAAGAAAAAAAAACATTTTTTTTCTAAGATAGATGCTTGATAATCATGTATTGCATGTGATAAATCATGTGGTCCATATGATAGATCATCCAGTCAATGTGATAATAAAAAAAGATCCATATTTTATATCACATGGGAACAAAAAATACACACCACATAAATTTAGTACCTTATCTTTGGTTCTTACATGGTTTTATTCTGTGGTTTGTTCATGTGGTGGAGTCATGTGAAGTTCTCACATGGAAATTTTAGGAATCAGTGGATTGTTACAAGATATTATAATTCCATAAGTGATAATGATCCCCCCTTGAGTATTTATAGGGTTTGATCTTCATTGGATTGTGTAAACCTTACACCGACATAAAAATCCTCATAAATGGGTCATTTTCATGTAGATCAAACCTAATTTATAGGAAGAAGGGATTTTTTGAAACCAAATTTTTTAAGAATGATTTAAAAAAACATAAATTAAAGATAAAATTATCTCATAAAATACCCTTGAATCATTCAAAAAGTTATCAATCAACTAAAACATTCTCCCATAAGAAACACTGTTATTTCATGGTGGGATCATGTTAACCAAGTAATCCCCCATTGTTTATGGTGAGTAGTAGATCCAATCATGTGGTCACAATATTCTTTTATATTACATGGATGCCTCATGTATCCATGAGATATGATTATTATTTGTGTCTCGTAGGTTCAAATCTCACATGACCACATGATCCCACCCTCTTATGCAGAACTGTTCCATCATACATGTGGCCTAAGAAGTTACTTACTAGTTACTCATTTACCTATCATTGGATTCCTATAAATAACCAAGTATTGTTTTTGGAGAAGGGACCTAGAGGCCAGTATGTGATATAAAGAAAGAGATAAGTGAACAGGGAGAAGGAATGATCAACTTAACTTCAATAAGTTTTGCAGGTAAATCCATAACAAACAATAACTCTAAGGAATTCCAAATCTTACAAGAGAAATCTACATGATGGTTTACCATAATATAAATATGTGTGAAATTTCCCAAAAGATACATTCACATGAAATATTCTCATGAGATACATATTCATGTTCAAAAAATGTGTGACCGATTTGTGTGATCCAATCCATGTGATCATCACACAGTCATGTGTTATCAACATTGTTTGTGTCCATAATATGAACATCTCACATTATCATGTGATTGAAACATCACATAGATTCTCTTTCATGTGCCTATCATGTGGTTCCCCTCTCTCATGAGGTCTCCCTTTCTTATGTGGTCCCTTATTATACAGTTTTCATCTATAGATGCATTATGTGACTAGAGACTTCCATGTGATATATCTTCCCCAAATATAGGGATATTCCTAGATGACTTATTTCTATTCATATACTCAAGAAATTTTAATCCAAAATACCTCCTTTTCTCCCTTTATACAAGGTCAAAACATAGAAAAGGACACCTTAAAGCCTACTCTAAAACCACAGGACTTATACAATTAGGGAATGAACACCAGTGCTCACCCCTTTGATCATTTATTCCCTTTATAAAATAAGGATCAAGAATTATCCTACTGAATAGGTAAAACCCTTAGGAGAATCATGATCAAGGATTACCTTGACAATGAGGGTCCCTAGTAGGAAGATACTGAAGTGGTTACCCCTAACTCATAAAGCTCATCCTTACTCTCAAATTTAATCAATGATGGACCAACAATGGTTTTCTTCTCCACTCAATAATCCATGGTATAAAAAATGGGTGGATCTAATTCATAATCCCCAAAATATCATCCATAAAGGGATATATTCCTTATAGGGAATCCACCATGGAGTAATCCCATTGTCTTTCTTACAAGATTCCATACTCCTCTTACCACTTTATCCTACCTTGCTTCAATAGGTAGGAAGATGGGAGGATGGGTTTCCCGTTCAGGCATTAGACCCAATATTGTTAGTATTAGTAATACCATAAATAATCTAGGGATACTCACAAAGGGAAGCCTAAATTCATAAGAAAAATTCTAATCTAATTGTGTACTCTCATACAACGTGCTCAGTTTTTTATTATCTCTTGTTTCTCACATCGGTAATGACTCACTTGAGCTTAGAGATATGAGTTGATTACACCATTAATATAGTTAAAGATTCTCCAACATGGACCTCCTATGAATTTAAATCCAAAACTGATAATCAGATGGATTTCTTATCATTATTGAGTATGGTTAACCAAAATGAGCCTCCTACTATGTGTAAGACCCAATTCTACATTCTAGATAATCCCTATATTCATAAGCCCTACTCAGTTCTCTATTGTTGCATCTTTCATGAAACAAACGTCCTAGTTAAAATACTTTAAACTATATGCAACCATTTTTGTATATCATGAAGTTAAACTATGTGGATAACTTTCTAGTCTTATTATGTTAATTTTGAAGAAAACATCCTTACCACATGATGTTAAATAACATGGAAAGGTCCCAAAAAATGACCTTGAACTGTGCAACTTAAACAACATGGGATTTTATTACTATGAGACAAAATATTTAGTATTCCTCCTAGAGGTCAAAACCCAGAATTTTCACCATTTAATATCCAACCACATAAAGATATTTTCCCATGAAGTAACTTACATCCCTCCTCATCGGGCCATATTACCTATGAGTCTAAATGTCCTCACTCATTAGGTCATATTCACTCAGATACATTTATTTTTTACATTAAGGCCATATTCTTTATATAACATCTTTTATCTAGAAATATTTTTAATAAAATCATACCCCACCCGGAGGGCCATATTACCTATGAGTATCATCAGATTGTTCTCATTGAAATGTATTTTCTCTATGGTCAACCAGATAGGGCCACTCATGTCTAAGTCCCATACCAACCATAGATATGCATATTTTACATTGAAATATTTTCTACATGATGTTAAACTGTATGGATCAATCCTTCTCACATGACCTTAAAAGGTATGTCACATCCCTCTAAGTGACACCAAAATACACTCATTCTGATTCCTTATACAAGGACATATAGGAATCCCTTCTCATAGGCCTAATCCCAATACCATAAACACCTACCGCTTCCCTAGATATAGATAAACTCTATATTTATCTGCTGTGTGGATTTAAACTATAGTCACTAAAAATTAATCATCACTAATCAGTAAAGAAAAAATATGGAAGACATATTATACATATATATATTCACATCAATACATGCTAATGACCAACAACTAGCATAGTGGTAGCCAGTACCACCCAGATATTTGGGATGAATTCATAAAAATTTCTTAAATCTATAAGAGAGACCAAGAGTGTGCATGAATCCCATAAAAAATATACAATGATATCAACTCCCACCCTCTCAACCAATACGTATTCTAAATCATCATTTTCAAAATACCCTAATGATCACTTTCCATTAGAAAATTGTTTCATTGTAACATCCATGCTTGACCATTATAGACATGGGAGTGTATTGATATTTCCAATCAGAAATAATTGTCTTTATAAATTGATAATGATGATTTATTGATTGTTTATATAGACTATTAGTTTATTATTTTTTCATGATTATTATTATTTTTGATGGCATGCTAGTGTAACAACTCATCACTCTATAAATGAGATAGGATCTTGTCAGACTAATAATTAATAAGGACCACATAAATTACTAAATAGTTTATTGGTGGCACTATAAATGAAAGACTAGAAGAGGTATATTATATCGATTTATTAGCAGTGTAAGTTAGTAATTATTAGTAAAAAATTATTTTTTAGAGAGAGAAAATATTTCACCAATTGATTCATAGTTATCACACATATTCATACTTAATTTTTTTTTCCAAAAAAGTGATAATGGATAAATATATTGTATAAATATTTTAATTTTACTTAATTTTCTAAACATAAAATGATTTAACCTTATAAATTGTATTTAAAAAGGGATATTTGATTAAAATGGGAATTTTAAAGGAAATGTTGATTTAAAGTGAATGATTTGATATTTTATTTCAAAGTAAAATTTTTTTAGTTATCTAAAGAGAATTACCATTTGGGTTTTATCTAGGTTCCATGTATGGGTAAAATTATTATATATTAAATGATTTTAACAAGTGGATTTTGCAGTCTATTTTTAAGTAAAGTGAAGAGGTGTTGTTTTTATAAATGTTTTTCCCGATTAATATTAGGAGTATGAGACCCTATTTTTGAAATAATATGTGATTGTGAAATCCCTCTTGATTTATGGTTTCCATGTATGTTATATATTATTACATGATGATGTACAATAGTACAAGAACCATATATGAAACTTTCATTTGAGCGATGGGTTGGTTAGATTTGATTGAGATAATTGTTAAGTTTTATATTGGTGGATGTTCATAGGAACCTTATGATACCATTTTAGGATGAGATCAATTATAGGCTCCTTTAGTAACCCCAAAAACATAGAGTGAGTCATGGAGATTATTGATACCTTGATTGAGTGACCACACATGGGTTATAATAATTTCATGTGATGGCCTTAGGATGATATGATATTCCATGACATTGGTCGAATGATGGATGAGATCATTCACCATCATCCCTTGGGAATTATTTGATATATTTTATGAGTGTTTTTCCTCCCTAGTTATTGTAGGTGTTCTCTATTGATTGGCCTAAATGGTTAAGGTTATAGATATTACTAGTTGTGATAAATCTATGATGTGGGATATGATTTGAGAATGAGAGGTAAGTGGGTTCCAACCTTAGTTTTTTTAATATGAGGAGAGTGGGTGTATTTCTATGTTATAGAATTTTATTCTATTATAAGATAGAAAAATTGGGTCTGTAGCTTGTGAGGTAGTGTTCTTGTATGATAGATTTATTGACTAGGATATGAACCTATAATGTAATCTATTGAGAATGATCTCAAGGTTTGAGTTGATATCACAGAGTATGATTACTTTTATATAAGGTTGTGTGTACATATTGATTTTTCCAGTTGATTTTATACTCATTCTAGTTGTTATCTTACTTATAGGAATCCTGAAATGAAACAAAGATGGATGAGATTGTTGGATAGATGATATAAAATTCTCGAGAGGATATGCTAGTTTCATGTGATAAAGAAGATTTACCGCCTCCAGGGTTTCATTTGTGGTAAAACCATAATCAGTGCGTACACTTGATGATGATGAAAATGATTTATGTTTTTAGGGAAAGATATATATAATACTATTTTTATAATATCATGAAATTTGATCTATTAATTTAATTTACATGATATGCATTGGTTAGGGATGGAGGAAATCAATGGGTATTCTAGAGGACAACTCTTGTGAGGATCAATGAGATGATATGGGTAAAGATAAAAGAGATGGGATTTCTATTCAATATGATTAGAAGCCATTCCTTGTTTTCCTACATATTTTATACTAGGATTATGGTTTATTTGATATTTGTTTCTTTGGTTCCTCTTTTAAAACCCTTATATTTTTCCTTATTGTTTGATGATTAATATTAATAATTAGGGCCTCTTTGATTTCCTATCATTGTTTTATTGTCATGATAATTATTTCCCATGATATTTTGGGTTTTGGTTGTTTATGGGAAGTGACATAACAAATAGGTTAGGTGAGACTATGATGGGTGGTTCTTTATAGATATATGTGATACCTATTAACGGTAGCATATAATGAGATAAGAGTGACTGTGTGATATACATTGTTTTGACATTAGAGTATACACATCACTCATTATAAGTAGGCATAACCTTGATTGAGTTAGGTAGTTAGTATGAATATTTATGGTATGTGTGTCTTATTTTCCATGATAGTATGTAGGTATGGGTTTTTATGAGTATTCATGGGTTATGTTTGGTTATATTTAACTCAAAAAAAAACATTCACATGCATATATTTGATCACTAGCACTTAGTGAGTCAAGGAAAGTTGGATAATATTAACGGGTTGTTGAACTCACCCATACCCACATGGAAAATATGGGTTTTGATGTACATGGATAGATTTATAGTTTTATGAGAAGTAAAATTATCACCTTGGAACTGGATTTATGGATCAAGATGAGATGGGCCATTGAAGTTGATGATCCGATAGAATCTTGTAAAGTGAGTTAGATCAGAGGGAATTGTACTTTATTTTAGTTATTGTATTGTATGTGTATGAACCAATAGACTAGTTAGGTTTCATTATTAATTCATTTCATGTATATTTTTATTATCTTATACTCTAATATAATTTATTTTATCATATATACTATTTACTTTTATTTACCATACTATGAGATACCCTTTGATATCATTTTCTATTTGTCTATAGGTCTTGGGTATGTCGATGTATGAATATGTTAGTCTATTTTTTCAGAAGACTCAAACATAACCATAATAGATTATATTTGAGGGCATAGTGTCCCCATGATTTTTTCTATCACTTTTCACTAGTTGAGATCCTCTTATATATAGGGAGGTTCACTTTAGATCTAGTGATAGTCTGGCTTGGGAACTATTTAAGATCAAGTTAAGATGTTAAGCCTTGTTAAAATAGCATGTATTTTTTTGGGAAAAAAATCAATTAGAGGTGAATATTATATGTCAAGAATTGCTAGGTAGATTGTATACATTCCTAGCCAAAATGGATATGGTTAAACTCCAAGTCACCATATGAGTACATATATTAGAAGTAAGTACTCTAAGTTGACCAAGGTTTTTGTTTAGGGTATTTTGAGATAGGAAGGAATCAAATCATATTATAGGGATCAAATAAGATCTATTTTCATTATTCACCCATTATGATAATGGATTTCTTAGGGAATGATACAATCACCCATGGGTGGTTCTATTTGATAAGTTTTCAAGACAAGGTCTATTATTAATTAAAATAAATTAATAATCTACTCAAGATTTTCTAAAATAGATTATTAGGAGTGACTAGAGTAATATCGACCAAAAGGGTTTTATTTATAATGTGATTATTGATTTCTTTTGTTTTGTCACCATACATAAATGATTTTTTTGTATTTTGGGATTTTAATTTTTTTTTTAAAAGAAAATATGTGTGGTAGAACAATGTATGTGTACAAATATTTTATATGTTGGTTTTACTGGAAATGGATCATGTATCCATAAAATTTGAAATGGATTTTTTTGAGAATAATATTATTTTTGAAAATAATGTTTTGTATGATTCAAAACATGTAAATATTTTCTTATAGGGTTATTTTTTTAAACTATTAACACATATGAAGGTCTTGATATTTATTATTATTTTTTATTTTTTTGGAAACGGTTTTGAGGATCAATTTTAAAATAAATATTTAAAATGGGATACTTTTTAGGAAAATAATGACAATGAAGGTGGTTTTTAATTTTCATGATTTCAACAAAAACCTTTGGTTTCAAAATATTTTTAAAAAAATTTAGGCGAGTTTTGGTGTGTGTTCAACATATTTTGACTAGGTTTTCAATAATAAACCAATGGTGTGGACCAGGCTTATTTTATTTTTTTTTAACCATGGTGAGTCAAGTGTTTTCAATTCTTTGTTTTGAGATGAATAGAATGACTTATTTAAGGGACTAATGTGTTTTAGGGTTAATGGATGAGTGTTTTAACTATGGATTGAGTATCTATATATGAGAATTAATAGTTTTGTAGTATAGAACATATAAGGTGAGTATTTAGTATAAAAATACCATGATGGGAACCACTATTAAAAGTATTGGGTTTTAGAAGTCAGTCCTTATAGTGAGAAACTTTATGAGGCTAGAGTTTTATTGGTTGCTTGGTATTCAAGATTTTCGATTTCATTCATTTACTATCTTGGTTTTATGATAGTGGGAGAAATTATAATGATCAATTAATATGGATTGTGATACAAGAACACAAATGGTTATATTAGAGTAAAATAGAACTATTTATGGAATGATGATCAAGGATAACTTAATTGACATCTCAATGATGTAGTACCAAAGATTACAGTGAATAATTCCATTGGTGATTTCATTATAAAACAAAATCATACAATCTATTTTCGGATGAAACACTATGAGGTAGTTAAATGATGACTGGTGGGGGTCAATATTTTTTGGTGAATTATGAGTGAAGATTTCTAAGGAGGAGAAGATTCATGGTGGGGAGTCTTCAATGACATGTACCTTCATAAGTCATTGGAATAAAAGGAAGGCTAGACTTTAGTTGATTTAGTGATAGTGTGAATTTAAAATTTTAAATTTTTATAGAGGGAAATGTGTTTTGAACATATTTTAAATTTATAAATAAATGTTTCATAGATATAAAAATGGGTGAAAAAAACCTACAACTTGTTTCATGTATTTGGTAAATTAAATGAATTGGGAGGTGGTTTTAAGTAACCACTAGGTTCTTGATTAGTGTCCATTGAGTACAAATTATAAAGACCAATGGGGATGCACCACTAGTCTAGATAGAAAAAACCAAGTGGCCTAATGGGTACTCAGTTATTCCCAACCGAGTGCCTAATGGATATACCAATAGGGAAGCCCCACTAGTCTTCATAAATAAATGGTTACTGACAATCACCTCTTAATTCCTTTAATTCACCAAGCACAAGAAAATGAATCAAAGAATTTATCTTTTATAAATTTTTACCTTCAAAAGGTCCATTTATATATTTAAAACATGTCTAAAAATACTACATCTAATTCAAATTTTAATTATAAAATTCAATCTATTAATAAAAACAATGGAGTTTAACCATCATTTTGCTGAACTAACATTTGAATATATGGTACATTTAAAAATCCCCACCATAACACTTCAAATATTGAAGAATCATTTCTTGTCATTCACTAAAAATATTGACCTACATTGATAATCAATTAACTACCTTACCATGTTTTATCCTAATACATTCATCGTGATTCTATTGCATGACTCCAATATCAAACACATTATACACTAAAATTCATGTTATTACATAACTAAGTCACTCATTATGTTATCTGTGATCATAATTTCATCCTTTATGTTATATTACACTGATATTTCCATTTATACTCTCACTTAACAATCTTGATAAACAAATCACTTTAACTATTCCCACTATCATAACAACATTACATTACACAACCAAACTAACCAGTATTAAATACCTAACTATTAATAAAAATTTAGTCTTATGGTGTTCCAAAATAAAAGGAATAACTACTAAAACATTTCTTATTTAATATTGATCCTCACCATAGGATTCACTTTTCTATTATGCACATCACATAGTATACATTGTGAAACTACCAATTCTCACATTTGAATACCTACACCTTAGTCCGAATGCCCATACATTGAGCCTAAAATAAAATAGTCCCTTAAATAATTCATTTAAAACATAAAAAAATACAAAATGAAAAATATTAGGCTACCCTAATTTAAAATATAAAATCAAGAAAGCTTATAACACCACAGAATTCTTGTTGAAAACCTAGTAAAAATAATTTAAATACACCAAAATTCACTATAATTATTTAAAACCTCTTTGGCATCCAAGGGTTTTGTCAAAATTGAAAAAATGAAAAAAATCACCATGGATAATCTTTTCTAAAAAACTAACCAATTTTAAAACTATAATTTGAAATTTACTATCAAGGCTATTTCTTTAATTTTTTGAAACTAATAAATACTAAAATCTCCATCCACATATTCATTCCTAAAAAATCTCCCCATTAAACCATTTCAGACATACTGTATAATTGTAAAAAACCTTATTTTCAAAAACATATTCTTCATAAAAATAAAAATCTATTTCAAAATCACTATATTTATGATTAATTCTATGTAAAACCAATTTTTAAAAACGTTTTACACACACCATGTTCCATGAAACATATTTTCTTTTCAAAATTAGATTTTTCTCAAAAATCCAAAACATGTAAAAACCATTACCTCATGTCATTGGAAAAAACACAATTAATAATAACATTAATAAGAAAAATCCTATGATTCCTATTATTCTAGTCACCCAAAATAATCTATTTTTGAAAACATCATATATTGTTAGTTTCATTTAATTAATAATTGTCCATATTGAGGGAACAAGTTAAATAACACCACTTTTGGTCATGTGTATCATGCCATTACCATTCCACTATCTTGATGCATGCATAAATAAACAAGATATTTTCTAATACCTATGACACATTCTAAGTCCTTTCAATCTTAGAATATCTCAAAAAAAATCCCATTTTACTTAGAGTTCCTAGTCATGACTAAGACATTTCTTGGATACTTAGGTTTCTTCCATAGACATGCTTGCAGTCTACCTCACAAGTTTTAAATAATATATCCATCTCTAACTAAGACTATACCAATCAAATAAACTCTTGGATGCCACTTTTTAATTTCCCAACTTTCTTAATTGAATGATTATAATGTCAGATCATCATTGGAAATAAAGAGAGCCTTCTCATAAACTAGAGTTTTATGACTATATTTGAGGGATTGAAATAATAATAAAAATACTATGAACTCCAATACAACCCACCAGGTTCATTGCTGAGTCTATCCGAAATTCTACATGAACCTTCCACACATCAAATATACCAACGACTGGTAGGTGAATAAACAGGGATCCAAGTGGGAATCCCAGAAACTAGTATTAAAAATTAAATAGTTTATATGATTCAATAATTTATAAATGAGAAAAAAATCAAGTATATATGAGAATTATCAATAATATAAAAATAATTTTCCCCTTGGATGATACATATACAATAAAATAATTGAAGTAAATTACAATGGCCTCCAACCCAACTCATTATACAAGCCCTCACTAAATCATTTACATCTATGACCAAACTCATCCCTAGACATAAATATAGCTCCAAGGTGATACCTATAACTGATATAAAACCTGAAGTCTACCCATTTTCATCAAAACCCATTCCATGTATAAAGGTAGGTTGTGAGTCCAATGGCATAGTAAGATTCCCCCAGTCACTTAAACTCACTAAGTTTAAGTGATAAAGTATATGAATTTTCAAGTATATGGTGAGTGAAACTCAACCCACTAGATACATAACGCATGCATGTTCATGAAATTCCATACCTATGTGTCATCATGGAGAATAATATACCCATACCTGGAAGGCTCATTCTAACTACCCAACTCATATTAGGCCCCACCTACCTATAATTGATGACTTATATAATCTCATGTCTCAATGAGGTATACCACACAATCACTACCATCTCATTAGAAATCTTAATCAAGAGTAATCACCTCTATCTACAGTGATTCACCCATTAGAGTTCCACCTAACCCATAAGTTATCTCATTACCCATAAATAAACAAAAACCAAAATATCTTGTTAAATAATGATCATATTAACAAAAAATAGGAAATCAGAGAAGTCATAATTGTTGTACCTCTCGTATCCCCTCGTGGATTAATTTTCATGATCACAATCACTTTCTTGTTTATCTAATTGTGTTTTAAGTGTTTTTGTTGATAGGCAATTGATTGCCAAAGGATTGGCCCAAGAAAGCTGGTAAAATGGACTGAATTGCAGTCCACCGGCCAACCAGTGTGATAGCACCAGCCAGCCAGTGGACCTGGCAGAGGCATTTCCCACTGCCAGGTTCCACCGGTCAGCCGGTGGCTCTGTCACCGGCCAGCCGGTGGCACCCAGATGAATAGTGTGAGCTACTGTCTCCCCACCGGCCAGCCGGTGGAGCCTGGACCAAACCTCTTCTCCTCTGCCAAGGCACCGGCCAGCCGGTGGAGCTGTACCGGCCAGCCGGTAGCCCAGTCAAACTAGCCGTTGGCTTTGACCAGTCAACCCTCTTTTGGCCTCCAACGGCTCCGAAGACCTTTACAACGGCTCCGAAGACTCCCCAAGGGTTCCATGCCTATAAATAAAGGCCAAGGAAGCCCCGGACCACAACCGGATCATATACCAAGCCAACGGACACATTTTCCATCATTTGGCCAACCTCCGGCGGACTTCCTTCAAGGAACCCACCTTGCTCCAACAACTTCCACATCCAAGGAGCTCCTTCAAAGAAGCTTGGAAGCGGCCTTCAACATCTCCAATCAATCAAAGGCGCCCAAGGCTTCTCAACATATGGGTTTTATTGTTTTATTTATTTTGAGCTTTAAATTTGGGTTTGTGCCTACAAACCCCAAACTCTTTCTTCATCCCTCTTTCTTTTGGGTTTCACATCACCATTAAGGTGTGAAGAGGTTTCTTCAAGCCTTTCCTTTTAAAAGGCTTGTGTCATAGGTGAGCTAGCCTTCACCTATAAGAAGGCTAGTGGGTTCTTGCTCAACCATTAAAAGCAAGTGGGTTCTTGCTAAACCAATTCAAAAGCAAGCTGTAATAGGTCCTAGTGCTACCTCAAAGCCTAGTGGGTTTCTTGCTAAAACCATTGAAAAGCAAGCGGTAGGAATCTCTCAACGGTTTAGTTGGGAGCGGAGACGTAGGCCGGGTTTTGGACAAACTCCGTTAACAATTTCTTGTGTGATTGCCTCTATATTTCCGCTGCATTTTTACTTTGTTTTTTAATTTGTTAATCTTTTTTTAAAAGGCAATTCACCCCCCTCTTGCCATCCTTCCCGTTTTTCTCCGACCCAACAATTGGTATCAAAGGGAGTATTTGAATAATTCCCTAACCGGTTTCAAATTAAAGATCCTTTTTGATGGCATCTACCTCTTTCGCCCCCGAGGGCTACTCATTGGGTCGGGCTCCATTTTTTGATGGGACCGACTATAATTATTGGAAAACCCGCATGACCACTTTTTTAAGAAGCATAGGATATCCTATTTACAAAATTGTCATGCAAGGTTATTCTTTGTCTTCCCCCGACGAATCCAAATGGACCCCCGCCGATATTAGAAACTTTGAGCTTGATGGCAAAGCCATGAACGCTCTACATTGCGGCCTTGACTGAAATGAGTTCAACCGAGTTTCCACTTGCACCTCATCTCATGAAATTTGGAAACTATTAGAAGTGACCCATGAAGGCACTAATATAGTCAAAGATACTAGATTAGACATGTATAGACAAGATTTTGAAAGCTTTTCCATGCATCCAAATGAGTCTATTTCTGAAATGTTTACACGCTTCACTGACGTTTTCAATGGTAGAAAATCTCTTGGTGATGATGTTTCAGCTGAAGCAATGGTCAAGAAGATTCTATGGGTCCTTCCGAGCTCATGGGCACCTAAGGTGACGGCTATCCAAGAAGCTAAGGATGTAAAGAACATGCCGGTCGAAGAGCTCATCGGATCCCTAATGACGTACGAAATCACGATGAGGAGGCAAGCTCAAAAGGAGGGCACACCAATCAAGACACCAAAGAACATTGCCCTCAAGGTACAAAAAGAAGTAAGCTCCTCCTCATCATCCTCATCTTCCTCATCTACTTCATCTTCAAGCGGCGACTCGGAAATGGAGAATCTCGCCTGCCAAATGCACAAGTTTATGAAGAAGCACAAGAAGAAGAAATCCCGCAAGCATCGAAAGCAAGAACCCGACAAAAGATCGGAGCCCAAGGTGAAATGCTACGGGTGCGGCGAAAAGGGCCATTACAAGCCCGATTTCCCACTCAACAAGAAACGGGCCACACAAAAGGAAAAAGGAAAGAAAAAGGTCCTCAAGGAGACATGGAGTGACACCTCCTCTTCATCATCCTCCTCCTCCTCGAGCGACCAAGGTACAAAATGCCTAATGGCATTTCACGAGGTAACTTCTTCCGATTCCTCATCCTCTTCCTCATCTTCAAATTCTTTTAATCATTTGTCATACGAAGAACTCCAACATGTGCGAGACCAAATTGAAAATGGTTTTCATGAACTCTCTTCAAAATTTGTTGCTTTAAAAAAGAATTTCAAAAATATTTCCTCCGAAAAAGACCAACTTCTCAAAGAGAAGGAGGAACTCTCCCTAAAAATCCAAAATTTCCCAAATGTTGATTCTTTGGAATCAACCATCAAGGACCTTAGAGAATCCCTAGCCAAGTTCACCCAAGGTGAACAAAATTTGTCCAAACTCTTAGGTTCTCAACGAGTATCTAGAACCACCAATGGACTTGGCTACACCAATATAGCTTCCTCCTCCCATGCACCCACTGTTTTTGTAAGGGGGAGCTCTAGTTTTAAATTTTGCAACTATTGTAAGAAACCTGGGCACCTCATTTATGAGTGTGATTGCGAAAATGCCCGGTACGGTCAACCCAAATCTATTTTTTATTCGGATGAGTTCTATAGGAGAAGACCCGCCATGAAACAAATTTGGATTGAAAAATCCCTTTTGGCGAGTCTCTCCGGGCCAAAAATAGTTTCGTTTCCCCGATGATTTTTTGTTTTATTTAGGGGGAGAAAGTTTCTTTATTTGTTTTCAAACTTTCAATTCAAACTGTTATTCAATCTTTTAATTTCAAAAAAAAAATTTCATTTGGTTTCAAATTTCAAATTTCAATTGGTTTTTGATTCAAAACTTTCAATTCAAACTGTTATTCAAATTTTCATTTCAATTTCAAAAATCTCAATTGATTTTTCAATTCTCTTATCTAGTTTTTCAAATCCTCTCCCTCAATCAAGTTTTATGCCCCGTGCTATTTTGATAATCACAAAGGGGGAGAAATTTCTTGATTGATTGGGGGAGAATCCTTTTCATCATGCTTAGAATTTCCTTTCAATTTCAGTATTTTACATTAATTGTTTTGGTGATTGTGATCATCAAAATAGGGGGAGATTGTTGTACCTCTCGTATCCCCTCGTGGTTTAATTTTCATGATCACAATCACTTTCTTGTTTATCTAATTGTGTTTTAAGTGTTTTTGTTGATAGGCAATTGATTGCCAAAGGATTGGCCCAAGAAAGCTGGTAAAATGGACTGAATTGCAGTCCACCGGCCAACCGGTGTGATAGCACCGGCCAGCCGGTGGACCTGGCAGAGGCATTGCCCACTGCCAGGTTCCACCGGTCAGCCGGTGGCTCTGTCACCGGCCAGCCGGTGGCACCCAGATGAATAGTGTGAGCTACTGTCTCCCCACCGGCCAGCCGGTGGCTCCTCCACCGGCCAGCCGGTGGAGCCTGGACCAAACCTCTTCTCCTCTGCCAAGGCACCGGCCAGCCGGTGGAGCTGTACCGGCCAGCCGGTAGCCCAGTCAAACTAGCCGTTGGCTTTGACCAGTCAACCCTCTTTTGGCCTCCAACGGCTCCGAAGACCTTTACAACGGCTCCGAAGACTCCCCAAGGGTTCCATGCCTATAAATAAAGGCCAAGGAAGCCCCGGACCACAACCGGATCATATACCAAGCCAACGGACACATTTTCCATCATTTAGCCAACCTCCGGCGGACTTCCTTCAAGGAACCCACCTTGCTCCAACAACTTCCACATCCAAGGAGCTCCTTCAAAGAAGCTTGGAAGCGGCCTTCAACATCTCCAATCAATCAAAGGCGCCCAAGGATTCTCAACATACGGGTTTTATTGTTTTATTTATTTTGAGCTTTAAATTTGGGTTTGTGCCTACAAACCCCAAACTCTTTCTTCATCCCTCTTTCTTTTGGGTTTCACATCACCATTAAGGTGTGAAGAGGTTTCTTCAAGCCTTTCCTTTTAAAAGGCTTGTGTCATAGGTGAGCTAGCCTTCACCTGTAAGAAGGCTAGTGGGTTCTTGCTCAACCATTAAAAGCAAGTGGGTTCTTGCTAAACCAATTCAAAAGAAAGCTGTAATAGGTCCTAGTGCTACCTCAAAGCCTAGTGGGTTTCTTGCTAAAACCATTGAAAAGCAAGCGGTAGGAATCTCTCAACGGTTTAGTTGGGAGCGGAGACGTAGGCCGGGTTTTGGCCGAACTCCGTTAACAATTTCTTGTGTGATTGCCTCTATATTTCCGCTGCATTTTTACTGTTTTTTAATTTGTTAATCTTTTTTTAAAAGGCAATTCACCCCCCCTCTTGCCATCCTTCCCGTTTTTCTCCGACCCAACAATAATCATTAATATCAATTATCAAACAAAAATGACAACTAATAGAGTGGTTAAAGAGTTCCTAAAGAAAAAAAATATCAACTAAACCACAATCCTATAACAAAAAATAGGTAAACAAGGAACAAGGTATAACATCCTAAAATAAAAATCCCATCCCTCATTACTTATTTCATTTCATATCACCAGTCCTTATTATAGATATTTTATAGATTACCAATAGAGTACCTCCAACTCTATCCCACATATTATAAGTTATCACTAGGTATGGATCCTACTATATAATAGTACATCATTACTATTTCACTATCATCCCCCATATAATATATTAATGTAATCATGAAAAAGTGTGTTTCATGGACATGGTCTTCTCATAGGTGAAACATCAAAGGTATATAGTTTTCAGTATCACATACAACCTAAATATCCTCCCAATCATTTTCCACCATCTCTCCTAGAGTGTTATCTTCTATATCACTTCACTTGAATTCCTATGAGGAAGTTCAAAAATATTAAAATTATAAAATTATCCAGGGGAAAATATTAGTTCACATGACCTAACATAAAATAAATCAAGCTTTATGAGCTCAATTCAAACCCTAAGGTCATACTTGGAGACATCCCCCATAGGGTTGTAACCGAGTCAGGAGGTTTGTGACCCAAAAAATATTCCTCAAAGGTTATTTTTCCTTTATCTCCACATCACACTGGCATAATAAAATATCCATAAAGATGAATCCTACACTCCTCCTATCAAAAATACCAAGGAGGGAACTTGATCACCTCCTATTAAAAAATCTCAACCAACACCATGGATTTATTGAAACTATATGACTATCTACTACCTCAACCATTGTGGTTAATCAATAGGGAACCCCTAACAAAACTAAAGAGTCCAACCAATAATTAAAGATATAAAATACTACCCAAAGTATGATATTTAATGATATCACCCATCAATCGATCAATTCCAAGGTATATCATACCATCCTATGGTCATCAAGTGAAATGAACACAAATTTTGTGTGATTAGTCAACCAAAATATCACTAATCCCTATGTGTCACTCTAGGATGATGGGGTTAATAAAGAGTCATAGAAACAATCTCATCATAAAGGGAATACTAAGGTTTCTCTAGAAATCCACAAACTAGGAACCTACAATGTATCTCAATCCAATACCCAATCACTCAAGGGATGCATTCAAATATGGTTTTGTAGGACCCCAGTAGCAGTCCCTACCATCATAAGATCTTGAATATTTTTTCTTTCCCAAGATTTTTTAAGTAATAACACCATATGATACTCAAACATCTTGTAAAAGGCCTTATGATGGGTAAGGGAATAATTGGGACTTAAATTCCATGCCTAGAAACCCTCGACACCTGATGTGGGACTTGGGAAGAGGCACCATGGTTTATCCATCACATCATATGATACAACATTGGTTACCATGGAGAAACCATCACATTACATGCCGTAGAACACCAAGAACATGTCACATACATCAAATACATGCCACATCACTTTTATTCCATGTAATCGGGATGCTAAACCTATGTCATGAGCACCTAAGTCATGTTATAAATTTAAAGGGGGATCCACAATCTCCCCCTCAACACTTTTTTAGGGACTGAGGCTATCCCCTATCTTTGATACCAATTTTATAGCCACAAAAACATTCCCTACCATTATAATAATGTCCTATCAAGGATTACTCTTTTATGGTTTTTCGTTCTTAGGGATTCCTTAGGCATCCAACCATATGATACTCACCCATGTTTGAAAAAATTCCTTATGATGGGGAGAGAAATAACTAAAACTTATATTCCATTACCAGCACCCCTCCACACCCAACATGAGACTAGATATGAGTTACCATGTCATATCTATCACAACATATTCCACAACAACGGGTACAAAAACAAAACCATCATATCATGCGTCTTAACACACCAGGTTCACAATGTAACCATTATAGTCACACTACACTACTCTATTACCAAGTAGTTAGGCTTATAAACCTATGTGACAACAACCTATGACACATGCTGCATTAAAGGTAGGATCCAAAAGTTCATATATTGTCATGTATTATTATGAAATAAGATAATATATATGTATATGAAAACCATAAATCAAGAGGGATCAATAAGTACACATTATTTTGAAAACAAGGCCTCACCCTCATGAGGTTAATCAAACAAAAGAATTTATCAAAATAATCATTTTTAACTTTACATTAAAATATTAGTCAAAATAAACATATTAAAAATATTTAAAAAGTAATAATGTGATAGCTTTACCCACATAAGGACCTCAACTAAAATAATAATAAAAATATTCTTTGTAAAACCAAATATTATTTTCTTTGAAATCACATTTCAAATTAATCACTTTAAATCCTCATTTCCTTTGAAATTACTATTTTAATCAAACATATTATTTTAAATTCTATTTAAAAGGATAAGTTATTTTTTATTTAGAAAACTGATTCAAATAATAAATCACACCTCCAAGAAATCTATATGATGGGTTATCAACACACATTTATCCAAGCCACCACTAATTAACTTTTTGTCAAACTATGCGGTCCATATAGACTATTTGGTGAACATGAGATCATATCATTTATATATTAGTGAAATGTAACACTAACATTCCATCAATAATAATAATAAACATGAAAACATAATAAACAATTATTCAATACAAAATACTAATAAATTTCTATTCTCAATGGATAAAGTCCACATACTCAACCACACACATATATAAGAATTATAAGCTATAATTAATCATTTTCAACTCCAAAGAGAACTTATCTCATTAAAAACCACTAATAATATATAATAAATTCATTTTAAATAAAAAATATACAATGTAATAACAAATTAAAACTCACTAAGTGACACTTTGATGTCAAATCCATGAGAAATATGGTGTGGTCCACTGATGGTGGACCCCCAAACATACAACAAAAAAATAACTAATTTATAATTCTAAATTAATCATGAATTTGACCCAAAATTTTCAAAATTCCAAAATAAATTAACCATAAAACATACCTCAGAAAAAACAGCATGATATAGTGAGAAATCAACCATTTTGAACCTCATTTATACACCGCACATGAAATCCCTATCATTATAAATCAATTCCACCATGATCTAGTGGAATCTCAACTTAAACCCCCAGATGGTGACATATAAATTAGAGGGTAATGAAGAATAATACCTAAGGAGGAAGAATAGGAGAGGATTTCCTTGAATACATATAATGAACTACACCCAAAGTGCCTTGTATCATGGGGAAACTAAGAATGTAAGAGGAAGAAGGGGAGGGAAGACCCACTATGCTCTATTTTCCCAGGAGAAGAAAAAACTAAGGGGAGTTACAATAAACCACTCAAAAGATCAAATTAAATCTTTTAAAAAATAGGACCATGGTCCACTAGGTACTTGACAACCTTATCGCAACCACTTGATAGCCAACTAGGTTCCTTTTGGTTCTCCACTTAGTGCCTGATGGCTATACCAATGGGGAAACCCCACTAACCATTATGAAAAGTACTTTACAGAAACCTATTTGGTACCTGATGGTTGATAATTTTCACATACCAATTTATTTAATTCACTAAACACCTAAAAATTCACTCAAAATAATTTTTACCCATACATCTACCTAGTAAACGTCTATTTATACATTTAAAACATTACCATATGGACTTAATCTACCCTTAATCCAAAATTTAAAATTCATCATGTCACTAAATCTATTAGTGTTTGATTACCTTCCATTACATTAACATGTGAATGTATAGATCATCACATTTGATTCCTCATTTCTTTTTGTAACTTAATATGGATCTAATAACCCCACAATAAATTTATTTCCCTCGATCCTTTTAATAAAAAATCCCAAAAAATATTAGAAAATATTTAATAAATACATGGTGGTAGGGGAGTTCCCCGCACAACTTCTGAGAGAGGAAATGAGGATGAACGTATTTATTTAACCTATAAATGGATCACAAACCCAAGATTTCAATATCTTACATGTTAAAATTATCTTTTTTTCCTTTTAAAAATTAATTTATTCCTCTAATAATGCAACTAATCTTTATTGATTCAATTTTTTAGTCTTAATTTCAAATTTTACTCACAAAAAATAAATTATTTTCCATCTCTTTAACAAAAAAAATTACTAAAAATAGCCATCTTTGAATTAAATTTTGGTATTTCTACTTATTCTCATAGTTTCACCATTCCCATAGTCCTCTATATTTTCCATTCCATGGTATAATTGTTTTAACAAACATATATTCTCAATCATGTGAGTAGATAAACCAATATAAAAAATAAATTATTTAATATTTTGGATCATTTGACTTTTAATTTAGCATCAACAACCATTTAATTTTTTTGTTTTCTTTATAAATCATATGATTATGTATAATAATTTTGCTAATATTTTTTATTTTTTATTTTTTCCATTAATTCCTTATTCATAACACTAAAATTATTTTTTCAATTTGATTTGACTGATACTTTGAATCCTCTAAACTCCTCCCTGTAGAACATATATTTTATTATCACTGTTCTTTCTTCTATATAATTTGGTAAAATTTAAAGCTATATTCTCCTAGAATACAAAAAATTAAATAACTATAAAATATATAGTTATTTTTATAATTAATCTTTTGTATTAAAAAATAATTTTCATCTTGTGCACTTCTCATTGCTTTTTGTATACTCATTATGTTCCATATTAAGATGAAAAAAATCATATTTTTTTAAAATTAATTTTTATATGTTTTCCATAATTTTGTTAATAGAGTCCATTTTGATTGACTCTTACTTTTTATATGGAAAAAATATTATTTCTTTAAATTTTCTACTTTTACCTCCTTTTCATTCAAAGTAACAATTAAATCATCGATAAAAATTGACTTCTCATTAACTTACCTTAAAATTAATATCATCTTCCCCAACATTAGACTTCTTGATTATCATTTTGTTCAGTTCACCTTTTATGAAAATAAATCCTTCCTCCTTATCATTGATATATAATTTTCACACTTTAATAACTTCATTGGCTTTCAATATTTTTCTCTTCTATTTTTTTAATTTCTTCAATGATGTTTTTAATGGATTTTAAAGAAAACTATCATTTCTATTTTCATATCTATTAGTCAAAATAAAATCTTACTAATTTTATGGGTACTATAAAGAATTATTTTTATCTAAAATGGATTTCTTCTACCCCTCATAATTTTTACCATAAAATATCTCATCACTTATCTTTTTCTTAGAAATTAAGTTCTTATTTTATATTTTTTCGGATTTTCTCTCACATTTTATACCAATGTTATCAATTATAGTATTCCGTATTTGGTATTTTTATTCTTCTTACACAAATACATAATTTTTAAAACACTTTTCTTCTAAATGAACACTTTTCCATATATAAAAAACAAGTGAAAATTTTCCTTTAAACATAAAATTACCTTTTTAGGGTTTTCTTTAGAGTCATTTCATCAATTCAATGATTTATTATTCAGATAATTATTCTATATGTAGTCTATTCATTAATTTCAAATTCGTCACTTGTTTTACTAATTTGATACATTTTTAAGGTAGTAACTCACCTTTCACTTTTATTTTGTAGGCCACAATAATACTTAGAAGATCATATAGTGTCACTATTTTCAGATCTATCTTCTCTATCATTGAAACATTTGTATTAAATTGTACTAAAAATCATATCAATATATATTTTAAAATATCTAAATATGTCATAAATTCAACCAGTTACATCCTCTAATAATAGTTATAACCCAAATGAAAATGAGTCCACTGATTTATTGGATTTTAATTTAATATCTTTGTATTAGTTTCTTAACACTTAAAGCACGGTTTTCTTAAAATTACTATCTCCATCTTAAATTTCCATAAGTTATACTTTAATAATTTTTATGTTTTCACATTAAATTAAATTGATATATACTACATTAGTGCTAGCTTCCCTAAGGCATTGACTATCTTATCATTTATTTTAATTCCTTTTTATTTCTCTTTGATAATAGTGATCCGAATTATTTTGTTATAATAATTTCATTAGTAATATCTTGATAAAAATTATCTAAAATAATATAAAATTCTATTTTATATAATTTAAAATTATTTCCAAAAAATAGGCATCCCGATAGAGTTCAATATTATCTCCATCATCTTAATAACTAGTAATAAATAAGTCGATTTTATTAAGCTATAAACATTTGGATATGATAATAATTGTAGGTTCTAGGGGTGGGATTGAGATAACACCAAAATTAAATGATAATACCCATTTTAGTATTTTAAACCTATTTGATGTATGTGGTTCATGTTTCTAATTTATTAGGAATACCCTTTTAAAATCTTATGATCAAATATTTTAAGGATAAACTAATACAAGGTGGGAGAGAGTTCACTACTCCTTAAATGAATATTAATCTCACTAATTAGTATAGGGTTTTGTTATTCTCATTACACTCATGGTTTGATGAATGTATATGCTTGGATCACTACTGATATGGATAAATTCAATTTATTAAACTAATTAGATAAAAATAGTGGCAAAGTTATACCATAAAAAATGGGATCATTATTGTGTAATGAATCAAGTTTTCTATTAATTATATTAAGTTTAATTTTATAGATTTCTTATATTAAATTAAATTTGTTTAAGTATGTTTGGGATTTTTTGATGTTTGGAGTAGTGTTTGGGGGATAAAAATCCATTTAGAACTGATAGTATGTAATAAGAGATCACTGGTACTTTGGTAGGGCTAACAAGAAGTTTGGTGGGTAGATGGAGAGCCAATATATAGATATAGTTCCCACAATAAACTCGATAGTTATATAATAGAACCCAGGTGCCACTATATGTTTAGTGGATATCCATAACATGTCCATTTAATTACCTGACTTCATTTTTAATAATGGATAGTTTGATAATTTATTGGGTGAAATTTTTAATAAACTAGATATTATTCATTCAGATGAACAAATTATATAGAGGATGTTCTCTATTTTTCACATCCTTTTATTTATCTATATAATTCTTGATACTATTTAATCTAATTTAGTTTTTTTGATTCCTATTTGATGGATTTTATAATTTAGGATGATTCATTAAGAATTATCCATCACATTATTGATATAATATTAATTCTATAGTGAAGTAGGTAAACTTGAACCTTATTTATTATCTAATTACTATTATTTGTGTAAATTTGGTAATGTGATGTGTGAATAGACATAGGGGAAGTCAAATAAAAACCTTAAAGGGTTTAAACTTTTATGAAATTAATTGTGAATATTCTTATAACTATTATGTGTTGTGAGAGGGGTTCCCTAGACATAACTCAAACTTATACTTTTCAATTACCATGTAAAGTATAAAGTTTGATATATATATATATATATATATTTATATTAATATTATAGTATTATTACATGAAAAAAAATATATATGGTAATGTCCTTATATTATTTATTGTATCAAAATTTTATAATAGTTCACAACTAAAATGAGAACCTTACAATACTATGAAAATAATCATAAATTATGTCCTCTAGTCAAGATACATCAATCTACCTGGACACAAATAATGTTTGAATATTAGGTGATGGAGGATTATATGTATTGACACTTCTTATCATGAATTACTCACTTAGTAATCTAAAGTATAGGATATTATAAGAACTATCCAACTAATAGGTTTTAGTGTTATGTTCGATTGATATAGAGATTTTTAGTATTGAAGTTTGAAATTTTCTTTTTGGTTTGAATATTATAGATACCTCATATGTTTAAATTGGACAATTATATTTTTATATGGTATTGTTAAATCAATTTTTTTTCAATATTTATGAATTTTTTAATTTTAATGTTTGATGTTTTATTTTATTTTAGTTTTTATTTATGTTTCTGTTTAGTTCCAAATTGGTTTTTGAGTATTTAACTAGTCATAAATTTTTAACCCAGTCTTATTAAAATTTTCAAATCTTTAGGAAATAATTTACAATGTCATACAATTTTATGAAAGGTATTATTAAAATTTTAAAATCTTACAAAATATTTTATGAAGTCTTTTGATTTTTGAAATTATTACAAAACTACTATGAAAACAAATGAAATCAATGTATTATAAAATTTTTAAGTCTTATGAAAATCTAGACTTATGTGACTTTAGTGCCTATAAAAATATGTTTATATAGAAATTTAAATGATCCTTACCCAGATAAAACGATGTTTACACAAGCTAGAATCATTCTTATGAAAACTAAATTTATAATTTCATAAAATTGAAAATTATCCATATGAATTATAGAATCATGTTTTTGAAAATACAATTTATTCTTACTCAATTACAATTCTTGTTTATACAGATAAATATACGATTCTTATGCTAGAATTATGTTTACACAAAATTAATATGAGATTTATCTAGAATTTAAATGATGATTATGAAAAAGTAAAATGATTCTTATATAGTTTATTTTGTTTAAAAAACATTTATATGATACTTTTTTATATAATTTTTTATATTTCAATTTAATAAAAGTTTTTATGATTTTTTAAACAATGTTTTTTAATTTTTAATATATATACACACACACACTAATTACACCATTCATAGTGTTTTCAGATTATTTGAATGAATTAGAAACACATGATATTTAAAAATATAGGTAAATGATATTATTCCATGTTTTTATTATTTATAGTAGTGGTTACCTATGATAGGTTATCAAGAAACACTAAAGTTATCATAAAGATCAAGGAGTTTTTGAGAAAGGAAATTAGCGACTGAATAAGGTGTTTATATCTTCAAATCAAGGGAACTGAAAGAAACAAAAGCTACACAAACTAAATAATGAATTTCTATGTTTTTTTCTACAACTACTATGCTATTGTATGATCATCAAAGAGATTAAATGTTCAATATTTTACTGAATTGACCAAGATACATCAAGATTATTCTATTTGTTTTTTCTATTCCTAGTTTTTAAACATTATATTATTTTTTATTATTTATTCGTGTTTCATTCATCAACTTATTATTTTACTAACCAAGATAACATCTGTTATCACCCAAGAAAAAGGTATATCTATCAAGTTGTGACTCTCATAAAAAGTCATATTATTGGTTTTGTCTTGGTCTATACAAATGTAGGTATTATTCTTGGTTATACCTACAAGTAAGAAAAATATATTCCTTGTAAAAGGTTATAACATCCTTTCAAAAGTGAGGCTAGTATTAGTGAGTATTATTCCTATCTGTTGAGTTAGAGGGGAGTGAAGAGTAGATATATAATCATTGACATTTGAACTATTATTAAAATATCATGTTGATATATTTTATTTTCCATTTCATTTTATTTTTAACAATACTATGTTTCACACTATTCCAGCCTGAAATCAAACACTATTTTTTTTAATCTTAGAAAACCTATTCACCCACCCTATAGAACACATTTTTCATCTTAACTAGGACACCAATAAGAACATCACATGTTTCAGGTGTCATTAAATGTTCCTTTCTTTAATAATGTGTATTATTCACTCAACTTGAGATTATTATCAACGTATATCATTAATTAAATACATTGATGCATGATGAAAACCATAAAAAAATTATATTTGTAGTGAGGTAGAATGCATCTGATTTTTCATTCATGGTATGTTGTTAGTTGAATAACCAAGATATGTTTTATCCCTTCTAAGTATAGGTAAAATATATATCCAAACCTTTAACTTGGATAGTAGTGCCTTGATTAAATCTACTTCCATGGTAGAGGAAGTTAAGTCTATAAAGTATTTTTAAATAAAGAATTAATAAAGAAAATAAAGATAGTTCCATAAAGAGTTTATAGTATAAAGTGAATGATTGCAAGAAAGGTTTTATTTTCTATGAAATTTCCTTATCTTTAGGGTCTATTATGTATTGATATATATTTATTTTAGTTTATGAGTTGGACTCACTACCATCCAAATAAAGACCTCTAGTATTGTATATTAAGTGTATATAAAATTCCCATCAGTTCAGTTGAATTAGAGTTCAAGTTTAAGTGGACCCTATATCTATGGGACGATGAATGTTTGAGTATGAATGATCAAAATTAAATAAATAAATAAATCCAATTATGTGTTATAAAGGTTTAGAATAATTATAATTGAATTTACATATCAAATTATTTATAAATTATTTAGGTTTAAATAAGTGAATAAAAGAAAAATATTTTTATGATAATTTTTGAAAGTTGTTATGGATCGAATGGCTACACTGAGAGTAGGGTGAGTCAGTGTAGTCTATCTTTTTATAATTTATTTCATTTATTTAAATTAACCAATGTAATTAATTAATATTTAATTTTGTCTTTTTAATATTTACTCATATATTTTTGTGATGAATTTTGAAAATAAAAGAGTTGACAACACACAATAATTTTTAAAAGTATTGACCTCAATGTGAGAGCCTAATCCTTACTATAGTTGGTTTCTATTCCGGTCTATAGATTTTACACTAGAATAGTTTTGTCAATTACAAGTAGTTTGGTTAGGCATCATGTTGTAACCCTTTATTCCCAACAAACACATTACCTTCCATAGATTATTACTATCTATCAATAGTTACAATAATAAAAAACACCACCACTTGATAAAGACCTTCAATAGATGTAGGTTGCTTCAAAAATTGATGAGAGATCTTCGTCATCAAGATAGTAAATAAAATTCACAAGAACTTATACTCACTTGTTCAATAAATACTGCCTAGAAATTCTTTATAGTGAGTAACCAATAAAAAATTTTGTATTGATATTTTTCACTATATGTAGTCTAAAAAGAATATATTTATAATTATTTACTATATATATTCTCAAGAAATCATATTTTTAGTAGTGTTCACCTTGGATTTAGGCACTCAATTTTTTATTTTCGTTTTTGAACTCAGTTACATACATGTTATGTGAATCCCTTGATATATCTTCTTCACACTCAAATAATTTTGGTTTTTAACACGTATTATCTTTGTTAGATTATTTATTTTATTGTATAGGAAATAAAAATAATATACCCATTAATATATTTAACTCCTATCTATGGAGGATGGGATTTTAGAGAGATGGGATACCATATCTCTCTTAATCCTTAAAAAGTTTAGGGCCTTTTCACCCTTTATCTACGCTCTTAATCTCAAGGTGATATTCCTCACACTTGGACGATTTGATTCTCATCATTTCATGACTCTGTAGATGACACAACTTCCCCCTGTGCACAATCATTCCATGGCTATGCAAAATGTGGAGGCACCAAATGATGTCTCATGCAACCATCCTTTTTCCGGTTGATCCCAAGGGATTTTGTTCCTAGACGTGTTAAAAATCTCTAACCAAGGCAATGAATTCATGATGAAGCCGCCCTGGTAAAGTGACTAGATGATGGTGGTCACCTAGTGGAAGTGGACTGAGATTCCCTTCAACAACGTGCACAACTGTGAAAATTCTCAGTGATGGGTTGTATCTCCTACCACAAAGGTAAACACCATTGGTCCCTTACTGAACTTCACTCATGTATTTCACATTTCTAGAATACTGTAAATTGGAAACTAATTCCCATAGGAAAAGGATATTTTAACATACTGATAATATGACAAGATGATTTTGAAAGATTTTAGAAGATTGGTAATCTCAACCTCAAGCCAGGTGTTCTTAAAATTTAAGAGTGGGACTCCACCTTTAACCCAGACACATAAATAAACAGTTTGTTACAAGTCCGGATTAAATTTCATGGACATAACTAGTTTTTCTTTGCATAAAAAAAATACCAAATGATATTGTATCCTTTATAAGAACTCCTCTTAAAATTGATCACATGACCTTACATGCTGACTTGGGTCTCTTTTCCAGTGTAATGGTTGAAATAAACTTTGACTCAAAACTTCCCACTCAACTAACTTCAACTCCATTGAATACAAAACTGAAATTGGAGTGGAATATGAGTGAAGACCCCCATTTTTTGATCATTTTAAAATCATAGGGCACACTATCTTCAACTGTAGGGTCATTAGGAATTAGGGAATCAAATCATCTGAGAATTATTTGAAGAAAATAATGAGATATAAAAAAAATAAAACCCTATGATAGACATTCCTGAACCATGCAAAAATAAATCTTAAGTTAGGGTAAAAAAACACACATTTTTCACACATATAAGATAGTTTAGGTACTAACTGGGATAATGAAGTGGATGAAGAATAAAATTCTATTAATGATCAATACCACTCAATTGAAATTACAAACCTAGTCTTAGACACTATTAGACTATCCAATAAGCAGGAAAATGTTACTAGCCATCAACATGAACTAGCAAGTCATAATATCCAACATCCATTATTTGATAGAGGGAATTTTCCTCCTAATGAACTAATGAAACTAGCCTGTAACACCGGTACTTCCACCCACAATAATGATGTCTACACCAAATAAATTCAAGATTTGGTTTACACTCCAACCTTAGGCACCAATCATACCCAACCACCTCAACAATTACGAACACTTCTAACTTAGGTACTCACAAGGTAGCCAAAACATGTCATCTTCATTCTCCTTCATAATATCACACTACCCAAGTTGATATTTATAAAACTCTTGTGACCATGGACCTAACATATGAAACTGGAATTATTATGATCAACCCGAAGGACAATAAGGAAACCCCTGGTCTTCTAGCTTCATGGTTAAACTTTCCTCCATGGACCTACAAGCTGGTTCAGACATGAAAAATATATCATCACTTATCTTATATGATAATTCAGCTTCGATTCTAGTACCCAATCATATGCAGATTTATAATGTTCCCCCGTAGCTGATTTTTTTGTATAGGGATATGATTCTTGACAAATAATATGACATTGATAATCATATAGTCTCCTACTATGAAACCCTCTTCAATGGCCCTGATAATAACAAATACCTCATCCCTGAGGTCATTCCTTTAGTGATCAATGATGTGGACAAATATTTCCTTCTTAAACCACCATTGGATCATGAAATCAAATGCACTATCTTTAGTCTAAATCATGATAGTTCTCCCAGTCTTGATGGATTTATCTATGGTTTCTTTCTACACTATTGGGATGTGGTTCATATTGATGTTTGTAATGTCGTTAAATCCTTTTTCACAAATGGGGTGCTAACCCATGCTCTTAATGCTCAGTTCCTCACATTGATCCATAATGTGGATAATGCCTCTGAGATTCACTTTTTTAGACCCATTTCTCATATCAACACTCTTTACAAAATCATCACCAAAATCATTGCTAATCGGCTCTCAACTATTACTGAAAAAATTGTCTCTTGGAACCAATTTGGATTTATAAAGGTTATGTCCATTCAAGAATGTATCTATCTTGACTCTAAGTGTATTAACAAATTAAATAAACCTAATAGAGAAGGAAACATAGCTATTAAACTTGACATTATAAAAGATTTTGACACCATGGATTGGAGCTTTATCTTTAAAGTCCTTCAAATTTTTGGTTTTAGTGCCCCTTTTATCACTGCTATCAAAACTCTCATCAACTTGGCCACTATCTCCATTTTGACCAATGGATCTCCCAAAGGTTACTTTAAATACACCAAAGGTGTCATACAAGGTGACCCCCTCTCTTCTATTCTCTTCTCAATAGTGGAATACTACCTCAGTCGTCTGATCAATCGTCTAGTGGTCCAAGATAAACTGAAACCCATTCATGTCTCCACGAATGTAAATGCTCCCACTCACCTCCTTTATGCTGACAACATCATCATTTTCTTCCAAGTTGAAAAAAGAAACATAATTAACCTCAAGAATGATTTATCTCACTATGAATATGTTTCTGTTCAAAACATATGTTGGAACAAATCCTGCATCTTCTTTGGTAAGAACTTCCCCCTCAACTAAAAATGTAACATTATCAGTGATTTATGACTGATGGAAGGATCTCTCCCATTCACATACCTTGGTGTCCCCATATTTTTGGGTAAACCCAATTCTTGACACTTTTTGAATATGGTTAATCAAGTTCTCAACCAAATTTCCTCTTGGAAGGGTAAGGCTCTCTCTATGGAAGGCATGAATTTCCATGTTAAATCCACTATTGTCTCCAAGATAGTCTACCCCATGAGGGTCTACAAATGGCCTGTTGGTCTTATCAAAAAAATGAACATAGCTATTAAAAACTTCATCTGGATTGGTATTATTCTAGAAAAAAATCTTGTGATGGTCCCTTGGTCTATTTGTTGCAAACCCATTGAAAATGATGGCATTGGTATAAAAATTTAAAGTCATTAAATGAAGATCTTAAAGATCGGATCACTTGGAACCTTTTTCACAATACTTCTGATTTTATCACCTTTCTCAAGAATAGATTCCTTGAAAAACTTAAGACTGGAAATTGGACCTTCATTAATTCTTCCATTTGGCCCACCCTCAATCTCTCCTTCTCTAACATTTTGAATAATTCCAGATGGATGGTTTCCAGAGATTCCTCCATGAAATTATGGCAAGATAATTGGACTAGAACTCCTTTAATATTTATGATTCCTCCTGATCAAACTCTTGAAAACAAAAATAGATATATCAAAGACACTTTAAATTCTCAACAAGATCATCTTCCAGTAACTATTTTGAATCTCATTGAAAACTATCCATTTTCTTACAATTATGATTTCTTAATTTGGGAGCATACTCACAATGGAATGCTTACCTCAAAAAATTACTATAATCATACTTGCGACAACAATGAGAATGAATTTATTTGGATTAAACACTTTAACAAACCCTGGATAAATCCCTCAAGATTCAGTCTCATCTGGATACTTACTCACAATATAATTCCCATTGAGTTTTGTATTTAATCATTTAGAATTCAGCTTTGCTCTAAATGTAAAATCTATAACCAAAACATAGAAGATGCTAACCACCTATTTTTTTCTTGTGCTAATTATTCTGCTCTTTGGAACTATATTTTGGACATCTTTGATTGCAGATGGTTGATACTTGACTCTGTCAAAACTCAACTTAAGAAATGTGCATAGGTGGAGGGCTCTCGAAAAATCAGGAATCTTTTCCTTGCTGCAGTTGTTGAACTCCACCATGTGATCTGGTATGATTGAAATTCTATTATTTATAGAAACTACTCACTAAATCTTAATGCAGGTTGGACCTAAATCCTCATTTCCATAAAGGAAGCTTCTTTGTTACAAAAGGTCCATTTCCAAAACTCTGTGCATGACTTTCGAATCCTAAAACATCTAAAGATCAACGACAAATTATGTTATCTTCATCGCACTCTGGAGGTGTTTTGGAGATCCCCTCTCCCTGGATGGATCAAAATCAAAATTGATAGTGCTTCCAAGAGAAATCTAGGGCCTGCAGGTTGTGGTGTTTTTTTTCAGGAATTACCTCATCCAGATTCTAGGCTGCTACATGGGTCATTTTGGCATTGACACTTCCCTTTAAGGTGAGATGATGGATTTGATTTATGCGATAAAATATTCCATGTTTTTTCATTGGAACAACCTTTGGATTGAAATTGACTTGAAGACAATTGTACAAGCTATTTGGAATGGTGTAACTCATCTAGCTTGGACGATTATTACCCGTTTTATGGAATGCAACCGTTTACTCACTAAGCTGAACAACATCATCACACATGTATATTAGGAAGAAAACATGGTTGTTGATGGCTTGGACAAGTTTGGAGTTAATCAAGACATCACCTGGTGTAAATACCTCACTGTTTCTCTTATTTCTTTCCATGTGAAAGATTGTAATATGATCCCATACTTTCGCATCTTGTAATCATTCTTTTAATAAATTTTGTGCTTTGGCCACTCATGTCAAGGCATCATCATTTTTAAAAAAAATATACCCATTAATTTTATCTTTCCTAGAATAGAATACAATAAGTTGGATTAATCCCACAAACATAAAGTTAAATGATCAATTAAACATTTTTCTTTATCCACAATATCATTTAATTTTATAATAAATCCCAACACATGGGATAGTTACCCATGCCCCTTTATCTTAAGAATTTTCAACCACTACCCTTGAATTTTTCAATAGCTCATATTATTCAAAAAATCATAGCTTATTTGATCTTTAATATAATAATCATCAAAATTCATTTGAGATATTCTGGATTTGGATAAAATCCCAATAATTAACTCAAAAATGTTTTCATTATTCTTTAAAACTCATAAAATATCTTTTCACATTCAAAAACCACTTCTTCTTGATCAAGAATTGAATCACACACCCTCTGAGTGTATGTGATATTTATAATGACTAATAATAGTAGTTTCATATTCCCATTTAATTTCTAATTCATAATATGAATTTTTGAAAAATTATATTTTTTTGTTAAATTTACTACCCTTATATAACTTCTAGACTACATAGTTACCTTTAACCAAATCTAAATGACCATTATATAGCTCACAAATGGTCCTTATTCTATAGAGAAAATGACCATTATGAAACCTAAAATTACCTTTAAATAGAGTTTGATTTCCCTTACATAACAAAATATATTTTAATAGACCCTTAAATACTTCATATCTAGTGAAGATGAACCATACATAGATACTAAATGAATCATACACAACTTTGTTTAAAATGATGTTTACATAGATATATGATGATGTTTAAATAGGTCTAATTGACGCTTATAGAGATCAAAATGACCTTTATGTAGAAAAAAACTAACCCTTACGAATTCCTAATTATGGATCTCGATTATCCTTATGCAAATTATTCTTACATTTTTATCATTAAGGCTCTAGATCATCCTTACAACACTAATCCTTACCACTGTCATCCTTATGAGAATCAATAAACTAAACCTATATAATTCCATAATTAATATAAAAAAATAAAACCTCTTAAAAATATTTTAGACCATCTATAGCCAATATGTTCCAACCTACTTTATATATATCCTCTAAATATATGGATAAAAAATAAAAAAAACATCAACAATTCTATATGGAAATTCAATCTCCCCCTTTGGATTATTTTTCAACCCAATTCAGTTTTTTCTTAAGTTTCTCAATCTCATCATTGATTTTAGTAAAATAAATTAAGAGTAATTAAATCACAACCAATATCAAATTAGATTCATATTGAAGCAAAACTACAAGATAATGAAGTGTTTTTGATATAATTCCATCCCTCAGTGGAAAGTAATTTTTGACTAAGTGTTTCAAATGATTTTATCCTCTATCTCACCAAAATGCTCCCCCTTTTTAAAAATACCATAAATCTAGATAAAAAAATAGTTCCACACACATCTTTTAATAATATTATTTCTCTTGGTAAAATATGAATATTTGGTTCACTTTTCTCCCCCCATTTGATAACATAATTCAACGACTTTTGTGGGTTAAATTTTACACGTTTTAAGTGAGAGAGGAAAGTCAAACATGAAGTTTCATCCTTAAGTATGTGAACATATCCATTGGAAATGATTTAATAAAAATATTTGTAAATTATTCTTTAGTAGCAGAAAACTCAAGATTCACATCTCCTTCTTCAACTTTCTCTTTAATAAAATGATATCTAATATCAATGTACTTTGATTTAGAGTACTAAAATAAATTATTAGAAAGATCTATAACACTTTGATTGTCATAGGAAATAAATAGTGTATTATAATCCATAACTCTCAAGTCAACTAGTTTAACCTATATATATATAATTTGAGTACAAGTATATGTGGATTTTATGTACTCTAATTAATCTATGCTAAAATCCACCAAATGTTTCTTCATATAATTCCATGCCACACATATTTCACCAAGGAAGAATGTGAAACCTAAAGTGGACTTCATTTCAACATAATATATAGACCAATATTTATCTATAAAACCCTAAATAGTCAAATATGAATTGTATATTCACATTAGACAAAAATTCAATTTACTATTGATATATATCAAAATTATCTTGGTTTATAACATATTAGGCTCCTTAGAACCACTTTGAAATATAAAACATAGTGTAAATTCTATGTCAGGTTTGGATGTGGTAAATTAGAGAAGGATTCCAATCATTTTTATATATTCAATTTATTTTACATAACTTATAGTCTCATATTTGGCCAATTTGGTTCCAAAAAACATAAGAGTGTAAATAACTTTTCATTCCTCCATTCCAAACCTCTTAAACATTTTAGTAGAGTATTTTTCATGGGATAGAAAAATATGATCAACCCCTTGAATGTTTTGAAATCTAAAAAAGTATGATATCTCTCACAATATAGAAATCTCAAAACACCTTTTAATTTCCTCAATAAATTCTTCACAAATATACTTTTTAACCTGAAAAAATGATTCCATCATCATATAATTTGAAAATGAGAGTAACCATTGATAAGTAATTTACATAGATATTAATATAAACTTTTCTTTTTGAAAATACATGCTTCTCAGGAATCTATCCATATTGGAATACCAGGTTCTAGGGGAATGAATTAAGTGATAAAAATATTTCTTAATATTTTATTGCATGATCTCGTCAGTATCAATGATAAAACCCCCATATTGTTATATGAATACCTCTTATTCCATATTACCATTAATTAAGGAAAACTTCATATCCATTTTGTATATTTTATAATTATTATTCGTTTTTACTTATAAGAACATCTTTATTATCTCAAGTCTTGCATTATTTTCAAAGGTTTCTTCAATGTCAACTCATTCCATCTAAGAATATCCTTTTCAAACTAGTCTTACTTATTCTTTGTGAATTCACCATTCATATTTAGTTTATTTTCTAAAAACCTACTTGGTGCCAATTATGTTTTGGTTTTTAAGTCTTGGAACCAAATAACAAGTGGATTTATTCTCAATTTGATCAAGTTACTTATTCATAGAAAAAAATTCATTCTTCATACCCAATAGACTAAGAAATAATTTGAGGTTTAACTTTTTTACATAAAATAAATTTGGTTCTTAAGTCTTAATCTTTTTCTAGTTTAGACATGTGTATATTTTTGGAAAAAAATATTGTCAGATAAATATGATATTTCAATATTTTATGAATATAAATATTATTTTTAGTACCTTCTTCATCACTTGTCTCATATTATTTAATATCAACCATAACCTACCCATTTTCATTTTTCTCAATAATCCATTTATCAGAAATCTACATGTCTCTAACTCTAAAAATTTAATCTTTAGGATAAATAAGAACATTTTATGTTCTAATTTTAATTTATTTTTTATATCCAAACATTATAATATTCTGTTATAATTTTTGTTCTATCACTTGTACTCAATTCCATTTGAATGAGAGCCCATGATTTTCTATTTTACATTATTTTCTTCAACCCTTCCCAGATTTCAGTTCTATATATTCATTAATAAGGGATTCCAAATAAATTTAAGTATTTTAAAGTTGGTTTTACACTATACCACATCTCATATGGTGTCTTGTGGGTTTCAAGTCTCAATAAGAACCTATTTTTAATATATACAACTATAAAAACAAGTTCTCTCTAAAAAAACTTTGATAGGTTTTTTTTAAAATCACAGTTCTTCCTATGTCCAAAATTCTTAAATTATTCCAGTTATTCACACCATTTTTTAGGAGTATATGGTGTGAAATATTGATGATTTATACCATGAATTTATAGGTAGATCTCAAAATCATTGAATCTATATTCAATTCCATTTTCAGACCTTACCTTCTTTATATAGACACCAAGATCCTTTTTAAATTTTATTCTAAAGATTTTAAACATCTAAATATCCTATGATTTATGATTTATAAAGAGAAAATTATTTATTTGAGTGTATTAAAAAATTAATGTATTGAAATAAATAACACCCTTATTGACTTGTTTCTCATAGTAACACTTACGTCTAAATATATGAGTTCTAATGGCCCAGTGAACTGAATATCTACCTTATTGTGTGTCCCTTACATCATCATCACCTTTTGGAATATTTCACAAACAACTTCCCTTTCCCTTTTAACTTTGGGGAGGTCTCTCACCACTTTATACTTGGAAATCATACTCACATTCTTTTGGTCTATATGTCCAAGTATTTTCTGTGATAAGTTGTTTTCATCATTGGAACTCAAGTAACATGAGTTAGATGGATCAACAATCTGAAACAAGTTTCCACTTTTTTTTCTTCTCTTTTAATATTTATTACATATATAGAAGTTTTGATGCAACATGATTTATTTCGAAAGGAAAATTCATTTCCTTCATCACACAATTGGATGATATAAAGAAAATTATGTTTTAGGCCTTTTAAAAATAACACATTTTTGGATTTTATTACTTTTGTGTTAATATCTATTATTCCAAAACCTTTGATTATAAAGTATATATAATTTCCATATTAAACTTATCCTACTTAATATTCTTCCATATTATTCATGATTTTTGTCTTTTCAGTCATGTGTGAAGAACATTCACTATCAAGGATCTATGGTCTTCCTCTCTTTCTTTTCATCAAATAAAATTTCAACTTGAATGACTTCTATTCATAGTTTTTATTTTGATCTTATTTCCAATTTTATTTATAAGAGAAATATCTAGGGACATTTTTCACATACTTATCATAATAATGTCCTAGTTTCTCAGATATTCCACAATCTTATTTCAAAAATTCATACCATTTTTATGTAGGGAAATTTAATATTTTTTTACATTTTTATTCTTTTATAAATTCATTATTTTTTACTTAAGAGATATTACCACTGGATTCATGTATTTTTCCATGTAGATACCTGTTTTAAAAACATGTGAATGATTTTTGACCAAATTTTCCATATCACCAACAATAACCACTAAATCTAAATATTCTATTATAGCTATAATTATATCCAGAAAACTGTATTTAGGATTATTTACTTTAATATCTAGATGTTACATGATATATATTGTTCTGAAATGACTTTAAATTTTTTCATGTATTCTTATTTCTTTCTTAGATATATCA
Organism: Viscum album; assembly: GCA_963277665.1. Taxonomy (NCBI): domain Eukaryota; kingdom Viridiplantae; phylum Streptophyta; class Magnoliopsida; order Santalales; family Viscaceae; genus Viscum; species Viscum album. The sequence goes on along the minus strand of OY728139.1, from coordinate 1,069,865,380 downwards.
ACGGGGTTCTTATCATATTTTATGGCCCAAACTTGTTTAGTTTTTTATTTGTGACTTTCATTGTCAATTAAACCATATTAAACGTTTTATAAAATTTTAGGTACTATTTTAACCTTATTAGATGTGATATAAATATTAAATACTATATATGATTCAATTTTGAGTTCAATAGATTTTATGAATCCTTCTTTTACCCTTTATAACCACTATTCATCTATAAGAAGTTTTGATTCAATCCCACTCAATTTATATTCTCTAACAACCAATTTATATTCAAAATCCTTCAAAATCATTTTATTATTAGAAATTTTCAACTTGTATTTATTGAGTTCTTCAGTAAGTTAAATTTTAATATGGATAAAATATTCATTTGACTCAGTCTTCTTCCTATAATACTTATTGAGAAATGTTATCTCATTTTTGAGTTTTTTATTTTTCTCAAGGACATATTTTAATTAAGATACGATAATATTCTTGTTGTATATTTCTTCAAGATATTCTTAATAATTTCTCAAGGATGCCACTTCCCTATATACATGTTCCATGAAGTTAGTGAAATTATCAGAAACTTTATTATCTGGTTTTATACAAGACAAATTTTCTTAATCTTCTTTTTTACTCATCAAATTTATTTTCCTTCTTATTGAAAATTTCATCTTTTTTTTTCACTATAATTGTATACTATTTTAGATCCTTTAAACCATTTCTTCTTTTTAGATTTTTCATCTTTATCATCAATATAAAAATCATTGTTTTTCTTATTTGGATAGCTAACTATAAATTTTCCAATGCAACTACATTTACAATATTTCAAAGATAGTTTCCCGTTATATTTTACATTTATTTTTTTGTTATTTCTAAAGATAAGGGACAAAATTATATTATTATAATTATCTATTTCATCATAATCATCATCAGAATCACTTGATTCATCAATTTCTTATTATTTCAACTTAATCTTCCCCTTGGATTCAAAATAAATCTCATCTTTCAATTTATTTTTAAATGGAGGTGTGTTACTCATCTTATACACAATGAAAATGTTGTGAATATATTATAATTATAGAACCTACAAATATTCAAGAGAATACATCTTAGGATTAAATTTTTTATTGAAGTTTCTCATGATTTTTTATAATAATGGAATCATCTAGGTTTTCATCAAACCCTCTATTATTTCTCAAAATTTCATTGAATCTAGTGAAATATTTATCTATGGATTCATACACTTCTATATTTATATCTTCAAACCAACATCAAAAAATTTGTATCTTTGACTCCGTGATTTTAAAATTTCATTTACAACCAATTTAAATTTTATCCCATATTTCTTTAGTAGTTTACAGTCCCATCACTTTTATAAACACCTTTTTAAAAGGGATATAGTTGTAATGCCCTGACCCCAGTTACCCAGAGTTGGTGCATTATTACATAACATTGGCATGATCACAAGGGATTAAATCCCAAAAGACCGATCAGTTTAGTAGCCTTGGAAGTACTAGATACATACATAAGTTTTACATTACATTATGAAATAAAAAACAACAACATTGTGTATCCTTTTAACACATTTATCTCCCTTAGACTATCCCCACTAGTCAGTCATAATATAATTCTTCGCATCTTGGGAAAAATAAAACATAGAAAGGGGTGAGCTCAGTTGCTCAGTAAGGATAACAATACAGAATAATCTATCATAAATAAGCATAATCATTTAATTAAATGTATAAGACTAAAACACAAGACTTTTAAACTTAAACATCAGCATAATATGGAAACTATAAGTCAAATAATTCCATTTACTTATTCACATGGATATTCTACTATTCGAATAATCACATGTAATATCAATAGAAAATTTCATAATGATGGAATTCATAATGTCGGACAACATAACCACATAGTCAAGGCCTCATGCCAAGACTAAAAATAAGATTTTGTCAAGGACTTATGCAGAGACACTAGTTTGTATCATGAGACCTACCGATTCAACGAGGAGCTATAGAGGCCTCCACCAATCACTTACTAAGACCAATGCATTCCTTATATGAATAGGTTGAAACATAACATAAACATTCATAATAAAACTATCATATGAAATGTTAATAATTTAACCATAAACCATGAATGGTATAAAAATAACACATCCAAAGTCAAATATATAAAAAAACCTTCAATACAATATGGAAGATTTTATAATAATAAATCCACTTCAAATAAGTGTAAAATCCATCAAAGGATGTTGACATAGATGAAATCAAAACTACTTGAGAGAAATATCTATTTCTATTTTGAAATCATTTAAAAGTCACATAATTATAAAAGAAAATATATATTTTGAAAATAATCTTATAAAATTTTAAGGGAAGATTAAAAGGTGTTATAATAGTGGAAAATAGCCGCACTCATCATATAAGTTAAATAAAACATTCCTTCCTAAATTTTGTCGAAAAGGTCGTAAAAGAAATTATTTGGAAAATGACATAAATATTACTTTATAAACATTTTATAAAAATTAAAACAAGTGTATAAATGACTTTGACACCTAGTCTAGGAAATAGTAAAAATGTTTTGAAGTACATTTTTAAGAAACACAGATGTGGATGATAAAGAGGTCCTAGTAGATACTCACATATAAACAACCTCGGACAATGAATAGATTATAGAATTAACCCTTAACGTGAACATTTCCTTGATCGAGGGTATGTAAACTCCTGTATAAAAGTTAAATAATTGTTATTAAATTATACAAGAACCAAATACATAAATATGATATCATGTATGATCTCCTAATATTGCTTTTTTAATAATATTTCAGTAGTACCATTGTTTCGGGTGTTAACTGATTCGTTTTCCTTTACATGCTTGGTTATGTAAGCCATGTATGTTATGAATATTATGTATTTGATTCATATATAGACTGATATAAAGTTCTTTAAAATTATTTTTAATCATAAAATTAAAATTATTCTATAATGGTTATGATGGGGAATGAATTTTATCACGTTCGTGGAGACGGTAATCCGTACGTACGTACGAGCAAAAATATCATTATATTGATGGTGAAATCGTATGTAATTGGAAATTATATCATTTATACACAATAATTAACATGTTATATTTATTATTTACATCAGTTATACTAATTATTATACCCATCCAAATAATGAAGTGTTTGAATAACAAACTACACCACGACGTGGAGACTATAAGCCATACGTACGCACGTATGGTGACTTGTCATTAATATGATGGATATAATAATGAATATGGTTGTAGAATATTTATAATAATAGAAAATTATGTATAAGTGACTGGATTTATTATTATTTTTTATGGAAATAACAAATAAAGGGGAGGTGGAAGAAGAAAATAACTTTTAAAGAGGTGGTGACATTATTACCTCTTCTTCGGGTGTTTCCTTTTGAGTTGATCAAAAGGGATCCTTAGGTTGGATTTATGATCAAATTAAGGACTATAGTTCTAAGTGAGGGTAGTTGGGAGGATATTTTAGCAGGTTTTGGACGATCCAAATGGATTTGGAGGTGTGATTTTGAGAGAAGGGGAAGTACCCTTTTATAAGAGAGATGAGGGTCACTTTATGAAAAGATTGAAATATTATTTTATTATACAATAATATTCGGTTTAAAATGGCTCCAAAATGATTTATTTCTATACTAAGGTGGGTATGGGTTGAGAAAAACTCAACCAATAGGTTTTACAAAGGTTTAGGTCACCATATTAACCTTATCTTTTAGATGTAACTCTTAGTTAAATAGTTTAACTTTTACTATATATTCTTGTATTATTATAATAAATGGTTAATAAAATTACTATAAAAAGCCAAGAGAACCCCATGTGGTTAATTATTGTTATATATAACCTTATCTAAGTCCTTTGGATGAACCTTAGTTTTTAAAATATTATATCTATTAATAATATAGTATTTGTTTTAAAAACTCATTTATATCAATTTTGAGACTATTTGGTATTTTGTTTTTGTGAAAGTCATAACAACTTTATCACTTCGAAAAAAATTTATTTAAAAAAACCCATCATGTCATATTAACCTATAAAATTAGTTTAATTCATCATAATTCTCAATTTACATTTATTTGGATATTTATAATATCAATTATTTTAATCTTTCATTAATAAGATAATTATTGCATCATCATTGTGTTATAAATAAATTTAATTATTTAATGTCTAAAAATTATAAATAAAATTCCATTATGTAGGAAATATTTTTATATTTCTAATGAATATTTATAGTCAAATTTATATTTTGTATAACCCTATATTAAAAATATTTTAGTTATTAAACTATGAATTTAACACATTTAACTATTCTTTAAATAAAATAATAATAAATGTCCTAATCTAATATAAGTGGACCAAAAGAATCATATTTTATTCCTAAGGTTTATTATTTTCTAAATAAACTTATCCAATAGAATTATGATATGTTTTAGGGTAATTTGAGTATCATTTTCTATCTTTAATTACCCTAGTTACTTTTAACCGTGGTAAATAAAAGCCAAAAGTTACTATTCGCCAAAAAATATTTTCATCCTATTGAACCACATTTTACTTAATGATGTCAACCATGTCTCACATATATTTTAAATTAAATTCACATAATTAGTAAAATTACGTTTTATGCAAATTTGCAAATGCGCATATAAGGTGGGTAAAAGACGGTAAAAAGTTCAATAAAATTTTATATATCTAATATTATTATAAAATGAATTCAATGAATTACATGGAACATATATAGGTATTATGTATATATTTTTACCTAATATAAATTTAAATAAAATTACTAATTATTTAAATAAAAAGTAGGTTTTAAACAATAATGCAGTGTTTTTCACTATTCATCAAAAATTCAAATTTTTCAAAAAAATACCAAAAAATCACCCTAAGATAATTTTGATATTATGAATCCAAAAATGAAGTCCATTTTGAAAAATAAAATTTATAAAATTTCAAAATTGGGTGTTACTATTCATAACAACTAGTTTGATTGGTCGTGGTGTGTTAAAACTCCAAGTTGTGTACCACGCAAGCTATTGCATTATTCAAAGGGAAATGTACAATGGAATATTGGGGTGTTACATTCTACCCCACTTCAAATAATTTCATCCTAGAAATTTCTAGAATATTCCTGCATAAAAATATTCATTTGGTTCATCATTATAAGTTCCTCGGGTTCCCACATTACCTCTTCCATCTTATGATTTCTCTATATAACTTTAACTAGACGAGTTGTTCGGTTTTCTCAACTCTTGTTCTCTAGTATCAAGAATTATGATAGGCTCTTAGAAATAAGGTAGGTTAGGTTCCAATTCTATTTCTTTATTGGTGAGTACATGCATTGGGTTAGGCATTTATTTTTTCTATAGTGATACGTGGAACACATCATGAAATTTGGAGTGACTTAGAGACATTTCCAAACGATAAGCTACAAATCCAATTCGTTCCAAAATTTCCAAAGGTCTGATGTACCTGGGACTTAATTTACCCTTCTTACCAAAACATATAACACTCTTCCATGGAGACAACTTCAAGAAATCATGATATCCTACTTGAAATTACAAATCCTTCGTTTGGTTATCGACATATTTTTTTCCTACTTTGATCTGCTTTGATGTGAGTTTGGATAACCTTCACCTTTTTCATTGTTTCCTCAACAAGTTCTGGGCCTACAAGTTTTCTTTCACCAATATCATCCCGACAAGTTGGTGTGCGACATCTCTTTCTATATAATGATTCATATGATTCCATCTGAATACTTGAATGGACACTATTTTTATAGGAAAATTCTACCATAGGTAAATATTGACCCCACATACCTTGAATGTCAAGTGATAAAGGTCTCAACATGTCTTCTAAGGATTTAATAGTCTATTATGATTGTCCATCAGTTTGAGGGTGGTAGGAAATGCTCAAATGAAGTTCAGTATCCAAGGCCTTCTGAAGAATTTTTCAGAATCTTGATGTAAAATGGGGATCATGATCAGAAATAATCGGTAGGGGTACTCTATAAAGTCTTAAAACATCCTTAATATATTTTATTGTTATATGTTCAAAAGGTAAATCTTCTCTTATAGCAAGAAAATATGATGGCTTGGTAAGACGATCAACAATGACCCATATTACATCATTCTTTCTAGGAGTCTTTTGTAGTCCCATGAAAACGTTCATCGTAATATCATCCAATTTCCACTCAGGTATGGGAAGAGGTTGCATGACTCCTCTAGGATGTTGTATTCCATATTTCACTTATTCATAAACCATACATCTTGACACATAATTAACAATATCTCTCTTCATGTTGTCCCACCAAAAATTTTCCTTCAAATCTCTATACATCTTAGTACTACTAGGGTGCATAGAGAAATTGGAGCTATAAGCATCATCCAAAAATTCCCTTTTTATATCAGGTATGTCAGGAACACAAAGTCTCTTCCAAAATTTCAAAATCTCATCTTCATATACGAAGTCGATAAATCTCCCATCATTCAAAACTTTAATTTTCTTTTGAAACTCCTCATCATTAATCTGAGAACTTTTTGTCCTTTCTAGTAAAGATGGTTTAGCAACCATTTGAAAAATTATTGATGTTTCACCTTCCATGATTATTTCCAAATCTATCTTTACTAGATCCAAGAATGTCGGATCCCTTTCAACTCTCATTTTGTTCATAACTCCAGGATCCTTTTTGCTCAAAGAATCTTCCACCTTATTTTCCTTCCCCAGGTGGTAGGGTATAGTGAAATCATAATACTGGAGTAGTTCAAGCCATTGTCTTTGCCTCATGTTGAGTTCTTTATTTGAGACAATATACTTCAAACTCTTGTGATCAGTATATATCTCATATTTTTTCACCATAGATATAGTTTCTCCATATCTTAAAATAAACGATTACTGCTTCTAACTCAGGATCATTAGTGGGATAGATTTGTTCATGATTGTTTAACTGTCATGATGCATAGTCGATAACTTTATCATTCTGCATAAGGACACAACCAAGTAATTTCTTTAAAGAATCACTATAAATAACAAACCCATCATTCCCTGATGGTAGAGTCAAGATAGAAGCATTGAATAATCTTATATTAAGTTATTCAAAACAGTCTTCACACTCTTTTGTCCAAAAAATTTAAACCCTTTATATGTGATCTTGGTTAATGGGTTAGCCAATTGGGAAAAATTCTCGATGAAATGCTGATAATAACCTGATAAACCAATAAAACTGCGTACCTCAGTTATACTCGTCTGTACTGGAAATTCTTGTATTGATCTTGTATTAGAAGGATCATAAAGATTCCATCCTTATAGACAATATGGCCAACAAAATAAATTTCTTAAAACCAAAATTCTGACTTGCTAAACTTCCCATATAATTAATTTATTATGAGGGTTTTTATAATAGTGTGCAGGTGATGTTCATGATCCTCATAGATTTTGGACTAAACCAATATACCATCAATAAATACCACTACACACTCATCAAGATATTCCATGAAAACTCTGTTCATTAGATCCATGAAAACAGAGGGTATATTATTAAGTCCAAAAGGAATTACTGTAAACTCATAATGCCCGTACCAGGTTCGAAATGTTATTTTAAGAATTTCTTCCTTATTCACACACAACTGATGATATACAAATCGAAGGTCAATCTTTGAGAAATATTGAGCTCCATGAAGTTGGTTGAATAAATCATAAATTTGAGGTAGGAGATACTTTTTCTTTATTGTTATAACATTGATCTCCATGTACTCAATGCACAACCTCATAAATCTATCTTTCTTCTTAACAAAAAGAATAGGGGCTCCCCATGGAGAAACACCAGGGTGAATAAATCCTTTATTACTAAATTCCTATAGTTGTTTCTTTAGTTCCACTAATTCCACAGTGGCCATTTTATAAGGGGTGTTCAATATGGGCCTTGAACTCGTAATTAAATCAATGGAAAACTCAATTTCTCATTCTGGAGGATGTCCAGGTAAATACTATAGAAAGAAATCAACATATTATTATAGAATAGGTACATCCTATATTTGAACATTCCTTTCCTCACGCATAGTTATATCATTCTCTTCCTCCCCAATAATTGAATTTAGTAGAGCTATTGGGGTTGGGTCTAGATAATAATTAGGTGGTGAAGTTTATTATCTAAATATAAGGTACTCTTTATCATCATCGAAAATTGTAACCTCCTTCTTCTTACAATAAATTTTTGCATCATCGTCCAAAATCCAATCCATACCAAAGATTATATCAAATTAAATCATGGGTATGGTGATGATATCAGCAGATAAAGAACATTTATATGCCCTAATAAGACCTGATTCACAAAACTTTGTTTCAATGATACTTCCCTTAAGAGTTTTGAATAATAACTCCCTTGTTAAATAAAATTGAAAATATCTGATTTTCTTAGCAAATTGAATAGATATCAAACAATGTGATGATCCAGAATCAAATAAATCATTGGCTAAACATGAGGAAACCACTAAATTACCTGCAACCATGTCTTTCATAGCTTCAACATCAATAATAGTGATTGGATAAGCTTAGACTTTCTACCTTGTCCTTTTCTGAGATAAGTTTCCCTAGGGATTAAGATATTAATTTTCATAATTCCCCATTTCTCTACAATTGTATAATTCAACATTGACAACCTCTTCTTTCTCATTCAATCACAAGCTTGGAGTCCTTTTTAACCACACTTATAAAAAACTCCCATTCCCTTCAGGCAAGTACTGGGGTGTTTCTTCCCACATTTACCATAGGATGGAAATCAAACTTTTCCCTTCTTCCCCTTATTTCCATTTATATAGTGTTCAGTAGATATCTTCTTCTCTTGCTTTTCTTTCAAGTCTTAAGACTTAGAGAATTCATTTTCTATCTTGATAGCACATGAGACAATATCCTCATATGTTGAGAAGGATTGTGAGACTAATGATTGACAAAGAAATGGTTTTAACCCATAAAATAATCAGTCAATCTTACTCCGTGGGTTATTTATATAATCTATTTCATGCCTTGCTAACCTTGTAAAGTTAGCCTCATACTTCGAGAAATTATCATCCTCCTTTTGCCTCAGACTCAGAAATTTTCTTTCCACATCTGCTCGATGGTCATGAGGAAAGTATTTTTATAAGAAAAGATCTTTAAACTCCCTCCATTCCATTTTTGATACGTATTCATCTTCTTTTTTGTTTTTAATCAATGACCACCATTTATTGGCATCTCTCGTGAGGCGATAAACTGCCATGACAACTTTGTCCCTTTCACTACTCCCAAAGCATGAAATATTTTCTCTAAGGAACTTATCCATTTCTCAACTACATATGGATTTGTATTACCATTGAATGTTGGTGGTTTTCTTCTCATGAATTGTTCTAGAATTGATCCTCCATGTTGTGGATTAGCATTCTCCATACGGGTAAGTTTATTATTCATAACCTGAGTGAGTTGTCCCAGTATGGTGATAAGATGGTCAGCACTAGTTGCATCACCAAATCTACTATAATTATCTTGAGTAGGAGGGAAATCCATACATGGATTAAGTGCATTGATACGGTTTCTATTCCTTGCACTATGAACCATTTCTAAACAATGTCATACACTAGATTAGTTTACGAATCATGATACATAATTAGAAACTTGTAAAACACTTTACATGAATTGAACAATTTATGGATATAATCCATAATCATAAAAATGTTTTCTTTGAGGAGGTATATACTCATAAATCCTTCATAATGGTTTGTAAATGAAATGTGAATTATCCTAAGCATATCCCCTAGGAGTATCGTAACCAAGAGTGCAGCAAGGCCCTTTGTCGTGTACTAGGATACCTCAGGTTGAGCCCAAAACTCCTTATTGGAGTTTTCACTCCTAGGTACATCTGTTCCAGAGACGCCTCTACCTAATCGTATCCAGACATGGATGTATTTCTTGGAAAACCCACAAAATATCTATATTACCAAAATTCTAGGAAGTTCTTCTATACTAATCCTCAAAGTCTATCTTAGGGTAATGTTCTCTAATCAAGGTTATTCTAAATCTAGCTTCTAAGGTTTATACTAAACTTCCTCTGCTACCAACTGTAACACTCCGACCCCAGTTACCCAGAGTCGGTGCATTATTACATAACATTGGTATGATCACAAGGGATCAAGTCCTAAAAGAATGATCAGTTTAGTAGCCTTGGAAGTACTAGATACATAAATAAGTTTTACATTACATTATGAAATAAAGAACAACAACATTGTGTCTACTTTGAACACATTAATCTCCCTTAGATTATCCCTACAGGTCAGTCATAATATATTTCTTTCCATTCTGGGAAAAATAAAACATAGAAAGGGATGTTCTCAGATGCTCAGTAAGGATAACAATATAGCAGAAACTATCATAAATAAGCCTAATCATTTAAGGCATTGTTTATGACAAAAACAAAAGCCTTTTAAACTTAAACTTCATTATAATATGGTAATGATAAATCAAATAATTCCATTTACTTATCCACATGGATATTCTACTACTCAAATAATCACATGCAATATTAATAGCCAATTTCATAATGATGGAATTCATAATGACGAACATCATACCCACATAGTCAAGGCCTCGTGCCAATACTAAAAATAATATTTGTTCAAGGCCTTGTTTCAAGGCACTAGTTTGTATCATGATACCTATCGATGCATCGAGGAGCTATAACAGACCCCACCCTTCACTTAATAAGTCTAACGCATTCCCCATATGAAAAGGTTGAAACATAACATAAACATTTGTATTAAAACTAGCATAAGAAATGTTAATACTTTAACCATAAACCATGAATGGTATAAAAATAACACATCCACAATAAAATATATCACAAAAACTTTAATACAATATGAAATATTGTATCATAATAAATCAACTTGAAATAAGTGTAAAATCCATCAAAGGTTGTTAACATAGATGAAATCAAAACTATTTGAGAGAAATATATCTTTCTATTTTGAAATAATTTAAAAGTCACATAATTATAAAAGAATACATTTATTTTGAAAATACTCTTATAATCTTTTAAGGTAAGATTAGAAGGTTTTATAATAGGGTAAAATATCTTCACCCGCTATATAAGTTAAAAAAACAGTCCTTCCTTGATTTTGTCGAAAAGGCCGTAATGGACCTTGTTTGGAAAATGATGAAAAGATTCCTTTATAAAAATTTTATAAAAATTAAAACAAGGGTATAAATGACTTTAAACCATAGTATAGTAAATAGAAAAAATGTGTTGAAATAAATTTTTAAGAAACACGGATGTGGATGATAAAGAGGTCCTAGTAGATACTCACATATAAACAACCTCAGATAATGAAGAGATTGCAGAATTAACCCTTACCTTGTACTTTACCTTGAAAGAGGGTATGTTAAACTCCTTTATTATAGTTAAATCATTGTTATTAAATTATACAATAACCAAATACATAAATATGATATCATATATGATCTTATAATACTGCTTTGTTAATAATATTTGAGTAGTATCATTGTTTTGGGTGTTGGATGATTCATTTTCCTTTATATGATTGGTTACATAATACCTGTTTGTTATGGATAGGATATATTTGATTCATATCCAGAATGATATTAAGTTATTAAAAATTATTTTTAATCATAAAATGAAAATTATTCTTTAATGGTTATGATGGGGAATTAATTTCATCGCGTTCGTGGAGACGGTAATCCGTACGTACGCACAAACAACAATATCATTCTATTGATGGTGAAATAATATGTAATTGGATGGTATATCATATATAATGAATAATTAACATGTTATATTTATTATTTACATCATTTATAGTCATTATTTTACCCATCCAAATAATGAAGTGTTTGAATAACAAACTACACCACGACGTGGAGACCGTAAGCCATACGTACACACGTATGGTGACTTGTCATTCATAGGATCGATAGAATAATGAATATGGTTGTACCATATTTATAATAACATAATAGTATGTATAAGATATAGGATTTATTATTTTTTTATGGAAATAACAAATAAAGAAGAAGTGGAAGAAGAAAAGAACATTGAAAGAGGTGGTGAAATTATTACCTCTTCTTTGGGTGTTTCCTTTTGAGTTGATCAAAATGGATCCTTAGGTTAGATTTATGATTCATTTAAAGCCTCTAGGTTTAAGTGAGGGTAGTTGGGAGGATATTTTGAGTAGGGTTTTTTCGATCCAAATGGCTTTAGAGGTAATATTTTGAGATAATAGGAAGTACCCTTTTATAACAGAGGTGAGGGTCACTTTAGGAGAAACTTGAAATATTATTTTATTATACAATCATATTCGGTTTATAATGGCTCTAAAATGATTTAATTCAAGTATAAGAAGGGTATGGGTCAAAAAACTCTCAACCAATATATTTTAGACAGGTTTAAGTCACCATATTAACCATATCTTATAGATTTAAGTCTTAGTTGAATAGTTTAACTTTTAGCATGTATTCTTGTATTATTATAACAAATAGTTAATAAACTTACTATAAAAATACAAGAAACCCCCAAGTGGTTAATTATTGATATATATAACCTTATATAAGTCCTTTGGCTGAAACTTAGATTTTTAGGAAGAATATATCAACTAATAATATAGTATTTGTTTTAAAAACTTATTTATGCCAATTTTGACACTATTTGGTATTTTGTTTTTGTGAAAGTCCTAAATACATTTTCACTTAAAACAAAAATCTATTTAATAAACCCTATCATGTAATATTAACCAATAAAATTATTTTAATTCATCATAAGTCTCAATTTAAATTTATTTGTATGTTTATAATATTAATTATTTTAATCTTTTATTAATAAGGTAATTACTGCATCAACATTGTTTCATCACTAAATTTAATTATTTAATGTCTAAATATTATAAATAAAATACCATTATGTAAGAAATAGTTTTATCTTTCTAATGAATATTTATAGTCGAATTTATCTTATGTATAATCCTATATTAAAAATGGTTTAGTTATTAAACTCTGAATTTAAGACTTTTAACTCTTCTTTAAATAACATAAAAATAAATGTCCTAATCTAATCCTAGTGGACCAAAAGGATCATATTTTATTCATAAGGTTGATTTTGGTCGAAATAAACTTATCAAATAGAATTAGGACATATTTTAGGGTAATTATAAAATCACTTTTTACCTTTAGTTACCCATTTAACTTTTAACCATGGTAAATAAAAGTCAAAAGTTACTATTCACCAAAAATTATTTTCATCTAATTGAACCACATTTTACATACAGATGTAAAATATGTCTCTCTAATTTTTTAAATTCAATTCACAGAAGCGGTAAAATTATGTTTTATGCAAATTTTCCAATGTGGCTAGAATGTGGGTAAAAGACGGTAAAAAGTTCAATAAAATGTTATATATCTAATATTATTATAAAATTACTTAAATGAATTACATGTAACATATATAGGTATTATGTATCTATTTTTACCTAATATAAATTTAAATAATATAACTAATTATTTAAATAAAAAGTCGGTTTTAAACAATAACGTGGTGTTTTTCACTATTCATCAAAAATTGAAAGTTTTAAGAAAAACACCAAAAATTCACCCTAAGATAATTTTGATATTCTAAATCCAAAAATGAAGTCCATTTTGAAAAATAAAATTTATAAGATTTCAAAAAGTTGGTATTAATATTCATAAAGTCTAGTTTGATTGGTCATGGTGTGTTATATCTGTAGGATCGAAATAACGATGTAGATGCTCAATATTCAAGAGGGGGGGTGAATTGTACACTTTTAAAAAATTTCCTTAAACAAGTAAAGATCTAAGTTTAAAAAAATTTAACTAAGAAAATTCATAACACCTCTAACACCAATTAAAATATTGGTTCAAAGTATGAAGTTACAAACTTCTAGTTCTATACACTTGCTTAAATCTGGAAACTGATTTCGAAAAAATGGTTCCGAAAATATGGATCCGGAAATTGAAACTTAACCAAAGTTTACAATATGAGATTCTACCTAAAATCATATAGAATTTAAATGAATCAGAGTAAAAGTGTAAGGAAATATAAGAAGGTTATACTTTCCTTATAATACAAAATCTAGCATAAAAACTTGTAACAAAAACAAGTAACAAGATATAAATCTTTTAACCCAAAGAGAAGGGTATCTAACAACCTTGGAAAAAGGTCACTTGATATATACTTTCAAGAAATCATGTCTTACCCAAACTCAGGTAAGCCCTCAATACGAAGATCAGAGTCTCTATCTTTCTATCCTCACAAGCTCTCAACTTCAAGGTAGTTGGAACCTCTGTCTTCCTCAGCAAGGAATCCCTCGAACTTCAAGGTAGTCGGCACCTCTGTCTTCCAATTCCTGGAAGACCTCAAATGTAATCACCAACATTCGGAGTTGCACAAAGAAATCTGAACAAGCAGTTCAATACACACAAGGCATGAAAATCTTCTCTCTCTAGAAATCACCTTAACAGTGTGTGGTCTCTAGATTGATCAAATTGTTAAATCATCTTATGAGCTCTTTCAAATGAGCTCTTATTTATAGGCTCGGTTGGAACGGCCGGTTCCCTCCTCAAACAGTCATATTTTCCTTAAATTTCAGAGGGACATGTACATGTGTCACTCAACCAATGGTTAGTTAGAAACAGAATGGATGACATAGTTTTATAACAAAACATGTGTAATTGAAGGAACAACATCGTTTTATAATGAAACGAGTGTAAGCATAAGAAAAACTGATGTTCTGAATATAAGAAAATAAAATTTCAGAGTCTAACTAAAATGGAATTCAGAGTCTATAATAAATGGATATTTGGATTCTGTTTTGTAGGAATTCGGGACCTGAATTCTGTAGAAATCTGGAATCTGGTTTCATCAGTATTCAGAACCAGAACTTAAAAAGTTCGGAGTCAGATTTCATGGGAATTCGGAGTCAGAACTCATAAGAGTTCGAAGTCTGAATCCAGATAACTTGGAGTCAGAACTTAAATAAGTTCAGAATCAGAATTCGGAGTTGAATTATAAGAGAGTTCATATCCATAATTCAGAATGGAACTTCATTAGAGTTCATATCTAGAATTCGGAGGGGAAATTCATTACAGTTCAAATCCAGAATTCAAAGTGGAACTTCATTATAGTTCATATCTAGAATTCGGAGTGGAACTTCATTATAGTTCATATCCAGAATTCCGAGTGGAACTTCATTATAGTTCATATCCAGAATTCGGAGTAGAACTTCATTAAAGTTCATATCCAGAATTCGGAGTGGAACTTCATTACAGTTCATATCCAAAATTCAGAGTGGAACTTCATTACAGTTCATATCCAGAATTTGGAGTGGAACTTCATTACAGTTCATATCCAAAATTTGAATCCTAAAACAGAATGCTACATATCTAAGTATTATATGATTCTGAGGTTTTTGATATTAATCTGATTTTTATACTTAAGAAAAATATTGATTTGAACAATGAAAACAAGGTAGGGGTGAATTACTTTGAGAAGGAAATTTTCCTTATATAAGTAAAATGTATATTTTCTTAAGTATAGGGTTTTTGTGATTTTCAAAACAAAAAGGAATGGAAAAATTCATAAGGAAAACCTTATTGACTTAACAATAACTCCAAGTTCCATACAACACAAGATATTTCATTATTCAAAGGGAAACATACAGTGGAAGCTTGGGGTGTTACAATAGTAATGTCATTCCTATATTTTCCATCAACATCAAGGTTCATTTTTCAAAAAATGTAATTTTTCCCCTTTGGATGGGTGGAAATCCCATTTTGAGTGAATTAAAAACATGAAGACCCAAAGACAAAAAATATATAAACATTCTATTTTTCTAAACATGGCAATTCATTCCATCAAATTTGGGCACAACTATACAATTTATAGAATTGATGTTGTCCATCCTTCACAAAGAGATAATTTGAAAAAGGGAACTAACTACTCTGTTAACAATTGAAAGTACATATGGATTGAATGACTACACTGATAGGGATGTGAATTAGTGTATTCCACCTTTTTACAATTTCTTTCTTCTATAAAAATTAACTTCTACAACTAGTTATGATTTTAAATATATCTCTTTATTTTTTTTCACATCCTTTCATGACTAATGATGAAAATAAATTAATAAAAGATAAATAATTATTTTTAAAAGTATTATCCTCAATATGAGATCCTACCCCTTGCATTATCTAGTTGTTATCTTGATATTTAGATTTTTCAATATAATGTTTTTATCAATTACAAGTGGTTGGGTAAGGTATCATCCTATAAGCCTTTACTCCCAACAAACGCATAAAATTACATAGGTTTTTACAACCTTTCAATTGTTAGAAAGGGAACAAACACTACCGCATGATAAAGGCTTTTGATAGATTTAGGTTTCTTCATAAACTGATGAGATATATTCCCTTTCAACCCAATAGATAAAATGAACAAGAACTCCTTTTCACTTATTCAAGAAATAAAAACTAGAAATTTTACCCATTGTGTAAGATATAAAACCTTATGGACTACTCTTTCTCCCCACATGGAGACTCAAGAGAATTTATTTCAACTTATTCATTATACCAACTTCTCAAGAAAGTATATTTTTAATAGTATTCACCTTGACTTCAGGCACTTATATTTTTTATTATTATCTTATTTTTTTACTTAGTTACATTAATTTTATATGAATCCCTAGATATTTATTCATCATTCTTAAATTATTTTGTTTTTTTTCATATATTCACTTTCATTGATTTTTTATTTTATTTTTCAAGAATAAACATTAACATACTGGTTCCTCCAGGATTACCAAAAATAGAATACAACACATTGCATCAGTCTGACCAATATAAAGTCAAATGATTAATTAACCATTTTTATTCTTCCATGATCTCATGTGATCTTCTCATAAATCCCAATATGTAGTAAAGTTACCCACATCCCTTTATCTTAAGAATTTTCTAGAACTACCCCTAATTTTTTCAATATCTCCCATTATTTAGAAAAAATCACAACTTATTAAATATTTTTAAAAATTCTTACTGAAATGTGTTTGATATATTCTATATTGGGATAATATCTAATGCATCAAATCAAAAATGTTTGTATTATTCTTGAAAAATCATAAAATTATCTTTTCACATTCAAAAATCACTTTTTCTTGATCACACACTAAATCATACACCCTAAGAGTGTATACAATATTTTAAATTATGAGGATCAACTGTATACTCTTCTAATTTAATTTCTAATTTAGAATATAAAATCAGAAAAAATTATATTTCTTTCCAATTAATTACCCTTACATAACTTTTGGTCCATAGAGTTACCTTTATGTAGAGTCTAGATAACCTTAATATATCTCAAAAATAACTCTTACATAGTAGGTAATGAACTTAAAACAATATAAAATCAACATTATATAGATAATTATTACCTTTATGTAACAACATATATTTAAACTAACCCTTATATAACTTATTTTCTAGTGATGAGGACCATTATACCGGTACTGAATGAATCTTGCACAAGACTATCTTATTGGAAAAAGTACCTTACTAAAGTAGGTTCACTACCCATTATAGTCCATATTTTTTCATGATATATCCTTTTTTACCCAATGAATTTGAAGGATATATAATTCCAGGCCCACTTGCCACATAATGAAAACCATACACATGTGTTCCAAAAGATCATAAAACATTTATCATATAATCAGATCACAACATCTAGAAAATGGGTTTCATAAAAAATTCACAATCATAATAATAAGCCATCCACATAATGAAAAATGGTAACATTATATTATATCCCTAATAAATCATAAGAAACATTAAAGTATGTTGTTATAGATAAAAATACTTTTAAAAAATCACTAGAATATTCCTTAAGGAAAATACCCTTTTCATTCGAAATCACTTATTTTGAATCTAAAAAATTTAAAAATATTGAGGAAAATATTTTATTTTCAATGAAAAAAGGAAAATTATAAAGGAATCTTTAATTAAAATATTATTCATGATGTTGGGGAAATCTGTTCATGCAGTGTACATCAAGACAAAAATTACTTTCATATTTTTGATAAAAAGTAAAAAGTACCAAATTTAGAAAATGATGAGAAAATAATTTTTAAACTTTGATAAGAAAATTTATATATAGATAAAAATTACTATAAATAATATTTTTATAATTTTAACAACACTCATGAAATTATTTTAAGGAATATATGTCCATAGAAGAAAAGATTCCCGATAAAAGGAAAAATATGGTTGGTTTTCCTTAAAAACATACTTAAAGAGAGGAAAATAAAAGTAAAATACAAAATATCCATAAATAAATAGAGGATAATAAAATATATAATACTTTTTAGAGTTATATTATATAATTTCATCATCAAAAAATTTAATCATAAACAATCTTGGTAAAAACGTGACTCCAACATAAAACCCTTACCTAAAGTGTGTCTTGATTCATAAGTGCTCTAAAGTCTCGTAAAATAAATTTAAATTCAATATAATTCTATAAAATAATCATAATAATATATATAATACCCTACATTATTTACTTATATCATATTATCAATTTTTTATTAATAATCGTTTATCATCATCATTATTTTAGGTGTTAACTGGTTCGTTTTTCTTGTATGTTTTGGTTCGATGGTTATGGTCCATGCACTTATATCATGGTTTATTCATCTATAGAATTTAAATAATGATATAAATATCATATATATTCATTATATAGATATTATAACCATTAATATAAAGTGGATATAAAAAATGAATCACATCACTATGTGGAGATGATAGTTTGTGTGTACACACAAGTGACATTTCCATTTTTCAATGGATGTAACAAAATAAAGGTAAATATTAATTTAAATTTATAGAATAATTATTATAATAAAAATATAATATATAATAATTAAATCTATCATAATTACAAACCATGAATGATGGTGGTGAAAAATGAGTCGTATCGCTATGTGGAGGCGGTAGACCATATGTACGCATGAGTGATACTTTCATCTCCTATTGGATTGAGAAGAGGTGGAAAGTGTTTGTGACATAATTTTAATAATATCTCAATATATTTATTTTACATGAGTCATTTTATAGATAAAATAATTTTATAGTAAGTAAAAGAAGAAATAAAATTGAAAGATCATGGTTAAGATCTATACCTCTTATTTGAGAGTCCTCCTTTGGTATACTCCTTAATCCTTGAAGGATTGGTATTAGGAGAAGAAAAGAAGATCGAAGATGAATGGAAGGATTCTATTAAGGTTTTAGAGTAGTTATTTACTGATATATAGGGCCAAAATGGTGTACGTAATAAAGTATAATAAGTTTCCTTTTATAAGTGAGGGGAGGGACACACAAAGAATTTCTTAAAGTATTTCAATGATTTAATGTAAATTTCTTGGAAAAGTGGCTCCAAATGTCAATGTATTTGAATTTAAGATAATATATGGTTTAAATATACTCAAAAAATAATAATACTATAGGATTAGGTAGAAATTATACACTTATCTCATGGTTTAACCCTTCGGGTAAACCTGTTTTAACGTTAACCGTGGTAACCAAATTTTACAATTTTTACTATACACTATGAGAAAAAATTAATTTGAAAATATTAAATTATATTAATTATTATTATTAAAAATATGGAATCCATTTTACTATATTTAATTTATATATGTGATGGAATTTAATTTTAATTAAGCGCATAAACCGCAACAAAAACTCATTTTCAAAAAATAAATTTTAAGGGTAAAACTTAATTTACTTTCATTCATTTCCATGTAGAAAACATAAAATTAATGTTAAAATATTATTTTGAATATATAATATACAAAATTACATTAAAAAAATTAATAAATAGAGATTAAATTAATTTATTAAAATAAAAATACATTGCGTTTATAAAAACAGTTTTTTAGAAAAAAAGTGTTTTTAAGCACAAATATTAAATTATAAAATAATAAAGTATAATGATGATTCATATGAAATTAATTATATTATTTATAATTAAATTAGAAACAATTTATTTTCATATAAAATTCAAAACATAATAGTACATTTACTTAAAAAAATGATATTTGTTTTTGAAAAAATCGATATTTTTCACTATTCATTGAAAAATATTTTTTTAGAAAAATCATAAAAATACACCTTAATATCATATTAACATAATTATTTTAAAATTATATTAAATTTATTTTTTTAAAAAGGTAGAAATTAATTATAAAGTTCATGTGAAAAAATGCCATAAAAATTATTCTTGAAGTGTAAAATGACTTTACTAAAAACTGATTACTTATTTATTATGCATTAATCAATAAATATTCATTAATAAAATTATTTATTCATATTTTTAATATGTTTTTTATTACTATTCATTCTTTACAATTTAATGGCTAAGTTATAATGGTTTATGATATCACAGTTCATATAGACTTGGGGTTGCATGTAAGGCAAGATATTGAACACTTCAAGTTTTATTTCAAAGGAAATACATATAAAATCATGGGATGCTACATTATACCCCCTTAAAATGAATTTATATCTTGAAATTGCATCACTATAGTATAAAAAACGAGGATATCTCTACTTCATCACATCCTCAGGTTCCTATATAGCATCCTCAAATATTTGATTCCTCTAAAGAACTTTAACTAGATGAGTAGAATCGTTCCATAGAAAATCATCTATATAATCCAAGATTTTTAATTGTTATTATTCATAATAATTATCATGATTCAATGGTAAAACTTGTGAGTCTAGTACATGAGAAGGATTAGGAATTTACTTCCTCAAGAGAGATACATGAAATATATCATAACTTGAGATATGTTTGGTGGGAGTCCCAAGTGATAAGATATAGTACCTAGTCGAACAAGAATCTAAAAGTGATAAATATAAATAGGTCCCATGTATCCATTATTTTTAAACCTTATAGAATTATTCTATGGACAAATTACAAGGAAAACCTTTACACAAACTTTGAATTCTAGATATCACCGGTGATTTTCAACATAACACTTTTTTATACATTGAGTATCCTTGATGTGATGTTGAATGACTCTACACTTCTATGATATTTCTTATACAAGATCCAGTACTAATAAATTTATTTTTCCAACTTCATACTAGTATGTTCAAGTTCTACCCTTCTTTCCATAAAGGGCTTTATAAAGATCCATCTGAATGATTGATAGAAAGATATTATTGTAAGAAAACTCGATTAGAGGGAGGATTTGATCCCAAACACCTTTGAAATCTATAGAACATGATCACAAAATATCCTCTAGGGTTTTAATGGTACTCTCAGACCAACCATCTATCCAAGGATGATAATTAATACTAAAACACAACTATGTAACTTGATATAGTTAAATAGTTCTACAAAATTTCAATGTAGACCTTGGATCCTGATAAGATATGATAGAATTTTATATCCTATGTAATTTTACCACTTCCATAATGTATATCTTGGAAAGATGATCATGATAGAAATATTTTATAATATAAATGACTTGAACTGACTTTATAAGAATATTTACTCTAATCCAAATAGATTCATGACCTTTGGATGTTTTTGGGAGTCTAAAAATAAAATCTATTGGGGGAAAATAACCCAAAGTGGATTTGTAGTGTTTTTTGGGTGAATGTTTCTGTTGAAAAAGATGGTTGATAAGGTAAGTTGTAAATTTTCAGTATATTTGGTGACAAATTATGTATCCAAAGTTTCAAGAAATAGGTATGGATGTTTTGGAAGGTGTATAGAATGTTGCACGATTAAGGTGGAAATGTTTCATAGTATTTTATAATTTTTTTGGGTTTAAAAGTTTGAGGAAGGAATAAGTTATTCTTTAAAATGGAATTTTTTTGTACACATGAAAAAGTTTCATGATATGGTGAAGTATTTTCACAAATTTTTGAGCAAGATAATATTCTAGAGTGCCTCATCGAAATATGGATAAAAATGTTTTTCATGAAAGTGATGAATTTTTATGAAATACAGAGTTACAAAATACATGTCGAGTTGCATGAATACATGAAATAAAACTGGAGTAGAACTATGGTGGAGAGTTTTGTGATAAAAGAAATGTCAAATAATTGGAGTCTGGTGAGAAAATAAAGTTGTGAACTAGTCGGTGTGTGCAAAGAAGTTATGTGAATGGTTAGCCACATATATAAATGGTCCACTATCCTCCTCATTTCAGTATCCCAACCAATAGAGAATTATTGGGATATAAACCACATAAAGTTTTGAGATGTTGTTTCTTATGTGAATTAGTGACTCAAACATAAATTGTGCACAAAAAGGGACACGTTTCTATAAGACCGGTGTTTTCTATGACAAACCAAAAGTTGTGGGAAAGTTGATAGTTCCACGACAAACTGAAAATTTTCATTAAAGTTGATATTCCTTGAAAAAACATAAAAGTTTCATTAAATTTGATGAAGTTATGTGAAATTTAGGAAAAGGTTACTCAAAAGTGAATCTTTTTTGAATATGAGGTAATTGACTAGAAATTATCTGGTAAAGTGGTATTCATCAAGTGTATGAAAATAAATCTTCATGACACACAAAATGAGGTGTAAACAATATTGATTCAATAAATCAATATAATAATATTCAAAAGGATTAGTAAGAACATGTTAGTTAAAGGAGTAGTGAAATTGTAAATACCCACCCTACTGAAGTGAGAAAAAGAGGAGGAAGAAGGCAAAGAACCTAGGGTAGTAATGTTCCAAACCCTAAATCTTATAAAGGAAGTGATCCTGGCATAGAGTAAAAATATACAAAACACTGTATCCACAAAACTAGTGAGGATTAGTGTATTTTGGAACATTGATACAACATTAGTGTGTTCACCTTGGATTTAGACTGGTGCGGGTGAACCAAGTATAATTGTTTTTTATCATGCATGTTTTTATTTATAATCATACATTTCTATGGGAAGTGAATAGAAGAGTGTTTTTAATGGTGAAACAAGATCCAAATGGGGTAAGGTTTTAATCTTCCATACCTTAATTCACCACATATTAGGGTATTTAACCTAGTAGAGCCAAAAATTGGTATCATAGTGAAAGGTTAAAAGTTTTATTTCTCTTTAAGTGGTTGTAATGGAGGTTTTTAATCAAAAAGGGATTATGATGTTCAATGGAAATAATTTTCAATTGTAAAATAATTAGATTAAACACTATTTCCAATCATTTGGTGTGGATGAATTTACAGATGAAATGCATCATATTTCAGATAGTATGGACAATAAACTTTTATCAAAAGCAGGTTAGAGAGAATTGGATACTGATGCTAGAGGAATCAATGATTTAGGTGGAGCCTTATCCAACAAAATCTACACAAAGGTGATGTTTTCTAAGTAATGTCATTCCATGTGGTAAAAGTTCTTAAATATCTACGAGGGGAATTTATAAGTTTTGGAATCTAGGTTTTATGTTCTGTGGAATAAGTATGAGGATTTTAGAGTGAACCCTAATGAGTTGGTAGATAAGTTTTTTGACCATGTGAATGTTATTGTGGAATATATGCATGGTCTTAGAGAAATCTTTGATGATATTATGATCATCAAACACTTCATGAGAATACTTCCACCACTATTCTATCTATAAGTCTCTATACTAGTGGAAAAAGATGAAAAATATCCAACATTAGATAGTTTACCCAACACTCTTATAGAATATGAGATAAGAAATGATAATAAGAAAGTTGTGGAAAAAGGGAAATCTAAAGAGGTATCTTTCAAGTCAATAAAGAATCTCACCATAGATGATAGTTAGGATGATGAATAGGTGGAATAATTCATATCATTCCTTTCTAAAATCTACAATGGAGAAAAGAAAATTTTAAAGGGAATATTTAACTCACATAATTTCAATATTGGAAAATTAGGCATTATACATCAAGGTGTCCCAAGAAGTTTCACGATGATGAAGAGGATAAAGATAAAATTATAATGAAAAGGTATTCATCCAATGTGAAAGGAAGGAAAATCATTAAAAAAAATCTTCAAGAAGAATAACCTTATTTCAAAAGGTAATTCTTGTTCCAAATAGATTAAGGTATAAGAGATTAAAGATTGTAAATATCACAAGGAAAATGCTATGGTGGCAGTTGTGAGAAATTCCTAGACAAGGGATGAGACTGAAAATAAATAACGGGAGATTGAAGGAAGAGATGATCTCAAAGCTGAATTAGAAGCCTCCCTTGAGTAGATAGATTTTTGGTAGAAAAAATGATGAAATAAAATATAGTGGATCATGATGATAAACTTTATTTTCAACAAAATAAAGAAGATAAGTTTTAAATAATGGCATAAATTGAAATTATTTAGACATCAATGCTGGAGAACTCAAAAAAATTTATTGAGTACAAGATACAATTTGAAGAAAATATTAACCTAATTGATGGTTTGACTCAGATAGTAAAAAATAGGGTCAAATTCATCAAATATATAGAGGAATAAGTTGTTTTCTTATTATGAAAAAATTGAATATCATTAGATACTCTTGAATCCTAGTATGACAGCAGGAAATAAGTTCACAAAGGTGATGGAAAAAGGGAATTTAGGATTGTTAGATCTATAAAAATAGTCAAATATTTACTAATATATTAAAAAAGATACAACCAAATGATATATCTCGTATGGGGTTTGATCAAAAAATAGAAATTATGGATGATTGATTCCATACCACAAACTCCTACTTCGAGATTGAAAATTGATTTGGGTATGAATCTACATCAGAAGGTTTAGAGAACCCAAAGAAAAAAATTTCCTATAATAATTAAACACATGAATTCACCTTATACCATGTGTTATTATTATAGAAAATAGGACATTAAAAAATGTATATTCTATATCTAACATGAACTGAAGGGAACAATAGGGATAAAGGAAACCACATAGATTTCAATATTTTAGGAATATTTTTGATGGTTACTTTTTGAAGTGTGGATGTTTTGGACACATGGATAGATACTGGTCATCAAAAAGAAAGTGAAATGTGATAAATTAGAACCAAAGTGGTTATAAATAGAAACTCAAGGATTCATCAAGTGAGCTAAAAACAAAAAATAAATTTTTATCTTTTGAAGATAAAGTTTTTCCATTATACTCTGAGAAAGATCAATAATACCATTAAACTTAAAGTATAATTCCAAACACATAGACCAAAAATAAAAGTGCTGAGAAAGTAGTGATTATAGATATTTATTTCAAATAATGATATTTTACTAGAATATAGATCATTGATAGTGGATAAACCTCCTATATAATGGGAAATAAGGATTTGATTTCAAGAATAATGTAGGATAAAGAAGGATTATTTATATTTGGAAGTGATAAAGGCCTAACGATTATTGCCTTAGTAAAATCCATGTTTGGAAGAAAATATATGACATGTACTGATTCCTTGGTTATTGAAGTTCTTAGTGACAATTTTCTAAGTTCTATAAAACTATGAGATTCAAGGCATTCTATAAGCTTTACTAAGAAGTTGTGTATTGTCAAGGGAAAATATGATGCCGTTTCTTTTTAGGGAAAGATAATAAAGTGGAATATTTACCTTTTAAGTGGAGAAGAAGATATGTGATTTCTATCCAAGGATGAAGAAAATAGGTCATCTCATAAATGAATTTTCCATTTATTCCAACCATCCTTGGAATATCTAGTGAAATGAGAAATAGCTCTAGATCTACTCAAACTATCACATGATCACACTCACATGTGATGCTTCCTAAAAGGGGAATATTATTAAAAATACATACAAGGTAAAAGAATAGAAGTCAATAAGGGTGCTTGAACTGGTTCATGAAGATGTGTATGGACCTATATCACCTAAATCCATTAAAGGGAAGAGGTATAATATTATTTTCATTAATTATTTAAGTAGGATGGCATGAATATTTGTCATTTTCTACAAGTCTAAGGTGTTTAATTGTATAATACAATATATAATGGAAGATGAAAGGATTCATGGATAGAATATTTTGATGTTTTGAATCGAAAATATTATAGAATTAAAAATCATTCAAGTGGAGGATTATATCGAGAAACATGGGTTAATCCACCATGTTTTAGTAGTAATAACTCCTCCAAAAAATGGATTGATTTAGAGGTGAAATTAGATTATAAACAACAAAGAAAAAATGATTCTTTTTAAAAAATAACTACCAGATAAATTTTAAAATTAAGTAGCCTTAACACTGGTCTATATTTCTAGTAGATCCATATTATATCTGGAAAAAAGTAAATACTATATACAAGTTGTGGTATAAAAGTAATCCCACATTAGAATACTTTCAAATAATTGTAAGTAATATGTTTATTCTCAATAATTAGAGTCATAGGAATTTGGAATCCCATAGAGATGAGGGGATATTTCTTAGAAACTGAAGATAAAGAAAATCATATAAATGATTCAAAAAGAGGATATTAATAGTTATTAAAAGAAATAATTTGACAATAATTAAAAATTAATAGAATATAAAACAATATAGTGAACAGTTTCTTAATGATAGTGATTAAGAGGAAAGAGATTATAAGGGATAATAAGTTGAAAATTTTGATTCAGAGGAAGATACTGAGGATGATTAGGATGAATTCAAACAGGCATATGTACAACATTTTAAGATTCAAGATAAAATTGAGAGACAAAACATCATCGATGATTAGGAAACATTGGTTCAAAAAAGGATAATGAAGTTTCTATATCAAAAAACGTTTTTTAAAAAGGTAGGTACTATGCCCTTTATATTAAATAAAAAAAATTAAAATAAGGAGATGATAAGATATGTTCACCCAAGGAAAGAATGTCCACATCACGAGGTACCAAGTTTTCTTCTAATATTTTCTATAATTCAGCATTTTGTATCTCATAAAGCTCCCTAATCCATTCCTCATCCTCATCCACATCCACAACCCCTGGTGTGAAGTGATTCCAATTTTTTTCTTGTTAAAGAATACTTTTAATGTTTGAGTCATCTGAGTTAGAAACCTCAACTTTTGCCTCATCTTTTTTAGTATCCTTGTCTGGCTGTCCTTTACCCTTTCCATGACTTATATAATTCCATCCCCTTTTCCAATTATCTTGTTCCTAGGAACCTTTTTTATCATCCTCTTCTATAGGAGAGTGTTTCTTCTCTAATTAAATATTGTCTCATATCTCCTATTAGGAGGAAGATGGTAGCATTGGTGATGTCAACGAATCATTATTCACCTTGGCCTCCCAAGGGGTAACATCAGTTCCCTCTCCATTATTTTACCATGTATTATTAAGATGAAAATCAATAGCTTTAAGAGGTTTGGAAAATGTCACCTAGATATTATTGTGCTTTTTAACTAGTTCGGATTTACATGGCATAGTGGTCGTGCCCAGATCTTGAGAACTAAAAATCACTGAGGGATGATGGATTGAATCCAAACAGATATCCTCTTCAAATGTGGTTTGGACCTTTTCCTTTGAGACAAAATTAGGTGTAGAGGCATCCTAATTTTCAGATTACAAATAAAGTTTTCAATTATTACTTGGGACAGAAGGGTCATAAGGGATTTTCTCATGTGATGAATACATGGGGTTAACACATTTTTTAACAATAGTAGATGACAGGGTATATTATTTTAACATTACACATTCTATAGATTCAATAGAGTTCCCAGCAACACCTATATTACCAGCATAGCGACCACCCTTGACACCAGACCCTTATATTGATACTTGAGCATTAAAAATCTCCACCACTAGATTCAGACTTTAAATTTTTTCCCTGATATCCTGCAGTAGTTGAGTTTTACTTTATTTCCCCTGCTCAATAATATCATCCCATGATAGGTTGGAAAGATGACCTATGAATTCCTTTGATTGCATACAATTTTTAAGGGGGAAAATTCAAAGAGCTTGTAGTGTGATACTACAACAAACAACATTTCTATCTTAGGTAAATCCTAAATGTTTTAAATAAGAAGCTGGGGATGAAAATTGGTTCATTTTTTGAATGATGATATTGATCAAATAAAAAATAACCAAACATGAGATAATTTTTAAAGGATGAAAAATAAGTATTTCATTAGGACCAAATGGGACTTTAGAAAAAAATGAATAAATATTGTATGGTAATTCAAAATAAATCATGGTCAGTGTGTAAGGGATAATCCCAGATCGAGGTAATCTATTTTGACGATAAATTTTCACCTATTTTAATGATAGAGATAATTTTACTATTATTTTTCATATTAGTTTAAAGAAATTTCAAATATTTCCAGATTGACATCAAATATACATTTCTGAATAGGGTTATAGAGGAATAGGTTTATATTGAACATCCCAAATTTTTTCCTTTCCATGATTATGAGAAGAAATATTTTTTTTTGATTGAATAAGGATTTATATGGGTTGAAGAAGGAACTAAGAGAGGGTTATTTAAGACTATATTAGTATTTGAATAATATTTGTTACTAATGTGGTGAAGTTGATTATAATCTCTTTTCCAACAATGAGAATAATCACAAGATAATGGTGTTGGCTTTTGTTGATGACATAATTATTGGTGGATGAAATGAAACATAGTAAGGATAGTTTATATAATTCATGAAAAATGATCTTTAAATGTCAATGATTGGTTAGATAATATTTTTCTGTGGTTTAAAAGTGATGCAATAAATGCATGAAATATTTATCTATCAATAAAAACATGAAAAAGAGGTTCTAAGATGATTTGGAATAGAGAATTCCAAGAAGATTAAAACTCTAATTTCAACCTTAATGAAGTTATGAAAAGATGATAAAGGAAATGCGATAAATTTCATAGAATATATGAAGATAAATTTAAACCTTTTTTACTTAACATCGACATGACCCAATACTTTGTTTTATATAAGACAAGTGTCATGGTATGAAAACATTACCAAGTAAATATACTTACTTGTATTGAAAATAATACTTCGTTATATCAACGGAATAATGGATTTTGGTTTTTTGTATAATGGAAAATCTCAAAAAGAGATATTAGGTTATACAAATATAGATTAGTCCACTTCATTAGATAATAGAAAATCAATTTTAGGTGCTGCATTATATCTTGGTGGATTGTGTATTTCTTGGATTATAAAGAAACAAGATTATATTTAATTTAGCACTGTATAATCTAAATATATTGTGGCTAATCAAACATGTACACAATTATTACGGATGAAGAAAAAACATGAATATATAGGATTCAAAGTGAATTGTATTATTAGAATCCATTCTGTAATTAAATTTCTATAAATCTTAGAAAAAATAAAGTCGCTCACTCAGGGATAAAGAACATTGAAATCAATTATCATTTTATCAAGGAGAAGGTGGAGTATGATCTTGTGAAGATGGAGTCTTTTATTTTAGTACTAAAATTAACATATATTATGATAAAGGACTTACCCAAAGAAATATTTGAACATCATCGATAAGCACTTGGAGTTAAATCAACTCACCACAAATGAACAAGTGTAGAAGTGAAAACCCTTCTCCCTGATGTATGGTGAGTTATTCCAAATATAATGGTTTGTGTTCTTTAAATTTTTTCATATTATAAAGGTATGAACTTTGGGCTTTTTGAAAAATGGGGAGAATTATTATTTATGATAGGTAGATAAGATGATAGGGGGGAAGAGAAGCAGGTGGAGTGTGAAGTTTTAAATATAACAATGATGATAATATTAATTCAATGAAGATAAATCATGTAAATAATTCCTAATGAAAATAGTTACCCAATAAGGATACTATAGTGGTTTTATATAGTGTTGAAGTATCATCATTATCCTCATAGAATTATGAAATGGTTATATTTTAAAGGCAGAGTAACCTCATTTTTCTCAAGAGGTTATGAAGAGGTTATCTTGAAATGATAGAAGGTGGTTTTGAGAATGAAGTGATTGATTGATGAAATTTTCATGATACCTTGTTTCTCACATCGAGAATGACTAATGTGGGATCATATTATGTGTTGAGAAAATCCTTAATCACTATTTGTATTCATAGGATGTGAATTGCGGTTAAAGAGAGAAGTGCACGAAGATATATCAATGAGATGAAAACATGAGATTTAAATTGGTTTCAAATGGTAAAGAGCTATCAAATAACCAAAAGAGGGATATTATTGTTAAAAAAATCTTCAAGGTGACTTTGTAGTGTTTTTAGGTTGATTTTTTTATCAGCATAACTATTTGACAAGGTCATTTGTGAAGTTTCAGCATGATTGGTGACAGATTATGTTTATAAAATAAAAATATAGAGGTATGGATGTTTTGGAAGGTGTAAATAATGTTGAGCATTCATGCTCGCAGTGTTTAGCAATGTTTTCCAAATTTTTGGGATCCAAAATTTAGAGGAAGGAAAATGTTTTTCCCAAGAAGGGAATATTGTCACACAAATGAAAGTGTGACATGAAATGGTGAAGGAGTTTTTTGAGGTTGTGCACAAGAGAAAATTTGAGGCTGCCTCATCAAAATATGTCTAAGTAAAGTGTTTCGAAAAAGTTAAAAAGTTACATGCCAAAAAGAGTTTTTTCAAGTGGATTTACATGAATCCAAAAAATACAGATTGGATTTATGTGATGATAGAGAGTTTCACATTGAAGGGGACATCAAATCATTTAGGTTTTGTGAGAAAAGAAATTTGTGTTCCATGTTGGTGCATGGAAGGAAGTTACATGATGGGTAAACCATTTCTATAAATAGGATGAAACCACCTCATTTCAGTAGCCTAACCCTTAGAGAAATCCAGAGATCTGAATCATGTAAGAGTTATGTGAAGCTATTTATTACGCGAAGCTGTGACTAAAGAATCAATTGAGCCTAGAAAGTGACTTTTATCTATATGACCATGTGAGTTATGTAAAAATCCAAAATTTTCATAAAAGATGATAGTTCCATGAAAAACTGAAAAGTTTCACTAAATTTTATTTTCCATGAAAAACATAAAAGTTTTGTAAAATTTGGATGAGTTGTGTGGAAGTCATGAAAAGGTTGTGAGCAATTGAATCTTACGTGTACTAGAATTAATTTCACAGAAATTCTATGGTAAATTTTTATTCATAAAGTATATGAAAATTTAGTTTCATGGTGCACCAAATGAGTTGTAAACAATATTTATTCAAGAAATCAATAGAAGAATCTTCTAAAATAGTAGTCATCACACTTCAGTTGAAGTAGTAGTGAGATTCTAAATTCCTACCCCAGTGTAGTAATCAAGGGATGAGGAAGAATGAAGTGAGCCTTGGGTGGTAATGAGACAAACCCTAAATATTGTAAAGGTAGTGAGTATAACATAGAGTGTCCATATCCATAACATTTTATCCAAATAACTAGTGAAGATTATTTGATTTTGGGATATCAAAACAATACCAATGTGTGATCCTTGGACATATCCTAGTGTGAGTAAACCAAGTAAAATTACTCTATCTTGTGATTTTTTTTTAATTTATGATCAGACATTTATATGAGAAGTGGAGAGAAGGGTGTTTTATTTAACTATGAAAAAAGGTCAAAACAAGTCAAGGTTTTAATTTATCATCCCCTGATTCAACCCTCCCATTAGAGTGTTTAAAATGGTAGAGCCAATAAAATATGGTGATGTTTTCACATTTCTATTCTGGTATGTGTAATGGTTGTAACATACCCTTGGTCTTCTATCTCTTAGAATTAACTTGATGACATACTATTCATCGATATTTATACTCTACAATAACCCTCTTCATGTTTTCCAGCCAAAAAAATAGTTTTAGATATATATATCTTTATTCTTCTAGGATGAATAGAGAGTGATGATCTATGAGATTTATCCAGTATTTCCTTCTTTAAAGTATGGTATTAATGGGACACATACTCGGTTATTGATCCTTATCATTCCATCATAATCAAGGTTGAAATTAGGAATATTTTTCAACTTCTTTTACAATTCCACATCCTCCCTTTTCACCTATTTAATATTTATATGGATAGATGTTTGAAAAATAATTTCACAAATATATGATTATACCCTTCCTTCAAGATTTCAAGATCCATCATTTGCAAATCCATAAATTTTAGGATCTTTTCTTATCTCCATAATAGATTGTATAGCACAATCCTTTTAAATCAAAATATCATACACATTGTTATCTTTACTAGGGTGGTAGTTTATTGAGCAGTCATAATTTCTAATCAACTCCAACCATATTCTTTGTCACATATTCAACTATTTCTAGGTGATTATATACCTTGAAGTTTTATAATCGGTATATATGTCACAATTTTCTCTGTAAATATATTTCATCCATATTTTTAATGTAAATATTACTACTACTAACTTCAAATCATGAGTCAGGTAATTTTAGTCACGAATATTCAATTTGTGTGTGGCATAAGCTGTCACCATATCATTCTGCATGAGAAAACATCCTAGAACTTTATTTTATTCATTAATGTAAATAAAAAATATTTATCTACTCTAGGGTAGTGTAATCATAAGTGTAGTGACTAACCTTATCATCAGTTCCTTGAAATTTTATTCATATTAATCACTCTAAAGAACTTAACTCCCGTATGAGTACACTTGGTGAGTGGATTAGATAGCTGTGAGAAATCCTATACAATGATTCAATAATATCCAACTAATCTAAGAAAAATAAAGATCTCATTCATAGTGGTTCATTGAGCCAATATTAAATAACTTTGGTCTTAGATGGATCCACAGATATACCCTCACTTGAGATTATATGTCCCAAAAATGAATTTTTATGTAGCTAAAATTTACACATGGTAAATTTTTCGTAAATATTATTCTTACTTATGGGATTTAGTACAATAATTAGGTTATCTTCATGATATTTCTTACTCTTGGAGTATATAATAATATCATCTATAAATACTACCACAAAATGATTAAGGTAATCTATAAAGACTATATTAATTAAATCCTTGAAGATGGATGAGGTATTAGTAAGGGTAAATGGAATAATTATAAATTCATAGTATCAATACCTCAAACAAAAGTTTTCTTGATTAAGTAATTTCTTTTTACACTCAACTGCTAGTTTCTAGATTTAATCTAAATCTAGAAAAATATAGATCTCCTCATAATTGATCAAAAAAATTATCAATATGAGGTAGAGAATACTTATTCATGACTGTGATCTTGTTATGTTCATGATAGTCAATAAGATTTACATTGATCAATCTTTATTCTTAAAAAAAGTATAGGTCCACCCCATGGTGACACTATTGGACGAATGAATCCATTATTAAGATTATCTTGGAATTTCTTCTTCAATTCCTGTAACTAAATTAGGGCCATTCTATATAGATTCTTTGAAATAGGTGTAATATTGGGTATGAGTTTTATTGAAAACTCAAACTTCACAATTTGGAATATGACTAGGAAACTCTTCTAGAAAGAAAACAACAAAATTTTGTACAATAGGAATATCATAAATTTTGAGTTTCTCTCTAATCATTTGAGATAAATACTCACTATGAATAGGAATAAATACCCATACAATAGATGTAATTTTCAATGGAAGTTCACTTTTATCCTAGAACCAATAGAAAATAATAGGTTTCTTCAGAATATTAGATGTTACTTTCCTTCATAAAAAATTGATACGAGATTTATATAAAAAAATCCAATCCATTTCCATGATCACATAAAATTCAACTGGAGGAAGAATAACATGATTTATAGGAAACAAATTCCCATATACTTCAATTGTGGAAGATTTATAGACTTAAAATAAAATCCTCATACCATTAAGAGTTTTTAATTCTATTTTAATACCTAGTAATTTATGTGGTGATGTGATACCCTTATAAATATTTTCAAATATAAAAGAGTAGGTAGATGTAGAATCAAATAATACATTACTAGTTATAGAGTGGATGGTAAGTGTACCTTTCACCAGTTCGTTATCACACCCCATATCAATAATAGTGATCACATGAGACTTCCCATTTTCTCTAGGATTAATATGTTTCTAACATAGATCATTATCATTAACCCCTATATATTATCATTGGTTAGTATAATTTCCATACTCTCTACAATTATATAAATGGATTTTGAGTGGTTCATTCTATAGATATTTCTCCCTATTTTCATCATTAACTAACTTCCTTCCATTACTTAGGCATTTAGTTTACAAATGGCCTTATTTTATATAATTAAAACATTTAACATTACCCTTAAGACAATTTCCTCTATGATTCTTTCAATACTTCTCGTATAAAGTAAAGCTATATTTTTTCCTCTATGGTTTTTTATTTTAATTTACTTTTAATTCCATATTTCTTTTCTCATAAAAACCATGATATTTATGGGTGACCGTAATATCTATTTACACCTTGGTAGCACATAGAACAATTTATTCATAACTACTAAAACCTCTTATTGAAAACAACCTTTATAGACTTAGTTTTATTTCACTGATGAATCGATCAGTATTACTTTTTGGTTCAATAATTATACCATAATCATACCTTGTAAGTCTTGTAGAATTTTACTAATAGGTACAAACTTGTTCATTATCCTTATTCTTCAGCTCAAGGAATTCCTTCTCCATATTCACATAAAGAATATAAGTAAATTTCTTATTGGAATATAATCTCCTAAACTCATACCATTCCATATAGTCAATTTCATCCCATTAACTCATATTCTTGATAAGATTACACTGTTTATCTAATTCAACTTCCAAATAATAAATAGATAATATAAAATTTTCATATTCTGAGACTTAGAGAATGAAAAATATCTTTTTGTGGAATTGATTCAATACTCAAAAATTAATGGATTTAAAGAACCACTAAAATAAGGTGGATGTTTCATCATAAAGGTCTCAAAAATAAATTTCTTTTTCCTTTTACCATTTGGAAGCTCAACATGTTTTAGGGATTTAGAATGTTTTATAATAATAGAAATGTTATTTTTAGTTCTATCTCTCATAACATTCAGTTTATCATGGGGCAATCATTACATTCATTGTTAACATGGTTTCTTATTATTAAATCCATTGAATAAATACAAAAATCATAGTATGGGAAACACTAATCATAGTGGGAAATCATATAATCGTGAAAATCATTCATAGTATGTCTAAATCATGAAAACTTTTTTTTAATCTATGACAGATTAGGTTTAACTTAGGTCTTCCACGGTAATTTTAAATCCATTGTAATAGATATTAAATGAAATATGAATTAACCTAAGAATATTTCACAATAATTTCAAACTAGTTTCATAGTAAGGGCCTATTCACCATGAACCAGAATGATGAATAAGATATAATCAACCAAATATTTTAGGGGTTATTAGGACAAGATGCATCTATTCTAAAACCACATATACTTGTAGTATCTGGATCGTGATGTATTTTCTTAGGGAAACCACACTCCTTTCTTTACCATAATTTATGTTATACTATACATAGTCTTATCTTAAGGGTTCTCACTAAATTTTCCTCATCATATTTTCTAAAAGTTACTAAAATCATTCTCTAATACCAAATTTAGGGACCCATAATTTTCATAAATAAATATTAGATAATTTTAGATAAATATAAAATAAATTTTATAATAATACACATCTAAGTATCTTAGAGGTTTACCATCTTTGTAAACATAGATACGTAAATAAATGGTACATCAAAGATCTACAACATTTTTTGATTACGTTCCTCACCACTAAAACCCTTCTTAAACATATCATACTTAAAACATTTCTTTATAACATGGGGAAGATAAACATAAGAAAGGGTGATCTTAGATGCTCAGTAAAGGTAAACTTAAGATATATAAATCAATGGTTATAAGTGAGTATAATTTAATTATAAGGGTATGAGAACCTGATCAACAATTTTAATAATCAAACCCAATTAGTCAAAGATCTTTAATCATGAAACATGGTGTAAGTATTTTTTTAAAAAATAAAATATGAAATAAGTGTGTAGAATCATCAATAATAAATCATGATACATGAAAAAAATATCATAATTCTAAAAAATAATTTTTTGGAATGAACATAATCATAGAAAATCATTTCGTTAGTGAAGGTCCACTACCAATACTATCATAGGGGATTTGGTTCACTCCATATTCCATAATTTCCTTAGTTGAAATTCACTCCCAAGACTATATTATTAGATAAAGTCCCTTACCAGACTCGGTTTACTTCCCATTCCATTTTTTATTATATCATGATATATCCTTTTTTACCTAATGAATTAGAGGGATATATAATTTTTTTCCACCCATCACATAATGAAAACTATATATGTGTGTGCCATAGGATCATAAAACATTTATCATATCATCCAATAATAACGAATGGAAAGCATATGAGTTTCATAAACATTTTATCAATATAATAATAATCCATAAAAAGAAATAATAAATATGTTAACATTAGATCATATCTCTAGTAAATCATAAGAAATGTCAAAGGATTTTGTTATAGATAAAGATACCCTTAAAATACCACAAGAACATTTCTTGGGGAAAATAACCTTTTATTTGAAATAAATTATTTAGAATCTAAAAAATTTAAAAAATTTAATCAAATATATTTTATTTTCAGAGAAAAAATGAAACTTATAATCTTTTAAGAAAAGAGTATCCATGATGGCGGGGAAATACTTTCATGTGGTGTATGCTGAAACAAAAATGCATTTCACATTTTTTGGTAAAAAGTAAAAAGTACCAAGTTTAGAAAATGATAAGAAAATAATTTTTAAACCTTGATAAAGTAATTTAAACAATATTTTATAAATATTAAAAATATTCAAGAAAATATTTTAATAAAAATATGGACATGGGAGAAAATATTCCAAACTAAAGGGAACAACAAGGTGGTTTTTCCTTAAAAAATTATTTCTGTATATTGAGTAATTAAATAAAGGAAAATTAATAGAAACAATGAAATCTATAGAAATAAATAGAGTAAACTAAAATAAATAATAATTTTGAGAGATATATGATATAATTTCATCATTGAAAAATTTAATCACAAAAAATCCAAGTAAAAATGAGGTTGTAACATATAACCCTTAACTCAAGTCCATCATGCTTCAAAAGAACTCTAACCACCTTTATAATAAATTGAAAATTATTATAATTATATAATATAACAATAATAATACCTATAATATCATTCATTATTTACTTATAACATCTTATCACCCATTTATTAACAATATTTCATTATTATCATCTTTTTGGGTGTTAATTGCTTTTTTTTTCTAACACCCCAAGAATCCACAGTACGCTTCCCTTAGAATAATATAGTAGTGTGTGTTGTACGCAACTTCGAGTTCTAACACACACCACAACCAATCAAACTAACCGTTATGAATAGTAATACCCACTTTTTGAAATTTTATAAATTTTATTATTCAAAATGGACATCATTTTTGAATTTGGAATATCGAAATTATCATAGGGTGTATTTTTGGTATTGTTTAGAAAACATTTAAATTTTGATGAATAGTGAAAAAATACTAAACATTAATTTAAAACAACTTTTTTAATCCAAATAATTTATAGTGATAAATTATAATATTGAGTGGTTTTAAAGTATAATTAGATTATATTTTTACCATTTAATCCAATATTGGTAATTAGATGTAATTTCACATTTAAACTAGACATAAACAGGTGTTAATATTTTGATAGTAATTATTTCTTAAAAAACACGCTCTTTGTTTTGACAACGAGATTTAATTTTAAATTAATTTCTTCAATTTCTGTGATTTGAATTTAGAAAAATGGATTCTATATTTATAATCCGAAGGTCCAAATTGTGTAAATAGGTAAATTTTATTTTTAGACATTTTGAATAATTACTTCGGTAAATATTTTATTTACCATGGTTAAAGGGTAAATCTGGTAAATAAGGGAAAAAATATAATATTATAATAATATTAAATTAACCTAAAACATATCCTAACCCTATTGGTT
Source organism: Viscum album (assembly GCA_963277665.1). NCBI lineage: Eukaryota > Viridiplantae > Streptophyta > Magnoliopsida > Santalales > Viscaceae > Viscum > Viscum album. The sequence continues at coordinate 1,069,827,308 of OY728139.1, read as the reverse complement.
GATACATGTCCAACCATTGGAATCTTTGGGTCGATTTTGGGACCCCATAAAGCCACTTGTAAGTTATAATGACACTTTATATTAAATAAGTTTAAGTAAATACAAAAATAACATAAGCATATATCTTTTAGAAAAATAATTTTTACATAGTGTTATATATTTTATATTTTTCGACTATAAATATTCATTAGAAATATAAAATGATTTAATACATAATGGAATTTTATTTATAATTTTTAGACATTGAATAATTAAAACTATTTATGACAAAATAATGATGCAGTATTTTCCTTATTAATGAAAGAATCAAATAATTGGTATTATAAATGTTAAAATAAATATAATTTGAATGTTTTGATGACATCCAAGAATTTTATTGGTTACTATGACATTTTATTATTGCTTAAATTAATTTGGTTCGAATTAATAAAGTTTTTAAGAATTTAACAAAAATCAATTATTAAATAGTGTCAAAATTGACATAAATGGGTTTTTAAAACAAATATTATATTATTAATTGATATTATATTCTTAAAAATATAAGGTTACTCAAAAGGACTTATATAATAATAGGTTTAGCATTAATGGACCACTTGGGGGTCTCTTGGAAGTATACAGTAAGTTTATTAACTATATAATATAAAAATACAAAGAGACATGGTAAATGTCAAACTATTTAACTAAGAGTTAAATAAAAAAGATAAAGTTAATATAGTGACCCAAACCTATCTAAAACCTATTAGATTAGTGGTTTTATACCTATCCCCACCTTAACCTTTAAATAATCCACTTTCTATCCATTATAAATGGAACATGAATTTATTATAAAATAATATTTCTAGCTTTTCCTAAGGTGCCCCACACCCCTCTTATAAAAGGGCATTCCCCCTACTCACTAATTCACACCTTCAAAGCCTTTTGACGCAGCCAAACCCTACCCAAATATCCTTTAAACTTCCCTAAATTCATCCTAGATGCCATCCTTTGTTCAGAAAGCCAACCTAAAGAGCCCTTTTGATCAAATCAAAAGGAAGAACCCAAAGAAGATGTAATAATTTTACCACCTGCTTTCAAGTTCTTTTCTTCTTCCACTTCTTCTTTTTTGTTATTTCCATTATAAAATAATAAATCCATTATCATCTATATAATGTGAAGTTATTATAAATATGGTACATCCATCTTTATTATTCTATCCATCCTTTGAATGACATGTCACCATACCTGCGTACGTACGGATTACCGTCTCCACGTCATGGTGTAATTGTTATTCAATATTTTATTATTTGGCTGGGTAAAATAATGATGTTTAATTCATTTAAATAATAAATATAACATGATAATAATTCTGTATATATGATATACCATTCAATTATATATTATTTTAATATCAAAAGAGTGATATTGTCGCTCGTGCGTATATACGGATTACAGTCTCCACGAACGCGATGAGGTTCATTCCCCATCATATCCATTCAAGACTAAATTTCATTTTATGATTAAAAATAATGTTTATATACATGATATCATTCTGGATATTAATAAGATACATCCCATCCATAAAAAATATGGCTCACATAACAAAGAATATAAAGGAAAATGAACTCGTTAACACCCGAAACGACGATAATACAAAGATATTATTCACAAATCAATATTTAATGGTCATATATGATATCGTATTAATGTATAAAATTATTTTATAATTCAATAAAACTTATTTCAACATTATAAAGGAGGTTAACCTACCCTCGAACAAGGAAAAATTACAAGTAAGGGGTTTCTTATCTAACTTTTAATTCCGTGATATTTCCAGTGTTCACCACTTATTTATTGCATGTGGTGTGTGTACTTCCCATGATTGTATTCATTGTGTAATATAATTTAACTTATGGATATTTAAATCATCATTGTATGATCATTACTTCATGGGTTTATGTTTCATAAGTTACCAAATCGATAAGGGAATTTGAAATTTCAATTTCCACGCATTCATCTTTACGCATACTTCATTGATTATTTTACTCTAAGATTATGTGTGGAATCACTATTCATTTGCTTATGTCATACTTTCCACTCCCCTTTCGGTGGATATACTTTTAATACACATAATCACTCCATTTAAAAATTCTAAAGTCATCGATATGAACTTGGAAAGAGTAATTTTAACTCAATCTCCATTTATTAAGTTAAACATCTAATTCATTGGTGTTGTTTTTACAAGAATATGTGTGAATGTCCTCTGATTGTTTTACACGGAATAACCAATAATATTGAGTGTATTTATATTTTTCACACATAATTATGTCGTTGATTTATCCTTACCCTACATATATGGTCTTTATAAGATATTTCATCTCTATTTACATTCCATTGAGACTCCTTTGTTGTTATACACCAAATCACTTTTATATGGTGTATATAATGTACTTTGACATAGTATATCATGAATCCCTTTATTCTCATTATATTAAAAAAATTTGATCACCTCAATTATTTGTTTTCAAGTGTCTTTTTTTTGGTTAGGAACTCTAACTAAAATATCATTTTACATGTTTTAAATATTTATTACTCTAAATCTATCTAATTAATGTACATGTTTTAAAAATGGTTTTAAGGATTTATTTATATGGACATTAAAGTTTTAAAATTAAAATTCCATTTAAAAGTTTCAGAGTGGTATGGGTAACTTTGATTCAAAAATATATTTTCAAATGGCTTCTTGACAAATAGTGTGACTTTTAAATGATTTCAAGAAAAGGGGGTTATTTATCTCTAATAGTTTTGATGATTATTTTCATCTATGTCAATATCCTTTGTTATTATTGATTGAGGTTAATCTAATACAATAAAATCTTTCATATTGTATCAAATGAGTTATGTTTGACTATGGATGTGCAATTTTTCTACCATTCATGGTTTATAGATAAAGTATTGACATTTTTTATGCTAGTTTTAATATGAATATTTATGTTATGTTTAAACATGTTCATATGAGGAATGCATTGGACATAGTAAGTGACAGGTGGAGCCCTCTATAGCTCCTTGATGCATCAATATGTCTCACGAGACAAACTAGTGTCATGGCACAAGGCCTTGACAAAATCATATTTGTAGTCTTGGAACAAGGCCTTGACTATGTGGTTATGATAGTATGACATTATACATTCCATCATTATGAATTTGGTCATTGATATTGCATGTGATCGTTCGACTAGTAGAATATCCATGTGAATAAGTAAATGGAATTATTTGATTTTATATTTTCCATATTATGCAGAAGTTCAAATTTAAGAGGCTTTTGTTTTAGTCTTATACACTTCCATAAATGTTTATGCTTATTTATGAAAGTTTCCACTATAATGTTATCCTTACTGAGCATCTGAGCTCACCTATTTCTATGTTTTATTTTCCCAGGATGTAAAAAAGTATATTATGTCTAACCTCCAGGGATAGTCTATGGGATCTCAGTTTTTTCTATGGAGACAATATTGTTGTAGTTTTCAATTTTATGATGTAATGTAAACCTTATGAATTTATCTAGTACTTCCAAGCCTACTAAACTGATCGGTCTTTCAAGACTTGATCTTTTATGATCATTCCAATGATACATAATAATGCATCAACTCTGGGCTTCTGGGGCAGTGGCGTTATAATTGGTATCAGAGGAAGTGTAGTACAAAACTTGGAAACTATATTTAGATAAACTCTGATTAGAGCACATAGACCTAAGATAGACTTTGAGGATTAGTATAGAAGAACTTCCTAGACTTTTAGTATTGTAGAGATTTTGTGAGTTTTCCAAGAAATATATCCCTGTCTGGATATGAGTAGGTAGAGGCGGCTCTGGCACAGATGTACCTAGGGGTAAACCCAAAAACACCGCTTTGAGATAGACTCGAACGAGAACTAGTGCATGACAACGGGCCTTGCTGCACTCTTGGTTACGACACTCCTGGGGGATATGCTTATGATAATTTACATTTTCTTTACAAAATGATTTGAGGTATTTTAATATAAGATGAGAATAAATTACCTTGGTTAATCCTAAGGTGTTTCAAATTGAGAATATGGTGTCATGATATTCTCTAAATGATTTTATGACTACTGTTACTCACAAAATGATTTCTAGTTTTAGTCAATGGCTGGATTCCAAGGAAGTCATAGTAACTTTGAGAATGATTTACAAGGTGGTAACGGTGGTTGAAATGAGCAACAAAATGGAATGTTGATAGGCGTAAAAGATATCTTGTTCATGCCAAATCAGTTTTCCAAAAATATGATCACTAACATATAATTAACCAACTCCCGGACTCAACAAAGAATAGAAAGGTGATGAATGATAAGAGCTCCATCACTGGAGACCATGGAGAAACGAATCCTCAATTTCCATCATGCAAGAAATGTGGAAGTAGACACCTAGTAAAGTGTCTCAATGGAACAAAGAAATGCTTTATGTGTGGTAAAGAAGGATATAAAGTGAAGAATTGTTGAGAAAAAATGAAGAGTACTATGGAAGAAAATAAAAATGGTTCCAAGAATCCATTTAAAGTCATTTTCCATAAATGTAGGGGACCTTGCCATTACTCGAGTGAATGCACTATTCTATAGGATATTTTCTTGGTCAAAGAAGAAGATATGTGAAAATAAATGGTTAGAGAAATTTTTAAATGTAGTAGTACTCATTATTGATGGGATTACTTTGGAATAATTTTCTCTTGTATTTGTAACCCTGCAGTTTGTCATGTGAAAATGATATTTGAGGAAGACTTATATTTTCTCTTGTGGATATAGTTATAAATAACAATTTGGTTTTATATGATCATTAGGTTTGAGGTAATGACAAGTTATTATATTTTGGGATGAAAATGAAAGGTATGAGATAACATTTATGGTTAAATTATGTTATGGTTATTTTAAGGAATTTATCTCATTTTGATAATGTTATAAAATATAGTTTTTCAAAAAGGACAACACGCAAACCGTGTGACAATCCGTCGTGTCAGACAGAGTTGTGGGAATCGAACCCACAACCAAAGTGTGATTGGGATTTATCACCTACCACTGGACTACGTGAAGTCCCAGGTTAGTGTGACTAATTATTTTTAGTTAAATGATTTTATTGATCAATAATAAGTTTATTTGGGATCTTATGTCTTATCAAATGAATACCCATATTATAGGAAAATGATTTGGCGATTAAGTTATAAATGTTATTTTGGAAGATGTTCGCTTTGTTGGGAACACTATATACCCAAGGAAAATAGAATACTATGGGATTTCATTTGAGGAGTAATGGTGGATTTTTATCTATGTTTTTATTGTGTATTTATAGTGATTTGGTTTATTTATGGAAATGATTAACCAATAATAGATAATATGTTATTAGGTTAATTATATTTAGGTATTTGACTTTAAGAGTAGTTGATGTCATATGGAGATACAATTTAACGTGGAAGACTACAAAAAAAATTCCTGTAAGTTTTGGGTTTCAATATTAGTTTGGATTATAGTTATGGATTTTAAGGACAATTGTTTATTTAATGGTATTTATTTAACCTTGGGGTATTGTGGGTTTAGTTTTAGAAATTAAGATTAGTGTTTCTTTCTCTAATGGAATATCCTTTTGGGGGATCATCAAATCTTATACTAACCATTTTGGTTTTGATTAATCTCTAAAAAGAAGGTAAATATATAGTTTATCCTTTTTGTATCATGTGATTCTATAGAAGTTTATTCTAGATCTTCCAATGTGAACATGTCTTCTTGAATACTCATCGTTTAAAAAAATGAGTTAGTGGTAGAAATTTATTAAAGAATGAAACTCTACATAAAAAGTAAGTATATCTCTTTATGTTCTTATTCAATATCATAAATTAATTCCTCATCTTTATGTAATGTAACCTAAAACAAAAAAATGTTGTCCATTTACTTTTCCTACTGGGAGAATAATGATTGTTTGTCTCATCACAAGTTTGTGGTTTTCTTATTGTTAACTTTCTCCTGATCGTGTTTTCTATCCCTCTCCATCAGAACTTGACACTTAGTTTATCATCCATATCCATGTTTTCCTACATGGAATCTTAGTATGGGTTATCTTGGGTGACCTTTGTACTTCTCTTTCTTTCTTTTAAAGTGATAGTTTTATTGAATCTTTTTCCAATGTGGGACTTTCCATTATATTCCCAAGCCCAATTTTAAATAAAAAAATTGAGGATGAAATTATTTTAAGGAGGGGAGAATTTAACACCCCAAGGTTCCACGGTACACTTCCCTTTGAATAATATAATAGCGTGTGTTTTATGCAATTTCCAGTTCTAACACACACCACAACCAATCAAACTAACCTTTATGAGCAGTAATACCCAATTTTTAAAATTTTATATGTTTTATCATTTAAAATGGAAATCATTTTTGGATTCGGAATATCGAAATTATAATAGGTTGAATTTTTGGTATTTTTTAGAAAACATTCAAATTTTGATGAATAGTGAAAAATACTAAACATTAATTAAAAACAACTTTTTTAATCCAAATAATTTATATTGATAAATTATACTATTTAGAGGTTTTAAAGTATAATTAGAATATATTTTTACCATTTAATCCAATTTTTGGTAATTGGATGTAATTCCACATTTAAACTAGACATAAACAAGTGCCAATGTTTTGATAGTTATTATTTCTTAAAAAACACGCTCTTTGTTTTGACAACGTGAATTAATTTTAAATTAATTTCTGACACTGATGTGTTTTGAATTTAGAAAAATGGATTCCATATTTAGAGTCAATAGGTCCAAATTGTGTAAATAGGTAACTTCTATTTTTATACATTTTGAATAATTACTTCAGTAAATATTTTATTTACCATGGTTAAAGGGTAAATCCGGTAAATAAGGGTAAACAAATAATATTATAATAATATTAAATTGCCCTAAAACATATCCTAACCCTATTGGTTGATACATTTCCGACCATGGGAATCTTTGGGTCCATTTTGGGACCCCATGGAGCCACTTGTAAGTGATAATGACACTTTATATTAATTAAGTTTATATAAATTCAAAAATGACATAAGCATATATCTTTTAGAAAAACAATTTTTACATAGGGTTATATATGTTATATTTTCAACTATAAATATTCATTAGAAATTTAAAAATATTTCCTACATAATGGTATTTTATTTATAATTTTTATACATTTAATAATTAAATTTATTTATGAAAAAATAATGATGTAGTATTTTCCTTATTAATTAATGAATCAAATAATTGGTATTATAAATGTTAAAATAAAACTAATTTGAGAGTTTTCGTGACATAACCGAATTTTATTGGTTAATATAACATTTTATGATTGGTTAAATGAATTTGGTTTGAATTAATAAAGTTTTTAAGACTTTAAAAAAATCAATTATTAAATAGTGTCAAAATTGACATAATTGAGTTTTTAAAACAAATATTATATTATTAATTGATATTCTATTCCAAAAAATATAAGGTTTGGCCAAAGGAATTATATAATGATATCTGTATCATTAATGGACTACTTTGGGGTCACTTGGATGTATATAGTACGTTTATTAACTATATAATATAAAAATATAAAGATACATGGTAAATGTCAAACTATTTTACTAAGAGTTAAATAAAAAAGATAAAGTTACTACAGTGACCCAAACATATATAAAACCTATTGGTTGAGGGTTTTTTGACCTATACCCACCTTAACCTTTAAATAATCCACTTTGTTGCCATTATAAACCGAATATGAATTTATTATAAAATAATATTTCTAGTTTTTCTTAAGGTGCCCCTCACCCCTCTTATAAAAGGGAACTCCCCCTACTCACTAATTCACACCTTCAAAGCCTTTCAACTCAGCCAAAACCTACCCAAATATCCTATCAACATCCCTAACTACATATTATAGTCCCTCCTTTGTTCATAAATCCAACATAAAGAGCCCTTTTGATCAAATTAAAAAGAAGAACCCGAAGAAGAGGTAATAATTTCACCACCCTCTTTCAAGTCATTTTCTTCTTACACTTCTTATTTTTTATTATTTACATTCTAAAACAATAACTCCAGTATCATATATATACTGTGAAGTTATTATAAATATGGTACATCCATATTCATTACTCTATCCATCATTTAAATGACATGTCACCATACATGCGTACATACGGATTACCGTCTCCACGTCGTGGTGTAATTGTTATTCAATACTTTATTATTTGGATGAGTATAATAATGATGTGTAGTTCATGTAAATAATAAATATAACATGATAATTATTCTGTATATATGATATAACATCAAATTATATATTATTTTAATATCAAAAGAGTGATATTTTCGCTCGTGCGTACGTACGGATTACCGTCTCCACGAACAGGATGAGATTAATTCCCCATCGTATCTATTCAAGACTAAATTTCATTAGATGATTAAAAATAATGTTTAGAGACATCATATCATTCTGGATATGAATATGATACATCCCATCCATAAAAAATATGGCTCACATAACAAATAATATAAAGGAAAATGAATCTGTTAACACCAGAGATGATGATAATACTAAGATATTATTAACAAATCAATGTTAAAAGATCATATTTGATATCATATTAATGTATATAATTATTTTATAATTAAATAAAAATTATTTCATCATTATATATGAGGTTAACCTACCCTTGACCAAGGAAAAAGTACAAGTAAGGGGTTTCTTATCTCACTTTTAATTCCGTGAGATTTCCACTGTTCACCACTTATTTATTGCATGTGGTGTGTGTACTGCCCATGATTGTATTCATTGTGTAATATATTTTAACAAATGGATATTTACATCATCATTGTATTATCCTTATTTCATGGATGTATGTTTCATAAGTTACCAAGTCGACAAGGGAATTTGAAATTTCAATTTCCACTCATTCGGCTTTACGCATACTTCATTGATTATTTTACTCCAAGATTATGTGTGGAATCACTATTAATTTTCTTATGTCATAATTTCCACTCCCCTTTCTATGGATATACTTTTGATACACATAATCACTCCATTGATAAATTCTGAAGTCATCGATATGAACTTGATAAGAGTAATTTTAACTCAATCTCCATTTATTGAATTAAACATCTAATTCATTGGTGTTTTTTTTACAAGAATATATGTGAATTTCCTCTGATTGTTTTACACTGAATATCCAATCATATTGAGTGTATTTATATTTTTCACACATAATTATTTCATTGATTTTTCCTTAACATATGGATATGGTCTTTACAAGAGATTTCATCTCAATTTACAATCCATTGAGACTCCTTTGTTGTTATACACCAAATCACTTTTATATGGTGTATAAAATGTACTTTGACATAGTATATCACGAATCCCTTTATTCACATGATATTACAAAGTTTTTATTACCTCAATTATTTTTATTCAAGTGTCTCTATTTTGGTTAGGAACTCTAACTAAAATATCATTTTAAATGTTTTAAAGATTTATTATTCTAAATCTATCTCATTAATGTCCATGTTTTAAAAATGGTTTTAAGGATTCATTTATGTGGAAAATAAAGTTTTAAAATTAAAATTACTTTTAAAAGTTTCAAAGTGGTATGGGACACTTTGATTCAAAAATCTATTTTTAAATGGCTTCTTGAAAAATAGTGAGACTTTTAAATGATTTCATGAAAAAGGGGGATATTTCTCTCTAATAGTTTTGATGATTATTTTCATGTATGTCTATATCCTTCATTATTATTGATTGAGGTTAATTTTATATAATACAATCTTCCATATTGTATCGAATGAGTTATATTTGAATGTGAATGTTCTATTTTTATACCATTTATGGTTTATGGATAAAGTATCGACATTTCGTGTGCTAATTTTAATATGAATGTTTATGTTGTGTTTAAACCTGTTCATATGAGGAATGAATTGGACTTAGTAAGTGATGGGTGGAGCCCACTATAGCTCCTTAATGCATCGGTAGGTCTCATGAGACATAATAGTGTCTTGGCACAAGTCCTTGACAAAATATTATTTGTAGTCTTGGCACAAGGCCTTGACTATGTGGTTATGATAGTCTGGCATTATGCATTCCATCACTATGAAAGTGGTTATTGATATTGCATGTGATAATTTGACTAGTATAATATCCATGTGAATAAGTAAATGGAATTATTTGATTTTATCTTTTCCCTATTATGCTGAAGTTCAAGTTTAAAAGGATTTTGTTATAGTCTTATACACCGCCTTAAATATTTATGCTTATTTATGAAAGTTTCCACTATAATGTTATCCTTACTGAGCATCTGAGCTCACCCCTTTCTATGTTTTATTTTCCCAGGATACAAAGAAGTATATTATGACTAACCTCCAGGGATAGTCTATGGGATCTCGGTGTTGTCTATGGAGACAATGTTGTTCCAGTTTTCCATTTTATTATGTAATGTAAACCTTATGAATGTGTCTAGTACTTCCAAGGCTACTAAACTAATCAGTCTTTTGAGACTTTATCATTTATGATCATGCCAATGATACGTAATAATGCACCGACTCTAGGCTTCTGGGTCCGGGGTGTTACAATTTTTCATTTATATTTTGGTTCAACAGTTATGGTCCATGAAATTTGATAATGGTTTATTTATCTATATAATGTAAATAATGATATAAATATCATATAAATATAATTATATACATATTTATAACCATTAATATAAATTGATGATGAAAAATGAATTACATCACTATGTGGAGATGACAGTTCACTTGTATGCAAGAGTGGCATTTCCATTTTTTGATAGATGGAATGAAAGGAAGTTAAATATTAATTTGAATTTAAAAAATCATTAATATAAAAAATATATAATTAAATATATAATTATAATCAACCTTGAATTATCGTGGTGAAAAATGATTTGTATCGTTATGTGGAGGTGGTAGTCCACACGTACACATGAGAGATACTTTCATATACCATTAGATATAAAATATGTGGTAAATTTTTATTAAATAATCATAATAAAAAAATTAATATATTTATAATACTAGATTAATCCTATTTTTCTAGATAGAACAAGTTTATAGGATGTAGAAGAAGAAATAAAATTGAAAGATCTTGGTTAAGATCTATACCTCTTCTTTGAGAGACCTCTTTTGGATTACTCTTTAATCCTTGAAAGATTGGTATTAAGAGAAGAAAATAAGATATAGGATGAATGGAATTTTTCTAGGATAGTTTTATAGTATGTATTTTCTGATCTATAAGGCCCACATTTCATGAATAATTTAGGATAAGAGGTTCCCTTTTTTAAGTGAGGGGAGGGATACACATTGAATTTTATAAAATATTTCAATGTTTTTATGTCACTTTCATGGGAAATTAGTAAAAAAATTCTAGGTATTAAAACATAGGATAATATAAGTTTTAAATATCTTCAAAAATAATAATTTTATCGGTGCTTGTGGAAATACTACACTTATCACATGGTTTAACTTCTGATAACCCCGTTTTAACCTTAATCGTGATAACAAAATTTTACTGTTTTTACTATTCAATATGAAAAAAATTAATTTGAACCTATTAAATTATATTAATATTAATGATTAAAAATACATAATATATTTTACCATATTCAATTTCTATAAGTTGTATAATTTAATTTTAATTAAGAACGCAAACCGCAACAAAAACCTATTTGTGAAAAAGGATTGTTTAAGTGTAAAACATAATTTACATACATTACTTGATTTTTATAAACCATAAAATAAATGTGAAAATATTATATTTAAAATATAACCTATAAATTTTATTAAAAACATTAAATAATATAGTTTAAATTAATTTATTAAGATAAAATCACACTGTGCGCATAAAAACAGTTTTTTAGAAAAAAACATTTAAAGCCCAAAAATTAACTTATACCAAAATCAACTATAATGATGATTTCTATGAAATTTATTATATTATTTGTAATTAAATTATAATTAATTAAATTTTATCATAAATTAAAAACATAATGGTATATTTTCTTGAAAATAAATGATAATTGTTACCAAAATCGGTATTTTCACTATTCATTGAAAAATAAATCTTTTTAGAAAAATAATAAAAATTTTCCCTTAGATAATTTTTACATGATGGTTTTAAAAATTCTTTTCATTTCCTCAAATATAATTTCTAAAAATTTATAAATTAATTATAAATTTATAGTTTAAAAATTCAATAAAAATTATTTTTTAAGAAAACATATTTTTGAAGAGTAAAATGAATTTATCGAAAAACAAATAATTATTTATTATTAATTAATAAAAACACTTTAGTTTATTAAAAAATTTATATATATTTTTCATAATGTTTTTATTACTATTATTACTTACCAATTTAATGGCTATGTTATGACAATTTACTATATCTTGATTCATATAGACTCAGGGTTGTGTGTAATGCAAGCTATCTAATTCTTAATGTTTTATTTTAAAGTAAATACACATAAAATCTTGGGATATTATAGAAAAAAGTACCAAAAACATAAAAATTACAAAAGAGCTTAAAATTTTAATTATTTCTGGTTTGTTAAATATTTTTTGGTGGAATGAAGTTAGTTAATAATTTATATTTCATCACATGACATATAAGAGTGCTAAAGGTGAGTGATGAAATATTTTTGAGACTTATGAGAAGTTAAATAAGTCTTTCATTAAATACACTATTTATTTTATAAGATAAATTTATTTATAGAAAAAGGTGAAAATAAATAAATCTAATCCCATGTACCAAACTATATTTTGCACCCAAGAACATGATAAGTATCCTCTTGCATGAATTAATTCTCCTCCCATTGTCTGTATCAATTTTGAGACTGTTAATAAGAAATTAAAACAATAATGGGCGGATTTTTCATCATGAATCAATCATGTGATTTTCACATGATCAAACAAAATTTTTAAATTACTTCAATCTTCTGTAATAATATATAAAAATTAAAAATTGGTAAACCAAGATATTTTTAGATCACATGTATATGATCTATAGGGATCCTCACATGGATCCTTCAAGCTATGATAAACTGGAAACAAGAATACTATATCAGGATTACATGAATGAAGATATAATTTCATTTTTTATTTGTATTTAAAATATATTATTTATGAAATATAGATCAATTTGAGTACTAATCCGTTATATAATGTGTCACGACATAGATCTGACTCTAAATTTTGAAAAATACCACTCTAGAATGATTTATCAACACATGGGTTCCTATAAATAGTATCAATGTAGTTTAATATAATTTAGGTTGATAATTATGAATAACTTATCTAGAATTTAAATAGAGGGGTCCGATATAGGCCCACTGATTAAAAAATTTCATCATTTAGGGTCAGGATAACTAAGTTATAGTTATCTAAAGAGGGATTTCAAATCAAGAGGAGGTAGGGGGGAGGGTGAGGGGCACATGGGGTGAGGGGGCTTATTTGATTCAAAATGTTGCTATCAATAAAGAGATTCCATGTGACAATCCCTAATAATAAATTTTAAATCAAAATAGTAATAAATTGTGTAATGATAATAAGAATGAAATATAAACTATTATTAATAAATAAAAATAACGAATATCATAATATAAAGACCATTAGTTTATAGTAGTAAAAAAATTGATAATAACAACTCATAAAATTTAACATTGAATAAAAGCTAATATAAAAAATGTAAAACAAAGTGTTAGGTAATAAAGTAATCATCATAATATAAATGATGAATATTGATAATGAGCTATTCAGTAAGGGGATCTCTGCTAATCTTAAACAAAATAATAATAATAATTGAGGTAGGTGGCCACACTACTTATCGCCCTTCACCCACCTCAGTGACCACCCATGCATTGCAATCTGATATGATTGGCCCACTAGGCCTGAACATTTTTTATAATTTACTTTTGAGGAAATTTTTAGGTCCCAAAAAGATCATTTTTTTTAAAAAAAATTAAATATTTATTTTTAAATATGAGGAATTTATTAAAATTATTTTGAAGCCTATGGGATATATCCTTGATGAATTAAAATTATTTTCATGATATTTTAATTATTTAAAAATTCTCTCAAGTATATTATTTTATATATTTAATATTTATTATACAATTCTAATGTATGTTGATTAATCATGAGTTGTGACTAACGCTTATATTTTTGATTCATTTTTTATTTAATTTTAATCATTATAATAAGGATTTTGTTAATAATTGTTAATTAAATATTAGTTTTTAATGATATTCACACCATTCATCTCTCATTATAATGTATAAGGGACCATGTTCCACATTTAAATTATTAAATACAATTCTCATTACCTAAGATCCCCTCACTTATGTGTGATTATAAAATTGAAAATAAAGTGGTCCTCATAGGAAGGAGGTTCAAGGATAGAGCCAACATAAATCCAAAGTGGTATAAATACATGGGAGAATGAGGTCAATTCTACTTGAGAGATAAAATTGGAATATTATTTTGGATTCTTGATAATTATTTAATGTGGAAAAAATATATATTTATTTTATAATTGAGTGAAATTTTTTATTTTTGGTGCTTTATTGATAATTTTTTTAACATTAATTACTAAATATTGTTGTGAAAAATACATTATTGAGTGTTTTTGGTGAATTTTAAATGAATTTTTTTTATGAAATTATATTTTAGTGATTTTAATACATTGATTTATTTGTGGCTTTGGTTTAACTAAAATTAATATTGGGAATCTAGTTTTCACTTGGCATGTTTTTTAGAAAACAAATTATTTGAAAATTTGATATTAAATTTGTTTCAGAATGTTTTCTTCAATAATACTTAAATTGTTCCATTTGAAAACATGCTAATATTATATGACTTGTAGTCTCTGATTTATATTCTTATATATTTTAGGGTGTTAGAGATCAAATAAGGATCGAATTAGTTGTGTGAGAAAAAATGATTCTAACATATGACTAAATCAGAAGTGGAAAATTATAATGCATAATAATAATTGATTCTTATTTAATATTAAGACATTTTTGGGAAGGTTTTTTAAGAACAAGTTTTCAGTACAAGGGAATGCGTAAAATTAATTTCCAGGAGAATCCACCATATAAGAATAAATTCAGTCATGGGGAATTGTATCAGAATAATTGAGATCTTTGGCTAGTCTATAAGAATAAATACACCTTTCACATAAGAGTAAATTTTTAAACTAGAGTTAAATAATAAAAAAATTATATTATGTTATAATAAATGGAAAATTTTACCGATTAATGGAAGATTAAACATGGGCACAACTCTTCTTTGCACCACATCACATAATATTAACTCAAGATTTTAAAACTACTCATTTAAGAATAAATTTATGAGTGTATACGAGTAACTAGGAATTAAAAAAGATGCATTCAATTTGTTATTTACCATCAAGTATAGAATCTGAGTTGAATAATATCTATTGAGAAATTCCAAGAAAACCTGATGAAGCTGGTTAATTTGAAAAGTAAATTTCAAATGTGAAAATATCAAATGAACTAGTTCAGATGTTGATTATTAAAGAACTAATGAAGGATTGAATACATTGATTAGAATTGATAATTTAGGTTGACACAAAAGCTAAAGGAAATCTGAAGTCATGGAATTTGAGTGGAAGATAGATTTGTGTTCACTACTATTTCTTATTTTCTGTTCTAGGATTTATTTTTTCTAAATAATAATTTCCACTAATTTTTTTAGAACTTGGAATTTTTTAAATTCATACTAAAGTATTTATATTTTATATTTTGAATACTACAAATGGATAAAAAGATTTTTTATTTTTCAAATTATTATTTTTAATTAATTATATTTTATTAATTTTACTTTTTATTTATTTTTTTTATTATTTAATTATTTTAATTTTTCAAAATATTTTTTCTCAGTTTTATATTATTTTTAAGTGTTTTATTTTACCTTTACATGAGTTTTAAAATTCGTTCTTTCCCCTTATATTTCTTTTGAAAGTTATTTTTTTACATCTATACAACTCATTATTATCCTTACAAATGTTCTACCTTACCCATACATATGTTCCCTTTACCTTTATACATTGATTTTAAAGTTTTAATTAAACTTAATAATGTATTAAATAATTCTACATGCCCATTAAATAATTACCTTTTACCCTTATTTAATATATGTATTTCTCTATATACGCTTATGCAATTACCAGTTACCCTTACACATGTTTTTCTTACCCTTATGCAAGTTCTTAGATACCATTACATAGCAGATAAACTCTGTTATTTACCCTTATAAAAGTAGGTTTAACCTTATAAAACCTAAAAAAAATTCCTATAACCTTTCTATAGGTGATAGAAATTTTCTCTTATCTTTACACAATATAAGATTTTACACTTATGTGAATTTGGTTTCACTAGATAGTTCTGTTTTGTTATTCTTGTTATATATTTATGTGCCTCATGTTTATATTACATTTTTAAGTTGTTTTAATCATTTTAAAAATATATATTAAATATATATAACTTATGATAAGTGTTTGTACACTTTTTTAAACATATTTACACAGATATTAAAGGTTGCTATTCTTATTTCTCTTAAACATTCATCATGGAACTCAAAAATTTGATTTTTTTCTGAGTTGTTTTGTTTTTTTTTTATGGTTTATGAATTCATATTAGATTATATATAATTTGTTTAAAATTATTTTATATCCTTTAATGTAGTTTTATTAATTTTGTAGTTTCTTTGTATCAAGATGCATATATTTTTTAAGTTTTTAAATTTTAAATTTTTAATAAATGTTCTTGTGTGATTTTAATTGGAATTATCTTTGACCTATTATATTTGAAGTGGTTTACTATTTTAATTATTATTTCGAATTAGTTTTAATTATTCTTCTTGGTTTTAAATTTTGTATGAGATCTTGGTGATAATTTTTCGATGATAATATCATTTTCTATCTCTCTCCAATAATTCTGTAACTATATTTTTGAATTTGAATTATCTAGCCTATTGGATCAACTATTTTAGGTTTATTTATTATTTAAGTATTTAAAGAAATGATAAAAAGGTGTGCCCATGATACAAAAATTCTAAAACTGTTCTTCTTCGATGAGTGCTTACTTATTTTAAAGTGATACTATGAATTTATTTTAAGACATGATATTTTTATGCAATTTTGCGATCCTATGAAAATATTTATCTCATCTAATTGATGTACTCTCAACTACTAAACCTAAACTACTTCAACTTCTACTTCCTAGATGAGACCAGCCGATTCAACACTCAAGAATTAGTACCAGTTTCACTAGTTTACCATCTATCCATTTCATCATTTTTTTCTTCTGTCTTTAACATTTATTTATATATATAAAATGTTCACTCGCTTTATATTATTGATTTTACATAAAAAATAATTTTCTTTATTTAGGTTGTCACTCTCAGATTCTAAATTTAGGACTATTTAGGTCGTGACTCTATTGGCACTCATAATTGTGCATCAAACACTTTTCTATGGGAGAAAGCATGTCAGGCATATCATGTGATGGATAAGTGAGATTTGGGGTCATATTCAACCTACCATGGAACCAATCACGTATCAATGTCGTTCCTCTGCCTAAAGAAATATTAAATCACTGCCCACCTAGTTATGTGAAGAATTGTGGTCAATGAATTAGCATCTAGCTATGATGAATTCCTAAAAAATTTATTTGATGAGCCACAAACGTCGATCATGAATAAAATTCAAGATTTGATGCACCATGACAATACAATAGAAGTCTATACCGTACACATGAAATATTCACGTGTGAATCAGAATCTATATGTCATGCTTGATATGATCATTTTAAGAGGATAAATATTCCATGTACGTGTGTCGTCGGATTGGGATATGTGACATTTATATGACAGCTTGCAACACTAGCCATGAACCCTTTTGCATACGACCTTGACATGAAAACACCCATTATTTTTCTATGGAATCATATATCCATGAATACACGACACATCAAAGGATATAATATAAATTGACCCTGACAATGTTTTCACGTCATCGTGAGATACAACAATGATCATGCGATGCACCACAGACAAGAAGAAGGGTAGTATGTGGCAATGCTCACACATTTTCATGAGGTTCATTATCAATCATGTGATGTATCACAAAAAAGGAGAGTGATTGTCTTCAGAAACACTTTCACAACTATTAAATCATCCAAAAATCAATAATAAATAGTGAGAAAATATCTAAAAGTCAAGAGCCTCTTATATTCGTCAAACTCACATGATGCATCATCGGTGGGGAGAATGATATTCCTTAAAAAAATTCAAAAAACCTCATGAGATCCCCAAACTTTATAAAATAAACAAAGGAACTTAAAGTTAGGATGTAAGGAGCTTCTCATGGTCATAAAAATCACATGACATACCCCTGATGATCCATAAGACACCACAAGAACCAAATGACATATCCACCTCATCTCTCTAAAGCTCAGTGGCATGTCATCCTCATCTCATGAAGAGCCTCAGACATGTCTAGGTGTCCTCATAAGGGCAAATAGATGGAATTTTCCATGAAATTATCATACATCTCCACAAAACCTCTTATTGGTCACATGACTCATCACCAATATGGAGGGTGGTTGTCTTCGAAAAAACTCATACAATATCATGAGATCCCTAACCTTTGTGAAATAAAAAAATGAAATTAAAATGAGAATTATTGGAGCCTCTTGAAATCACAAAACTATTGAGACACACTTAGGTTATCTGCAAAACGGTCTCGAAAGACCCCTTGACAAGTTAACCTGATTTTGTGAAGGCCACCTAACTGATCATACTTGTCTCATGTAAAGACCATGAATAGTCTCCTCAAATCATAAGAATTCCTTAAAATGATCATCCTGGTCTCTCAAAGGCCCTCAAACATGTTTTATTGAAAATATGAATGTTTTTTTGCATGTTTATATGATTCAACAAGACCCCAATAGTTGGAAGTAATCCAATAAATGGGGAATTGATGAAATGGTCTTGTAGTTGCTAAAAATCATGTGATGCAATCATATTAACCTACAATAGAACTTTGTGAAGATGCATGATGATGAAGCCCTCCAATGAATCTAGCATGGAATCACATGATATGCACTGTGAAAAGCGGAAAACAACCAGGGTGGTGAGGCCTATGAATCCACCACCCCAGCACCAAAGAGGAAGTGGGAGTTTTTGCATCTATAAGCAGACAACCCAAGAAACCAAGAAGATTTCTCAGAGAGGGTGCTCTCATGACCAGAAATCCTTACCATCATGTAAGATTTGAGGAACATTTAGAGCAATCATAGAACATCAATAAATCACTTCATGTGATCATTCATAGGTCATTTGAAGGAATTCTTGAAAAACATGTGAAGACCATACCATATGTATACTAAATCACACGATACCTAAAATAAGATATTAATGAATAAATCTAAGGAATTTTCAATATAATGATGTAATAAAGAATGAAATATGGGAGACTTATGCAATGAACTTATGCGCTGATCCTTATGTGTTTCACATGAACCACTTAGGACATGCGATAACACCAATACATGTTTCCCAAATCTCATGAAACTTGTTTGGTATAGTATTTGGATCATGTGAAGTACCCTAGACATGTCAAATCAAGTCACATAGGTCCCCCATTTTATGGCTTCCAAAGTCTTAGGAAACCTTCTGAGATAGCCATACAAGCCTCACAATGTCCTCTAGACATGTTAACCAGATCATATGGTGGCCTCGGTACATGAAAACTGAGGCTTGCGGTAGCACTGAAGTATATCAACTGGATCTTAGGATGCCCCTTGGATATGTCAATTGGCTCTCACAATGGAACCTGGACAAGTTATCTCAGACATGCGACACCCTCCAAGATAGGTCACATTGACTCTCACAACTCCATCCAAGTGTGTCAGCCAGCTTTCACGATGACACCAGGTAAAGTACATTGGATAATGTGACACTCTCTAGAAAATCCATCCAAGATCATGAAATAACTGCCTAGAAAAAATGACTGAGTCTTGCAATGTCCTCCAAACAAGCCAAATGAGATCATGCACTGGATTCTAGGACATGTTAGCTAGCCGGGTCTCGCGATGATCTCTGGAAAAGTCATCCTTGATCATGAGACAACCTTTAGACATGCCATCTAGGATATGAAAAGTCCCTAGGAGAAGTCAACTGGATCATGTGATTGTATATTGACATGTTAGGTAGACATCCTTAGACATGTCAACCAATCAATCATGTCACATCAAGTAGAAAATCACCACATGTGAGGAAGGAAAGCAAGATAGGTAAAATGGGCATCCAGAGACTTGATAACCGTGTATATCCTCAATGTGTAATCCCCAATCAAAATAACTATGATGAATATGACTCATTACATAAATAGGATATGAAGGAATCCTTCCTAAGTCCCAAACTCTATATTGAGTATCCAAATGGAAGTCACAATACCTAAGTCCAATATCCAAAAGCAATGACACTGATTATTTTCCATCCCTTGTTTCTCACACCGAGCATAGCTCATGTGGGATTTGGGAGACACAATGATCATATCATTCATATGACCTTTATTTATCAGGATAATGGTGATGTCAGTTTATAAGATCTAACCAACAACATAATATGATATGTACTGCATATAATGGAGATGCTAGTGTGTAAGCCCAGACTAATTGAACCATGAGGACTCTGATGCCTTTTATAACTAGGATACATAGGAAACCTTCTTAAGGTCCGATCCTGAACTCAAATGGAAATCCTATTTAGTATATGTCCCACCATGTCCCCAAAATTTCAACCACTGATACCCAATCATTCTGGCAGACAGATCATTCTACCTCATCCATCAGCAGACCAGGAAACCAACTTAACTATGATGTATCTGATTATTACCACAACCATGATATGTAGAATTCCTCCCTGGGGCCTGAGCTCTATATTAAACATCCCAAGGATTCTCCCAATACATGAGCCCCAAATTTGTAGGCAATGAGTCAGATCACTTTCAATTCAATGTTTCTCACACTAAGAATATATCACATGGACTTTGGGAGTCATAATGAACACATCATTAGCATCATGAATCTCCACCAGCTATGAAATATTAATTTATAATCCTCGATGAGTGGAATAATATAAAAATCCCCCATATAAGGGAATCTGCCTTAGGGATAGTCCTAAGGGCGTAAATGAACTATGTGGGTTTTGATTCCTGTTATAAACAGGATGTGTAGAATGACTCCTAATGGATCAGCCCCCAACTTGGAATATTAAACTGTCTCCCTTTATGGCAGAAAATTCCAAAGTTCCCAGTTATAATACTTCATTATATAAGAATATTTTCATTACTATGAAATAGATGAAGAACAAAAAATATGTACATATGGATTCACCAATAAGATCCTCTTTTTTTCTCACAAAATAGGCCTAACCTATAATCATTTTATTAGGGTAATCGGTCCTGCATCAGAATTAGAGAGAGATTATCAAACATATATTAAATCAATAACAGAGTACCAGAGTAGAAAAATAATTCCCCCAAAAAGGGTGTGATGAGATCGACCTCCCATACTCTCAACTAATGTGATTCCCTAAGCTTAATTTGGTCTGAACCCCTAATTGAGCATTTATATTTGGAATGTAGGTCTATACTCAGTTATAGATGAGGGAACCATTAGAAATTTTAGGGAATACTAAACAAATGGTAAAATCGATGCGAGAGATTGAGCAAGGAATTGAACCCACCATAATCAAACCATTGGTCCAATCCTATCTACGTGATTTCCCTTGGTAAACCTAATGTGATTCTCTAAAATAAAAAAATGGTTAGGTAATTATCCATTAAGACATTTTTTTAACACTATATGAAAACAAAAATGGTGGACTCTATGTGAATATCTCAAATAAAAATTTGATTGGGTTATTATTTTTTAGACCGTTTTGCTTTCACACTATATAAAGAAATGGTGAACCCAGCATGAATATCTAAAATACCAAAATTATTGAGTTATTATCCATTGGGCCATTTCATTTTCACACTATATGAAAACAAAAATGGTGAACTTGATGTGAATATCTCAAATAATAGAATGATTAGTTAATAATGCATCAGGAAACTTTTTTTAGAATATACTACACAAATAAAGATGACAATATTGAAATACATAATATAGCTATTCTTATATAACTAGGGTTCTCATGAAATAAGGCCATCCTTGATTCGACAATTCCATGCAAGCAGAATAACCGAATCAAGAATTAAAAATATTATGTTAACCATGCATATCTGAATGAGAACATCATGCCTATGATATTGAACTAATCAATAACCTTGTTCCTTGTTGTATGCATGATTAATGATATTTATCTCATCAATAGTATCTCAATTAGAGATAATGTATTCATCTATTGAGAATTTCTGCAAATCACCTATGGATGTAACCCCCACGGGTTGTAAAATGATCTCACCTGCCTGACAACCTCAACGTCAGATGGTGAATATAATGGTTTAGGAATACTACGGATGAGGTATAATACCAACTCGTAAAACTGCCTGTGAGGGTATAAAAGTATGTAAACTGATGATTCTGCATCATCCAGGGAAAGATTCATCTAATCCGGTGGATCTCATCGCCATAGACAACCACATCAAGAGCTTATCATTGGATCATGATAATCACCACCTTCAGTATCTGATAAAGGTGGATCAGGGATTCAAATAAGGATCTCATATGGTTCAAGGGCCACTAAGGAGGGATCATATAAATAACTACTGCTAGAACCATCCCACTGGTACCCATCAAATCCTGCTAAGGGTACCACCTGACACAATTCAACTTCTGACACCCATGCACGAGCAGTAAGGAAGAAACATCAGGAAAGGAAGGCACTGGATAACCATGAGTGAGATCATATCACCACTCCTACTAACAATTTCTTCCTATATATTTCAGTAGTAACCAGCGAGCATGCTCATATCCCTTATCACTCAGAGCAAGCCTGTGGTCATATTCCAGCAGTAGCCATGGGGGAGGTGCATATCCCTACCCCTGCGAATGAATTCCATTAGCATATTTTGATGACACAAGGAGGATAGAAGTGTGATCATATCCCTACTTAAATCAATGATATATGAAAATGTATATTGGGGATGTAAAATATGAAATCTTATATTCTTTCACACACTTTGAAAAAATACCATTAAATCTTAGAAACAATTGAAGATCTCCACCAGCATATTCTGGAACTAGTATAGATACAAGGACAAGCAAAAATCCCTATCCCTACATCTAGGGTAGCTCAATACTCTGATCATTATGAACTAGTGGTTACTCTGGAGAAATAAAATTGTCCTTCTCCTATCCATGAAGATTATCAACATATTATGATAAAGGATGATGAATCCGATTGAGCTCATATTTCCATTCCAATTGGGGCTCACTAGGTGAGAGCTGAACATGCCTCAGGATAGGGGAACGTGATTGTCGAAAAAGTCTAGTGGTATATTCCAAATTCCTAGGATCAGGCTCATATCCCCATTCTAGATGGGGCTCACCAAGTGAATATTCCTAGCCAGGGATGCCCATGATTGGGATCATATCCCCATCCTAGCTAGGGATGCCCATCTTAGAATTACACATGACTTTGTAAAGTCTCATATTCCTGTTAGTGAATATTCCTAGCATATTTCAACAGATCATAGCATCCAAGCATATATTCCTACTTCCACCGATGAACGAATGCACTAGCATCCTTCCTAGGCAATACAGGTTGAAGCCCATATACCTTCTCCCATTACGGAGGTTTGTCAACATATTTCATAAGGGAATTAATATTCAGACTATGATCATTTTCCTACTCCAATTGAGTCTCACCAAGTGAGGGAGACACATTCCTTGAGATAGGATCATATTCATGCCAATATAGACCATCGACATATTCCAAAGTCTCAAGATCAGGCTCATACTCCCATTATAACTGAGGATCACCAAGTGAGAATATAACATGTATTAATACATGAGCATATTTTTTTTAATAACAAGGAATCTCATTAGAATATTCTTGTTGCTTCTCAAAAACAGTCTCATACCCACACAGTACCAGATAGTTATAAAAAATTTCCAACAACCATCATACAACATGCTCATATCCCTTTAGAATTACAAAAGGCAGGTCATCATATTCTGGACACAATGCTAAACAAGACCCATATTCCTAAAATTCACCATGAAAGTGTCCTTGAGGATATTATAGACACATTCTCAACACCCCAAGGGTCTGTTAACTCTTCAACCGAAGTAGAATATGATCATTGCCATGATATTCCTCCTCATGGTAGTGTAGAGATGGATCATAGGGACTCTACTCATGAAATACACCATAATAAACCTCCCCATAATGATATCTCCTATAGATAAAGAAATACCCCCTTGAAAAGACTCTTATGTATAGAGGGGCATTCAAAACTCATATGAATTTGTATGGAAAGGTTCTCGAAACATTGGGGTCAACTACATATTGTTCCCCATAAACTTAAAAAAACACTCCACTCTAGTCAACAAATGACTCCATTAACCGTCTTTGATGGTCTGACTGGATGGAGGCATGTAACTTTGATGAATAGGGGGATGAAATTTAAATATAGAGAGATTTTTCTAGTAACAACCTCCCTATCATGTTCTGGGACCTCTCTACTTCTAACTTTGAGTTATGAGATGAGATATAAATGGAGTGAATGACTTATCTACACCAAAATATGTGGGATACTTATTAGTGACTGAAGGCTAGACATATCCCCTATTCAGTATGTAAGTATCACCTTCATCTCATCAATACACTATATTTATAGCTAGATATGGACTCTTTTTTTACATCCTAGAACCCAAGAGTATAAGAGAATTAAAAGTTCCAATGTCATGTTTGTCATCGCATCATAAAAACCCACCTTTGATTAATTTCTCAAGCATCACAAGATATGCGTATCTGAGGATGGAAAAAATATGGAGCATTACACATCACTATGTCCCCAGAATAGTATAACCCTTCAGATATGACCATTGGTAATGTCAGAGCCTATGGATAAATCAAATTAATGGGTTACACACAAGCCATTTGGTTACTACAAGAGAATTCCTCTACTTCAATGATGCCTAGACATCACGAATGGAAGGAGAGGATAGACAATGAGTCTTTGAACTGGGCCCCTCAAAGCAAAAAGAATTCATTTTAGATGTGGAAGATAAAGTTGATATGAACTAGAAAACATACCAAGAATAATTATTCCCATATTGGGATACCATTTCACCTAGATCTTATATGAGAACAACTGTGTTGCATCAAATTGGATGCAGTAGAAGCTGTTGTAGTAGTCGTCTTGGAGAAAACTCCACCCGCTGGGTTGGGGGAATATCTACCACTAACTATACCATCAAATTGTAAATTCCCAAGAGGATTTAGGACATATCCTCAATAGTTACAAACAAACCCCATACCATTGGTTGGATAAATTTATATCTCAATCAGCATCACCATCTTCATCATCCCTTGAGAGGGTCCTAGGGAAATTGATGGTGATTCAAAATCAACCCCATCCCACTGGGATGGGGGCATTTATATCTCAATGTCTATCCCAAGATTCATTAAATCCCTATATAGAATCATTGGATCCTAAAAAATAGGATAAATCAACGCCAATTGCAACCCTGAATAACCCCCAGACAATAGTTTCAAGGGAAGTTTAATAATCATCATCACTACAAAGAGAATCAGTCTTCTCCCAGTTGGGTGGTAAACATCAATGGTCGACATCCCTACCATTCCACCCACCACAAGAAAAACCTATGCTATTCAGGTCGAATTTAGAAACCACAAACAATAACTCCCTTAAATTCTATATTCATAGACCAATATAGGAAGAACATATGGTGAAGGTGATCAGACCCCACTGGGGTCGCAAACCAAAATGGACCTATATTTCCAAGGATTTAAAGAATTAACCAAAAGAAGGCAGTATAGAATCATCCTATTGTATCAAGAGTAATGGTAAAACCAACATTTCCCAATATTTCTATGTGAATGTCGTCATTGTAAACACAATAGATATTGTGTATCAATAAGAAAATGTAGAGGGACGCAACATGGAAAACGTACCCCAAGAGGAAGGTGATCTGGATGCACTAATGGAGGCTTTACACACCCAAAACCAACAAAGACTTCGAAACCATGCACCTCAGAATATTGAGTTACCACCTATATGATAGAGAAATTCCAAAGAAAAAGGGAAAGGTAAGGCTATATCCCAATCACCACCTTGAATAAGAAAATTTACTTCTATAGAGGAATAGTTGTCATAATATGAGAATGTAATATGAACTCTCAGAAAACTCAAGGAGAAGATACTCAAATAAAATATTTCCATTACGTATCATCTTTAGGCTAAGGTAAATATTCATTATCCCATATATCTAGAAAAATAAAATCCTATAACAAGAGTGGCATCTAAGCGTCAGACTAGCTCTATATCCAGGTAGCCAGTTTATATAAATGAGGAAGTTGAAAATGATCATGACAACCATCCATTGTGGTGACAACCTCTCCCTCTCGAGGGAGATCATCCAGTCTTATAACGAATCGAGAATCAGGGGGTGACAAAGGAAGGTCCACCTCATTAACCCCCACCCATTCTCTATAGATGAGAGGTGGCTCATAAAATAGTACCCCTGATATTCATAACATCATCGAGTACCTGGTTACTTTAATGAAATCCATAGAAGGGAGATACACACCTGTGAAGCCTAAGAAGAAGCCATATCCCAATTGGGTGGAGGAAACCTTTCCCCCACCCAATTTTGAGAATCCTACATTCTCTACCTTTGATAGTGTATTTGATCATAAAAAACATATCACACACTTTTTATCTTGATGTGGAATGATGATGAGACATCAAGATCAACATGAGGTGTCCAAGATGAGCTATTTTGTACATAGTCTGATAGGGCCAACCTTTATTTGGTAAAAAATCTACTAGTACGTTCCATTTCATGATGGTAAGAAATTTTTCATCAATTATTTTATCAGTTCTACTTCATGATGAGGAAAACGACAATTTTTGACCAAACGAGAGAATGAAAACATGAAAATGAGAGGGTTTTTGACTTCATAGATAGATGTAATGGTTTAACCAACTCACTTAGCATCCCTATATTGTAAGAGAAACTGCTAGAATTATGTGATGAAAATATCCAAGATGGGATGTCGATGCCTATGATACCAATGAGGTATCTAGGTAGGTTTCATGAGTTCACAGAAACAACCCAAAATCTAGAATATTCCATTTAGAGAACCTAATCCAAATCTCAACTCATTCCCTCAGCATAGCGGAAAAGTCTACGAAAAATAGAAGATGCAACTGTCACTCTAAACCCTATAGTAGTTACCATCCAAGCACCTAGGTAGGTCCTGAACTGACCTCCACCTCTTGTTGAGTAAAGAAAACCACAATACAAGAACCTTGGTAGGTATTGAACTGACCTCCACCTCATGTTGAGTGGAGAAAACCAAAAAATCACCCTTGACCGGAAGAATAGAGAAAACATGGTTTCTCTGGATTTGAGTAATAGATGAATAAAGCACACTCCTTCTGAAATGAACAAGTCCTCGGTTATTTCTCAGCAGCCATGGAAAATAACCTTCTAAATCTACTGCAGCCCATGAAGCCCAATGAGGTCAAACTCACTGACCATCCTGACTACTAATGTTTCCATAGAAGGTTTGGTCATAATATTTAGGACAACTTTGTACTCAAAGACTTCCTTTATGGAATGGTCAATTCTAGACAGGTGGTTTTACATAACTCCTCAGAGCAGGTGACCTTTGTAATGTCCCAGTTCCAGAAGCCACCCAGAGACACCCTGTAACTAGTTGGTCATATGGAATCAAGCACATTTCCCCGAATTCTAGAGGTTGCTGACTAGCACCGAGGGCCTTGGGTGTGATAGTAGGGAAACTATGCCCTCATTTGTAGAGTAACATAGTGGAAGTAAAATATATATACAATAGTAGAAGTAGTATAATCATGAAAAAGTGAACATCAGAAGACTAGAAATAATAAACTGGAGCACACACATATATATTTATACGAATGATGCATGATACATATGTCTCGGAAAGCAGCCAAACATAACACAATGTTGGAATACAAACATTACTAAACTAAAGTACAAAATAAAAATAGATAACTGCTTCTCAACATCGCAAGCCTTAGCTCGGTCCCATGCTCTCTAGATCCACATCACTCAAGTACCTGGAGTAGAAGGGCGCATGTACTTATCTGTACTTGCAGCAATATCATTTGTTTGGGACCAAAAGCACGGCCCAAACAGGGTGTGAGAATAAATCCTAGTAGGCAACTACCACAAGATCTTTTCCTAATAGTCAGCGGATATATGGATGGTAATACACAAAAGAGGGCATTAAACAAGGAATTAATCAGCAGTAACCAATCCTACAGTTTCAAAGCATTCAGTTTCATATATCAAGTAAATAGCTAATCATGTAGGAAAACACAAACAGGTAACCCTCTGGGAAGTACTCACAGCCTATCCACTCTGGTCCTAGATAGCAACACAAGAAACCCTCTGGGAAGCACACATAATCTACCCCTCTGGTTCAAATACAAGGATATAATAAAGAC
Source organism: Viscum album (assembly GCA_963277665.1). NCBI lineage: Eukaryota > Viridiplantae > Streptophyta > Magnoliopsida > Santalales > Viscaceae > Viscum > Viscum album. The sequence goes on along the minus strand of OY728139.1, from coordinate 1,069,798,538 downwards.
TCTCTGAGGAAGTACTCACAGTAAATTCCTCTTATATTCTAAAGTGATAAAGACTCTATGAGGAAGCTCAAATGGTCAATTCCCCTTATATTCCAAAGTGATAAATACTCTTTGAGGAATCTCACATGGTTAATTCCCCTTATAGTCAAAAGTGATAAAGAATCTTCGAGGAAGCTCACATGGTAAACTCCCCTTATAGTCTACTACACCAGGTTCTCACGGCCCTGTGTAAGTCAAACGAGCATAGAAATGTAATATGGCCAAAGTAAACCTCAATAAATACTTGGATAAATAGTCTATAATATATCGAGCATTCCAGATAAAATAATCACTCCATTCTACCGTACTCGGCATGGGAAAACCTCAAGGAATCCTAATGGGCTAAACAGAACCAAACAGTTGTAAATAGAACATGCATGGGAAACCTCTTCCAAAGCATAAAAATCAGCCCTATTCACATTCAATTAACCTCTACTCAAGAATACAAGCATGGTAGGCAATTATCAGGGTTAAAACGGTAAACTCGCAATACCCCATTCAAGGTCATTGAACAAAATTTCACATATAACTCAAATACATTCAATGGAAAGGCACAAACCACCTACCTCGGTGTTGGGAGATCTCTATATGTGAACCTCAAGCCTTGAATCTCCCAAGAACACCTTAGATCTACAAAAATGTATAAAACATTCAACAGAGGATAACTTGAGAAGGAGGAGGAATCATGAAACGAATCTCTAGCAGAAGGAAGAGATTACTGAGGAGATCTAAACACAATTGATGGTAGTCGAAAAGGAGATCAGATGATTTCTCAGGGGCTCAGAGAAATATCGTGGCCATACGAGCACTCTCGAATGAACTAGGTCGAGAGGAAGGCCTTTCTGGTGATTAGAAACGACCCCAGTACATTTAATGAAAAAAAATAAAATACACGGAGTGTATATGGGAAGTACATGACGTGTACTTTCTGTTTCCATACTCCACTTTAGGCAGTCTCCTGGTCTCCCCCACACGGTCGTGTGTAATTCCACTACACGAATAGCACACGACTACTCGCGATATCCAAATACACGGCATGTACTCATAAAGTACATAGTGTGTACTTCAAAAATTTCTAGAAATTATTATTTTCCTCAAAAATGACCAGAAAAGGAAAACATACCTGAAAAGAAGATATGGGCTCTTACAAACTTCCCCCATTAAAGAAATTCATTTCCGAATTTCCCTAGCAAGGTGGCGTAGAAGAAGAAACCCCAAATAGCTCTGTCCACTACTATCATACATCTGACTCCCTCTCCCAAGTCTTATCCTACACTCTCCTGTGCTGTCATAGAACTCGCACCAGAGGAACATACCAACCATAAAAGAACCTTTGTACTTCAATCGATAATTCGGATAGGATGCTCCTAAAAGGATGCATCCACTTACAACTCAACCTCCTTGGGTTGGAAGACATGAGATGGGTCTGATAAGTAACCTCGAAGCTAAGAAACGTGGAAGAGGTCATGCATAGCCTAGTACCTCTAAGGTAACTGCAACCGATAGGCAACTGGCCCAACTCTCTCTGACACCTTAAACGGCCCGATGTACCTCGGATAAAGCTTACCCTATCTTCTAATCCTTCTATGCCCCAACCTTGGTGTGACATGCAGGAAAACATGATCCCCGACCTCGAACTCCAAAGGTCATCTCCGCTGATCAGCATAAGATTTCTGTCATGACTGTGCAGTATCCATCCTCTTCTAAATCAACTCTATCTACTCTGTGGTCTCCTGAACAAGACGAGGTCCCAGCATATCTGCCTCTCCTACCTCAAGCCAACATAAGGGTGATCAGAATATCCTACTGTACAAATCCTCACAAGGTTCCATCTGAATAGTTTCTTGAAAACTATTATTGTAAGAAAACTCCACAATAGGTATGTGCTTCTCCCAAGAACCTCCAAAATCCAGAATGCATGCTCATAGCATGTCCTCAATAACCTGAATCGTACACTTGGATTTTTCATATGTCTGGGGATGGTAATTTGTACTCAAAAATACTTGTGTACCCAAAGCCTTCTGAAGCCGCCGCCAGACCCGAGAAGTAAAACATGCATATCTGTCTGAAACAATGGAGTGTGGAACTCCATGTAAACGTACAATATCACAGATGTACCACCCTCCCAGCTCATCAACACTAAAAGTCTCCTTAATCAGAAAGAAGTGAGGAACCTTCATGAGTCTGTCAATGACAACCCATACTGCATCATTCCCTCGAGGAAAACCTCAGTAAACCTATCAAAAAATCCATCACAACATCATTCCACTTCTACTCAGGAATGGGTAACTACTACAAAATCCCCACTGGACATTGATGCTCCACCTTCACCTACTGACAGGTGGAAAATTTTATGACAAAAACAGCAACATCTCTTTTCATACCTAGCCACCAATACTGACGGTGTAGATCATGATACCCCTTGGTGACACCAGGATGAACTACCCAAACTGAGGAATGAAAGTCCCGCATCAGCTCCTCACGTAGGTCTGCTGGAACCCATACGCAACCCTAGAAACACAAGATCTCATCCTTTCCTACTGAATATCCAAGAATAGGTTCCTCTCTTAACACACTTTCCCATAAGACTAGGCCTTCTGAATCTGATATCTGCCTCATTCGCACTCGATCAAGTAGAGTAGAGGTAATAGTTACCGAAGAAAGAAACATCTTCCCCTATCTGTTGTGCACCTCTAAATGCATCATAGAGAAAAGAGCCATAAGCTGCCACTCAATACTGGCCTCCTGAACTGCCTGTATCTGAGTACTCCTGCTCAGCGCATGAGCCATTGCATTGCCTTTCGCAAGCGTACAAGCAAGATCAAAGTCAAAGGACTGAAGGTACTCAACCCACCTTCACTGTCTCAAATTCAGGTCATGCTGAGTGAAGATGTTCTTGAGGCTTTTTTGGTAAGTTAAAACCACAAAATGCTCTCCAAGATGATAATTTCTTCAACATCATAGAGAATTAACAACAGCAGACAACTCAAGATCATGTGTTGGGTTGATCCTCTCATGTGGCCTCAACTGCCGAGACCAGTACGCAACGACCCCTTCCCCCTACATAAGAACATCTCCCAAACTGATACCTGAAGCATAAAAGTACATAGTATAGCCCTTTCCCGGCTCTATAAATACTAGTATCAGTGCTGAAATCAACCTCCCTTTCAACTCGTGAAAGGCTGACTCACAAAAATCTGACCACAAGAACTTTTCACCCTTTTTAGTCAGGCCTATCAGTGGTGCTACTAAGTGTGAAAAGTCCTATATGAAATGTTTGTAGTAACTAGCTAGCCCTAGAAAATTCTTTACCTCAAATAAGTTCTTCAGATTCCCCGAGGAAACTAATGCTCTCACTTTCTCTAGGTCTACTGATACTCATGACTTTGAGATAACATGACCCAAGAAGTGAATCTCGTCCATCCAAAAGTGGAAATTTGAGAGCTTAGCATATAACTGATGCTCTTTCAGTGTACATAGAATTATCTCAAGATGGGTATCATGGTTGTGTCGAGTGTGAGAGTACACCAAGATATCTTCCATGAAGACCACCATGAAAGAATCCAAGAATGGATGGAACACTCAGTTCATCAGTGCCATGAAGACTGTAGGCATGTTCATGAGACTAAACGACATAACCATATACTCATATAGACCATGCCTACTCCGAAAAGATATAAGAGGTATATCATATGGTCTAACGTGGAACTGATGATAACCAGATCTCAAGTCAATCTTCGAGAACACTCGGGCTCCTCTAAGCTCATCAAAGAGATCATAAATCCTCAGCAAGGGATATGAGTTCTTGACTGTCAACTAGTTCAGCTTCCAATAATCTACAAAAAGCCTGAGGGTACCATCTTCCTTCTTCGCAAATAGGATAGGTGAACCCCAAAAAGATGTATTGGGTCAGATGAAACCCTTTGCCTACAACTCCTCCAACTACTTCTTGATCTCCTATAATTCTGGTGTTCTATCCTATAAGGAGGAATAGACAATGGTTCCACCCCTGGATCAAGCTCAAAATAAAATTCCACCTATTTATCAGGAAAAAAACCTCAAAAAGTCCTCTAGAAAGACGTCCCTGAAACGATCCACCACTAGAGGAAAATCTAACTGTGAAGTCCCCTGGTCATCCAGATATAGACTAGCAATATGGGCTGTAACTCCTCCCAACCCATGATGCTTGGGTACCTCTCTGCTCGCTAGGAAATCCCATTTTCCCTTATGAAGAAACGATTCACCATATGGTGATGTAAAACTCACCCTACGGTGATAGAAATCGATGAATTCTTGGAAGGTAACTAACTAGTCCATTCTGAGAATGACGTCAAAGCTCATCATCTCAAGAACATAGAGGTCCAATAAGAAGTGACACCCACCAACCTCTAGAGGGAACTCCTTACACTAATGCACACTAGCCATTCTAGTCCCCAACTGAGTGTCTAGCGTCAACATATCAGTAAGAGAAAAGATATAGAGCCCAAGGCTCTCCACAACAGCAATAGATATAAAGCTATGGGAAGCCCCTGTATCGAAAAGAGCAGAATATAAAACTGATGTAACTAAGATCGTACTTTGAACTGTAGAGGGTCCGAGATTCTAATCCTGATGGGTCTGCTCCATTGCAAAATTTGGGCCTACACCATGACCCTGTGACGCTTCCTGTCCACCCTGATCTGATCCACCCTATTGTTGCTGAAAGATTGGTGACTGACTACCACGGCCAAGACCTCCACCTTGGCCTAAACAGCCGAAAGAACTCCAGTTCCCAGACTGGTGAGAAACTAGTGTTTCTGCTCCTACATGAGGAGTCATCAATGAACCCCTAACACCAGCTGCTGGTGAGAAGATCTAACAGAAGCACTGAAGATGAACCATCTTTCCGCAAGATCAGCACTCCACTAGATCACTCGGCAATGTGGCCTCGTATGCCCGCTCTTTTTGCACTGGTGGAACACCACCTTGCTACCAGAGGATGCATTACACCTACATAGATCTCCACATGCATTTTACTTATGATGATTCATGCTATCAGCTAGTAGAGCACTAACTCTGGATGTCTAACCGCCCTGGATCACAGCTCTAGAATTCCTCAGATTGCACTCTATGATCAGCACCTAGTTGACTATAGAAGATATCGAAGTCAACCTAAAGATGTTCACCTGAGATTGGATATCATGCCTGAAACCATCCTCAAACTTCTGTTTAAGGAACAACTCATCTCCCCCTAAAAAGGGTGAAAGTCACTACAACTCGGTGAAGTGATAAGGGTACTACATAACAGAAATAGTACCCTACTAGAGACTCATGAACTCTCGGGCTCGATTAGCCCTCAAGATCTCTGGATAGAATTAGTCATAAAAGATGTATTGAAACTCATCCCAATCAATATTTTGTTGGAGTACCACCTATGAGATCACATCCAACTACTTCTTGGCAGAGTCTTAAAGAATGTATAAAGAGAGTTTAACCCTACCATTTGGAGGCGTCTCCAGATGCTCGAAGATCGTCGATTTGGATTCTAGCCTTGAATCTGCAGCTTGGGGTCCTCCATCCCCTGAGAAGGTGGGAGGATGCTACTGCTGAAATATTCGCATCAATTCTGCCATCGAAGGGGCAGGAGGCGGCACTTCCTGAAAGGTCTGCATCATCCTCATAAATACCTCCTTAAACTACACATCGACACCTGTGTCAGGTATAAATACTGGTGCCAATACTGGCACAACTGGAGGATCTTCTGGTAGTCCATGATCAGCCATGTCCGGTGTCTGCTCACCACCCTGTAACTGGTGTACAACTGTAGGAAATATCGGTGGCATGACTCTGCAAGGTCAAGAAAACACCTTAGATCAAAATTGACATGTACTGAAACCTAGAAGGGTGATAAGGGAACAAGAGAAGGAAGGAATTTAAGTTTCTAAAACACGACTACACACCATGTATAAAGTATACATGGCGTGTTCCCTTAATCCTTTCACATGGGCGTGTACTCCTACCACAACTGGTTGTGTAACACCCTGTACACAGTGTGTTGTCCTAACACACAGTGTGTACTTGAATCCTCTTCCCCTGCCTGAGTCCTTCTACACGCCTAAGCTACACGATTTTGTTAGAACAAGACTACATTGTGTGCTCATGCCAGACATGGCATGTACTAGAAGAGCTTCACCAACCCGTGTTGTTAGTGACTTTGCCGGACACACGACTCACACTACACAGCGTGTTCTAGATGGACATGATGTGTACTACGAAGATTTTACAGACCCATGTTGTTCGTTACACGGCCGGGTATACTAGATACACTACACGGCGCGTTCCAAATGGACACGGTGTGTACCAAAGGATTTCACAACCCCGTGTCTCTACCCACACAGCCAGGGACATGGTTATAGACTACACGAAGGGTACATACAGTACGCGGAGGGTACATAGAGTACACGACATGTACTTAAGAAAAATAGTTTCTTCCCAAATAGAATAACCCATGGCGTGTATTTAAAACTAAACGATGTGTATTCTAGGTTTTTCCAGACAGTAAGCCTCAAAAACTACTCCAGATCCTAGAAAAATAATGAAATGATCATTTGAGTTCCAAATTTTAATTGGTGACGGCCCATACTCCCCGCAAATCAAATATTAGCATCTCTTACATGTTATATACAAGAAAACAAGGCAATTATCCACCAAATTCCGGTCCATGAGGGCCCATAACACCTCAAGAACCAAAGTTTGGAATTAATTCAAACAAAACCTTACACAATCAATACCCTATTAAACAAAATGTATTTTATCAAGGCATTTATCACAACAAAATGCATATCTATCACAACATCTATCACAACAGCATGCAATCGCTAATGCGCCCTAAATGGCATGGAAAGAATGGATGACTTGTGATTCCTAGAAAGTTATTATATGATGCAAGAGATGGAATAACATCATCGCATCGGGTTTCAATAGAAATAGAACCTCAATATCATCAACAATAACAGCACAAAACATGTGAGTCACCCAATAGTGAAATCAAATCAACTGTAAAAACTGAAAACCCTAAAGTTGCAGTAAACTAGGTAGATTGGATTTTCCCTGTACACGGGTTGGCTACTCAGAGGCCCAGCATATTACCAAGTGCCTATTTCCATCCTATCCCTGACTATAGGCTCCAAACAGTAAGTCAAGAAGAAAATAATTCCTTTGATACCACTTTGTAATGTCCCGGTTCCAAAAGCCACCCAGAGATGCCCTGTACCTGGTTACTCACATGGCCTCAAACACATTTCCCCGAATGCCAGAGGCTACTGACTAGCAGCGAGGGCCTTGGGTGTGATAGTGGGGAAACTATACCCTCATTGGCAGAGTAACACATCGAAAGTAAAATAGATATACAATAGAAGAAGCAGTATAATCATGCAAAAGTGAACAACAGAAGACTAGAAATAATAAACTGGAGCACACACATATATATATATACGAATAATGAATAATACATATGTCTAGTAAATCATCCAAACAAATCACAATGATAGAATAAAAACAATACTAAACTAAAGTATGAAATAAAAACATATAATAGATCCTCAGCATTACAAGCCTCAGCTTAGTCCCATGCTCTCCAGCTCCATAACCCTCAAGTACCTAAAGAAGAAGGGAGCTTGCCCTTATCTATACTTGCAGCAATATCATCTGTTTGGGTCCAAAATCATGGCCCAAACTGGGTTTGAGAATAAATCCCAATAGGCCAACACCACGATATCTATGCCAAAAAGTCAGTGGATATATGGCAGGTAATACACAAAAGAGGGTAGTAAACAAGGAAGTACTCAGTAGTAAACAATCCTATAGTTTCAAATAATTCAGTTTCGTATATCAAGTAAATAGTTAATCAAGTAGGAAAACACAAACAGGTAACTCTCTGGGATGTACTCACAGCCTATCCCCTCTATTCCTACCTAGAAACACAAGAAACCCTCTGGGAATCACACATAGTCTACCCCTATGGTTCAATTATAAGGATATAATAAAGACTCTCTGAGGAAGCACTCGTAGTCAATTCCTCTTATAGTCTAAAGTGATAACGTCTCTCTGAGGAAACTCACATAGTCAATTCCACTTAGAGTCAAAAGTGATAAAGACTCTCTGAGGAAGCTCAAACGGTCAATTCCCTTTATATTAACAAGTGATAAAGACTCTCTGAGGAAGCTCACATGGTCAATTCCCCTTATAGTCCACTACACCAGGTTCTCAGGGCCCTGTGTAAGTCAAACGAGCATAGCAATGCAATGTAGCCAAAGTAAACCTCAAGAACTACTTGGCTAAATAGTCTACAATATATCAAGCATGTCAGATAAAATAATCACTCCATCCTATACTACTAGGCATGGGAAAACATTAAGGAATCCTAACAGGCTAAACAGGACCAAACTGTCATAAAAAAAACATGCATAGGAAACTACTTCTAAACATAGAAATTAAACCTATTAAAATTCAATTAACCTCTAATCAAGAAAAAAAACATGGAAGAAAATTATCATGGTTAAAATGGTAAACTCACAATACACTGTTCAGGGGTATTGGAAAAAAATGCACATATATCTTAAAGACGTTCAACAGAAAGGCACAAACCACCTACCTCGGTGTTGTGAGATCTCTATATGTGAACCTCAATCCTTGAATCGCCCAAGAACACCATATATCGACAAAAGCATCTAAAAAGTTTAATAGAGGATAACATGAGAAAGAGGAGGAATCATGAAACGAAGCTCTAGAAAAAGGAAGAGCTTACCAAGGTGATCCCAATGCAATTGGTGGTGGTCGAATCATAGATCAGATGCTCTCTCTAGGGGCTCATAGAAATATCGTGGTTGTATGGGCGCTCTAGTATGAACTAGGTCGAGAAGAAGGCCTTTCTGGCGATTAGACGTGACCTTGGTACATTTCATGAATAAAAATAAAATACACGGAGTGTACTTTGTAAGTACACGATGTGTAATTTCTATTTCTGTACTCCGCTTTAGGCGGTCTCCAGGTCACCCCCACAAGGTCGTGTGCAAGGCTGCTACATGGCCAGTACACGGCTACTCGTGGTAACTAAGTACACAGTGTGTACTCATAAAGTACACGACATGTACTTCAAAAATTTCCAGAAATTCCACTTTTCCTAAAAAATGACTAGAAAAGGATAACATACCTAAAAAGAAGATCTGGGTTCTTACAACATTCATAACCATTCCCCTGTCAGAAGAAGAGGGTGATTGGTAGAAATTTATGGCAAAGCATGAGCAGAAGTTCAACGACTGGATAGATCAAAAAATAGTTGACCGAGCTCATGACACCTTGAGAGCATAGCTGCGCAAACCTAAAATAACTCTACCACCTAGGGAGGTAACATCAAATTTACCCCCTAAGGGTTGACACAACCATCTAAAGCAAGAAAAGATAAGGGGAGGGGTCATATTCTACTCAAATGAAAGAACTGACTCTTGTGGACTTCTTCCCTACAACATCTGAAGCATGGGAACTTCTCCACCAAATGGAACCCTCATCTTACAAAGAGCTCCTATTTGGTTCTTTCAACATGATACACCTGGTAGACCCCATATCCAATGATGAATATGTCTCAAAATATGCGTTTCCTACACATAATCGGCGAACATGAGGCCACATTCATAGGAACCAAGGATACAGGGGAAAAACAGGCATAGTCAGACCTAATATTTTAGTCACACCTCCACATAGGACATACATGTAGTAGAGACCCATGGGAAAATTCTCTAACAGGCCTAAAAGAGGCATGGAGGTGTCCAAGAACCCTTCAACAGTTGTCTTAACCCAATTATCTTGCATGACCACCTATTAGGGGTTTGATTATCCGATTATCCTAAGAAATGGAGAAGGTTGAAATGACTTATGCCACTAGAATTAGATACTCTCACAACCTCTCCACAATAACTAGGATTGACCACCTTAAATGCCTCAGCTCCTAAGACACATGTTAAGGAATAACCATATCTCAGTAAGCACCGACCTCAGTCACAAAAGTACGATATTCTGAAATAGCTTGCGGTTTTCCTAGCCAAGACCTCAATCCTGGATGCACTTCTTCTTTTAAAGTAACTTAGGGAGGTACTCATTGAAGCTCCCTAGATTCCACATGAGTTCAAGATAGAAGTAACTACATCTGAGGTTTATCAAGTGGATACCATGCCACCAAAATTCAATGTCGCCATCTTTTTCACTGGCTAGGATTAGGTGGAGGTAATCCTAGGAAACATCATGCCCCTATATGTCTCGGTAAGACTCTATAATGTCAATGTCTTAAGTAATATGATTGATAATGGTGCTTGGAAGGCCCTGGCTCCATAGACACTTAGTAGTACAATCAAAATTCCATTAGTGTCTGAAATACCCCATTGATGGAAAGGTCTGAATACTACATGGTGACGTCACCCCCTTCGAGACTTGAAAATCCATATATGATGAAATAGGTTTCTAAAAAAGGTGATGCATGCAAACAATACTGGATGAAAATATAAAGGTTTCATCCCCCAACGGTTTGTGGGATACCCCCGTAAATCCATGGAGTATGCTCGATGACAATTATATTCTCCCTATAAATCTAGTTGAGGTAAAATAGATAGATCTAGAGGTCCAATCCCATTATATCCCCAATGATAGTGTAAAAGACAATCTTGTATGGCATCTCACTTCAATGAATCAAGGAATATGGGATGATAATGTTTCTTCTCATGATATCTCTAACATAAATAGTTACAAAGAAGCTCTTATATTTACAAATTCGTCTGAAAATGTTTCCACAAACTTAGAGATGGAAGAAGAGGAAGATAACCTCAAGAATTCACCTTGTGCATTCGAGGAAGGTGTCTCCACCACCATTGATGAGCTCATTCAGATAAATCTAGGAATAAATGAATACCTATGACCTATAATTATTAGTGTCTCTATTCCCCTAGAAGATAAAGATAAGTACATTTCATTTCTAAATTATCATCGATATGTGTTTTCTTGGAACTATACAGAAATTCTCATACTAAATCTAGATGTGGCTACAAACCATCTTAACTTACCCGATGAGCATAGAGGCTTCAATTAGGTAGCCAAAAGGATGAACCCCTCTCATGACACCAATTTAGAGGAAATAGTTGAAAAACTGATCAAATCGAACTTTTTATTATAATAAAAATACCCAATATAACTTTCCAACATCGTCTCGGTCAAGAAAAAGAGTTGGAAGATTAGGGTATGCATCAATTTTAGAGAACTTAATCGATATTTCCCAAAGGATGACTTCCCATTGCTGATTATAGAACTCTTGATTAATAAAACTATTGTCTTCCAAGACCATTCCATTTCATATGGGCATTCAAGTTCCAATAAAATATGGATGACCCATGAAGATTAAGAATCCACTACCTTTATAGTGCCCAAGGTGTATTTTTATATCAGTTCATTCCCTTTGGATTGAGTAATGTTGACTCTATATATCAATGCTTCATGAATAATATCTTTAATCCATTCTTGGTAAGAATAACCGAATGTTATTTTGACAACCTAGTTGTCAAATATCAACAACAATGTGATCACATAATGAATTTTTAAATGATATTTGACAATATGTGACAACACGGTTTGAAGATGAATCCAATTTAATGTGCTTTCAAGGTAACATCAGGGAAGTTCCTTGGCTTTATGGTATGCCACTACAACATAGAAATCTACTTATAGAAGAATAGTGTTGTTTTAGAAATGTAACCCCCTGTAAATCTCAAAGAACATAGGGGGATCCTAGGGTAACTAACCTAAATTCAGCGTTTCATAGAAAACTTTTCTGAAAAAACTCTACCTTTTACCAGACTAATGAAGAAGGGAATCAAGTATAAATGGAATAATTACTTCCAAGAAGACTTCGAAAGTCTCAAATAGTATTTACTGCACCCACCGTCTCTGATGCCTCTAGTGAAAGGGAGGACACTCATCTTATATGTGACCACCATGGAACACTCACTGTGAACTCTCCTTGCACAAAAAAATGATCTGGGGAGGGAGAATAGTTCCTACTAACTCAGCCAAACAATGATAGGTAATGAGTCTCGATACTCTGATATCGAGAAGAACTGAATTGCACTCATCTTTGTAGTGAAAATTTTTAGGTATTACCTATGAAAAAATTTATTCCATATAGTCTCTCATATTGATCCTCACATGTACATCCTTGGAAGTCATATGTTGACATGTCTATTTTCCTGATGGGCAGTCATTCTACAGAAATAAGACATTCAGTTCATATAATAGAAATCAGTGAATAGAAAATCCATGAATAATTTCTTTTAAGCACATCCTACCCTATAGAATACACCAGTGGACAATGAGCTTCAATATTAGGAGGTCATCTATGCCCATGAAACTCCTCAAACATAGGAGATGTATTTTTTTGGAACCTCCTAGAATCATATCTGTAAAATGATGAAAAAATAAAGAATCAATTGGGATGGCTTAGGGATTGTATTTGTCTCTCCAAATAAAGAATTTTTTACCTATTCTTTATCAATATCTGAAGGCATCATGAGTATTGAGGCTGAATAGAAAGCCCTCATTGTAGGGTTTGAACTAGCCCTACAACAACAAATATCCTACCTAAATATTGAAGGGGATTCAAAAGTAGTTATAAAGAAGTTGAATGGTAAATATTCCATTAAAAAGGAAAAAGTAAACCATATCACTAGCTACATTATGGGACTAATGGTAGAGTTCCATTTTTATCTCACATTGCATCACATTCACCGATCATAGAATACTCGTGCTGACGCATTGGCTAATGTATCCACAGTCCCGACTGACCCTGATCATAAGGAAGTAATCTTTTGTATAAATACCCAAAGAATGGTCTCATTGATTTCCATATATGATATGGAAGAAATAAATCAGTTCAAAATTAACAGGAGAATTATGAACCAATATCCTCCCCTAGATAGATGGATCCCATTATCAGTTATCTCCAAAACAGATCTCTCATGACAAAACAATCTAGGAGGGAACATATTTGATGCCATGCAATGAACTTTTCCATGAAGGATGGACCAAATAAACAAAAATACCTATAAAATTGGTGTTTTTATTGAATAGTCCTCATATGAATAGTATAAAGATAGATTATTATTGTCATGGAAGAATTCCATGCATGTTGCTGCAACACTCATTAGTTTGGGACTAGGCTCTACCACTAAATCATGATGATGAGTTATTACTGAAAAACTATGATACATGACTATGTGGAATTCACTAAGAAATTTCATGCATTCCAGATCCATGAAAACATCATCCATTATCCCCCAGAATTTCTACATACACCTAAATATCCCTGGACATTTTCTATTTGGGGAAGGGATGTTGTGGGCCCATATTCCCCAACCACAACCAAACAGTTCACATACATCCTTACTGGTACTTACATATCTTACAAATGGTATGAGGTAATACCCTTAAAAAAGATGAGAAAAATAATATCATCAACTTTGTAAATTACCATATCATCTCCAGGTTCAAGGTACCTCACACAATATCTACAGACAAGGGCACCAACTTTTGTTCTTTGAATTTGATGAAATTGTATGAGGAGTACAAAATCGAGTCCAATATCTCATATCACTATTATGTAATCGAAAATGGATATTTAGAGTCCTTCAATAAGACTCTATAAAATATGATCTAGAAGATAGTGAACAAGGATAAGAAGTCCTAGCCAGATAAGTAACTCCATGCTTTAGGAGCCTACTATACCACCACATGTACTTCTACATAAGAAACACCATATTAATTAGTGTACAGGATCAAGGAAATGTTACCCATTGAAGTCCATATGTCTTTTCTTCAAATAGAAATTTGAGAAAAACTCTCAGATGATGAGCAATTGTATAAGCGGTTGGATGAATTTGAGTGACTTAATGAGAACAGGTTAGGTACATTGGAAAACATTTATGTTCATCAGAATCAGATCACATGGGCCTTCAAAAAAAAGGTTCACCTATGTTCATTCCTCCAAGGACAATTTTTTTTGGGTATCAGGACCCCAATGATACCAGGAAAGAAGCCCTCAAAGCTGGAACCAAAATGGGAAGGACCTTATATCACACATAAGGTATATCATAACGGATCCTACTCATTGGACATAATGGATGGGGAATATGTCTCACCCCCACCAATGTGAGATTTCTCAAGAAATACTTTGCATAGTTATTATAACGCACACATTGTCCTGGAAGCAAGATGTCAAAATGCACAACATATGAATTCCAAGAATAAAGACTTTAAATGTTGTGATACCCTACAACCTAGCCACATGATAATAAATTGTATGGAGTCATCCTAGTTGTAAGATGTTAAAACTTTATAGAATCTCTCATCCTTACTGCATTCCATTAAAATTCATGACAAATTTTCTTACCGCATGAAGTAAAAATACATGAATCCACGATATTTATTTTCCTTCATGTCATGTTATCCCTGTCCTTACTTCATGATGTAAAACTACATGGATCTATAATGTTACTTACCTTTCACATTGGGTGACCCACATATTTAATGCATGACATTAAACTACATGGCTGATTCCATTACCACACGACATTAAAATGTATGAGTTTATAGAACTACATAAAACTTGATTCTCATTCGAAATGAGATATGTAGGGATGCCTCGATCCTATATATTGGTCCATCCACCACATTATACGAAATTCTCCTATCATGTCTTTAATTTTCTAGGAATTGTGAGAGGATCTCTTTCTATTCCTTGTTTATCACACTGAGCATAGCTCATGTGATCTTAGGAATTTCAGTAACGGATTCCCTGCATGAACAAGGAATAAAAAATCATGAAAGGTTCATCATGGTCCCGAATGAAAGACCTTAAAAGGTTTACTATGAGTCCTCACAACATGAAGTTAAACTATAAAATTGATTTCCTTTTCATGACATAAATACTTCACATCCCCATGGACCTCACCCGAGAGGACCACTTTCATTGGTGATGATCTCCTACCACACCTCCATCATCAAGAACCCTGTGTGACTTGATTCTGGACATCACATGATACATAGCGACACCCAAATATTCAATCTTGGGTCTAATTGCAACAAATATAAAAAATCCACCTCTCTATGTATATGCAGGACTTTTACAGGAAGTTTATTCCTTATGAACTACGTATGGATTGATTTTTATTACCATAGGATATTTAGTGATGTCGTAATTCCTATCCTTGGGTCTAGCCGCCATAACCCTATCACATCAGGAAGACATCATCTTTACCACATGACATTAAACTACATAGTTCTCTAAGAACTACGTGTGGATTTATTCCTATTATCACATGATACATAGTGATGCATAGATCTCAAATCTTGGTCCCAACTTCAAAAAATCAATAGCAAAAATTCCCACATATATATATGGGAGAGACCTTCTTAGAGTGTTTCCTATTCAAGAACTATGAGTGACTTGATTCCTATCAATATAGGGTATGTAGTGACACCCGAATCCCAAATCTTGGGTCTAACTACAACAATATAAAAATAAAAAAATGCACCCCAACTACATAAGGGGTTGAGTAATAAAATCTTGTTTCTCCTTTATATGATCTAGATCTATGTACAACTTTCTAGTGTACACAGTATTTCAGGCAATTTTTTTACGTTGGTTACTAGTATCCTTACCACATGAAATTCAACTAAAATAAAAAAAACCTGGGAACATGAAATTAAAAATGCATAATGAAAAAATCCTTACTGTATGATTATAAACTGTGAGGAAAATATCATGGCCACATGATATTAAAACTGAACAACAAAAACTTACTTACCACACAAAAATAAATTGCATGATATGAATCCTTACCACATGAAACTAAACTACATGGAGACAAATACATCCCTACTATATGATGATAATATATACATACCATTACCCATTTTTCATCCCTTATCAAAGGATGATAAGAGCCTTACCCTAATCATTCAGAATATAGGGTACTTCCATAATATTTTAAGCACTTGAATCCATAAATCACACTCCATGTATCTAGTGCCTCAAGTTTCTGCAAATATTTCATGGCCTAGATAAAAAGATACCTGAATTCAAGGGACCCTTTGTTTGACTATGCATGCATGCCTATGGATCCTGAATATGTGCCTTTGCCCACCAACGAAATGCATCACTCTGTAGAAAGGTCTTTTTGATCCTTGTGAACCCTGACATCACCATGATGAAGCTCAACATATAACGACTCATACTTTACATACATTGTTATTACTTCAGAATTGAAGCACTCTTATTACAACATATAACAAAACCAGGAAAGGACCGTATAGGTATAGATTCTTTAGAAACTGGGAAACATAAACAACTGGATCATAAAGCATCTAATTTTCCTCCCATTTATTTCATCATATCTAGAGTCCCTTTTGGAATATCCTACTTAATAACCTTCTTCCTGACCTGGGGAAGTAAAACATAAAAAAGGGTGAGCTCAAATGCTCAGTAAGGGTAAACAAAAGAAATATCAATCACATCATATACATAAGAACATAACTTTTGGAAATCTTAACCTGCAAAAGAGATCACAATTTCATAACATGAGATAGATCATAGTAGTGAAATGTAATCCCAATAATCATAACTTAAAAAAAATTAAACTTTGTGTCATACACAAATAATCATAGAGAATCATTTCTTATTAGTCAAGACTCATTTCCAAGACTATCTTAGTGGACAAAGTCCATTTTTGAACTGAGTTCACTCTTCATTTCAGTCCTGTTTCACTAAACCGGTTTAACCTGCCGTTCCAGCCATGTCTATCTCATGAGATATAAAATCATTACCCAATGCATTGGAGGTAGATATAGGTCCCACCCATCTCATAATGATATCATTCTTATGTGTACCAAAAAATCATAAATCATACATCATTGCATAACCCATGTAATAAAAATGGGATTCTTAAACAACATGACATCATAAAAAAATTCATATAATATAAAGGAATTCATAAAAATAATTCCATCACAACATAATCAAATGAATGTAATAATAGGGATAGAAACAGAACCCTATATTATCTTAGATGGAAAATAATTTTAATAAAACACTTGAACTCCATTATTGAGGAAAATATCCTTTCTACTTCAAAAACATTTTCCTTTCTTAACATGTCATGCAATTTTAAACTAAAAGAAGTTGATTAAAAATAAACTTGAAAACTTTTAAATTAATATTCTTGAAAATAATTTTTTAAAAATCCATTCATGCCGTATAAGTTTAAAAAAAACATTCTTCTCGTACTTTTTTCGGAAAAGTCAAAAAGTACCTCATACGAAAAACGACAAAGATTCCTTTCATATCTTTTACTAAAAACTCACCGAAGGGTAAAATTAGATTTAAACAATTGTAGGTGGATGGAAACAATATTACATATTGATGAAACATGTATGTGGATGATAAAATACACCCCAGTAAATACCAAAGTATAAACAATCTCGGATAAAATGAGATTGTGATATTTTCCCTTACCTTATGTCCGATTTGCTTTGTAAGTGTCCGAACCTCCAGTATAATGATTAAAATAATGTTATTGACTTATTCCAGAATCATACTTATTTTTATGATATCATATATGGTCATATTCTTAGATTCTTATTAGTAATATTTCATTACTACTTGTTATTTGGGTGTTTATTACTTTTTGTTCTTATGCGTGTTTTGTCGAATAAATACTTATTTCTCTTTTTAGGTTATAGATACCTCATTTACAGAATGGTATTAGTGTAATATATTTCATATTCATTCATTCAATTTATTTACATAATCATTATGAAATGAATATCATGTAGAACGAGTCGCATCACATCGTGGAGACGGTATTCCGTACGTACGCACGAGCGATGATATCGTTCCCATGATCGTGGAATTTTATTGGAGTGTATGTATACTATTTCAGAATCAATATCACTTTACAATAATCATATATAGTCATTATTTACACCATTATACCCATCCAAGTAAGGTGGTGGTGGAAAATAGATTACACCACGGTGTGGAGACGGTATTCTGTACGTCCGCACGCACGGTGATTTCGTTTTCTGTAGGATAGATAGATGGTGAAATAGGGTTGTTTCAAACTTATAATAACATATAAGTATATTAGTGATACTGATGTTATTACTTCATAATGAAACAACTAAATAATAAGAAGTGGAAGAAGAAATAAAGTTGAAAGAATCGGTAACGGACATTACCTCTTCTTTGAAGAGCCTCTTTGAGACCTCCTCTCAGGGAACTAAAATTGGTCTTTGAAGAAGACCAGGACCTCTAGGATGTTTCTAGGGAAGGGGATAAGAGAATTTGGTAGGGGATAGCCGAGCTTGAAGGCTCAATGTGGGGTGAGGAAAAGAGGGAGGAGGTGCCCTTTTATAAGGGAGGAGAGGGGCACCTTTGGAATAACTAAAAATATTATTTTATTATAAAGTAAAACTAGGTTTTTAATAGCTCCAAATTGATATATTTCGAAGATAAGGTGGGTATGGGTCGAAATCATCTCATCCAATAGAATTTAGACATGTTTAGGTCATTATATTAACCTTATCTTTTAGTTTTAACTCTTAGTTAATTAGATTGACATTTACCATGCCACTTTGTATTTTTATATTATATAGTTAATTAGCTTACCATATACATCCAAGAGACCCCCAAGTGGTCCATTAAAGATACACCTATCATGATATAAGTATCTTGGCCGAACCTTATATTTTTAGGAATATAATAACAATTAATAATATAATATTTGTTTTAAAAACTATTTTATGTCAATTTTGACACTATTTGGTAATTGATTTTTGTGAAAACCATAACAGAATGATTAGTTCGAAAAAAATTAATTAAATCAATACTAACATGTTTTATTAACATATGAAATTATTGGAATTCATAAAAAGTCTCAAATTACATTTATTTGGGTATTTATAACATCAATTATGTCAATATTTCATTAATAAGATAATTACTGCATCATCATTGTGTCCTAAATAAATTAAATTATTTTAAGTATAAAAATTACAAATAAAATACCATTAAGTAATAAATATTTTTATATTTATAATTAATATTTATAGTCCAATTTATATTATGTATGACCCTATATTAAAAATTCGTTAGTTATTAAACTTTGATTTTAACTATTTTAACTCTTCTTTAAATAAATTGATAATAAATGTCTCAATCTAATCCAAGTGGGCCTAAATGGTCATATTTTATTCCTAAGGTTGTTTTTGGTCGAATTAAACTTATCCAATATAATTAGGACATGTGTTAGGGTAATAATAATATCATTTTTACCCTTAATTATCCTATTTACTTTTAACCGTGGTAAAAAAAGTAAAAAATTACTATTCACCAAAAATTATTTTCATCTCATTGAACCACATTTTAGTCCTTGATATTAACCATGTCTCTCGGATTTTTGAAATTCCACTCACAAAAACGGTAAAATTATGTTTTATGAAAAATTCAGTTTTTTTAACTACCACTTAGTTGGTTCACTATTTATCAAAAAATGAAAGTTTTCCAGAAAAATACAAAAAATTAGGCCTAAGCTATATTTTATATTATGAATTAAAAAATGATTTCTATTTTATAAAATTCACAACATATCAGTTACATTAACTAATTTAAAAATTAATTCCCGTCGTCAAAACAAATAACGTGTTTTTAAGAGATAATAAATATCAAAAGATTAACACTTGTTGACGTCTGGTTTAGATTTGAAATTACATACAATGAACAAAATTGTATTAAATTGTAAAAATATATTCTAAATATACTTTAAAACCACTCAAATTAATAAATTATCACTATAAATTATTTTGGTTAAAAATTTTGTTTTTAATTAAAATTTAGTAATTTTCACTATTCATCAGAATATGAAAGTTATCCGAAAAGTACCAAAATTTCACCCTAAGCTAATTTTGATATTCCGAATCCAAAAATGAAGTCCATTTTGAAAAATAAAATTTACAAAATTTTAAAAAGTGGTTATTACTATTCATAACGGCTAGTTTTAATAAAATTTAATAGCATGTCGTTGTTTAGTGAAACACGGTATTGCGTATGACGCAAGCTATCGAGGAAGGCCGCAGTTGCGTGTAAAAGAATCCAAGGTAGTGTTTTGTGTAGTGAAAGATTCCTTTGATGATTTATATAACATATAAACAAAATATTTCTCATAAAATTCTCGGGCGTTACATTCTACCCCCCTTAAAATGAATTTCGCCCTCGAAATTCGTCGCTTTGTAACAAACAAATGAGGATACCTTTCACTAATAATATCCTCAAGCTCCCATGTAGCTTCTTATAATTGGTGGTTCCTCCATAAAACTTTCACCAATCGAGTGGTATTGTTTCATAGTACTTTTTCGCTATGATCCAGAATCTCTATCGGTTGTTCTTTATAAGAAAGATCTTGCTCCAGCGGTACAACTTATGAGCTGAGTACATGTGAAGGATCAGGTATGTACTTTCTCAGGAGAGATACATGGAACACATCGTGAACTTGAGAGAGATTCGGTGGAAGTGCCAATCGGTAAGCTACCTTTCTAACACGATCCAGTATTTCGAAAGGACCGATATATCTAGGGATCAACTTCCCCTTCTTTCCAAATCTCATGACCCTCTTCCAGGGAGATATTCGTAAGAACACTTTATCACCCACTTCAAACTCTAGGTATTTTCTTCGGTTGTCAGCATAACTTTTCTGTCGACTCTGAGCTGCTCTTATGTGTTGTTGAATAGATCAGACCTTTTCGGCCATCTCATCAACAAGATCAGGTCCTAATATCTTTCTTTCCCCAACTTCATCCCAGTAAGTTGGAGTACGGAATTTATTTCCATAGAGAGCTTCATAAGGATCCATCTAAATACTGGAGTGAAAGCTATTATTATAAGAAAATTCCACCAAAGGTAGGTGTTGATCCCAACCACCTTTGAAATCCATAGAGAAAGCTGTCGACATATCTTCTAGAGTTTGAATTGTTCTCTCAGACTGACCATCTTTCTGAGGATGATAAGCAGTGCTGAAACTCAACTCTGTATCCAGAGTATGCTAAAGGCTTCGCCAGAACTTCGAGTTAAATCTCGGATCCCGATAATATATAATAGAAAGTGTTACTTCATGCAATCTTACCACTTCCTTTACATATATCCTGGCAAGCTGATCAAGAGAGAAATCCTCTTTAATAGAAATGAAGTGTGCATACTTTGTAAGACGATCAACTATGACCCAGATAGCATTATTTCCTTTGGATGTTTTAGGAAGTCCCGTGACAAAGTCCATAGTGATGTTTTACCATTTCCATTCGGGTATTAGTAATGGTTGTAGCACCCCCTTAGACTTATGTCTCTCCGATTTAACTTGCTGACAAACCAAGAATCGAGAGACATATTTAGCAACATCTCTTTTCATGACATCCCACCAGAAGTACTCTTTCAGATCCCTATACATCTTCGTGCTTCCAGGATGAATAGATAATGAAGAACTATGAGCCTCATCCAGCAGATCCTTCTTTAATTCGGGGATGGGAGGAACACAAACCCGACTCCTGAACTTTATTATCCCATCACAATCAAGGGTGAATTCAGGAATATTTATCACCTTCTTGTGTAACTCTACATCTTCTTTCTGTGCCTCTTTAATCTTCACATGTATAGATGGTTGAACATTCATTTCAGAAAGATACGATTTTCCCCCTTCCATTATAATTCCAATATCCATCCTTTGTAAATCCATAAATATTGGATCTTTTTTTATCCTCATCATGGATAAACTGGAATGGTCTTGTCGACTTAATGCATCTTACACCTTGTTTTCTTTCCCAGGGTGGTAATGAATTGAGAAGTCATAATCTTTAATCAGCTCTAACCATCTTCTTTGGCGCATATTCATCTCCTTTTGTGTGAAAATATACTTTAAACTCATATGATCAGTATAAATGTCACACCTTTCTCCATAAATATAATGCCTCCAAATCTTTAATGCAAAGATTACCGCAGCTAACTCCAAATCATGAGTTGGGTAATTTTGCTCATGGATTTTCAACTGTCGTGAGGCATAAGCTATCACCATATCATTTTGCATAAGAACACACCCCAATCCCTTCTTGGATGCATCACTGTAGATCATAAACCTTTCTCCACTACAAGGAAGTGTGAGCAAAAGTGCACTGGATAACCTTCTTTTTAACTCCTTGAAAGTCTCTTCACATTCCTCCATCCAAAAAAACTTAACTCCTTTCCAAGTCAACCTAGTGAGTGGATTAGATAATCATGAAAAATCTTTCACAAAACGTCGATAATATCCAGCCAAACCAAGAAAACTTCGGATCTCAGTTACTGTTGTTGGTCTCGACCATCTTTTGATAACCTCTGTTTTTACTGGATCTACAGATATCCCCTCTTTTGAGATTATGTGACCCAAAAATGAAACTTTTTGAAGCCAAAATTCACACTTGGTAAATTTGGCATAAAGCTTCTCTTTTCTCAGGGTCTTCAATATAATTCTCAAGTGATATTCATGTTCATCCTTTCTCTTTGAATAGAAAAGAATATCGTCTATAAAGACTACCACAAACTGATCAAGATAGTCTCTAAAGACTCTATTCATCATATCCATGAAGATACCAGGGGCATTAGTAAGACCAAATGGCATCACTATAAATTCATAGTGTCCATACCTCGTACAGAAAGTCGTCTTTGGTATATCCTCCCTTTTGACCCTTAATTGATGATACCCTGAATGAAGATAAATCTTGGAAATGTATTGATCTCCACGTAGTTGGTCAAATAAGTCATAAATGCGCGGGAGAGGATATTTGTTCTTGATAGTGATCTGGTTAAGTTCTCAATAATCAATGCAGAGTGTCATTGATCCATCTTTCTTCTTAACAAACAGAACAGGTGCTCCCCAAGGTGACGCACTAGGGCGTAT
Organism: Viscum album; assembly: GCA_963277665.1. NCBI lineage: Eukaryota > Viridiplantae > Streptophyta > Magnoliopsida > Santalales > Viscaceae > Viscum > Viscum album. Next base: position 1,069,775,451 of record OY728139.1, on the reverse strand, counting down.
GAATCCCTTATCAAGATTCTCTTGGAGTTGCTTCTTCAATTCCTGCAACTCAATTGGGGCCATTCTATAAGGTGTCTTTGAAATAGGCAAAGCACCCGGTATGAGTTCTATTGAAAACTAAACTTCACGATTTGGTGGAAGACACATAAATTCCTCTGGAAAGACATCGTCAAACTCCCGTACAATGGGTATATTCTGAATTGTGAGTTTCTCTCCATCCATTTGAGATAAATAACCCTCATTTAGTGGAATCAAGACCCATAAGATGGAAGAAATTTCCACTGGAAGGTTATGTTCATCCTTGCATCGATAGACGATCATAGATTTATCTGGAATATGAAATGTGACTTCCCTTAATTGGAAATTGATATGAGCTCCATATAAAGAAAGCCAATCCATGCCAAGAATCACATCAAATTCAACTATAGGAAAGATCACAAGATTTGCAGGAAGCACATTCCCACAAACTTCAATCAGGGAATAATTATAAACTTTTGATGTGACTGTTGTGCCATTAGGGGTTGTCACAGCTAACTCAACATCTAATTGTTGAGGTAATACGGTGATACTCTTAGAAAATTCTTCAGAAATAAAAGATTGGGTGGATCGAGAATCAAATAAAACTTTTTCTACTTTAGAGTGGATGGTAAGTGTACCTTTCACCACATCGTTATAGTACTCCACATCGCTGATAGAAATTGCATGTGACTTTCCTTTGTCTTTAGCCTTAAGAGTTTGTTGACGTCGACCATCATCATCAACCCTTGGATTTGGGCATTGATTGGCATAATTCCCCATCTCCTTGCACTTGAAACATTGAAGTGTAGTAGGTCCATTCTGTGTATCCCTTCCTTTGTTTGCATCATTAGACATCTTCTTCCCATCATTTCGGCATGCAAATGCCCGATGACCTTCCTTTCCACATTTGAAACATTTACTTGTCCTTTTAAGACAACTCCCTCCATGTTTCTTTCCACACTTTGAGCATAAGGGAAAGCTCATTTTCTTTTCAGTGTGCTCTTTAGATTTTCCTTTGAATTCCATTTTCCTCTTCTTATCAAACCCATATGACTGATGGGTTACTCCAATCTCTATTTCAACTTTGAGAGCACATCGAACGATTTCCTCGTATCTATTGAAGTCCCTTATGGATAAGGCCCTTCGAAGACTTGGTTTTAAGCCACTAAAGAATTGATCGATCTTAATCTCAGGTTGGATAATAATACCAGAAGCGTACCTTGCATGTCTTGTAAAATTTGCTTCATAGGTACCAACAAATTCATCATCCTTTTGCTTCAGTTCAAGAAACTCTTTCTCCATCTTTGTTCGGAGAATACAAGGGAAGTAATTATTGAAAAATAAGTTCTTGAACTCGTCCCATTCCATGGACTCAATTTCATCCCTTTGCCTAGTATTCTTAATAAGATTCCACCATTGATCAGCATCTCCTTCCAAACGATACACTGCTAGGACGACTTTATCATGTTCAGAACATTGAAGAACTGAAAATATCTTTTCAGTAGTACTAATCCATTGTTCAGCAACTAATGGATCAGTAGACCCACTGAATGAAGGCGGACGTTGTCTTATGAAGGATTCAACAGAATGTTGCTCCTTCCTTTGCTCGTTTGGAAGTCCTGCATGATTCATAGCTTGAGAAAGTTGTGTGAGCATGGTTACAAGATTTTGCATTCCAGCTCCCATAATGTTTCGTTGCTCAGGGGGACAATCATTTCATTGCCCGTCGCATTCCGCATTAACACGGTTCCTTCGGGTTCCGGCCATTGACTAAAACCAAGAAGAATAGTGTGAGAAACACTAATTATAATAGGAAAACAACATAATCAAGAATAAAATTTCACACTTAAGGTCTTATCATAGGTTATTCGTGGCCATTTCTAAAACACTAAGATTGTCACTACTGGAAATATCACTTATACCCACGGTTTTAAACCGTGGGTATAGCCCTTGAAACCGTGGGTATAGGATATACCCACGGTTTCAAAAACCGTGCGCTGCAGTGTCGTCGCAATTGGTCTATACCCACGGTTTTCAGAAAACCGTGGGTATAGTCCACTCATATTTCATCTTACCCACGGTTCTGATAAACTGTGGGTATACATCTATACCCACAGTTTACAGAACCGTGGTTATACATTTTAAAATCACAACATATATACCCACGGTTAATAACCTTGGGTATAGATTGTTTCACAGCAGCATATATACCCACAGTTTATATAACCGTGGGTATATATGGTTTACCCAGAAACAGAAGCAGTTCACACAGTTCAACCAGAACCCAAAAACAGAAGCAGACACAGTTCACCCAGAACCCAAAAACAGAAGCAGACAAAGGAATCTCAATGGAATGTCACCTTGATCTTGGAAACCAGAATGAAAAAGCCAAAATTCAAACCAAAATGAAAAAATTGAATCTCAATGCATTGTTTCTACCTATTAAAACATTACAAGAGCTTGCCAAAGTGTTCAAAGAATAAAAAATTTCTTAACAGAAAAGTCCTAAAAAATTCTTAATGATGAAGCATCACAATCATTCATCTCTTATTGAATCCAAATAAAGTCTTATAGAGGATGGAAAATTCCTATCTAAGAATTAATAAAATTATTCGGATATTAAAATAAATAGAGTATCCACTGAATCTAAAAATTTTTCAAAGATTCCTAGAGGAGAATCCCATGGGAAAGAGAGGCCACCTTGTTGAGAGTCTTGCTTTCAAATCTTTCCATTCAAGCCACTGTAAAACACACAATAAATGATGGATAATAACTATAGCATAAATAAAATGCAGTGGGTGGAAAATTAGAAGAGAAATTACATACATACCACTTGATGCTGGTTTTTTTATGGATTTTATTGTTATATGTTTTTCATCATTGTCATTTCATCCTGACCTTCGTCCAGATTTGATCCTCCTTTTCCATGTCTAGCTTCTAGTTTCTTTGACATGTGCAACAATAGTTTCCGATTTCTCTACCTCACATACTAATTTGCATTCAAACATTTGTTAGACCCATAATAAACTCCAATATTTTGATAATAATTGCTCACTACATTCATAATATGTGATGAAGAAATGATCAAGGATATCGGGTTGGATTTTGAACTACTTTAATTGTTGCAGTTAATGTAGGTGAAGCTTTTCTTGTGCCATAACTTGAAGAAAAAATATTTAAAAAATTGTGATCAAAATGTGGTAGCACTACCACTCCCTATAACCTAATCTAGATAAATCATGACATTGTGGTATGTTCCTAGAAAAATATCATATAAATCGACCGCGACATTAATTAAAATGCCCAAAATTGGTGTGATCATATGATAATACTTCAAGAATCATTTCAATGTGGTCACTATAGATAAAGCAGAACCAATGAAAGCAAGGTAATCAATGGTTTTCTTGATGTTGATAGGATAAGATCTTATCAAGGATATACAATTTTCAATTTTAAAAAGTAGTTTTAACTATTTTTCTGAAGCTCGAGAATGAGTACCTAAGAAAACATGCAATGTATGCCATATGTGGCATGCACTGTGTTGGGAATATTTAAAATTTCAAAAGAAAAAATAGCCAGACTAAAATAATCATCTTTACATTGTTTTATGGTGCTATGATTTTGAACAAAGGTAATAAAAAACAACAAAAACACTCCCTAACATAGAACATTCAGTAGTCATGTCACTTATTTTATAATCATATTATATAGTTTAATTCCTCTCCACATGTCAATGTTCAGAGACTGTAATCATAATATCCATTTCAGAGACCATCATTAGAGTAATTAAATTGAAAGTACTAAATAATGAATGTAAATTAATTCCTACAACACTGAGTTATATAATTTAATTGGATCTACACCCATCCATTTTAAAAATATAGGATTATAATATGGAATTACACCCAAATAATTTTCATAGATAAACATGGTTAGAATTCCACCAATAATAAATAACAAATGGAATTTTGTTTCATTATAAAAACACATCAATCCATTAGAAGACATGGATGACATTACGTCCAGTATAATACAACATTAAAAGCTCAATTGAGATTTAAAAATAACCTAATACAAAATAAATGACTATGTTGGAATCACATTCTTGATGTAAATTGATAAACATGTGTAGCTTGCACTGATTTTTTCCAGATCATTTATATTCATAACAGAATTCACAGAGATCAGCAAGAAGTTGAAAACTGTAAAATCATCTCCAAATCAGTTTGATCAGCTTGTTGATCATTGAATTGTGGTTGTATGAAAAAATTTTACTGTCTAAGTGAAACAAACTGATCAAGAGTATTCATAGAATGAGGGTCTAAAGATCATATCATTGATTGAAGACCATAAAACCCTAGTGCCTTAGAATGGTGCATGAACCTTAGAACATTTAAAACCTAAACCTCATGTATAAAAATATGTAATTTATTGTTCATCTTCAAAGACACCATCAGTTGGAGACACTCATCCACTTCATTCAAGATGATAAACTATCCAAATTTGAAAAATGAGTCAAAAAACTGATGACCAACAATTTAAAAGCATTTCTAGAATCCATCTACTTATACTCTAAACTCTATATCTTCTGAATAAAAATCATTCACCTCCTTGAAGATGAATTTTGATGAAGAAAATAGTATTCTAGTCCCATTCTAGAAATGTTACTTTTGATGAAAGAACACATTATTCATAAATATTATCATCAACTTTCTAACCAACATGGTGTAGTCCATTACATAGATCCTATAATTAAAGGATAGGACCACAACGCTAAGTAAAACACCATGCTACAGAGCCCCACCCCCCGCACCCAGCCCCACCCCCCCGCACCAAGCCCCACCCCCTACACTCCCTCCCAACCTGAAACCATCCCCCCTCACCCCGCACCGAGCCCCACCCCCTACACCGAGCCCCAACCCCCTAAACCCAGCCCCCACCCCTACACCCAGCCCCACCCCCACCCATCCCCCACCCCTGCACCCAAAACTCCTCCGCCAACACCCAGCCCCACACCCCCACACCAAGCCCACACCCCCTGCACCCAGCCCCACCCCCATGCACTCCCTCCCAACATGCACCCAACCCACCCTCACCCTGCACCTAGCCCCACCCCCTGCACCCAGCCCCACCCCCTGAACCCAGCACCCCACCCCTTGCACCTAGCCCCCCTCCCCCCACACCAAAAACCCCTCCCCCCGCACCCATCCCTACACCCCCGCACCAAGCCCCACCCCCTACACCCAGCCCCACACCCCTGCACTCCCTCCCAACCTGCACCCATCCCACCCTCACCTCGCACCCAGCCCCACCCCCTACACCCAGCTCCGCCCCCTGAACCCAGACCCCACTACCTGCAACCAACCCCCTCCCCCACACCCAGCCCCACACCCCGCACCCAGCCCCCTCCCCCAACACCTAGCCCCCACCCCCACACCATGATCCCACCACCTGCACCTAGCTCCACCCCCTGCACGCCCTCTCAACCTGCACCCAGCCCCCCCTCACTCCGCACCCATCCCCCCTCCCCCTGCACCCAGCCCCACCCCTCCTGCACCCAGCCCCACCCCTGCATCCAGCCCCCACCCCCTATATATAGATCATAACTCCCTATACCAAGAGGTACTATACCTATCCTACATACTATGAGTTCACCTTGCTCCTGTAAACCAGAATAAAAACCCCAAACCATAATATAAAAACAGCAAACCACTATATAAAAACCGCAAACCAGAATAAAAACTAGAGCAAACCAGAATTGAACATCAAAACAAAAAATTTATCCAGATCTAACCTTCTTATCGGGAGCAATAATAGGATGATCCATCCTTAGATAGCTTGAAATTTTCCTCAGCAAGGCAGTATCACCATCAGAAGAGCAGGTGTAATGAAAAAAGGAATCAAAAACCTCATAATTAAACATCAGAACAAAAAAATAGAACTGCTTAACGAGTCCATATACCAGTATAGCATAAAGGGTCCATCCATAGAGGCTTAAAATTTCCACAGCAAGGTAGAATCCCATCTGTAAAGTAGGAGAAGTGAAAAAGGAAGCAGAAAACCCCAGGTGTAATGAAGATAAGAATACAAAACCTCATAATTAAACATTAGAACAAAAAATCAGAACTACTAAACAAGTCCATGTACCAGTACAGCATAAAGGGTCCATACATAGAGGATTAAAATTTCCACAGCAAGGCAGAATCCCATCTGTAAAGTGGGTGAATTGAAACAGGAAGCAGAAAACATCACAATTGAATAGCAGGACTAAATCAGAATTGCTGAACAGGTCCACTTAAACCAGAGTAACATAAATTATCCAGCCAAATAGGTTCCAAACAGAAGTTCAAACTCTGAATCATATCCAAAAACCATCAACATTTCAAGACAGAACAATCATTAAAGTAGCAGATCAAAACAAATTCAACCATCATTAATAAAAAGAAGAATTTCCAATTATCAGACTAGACCTAAACAGACATAGATTGAACAGGTTGTGCAAGACATAAAATTTTCTCATAGAGACAAAGAAGGAACAATAATCATACTCAGATTAAGCCCTAAAATAATCAGAATATAGTGAATCAGTATAGAAGAACATAAAGAAAATAATATATTCTAAAGTTCTATGTAGTAAATTGAATCTGAAAAAAAACATTGATATCCAAGAATCCTAATATTTCAAGCATACACAATATGATATATCAAATGATTATATGATCAGTATAGAGAATCATTGTTTTCAAGTCAAGTTCATTAGTGAAGTTAAATAATTCACATCTCATTGATCATAAAATTTTAGTGGAAAAAGAAGGTGATGTTGAATGTTTGAAGTCAACCCGTTCACTGCTTTGGAACACGATTCAAGAAAAATAATCGGATTATTAGTTTAAAAAAATGGTAGAACGTTTTATATAAATATAATCATGGATTTTTATGAAAACCTTGAGTTATTACCTATAGAGGCAAGGGATACAGTAAATTAAAGTATAAATAGTGGAGTTTTCTAATTCTATTCAAAGCACTAGGAAAAGTGTTTGAGTGTGACACACAGTAAAAAGTATGAATATTTTCAAAGTTAATTTCCTATTAACCATACTAAATTTGAGTTTTAGATTGCATTTGATGAGATCACTTGAAATGGGACTCCTAGAATACCCACTGATGATGACTTGAGTGGTGAATATAGGCTCATGATTAAGTTTATTCAGTATGTAATATACCCATGAAAAGGATAATTTAGTATCTCGAGGCATCTAAACCTATTTTTCTTATTTTTTATGTAGATCAGTTTTTAAATAGACCATTAAAGATATGTAATGAGACACATGGTTGAGATGTGCAAGCCAGCCAAAAGTTTTAGTTCCATACCATATCTTAAGATAATTTATTCCTTGTTATGATACAATGGATTAGTTACTCAAGGGGAGGGTAAGATAAATTCTTCAAATAGATTATTTCTTATTGAAAAGATTTATAAGACAATAAAATTAAAATAGAATCCATGGAAATAGGAATGGGTGGATGACCTATATAAATTGTAAAAACAATTAAACCAATAGTGTATCTTTTTAAACCCAGAGTTTTAGTAGATCTAATTCATTTACCCAATGAGTTTATAGAGTACTCAGATGATAATGAGTCTCTTTATAGAGAATAAGAAGACAAATATATCAAAGAAGAAGAAGAAATAGAGGTTGTAGACCTTAATGATGAATCTAGGTTAGCTTATGAGGATGAGATATAATGGGATAAATAATTTATATATGATAAAGATAGGTATATATTAGAAGTATCTCTTATTATTGGGAGTACCCTTAGAAAGCCTACACTAGATAAACCTTATAAGTGAGAGAAGTCCCCCAGATCAATTAGATTTGGCTTAGAATATCATGATTCTGATGATGAAGATCATGGTGATTCTCCACCTGGTGGAGGTGGACCTTCCTAGAATATCACACGATTTATCATGAAAATTGATGAATTTTCATTTTGGAGAGGCCTATAATCCCCTACACTAGGATGAAAAATATAGGGTTAACGTAGTGAACATGAAAATGGGTCCTATGAACTCCAAATCGCAAGGGATTTCTTGCATTCAGATGAACATGTGCCCGAGACGATTTCTCAGAGTAGTAGATATTACAACCTGCAGGTTTTTTATGAGGTAATATACATGTGATGAAAAGAAGTAACCATACAGAATACTTATATGCCTCGCATGATCAACACAGATCACATAGTTGAATTCTGGTTTGACATACGAAGGGCATCCCACAGACCATCTTGATTAAAATTGATTTAAATAAACTATCATTGAATGAATCTAAGTAATTTGTAATATAGGGTTTATAAAGAAGATAAAAGTAGGAATACATAGAAAATCATGTTTGATGACCCCATTCCCTTCATGAGATCTATCATCCAAGCTATAGCATAAAGATATACTGTTCATATGGACATTTTCAAGTAGACAACATTGTTCCCTTGGGTATGTCACTTTAGTTCTAGATTCCCTCCTTCCCAATACTTTTGTGTCCTTCAAATACAACTCATCACTAGTATATCATCCTAAATTAGTAGTCTTTGTCAGTTATATCCAAAGAAAAAATGCAGTAATATAAAACATTGTAAATGAAAATAGATGTTTCAGTAACAATCAGAGGAAGTAAAATTTACCTCAAAGATGAATTTTTCTTTTGAAGAAGGTGACATGGATTGGTTTCGCAATCCATGACGGAATTAATTTATTAAATAAAATGTTTACCTTTAAATCCCGAGGTATAATGATCAAACACCATATGAAACATAGAAAACAACCAAAAAAATGAAGCTTTATAGAACTGGGTAATCAACATCAAAAGGCTCAAAGTAGATGAATTGCACGATCGGGCAGCAGCAGTCCAAGTGCGTGCATTAACATAGAATATGAAGACAGAATTCAAGCCAAATAAAACATCAAAACATGCAGCAATAGGAGAAATACAGATAAATTTAAGCTTCAACAGTCTTTCAACTAGGTCAACAATCCGTAAATGACTTCAAAGCTGGAAAAAAATAACCAGTGCAAGCTTTCCAACCCTATCGTCAACATTACTACTAGAAACCATATAAATTCAGACAGAAGATAGATAATCAACATGACTATATGGAGGTAGACCATAAAACCACAAAACCAAGGGTTTAGTTGAACCCATATCCAGATTCCAAAATGCAGTCCAATAAAGTAGGTAGATCGGCTCCCAAATAGACCAAACAACAGAAATAAATTCAAACAAAATTTCCCCAAAGATGAAAAAAGATAGTCAGCCGGCTCAAGACCATATACTAAATTTCCACTTAAGATGAATGATTATTGACTAAATAAACAATGAAAAAGATAAATTGTGTTGTGATATAAGAATAAGTGATTAGTTTAAAAAGAATAATAAAGATAAGGAGAAGAAATTATATACCTATATGGAATGAATTGGCTGGGAAGTTGCCGGAGGAGAGGGAGCCAAGAGGGGGGGTGGGGACGTCACCGGAGCTGGGGGTAGCGTGGCGAAGGCTGGGATGTTGAGGGGAAGGCAAAGGATCGGAGGTCTAAGTCAGGTGTGGAGGCGGAGCCGGGAGGGGGAGGCCGAGGAGGGGATGATATGGTCGGGAGGCGGAGGTCGGATAGTCGGGGGTCGGAGGTCGGAGAGGGGAGGAGAGGGCTGAGAGGCGGAGGTCAGATGGCCGGGATCCGGTGGTCATGGAGGGGAGGACATGGTCGGGATTCAGAGGTCGGGAGAGGCTAGGGTTGAAGGGGGGGAGCGCGATAGAAGTGAGGAGGAGCCCAATATCAGGCTCAAATTAGGGGTTGAATACCCACGGTTTTTTAAAATCGTGGGTATAGATAATAAAAATCCTTCTATACCCACGGTTTAAAGAACCGTGGGGATAAACCCCATTTCCAGTAGTGTGTGTTCTATGCTTAGACTTATCCTTAGGGTTCTTACTAAGGCTTTCACATCCTAGTTTCCAAAGGTTACCTATACCTTTTCTCTGATACCAACTATAACGACCCATACTTTGCACACATTGTTATTACTTCAGAATTGAAGCACTCTTATTACAACATATAACAAAACCAGGAAAGGACCGTATAGGTATAGAGTCTTTAGAAACTGGGAAACATAAACAACTGGTTCATAAAGAATCTACTATGCCTCCCATTTATTTCATCATATCTAGAGTCCCTTTTTGCATATCCTACTTAATAACCTTATTCCTGACCTGGGGAAATAAAACATACAAAAGGGTGAGCTCAAATGCTCATTAAGGGTAAACAAAATAAATATCAATCACATCATATACATAAGAACATAAATTTTGGAAATCATAACCTGCAAAAGAGATCATAATTTCATAACTTGGGATAGATCATAGTAGTGAAATGTAATCCCAATAATCATAAATTAAAAAAAATGAAACTTTGTGGCATACACACATAATCATAGAGAGTCATTTCTTATTAGTCAAGACCCATTCCCAAGACTATATTAGTGGACAAAGTCCATTTCTGAACCGAGTGCACTCCTCATTTTAGTCCTGTTTCACTAAACCGGTTTAACCTGCCGTTCTAGCCATGTCTATCTCATGAGATATATAATATTTACCCAATGCATTGGAGGGAGTTATAGGTCCCACCCATCTCATAATGATACCATTCTTATCTGTTCCAAAAAATCATAAATCATAGATCATTGCATAACCCATGTAATAAAAATGGGATTCTTAAACAACATGACATCATAAAACAGTTCATATAAGATAAAGGAATTCATAAAAATAATTCCATCACAACATAATCAAATAAATGTAACAATAGGGATAGAAACAGAACCCTATATTATCTTAGATGGAAAATAATTTTGATAAAACACTTGAACTCCATTCTTGAGGAAAATATCCTTTCTACTTCAAAAACGTTTTCCTTTCTTAACATGTCATACAATTTTAAACTAAAATAAGTTGATTAAAAATAAACGTGAAAACATGTAAAGGAAGCTTCTTGAAAATAATGTTTTAAAAATCCATTCATGTCGTATAAGTTAAAAAAACATTCTTCTCGTACTTTTTTCGGAAAAGTCAAAAAGTACCTCGTACGAAAAACGACAAAAGATTCCCTTCATATATTTTACTAAAAACTCACCGAAGGGTAAAATTGGATTTATAAAAATTGTAGGTGGATGGAAACAATATTACATATTGAGGAAACATGGATGTGGATGATAAAATACACCCCGGTAAATACCAAAGTTAAACAATCTCGGATAAAATGAGATTGTGATATTTTCCATTACCTTAGGTCTGATTTGCTTCTTAAGTGTCTGAACCTCCATTATAATGATTAAAATAATGTTATTGACTTATTCGAGAATCATAATTATTTTTATGATATCATATATGGTCATATTTCTAGCTTCTTATTAGTAATATTTCATTACTACTTGTTATTCGGGTGTTTATTACTTTTTGTTCTTATGCGTGTTTTGTCGAATAAATTCTTATTTTTCTTTTTAGGTTATAGATACCTCATTTCCAGAATGGTATTAGTGTAATATATATCAAATTAATTCATTCAATTCATTTATATAATCATTATGCAATGAAGATCATGTATAACGAGTCGCATCACATCGTGGAGATGGTATTCCGTACGTACGCACGGGCGATGATATCGTTCCCATGATCATGGAATTGTATTGGAGTGTATGTATACTATTTAAGAATCAATATCACCTTACAATAATCATATATAGTCATTATTTACACCATTATACCCATCCAAGTAAGGTGGGGGTGGAAAATAGATTACACCACGGCTTGGAGATGGTATTCCGTACGTACGCACGCGCGGTGATTTCGTTTTCTACAGGATGTATAGATGGTGAAATAGGGTTGTTTCATACTTATAAGAACATATCATTATATGAGTGATACTGATGTTATTACTTAATAATGAAACAACTAATGAAGAAGAAGTGGAAGAAGAAATAAAGTTGAAAGAATCGGTAACGGACATTACCTCTTCTTTGAAGCGCCTCTTTGAGACCTCCTATTAGGGAACTAAAATTGGTCTTTGAAGAAGACCAGGACCTCCAGGATGTAGGGAAGTGGAGAAGAGAATTTGGCAGGGTTTTGCCGAGCTTGAAGGCTCAAAGTGGTGTTAGTAAAAGAGGAAGGAGGTTCCCTTTTATAAGGGAGGAGAGCGGCACCTTTGGAATAACTAAAAATATTATTTTATTATAAAGTCAAATTCGGTTTTTAATAGATCCAAATTGATATATTTCGAATATAAGGTGGGTATGGGTCGAAATCCTCTCATAAAATAGAATTTAGACAAGTTTAGGTCATTATATTAACCTTATCTTTTAGTTTTAACTCTTAGTTAATTAGATTGACATTTACAATGTCACTTTGTATTTTTATATTATATAGTTAATAAATTTACCATATACATCCACGCGACCCCCAAGTGGTCCATTAATGCTAAAAATATCATGATATAAGTATCTTGGCCGAACCTTATATTTTTAGGAATATAATAACAATTAATAATATAATATTTGTTTTAAAAACTATTTTATATCAATTTTAACACTATTTGGTAATTGATTTTTGTGAAACTCATAACAGAATTATTAGTTCAAAAAAATTAATTAAATTAATAATAACATTTCATATTAACATATAAAATTATTGGAATTCATCAAAAGTCTCAAATTACATTTATTTGGGTATTTATAACAGCAATTATGTCAATATTTCATTAATAATATAATTAATGCATCATCATTGTGTCATAAATAAATTAAATTAATTTAAGTCTAAAAATTACAAATAAAATACCATTATGTAGGAAATCTTTTTATCTTTCTAAGGAATATTTATAGTCGAATTTATATTATGTATAACACTATATTAAAAATTATTTAGTTATTAAACTTTGATTTTAACTATTTTAACCCTTCTCTAAATAAATTGATAATAAATGTCTCAATCTAATCCAAGTCGGCCTGAATGGTCATATTTTATTCCTAAAGTTGTTTTTGGTCAAATTACACTTATCCAATAGAATTAGGACATGTGTTAGGGTAATAATAATATCATTTTACCCTTAATTACCCTATTTACTTTTAACCGTGGTAAAAAAAAGTAAAAAGTTACTATTCACCAAAAATTATTTTCATCTCATTGAACCACATTTTAGTCCATTATATTAACCGTGTTTCTCGGATTTTCGAAATTCCACTCACAGAAGCGGTAAAATTAAGTATTATGAAAAATTCAGTTTTTTAACTACCACTTAGTGGTTTCACTATTCATCAAAAAATGAAAGTTTCCAGAAAACTACCAAAAATTAGGCCTAATCTATGTTTGATATTATGAATTCAAAAATGATGTCTATTTTATCAAATTCAAAAAATATCAGTTACATTAACTAATTTAAAAATTAAATCCCGTCGTCAAAACAAATAGCGTGTTTTTAAGAGATAATAACTATCAAAAGATTAACACTTTTTTATGTCTGGTTTAGATGTAAAATTACATCCATTGAACAAAATTGTATTAAATTGTAAAAATATATTCTAAATATACTTTAAAACCACTCAAATTAATAATTTATCATTATTAATTATTTCGATTAAAAAAGTTGTTTTAATTAAAATTTAGTAATTTTCACAATTCATTAGAATATGAAAGTTATCCAAAAAGTACCAAAATTTCACCCTAAGATAATTTCGATATTCCGAATCCAAAAATGAAGTCCATTTTGAAAAATAAAATTTACAAAATTTCAAAAAGTGGTTATTACTATTCATAACGGCTAGTTTTAATAATATTTTAATAGCATATCGTTGTTTATTGAAACTCGGTATTGCGTACGACGCAAGCTATCGAGGAAGGCCGCGGTTGAGTGTAAAGCAATACAAGCTAGTGTTGTGTGTAGTGAAAAATTCATTTGATAAGTTATATAACATAAAAACAAAATATTTCTCATAAAATTCTTGGGCGTTACATTCTACCCCCCTTAAAATGAATTTCGCCCTCAAAATTCGTCACTTTGTAACAAAAAGATGAGGATACATTTCCCTCATCATATCCTCAAGCTCCCATGTAGCTTATTATAATTGGTGGTTCCTCCATAAAACTTTCACCAATCGAGTGGTCTTGTTTCGTAGGACTTTTTCGCTATGATTGAGAATCTCTATCGGCTGTTCTTCATAATAAAGATCTTGCTCCAGCGGTACAACTTCTGAGCTGAGTACATGTGAAAGATCAAGTATGTAATTTCTCAGGAGAGATAATAGAACACATCGTGAACTTGAGAGAGATTCGATGGAAGCGCCAATCGGTAAGCTACCTTTCCAACACGATCCAGTATTCCGAAAGGACTGATATATCTAGGGCTCAACTTCCCCTTTTTTCCAAATCTCATGACCCTCTTCCAGGAAGATATTCGTAAGAACACTTTATCACCCACTTCAAACTCTAGGTCTTTTCTTCGGTTGTCGGCATAACTTTTCTGTCGAATCTGAACTTTTCTTATGTGTTGTTGAATAGATCAGACCTTTTCTGCCATCTCATCAACAAGATCAGGTCCTAATAGCTTTCTTTCCCCAACTTCATCCCAACAAGTTGGAGTCCTGCATTTCTTTCCATAGAGAGCTTCATAAGGAGCCATCTGAATACTGGAGTGAAAGCTATTATTATAAGAAAATTCCACCAAAGGTAAGTGTTGATCCCAACCACCTTTGAAATCCAAATAGCAAGCTCTCAACATATCTTCTAGAGTTTGAATTGTTCTCTCAGACTGACCGTCTTTCTGAGGATTATAAGCAGTACTGAAACTCAACTCTGTATCCAGAGTATGCTGAAGACTTCACCCGAAATTTGAGGTAAATCTCGGATCCCAATCAGATATAATAGAAAGTGGTACTCCATGCAATCTTACCACTTCCTTTACATATATCCTGGCAAGATGATCTAGAGATAAATCCTCTCTAATAGCAATGAAGTGTGCATACTTTGTAAGACGATCAACTATAACCCAGATAGCATTATTGCCTTTGGATGTTTTAGGAATTCCTGTGACAAAGTCCATAGTGATGTTTTCCCATTTCCATTCGGGTATGGGTAATGGTTGTAACATCCCCTTAGACTTCTGTCTCTCAGCTTTAACTTGCTGACAAACCAAGCATCGAGAGACATATTCAGCAACATCTCTTTTCATGCCATCCCACCAGAAGTACTCTTTCAGGTCCCTATACATCTTCATGCTTCCAGGATGAATAGATAATGAAGAACTATGAGCCTCATCCAGCAGCTCCTTCTTTAATTCGGGGATGGGAGGAACAAAAACCTGATTCCTGAACTTTATTATCCCATCACAATCAAGGTGGAATTCAAGAATATTTCTCACCTTCTTGTGTAACTCTACATCTTCTTTCCGTGCCTCTTTAATCTTAACATGTATAGATGGTTGAACATTCATTTGAGAAAGATACGATTTTCCCCCTTACATTATAATTCCAAGATCCATCCTTTGTAAATCCATAAATTTTGGATCTTTTGTGATCCTCATCATGGATAAACTGGCATGGTTTTGTCGACTTAATGCATCTGCCACCTTGTTTGCTTTCCCATAGTGGTAATGAATTGAGCAGTCGTAATACTTAATCAGATCTAACCATCTTCTTTGGCGCATATTCAGCTCCTTTTGTGTGAAAATATACTTTAAACTTTTATGATCAGTATAAATGTCACACCTTTCTCCATAAAGATAATTCCTCCAAATCGTTAATGCAAAGATTACCGCAGCTAACTCCAAATCATGAGTTGGGTAATTTTGCTCATGGATTTTCAACTATCGTGAGGCATAAGCTATCACCATATAATTTTTCATAAGAACACACCCCAATCCCTTCTTGGATGAATCACTGTAGATCACAAACCTTTCTCCACTACAAGGTAGTGTGAGCACAAGTGCACTGAATAACCTTCTTCTCTACTCCTTGAAATTCTCTTCACATTCCTCCATCCAAACAAACTTAACTCATTTCCGAGTCAACCTGGTGAGTGGATTAGATAATCATGAAAAATATTTCACAAAACGTCGATAATATCCAGCCAAACCAAGAAAACTTCGGATCTTGGTTACTGTTGTTGGTCTCGACCATCTTTCGATAACCTCTGTTTTTGCTGGATCTATAGTTATCCCCTCTTTTGAGATTATGTGACCCAAAAATGAAACTTTTTGAAGCCAAAATTCACACTTGGTAAATTTGGCATAAAGCTTCTCCTTTCTCAGGGTCTTCAATATAATTCTCAAGTGATCTTCATGTTCTTCCTTGCCCTTTTAATAGATAAGAATATCATCTATAAAGACTACCACAAACTGATCAAGATAGTCTCTAAAGACTCTATTCATCATATCCATGATGATAGCAGGGGCATTAGTAAGACCAAATGGCATCACTATAAATTCATAGTGTCCATACCACGTACGGAAAGCCGTCTTTGGTATATCCTCCCTTTTGACCCTTAATTGATGATACCCTGAATGAAGATCAATCTTGGAAAAGTATTGAGCTCTGCGTAGTTGGTCAAATAAGCCATCAATGCGCGGGAGAGGATATTTGTTCTTGATAGTGATCTTGTTAAGTTCTCGATAATCAATGCAGAGTCTCATTGATCCATATTTCTTCTAAATAAATAGAATAGGTGCTCCCCAAGGTGATGCACTAGGGCGTATGAATCCCTTATCAAGATTCTCTTGGAGTTGCTTCTTCAATTCCTGCAACTCAATTGGGGCCTTTCTATAAGGTGTCTCTGAAATAGGAAAAGCACCCGGTACGAGTTCTATTGAAAACTCAACTTCACGATTTGGTGGAATATCCGAAAATTCCTCCGGAAAGACATCGTAAAACTCCCGTACAATGGGAATATATATAATCGTGAGTTTCTCTCCAGCCATTTAAGATAAATAACCCTCATTTAGTGGAATCAAGACCCATAAGATGGAAGAAATTTCCACTGGAAGGTTATGTTCATCCTTGCATCGATAGACGATCATAGATTGATCTGGAATATGAAATATGACTTCCCTTCTTTGGAAATTGATATGAGATCTATATAAAGAAAGCCAATCCATGACAAGAATCACATCAAATTCCACTATAGGAAGGATTACAATATTTTCAAGAAGCACTTTCCCACAAACTTCAATCGGGGAAGAATTATAAACTTTTGATGCGGCTGTTGTGCCATTAGGGGTTGTCACAGCTAACTCGACATCTAATTGTTGAGGTAATACGGTGATACTCTTAGAAAATTATTCAGAAATAAAAGAGTGGGTGGATCCAGAATCAAATAAAACATTTGCTACTTTAGAGTGGATGGTAAGTGTACCTTTCACCACATCGTTATCGTACTCCACATCGATGATAGAAATTTCATGTGACTTTCCTTTGTCTTTAGCCTTAAGAGTTTGTTGACGTCGACCATCATCATCAACCCTTGGATTTGGGAATTGATTGGCATAATGCCCCATATCCTTGAACTAGAAACATTGAAGTGTAGTAGGTTCATTCTGTGTATCCCTTCCTTTGTTTGCATCATTAGAAATATTCTTCCCATCATTGTGTCATTCAAATGCCAGATGACCTTCCTTTCCACATTTGAAACATTTACTTGTCCCTTTAAGACAACTCCCTCCATGTTTCTTTCCACACTTTGAGCATAAGGGAAATCTCATCTTCTTTTCAGTGTTCTCTTTAGATTTTCCTTTGAATTACATTTTCCTCTTCTTATCAAACCCATATGACTGATGGGTTACTCCAATATCCATCTCAACTTTGAGAGCACATCGAACAATTTCCTCTTAGATATTAAAGTCCCTTATGGATAAGGCCCTTCGAAGACTTGGTTTTAAGCCACTAAATAATCGATCGATCATACTCTCAGGTTGGATAATAATACCAGAAGCGTACCTTGAAAGTCTTGTAAAATTTTCTTCATAGGTACCAACAGATTCATCATCCTTTTGCTTCAATTCAAGAAACTCTTTCTCCATATTTGTTTGGAGAATACGAGGGAAGTACTTATTGAAAAATAAGTTCTTGAACTCGTCCCATTCCATGGACTCAATTTCATCCCTTTGCCTCATATTCTTAATAAGATTCCACCATTGATCAGCATCTCCTTCCAAATGATACACTGCTAGGATGACTTTATCATGTTCAGAACATTGAAGAACTGAAAATATATTTTCAATAGTACGGATCCATTGTTCAGCAACTAATGGATCAGTAGACCCGTTGAATGAAGGCGGACGCTGCCTCATGAAGTATTCAACAGAATATTGCTCCTTACTTTGCTCGTTTGGAAGTCCTGCATGATTCATAGCTTGAGAAAGTTGTGTGAGCATGGTTACATGATTTTTCATTCCAGCTCCCATAATGTTTGGTTGCTCAGGGGGACAATCATTGCATTGCCCGTCGCATTTTGCATTAACACGGTTCCTTCAGGTTCCATCCATTGACTAAAACCAATAAGAATAGTGTGAGAAACACTTATTATAATAGGAAAACCACATAATCAAGAATAAAATTTCACACTTAAGGTCTTATCATAGGTTATTCATGGCCATTTCTAAAACACTACGATTTTGTTCTATGCTTAGACTTATCCTTAGGGTTCTTACTAAGGCTTTCACATCCTAGTTTCCAAAGGTTGACTATAACTTTCCTCTGATACCAACTATAACGACCCATACTTTATATACATTGTTATTACTTCAGAATTGAATCACTCTTATTACAACATATAACAAAACCAGGAAAGGACCGTATAGGTATAGAGTCTTTAGAAACTGGGAAACATAAACAACTGGTTCATAAAGCATCTACTTTGCCTCCCATTTATTTCATCATATCTAGAGTCCCTTTTGGAATATCCTACTTAATAACCTTCTTCCTGACCTGGGGAAATAAAACATACAAAAGGGTGAGCTCAAATGCTCAGTAAGGGTAAACAAAAGAAATATCAATCACATCATATACATAAGAACATAACTTTTGGAAATCTTAACCTGTAAAAGAGATCATAATTTCATAACATGGGATAGATCATAGTAGTGAAATGTAATCCCAATAATCACAAATTAAAAAAATGAAACTTTTTGGCATACTAACATAATCATAGAGAATCATTTCTTATTAGTCAAGACTCATTTCCAAGACTAACTTAGTGGACAAAGTCCATTTCTGAACCGAGTTTACTCCTCGTTTCAGTCCTGTTTCACTGAACCGGTTTAACCTGTCATTCCAGCCATGTCTATCTCATGAGATATAAAATATTTACCCAATGCATTGGAGGGAGATATAGGTCCCACCCATCTCATAATGATACCATTATTATGTGTTCCTCAAAATCATAAATCATATATCATTGCATAACCCATGTAATAAAAATGGGATTCTTAAACAACATGACATCATAAAACAATTCATATAAGATAAAGGAATTCATAAAAATAATTCCATCACAACATAATCAAATCAATGTAATAATAGGGATAGAAACAGAACCCTATATTATCTTAGATGGAAAATAATTTTGATAAAACACTTGATCTCCATTCTTGAGGAAAATATCCTTTCTACTTCAAAACATTTTTCCTTTCTTAACATGTCATACAGTTTTAAACTAAAAGAAGTTGATTAAAAATAAACTTTAAAACTTGTAAAGGAAGCTTCTTGGAAATAATGTTTTAAAAATCCATTCATGGCGTATAAGTTAAAAAAACATTCTTTTCATACTTTTGTCGGAAAAGTCAAAAAGTACCTCGTATGAAAAACGACAAAAGATTCCTTTCATGTCTTTTACTAAAAACTCACTGATGGGTAAAATTGGATTTAAACAATTGTAGGTGGATGGAAACAATATTACATATTGAGGAAACAAGGATGTGGATGATAAAATACACCCCAGTAAATACCAAAGTATAAACAATCTCGGATAAAATGAGATTGTGATATTTTCCCTTAACTTAGGTCTGATTTGCTTTGTAAGTGTCCAATCCTCCTGTATAATGATTTAAATAATGTTATTGACTTATTCCAGAGTCATAATTATTTTTATGATATCATATATGGTCATATTCTTAGCTTCTTATTAGTAATATTTCATTACTACTTGTTATTCGGGTGTTTATGACTTTTTGTTCTTATGCGTGTTTTGTCGAATAAATTCTTATTTTTCTTTTTAGGTTATAGATACCTCATTTCCAGAATGGTATTAGTGTAATATATATCATATTAATTCATTCAATTAATTTATATAATCATTATGAAATGAAGATCATGTAGAACGAGTCGCATCACATCGTGGAGACGGTATTCCGTACGTACGCACGAGCGTTGATATCATTCCCATGATCGTGGAATTGTATTGGAGTGTATGTATACTATTTAATAATCAATATCACTTTACAATAATCATATATAGTCATTATTTACACCATTATACCCATCCAATTAAGGTGGTTGTGGAAAATAGATTACACCACGGCGTGGAGATGGTATTCCGTACGTACGCACGCGCGGTGATTTCGTTTTCCGCAGGATGGATAGATGGTGAAATAGGGTTGTTTAATATTTATAATAAAATATCAGTATATGAGTGATACTGATGTTATTACATCATAATGAAAAAACTAAATAAGAAGAAGTGGAAGAAGAAATTAAGTCGGAAGAATCGGTAACAGACATTACCTCTTCTTCGAAGCCCCTCTTTGAGACCTCCTATTAGGGAACTAAAATTGGTCTTTGAAGAAGACCAAGGCCTCTAGGATGTTTCTAGGGAAGTGGAGAAGAGAATCTGGCTGGTTTTGGCTGAGCTTGAAGGCTCAAAGTGGTGTTAGGAAAAGAGGGAGGAGGTTCCCTTTTATAAGGGAGGAGAGGGGCACCTTTGGAATAACTAAAAATATTATTTTATTATAAATTCAAATTCGGTTTTTAATATCTCCAAATTGATATATTTAGAATCTAAGGTGGGGATGGGTCGAAATAATCTCATAAAATAGAATTTATACAAGTTTCGGTCATTATATTAACCTTATCTTTTAGTTTTAACTCTTAGTTAATTAGATTGACATTTACCATGTCACTTTGTATTTTTATATTATACAGTTAATAAACATACCATATACATCCAAGAGACCCCCAAGTGGTCCATTAATGATACAAATATCATTATATAAGTATCTTGGCCTAACCTTAGATTTTTAGGAATATAATAACAATTAATAATATAATATTTTTTTTAAAAACTATTTTACGTCAATTTTGACACTATTTGGTAATTGATTTTTGTGAAAATATTAACAGAATGATTAGTTCCAAAAAAAATTATTAAATAAATAATAACATGAAATATTAACATAGATAATTATTGGAATTCATAAAAAGTCTCAAATTACATTTATTTGGGTATTTATAACATCAATTATGTCAACATTTCAATAATAAGATAATTACTGCATCATCATTGTGTCATAAATAAATTAAATTATTTTATGTCTAAAAATTACAAATAAAATACCATTATATAGTAAATATTTTTATCTTTCTAATGAATATTTATAGTCTAATTTATCTTATGTATAACCCTATATTAAAAATTCTTTAGTTATTAAACTTTGATTTTAACTATTTTAACTCTTCTCTAAATAAATTGATAATAAATGTCCCAATCTAATCCAAGTCGGCCTAAATGGTCATATTTTATTCCTAAGGTTGTTTTTGGTCGAATTACACTTATCCAATAGAATTAAGACATGTGTTAGGGTAATAATAATATCATTTTTACCCTTAATTACCCTATTTACTTTTAACCGTGGTAAAAAAAAGTAAAAAGTTACTATTCACAAAAAATTATTTTCATCTCATTGAACCACATTTTAGTCCTTGATATTAACCATGTCTCTCGGATTTTTAAAATTCCACTCACATAAGGGGTAAAATTAAGTTTTATGAAAAATTCAGTTTTTTTAACTACCACTTAGTGGTTTCATTATTCATCAAAAAATGAAAGTTTCCAGAAAACTACCAAAAATTAGGCCTAAGCTATATTTGATATTATGAATTCAAAAATGATTTCTATTTTATCAAATTCAAAACATATCAGTTACATTAACTAATTTAAAAATTAATTCCCGTCGTCAAAACAAATAGCGTGTTTTTAAGAGATAATAACTATCAAAAGATTGACACTTGTTTGTGTCTGGTTTAGATGTAAAATTACATCCAATGAACAAAATTGTATTAAATTGTAAAAATATATTCTAAATATACTTTAAAAACACTCAAATTAATAATTTATCACTATTAATTATTTCGATTAAAAAAGTTGTTTTTAATTAAAATTTAGTAATTTTCACTATTCATCAGAATATGAAAGTTATCCGAAAAGTACCAAAATTTCACCCTAAGCTAATTTCGATATTCCGAATCCAAAAATGAAGTCCATTTTGAAAAATAAAATTTACAAAATTTCAAAAAGTGGTTATTACTATTCATAATGGCTAGTTTTAATAATGTTTTAATAGCATATCGTTGTTTAGTGAAACTCGGTATTGCGTACGACGCAAGCTATCGAGGAAGGTCGCGGTTGCGTGTAAAGAAAGACAAGATAGTGTTGTGTGTAGTGAAAGATTCCTTTTATGATTTATATAACATAAAAACAAAATATTTCTCATAAAAGTCTCGGGCGTTACACAACACCTCAGTGTGTTCTGGGTCATCCCTTGTATGACTGTACCATATCATTAATCATGACCTGAGAACCTCAACTCATGATTTAAAACATTTTCATCTCCCACTCATAATGATGTTGGAGCACTCTTGACACTGGGTATCCTAATTGGGAACTTGTGTATTATCCCCCATATTAGGTCCATGTGTGTCACAACCTTAATCTACTCACACTTTGGTCAAAATCGTATGACCTTAAAATATAGCCCATAATTTTCCAAATCTCAATATTGTAAACCGTTAATGAAAGTGACAAAAAGATTATCTAGATGAAAAGCTGCAAAGGGATGCATGAAAAAAATTTAAATCTTTGCTCCCTAAACTCTTCATCTCCAGTGTTTAGGAAAAAAACTAGTGCATAATTAAATATGAAATAAATCTCAAAGGGCCTACTATGTAGCCCTAGTAAAAGACAACATATGCTTGTTGGACCCCCTAGTTCATGAGAAACTTATAGTAATTATTTGTCACATCTTCTCACTGTGATAATATATTCGTTAGGTGGTGAAACAACTTTTATGGTGCTCAAAACATTCTTTTATATTACACTTTCCACAAATAAAACTTCATGATTTGGGTACCTTAGATCACTATAAACCTTCCATGGCCCTTGGAAGAGGATAAACAGCTTTAAAGAACCCTTTTATTGACTATTCATGTATGCCTATGGCTCCTACATATGCACATGTGGTTGTCAACAAAATGTGTCACTCTACAAAATGGAATTCCAATCCTTATTATCCCTGACATCATCATGATATAAATCATTACCTCAATTTGTTTTGGTCCATTCCTGGTATGATTTCCCCATATCATCCTCCTGACCCAAGAACTTTGGACCAGGATTTACAATCCCCATACCAAACTATACAAGTGAATTCAACATCCTCATTGTCACATCACCATGCTTTGTACCCTTTCTCAAAGCAGGAATGAGACACTGCATTATCATACCATTGATGGCCCACACCTCATGATTCAAAACCACAGGTCTAGGTACCAAACCTCGCAATTAAGGGTTAAACTACCCTAGGGTGTTATAACCCTTCATGGATAGCTTTCCTCCCATATTGAAACTCGTTATCTAGATGTTTGAGTATTCACAAATCATCTATGGCTCTCGAAAAGGATTGAAGATCATCATTTCTTGACACTTCTATCGATGTATAAGGAATTTGACCTACCAACTAAAAGAATATCATCCTTGAAATAAAAGAGCTTTAATCCTTATGAGCCTTGGAAACACCATGGATGAACCTAACAGCTCCAAGTATTATGGTTTATCACCTACATGTCTATCCCATCCCAAATTCACTGACTCAGTCCTTTGGGTTATGACTTATATCACTAATATTAGAACTGTCCAGGTGGACCTATCTTCCTTATTATTTCTCTATCAACCAATAATACCACCATAAATCTTCCATGAACTTGCAAAAAGAGTTGAAACGCCTCTATTTGACAATGCTTTCGACACATAAGGGCTTAAACCCACTAACTAGAGGCACTTCCTCCTTATAGGAAATGAGCTATAATCCTTGAAATCCTTGACAAAACCATGCCAGAACTCATTATCTTGGTATATTTTGGGTTATTCCAAGCATGTATGAACCATATTATATGATTTTTAATCATGTAATGGCATTAAGACTTTAAACAATATAGAATCCAAAGGTTTGAGATAAAAGACCCTAAAATACAACTATATAAGGTCCGAGATAAAATACCCTAAACTATAGCTATGAAAGGTCCAATACACTACAATGATAGAAGGTCTGAGAAAAAATACCCTAAACTACAATGATATAAGGTCCAAGATAAAATACCCTAAAATATAGCAATAAAAGGTCTAAGATAAAAGATCCATGACTTGAGTGATAGAAGGCCTAAGATAAAATTCCCTATACTAAAAAATAATAGAGATTTAGTCTGAAAAATCTTATAAGGCCCACTATATAGCCATAACAAAAATAAAACTTTATTCACCAATCCTATTAGCTTTGGTGAAAGAAATATTACTCTCGCTCTAAGATATATATTCTAACCAAATTATCCTTTTGTGAATTAGGTAACCTCAAGATAGATGTATAAGATATATAAATGAATAATATCATGTTGGTGGTCATTCATAAGTATTTATTGAGAAAAAACTCTAGTAGAATTTAATCATTCATATCTAGGCATTCAAGTTTAATTTATATTATAAAAAGGATGGGAACTATTGATAATCCACACAAAATCAATTAAAAGATAATCACCCTTGGTCAGGAGTATCCTCTTGATAATTCCTAAAATCCCTTAGTTGACACACCCTTGAAAAATATTCTCATAGAGATCAATATTAATCCCAAAAGATGTTTGAATACATGGAAAAGTGATATACATTTACCTTAGAATCAGATTATTTTCGTTATGAATGAATATAATTATGAGGGGGGGGGGATTTTTTGACACTCATAATTGATCATCACACACTTTTACATGGGAGGGAACATGTAAGTCATATCACATGATAGATAAGTGAGATTTTGGGTCATCTTCCACCTAGAATGGAATTAAGAACACATCACAATCCTACATCTTCCCAACGGAATATTAAATTAATGCACACCCAGTTATGTGAATAATTTTGGAAAACAACTTGGTGCCTAGATATGATAAAGTCCTAAAGAATTTATTTGATGCTCTATGAAATTTTAGCATGAATAACATTCAAGACTCCATACACCATGTCAATCTGATGGAAGTCCTTATCCCACACATTCAATATTAACGTGTTCATGAGAATCTTTATGTCATGAATGACATATTTATTAGAAGTGGATAAATATTCCATATATGTGTGTCATGGGATTGGGACATGTGAAATTTAAGTGACATATTACAACACTATACATGAACCCATTGTAATAAAGCCTTAACATGGAAATACCCTTGGTCAAACTATGGAATCATACCATAATGAATACATGAAACATCAAAGGAAAGAAGAGCAGTTGTCCCTTATAATGTTTTCACACTGTCGTGAGATCTATCACTGATCATGTGATGCACCATAGATAAGAAGAAGGTTTTTCTGTGATAATGATCGCACATCATCACAAGATTCATTATTGAACATGTGACAAGTCACAGATAATGAGGGTTATTGTCCTAAAAAACACTTGTTCAACTACACAACCATCTAAAAATACTTGGGAAATAGGGAGAAAATATATAAATGGCAGGAGCCACTTATGGTCATAAGACTCATGCGATGCATCATAGATGAGGAGAATGATTATACTTGACAAAATTTGTACATCCTAGAGAGATACCCAACCTTTGTAAAATAAAAAAAGAAAAAAAAGCGAGGAAGACAGGAGATTCTCATGGTTATAAAAATCATGTGATTCGCCCCTAGAGATCTAAAAGACAGTACAAGCACCCAAATACATGTCCACCTTATCTCTTGAAATCCCACTGGCATGTCATCCTCATCTTGGAAGGGTGATTATCTATGAAAACACTCATACAACCTCATGAGATCCCCTAACCTTTTGAAATTTTAAAATAAAATAAAATGGGAAATATGGGATCCTATCACAGTCATTAAACTCTCACGACGTGCCTAGGTTGTATGCAACATGATCTCGCAAGACCCCTTGACAAGTCTGTTTGATTTCATGTTGGCCTTCTGAAAAGTCATCCTTGTCTTGCAAAAATACCTAGAAAAGTCTCTTGAGATCATGTGAAGGCCTTTCAATGAGAATACTTATCTCGTAAAGGCCCTTGGACATGGCGACCTGAAAATATGGAAGTATTTCGACATGTATGAATAATTCAACAAGACTCTATTACTGGGAAATAATAAATTAAATGTGGAATTGATGGAATGGTCTTCCAATCACTGGAAATCATTTGATGAACCAATAGTAACCAATAGTAGGACTTCACAAATCCATGTGATGTTGAATCCCTCCATTGAATCTATCATAGAGTCACGTGATATGTGTTGTGTAAAGATGTTAACAACTGGGGTGGTGAGACCTATAAGTCCCCCACCCCAACATCAAAGAGGAGTTAAGCCTTTATGAATCCAAATGAAGATGGCCTAGGAACCAAAGAATATTTCTTAGAGTGGCTAATCTTGTGAACTGAAAATCTTCCCATCAGGTAAGATATGGGGAATAGACAGAGTGATTATGTAGCATGCATAAATTACTTTATGTGATCATTCATTTTTTATATATAGGAATTATGGTAGAACATGAGAAGATCATTCCACATGTATGCTAAATCATGTGAGACCTAAAAAAGTTATTACTGAATAAATATAAGGAATTTTCAATAAAATTATGGAAAAAGACTAAAATATGGGAGACTTATGCAATGAAAATATGCACTAATCCTCATGTGCTTCGTGTGAACCACTCAGTACAAGAGACAACACTAGTAAATGTCACCCAAATATCATGATGCTCCTTTGGTACACTATTTGGATCAAGAGAAGTCCAACGAACATGTCTAACAAAGTCACATAGTGCCCCCCAGTCATGCCACCCTGGTCTTGAGAAACCCTGTGGGCGATCCATTCAATCCTTGCAATGTCTTATAGACATGTCACCGAGATCATATAGTGGCACTAGTACATGATAGTTGAGTCTCACGGTAGCACCAAGGTATGTCATATGGCTCTTGTGATTCTTCCTGTACATGTCATCTAGCTCTCACGATGACACCTAAACAAGTCATCCAGGACATGTGGCACCCTCGAAGACATGCCGCATTGACTCTCATGACTTCCCAAGCATTTTAGACTAATTTCATGATGAAACTAGGGAATTAAGCTTGATTAAAATACACCATGTAGAAAATCCATATGAGATCATATGATGGATTCCATGAAAAATCGACCGAGTCATGTGATTTTCTCCAGAAAATCCATCTGAGATCATGTACTAGCTTCCAGGATAGTTCAGTCTACCATGTCTCGTGATGACCTCTAGAAAAGTCATCCTTGATCATGTGATAGCCTTTAGAAATTACATCTAGGTTAAATTATTTCCCTAGGAAAAGTCAAATAGATTATGAGATTCTCTATGTACATTTCAGGTAGACATCCTTCCACATTTCAAGTAGAAAATTAAGTCATGTCATGTGGAAAATCACTGCATGTCAGGCAATCAAGCAGGCCAGGTGAAATGGGAATCCCATGACTTGATAACATTTTCCATCCTTAGTATGTAAGACCCAATCAAAATAACTACAATGAATCTAATTCTTATGATAACTAGGGTATGTAGGATTCCTTCCTAAATCTCAATCTCTATATTAAGCATCTAAAGTGAAGTCACAATACATAATTCCCGCATCCACAAGTAATGACACTGGTTGTTTTCCATCCCTTGTTTCTCACAATGAGCATAGCTCATGTGGGATTAGGGATCTATAATGATCATATCATTCATGTGACATTTCTCTATCAAGATAAGGGTGATGCAAGTGTGTAAGCCCTGACCAGTGGTATAATATGATATGTCTCGTATATAAGGGAAACATCATTGTGTAAGCCCTGACCAATTGAACTATAATGAATCTGATTCCTACCATAACCATGATACATAGGACACCTTCCTAAGGCCCAATAATGAACTCAAATGGGAATCCAATTCACTATAATTCCCACCATGTCTTAGACATTTCAACCATCTAGACCCAATCATTCTACTAACAACTGATCATTCTACCTCATCCATCAGCAGAATGATAAGACAACTAAACTACGATGAATATGATTCCTTCCATAACTAGGATATATAGGATTCCTCCTTAGGGCCCAAGCTCTATATTAATGATCCTAAGGATCATCCCATTACATGATTCCCACATACATATTTAATGAGTTTAATAACTTTCAATCCCTTGTTTCTCACACTGAGTACTGATCATGTGGGCTTAGGGAGTGGAAATGAATACATCATTAGCATCATGAATCTACACCAGCCATGTAAATCTTATTATGCACTACCTGATGAGTGGAATGATATAAAAATAACCCATATAAGGGCATCTACCTTAGGACCAGTCCCAAGGTCATGAAAAAACTATATGGGTTTTGATTCCTACTATAAACACGATATATAGGATTCCTCATAATGGCACAATTACCTTATCAAAATATTAAACCTCATCCCTACATGGATGGAAATTCTGATGTTACTAGTTATATGGATTCAATATATAAATAGATATTCATTACTAGGAAATGGATGAAGATCCTCAAGTACATACAGATGGATTCACCAACAAGATCCCCCCTTTCTTTTTTCATAAAAAGAGGTTTATCCTATAATCATTTTGTTAGGGTAACAAGTACCATATTGGTATTAGGTAGAAATTCTATATAATCTCTTAAATATATAACAGATTCTTCGAGTAGGAAAAAATTCTCCTCAAAAGTATGCAATTAGCCAAGGATTCCATCCTCTTGATTAATGTGAGTCACTAAGCTTCATTGGGTATGAAACCCCAATTGACCACCTACCTTTAGAAACCAGGTCTATACCATGTTATGGATAAGGGAACCATTTATAATTTCTAGTGAATTCTAAACAAATGTAAAACTCAATTTGAGTGATTGAGCAGGGAATTGAACTGACCATAGTGAAACCATCAGGATAATTCCATCCACATCATTTCCCAACAAAATAGAATCCCACTGTTTTATGTAAAGGTTGTAACTAGGTTTTGACTCCCCATACAAAATTCAAGTGTCCTTATGGTTATACTTCCACTAGAAAAAGTAGGTTGTAATTGGTTTATCATTTACCTTCAGAAATCAATATATTTTACAACATATCCCTCATCGAGTAGAGAGATATAAGAGTAGTCAACATCCACTTTTTACCAAACAACTATAAAAATACACGTGTTATTTTATTTTTTTCTTTTGATAATTAAACTTTATAATTAATTTAGATAATAACACAATATATTAAAAATTTTAAGCTGGTCTATTCACCCATAGATAATCTACCAGCTCTTTATCCAACCTAAAAATTGGTATCAAAGGTTGTTTCATTGGGAATTTAGTCAATCCATTAAGACTATTTTCTTATATTCATTTTATTGTATATTATTATTTGTGATAATATATTCATATAACTCTCAGTATAAGGATAAAGATTATATAAGATGGTATGAATGAGCATAAAAGATGAGTGAATTCCTAAAAAATCTCCTTATTCTGATGGTAATGACTCTGATTATTGGAAACCTAGAATTGATGCATACCTAAAGTAGTTAATCATATAACATTTGATGATCATGGAAAATACATAAAAACTACTAGAAGATAACCCATATACTCTTATAGGAAATGATGTTGCTAAATATATTTTGAATTACAAAGTAGTAAATATTTTATATTTTTCAATCAGTAGAAGTGTATTTAGTCTTGTTTTAATAAGTAAGGAATCTCATGAGATATAAAATATTTTATAAGTCATACACATTGTATTAGAAAATATGATTAAAAACAAACTAAGAATACATTGAAAAGAGTATCAATATTTCAAGAAATGTGAAGATAAAATCATCAATAAAATATTCTACAAATTCAAAAGAATTGTAAATGGAATGACTTACTTTTGAGAAACATTGGATATCCCCATACTTGATCAATGAAATTTATAATTTCAAATAATACACATTAGATGAAATCATCATAACACTTCTTCAATATGAAATGAAGTTGAAGAATATTGACGAAGAATAAACTTAAAATAATAAATTTATTGATTTCAAATCACATATAAATGTTATTTCAAACTCTTTTAAATATTAGGAATAGGAAATCTATAAATGAGAAATTTTGAATATAATAAAAGGTATTTATAATTTGATGAATAAACATAAAAAGTTTAAGAAGATGAAAAGTAAAGATAAAAATAATGATAAAAAATAAGAGAAAGGTACTACATATTGACCATATGTATCCTATTGTTAATATAGAATGAAGGGACACATCAAACCAGATTTTCAAAAGTTTTAGAAATAAGGGAGAGATAAAAAGATCATATAAATAATTGAAATGTGATTATCATGTTGTATAGAGTTACAGAAAATAATCTGATTCTAGTGATGAATCTATAAGTAAAAAAGAATAATCCAACCTCTATATGATGATGAAAAATATAAATGAGGTATGTAATGATCCTGATTCTTGTTATTATTATGATAGTGAAGGTTATAGTCGTGATGAGTTGCATGAAGGAAATGAAAAAAAAATCAAAAGTATTTTTTAAGGGTTACTCAATTATATAAAGAATTTAATGAATAAAGTAATATGAATATCAAGTAAATAAAGAATGTAAATAATAAGAATCATGATTTTAAGGAAGAAATAATAAATTCCACTTCTTGTTTTAAAGGTATGATCTATGATGATTTTGATTCTATTCATAAGGATAATTTTAATACTAGAAATGAAGTTATAAGCTTAAAATAGATGTTATATTATTTTGTTCAAGGAATAAATAAATATGATAATATGGTATCAATGATGAAACCCAAAAAAAATATAAAACTAGTTTTGGTTATGATACACATATTCCAAAGTTATATGAGACTAATTTTATTAAAAGTTCTAATGGAAACATTTCTTATGTTACATGCTTTAAATGTTGTATGCAAGGACATTATACTAATGAATGTTCTATTATATTTTTTCCATATCTTTTTTAAACTAAATATTTTATTTCAAAATATTTATCTTCTTGAGTACCTTAAAATAATTATTTTAAATCTATTTGGGTACCTAATAATTTTATCACTATCCCAATTGGACCCAAAATAGCATGGGTATCAAAAAGTTTCATGACATTATTTATAGTTTTAGGGAAAATTCCTTAATAATATAAATGAAACTTATTACATGGAAAATGGATTTTCCCAAAACATTATTAATGACCTAACTAATTTATTATCTTACACTAAATGTGATAGAGGCTCTGTCACATTTAGTGATAAATCAAAAGGCAATGATAATGCTTTTTATGAATTAGGTATTTATAATATTGTTTTAATTTATTAATTTTTATACATTTAAGGTATGAAACATAACTTAATTAAACTTTCAAAATTACATAATGATGGAATGTATGTTAAATTTTAAAATAATAATGTTTTAGTTTTTGAAAATGAAAATAATTTATTCTATGATAATATAAAGGATAATATTTATTCTATTAATTTCTATGAACTATCTAATACAAATGATAATTATTTCAATGATATAGAAATATATGATGGTCTCTAGAATATAATTTTTGGACTTGCTCATTTTTAAATGACATAAAAATTATCCATGCTTGGATATGTTCTATACTTACCCAATTTAAAGGTAAGAAAGGAGTTTATTTTTGATTTATGCTTGAAAGTTAAGTAGCACACATAATATTTTAAATCTATCAATCATGTTTCTACTTAAATACCCCTTGAATTATTTCATCTTGATTTTTTTCCAATGAAAATTTCTCATCTGGGTGGAAAGAAATTTGTTTTTGTTATTGTTAATGATTTTAGTCGATTCACATGGTTTAATTTTATCTCTCATAAACATGAAAATGTTGTTTATATTTATTTCTTTTTGTAATCCAATTCAAAATATAAAATATTTTTTTTATTTTTTTATATTATAAGTGATAATGGAGGTGAATTTTTCAATTTTAGAATTTATTTTTTTTGAATAAATTGATTAAATTCATAATTTTTCTTCACCTAGAAAACCATAAAAAATGGTTTTGTAGAATGAAAAAATATAAATATCCATGAAATGGATTGAACTATGCTTAATGATATAGTTAATCAAAATATTTTTGGCCTAAATCTATTAATACTGGTTGATATGTTTTAAAGATAGTTCATGTTGGAATTTTTTTTAAGAGAACCCCTTATAAATTTTTAATGGTAGAAAAATGAAGGTTGTTTATTTTAATTTTTTTGGTTGTAATGTTTTTATCTTGAATGAAAAAGATAATTTAGATAAGTTTGATGATAAAAGTGTTGACTGTATCTTTCTTATTTATTATTCTCACATTAAATCTGATACATATTGTAATAAGTATACCATGACTATTGAAGAATCTATATACATATATATATATATATATATAAAGTTTTATTAATCTTATGATGATTATAAATGTATCTTTGAAAATATTGAAGATGATTTCAAGTATTTCAATTTTGGTGAAGAAAAACCACTAGATAATGTATATATTGATAGGGAGAAAAATTGTTCTCAATTTAATCCTAGATATTTTAGGATTCAAAAATATTACCCTATTGATAATGTGAATGGTCATATTGATTCTGGTATGAAAACAAGAAGATTTTCATTAAACTTTTTTACTAGTTATGCATTTGTTTCTAATTGTGTACCTATTGATGTTTAAATGATTTTAATGACGATAATTGGATTATTACTATGAATTATTAAATCAATAAATTTTCTATAATTAATTTTTATACTTTATTTTAACCATATTTAAATAATCATGTTATTGGAACAAAATTGATTTTCAGAAATAAAATGTATGAATCTGGTCAAATTGTTAAAAATAAATCTAGGATTGTTTCTCTAGGTTATAGTTAAGAATAAGGTGTATATTTTCATGAATATTTTGCATCTATTTCTTGTCTTTAATGTACTATAATTTTATTATCTTTTGAATATTTTTCAGGTTATATGCTATTCCAAACAGATGTTAAAAGTGAATTTTAATTGATTTTATTTCAGAAGAAGTTTATGTTTCTTAACCCACTGGTATTAAAAATTAAAAATTTCAAAATAATGTTTCTAAATTATCAATATATTTATATGTTGTTAAATAATAACATCATGCATGGTCTGATAGAATTGATTCTTTTTATTGAAAATTATTTTAACAAAGGATAAGTAGATCCTACTTTTTTATCAAAAGAGTCTAAAATTATATTTTTTTTGTTAAAATTTATGTTTATATTATTGTTTTTGTATCTTAAAATGATTTTATTTGTAAATAATTGTATAATTTTATGGATAGTGAATTTTATATGTGGCTTAAGTTTGAACTGAAATTATTTTTAGGCATTGAAGTTAATCAAAGAAATGATAGTATTTTCTTGAATCAATCTAAATATGATAAAGATTTGTTTAAGAATTTTTTTCTTAATTCTTGTAAAACTTTTAAAAATAATACGGGTATTAGTTTTAAATTATATTTTTTTTCTTCAATAAAGTTTTTTGATTCTAAATTATTTATTGTAATTATCGGATTCTTTTTGAATTTAACTACTTATAGAACCGATATAATGTTTATTTTTTATTTATGTGTAATATTTAAATCATACACAGAGGAATTTAATTGAAAGGATATTATATTTATTAATATATATTTAAAAGGAACTATTAATATTTGATTATTTTATTCTAGAAAAAAAATTTCTGATTTATTAGTTACCCTGAATCTTATTTTTGAGGATATAGACTTGATAGAAAAAGTAACTTAGGTTTGTGTCATTTTCTCATTAAAAATTTAGCATTTTGGAGATTAAAGTACTAGAATTTTGAAACTTTATCTAATAATGAGAGTGAATATATTTATAATACATTATTTTTTTGTCAATAACTATTGATTAAATAAAATTTATCTAATTTTGGTATTTATTTTTATAAAATACTTATATATTTTGATAATTTATATACTATTTATATTTCAGAAAACCTTTTACAACATTATCAAAATATGCATATTGATATGTGAGTTAATTTTATTCAAAATTATGTTAATAAATGATATATTATTTTAGAATATGTCCCTACTAAAAATCAACTTGCTGATATTTTTACTAATCCATTTGATATATCTAAATTCAAGAAAATAAAACTTGAAATTAAAATGTTAGAATTTAAATTAAAAAAACTATTTTATTTGAAATATTATTGAGTATTTATATTTTATTTTTTAAAAATTAAAAATGGCTCCCAATATTTTTTATTTTTCAAATAATTTTTTTATTTAATTATATTTTATTAATTATATTTATTCTATGATTGTTTTTATTTTGTAAAATAATTTTTATTAGATTTATATTATTTCTAATTTTTTTATATTACCCTTACATGGGTTTTAAAATTCATTCTTTACCCTTACTTATCCTTTTAAAGTTATTTTTTACCTTTAGACAACTCATTTTTAAACTTATGTATGATCTACCTTGCCCTTAAATAAGTTCCCTATACCTTTATGCATTGAGTTTAATGTTTTAATTACACTTATACTAGTGCTAAAGCTTTCAATGTACCCTTCAACCTTATAAAAGTTTCCCTTATTCAATATACTACTTCCTCTATTTACCCTTATGTAATTATTGGTTACCCTTATGTATATTTTAGTTACCCTTACACGAGTTCCTATCTAGATTTACATAGATCACTACCTCTATTAGTTAAACTTATGCAATCATGTTTACCCTTATAAAACATAAAAAAAATTCCTCTGACCTTTATAATGGTTATATAAATTTTATTTTACCTTTATGAAGCATAGTAGTTTACCCTAATGTGAATTTGGTTTTCCCATATGTTTCTATTTTATGATTTTTTGATACATTCACATGATATAAGTTTTATATTACATGTTTAAGTTGTTTTAATCATTATATAAATCTATATTAAATATATTTAACTTATTTTAAGTGTTTTTACATTGTTTTAAATATATTAACATTATGTTCAAAGGATTTTATTCTTATTTTGTACGAACTTTCAACATGGAACTCACAAATTCGAATTTTGTTATTTTGATTTATTTTTTTGGTTTTTAATGTTTATAAATTAATATTAGATGATAAATAATTTATTCAAACTTATTTTATAGTATTTAATGCATTTATATTCATTTTTTAATTTCTTGGTATCTATATGCTTATATTTTGCAAGATTTTGAATGTTGATTTTTTTATAGAACACTGTTTTGAAATTTTCAGGGGATTTCTCTTTGAACTATTATTTTATAATTAGTTTACTATATGAATGAATATTTTAAATTAGTTTGAATTATTCTTCATGGTTTTAATTTTTTGATGATATTCTGGTGATAACATTTCAATAATAATATCCTTGCCTCTCTATCTCCAACAATTATATAACTATCCTTTTTAAATTTAAATTTGAGGTTTATAACCTATTGGCTCGACTGTGTTAAGTGATTTTTTTATCCAAATAATTTGAGTAGTTCTTCCAATGTAACTTTGTCCTAAAAAAATATTGTAACTATTATTATTCAAGGTGAGCTTACTAATTTTCAAGTGATACTATGAAACAATGATGTAGTATGATACTACTATGTATGTTTGTGATCCTATGAAAATAATTCAATCATCTATTGGATGATCTCTCAAGGACTGAACCTAAACTACTTCAAATTATACTAACTTGATGTGACTAGATAATTAAATATAAAATAACCAATACCTATTTCTATTATTTATATTTTATCTATTTCATCTTGGTTTCTTGCGTCTATAACACTTCTTATCTATCACACATTTTCTCACATTAAATTTATGATTTTATATACAAAATAATTTTCTTTC
This sequence comes from Viscum album, assembly GCA_963277665.1. Classification (NCBI taxonomy): domain Eukaryota; kingdom Viridiplantae; phylum Streptophyta; class Magnoliopsida; order Santalales; family Viscaceae; genus Viscum; species Viscum album. The sequence continues at coordinate 1,069,738,963 of OY728139.1, read as the reverse complement.
TTCGGGTTAGGACTCCAAGATTATAAAGTCAAAAAAGTTTCAGTTATGACTCATGCTGTCTAAATTCAGGGTTGTGACTCCCCATAAAAAATTCTCATGTATTTCTAGTTATACTTCTACTATAAAAATTTAGTTGTAATTGGGTTATGATTCCCCTTAAAAAATCAGTCTAGTGCACAACATATCTCTCACCTTATCGAGAGGTATAAGAGTATACTAGGTACACTTTAGACCAAACTATTATAGAAACACCTATGGTATTTCTATTATTATTATTTTTCTATTTCTTATAAACTTTGATAAATAATTTAGATAATTAATCAATCTATTAAAAATTTTAAGTTGGCCTATTCATCCCCCTCAAGACCATATGCCATATTTCTATCTAACCTAACACTTATGACTAGGGATATATTAGTGAAGATACTAATGTATTGTGATGAGTTTATTTATTATGAATATGTAACTTTACTATAAGTGTTGGGTTATGGAGGAAGATCCCAATAAATTAAGAATTCGAAAGGAGTGAAATACAATTGAATTTCTGCAAGATTATATGCATTATTTCCCACTATTTTGTATTGAATATCTATTAATATATTAGAAATAAAGATGATGAATATTTTCCCATTGAAAATGGGTAAGTATTGATACTTCTTGGATTTATTGGAAAAATTAAAGGAAGAATCCATTTATATATTTGATGACTATTTATCTAGAAATAATCTAAATCAATGACATGTGTTGTTGTATGAAGAGATAATTTTCTATTATATTCTTCTTAATGAGGTTGAGGAGATGGTTGTGATTGAAATATAATAATAGTAAGCCATAATTTTTATGGTATTGAAGTTTCATGGAAAGACTCGAGAAGAGTACACATATACTTCAAGATGCTTTGGTAATTGTCTTGAAGAGTTATAAGAAGATTATATAAATTACTACAATCATTTATGTTTTATTGAGATGTATTGGTGAGGTTGGAGATGTCTTGGGAATGCTTAAAGAGGTTATGATATGATTTTTGGAATTTATAGAACTTTTATTTGGTGGTGATAATTTAGAAAATGTATAAATAATATCCCCCAGAATAGAATATTGGAAAACTTTTAGCTCTCACTGTGCTACATAATATTCTCAATATGATATATAGGATGCACTTTTAGTTAAAACTGAAGAATCGAAAAAATCCACGAGAGTTCACACTATGACATATAGCATATTTCATATGGAATGTACAATTTTTTTCCTACTACATAATATATCATAGTGAATATAGAATATATTTATTGAGGATCACTAGAAATTTTGAAAAGGAAAGATACTATGTCAATACATAAGATATTTAATCACGTAAAAGATATTTTTCAAAGCCCACTGTAATACAAAAAATGAAAGGTCTTATGTTGATACACAAGACTTGTGAGCATATTGAAGATATTTTTCGAAGTGAATAATAAAATAGGGAAATGTATGAAACCATACTGAGATATGTATGATTTTTAGAGTATATAAAGTATGTCTTAGTGTTATAGAATATTTTTTCTGGAGTGGATTCTATAATATGGAGAATCCAAAAACATTATTGTGATATGTAATATACTTAGATCATATGTAATATATCCTAAGGGTGCATAAGATATTATAGTATGGAATTTTTTAAGGTATCGAAATAATTTATATGTAAGAATCAGTTTCTTTATAAAGAAAGGTAATCATAGGATATTGTAATGGTACTCATAAGGTTGTGAGATTTGTCACAGTACTAAATCCACACTGTGATATGTAATAGCGACTAAACATTTACAACACACACATAAGGGTTAATATGTAGTAATATAAGCATTGATCTATGTTAAATTAAGTATATAATTGTTGATCTATGTGGTACATAAGGGTTGATCCATGGAAAACATATGCATAAGGGTAGTTGTCTCCCCAGGTAAGAGTAGTCTGTTAATAGTTTTAGAAAATGTGAGTATTAAAGATCAAAATTATATAATGTTTTTTGATTATTCAAGTTTGAATATCATGATGATTTTAGTATCCATGATTCTAAATAATAATAATAGAGTTAATAATTAAAGAAGAAAGATTTTTCGTGATAAGGGATTTTATACTATAAAGGTTTTTATATGTGTTCATGCATATATAAAATAATGATAAGGTGGATTTTTTTAAAGTAATAAGGAATTAAAATTCTCATATTTGAGGATATATTTGAATGATAATTATGGGGTTTCAAATAAAAATATTTTAAACTAATAAATAAAGATAGAAGTCAAATATTTTGCTCATTATCATTTGACTAATGATAAAGGAGTGGATCACATGGCAGCATTTTTTAATTATTTTCATATTTTAAATCATAGAAGGAATATTCCAACAATTTTGAGAATATAAAAAATAAAAAGTATAGTTTTTTAGAGTGGATTAACAATCAATACAGTATTATATTGAACATGTAATGTGTATTTTAGAGAGATAATATTGAGATTAGATACTATACACTCTAGAACATCCTATGTATTGAGGAAGTAAAATAAGGATAAAAGTGAATAATAAGTATAATGAGGTGATTCTAATATATATGTTATTATTATTGATAGATAAGTATAAGAATGAGAAAAATTAGTTAATTCCTACCCTATTATATCCTTAAATCGTATTAGTTATCCCCTATAGTATCAATATAGTATAGAAGTTGAAGATGAAGAATAAGAAGATAAAGTTCAGGATTTCCAACACCATTATTGCTTGATTCAGATTCTGTGTGTTGAGAATATTGAATAAGAAGATTGTTTTTTAGCGATAAAGGACAATTATCTTGATCTTTTATATTGTCTTGGTGTTAGGATACTTGAGACAACATGGTTGATGTGCATGTTTCTTGAAAAAAGACAAATTGGAAGTCAAAGACCTGTTGCTAAGGAAGAAGAACTTATATCGCTATATAGTGACATCCCAAATTAGAAGTAAGATCTTGTTCATTAGGAATTTTGGGAGGACCGTGGAAGTCTGTAGGGATCCTATATAATCTATTAAAAACGAATTGAGAGACTATAGACTATAGGGATCTAGTATAACCTCATCAAAGCCCCTACTATTGGAAGATATTGATTTTCCTAAAGGTGTATATGTCGACACTTGCCTAAGATTTACTCTATAGTAAAATCATTAGTGTAGGTGTTGAGTTAAGTATGATACCTTCTCACACCATTGTAATCACCACTTTATACTAGTGATATTTGTGTCATGGAACTTAAACCAAACACAAAAAGGAGTATATTCCCCCATTGGGTTCAAACCTTATAAAAATACTATTTTATATTCTCTTTCTTTATTTATTACTTTAGATATGGTGTTGTGTGTAAGGAATTTATACGAATATCCACTCATCATAACTAGTATAGTGGTTTAAATATTAAGAAGAAAAAGTAAAAGATAAAAAAATTCAGTAAAATAGGGTCACATTGAATTACATCCTCTAAGAGTGAATCCATAATCCAATAGGGTATTTGAAGTGGTATTAGAGCTAAAATATGTTTCCTCTAATTGGTTATATTTTATTTATAGGTTATTTTTATAAAATATATATAAATTTTATATTTAAATAAGTTTCTAAGTTACCTCAAGGATCCCCAAGATGAAAAGTCACAACTAGAGATAGAATCAGATGCTATAAAAAGAGAATTGATAGAGAATTTTTAAAAGTATAACCCTCTTATCAAAGAATTGAAAATTATTGAAATGTAAGGATATATTCTATAAATCCTTTCACTCATATGATCATTTTTCTCCATATTATATAATACTGTATTTATGAGTCATATGGTATGAAATACATGCATAGAGTATCATTTACAATGATATGTGCGACATCATAACCTATAAATTTTATTATTATTTCAAAATAAGGTAGTGGAATTTTTAATAGTTATATATTTTAATAAATTACATTGGAAATAATTAACTAATTTATTTCATAAGATGAAATATATGGGGGTTCCATTCGTATGATGGATTCTTAATAGGATGAGGCATTACTCATGTGTTTTATAATACATGAGTAAATGAAAGGAGTTATTGGGATAGTCCTGATGTCTATATTAAGGATCCTACTAATATATTATAGTGTTAATAATGATCATGTATTCTTGGAAAAAACTCCCTCAATACCATAACTCTATTACTCTTCACCCCTATACTTTATGATGAACTAGCATACCATGGGTGATGAGAGGATCCCATTCAAGAATATAGAGATTAAAAATATCTCTTAGATATATTTTAAGGAGGGATGTCATTAGTCTACCTCTCATATGATCTTTATCAACCCTATACAATGGAGATGTATTATTTAGTGATTCAGTGTAAGGTTCATGAACATCAATATTTTTTATAGTTGTATGGTTTCATTTATCAAAACATAATGTTCTTGGATTTGGGTTTCTATAGAATTTTTCTATCTAGTTTAATATTTAAACTATACTTAGAGACATTATAGTGGTATTAGAGATTTACCATTCATTTGATTTTTGAAATTTTGTTTTTAAAATGAAGAACATGCATATCATAATCTATAATGGGCCATATCATAATGCATGACATGACATGTCCTTTTTTACCCATTGAATTTTTAACAATATTTATGTGATATGATAATATAATGTACAACTATATTTTTCATTTAGTCATAAGTAATGAATGGTGTATATTATAAGGTAAGATACATTGAAATCTTTCATATTTTTTATATATTGTAAGCTATTATATAGGTGATATCATAGGTTATGACTGAAATATAGGTTTTTTTAAAACAAATCATCATTTCATAATTATAATATAGAGTCAATAATAAAATATAACAAGCCTATATGTAAGAAACTCATTGATATGTAAGAGAATCTAGGTTATATAAGAGATTCATTGATATATATAAGAGACTCTATGATACATAAGAGACGCACTATAATGCATAAGAGACACCCTCTGATATGTAAGGTTCCAAACTTTTTCACAAAACTAAAAAGACAATAAATAATTATAATTCCATGGATATGTAAGCACTAATACATCATAAGGGTCACTCTTTATGCAAGAGTTTTTTATTTTACCATGGGAGTGATAACCACTTATCATAAGCAATGATAGATTAATAAATTATAAAAAATGAATAATAATTCTAAAATGGTTTAAGAATTGTACCTTATCAATCTTATTTTGTGATTATATTTATAACATTAATATGACATGAAAATAAAAACAGTTTTTTTTAAATTAAATTATGAATTGACTTATATAATTTATAAATTTTTTTATAAATTTTTAAAAAGTTATTTTGGGATATTTATTATTTTATAAAATTGTTTATAAATTAATTAATTAAGTGTTTATAAATAATTAATTAAATATTTATGAAACATATTTTAATAATTATTCCATAATATAAAATGATAATATCAAGATACATTTTAAATTATATGAAATTACTTATAATTTAGATATAAAATGTTTATATGGAAATTATATGGGTCAAATATAATGTTTTTATAAATTAAAAAATAAATAAAAAATATAAAGGTTATTATAATTGTATTATAAAATATTCTTAATTTATTATTTGAGTTGTTGAAATTAAAGGACTTATTTTAAGAAATTATTTAAGCCACAACAAAAATAATTTTTGATGATTGATTTGATCAAGGTTTAAATAATATAAATTTATGATATTTAGATTATATAAAAACGTTTACATAATAGAATTTGTCTTATAAATGGTTTACAATTCATGTAATGTCTAAAATTTAATGTAAATTTCATATAATGAATAATATTAAAATTTTATATAAGGTAATAAATATATAGTGTATATATTTTTTCTAATTATGGGATGTCCATAAGATTATCTAAATTATAATGTGTTTATTATATCATTATTTATGAATTGTTAATAAATTTATATCTCATGTTTAATTATATGAATTTTTCATTTATTTAAAAGTTATTCATTTGTTGATTATTCAGGAAAATAATTTCTATATTATGAATGGTTATATTTTTTAGTTTAAATTTTTTAAACAACTTCTCAAAATTATCATACATAGTTCGAACTAAAGGTGTATTTGGTGTTGGATTTATTGTTAATCACTAGAATCATTTTTCCTGGTGGTGAATAAGGTAAATTGTATTTTATAACGAGTTTATACGACTAGGAGAAGCATTCTTTAATACTTTGTGGTATGAAGATATTTGATAGTGACATACATGACTTTAGAGATGGAGAAGGCTAAGTTCCTAGATTCATTTTGGAAATGAGTTTCTCAATAAAAATTTAGAAGTCTAGAATTAAAGTTGATGTTCTAGAAGAAAATTCTTTAAAGATACTCTAGAAGGTCCCCAGATTCCATTGAAGAAATGTAAATTATTGGTTTACGCATGGGTAATCAAGCCAACATGTAAAAGTAAAATTCTAGAAGTAGTAAAAGAATTTTACAAAGGAATTGACCTCTCCCTATATAAATAAACTTAATTCCTATAATGACTATAATAAAAAATTTAAAATCTATTATATATTGAGGTCAGCAGTTCCCATATGTAAAAGTAATAAATTTAATCTCACAAAAAAGATGAAAATTCTTGAAGGGGAATCCTGGTATATGTAAAAGTAACCTAGACATATATATAAAAGTAACTTGATTCCAACAATAAGCACATTATTTTTTGTGATGTATAAATTGGAAAAGTCCTAGTGTTTTCCTTGTATATGTAAGTGTAAATTTGGAAGTGGTAGAGAGATATAACAAAGGCATGGAACACACCCTTTTATGCCTAAGGTTACTCCAAAGCATACATAAGATTAAATAGATGAATAAACTAATATATAAGGATTTTTCCTTCACCACTTTTTAGAATAATATTACACCATTCCATGTATTTATAATCGAGTCCATGAATATCAAAAACACAAAGGTGTATTAGCTATAAAATATGATTGATAACTCAACTATAGAAGATCATGAAAAACATTGTGTTGCTAAAATAACATGTAATCCATTTTGATGGGAATTTTTAGGACCATATAATTTATGAAATAGGGATTAGATGAGTTTTATGTTGTGTTATAGGCTATTTTTGGAATAACAAGGTACCTATCCAAAAAAAGATCCCCTATAGGCATATTTAAGGTCAGTATGAACTGAATGTGAGCTAAAGTGAACCCAGTTTCTAGATAATCACAACACCATGGAGTAATAAGTGTAACATGAGTGATTATTGATTTATCATATGCCTTATAAATTGTAAAATACGATTGATAATGTTCACTCCATGAAGAAGGTGAAGACATCGTGACTGGGTTGAAGAATTGAGAAGATTTGTAAGTACCACATTGTGAAACATAGTGAATCAAATGGAAGGTATTTGAAATATTTTTTGGATTTGGAGATTTATTGAGTAACATTATATGGATAATAGAAACACACCATGATTATGGTAATTTTGAATAATACCACACCGTATTGGAGGAATCCATTCAATAGAGGGGTAGTTTCCAGATTATATGGTAGTTTTTGTATGAAATTAAAAATAGAATACATATCCTATTATTTTTGTAGTTGAAAAGTTTTGAATGAACTTTTTGACCCCAATAATTAATTGGGACATATAACTTTATTATATAGGAATATGGATTGATACCAACCATTAGATCAAGGGTTTGGAAGCATGAAATCTAATATAACTGCTTATAGTAGTTCTGTAGAAAATGAGTGAACTGAAAAATATTGAATATATGGTTTTTATGAGAAGAGGAGAAGAGAAATAGAATATTGATATATCCTATTATATAATGAATATAGAGTAGAGGGGAAAATAGGATTTAATTTTCATATCTGGTTTGTTTCAAGAAGAATAGGTTCGAGAGAATAAGAATGATATCACTACAATATCTGGTTGAAGTGGAAGTCAATGTGGAATAATATAATTCCAGTTTGGAATTATATTCATCTAGAGAAGAAATATATCTTTTTTATTTTGTATAAGATAATGAATAAAAACTAAAATATAGGATTTTATCCCATCTAGTATTGAATTAGAATAGTGCATCGATCATTACAAAAATCACAGTATCTACCGGGATTTGTTGATGCAATACAATCATAATTACTATAAAGCTGACAGAGAGATCCCCATGTATATAAGCTAATCTAGACTTTTCTAAAAAAGTTCATAGATAATAATAATAGGGATTGTCCCTATAATACATAGTGTACCTTTCCTAAAAACTTATAATAACTACAACGAGTATTATTACTTCATAGTGTGTCGATACATCAATGTCGTATGGTCCTTGGATTATCCGTTTATAGTGAAACAAATAAAAACTATGTGTCCTATGTATGATTTATATTTTGGTATTCTTACTTGATATCCAATGAGATTTTTTGAGAAATTGAATAATTTATATATTGAAAAATTCTCCATATAACATGGGAATAGGATCCTAAAATAATAAAAATGGAAAAATATTTAGTTTAAATTGGGAAACACATTGAATCACCTCACTCTCAGGGTGTCTTGGGTTGCAATATACATGCATTTAAGGACATACAATCTAGTTATGAAAATTGATTTGGTTTTTATCTACTTGGAATTAAGTTTATATTGAGTAGTGATATTGAATTAAGTATTTAATTATGATTTATACATATTAGGTGTTAGTGTTATGATGAAATTTAGGTCTCTTTTGAGTAAATTATCTCAAGGTAAAAGGAAAATGGGTCAGAATTACTACTGGATTAGAGGCTTATGCCTTGTTCTAGAAAATTTGGGGTTGGTTATCTATGAATCAAGACTTATTGTTTCTGACACTTTCGTCGGGGAATGCATGTATTTCTTGTTGGGGGACGGTAGTGCTATTTTGTTTCCCCGCATTCCCACTTTTCAAAGGTAGGTGGCATCCACTCCTTGTTCAGGTACATTTGCTCCTTGATCGAAACATGATGATGGGATGTCAGTTCTTCCTTCCGGGGATTCCTCCTCAGAACTCATCACCTATTCCAGGTCTCCCTTATAGATTTAAGACATTGTTTGTGAAATTCTTCTTCATGCCATATCTTCATGGACACCAGTTAATTACACCACCTCTGTCGGGACATTCCAAAGGGTCCAGTCAGGGTAGTAACCTTCGGTTAGGGGAGTAGTCATGTTGGACATCACTGGCATGTCTGGATGCTAGTACACTGGCACTTTTGGGTTTCTTACCCTTATTATAGGGCTTCTTGAGGGCACATAAGCTCAAGGAATCCCACGTATAATATGTGGAATTTTATGACATGGGCATGTATCTGAGGTTTTCCTTAGCTTCCCATGTTTAACACAGGTCATGCCATAGGTTTACCGTCTAGCAGAGACGGATTGGACTGATCAGAACACTGATTAGGGTGGATCAGATGGGTGCAATCTCTAGAGGGAACACTATTGTTGGGGCCAACATGTGGTTAGCTTCCCGATTGTTGTAAGGAGGAATGGGGAATGGGTGGCATGATCCCGCCGGGATGTGGTGGCCCAGGTAAGAATCAGGATAGATGATGGAAGGTTTGAATGAAGTCGATGGTGAATGGGATGGAACCACCGTGAGGATGACGGTAATGTTGGGATGGAGTCTCGAGGAGACTTCCTACGTATCCCCGTGGTAGGGAATCAAAGTACGCGTAGCTCGGTAGGGTGAAGGGACGCCTAAGAAGGTGGCCCGTGAGAATGGACATATGTATTGGACCCCAAGGATGTGGAACCTCTGGTATGGGGCATGAACTTCCCGAAACACATAGGCTTAAAGGGAAGACCAGGAAATTGACTTGAAATGGGGCATACACATAGGAAGACAACTCGATGATGTGTATGGGGATCACGCATGGTGAGTATCCCAAGTTTGTCTAACGCCACTAGGAAAGACCAATGATGAGGGTCCCAACAAAGGGAATTACAACGAATTGCCGCTGAATATGAGACACAACAACATACCATTGATTGAGGTCACAACATCTTACTTTTGGATTGGGTCATAACGGATTACCGCTGGATGGGGTCGCAACAGCTTACCACTATATGGGGTCGCAAGGGCTTACCCCTAGATGGGGTTGAACCTCAGGGAGGATTCCTACGTACCTTATCTAGGAGACAAGGATCAAACCCACGTAGTTCCTGTGGGATGGGGGTTGGTGAACCGACGTAGAGGAGGACCTGGGGTCTAATGGTTGTTGGGCTTGAACATTAAGGAGGTGTCCTACGTACCTTGCCATGGAAAGGATCAAAGTCCACATAGTTCGGGTGGGTGAAACAACTTATCGCTAACTCGGGAAACAACGACTTACCACTAATTAAGGTCCATAGTTTAATTTCATATAGGACGGGGGTGAACCGACATGAAGGAGGAACTGGGGCCTAGATAGATGGTGGTCATGAACCTTGTGTAGGCTTCCTATATACCTTGCCTCGGAAAAAATCAAAGACCATGTAGTTCAGGTGGATTTGGGTGAACTGACGTGAAGGGGGTCAGAACGACCAGGTGTTGGGCTTGAACCTCAAGGAGGAATTTCTACATACCTCTCCTTGGAAAGGATCAAAGAACTCATAGTTTAGGGGGTGTTTGGTAAACCGACGTGAAGATGGTCAGGACCAATGGGTGTTGGGCTTGAACCTCAGGGAGGCTTCCTACGTACCTCGCCTTGGAAAGGATCAAAGACCTCATAGTTCTGGTGTGTGTGGGGATTACACTTTAATCTTCATAGAGAGGATGTCATGGTTGATGCTTGCTCTAAGTCCACGTGAGTCCTGCTCGGTGTGAGAAACAAGAGACAGAAAAGACCTGACGATCACGTCATGAAAGGTTTGTCTGTGGGAAGTGGAGTGGGGCTCAAGCGTGGTTAGTGGCCCAAAGAGGAAACATGGGCTTATGCCTGGTTATTAGCCCAAAGGGGAGTTGGATATTGGGACTTACTCCAGGGTGGAGGCCCGGGTGGTTACAAAACCCAACGGGAGAGAGAGTTTTCACCCAAGAAGAGAGGAGCAGGGGTGCTGCCTCATGCAAGGAAAGCAAGGGGCTTACACTAGGGTGGTTTCCCTTTCCCCGTGGATAGACGCCGCACTGATAAAGGGTATGTCATTCCATGTGAGGAATGATTTCACTCCCATGGAGACTAGTGGGCATAGAGAATGCCGGAGACGGGGAACCCCGTGTGCAAGGCACGGGGCGAGGTCATAGTTTAACGTCATGTGCTGAGGACGAAGGTGCTTGGTAGTTTAACATCATGCAGCTCGGATAAGGTGGGTGCACTCCACACCCCTAGGACTTACATAACTGATACCCGCATGCCGTTGAGGGAAGGAAGGCATCAGTAATGTCGTGGTGAGGGGGTTCTATGGAGAGAACCATTGGGGTCCACGTTAGCGTGGCTATGTGAAGAAGTAATAGCCGTTAGAATTCCTATTCAAAGAAGAATGAGGTAAAGAAATGCAACATAAAGCATCCTCTAAGGGACTTCAAAACTTCTCCGCACAAACCTGAGGGGCCAGACTGGAAAAGATCACGTGACATAGGTGTGTCACGAATAAGAGAGGCTCGAACAAGGTGCCTCAAGGTGATGGAAACATATGGAGCCCGCGTAAGAGAATGGGCTGGGGAAAGATAGGAAGTCTGTGCACAAGATGAAAGGTTTGTGCGCAATAAGAAAAGGTTGTGCACAAGAGGTATGGGTGGCGCGCAAGACAGAGGGGTTGTGCACAAGACAGACGGTTTGTGTGCAAGTTGAACCGGTGGTGCACACGCTCGAGGGTTTGTGTGCAAGACAAATGGTTTACACGCAAGTTTGGATTGGTTTCACGCAAGAATGACTAACATAGAGGGAACTTGCGCCCAAAGAACTATGGGAAGGGAAACAATTTACGAGGATCAGAGAGCCCATATGAAGATGCCCTCGGGGAACCTATTGCGCAACAACCCATACCTAAAGTCTATAGCTTTTTCGCGTTGTCACGGAAGATGGGGTTTTCGCATAGCAGAGTGTCGCTTCATCTGTGGTTCCACCCTGAAGGGTGTGGATATAGTTCATTTTATTGCTGGAGTCCTCAAAGTGGTGCATAAGTGCCTGGCGCGCAAACTCCGGTCGGGCGTCGCCTTGTGCACGCAGTGGGATTCCAGTGCGCAAACGTCCATTCACCGTCGCCTTCGGCGCATAAATGGGGTTAGGTGCGGAAAAGGCCATTCAACATGGACTTCGGCGTGGAAATGGTGTGGGGCGCGCAAACAGTCGTTCGACGTCGCCTTCTGTGCAGAAATGGGGTTGGGTGTGGAAAAGGTTGTTTGACGTCGCCTTCAGCGCAGAAATGGGGCATGGTGCAGCTAGTCGTGGATGACGGTGTTTTGGGTGCAGAAGGGAAGGCTGACATGCAACAGTTTGTGCGCCGAAAGTTATCTTGGGTGCCCCATCCCAATCTTGCGTGCGCTCGCCTCCTAGGCCCTGAGATCGCCTCTTTTTCTTCCTGGGTTCATTTGTAGCTATTGTATCTGCTCGATACATCCCTTCTCTAAATTCTGGCATCAACAAATGTCCCCCTCAGAATCAGAGCCAAAAGGGAACTCGATGGTCGGATTCTGAGGGTACGCCAGAAAATAGACAATATATCATCGGTGGTGTGAAAAAATGCATTTTGTGTGCTCAAGAGTGTTGTGTGTGTGGGGAAGATGTGTCAACACTTTATAAATAGGCTGAGGGCCCCCCCTAGGCCCTACTTTTACTTTTTCCTCTCGATAGGATTTCTTGCTCTCGTGCATGAAAATAGTACTGATCAGCGCGTAAGATTCCACAACTGACTCTGTGTTTTGTCTGCCATCTAAATTTTTTCCTTACACATTGAACTTCTTTGACACCGCTGCCGCTTTTGTGTGGCGAATCTTCCTTCTTTCGTACCGACCCCTTCAGAGTTCTAAAAATGGCCGCTCGATAGACCGACGCTGAGAGGGAAGTTTCCGCTACTGTAAGAAGAACGGAAATGATTGCGAACCCTCAGATTCTTCATTTGATGAGGGTTGTGTCTAATAACCAAATTATTTTCATCATGCTTATGCAAGCTCAAAAGGATTATGTCCTGAGCGGTAGCCTGCCGCTATGGAACTTCAGTCTTCTGGAAGAGGTGTTGATGCCCAGTTTTGAGACAGAAACATCGCGGTCATGGGTGGCACGCGGGGATAGGATTCCATAATTCCACATTACCAACAACATCCTTCCTTCTAGAGAAACAAAGAACACAACAATCTATGTCCTAAATCCGAAGACCAGGATGCTTACGGGAAGAAATCCAGTTCCCGAGGAATCTCCCACTATTTATGTAAGTACTTTCAGAAGCAGCATTACTGACGAGAAGAAGGGCTGGAAGGAGTGGGATTTCAGATCTCAGGGAAACTTTACCAATGAATGGGAATGGGCGTACTAGGTACGTCAGAAATGCGAGGAATTAGGGTCGGAGCTATGGGCCCTAGGGATTTTTGAGGCTATTTGGACGTCTCAATTCCACTTTTACTGACAGTAGGAATTGGTAGCAGAGATGTAAAGTCATTGGTCACCTGATACCAACACTTTTCACCACCATCATGGGGAGGTGGGCATCAGTCTGTGGGATGTACACTGTATCGGGGGAATCCCCTTGGAGGGGTATCAGTACAATGAGTTCCTCCCGACAGAGAATGTTTTGGGGGATATGACCTGCACCCCAATCCTATCATGGCATCTTCTGGAGCTGGCCAAATAGGAACTCAGAATAATATATATCCTAAAGTACATACCCTATTCAAGGTGGTTTAGTCTCTTCCTAACCCAGGACACAGCTGGGAAGATGTCAGGCTGAGGGAAATAATTCCCGAACACATATTAGAGGGGGAAAGTAGGATCATATTGGAAGATTTTGGAGACGGGAGAGTATCGATCATGGGTCTTTGGCACCAATGAGGGTCGAAACCCAAATGTGAGATATTCTGGGTTCCTCTCCATGTTCTTGAGCATGTTTTTGTTACTTGTTAGGGACACAAGGATGGGAGTCCGCTCTGGGATGCTAGTGATGGATAGGATTATGGCGAAAAAGAACAGGGTTAACCTAGGGGTACCAGTGTTAGCTAGGCTATATAGTATTCTAGGGCGCATTTTGAGGAGAATTATTCCCAGTAGGGTATGAAAACTATTCTAGATTCTCCATAGTTGGGTCGCAACCTACTATGGTGGGTATGACTTCCCTAATGCCATACACCCTCCTGGTAATGGTATGCGGCCATACCTCTTGAACATCGCTGGGATCCGCCCATTGATGCTCAGGGATGATAATGTCAAGCTCAAGATTGGTAATCACACTCACTTAGAATTCCACCCATTCCAAACCCCAGTCACCCAAATGGTAGATGATAGGCGGGGTCCACTGTAGTAGAGGGAGTACCTACAAAGCATCCGGGGCGGCATGCTGGTGGCCTAAATTTATGGAAAAATCTTCTGCGAACCCTATGTGTCGACCAGGTTCTCTAGGAAGTTCGAGTGCATGAAACGGATCCCCAAGAAAGTATATATAGAGGTTTGGGAAGAGTGTCATCCCTGAATTCTCCGCCAGTTGTGGCTTATGTTCACGATGGTAGGCCTATGTAAAATCATCCCTCTTCCCCCCACTAATGTTAGTTTCATACTATCAATAGAGTATGTAGAACACTGGTTGAGATTGTAATCGGTGATGATTATTTGGAAACGCGTTTGGAAAATCAAGGAAACTAGTGCAGAGCCCAAAGAACAGGAAGGTAGGTGAGGTGCCGCAGGGGAAGAGAGGCAAAGAACGGGTCAGGCAGCTAGTACGGCGCATGCTGGTACTTCATCAACAGGGGTAGCGCAGACTGAGAACATGCCTCTACCCTCCGGGGAAGACTGGTCTCTAGCATGGCCCTGGGGTCTGACTAGGGAACTCACAAGAAAGAAACTCAGGTACCTCCTGATGTCGTCCACCTATGTTATCTTCTCTTCTCTATGGCATGCTCGGAGAACGCTGCAATAGTCCATGTCCACCGAAGAGTTATGGCGGAGGTTGATATGCACCAGGCTCGATATTCTGGACATAGGGAACATCCAGATATTGGATAGAGTAAACTTTCATCACCGGCATGCATACCTGACAGCCATGGACAAGTACACTTTCCAGCAAGGGCGATATGAAGAACCACATCTCATGGTGAAAGTAATGCTTGTCCAGGAGAATGACCCATAGAGGCTTCCATCCAAGGATGAAAGTTCAGAGGAAGAAGAAGAATAATAATAAGATGGAATGGAGTAAGAGGACCAAGCTGAGGGTCTTGGTGGTGAGGGGCCCTCAGAACTTCCCACTCACCAATGGAGTTCACGGGATAGTGGTGAAATTGTTGGCTCTGATACAGAATTGGCAGAGCAGTTTGATGTGTGGTTTAAACCTTATATCATCCTTCATCTTTTCATAGTCTTGATCCATCAACCAAACCCCGTCCTATTCAGGAACACATGGGTTAGGGTCTCTAGGAAGCCTTCCCCACCGAGGGTGTTGGTATGCCCATGAAGACTGGGGAGCAACCTCGGGGGCCAGTCTTCGGGACCAGCCATAGTGGGGCACCAATTTTAGTTGGATTAGGCGATAATGAGTCATAAGGAGAGCCCCTTCCATCCCCATTGTCTAAGAGGAGCTGACATCGGTGATCGAGTTGACAAGCTTCAAAGGCTCTCCCGTGGCGGGGCCCCCCGCCATGACACAGGCATTAGACACTGCTACACTAGGATCCTGTAAGTCCTTTCTCATTGGTTTTCCCTTTGTTATGGAGAATTTAGATAATCAATATACTGATTCCCAATACAGTGATCGCAGGGTTGGAGGCATGACAAATCGCCAAGTCCAGAACCTCTGTAAGAGCGAGATGGGTAGTGCCTGCATCGGCCTTTATAGAAACAACCATTCCAGATGACCCTGACCTAGTACTCAATGAGCTGAAGATCACAATGAGGGATGGTAATGCCACCGGGGTAGAACTCCATCCCGATGAGAGTGAAGTCACTGACAGGGTGGAGGTCCCGGATGGAGACCCTGCTGCTAAACTCCTCACTGCTTTCCCTGACTATCAGCCTATATATCCTGAGGATATAGATGATTCTGATTCAGAGGCAGCCAATGATATCTGTATGACACGACGCAAAGGGTGGAAGTGTATCAAGCGCTTTCTCGGTCAGCCTCAGATGGAATGGATAAAACAGATGGTATTGCTCCACACCTGGATGCACTTTCTCTGTACTAGAGGGGGGGGATTATTATCATCTTCATTTAATAGTTCTCAACTACATGGACGAGAAGCTGCGTGAGAGCAGCCGACACTCCGACATTGCTCAGTGTCAGAAAGAGTTGGGGAGTACCCAAGCATTCCTGAAGGCATAACAAGAGGTCTGGTGCCTTGAAGAAAAGGTGAAAGAAAAGGAGGTATTCATTGAAAACTATTCTGAGATTGTTGAGAAATTGAGGGCCCAGCTGGAGGACACCCAAGAGTAGCTAGTGGAAGCGGGTCACCAAATGACTGCACTCCAAACTGAACAGGTGCAATCACAGGCTAGGGTCAGTGAACTGCGCCCTACAACCATTGATGAAGAGAATGTTCTCAAGGGGCGGGAGGAAATCCTGGAGGCCACAAGCCAAAATATAGTGGTGCTAGAGCGATTTATCCAAGACGTTGATACCTAAGGGCCATGTTTTTGTTGAAATCATAAACTCATTTCTCCTTACAACATATTGTTCTGAACTGCATGTGTGGATAGATGTATGGATATATTTATTTACTTGTTCGTTTGGTTTAATGTATTCAACTACAATCCTGAAGTAAATAGCAATCCATTCCTAAGCTCACGTGGGTCGTACCCATTGTAAGAAACAATGGATGATCTCACTATTACTTCATTTTAATGTAGGAGTGCCAACCAAGCTTCGGGCACCAAAGGTTAGAATAACCAATCCGGATTCCCAGGAAGAGAAGGGAGAGGCCTAATTAGGGGACAAGGACCTCATAAAAATCAATGTACCGTCTTCCCAATGTGCTCTACTGCATGAGTGGGCTAATGCCAGGGGCATTTGAAATCAACCCAAACATAAAGGAGTGGAAAGTGTGAATCACAATACCCCATATTAAAAACACTCTGAGGGTGTCATGACAATAAAGGATAACAATTGATCGTGTTTGAAACACAGTGTCCATATTATATTAGCCTAAAATGGGGATGACAAACGAGGGCCGACCGCTGACCATGTTCGAAACATAGGGCCTGACTCAGAATGTCATCCATTAGTCTTCCAGAACGTTGGCCCAGGATAGTAGGCAATCCATAGGCCGAGCATCCATACTGTTAGGGGGTTCCTTTAGACATGAAATAGGACGAGGGTCTGAATAAAGGGAATTAAAAGCGTGGAAGGTGGAGTGGTGGTTTTCTCGAATGGAGTCCAACACTCTTGACGTTACGCCACCTTGGTGAGAACACATTAGTTGGGTGCACCAGTCTTATCATGGATCATTCCTTCTTCTAAACAGGACCTCTCTGGTGAGGAAACTATCACCTACCAATGTTATCGTGGGGCATCCCAAACTTGTTCAGGGTAAAGCTACAATTACATGGTTCCCCAAAAGAGCTCAGTCTAATGGATTGAAAAAAGAGGGGGAATGGGAATTATGATTCTTGGGTATGGACCCAGAGATAGGATGTTTGGGGGTTCCTATGTATCCAATGAGAATGGGAATCAAGTCGTATGTATTTTTGGAAGACGCCATGCAGTTTAACATCTTACGGCAAGGACAAAGAGTGATCTTAGTTTATGGTCATATAGCTCAGACCAGATGGTAGGGAATGCAGGAGACACAAGGTTAGATAACTATGTAACCAGATGTAAATGAGGATTTGGAGCCCAGATCACCATGTATTCCTTGGGGAGGTTTTAGATCGAGGGACCGAAAATGAAGGTTAGGCTAGACCCATGGAAAAATGATCGGGTGTTCTTACATATATCACGAGAATGAGAATCATGCCAAACGTAGTTCTAAGGGGTGTCACAATAAGGTACCAGTGCCAGGGATAAAAGGTCATGCAATTCTGGCCCTTGCACCGAGAGAAGTGGAATTTTATAGATCTTTTTTTTAGGATGAATGTGTTGTTGTTTTTTTGGTGAAGCGATGAACCTATGATGGAAGGTTCAGGTATCACCACAGGAATCAATCCATATGTAGGCATTGAAAAATGAATTGGTGTGTAACTGATACCAAACATGATGTCCCCTTGGGTGAGGACATCACAATGCAGTTTTATTTTTCATCGTGCGGTCAGGACGATAATGTAGCAGTTTAGGGTCATGTGATGGGACCAACCATGAATTATTAACATCTTGTGGGATATACACAATAATTTAAAGTCATGTGGGACTAAGAATCATTGTTTAAAGTAATATTTATGAGACGTATATAGGAGAGATGAGGTTCTATAGGGGATGCGCACGATGTGATAAAGAATACCTTACATGAATGTGGAAAGGGTCCACACCATACCGTGCACAATTCCAAGGAGGAGACCTCGGTCTGAGGGGCCATGAAAGATTAGGGGAAAAGGGGCAGGGGAAACTAGCTCCCAATTGATCTGGACCTGAAGATGATGTGTCTGGGTGTTCCTACGTATCCTATGAGAATGGGAATCAATCCACATGTAGTTCTTGAAGGTTCCATTTAACATCGTGCAGAACAATATACATTTTAATGACACGTTAGACAATAAATAGGGGGCTAACTTTTAGAAAGGGGCATACGTGGTGCGGCCAATGCATGCCCGATTTGAATGAGGACATAATCACATTACACGCTACGCAGTCCTGTAAGATTTAAATCCCTAAAGGTAGAACAGAAGAGATAAATTAGTGGAACTCGAGCTGGACCCAAAAACAAGATGTCTAGGAATTCCTACATATCCCATGGGAATGTGAATCAAGATGTAAATTGTTGTAAAAGAGATTTTAGTTTATGGTTGTAGAGCTCGGACCATAGAGGAGTGAAATCCTTCCAAGTAAGTGCAGACCTCAAACCAATCCCTAAGCACATGTGAGTCAAGATTACTGTAGGAAACAAGGGAAGAAGAGGTTTTTAAAATACCTAGAATGTATTCCAAAGGGAAGTTGGTGAAGAGCCCCAAATGATGCCTTTACCGCAACTTTTTTCCTCCTTACGTGCAACTATGCACTGAGGTATTGTGCTAGGAGTGTAGAAATTCCATTTGAACATGATGGGTTGGAAAATAATGTGAACCATGCAACCAATATTCAAGGCTTAAAAGGTATGGTGTGATAATGGAGGATAACTATTGATCGTGTTCGAAACAAAGCATCCATACCATGTTAGCCTGAAATGGGGGAAAACAAATGAGCGTCGACCACTGACCATATTCACAACGTGGGACTTGTATTGATTTGTTGTCTGAAACCCTTGAGGGCATTATCCCATAATGGTAGGAGAGCCCTTAGGCCTAGAATCCATGCCATTTGGGTGTCCCTTCAGTGTGAAAGATTATGGAAGCCCATATGAAGGGGAACACGAAGCGAGAAAAATGGGTGAAAGCATGACCATGTAGATTTTGATACCCCGGGCACTAAACCAGAGTACTCTTGGGAACATTGGTGAACCACTGTAGACGGTCGAGGGGCTCAACTTGAGAGCGACCAATTTGAAAATATGATTATAGAACAAAGAGACATAGAACTCTCAGGAGAAAGAGGTACATGGCGTGTTTGTTACAAACACAACGTGAATGATGACATAATCCCATACCACACCGTATATCCCTCTCATGGAAGAATTCAGGCCAATGGGGCTAGATAACAAGGAGATCTCTAAGAGATGGGGATGGACCCGATGTCTAGACGTTCAGGCTGTCCTACATATCCCATTTGGATGGGAATCAAGCCACACATAGTTCTTGAAGAGGGATGATGAAAATAAGGGCCAGATACCCCCAATGAGGGGCTTGTACAACATGGTGAGTAACCCGATGTGAATGAGAATGTGAGTTCATACCGTACATCCCTAAGCGAGAACATGGGCCACGGGCCGGAAAAGGCCAAGGGGCCTGAGGCTGGGCCATGGACATAATGTCATGGCTAGATTACAGTTTAACTTCTTGCATTAAGGATGAAGGTAGGGGTAAGGTATCTCGTCCAAGGATGTGTACGACACAGTGAGTAACCCGACGTGAATGAGGACATAATCCCACACCACACAATACAACCCTAAGTGAGAATTTGGGCTAGGGGCCTGAAAAGTCTGAGGGGCCTGAGGCTAGGCCATGGATAGAATGTCATGGACAACTTTCAGTTAAACGTCTTACAGTGAGGATGAAGGTGATCTTAGTTTAGGGTCATAGAGCTCAGACCGTATATGAATAGTTTAATGTCATATGCGTGGGATTGGGATGGTGAATCATTATGCTAATGGAAGACCAAAAATCAGCAACGATGATGGAGGACAGCTATTGACTAGGTTTTCAACACAGTATCTACCCTTGTGTGACTAGAAGGGGGGGAACAATTGGGCGTCAACCACTGATCGTATTCAAAACACGGGACTTGTATCAACTTGTCATTTGAAATCCTCAAGGGTGTTAGATCGTAATGGTAGGAGAGCCCTCAGGCCGAGCATCCATGCCATTCGGGGCCCTTTGGGATATAGAAGGTGATGGAATCCCAAATGGCGAGACTTGAAAAGAGTGGCAGGGCCCATGCTCGTGGTACAAATGATGAATGATGGGAGGTATATCTCAGGGGGATATGTATCGTGTGGAAAAATAGCCCGACGTGAATGAGGACATGAGTCCGTATCACACCACAAAATCCTAAATGAGAACTTGGGCCAGGGGCCCAAAGGGGTCGAAGGACCTGTGGCTGGGCGTCCTGGCCAACTGTAGTCATATAACCTCTTGTGCAGTTACAGCCTCATCACAGCTCCTAAGCCCACATGAGCAGTTCTTGGTGTGGGAAACAAGGATTCAAATTCGGATTTCCCTATCATATAAGGGTCTAATAGCTGGCATCGCCCGAAGGGAATCGTTACTCGAAGATACAATGGGTAGGATGAACCACCACACTCAATGTTTGGGATCTACAGGTGTGGTGATAATGAAAAAGGATACCTATTTACCAGATTTGAAACACAACATCTATATCATGTAACCTGAAATGGTAAAAACAAATGAGCATCGACCACTGACCATATTTTCAACACGGGACTTGTATAGATTCGTTGTCTGAAATCCTCGAGGACGTTGACCCATACTGGTAGGAGAGTCCTTAGGCCTAACATCCATGCCATTTGGGGGTCCATTCAGGTGTGAAAGATAATGGAAACCCAAATGATAGGGTGTGTGGAACATGAATGCACCCGTGCAATTTCAAATGAAGTTGGACAGGAGAAGAGATAGAGATCCTCAGGGGAGAGAGATACATGGTATAGTTATGAAGAACTTGACTTGAATGAGGGAAATGGCATGTGTCCCACCATGTGTTTCATCCCAATGGAAGGTCCCGAAGTTTTGGGGATAGGCCTATAGATGAAATGACTGGGAGGTCCTATGTATCCCATGAGGATGGGAATCAAGCCACACGTAGTTTTTAAGGGGCCATGCAGTTTAGCATCATGCGGTAAAGACGTGGGAGGATAATAAGAACGAAAGAGGGCACATGGTGCAATCATTATAACCCTGACATGGGTGGGGCTTGATAAGCCTACATGACTCCATGTGTGATCCCCCAAAAGAACAATTCCTAGGAGGGGATAGCCAAAGAGGAAACTGGGTTTGGACTCAACACAAGGTGTCTGAGCATTCCTATGTATCCCACATGAATGGGAATCAAGCCGTACGTAGTTCTTCAGATGCAGTTTAACGTCATGCAGGACAATGCACAGTTTGAGGTCATGTAGGACCATGCATTTTAAGGTCATGTAGGACTGTCATGCAGTTTATGGTCATGCGGGACCAACCAGTTTAAGGTCATGCAGGACCATACAGTTTATGGTCATGTGTGACCCGACAGTTTAGGGTCATGCAGGACCAGTCGGCTTAGGAAAATTATTGATTGAGGAACTTGGAATTGATGGGAGGAGTTATACACTCATCATCCATGGTTACTAGTGAGTGTGCACCATTGGGGTAAACCTTGTGAACAACAAAACGTCCTTCCCATTTGGGATCCAACTTGGGTGGTTTCCTACCAGGAATCATTTGTGTCCTGAGGGCTATTACCAAGTCGCCCTGTAAGAAAGAGCGGAGGCGAACCTTCTTTTTGAAGGCTCTAGCTATCTTATTTTAATTCCATTACAGGTTGTGCAGGGTATGAAGCCTGTTTTAATTAAGTGCTTCCAACTCGGCCAGAAAAATTTCAGCTACTTTATCTGGCGCCTACTGATCATAGACCACTATGCGTAATGAAGTAAAATGAATCTCAATAGGTAGTACAACCTCAGTTCCACATACCAGGGAATATGAAGTCACCTAGGTGGAATTACGAGTCACTATCCGATAAGCCCAGAGGGCGTTGGGGAGCTTTTCTGGCCAACTCTTCTTATTCTGACCAACCATTTTCTACAAAATTTTAGAGAGGGTCTTGTTGAATGCCTCAATCTACCCATTTTATTGTGTGTGGTAGCTAGAGGTATGGTTAGAACAGATTTTGTACTTAGCGTACAATTTCTTCAACTCGGCTGCCCAGAAGTTGGTGCAATTATCAGTGATTACAACTTGAGAGACTCCAAACTGGTACATGATATTGGAGCTCAAGAAGTCAATGATAGAAAATGCCTTGACCTCCTTGAGCAGAACTGACTCTGCCTACTTGGAAAATAAATCTATAGTGGTAAGGATGAACCAAAATTGGCGAGCCATCGTTAGCGGATATGGTCCCATGACATCCATTCCCCATACTGCGAAGGGCCAAGAGTACTCGGTAGTGTGGAGAGGCTCCGACAGTTGATGTATAAAGTTATCATGAACCTGGCACACATGGAACCTTTTGGCAAACTCAATGCAGTCATGGATCATGGAGGTCCAAAAGTACCCCAGTCTTAATATTTTATGGGACACCTTTAGCCCAGTCTAGTAGGCACCACAGGAACCAACATGAACCTCCTACATGACCTGAGAAATCTTGACTCTTTGGATGCAACAGAGGATAATACCATCATACCCACACTTTTAGAGGATTTTATCATGACTGGGACCATCCTGGAGGGTAAAATATAACGTGCAGAAATGGATTCGATTGTGCTCGGCCCGATTAGACGGGAGGTAGCCATTTTGGAGATATTCAACAAAGGAGGATCTCCAGTTGGGAGTAACTTCAACCACTACATCTGGGGGTCCTAACATGGAGGCTCCGGTGATAAGATGGCTCACCTCTAGGTCATAGTCATCACTTGGGGAGACATGAGCAATGAATCTCCGATGCGCCACGTGGATAATCATGTCATCTTGCTCGGGCTCTGCAAGTGATGCAGCCAGGACGTCCAGGGTATCAGATCGACAGTTTTGAGATCGAGGGACATGAGTAGGTTCTAGAGAAGATAGTAACTTGTCCATTAGCTGGAGAGTGCACTCCAACAATGGTATGAGCTCCAGATTTCTGATGGCATGGTCACCATTGATCTAATTAATGACTAGTTCAGAATCACCTTTCACATGAAAATGGGTCACATCAATCTCGGGGGCTAGCTCGAGACCAATGATGAGAGCCTGATACTCTACCTCATTGTTGGTGCATCCTTCTGAAAACATGAATGAATATGACAGAATGTCTTGTGCTGGGGTAATAAAGACGATACCAAATCCTGCCCTATTGAGCCTGGGATCATTGAGCCTCCTACCGATGGAAATTTGAGAAGCACCATCGAAGTGCATATTCCAGCACGACATGGCTTGTTCTAATAAGAGGATCGCCTCATCATGGAAATCAAGATCCAAATACTGGTCAGTAGGGGCCAGCTGTGCCACAAGGAAGCCTATCAATGCTTTCCCCTTAATAGTTTTTTGATGAAAAACCTAATATCGAACTGCTAGAGAATGACTACCTATTGAGCGAGACGGCCTATCAATAAGGGGTGGTTCAAAATGTACTTCAGTGGGTCTACCTGAGACACCAGATATACCTCATAGTGCTGCAAGTAATGCCACAATTTTTGTACTCCAAATACCAGCACAAGGCAGCTCTTTTTGATGGGGGAGTATCTGGTCTCCGTATCGAAGAGCATGCAGCTGAGGTAGTAAAGATTGTTCTATGTCCTGTCATTGTTCTTCTAGGTAAGAAGGGCACCAAGAGATCATTCCAGGGAAGTCACATAAAGGACCAGTGGTTTTCCGGAGATGGGTGGCATAAATACTGGAAGCTGGAGCAGATACGGCTTGATTTCCTCGAACGCGGTCTTGCACTCTTCATCACATTCGTAAGCAGTGCCTTTCTTCATGAGCAAAGAAAAGGGCTTACATTTGCTAGCCATATTTGGAATGAATCGGTGTCTATAGGCTAAGTGGCCTTGGAAGCCCCAAAGTTACCGAATGTTGCTTGGGGGAGACATTTGGCTGATGGCCTTGATCTTCTTAGGGTCAATCTTGATACCCCAGTATCTGACAACAAAGCCAAGGAACTTCCTAGAGGTGACCTAGAAGGCACATTTCAATGGGTTCATCTTCAGGTGGCGATCACAGAGGAATCCAAACACTTTCTCAAGGTTTTTGAGATGGTCCTAGCACTGGTGAGATTTGACCACATGATCGTCCACATAGAATTCCACCAATGGCTCAAGTATTGGATTGAATATGCGATGCATGGACCACTGATAGGTTTCACCTGTATTCTTTAAGCCGAAGGGAATGAACTAGTAAAAAAATGTACCTTGTGGTGCCCTAAAGGCTATAAACTCTTCATCCTTAGGGGCCATTCTGATCTGGTTGTATCCTGAGTAACCATCCATAAATGAGAGGGCTTGGAACCGAAACCTAACATCGATCAACAATTATGTCATAGGAAGGGGAAAACCATCCTTCGGGCAGTGACGGTTAAGATCGTGGATGTCGATGCAGACTCTGATCTACCCGTTCTTCTTCCTGACTGGAACAATGTTGGCTAGCCATTTGGGGTAATGGACCTCCTTAAGAAAATTGGCTCTGATGAGCTTATCAACTTCCACCTCTACTATGGCATCGTGAGAAGGGTCCAACTTTCTGGGAGGCTGCTTGAACCCATGATGATTTGCAGGGAGACCGAAGCGGTGGATGGCTACCTGAGGATCTAGTCCCGGAATCTCTTCATAACTCCAGGAGAACACATCACGATGTTGTTTCAGAATGTCTATGTACTTTTTTTTCTCCTCTAAGGACATGGTGGCACTGATCAATGTGGGTCTCGGGTATGCCTCACTACCGAGGTTCACTTGTACTAAATCATCGACTGTGGCAGAGACGCCCTCTTCAAAGGTAGGGGGAACCCTCTATATCTTATTCTTCACTTGTGGAGGGGGAATCCTCGGTGGGATGAGTCGATTATGAGTCAACAAATTCTGACGGAAAGCTGGTACTCACCTGAGCAGCAACAGACACCCTATCGGAAGATTCATGTGCTGTCCTAACCATAACGATGAAGGCTGTCAATCTGATCCCATCTAGCCTTCGGCCCAAGGGTCCACACTTGATGATATCGAAGCAATAATGGAACGTTGGATTGAGCCGGTTAATTCTAGCCTGTAAGAACAAGCACGTATGATGTATTTCTGTTTCCATGGGGTGTACATCCCGATACCTTATGGGGGTAGGAGGCTCCGGGATCACCTGGGCCTGATTTGTATAGGAGTACGAGGTGATTTTTTGTCATCGCTTAGACCCAGGAATGTGTTCCCCCTCATCCCATACACAATGAATCATTGTCCTATGACTGGGGTTTTAGACTCTAATCGATGGATTGGAAAGACATATGAATTGTATAGATCTATCCACGGGTCAGTCGTAGTTGTGGCATGCTTGACCTCATTAGTCTGAATCTACTTGTCCTTGCTCTTGTAGTAGTTGGAATACATATAGTGGGCCTCACAAGAAGCAAAGGTAGATGCGTCACCTTGAAGCATGCCCACCCGACCATTAAGGGAGTACTTGAGGCACTGGTGATATGATGAGGGAACTGCCACATGCAGGTGGAGCCATGGCCTTCCCATCAACGCAATGTTGGTGGTGTCCTAGGAGACTACCATAAATTCGGTGCCAGAAACTAGGCCACCAAACTGGGTCTTCAAGCAGATATTACTGACCGGTGTCTGTTCTGTCCTATCATAACCATGGATTATTAGGTCAGAGGGACTTAGATCAACTTCAGATAACCCCATCTTCTGCAGGGTCCGTGTCGGGATAAGGTTAATCCTGAAGCCAGTGTCAACAAGAAAACAGAGAACCTCCACACCATTAAATTGGTTGGTGATGTACAGTGGTTGAATGTTCTCCTTTATTGGAGAGCCTTAATCTTCTACAGAGAATGAGATAATTTCCTAGAATTCAGCATTCTCGACCGCTTCATCAAGAAAGGCTTCTACGGCTGCTACCTCTGTCTCAAACTGGAGGGGGCTTTTTAAAACCTCAGTGAGGGCCTCACGCATATCTAACGATAGGTGAAGGGCCTCAAGGATGGAGAGACTTTCTGGGATACTAGAAATATTATTAATAAAATTTTACTTCCATTCCAGGTGTGAACTTCTTCTTGTAGGAGGCCGCTCTGTGACGGGAGGCATGGCGGGCCCTACTGGCTGGACCGGCGGTTGACTAGTGTTGGGAATATCCCACTGCTCACTAGTAAAAGCCTATAGAGTGGCTATCAGATGAGGTCCAGATGACTGAGGCCATCCTCTAGCTGGGCGTGGCTGGCTACAACATGGTCGAGGTGGCTCTGCCTGATATAGTAGCACAAACGGCAGTGGTGGCGGGCCTGATGACACCAAATGGGGAGGCTGCATGTGTAGAGCTCTGCGCTGGGCCTGTTGTCTGGTCTTAGTGGTGTGCATGGCCTAGCTAGAAGTACCAACTGATGTTCTTTGACAACCCATATGGCCTCGGCTCTACCAACATTGGCGTAGGTTGGGGACGTTGGGGAGATCTGCATGGCGCTCCTCATCATTAGGAATCATGTAGGGATTTACCATTTCTACGGTGTTAACCAAGGCATACCCTTGATTGTCACTTAAAGATTCATCCACTACTGGATGTATTTTGGGAGGTATTTCCATCTCCACTGGCATGAAGTCACCAATAGTGCGGGATGACGATGGCGTCGGCAAGGGACTTTTCTTTCCCTTGTGTCACCGGTGTTTTCTCTTATAGGAAGAGGTCGGCTAAGAAAACAATGCAGAGGTGGTGGATGTAGCTTTTAAAGGCTATAGCCAATTCAAGAGTTCCTGGATGAAACTATAGGCACCGAGGATTGTTTTGCGAGCCATCCAGTCATCATACTTCTGGGATCCGTGACTGGAAACCTGATGCCACTCACCATCACTGTCGTTGCTGCTGTCTGGCCTCACATAGATGCATGCTACCTGCACCAGGGCTAGGCCTAGTCTGACTGTGTTGCTGTCGACCTGGTCTTGGATCCAGTCTTTGAACACATAGAACTTCTTGAGAGTGTTCCCTAGGATCTGGTGTAAAGGGAAATAATTAGGGTGATCAGTAAGGTTTTCCTCTTTTGGTCTTCTACACTGAGGCAAACACACAATCCCCTGTTCCAAGGCACTACGGAAGTAACCGAGGAACTATATCTCGTTGAATGAGTAAGTCTGGTTTCTTCTATCTGGAAAGGGGGCCCTTGGAGCCTGACCCTAAAGGGGGGCCAGAGGATCCTTTCGAGGAGGTGGAACTTGGTTATCTTGCCGAGGTGGTGGCGGCGCATTACGCGGGGGCACCAACCGATTTTGAGGCGGCTGCAGCTAGGCTGGAGGCTGCACCTGTGGTGGAGGGACTCTGTGAGGATGAGGAAGAGGCTCCACTAGCAACAACTCTAATCACCCGTGGGCCTCTATTTTGGGACACTATAGTGGGCTCGGCCCTGGCGTCCCTTCCCGCAAGGATTGCAGGAGGCAATAGACATGTCTGCTTAGCCTGCTGTAACACTTCCTCTAGGTGTTGGGCCTTATTAGAGAAGTGTCTAAACCCCCCAGGATAGTTCTATGTAATCAGAGAGGGAACCAGTTCCTTCTTAACATTTCCCACAAACATCATCAGTAATTTCTACTAAGTTAGTGGAATGTGGATGGAATATGTGAGTCCTTTCCACCGTGCGACAAAGTTGGAAACGCGCTCATCAGGCCTCTGCTTGCACTTGAAGAGGTTTGTGCTACTTGTTTTCCACGTGGTGGAGCTGAACTGGTAGAGGAATTGCCTATGGGGGTCCTCCCAGCCAGTCAATGATCCGATGGGGAGCTGGCTATACCAGACAAACGCAGGGCCTTCTAATGTCTGCACAAAACACCAGAGTTTGTCAGCTTCCTACTATTCTAGAGATCCCAATATGGGTCCACACATTGAGGTAAAGTGGTCTAGGTGCTGAAGTGGGTCCCAAGTCCCATTAAAGGGGGAAAAGATGGGATTTTCTAAACCCGAGGGTGTTGGCATATCATCCACCCATGCCGGATACGGTATTCCATCAGGTGGGAGAGCCACCTGTCGCATTTCCCGCGCCTCAAGGCAGGAAATGAGTGCTGTCATTGAGTCAACTGGGCGTGGGTCCCTATCATGATAGGGATCCCTAACCACAAGTGCGTTAGTGGGTTCTTCAACATGGTAAGCAGGCTTAGTGGCTCGTGGAGCGGTTGGTGGCACGACCCTTGGGGTAGCTGGGGGAACCCGGGCTGGGTCCCTTGGATTGTCACGTCATTTCAAAGGGTTTGGTGAGATATACCTCACCCTCTTGCCGTAAGTTTTGGCTTCAACCCTGTCTGTGGGGGCAGGATGGTCAGGGTCTCTTGGAGGTAGCTTGTTGAGGGGAAGTTTTTCCTTCCCTACCCTAGGATTTCTGTAGTCTTGCTGTCATTCTGTAGCCCATTCATCCAGGAGTTCATCGACCAAATTCTTTTATTCAGAAAGTTGCTGATGCAACACGGCTTTTTTGGGGTCTTCCTCCATCTTCTGCCCTGAGCTGGATGTGTCAAAGGGTTTGGTAGCTCTGAGATTCTTTTTACCCTTACCATGATTTCAGCCAAAGAATAATGCCTCGGTGGGCGTAGGGAGACCCAACAAGATCCTTTGTTGACAAGTAACCCTCCCCGAGGGGTCCAGTAGTTGGGGCACACCTTCAGAAGGGATCTCCCCATCCAGGAGCTCTAAATCATTTTCCTCTTCTGATAGGGTGTCCATGTTGACTACGACTTTACCTGGGGGCATGTCCTTAATGTCTCCTAGAGAGTTGGGTTGCCTTCAAATATGACTGAAGAGGAGGGAAGCATATTGCCTCTAGCCATGGATCTGCAGGTAGGGGGAAGCCTCCTTGATAATCTTGCGGAGTACCTTGATACTCTGAACGCATTGCTGTTGGAGGGCCTTATGGAAACCTAGTGACTCAAGGAACTGTTCCACATGGAGTGAGGCTAAATCAACTAGATGGCATTGCTCACCAATGTATTCAAAATGCGCTTGGATCCTGGGATAAACTACTCACTAATGAAGAAGGTGAAAGTGCATCGCCTAGAGGGTTTAACAGAAACACTCAACTTCCTCTGTATTGAGGGACTCTAGTGCACAAAAATTCAGTGCTGTCACGGGCCAAAACATCTCATGGAAGTGGTCTGCTGTGAGTATATTCCATAAGATCCTTGGCTCGGATTTAGGGTTTGGCCCTTCATTACCCCACTCGTCAACCAGAGGCGGTTGAGGAACTAGTAGTGGTATTGAAGCAAACAGCTAGGATGGTAGGCTGGATGGTGGAGAGTACGACAAGAGAGCTGACAAACTGCCACATCTCGGGCTATCCTCCAAAGAGTGTAGCGACTTATCCACCATATCGCGGTAGGATGGGGTGACGGCCGGAGTTCCTGGTGTAGGGGTTGGGGCTACTGGCGATGGGTTGCGCTGCTGTTCACCCGCCATTGGTCCCCAGAATAGCTCTCTATGATCCCTAGTCTAGGTAGAGAGTGCTTCTGGTGATGACGGTGGCGATTGCACGACCATAACCTGTAGGGTTGCCAAATTTACTTCCTCCTGGATATACCTACGGAGGGAGGTGAGAATCTAATAGAACTCACATTATGGTAGTACTAGGCTAATGTGCCTCGTTCCTACCCCATCCCTTGACTCGGAAGAGCAAGGGGAGGGTTCCCATGATGTGTCGTACTCTGCTTCAGAGTCTAAGAATTGGACTGGTTTGATCTCTATCCGGACCTTCCCAGAATTCTTCTTATGGTAGCAATGACCTCCCTTCCTACCCCTAGATGGCTCTTCAAGACAAGGTAGATTTCTGACATGAGGAGGTCCTTCGGCAGTACTAGTGCTGGGGCGAAGATGGTTTCTTCCTGAGTAAGCCAGGGTGTGAGGAACACCAGGACATATATCAAAGGGGACATGGGGAGGACCTTTGTGGGTAGCACTGGAGTGGGTAAGACCTCCTCTGGAACCAGTAGAATCATGGGGGGACCTCCATGCTTTCTTTCCCCAGTGACATCAATATGAGGAGGTTCCTCATACTGGTCGAGCTGAACACGGGTAGGACCTCCGTGTTGGGCGCTAGTGAAGTGAATCCGACCGCCACTCCTATGATTTCTAGGGAGAGGAGGACCTTCACCAGCTGTTACGAGGACATAGGGAGGGTCCCCAGGTTGGAGAGAGACCAGATGTTCAATGTCCACATACCAACGGTCTGTGGAGGGAGGAATGACTCCATATCTAGTGTAGTAGGCACGAGAGAGACTTCTATACTGAGCATCATCCCCATGGGGAGTACCCTCATTTGGATTGATGGTGGAATGGGGCAGACCTCCATGCTGAGCCTGGAAGTAGGGAAGCCCCACGTTCTCCATGGTAGCAGTATGGGGAGGACCTCCGTACTAGGTGGCATTGTTGTGGGTTAGTTCACAGCGGCCACTGCCTGTGCTGGAAACCAAGAGAGTTGACCTATCCTGCCCATGTGGTAGTTGGGGCCTCGATCCAGGTTGGGCGTATGAATGTCCTTGCTTAACGTACATTGGGAGTTGGCGATATGCGTCAGCGGTGGCTCGGGCCACAGTAGCCGCTGACGTTGACACCCCTCGGCGAACATCCTCTTTGGCTTGCGCCTGATTCTGGTGTCGAGTTAGATAGACCAGAGCCAGTGGTGCTGGTACATGGCTTACCTGCTCCTCATCCAGTAAGACTGGATGGCGGTGCTGACGCGGCCTAGTGGGAGCCCTTGCTGGGAGCCCCTAGGATGGTAACCTGGCAGGGCTGACCCGGATATCCCCTACATCATTGGCGTAAGGCAGGGAGTCATCAAGACATTCCAGGGAGAGGCTCCCTAAATGGTTATATGTTGGAGTGGGGAGCAGTGGATCCCTGCATGGCCCTCGGGGGCATCGTTGATGATGAGGTGCAAATGCCTCTAAATCCAGTTGGGCCATATCCCGAGTCGAGATAATACCCTCCTCCTCGTACCAGTGTACGCAGTCATTGATCACCCTTCACTGAACAACCTCGGATGGGGAGATGGGGTGTGGGAACCCCAAGGTCATGGCCATTTAGACCGTCATAGAAGAGGCGGAACCGTGCAGCACTACCACATTGGTACTACCCCTTCCCCTACGTCGGTGGGTGGGTGGTGATCGAGTTTCGGGTGCAGCAACTTAGTTCCTAAAAGCAGGGAGATTAACTCATCAGTGCAGAAAGAAAAAGGGGATCGACGACCAGTGCCCTAGTGCCATCCTGTCTTCCATGACCAATAAGAGGGGTCCATGCTGACAACATCGCAGATCAGGATGTCCAACATTTTGACTTCCCCAACATCTGGTGATTTTCACATTAGACCTTCTATTTTCTTGGAGGGACCTGGCGACGGATAGCTAGATCTGGTGACACGCTAATCTATTGATGCCTCGAATGCTACTAGTCACCATGTTTAGGAGAAGATATTCATGTCGGGTTCACCATTTATATTTCTGACACTTTCTCCGGGGTGCGTGCGTCTATCTTGTTGGGGGATGGCAGTGCTGTTTTGTTGCCCCGCATTCCCACTTTCCAAAGGTGGGCGAAATCCACTCCTTGTTCAGGGATGTTTTCTCCTTGATCGAAACAGGATGATGGGTTGTCAGTTCTTCCTTCTGGGGATTCCTCCTCAAAACTCATCACCTAGTATGGGTCTCCCTTATAGATTTACGATGTTGTTTGTGGAACTCTTCCTAGTTCCATATATTCATGGACACCAGTTAATTACACTACATCTGTCGGGAGATTCCAAAGGGTCTAGTCCGGGAAGTAACCTTTGGTCAGGGTATTAGTCATGTTGGACATCACTGGTGTGTCTGGACGCTGGGACACTTCCGTGTTTGGGTTTCTTCCCCTTATTATAGGGCTTCTCGAGGGCACGGAAGCCCAAGGCGTCCCATATCGAACGTAGGGAATGTTATGCCATATGCATGTATCTATGGTTTTCCTCAGTTTACCATGTTTAACATAGGGTATGTCGTAGGTTTAACATCTAGCAGAGATAGATTGGACTGATCAGAACACTGATTAGGGTGGATCAAATGGGTGAAATCTCTGGAGGGAACACTGATGTTGGGGCCAACATGTGGTTAGCTTCCCAATTGTTGTTAATAGGAATAGGGAATGAGGTGTCATGATCGCACTGGGATGTGGCGGCCCAGGTGAGAATCAGGATGGATAATGGAAGGTTTGAATGATGTGGATGGTGAATGGGATGGAACCACTATGAGGACAACAATAATGTTGGGATTGAGTCTAGAGGAGACTTCCTACATATCCCCATCGCAGGGAATAAAAGTCCGCGTAGTTCGGTAGGGTGAAGGGATTCCTAAAGAGGTTTCCCATGAGAATGGACACATGTATTGGACCTGGAGGATGTGGAACCTCTAGGTTGCGGAATGTCCTTCTTGAAACACATAGGATCGAAGGGAAGACCAGGAAATGGACTTGAATTGAGGAATACATATAGGAAGACAACCCGATGATGTGTATGGGGATCACGCATGGTGAGCATCCCAAGTTGGTCTGACGCCACTAGGACAGACCAAAGATGAGGGTCCCAACAAAGGGGATTACAACGGCTTGCTGCTGAATTGGGGACGCAATGACTTATTGCTGATTGAGGTCACAACGGATTACCACTGGATGGGGTCGCAACGACTTACTGTTGGATGGGGTTGCAACAGCTTACCGCTAGATGGGGTCACAATGGCTTACTGCTGGATGAGGTCGAACCTCAGGGAGGATTTCTACATACCTTATCTAGGAGACAAGGATCAAACCCACGTAGTTCCTATGGGATGGGGGTTAGTGAACTGACGTGGAGGAGGACCTGGGTCCAATGGTTGTTGGGCTTGAACCTCAGGGAGGTGTCCTACGTACCTTACCTTGGCAAGGATCAAAGTCCACGTAGTTATGGTGGGTGAAATGGCTTACCGCTGATTGGGGAAACAACGACTTACCACTGATTGAGGTCCACAGTTTAATGTCATGTAGGACGGGGCCGAACTAACATGAAGGAGGACCTGGGGCCTAGATAGATGGTGGACTTGAACCTCGTGGAGGCTTCTACATACCTCGCATTGGCAAAGTTCAAAGACCACGTAGTTCAGGTGGATTTGGGCGAACTGACATGAAGGGGGTCGGGGCGACTGGGTGTTGGGCTTGAACCTCAAAGACGCTTTCTACGTACCTCACCTTGGCAAGGATCAAAGACCTCGTAGTTCAAGAGGTGTTTGGTGAACCGATGTGAAAATGGATGGGACCAATGGGTGTTGGACTTGAACCTTAGGGAGGCATCCTACATACCTCACCATGGTAAGGATCAAAGGCCTCATAGTTATGGTGGGTGTGGGGCTTACACTCTAGGATTCCCATAGAGGATTTCATAGTCAATGCTTTCCCTAATCCCACATGAGTCATGCTCGGTGTGAGAAATAAGACACAAAAAATACCTGATAATCACGTCGTGAAAGGTGCGTCAGTGGGATGTGGAGTGGGGCTCATGCATGGTTAGCGGCCCAAAGAAGAAACAGAGGCTTATGCCAGGGTAGCAGCCCAAAGAGGAGATAAAGATTGGGACTTAATCCATGGTGGAGGCCCGAGTGGTGAAAAAGCCCATCCAGAGAGGGATTTTTCACCTAAGAAGAGAAGAGCAGGGGAGCTTCTTCCTGTAAGGAAAGCAAGGGGCTTAAACCAGGGTGGTTTTTCTTTCCTCGTGGACAGAATCCACTCTGATAAAGAGGATTTCATTCCATGTGAGGAGTGATTTCACTCATATGGATACCAGTGGGAGTAGAGAATGTCCGAGACGGGGAACCCCGCATGCAAGGCATGGGGAGAGGTCGCAGTTTAACGTCTTGTGTTGAGGACGAAGGTGCTTGTCAGTTTAACGTCCTGCAGCTCGGATGAGGTGGGTGCTCTCTGCACCCCTAGGACTTACATAACTGATACCCACCCACCCATGGGGGAATGAAGGCATCGATAATGTCGTGGTTAGGGGGTGTTACGAAGAGAACCATTGTGGGGTCCACGTTAGCGTGGCTATGCTAAGAAGCAATAGTTGTTAGATGTGCCTATGCGAAGAAGCATGAGGGAAAACAATGAAATAGAAAGTTTCGCCCAAGGGACATCGAAACTGCTCCGTGCAAACTTGAGGGGCCACACAGGAAAAGAGTGTGTTGCACATAAGAGAGGCTCGAACAAGGTGCCTCAAGGTGAGGGCAACACATGGAGCACGTGTAATAGAATGGGATGGGGCAAGATAGGAAGTCCTAGAGCAAGATGAAAGGTTTTCATGAAAGACAAAGAGGTTGTGCGCAAGAGGTACGGGTGGTGTGCAAGATGGAGGGGTTGTGTGCAAGACGGATGGTTTGTGCGCAAGTTTGGATGGGTTGCGCAAAAGAACACCTGTCGTAGAGGGAAATTGAATGCAAGATGGGAACCCTTGCATGAAAAGAACTTCGAGAAGATAAGAAATTCATGAGGATCAGAGGGCCCATCCGAAGGCACCCTCGGGGAACTTATCGCGCAACAACCCATACCTAAAGGCCATGGGTTTTTCACGTGGTCATGGAAGATGGGGTTTTCACGCAGTAGAGCGTCGCTGCGTCTGTGGTTCCTGATTAGCCACTAGAAGAGGATAATATTAATTATTAATATATATAGTTTTAATATGCCTTGTTATTCATAAATACCATTTTAGTGCATTTTACACTTTGAACATCATTTCACATCATGATTTCAATTCTTTCTTGAAAAGCACTATTACATGGTAAATTTGTGAGCATAATTTACAATATCCAATTGTATTGATTTTAATTTCATATTTTATTTTGAGGTTTCCAATTCCATTGGGAACAATTCATACTTTTTGTGCACTTGAAGATTCAAATTGGAAGACCACCAAAGTGGGCCTTGAACCAACAACATTCTAGGCGAAGTGAGTTGGACAACATCCCAATAAAAGTACTGTAGCGGCCAGTATTCAAGACGAAACAGTCTCAAAATGTAACTGGAGATAGAAAACATCATGGGAAGCATTTCTTTAAAAAATTTCATAAGATAATTAAAATTTTTTAATGGAGTTCCAGGTGGCCCAATTGGAAGATGCAATTCTGGGCCAGATTTTGTGGCCCAGAAAAACATCCGACCATTTAAATCATATATCGCAAACCACAGAGTATTTTAGGCTTATATTTTACGAGCTATTAGGGGCTGTCTGGGGATTAATTTTAGTATTATATTTCCCACTCCAATTCTTCCTTCTAGAATGTGATTTTGGCCCATCTATTCGGTGGATGAAAGTTGGCTCCTACTTTGAGGAAAGAGTTTAAAGGTCTCCTCTTCATTAAATGTCCACCCAACTAGGTCCACCACAATTAATAAAAGAGAGTGGGATTGATGGTGTATCGACCCAAGGCCTCCTAAATGGTTATTTAAGGTAGTGGTAATGGAGGATTTAGGGACCTTGGAGTTTTACTTTCAATGTAATGTTGTTATGCCAAATTGCCTTTCTAATGTTATTCATTCGCATGTAAGTTGTTTGAATCACATTAGTTTTCAATAAAAGTTCTTCTTCTTATCTTTTTTATGTTCTTCTTATTTTCACATTTATATCATTTCCCCAAGGTGTGATCTTATTCACATCAACACTTGTGAATTTATTCACCCAACGGTGGAGTGATCGTTTCATTGTTTTATTTTTATTCTTCAATCCCACACCTATGAGTCTACTTCCCGCTTCCTTTGAGATCATAGGATCAATGGAGGGTTAAAACCTTATGGGTTGGTCCTAGGGAGTTTCATGGGGAAGATAGGATGTTATTTTTTTATCTTAAATTCTGTAATCATTTAATTATTTTATGATTTCCATTTGATGATTTATTTCCTTCTTCGTCTTCACCAACTTTAACAATGACACATTTCGAGTGCTAGTACGATCCAATTTCTTGGAGTGATCATTAAATTGATCCTCTAAGTGCATTGGTGATTAGACTTGGAATTATGTAGGGATTAAATTGGTGAATGATGTTGAGGAATTACATCATTTTGTGGATACGTATTGAATTAGTGAAACGAACGTTATAAGAGAATAAATACATTCAATCTAACCCTAGTAACAACTTAGGGTCAACTCATCTCCATTAATTGTTTTAGACTAAGTAATTGTATGTTTTAATTTATTTTCTTTAAATTAAATTAGTTTTTTTTTTCAAATCAAATCAATCCAAATAGTTAGACACTCCATAGACAAATCCTTCCAAAATCAGAGTGTCTCTTGGTTTCTTCTTCGGTCCCTGTGGATTCGACCCCTACCTGTACTACAACAACCGCATACCTGTAGGGTAAATTTGGGCCCGACCAAATTTTGGTGCCATTTCCGGGGACTCAAGTAAGTCACCTTAGATACTCACTTTCTTTTCTCACCCCAAATTCCCTTTTTTCACCTCCATTTCTCTTCTCTCTTTCACTGTCTATTTTTCTGTGTCCTAAAAATCTGAAATCCAAATCCACCTCTAATCCAATGGATTGTCTTCAACAATAACCCAACATAGAACCAAGCTGGAATCAAATGGAAAATCAATATTTGGGATAAAAAAACTTAGGGAATTACTTTGATCAACCCTTGAGTGATTACCCCACACCCGATGAGACGTACAATCAATGGGATAATGAATGCTTAAATGATCAATTTTCTGCCCTATCATGGATGATTTAAGAGTCCAATATTAGTGAATTACATAATGTTTAACCTCCCATTCTATCTATCCCTCAATAATTTCTTGAAAAATTGTGTAATCAAATGGAGATAGTGAATTCTGAGGTTTCATCATTGAGGTTAGAACTACAAAACATTAAAACATGTGAAGAACCCACTTTAGAGTCTGGGAAATCAGAGTTAGATAATGAAGTGAATTTTTCAAGTAATATTGAAAGTCAAGCTTAAGAGTGTTTAAATTAGGAGGAATTGATTTTTTGAATTGAAAAGATAATAACTTGACATCATGGATTGAGTTTCCTGAACATGGCTCCATTATTGATTTTTTAGGACCACCGATCACTGAACCACTGGAAGAAATCCAAAACATTGAGCTCATACCCACTCCTAGAATTAAAATGGACACTTTTGGGGATGAATAAAATTTTTATAAGGAACCAATTCATTCTAAATATTTTTTAGAAGAAACTGGTTTTGATTCAAATTTCTAATCTGCTTTAAGAAAATTCAATCAAACCAATCTCAAAATCATTGTCCTTTCTGCCCCACTCGAGTATCCCATCATTCTTCACAACAAAGAGCTTGGGGTTTTCATTCATTCATCTCATGAAACCCAAAAAGGGGGGTTGATCTTTGATTTATTAGGAAAGAATACAAAAGAAAAAATATCAACCATTTCTGATACTCCTTGGATTTTTCCATTCATTTTAGAAAATAGGATTGTTCATGAATCAAATCCAAAAACTTCTTACCAACCATATGGGAGACTCATTCACAATCAAGTTGAAGTGGATAAAGATGAGTTCACTAAAATTTTGAAAGTTGGAATTGGATAATTTGGGGGGTTCGAGTTGAGATAAATACATTAAATTAAGCGTTGCACGGGAGGAAACCAGTGGTTTTCAGGTTTCCAATCATTGTGAATCATTTTTTTCATTTTGATTTTTTTATAAAAAAATTAGACTGTTGACCTGTTCTTCTTTTATGAGTAAGGATGGGTATGAAAGGGGAGCATCATATTCATTCATTTCACGTGGTGTGATCCCTGAGTAATACCTTAACCAAAAATTTAAAAGAAGACAATGTATCCTCAGTTTATTTAATTTTATTTTATGGTTTTGTAGGTATTTAAAAAAAATAGACTATTGGCATGTTCTTATTTTATGAGTAAGTATGGGTATGGAAGGGGAGAACCGTATTCATCCATGTCACGTGTTGTGATCCCTGAGTACTACCTTACCCAGAAAATATAAAGAAGACAATGTATCATTAGTTTGATTTTTAAAATTAAAAAAAACAAGGAAAACCATAAAAATGTTGATGCTTGGTTTTAAATAAATTGTTGTATTGTTTGTTTTTTCTGGTTCGTTCTTCTTTGTATGGTTTAGGGACTATTTTTGGTGATACATATTCGATCAAGGAGGTGCCTACATCTCCCAAGAGATCAAAGGAGTAATCAAGAGCATCATGAACTTCAAATTCAAAAAACAGGTGAATTTGTTCCATGTTTATTGTTTCAAATTCCTTTTAGAACACCTCTCATCTACCTATACCACTTCTAATCTTTCTTTTCTTTAAACATCGGGGACAATGTTATTTTATGTTTGGGGGAGATGAAATAAAAAAAATTGATCTTGTGTGCATAAAAAAATGCGTGGAAGGAAAAATTTCATTAACCTTGAACATAATAACACACATTGCAAACTCTGAAATTGGATATCAAATAATTTCGCATGCCTTTATTTTGATTTTAATGCAATTTTAGGTTCATGTGCATTGATTTTGAAAAGTGAATTTGTCCGATGTTATTTTTCATCATTTATATTTTCATCCATTTAATAAAAAAATACAATGCACGTCCTCTAGATTGTGGGGTATTAGTTTGAGTTCTTAGGGTCCCATAATAAATGGAATAGGTTTGGTGATCATTTTAATTTTAACATGAGTATTAAAAAAAATCAATTTGCGCGTAGAGCAATGGATTGACCTAATGTGTGGCTTTCGGCACTTGGGGATCGTGACTCCATAGTTGTCTCACATGGAGTTGGACATTTTATATCTATTTGTGGTATTTTGAATTTGTTTTTGATTGAGTTAACTCGAGACAATGCCCGAGTATGTGAGATTCACTTGGTTCCCTAAGGTCTTTGAGCCTGGGAGTCATCGGCAAAGTCTTGCTACATGGGTTGACTCAATTGAGTTCAATTTCAATTACCATGGAAAAATTGAAAAACAAAAACAAAAAAACCAAAAAACAAAAAAAAAAACAAAAAAAACAAACAAACAAAAAAACAAAAAAAAAAACAAAAAAAAAAAAACAAAAAGAAAAAAAGAAAAAATTGAATAATCATATTAATATTAAAATCTCATTCCTCCTAGTGCTTCCATATTTTCTTCCTTTTAATGACAATGAACCCCCATGTCTATTGTGATGCACAACACTTTGTCATGCTTAATTAAAATTGGATGAAATATGGCGATGAATTTGAACAAAAGAGTGGGATTGGGCTTGGGTTATGCCTCTGGAATTATATTGTTTTAAATGATTTTGATGGGTTTCAAAAAAAAATTGGTATGAGGTCTTGGGGTGAGCAATGTGTATTAAAATGTTTTTGGAAAAGGTCATTCAAATTTCATTTTTGTGAGAAATATTTTGGTCGGGACTAGAAAAACTCAATTTGGGGGGTGTGATTACCCACCGGAAGAGGCTAATATTCATTGTTAATATATATAGTTTTCATGCATCTTGTTATTCATAAATACCATTTTTGTGCATTTTACACTTTGAACATCATTTCACATCATTATTGCAATTCTTTCTTAAAATGCACTATTACATGGTACATTTGTGAGCACAATTTACAATAGCCAATTGTCTTGATTTTAATTTCATATCTAATTTTCAGGTTTCTCATTCCATTTGGAACAATTCATACTTTTGGTGCACTAGAAGATTCAAATTGGAAGACAACAAAGTGGGCCTTGAACCAACAACATTCTGGGCGAAGTGAGCTGGACAGCAGCCCAATAAAAGTACTACAACGGACAGGATTCAAGCCCAAAGAGTCTGAAAATTTAACTTGAGATAGAAGTCATCATGAGTAACATTTTATTCAACAGTTTCCCAAGATAATTAAAACGTTTTAATGGAGTTCCAGGCGGCCCGCGTTGAAGATGCAATTCTGGGCCAGATTCTGCGGCCTAAAAAAACAGCCCACCATTTAAATCATATATCGCAAACCACAATGTATTTTGGGATGCAATTTTATAGACTATTAGGGGACATTCGGGGGTTCATTTAAGTTTTCTATGGCCCACTCCAATTCTGCCTTCTAGAAGGTTATTTTGGTGCTTCTGTTCGGTGGATGAAAGCTGGATCCAACTTCGAGGCAAGAGTTGAAAGGTCTCCTCTGCATTAAATGTCCACCCACCTAGGTCCACCAAAATTAATTAAAGAGAGTGGGATTGAGGGTGGCTCGACCCAAGGCCTCCTAAATGGCTATTTAATGTAGTAGCAATGAAGGATTTCGGGATCTTGGATTTTTACTTTCAATGTAATGTTGTTATGCCAAATTGTCTTGTAACGTTCTTCTTTCGCATGTAAGTTGTTTGAATCACCTTAGTTTTCAATAAAAGTTCTTCTTCTTCTCTTTTTCTGTTCTTATTCCTTTTACATTGATACCGTTTTTCCAAGGTGAGATCTTATTCACACTATCACTTGTGAATTTATTCACAAAACGGTGGAGTGACTGTTTCATTGTTTTATTTTTTTTCTTCAATCCCACCCCTATGAGTCTACTTTCCGCTTCCTTTGAGATCATATAATCAATGAAGGGATAAACCCTTATGGGTTGGTCCTAGAGAGTTGCATGGGGAAGATTGGATGTTATTTTATGATCTTAAATTTTGTAATAATTTCATTATTTTAAGATTTCCATTTGATGATTTATTTTCTTCTTCGTCTTCGCCAACTTTAACAATGACACATTTCGAGTGCTAGTACGATCCAATTCCTTGGAGTGATCATTAAATTGATCCTCTAAGTGCATTGGTGATTAACCTTGGAATTGTGTAGGGATTAAATTGGTGAATGATGTTGAGGATTTATATCATTTTGTGGATACGTCTTGAATTAGTGAAACGAACGTTATAAGAAAATAAATACATTCAATCTAACCCAAGTAACAACTTAGGAACATCTCATCTCCATTAATTGTTTTAGATTTAAGTAATTGTATGTTTTAATTTATTTTCTTTAAATTAAATCAGTAGTTATTCAAATCAAATCAATCCAAATAGTTGACCACTTCATAGCCAAATCCTTCCAAAATCAGAGTGTCTTTAGGTTTCTTCTTCGGTCTTTGTGGATTCGACCTCTACCTGTACTACAACAACCGCATACCTGTAGGGTAAATTTGGGCACAACCAGTTCCCCCTGAAGGGCGGGGATACGATTCGTTTTATAGCCGGAGTCCTCGGAGGGGCGCGGAAGTGCCTGGTGTGCAAACTCCGGTTGTGCGTTGCCTTGGGCGCGCAGTGGGGGTCGGGCGCGCAAACATCCATTCGTCGTCACCTTCGGTGCGGAAATAGGGTCGGGTGCGGAAAAGGCCGTTCGTCATCGCCTTCGGTGTGGAAATGGGGCAGGGCGTTCAAACGGTCGTTCGACATCTCCTTCTATGCAGAAATGGGGCTGGGTGAGGAAATGGGGCTCGGCACGGAAAAGGCCGTTCGACGTCGCCTTCGGCGCGGAAACGGGGTCGGGCGTAGCCAGTCACAGAGGACGGTGTTTTGGGCCCGAAAGGGAAGGCCGATGCACAATGGTTTACGTGCCGAAAGTCCTCTTGCGTGCGTCTTCCCAATCTTGCGCACGCCCGCCTCCTGGGCCCCAGGATCACCTCTTTTTCGTCCCGGATTCATTCGTTGCTCTTTCATCCGCCCGATGCGGCCCTTCTTTGAATTTCGGCATTAACACTTATGTAGATATTATTGATTTTATATAATTTTAATTCTTCATAGTAAAAGGTTTCATGTAACTTATGAATAAGATCCATTTGGATATACATAGATAATGTTGATTTTTATTTGAGCTAGTAACACATGCCATGAGTTGTTCACTCGTTCAGGCTCACCCTTTCCCCCTACTCTTCGTTCAAGGATGATCTTTGCGGGGCCTCTCATCCTCCTTTGTGCTTCCCGGAGGTCCCAATGCAGGCTCAATCCTGAAGGGTGGGTCAGCGCGTCAAGCTGGATATCCCCCCGACGGCCTTCGTGGAGGTGCAGTCGTGCTTGTGGTAGACATTGGTAGCCCATTTTGGTGTCTCCAAACCTCTGCTGTCAGTATTCCAGTGTTTTGTTTACTCATGGGGGCCTCGGTCCTCAAATGCTTATGATGCCGCTTAATAAGAACTCCTTAAGCCTAGTGTTACCTTCTCAGGAGGCGTTCATTCATGCTTGGTGTAAGGCCCAGTGATCTTTTGACCACTGGTGCTTCAATTTATCCCATTGGTCTATGGAGGCTCACAGTGGTAAAGAAAGTCCAGTAGCGGCTTTCTGGATCCACCTCCCGGGGTTTCCACTGCCCCTCTAGAATGAGGGATTCCTAAAGGCTATTGGGGACTGTCTCGGGGGCTATATTTGTTCGGATGCTCGTACAAGGAGCGGCTCTTCCTCCTCGGCTACTCGGCTATGCGTGGAGTTGGATATATCTTGCCCTGTGACGGACCAACTTGAACTCAAAGTGGTGGAGTCGTTCAGTTGAATTCAGGATATCCTTTACCCTGTT
This sequence comes from Viscum album, assembly GCA_963277665.1. Classification (NCBI taxonomy): domain Eukaryota; kingdom Viridiplantae; phylum Streptophyta; class Magnoliopsida; order Santalales; family Viscaceae; genus Viscum; species Viscum album. Next base: position 1,069,695,666 of record OY728139.1, on the reverse strand, counting down.
TTCCTCGTTTACTGCCAGCACAGTCTTCTTCAAGGTCACTCAATGCAAGTATGTTGTCATAGGCGCCAAGGTGGGAGCCGCCGGTCTCGAGTGACGAAGGGGGGTCGTGTTTTCAAACTGCCCTCAGGTTCTCGGCCTATTGGAGTGGTCTCCACGCTAGGTCCAACCATATGTGAAGGTCCTGTGGATCCTTCTCCTGTGACAGAACTTATGGTCTTCCCTGGACCTCTTCAAGGGAATGTTGAAGCGGCTTACCGGGGCTTAACTCCCAGTGTTCCAAGGTATCTTGCACCTATCCAAATATTTCCTTTCCAGAATCTTGTCGTTATTTTCTGTCAATCCCTTGGAGTTACCAAGAAGATGGCGGTTCACACTCTGGCCTCTAGTTCTTCGGGTCCCTTGGCTTTAGCTCCCCCCTGGAACAGCTCTCCCTGGCAGCACTTCTGATACCACTGGAAGGGCTCTAGTCCTTGTCTCTACAGCACCAGACTCTCCCCGGAATCATAACACTCATCATCCTTCCTTGGACCCACTCTTGGGACTGGTTATCCCTTCACCCCGGGAGGTTTTTTCCAACAGGGAAGGTGGTTCTTCCCTCCCAGGGAACCAGAGGGATCCCAATGGCTTATACCCCAAGAGCCCACTTTCTCCAACAGTATGTTCTGCCAATGCATATGGAGTATGTACTAGATCTAAATCGAGGCTATGGGTTTTGGAGCCAAACCCATGACACTCTTTAAAAAATGATTCATCTTCTCATATGGAATGCCCGGGGGTAGGCGCCCAGGTTAAGTCAGACTTCTTGGCATCTGAAATCTCCAAACACAAAGCCACAGTTGTGTCCATTCTCGAGCACAAACAGTAGCCCCAAAGGATCGTGGATTTATCCAGAAAGCTCAGGTTACATGGATACATGCACGCAGACCCTGTAAACTGGCATATCTAGATCTTCTAGCATAGGAACTATAAGGTGGATCTGATTCAAGCTGGAGATTAGTTCATTACAAACAAGGTGTTCAGTGACCTGCACTCTTTTTTTTTGTATCCTTTGTTTATGGGAGCTATGATCACGACCTTAGAGAGGGAATGTGGAAGGATATCAATAGGTTCGATCCTGGTTCAGAGTAGTGGTTAGTAGGGGGTGATTTTAACATTGTTGCGGATTCGGCAGAGCACAAGGGCGGGGGACCGTTTCCCAGGAAGGCCAGCCTCGACTTCAATCTTTTCGTGGTAGGGAAGGGTCTCTCAGACCTTGGCTACGTGGGTGATCGGTTTACCGAGTGTAATAACCAAAGGGGGAAACATAGCACGTGGAGCCGGCTGGATAGGTGCCTGGGCCACATGCATGCCATATCTACCTTCTCCATCTCAAAGGTTACTCATTTGGTTCATGGAATTTCGGACCACTCCCCCCATCTGATCTCTCTGGACTCTGTGCAAGCCTGACACGATCGCTTCTACTTTAGTCAGTTTGGGACCAGTAAACCGGGATACCAGGACCTAGTTCAGAAATATTGGAATTTACCGATCCAGGGGCACACATGGATAACGTTTCATAATAAGTTGAGGAGGATAAAATTGAGTCTTCAAGTATGGTCGAATAATATTTACCCACTTGATGATGAGTTAGAGATAATCATTAAAGTAGTTGATGATCTTGAGAGGAGCTTTGAAGACGTGTGGGATGAATGGATTTTTGAGGAGCTCCTGGGGGAAAAAGTCATTCTTGCGGATATGCTATTGAAACAAGAACGAGAGGCTTGGGAGTGGGCGAGGATAAAATGGATTAAAGAGGGAGATAAGAACACCGCGTATTTTCAAGCTTGCTTCATGGGGATGAGGTGTTTGATCAAACAAAATATTCTCTTGGAGGATGGCTCCTACATAGACGATGGGAACATGGTGGGCAGACTGGCTAACACCCTTTTCAAAGACCTACTTGCTGGCCCCAACGCACGCATGCCAAATAGGTACCCCACAGAGGAAACAGACATGTTCACTGTTATTCCCTCTTTAGTCTCGGCCAAGGTCAGTGAAATCCTGGGTGCCATACCGGGTGAGGAAGAGATTCAGAATGCCATGATGCATTTGAACCCTAAGAGTGCTACAGGTCCAGATGGATTTCCTATTTCTTTTTACAGATCTTCATGGGACGTTGTGAAGGAGGACTTAGTTGTGTTAGTGAACGATCTCTTTCGAGGAAGGAGCTTACCTCAGGTCACTAGTTCCACTACAATGGTGCTTCTTCCTAAATCCAAGAACCATTATTCTATCATGCACTAAAGACCGCTAATCATTTGCAACGTACCCTATAAAATCTTGGCTACCATTATTAACTCTAGGTTGGCCATTCACATACCTTAGTGGGTGTCGTTGGAACAACACAGTTTAGTCAAGGGACGCTTAATTCAAGAATCCATAGCCCTAGCTCAAGAAATGTTTCATGATCTAAAATTCAAAGCTTGTGGGTCTAATATAGCTATCAAACTCAACATGAACAAGGCCTACGATCGGGTGGTGTGGAGTTTCATTAACAAGGTGTTTGAAGTTATGGGTTTTCTCCTGGGAATGTTGTTATCATCTTTTGGTGCATTAGCTCCTCCTAGTTTTCAGTTATTTTCATGGGGAAATCCTACGACTTCTTCAAGGTTTCTCATGGGTTACGGCCCGGGGATCCGATTTCTGTGAGTCTCTTCATTTTTTCCAGGACGTTCTTAGTCGTCTCATTCACCAGAGTATTACTACTGGTGTGATTCTACTATATCGTAGAAAAGGAAGCCTCCCTATAGTGTCTCATCTCATGTTCGTGAATGATACCATTATATTTACAAATGCCGCAAGTAGATCCCTTTGCGGCCTGAAAAAGGTATTGGAGGAGTATATCCACAGTAGTGGACATGTCATCAACAACAACAAGAGAAAATTCTACATTTCAAATGGGTGCACCTACACATGAATTTCTTATGTGAACCTCAAACTGGACATGTAGAGAGGATCTCTCCCCATGGAATACCTGGGCGCCCCCATTTCGATGGGTAGAATTCAAATTGGTGACTTCAACGACCTCCTCACCAAGATTAACGATTGAGTGTTGAACTGGAAGAACAAGTACCTGACTTTCTGGGGATGGATTTTTCTAGTTAATAATGTACTCCTGACTACTCCAGTGTATGGTCTTTCAGCTATCAACTTCTCGAAAGGATTCATTAAAAACATTGATTTAATCCTTGCTAGTTTCATCTAGGACCCCCTCTCCATAAGCAAGAAACACTAGACCTCATGGAGCCAGATGTCAAGGCCAGTTCGTGAAGGAGGTATTAATATCTGTATCCTAGAATACGTTGTTAACTGCATGCATGCAATATTAGCATGGGGTGTCCCAGAATAATGCACTTTATGGGGGATGATCATCCACAACTATTCCCCAGGGAACTAGGCTCTAGTGGAGGGCCATGAATCATCAATTTTCTCTGTAATATGTCCTCTTCTTTCCATCCTTTGTCCACACTCTTGTTGGCTCGTTGGGAGAGGAGAATTATCCTTCTGGCACCAAAACTACTGTGGCACCATCATTGGCTTTCAGGGTGCCCTGTAACCAACTTCACCTTTAGGGAGGCAAGGTATTTTCCTTCCATTATCACAATGGTTCTGGAAAGGGATAAACAAGAGATATTCAACCTCATTGAACTAACTTCTGACCCGGAAATTTGTGTCTTCACCCCATCCTCCTCGGGGTCCTTCATGAAAAAGGACTTTATGTGGGTTTCCAGGGCATAGATTCAAGAAAATATGGAAACTTGAGATGAGGTTTTGTGGGTTAAAGATATACCTACCAAATTCATTTTTCTCACATGGAGAATTTGGAAAAAAGCTACCCCGATAGATGAGAATGTCAAGAATTGTGGGGTTAACACATCATCAAGATGTGTGTGCTACAAAACTCACAGTGAGGAAAGTGTGGATCACTAGTTTTTTTTGAAAGAGATTGGGAACATGAGGTTTAGAACTATTTTAGGGGATCTAATATGATCTTAAATCCTAGAATGGATGGTCTCTCCTTTTTGGATGGTTGGTACCATGGTTCTGGAGATAGTGGTTTAGAAATACTGGAACGTATAGTGGTGTTGCATGCAGGATGCTGGTGCCTTTGGATGGCGATGAGTAAGGTGAGACAGGTGGGTATTAGCACGTCGCCACAAGCTATAATTGTCTGGATGAAAAACATTTTAAGTAACTTGGCTAGGGTGGTTCGTAACTAGAGGGAATCATCATCTCTCATATGGTTTCAAGCAAGTGCCATGGAGGCACCCATGATCAGGGGAATAGGGGCAACTGGGTTCATTGGAACCCTCCAGCTAGAGGGTTAAAACTCAACATCGATGGTTCATGTGCTCAAGGTATAATGTGAGGAGGGGGGATTGTGCACAACGACAGTGGGCCGGTGTACTTGGCCTTTACTGTAAGACCGGGTCATGGCTAATCCTTACAGGCTGAGGTCCTGATACTGTTTTACAAGCTCTTCTTACGTGTCTAGAGAAATCTGATCATCATAGAAGCGGAAACTGAATCATTACAGGTGCACAAGTCCCTACATGACCACAGAATCTCTCCCTAGTTGATCACCTATGTCATCAGGAACTATCGGTGTTTACTTGGCTGCAAAATCAAAGTGGTTTACACTTGGTGGGAGGGAAACAAGGTTGTTGACCACTTGGTATCTCAGGTCATTTCGGGCCTAGAAGATGTTTTTTTTCAAACTATTGCTAGCTTGAAGCCTAAGGGGGTCAACTTGATAAGAGGGGTTTCCATAAGTCTTCACTATTTCAGATCTCCTTAGCTCTTGGATTCAGGGGTAGGAGGTCAGGGGGCTGCTTTGTGATTCTTGGTGTGATTTTGTCCTTTTTTCTTTTAATAAAACTTTACACGATGATGATATAATGAATTTAAAAGGGGTCATCATTTTACTGGGAGAACATTTAATAAAAGTTCTTATTAAATGTTTATCAAACATGATAATCATATGATAAAATATTATATCATAGATAATTATTGTAACAATTAAAATAAACTTTGAAATCAATTCTAATAGAATATTATTGTAAGTATCTATTGGACTAGTAACTTAATAAAAGTTATTATGTAATAGAAGTTATATTTTTTAAAGATAAAATTCCTAAGTAAAAATGTTTTGAAATTATTCAATAGGTGAATTTAGATTTTTATGGGACCATATAAGGATTCACATGGGGTTTTAAAGGTATTAAATGAAATATAAACTATGAATTTTTATTCTCAACTCATATAATAAATGAGATTGAGTATAATAATGACCTTTATTGAATAAATATTTCTTATAAGACGTTTTCTAGTTAAATAATTATTCATATATTCATTGATTAAAATGATATCAAAATGTGAATGATTTTAAGAAAAGATTACCCAATATTCTCAAATTGTTGAGAATAGATGAACTGGGTATATTATGTCTTGGTTCTAGTGTTGTGTAGATAATACATGTGGGAAAAAGTTCAAACTAGAGGAGCAAAAGTTAGTTAGAGAGTCCAATAATATTTCATTAAATAAAAATGTTCATTGAAACCTAATTTTATCAGGAAGGGAAGTAACGATTCTATAATATGGAATTGTGCTGGAATCTTAAAGGTGTTTGGGAAACTCTATGAAATTCCCATGTTAGGTATCATTGTTATAAAAATAAATTCTTTTATTTTTAAAGTTATATAATACAAAATATAAACATTACAGTTGTTCAAAATATATATGTTTTTCAAATAAAGATAAGAATTGATAAAGATTTAATTTTTAATTTAAGTGATGAAATAAATAGTTTATTCATCAAATATTTAAATGTAAAATGAAAAATCAATCTCTGATGGATCACAATAAAGGTTATTTATATCTATTTCATTTCTCTTATCTGATAAGATTAATTGTTTGTTAATAAAATTTTGTTATAAATAATATGAGATAGTGGATTATATAAACATGGATTATGATTCATCAAATTCTATAACATACTTGAGATGAATATAAGGGTAAAAATGTTTTATCTTATAGAAAAGAGTTTATCCAGTTTATTTTTAAAATATGAGGAATTGAGATTTCACCACCATAAATGGAATATTTTAAATCATATTTTTATTTTCAAGAAAATTATATAACCAAATATAATTCTATATATGATATAGAAATAATAGTTTATTTTCTAGATATCCCCACTGTTTAAATAAGATATATCTCCTCAATATAAAAGAGTTAGTGAATCTTATCATGACATTATAAAGAGAATATAGTGTATAAGAGGCTACTAGGAGTATTTTTAGACCTTGAGATGTTCAAAATTAACAAATAGAATATTATAAATGTCTAAAATTAAAATTAAATTAACTTAATATCCTAAAAAATTTATAGAATATTAGTAAATAAAAGGTTAAATATTTATATTTGGTTACCATAACAAAGTTAATGTCACTTTATAGCTTAATGTAGTTTATGATATGTTGGTAAAGAAATTATGTAAAAAGCTACATAAGTACCAAAATAATTCAAGGAAAAAGTTTGATTGAAAGGGTTATAATAATGATGATGAACTTTGAAAGAGTTTTAAGAAGATGACAGAAGTAATTAACATTTTATCATTTTTTGTTGGGAAGTTAAGTATTTTAAATATGTTTAAGGAGTTGAACATTAGGAATTTAATTTTAAGTATCACCATTATTCAAACTTTCTTTCATCAAAGATGTAACTAAAGAGCTTAGTTGGAGGGTTTTATCAAGCAGTCATATAGAGGTGTGGAAATAATTACATAGATATATAATTGGTTCAACAAAACCCCTAAAATTATGGAAAACATAATTCTAATCTAGTAGTTTATCATATATGATATGTTAAATAATTTATTATGTATATTTTTGTTATGTATTTTTGAAGGAGTTTTAGAATATAAAATGTGTCATGTTATACAAAAAGAAATATCCACTTTGTAATTCTCTCATGTTGGCTAAATGTGTATATATATATATTGATAAAATTTTCATGAAGTGAATTGATAATTGACCTCTTAATGTAAAACTTAGAGTTACCTCTAAACAATGTTCATCTTGGAGTATTGTTGTTCGTAGGGAAATTTTAAAGTTCGAGTGATAATTATTCTTTTATCGAGATGTGGAATATGATCACGAGGCACAAAATAAGTTTTGTTTATTGGATATCCCATGAATTATAACACATAGAGAGTTATACAATACATATTTGGTATACTAGAGGTGCATGGATCATATTTAGAGTCCCAAATACCTAAGGTTTTCAGGATACCTAACATGAGAACCTTTATACTTTGATACCATTCTTGTGAAACTATTGGGGATTAGAAAATAAGGGCTGGTTGGGTATATTACTTATCATTTCATCAGTTAAGTCTCAACAAAGATTATATTTTTACTCTTGTATGATGAGCATGGCATCTAGAACCTAGATTAAAATAGATTAGGAAGTATACTTTAGACCTAGATTGTACATATAATGTACTTATATATTTTGGAGAGGGATATGTGATGTGATCATCCATAATATTGAATTATATGTGATTTATTCATCGATTTGGTTAGTTTATACTAAAAAATCGAGCATATATGAGATGGATATATGGGACTGAAATACTATGTGTCCTATGGTCACTCCTTACCTTAGAAAAAGGGTTCATATGAGAATTCATGCTTATTGATCATGAATCTAGTAACCATAACTATAGAGAAACAAGTTTTTAATAGAGATTATGTTATATCCATTCATAATTTGATTGGTACTGATTCTTTTACACATGACTCTCTATTCATACATTTATGGATCTAGTGATTCATACTTATTTCAAAGTCTATAATGTCTAGTAGTGTCGCACTTTGTGGTTAAATGAATGAGGACTAGTTTTGAATCAAATAGATTCTCTAAAAGTGTTTCTCAATTTATCCAAAAAGAGTTTTAGGTAGGTATTAACAAGTCATTACATATGATTTAATACAAGGTGAATTTAATGATAGATTTCCAAAAGTGTTTTGGAAGATTTATAAATGGATTTTTGGATATGGTTTCAAAATTTATTGTATATGATATAATATTAGATAAACCTTTAGTTTAAGTGGGATATTGAAAGAGATATGATTTAAATATTTAACTCATATGATGATTTTTTATCCATATAATATAATATAATTTGTGAAATTTATGTGGAATAAAATTCATACATGTAATGGAATTTACTATGAAATGTGTGGCATCATAATCACTTCCTTGGATTATTATTTTTATCCAAGGTAGTGGAATGTATAATAGAGAAAAAAATTAATAATTCCCACTCTATATAATTAAGTGATCCATTTCACAATATGAAATTCACGAGGGTTCCATTCCTATGATGAATGCATAACTATATGAGGCATTACTCATGCATTTTTAATGCATGAGTGAATGTTTGGAGTTATTAGGAGAGTTTTGAAGGCTATACTATGGATCCATGTACTATATAATAATGGTATATTTTCTCTTGTATTGTTGTCCTAAACTCTCTCAATCCCAAAAATATATTCCTCTTCACCCTTAGCCTTCCCAAGGTACAATAATGTCATGGGTGATGAGAGTATCCCACTAAAGTGTTGAGAAATTTAGAACAACCCATAGATACCTATGGAGGAAGTATTTCATTAATCTACCTCACATGTGTTCTTTATCAACAAAAAATGATGGATATTGATAGTAAAATTATTTAGTATGAGGTACACATCCAACATTTCCTTTATTTTACAGTTTCATTTTTTTATTTATCAAAATATAGTGTGCCTATATTTGGGTTTCTATGTCATTTCATATATTTAGTTTAATCATTAAATTATCCCTAGAAACCTTATAGGAATAATACTTAATGTTCAGAAAAAGAAATTTTTCCATGGATGGTGAATTATTGAAAGGTAAATAAAATATTTAAAGATAGGATTCATGCTTTAGAAGAAACCCACAAATATATTATTGGTGTTAAGGATAACTAATTGAAATCAAATACAATATAATTAAGGAACATAATAATTATTTGAATTAAAGTAGAAAAAAATATGATGATTAGATTAAAAAGGTGAAAAGTAAATGTAAATAAATTATGATATCAGTTTATGTTGAAAAGAATACCCTCAACATTAATTTTATAGAATTGGAAGTCAAACTGATAAATCTGGTATCAATACTGGATGAATCTTCCCAAACCACAAAGCATAGAAAAATTGAATCCTTGAAATAATCCTAAAAGAGTCTTTATTTCAAAATTACTCACATTAGTGAAAATAATATCTTTGATATCATCTAAATATCTATCTACTATAATCTCATAGAAAAATCTAATCTATGTTTTATAAAAGTCTGTCAATACTAATGTTAGTTCATTTGCTAGTATAGGTTAAAAATCAACTTATGGATATATATGAGTGAATAAAAAATATAATAAACCCACAAAAACATCAAGGGTGGATGGGAGAATAATAAGGGGTCTGTGTTATCTAAAATAAGATCAAAATAAGAACTATTTTTTCTAAAAATATAATGGTGTCAAAGGTGGATAGATTATAACTATAGAACAAACAATTAAGGTTTATTGGCCATTTCTTGTGTTATAGAAGGTTTTGACACTAGTCCATTGAATATGACATAAATTTTCAATTCTTTAATATTATATAAGTCTTAAATTAAGGTGGAGTATATCTAGATCAAGGAGAAATCCTATTGGCTAGGTCAAAAGTATATAGGAAAGGAGAAATCTGTTCACTTCAAAGAGGTTCAAAATCTTAGAGATTTATTATGGAAAACAAAAGAAGAATGGTCACTGTGATTATGAATTATGGTATAATACCTCTAATAATAATTAGAATCCTTATAAGGTATATAATACTATTAAGTATAAATAAATAAGTGAGAAAATATGGTGAGTCTTCCTTGGGGTGCAAGAAAGAGAAAATTGTTGAGCTGACTACACTTAAGTTTAAATTTAAGAAGGATTCTACACCAAGGAAGAGATTCATATAATATAGAAGTAAATTACAATTCATGTATCAGTTTAATAAATACATGAATTTTAATGAAAAATTATGTAATATAAATCAATAAAGAGAATTAATCCAAGATATAAATAATATGATTGGTTTAGTGGAAGATATCCAAGAAGAAGACCCTGAGAGGTTTCCTAAAGAGGGTAACCCAAATATTGGTAATAAGATATGTGTAAGGTTTAAATAAGATTGAAAAATTCCTAGTAAAAGGATGTTAATTTTGTAAAAATCGGATATGATGTTGAGAAAAAAGATAACACAATATTGAAGTAATTTAGAAAGACTATACGTGTAGAAAAGGATAGATGTACTTTACTATCCAATGTGGTAAAGTAAGTTCTTCATAACATGAAAAATAAATTTAATGGGAAGAATATAAAGCCTATTAATGTTTAAATATAGAATATATATGGGGGATAAATCATTAAGAGTTATAAAAAAAATAGAGTTGAGAGGGAAATAATTTCTTGTCCGAGAAGAAAATTTCATCTTTGTTGATTTCATTGTTAAGAAAAAGAATATCCACCTTATTTCCATTTGTATTGTTTTGTGTGTGTTTATATTCATGTAATTGGATGATACCCATATAGTATAGAGAAAAATGAGTGTTTTAATTACTATAAATCAAAAAGAAACATCCATCATGGTGATATCTAGAAAGGAATGGTTGTTTCCTCCTTGTAACATTTTAAGTTGTATAAAAAATATGCTTGATGTTCATTTTAAAGAATACCATCCATGATTAGGAATTAATAAATTACATTACTTGAGGGATATTTAGGATGAGTAAGAAATCATATGATGTTATTTCATGTAAATCTGAAACCAATTGACAAAAATGAGGTTGATGTCTGAAAATAACACCATTTCTCAACCTCATTATGAGATGAATCAAATTTGATTATTAAGGGAGAGTGTATATAAAACTAGAAGGTAGCTTTAAAGGGTATAAATCTAATCACACTAGAATAATTTTTATGTGTTTTTATGTTTATTACAAGTTATAAAATCATTGATAAACTACTTGAAAAACCTATAGTAATAGAAATTTGAGTTAGTATCACATACAATATTTTTTTTATAGAAAAATTCGCTATATAGATTAATCAAAAAAAATTATGCACAGACCTATCTCAAGTGGACATATATTTGATTAAATTATGACACATTTCTTAGAGAAATGTGATTACAACCTTCTATCAAGTGGGACATATTTTATTAAAGGGTAGAAGATGAGATCCATGTAAATAATGAGATGAGTATAACTTCGTCGTATCCTTGAAGATTTGTATTTATTATTAATAATGGGGAGATAAAAGAAGAACTATTAAATACATATTTATAGTAATTTGTTTTAGGTGGTTAATGGTTTTGAAAAAAATCTAGAAGGAGAGATTGAAGAGCATAATGGAATATGATGATTTTATTTGTTATCAACGTGCAAACTGGATATCAATATGTGTTGGGTGATAGAGAAAGATCCCAATGAATGAAGAAATTGAATGGAGTGAGATAAAACTAAAGTTCCATTAGATTATATACATTGTTGTCTTCCATTTTGTATCAAAGATATTTGAATATGTTATAAAATGAAGATGAATGTCGCATCCTAACCATTAATTTCCTTATTATTTTTTACTTATTGATTTCTATCATTATCATTAAATTTAGAGTATATTTTCCTCAGGTTTTTGAAATTTTGAGGTAATAGTTATAAGTAAATGGTTGGATCCAACTATCCAACCTATCCATGAAAAAACTGTAATTATTTGAAATAGTGATTCACACAGTTGGAACATGGTTTATAAATCCCTATGAAAAAACTGTTCATCTCTCTAGGTGTGTCTAGGGAGGGTGGATTATTAGTGTATGGTTTGGTAAACTGTGTGGCCAAACCATGTGACCTACTTAGAGTTTTAGAAATGTGAAATTATCTATCTAACCCTCTGGATTTTAACTATAAACCCATCCTATTCCCCTAAAATCATATCCCTTGACCCTAGGTGCACCCTTCCCCCCACAACTACACGTATGGCCTTTAACTGCATGAAAAATGGCCTTTAACATCACTTAAACAGAACTGTTAATCATAGCAAGGATAAGGGGAGGGGGGATTTATCAGAACTAAAAAATCACGGATAAAGGGGGTGCTTTATCTGTGCTAAAAAGCATTGATAAATGGGGTCCTTTATCTATGATAAAAATGCACTGATAAAGGATTCCCCTTATCAACTCTTTTTTATCAATGATAAGGGAATAATTTATCAGCGCAATTTTTATAATGGATAAAATAATCTATATATCAAAACTTTTTTCGCACTGAAAAAGGGATAGATGCATGTAGTGTGCTATTTATATAAGAGCACAGCCAAAACCAAACCTACAATTTAAATAGCACACCTGCAATACATTTAAACAACACAAAACACACATCACACCAGAAGCAACCTATGATATACATTTAATTGATATCATCAATAAAAAAATGTCCACCCATAGTATATACAAAGAAACCCACTTTTTACATTTCAAACAATGTTTTATATAATTACATTTACAATTGTCTAACAAAAATTCTAAAACATTAATATTTCATCTTTTGTTGCCTATAACCCCCTCTCAAAAATGTCTTCCCATAGAAACAATTGTGGAAACAATCAACTCAACCCAAGAAAAAGAATCCACATATATAAGAAAACAAATATTATGTTAGTTATACTATTAAAAAATAAATTAAACATTAATAATAAAGAACACATTAATAAAATATCAATATTAAATAAAAGAGACACATTTGGAGTTATACCAATCCCACTGAGCATCCTATTGAGGTTTGGTTGACTCCTACACACCCAAAAATGACTCATAGATAATTCTCCCAAAATATCCAAACAATTAAAATGTGTTTTCTCAGTTCTTAGTATGTCACCTTTTGTTTTTTTACTTTAATTGATGTCAATTTTAAATAAAAAGAGACACTTTGAGTTATACCGGACACAACGAGAATCGTATTGATATGTGGATGATTTATATATGTCAAAAATGACTTATAGATCATTTTCCTAAAGTATAAAAACAATCTGAATACGTTTTCTCAGTTTTCAGTACATTAGTTGTGTTTTTTTACAAAAATGTCATTTCAAACTAGAAACATACATTATGAGTCACACCAATTTCATTGTGAATAAATTTGATGTGATACTACTTCACAAACATCAAAAATGACTTATGAATCAATTTTATAAATTACCAAGATGATTGGAGCACGTTTTCTTGGCTTTCAGTGAGTGACATGTTTTTAACTAAAATGTCAATTTTGAACTAATAATAAACACTTTTAGTCATACCAGTCACACTGTGCATTGAATTGAGGTGATATTGACTCCTAAACATTAAAAATGACTCATGGATCATTATCCTAAAGTTTAAATACAATCCAAATGTTTCTACACATTTTTCAGTATGCCATTTGTTTTTACTTAAATTAATATCAATTTTATATAAAAAGAGAAACATTGAGTTATAATGGCCACACCGTGGATCATATTGAGGTGAGGATGATCCCTACATGTCACAAATCACTAATAATTTTTTTCCTAAATTATCAAAACCATCTGAATGTTGTTTCTCAATTTTCATTAAGTCACTTGTTGTTTTTACTTAAATTTATGTCAGCTTTAAATAAAAAGAGACACTTTCAGTTATACTGGTCACCCTGTGAATCAGATTGAGGTGAGGTTGAATCCTACATGTCACAAAAAACTCATCGATCATTGTACTAAATTATTAGAACAATATGAATGTATTATCTAGGTTTTCAGTATGTCACTTATTGTTTTTACTTAAATTCTTGTCAATTTTAAATAAAAATAGACACTTTTCATTGTACTGATCACAATGTGTGTCTTATTGAGGTGTAGTTGACTCTTACATGTCAAAAATGACTCATGGATAATTTTACTAAAGTATAAAAACAATCTTCATGCGTTTTATCAGTTTTAAGTATGTCACTTATTCTTTTTTACTTAAATTCATGTCAAAATTTAAATAAAAAGAGACACTTTGAGTTATACCGACCACAATATGTGTCTTATTGAGATGTGTATGATCCCTACACATCAAAAATGACTCATGGATATTTTTCCTAAGATATCAAAACAATCTAATTTCATTTTCTTAGTTTTTAGTATGTCACTTGTTGTTTTAACTTAAATTAATGTTAATTTTAAATAAAAAAGACACTTTGAGTGATACCAATCACACCATGCATTTTAATGAGATTTGGTTGTGTATTAAACATTATAAATGACTCATGGATAATTTTTACAAAGTATAAACACAATCAGAATGTGTTTTCTTGGTTTTTAGTACGTCACTTGTTTTTTTTTACTAAAATTAATGTCAATTTTAAATAAAAAGAGACACTTTTAGTTATACTAGTCAAAAAATTCATCAGAGTGAGGTGTGATTGAATACTACACATACAAAATGACTCATGGATCATTTTCCTGAAGTATAAAAACAATAATAATGATTTTTATTGATTTTAATAAAGTCACCTGTTTTTACTTAAATTAATGTCAATTTTAAATAAAAAGAGACACTTTGAGTTATACTAGAAACACAATGTGCTTTATTAAGGTTCAAATTATCCCTAAATGTCACAAATAACTAATAGATCAATTTTCAAAAATATAAAAACTATCCAAATGCATTTTCTTGATTTTTAGTATGTCTTTTATTGCTTTTATTTAAATTAATGTCAATTTTAAGTAAAAAGATAAACTTTTAGTCATTTCGGTCACACTGTGCATCTGATTAAGAGGAGGTTTACTCCTACACATCAAAAATTAACCATTTATCATTTTCCAAAATTATAAAAACAATATGAATTATTTTTCTTGGTTTTCAATATGTCACTTGTTGCTTTTACTAAAATTCATGTCAATTTTAAATAAAAAGAGACACTTTGAGTTACACCATGAACACCATGTGTTTTATTGAGTTTAATTTGACTCCTAAATGTCAAAAATGACTTATTAATCCTTTTTCTAAAGTATTAAAACAATCCAAATGCATTTTCTCAGTTTTCAGTCTTTCAATTGTTGTTTTTACTCAAATTAATGTCAATTTTAAATAAAAAGACACACTTTGAGTTATACCAGCTAAACCATGTATTGTATTGAGATGAAATTGATCCCTACATATTGATAATAACTCATGGGTTGTTGTTCTAAAATATCAAAACAATCCAACTGCATTTTCTTAGTTTTCAGTATGTCATTTGTTGTTTTAACTTAAATTAATGTCAATTTGAAATAAAAAGAGACTCTTTAAGACATATAGGCTACAAAGTCTGTTTTATTGAGATGTATATGTGTTCTACACATCAAAAAAGACTCATGGATCATTTTACTAAAGTATCAAAACAATATGAATTCATTTTTTCAGTTTTTAGTATGTCACTTTTTTGTTTTTACGTAAATTAATGTCAATTTTAAATAAAAGAAACTTTTAGTCATACCGGTCACACTGTGAGTTGTATTGAGGTTTGGTTGACTTATATATGTTAAAAAGGATTCATGGATCATTTTCCTAAAGTATCAAAAAATTGTAATGTGTTTTCGTGGTTTTCAGTATGTCACCTTTTGTTTTTACTTAAATTCATGTCAATTTTAAATAAAAAAAGACACTTTGAGTTATACCAGCCACAACGTGCATCATATTGAGGTGAATATGATTCCTACAAGTCAAAATTTACTAATTGATCATTGTAATAAAATATCAAAACAATCTGAATATGTTTTATCAGCTTTCAATATGTCAGTTGTGTTTTTTTACTAAAATATCATTTCAAACTAGAAACATGCATTATGAGTCATACCAGATGAATTGTACATTAGTTTAATGTGAGACTACTTTATATAGTTTAAAAATGAATTATTAATCATTTTCCTAAATTATCAAGTCAATCAGGGTGCATTTTCTTGGTTTTTGTGAGTGCACATAATGATGTAATAAGGTTACATTAACATTATAAATTCATACCCAACATATCATAGATCTTAATAATGAGTCATAGATTAAAGCATGGTAGTTCAAAAGACAATAATTTTAAAGGATCAAATAATATTTTAAACTAAAAACATACTCTTCGAGTCATAATGAGCACACAATGTTTTAGATTGAGGTGTGATTGATTGAGAAGTGAATTATTAGTACATTAGTCTGGAAAATATTCATGACATATCTTTTGGGAATTCATACTTTGCATTCAACTACTGAGAAGTCATACTTTGCATTCAACATGTTCTCTCTCATGAGCATGAGAATCTTTGAACAAACCTCTCTGACTATAACAAAGGAATCCACCTATATAATAAAATAATTCTTATGAAAGTAATACTAAAAAAGTAAATTAAATGTAAATATGAAACAATCCACTACTTCTATGGAAGTCACATCTTCATTCTATTTGTATACATTCTTTTATCTAGTATGTTGCACATTCATTTCTGAACACATCTATATCATCTTGTGAATATGAATCTTTTCAAAAGTCATAATAGTACTAGAAACATATAAATACACAAATTATTAATAAATATTTTAAATGAAATAGTAATTATCTTTGAAAATACCTCTTTAGGGATGCGGGTTTGTTAATGGAATATGATCTCTCTCATAAATTGACAAACATAATAACTGTAATCTTTTCCATTAGTTTGTTTCAGACACTGCAGAAACATTGAAGAGAATAAATAATTTTTTATATGTGTTTGGATAGTGAAATATGATTATATATACCCTAATACTTATCTAGTCAAAGAACTTGTCTTCATCCTTGTCCATAGCCTCTAGCCTCATTCATTTTTCTAGACAATAGTGATGCACCACCATATCATAACATAATTCTCATTAAAAGATAATATAAATTATATAACATGATTTTTAGCTCTAAAATGTTAGATGTAGTGTATTACAAAATGACAAACACCATCATGTGTGGATGGTTTGTTGAATATTCATGTATTAAATCCAGAAAATAAATCTTTTGAGTGTCCAAATTTACTACAATGAGCATCCAATGCTGTCTAAAAACACAAAAAGTAATAAGTAATGAAAGAAATGAAAATAAATTTAATATGATTAAATTGTAGAGTCTTACCCCTCTATCATTGGTATTAAATATAGTTTGTCATCCAAAATTTTTATTTCAAAGGATTTGATCAGACCTGCCACTATTTCGTCCTTTTTTGTGGGTTCTATTTTGTATTGTTTTGTAGAGGTGATGTGGGGACTAACAAGTCAAAACTTCTTCTCATGGGAAAATCCATTGAATTTATTTTCATATATACTCCTACCAAAAATATGAAATGTATTTAGTTATAATTAACACAGTTTATTAGCTTTTGGAAAATCAAATCCTAAAAACATACCTCATGTATACATTAACAACTGATCCTCCTAGCCCTTCATACTCTAGGATTTCAGTTTCACTATCAATAGCAATTAAGTCTTGATCTTTCTCTCTATACATATTTTATTCAAATTCAACTATGTGGTTTTGACCACATTTTAACTTTGTATCCACATGATCCTTCAATGATAGTAAATGTGGATATAGAACGGGAAGGGTAATGGTGCTTAAGGTAGATATTTTTGATTGGTCAGTCTATTTTTTCGATGGGTTTGAGGTGGGTTTTCATTTAATCTCATTCTCTTTGTCCATATGTAATAATATTAAATAGTTTAAAACTTTTTTCATTAATTTTTAATGGTTTATATTGAAAAGTAAACTGGAAATGAATACCTTCTTATCGACATGTTTTTTTTCAAGATGTGATGACCATGTGATGAATGTTTCAAAAAAAAATTCGACATATTAATATCATCCTCATGAATTGGAATAGGTAGATATGCACTTGGATTATGGTTTATTCTAATTGTAACTCACACATTACCTTTTGAATGTGGTTTGTTTTGTAGCATTCCCTTTTTGATATTGAACACCATAGCCCATGCCACAAGGCAATGGGTGGGTGTTTCTAGATAAAAATCACAATCCTTATCAACTGGTATAATATAAGTATATGAAAGGTATCAATGTCTGCCTGATTCAAAAATAAAAGAAACATTTATGAGAAGATTTATTACCTCTGATATGTCGTCTCTTTGAGGGGAATGGCTAGCCTCATAGCTGGTGTGGGGTAGGGAAGGTTCTCCACATAGTGGTTGTTCTTGAGTTACTTATTCTCATTGTATCTCCCTCATTAAAGTTTCCATTATATCTCTCTACTAGTGAAATTATACTTAAAGGATAGATATTATTTCTCTCATATGTTTTATTAATTCACTTTGATCATTCTCTTTTTCTCTCTCAAAATATGTTCAGGGTGTCACCCCAAAACCTACACCTATAACATGACCATACTATTCTTGCCACTTCAAGGCTACTAATAGTTTGTGTTCATCCAGAATAGGTGTTTCGAATTCCTATGACTATGTAGGATAACAAATATAGGGAAATAATTGATCATTTTTATGTAATAAAAATTTAAATAAAAACATATTTGTATTATGTAATACTTAAACATGTTTCCAACACTTTTTGTGTGTTTTCATCTATCAGTATATCGTGTTTATTTATACATGCCTCCTTCTATAGCACATGGAATGGGATAGAAGTAGCTTTGTATTTTGAGTCATCAATCTGCATATAAATAGAGGAACATAATTATGGTGTTGTTTCGTGTCACATAAAATTATTCTCGTCAGTTTAAAATTCATACTAATTTTTTTTCAAGTGAAACACAACCCATCCTTGCTTTATGGTAGGGGTATGATAGTTTTTCTACTCATTCCTTATTTATAGTACTTATTTGATGATTCATAAATAAAAAATTTTCAATCAAATTGATGAATACACATATTGTTAAACAACGTATTACACGTCACAATGTATCTGAAAAGAAACATCTCCACGACGGCCAGTAAAAACATCCCACGCTTCATGGGTTATTAGGTGTGCATAAATAACTAGTGGATTTATGTTTATTTTCCCTTGAATATATATAATATTATGTCTTGTTTGGATTGTGAGAAATCCTCTATGAATCCTTCCAAAAATCATTAATACATACTTCTTTTGGGATTAATCTACTATAAATGCACTGTTCAATAGATGTTGAAGAGTAAGTAAATGTTTCATTATTTTACTTTTTAGTAAAATAAATAAATGATATCATAATGTTACCATAATCTCTTCCCACATCAGTGTATTCAGTCTGAGCCCAATAAGGTTCCACAAATCTATATCAATTGGCACACATTGTTAAGTGATGATTCCAATATAACTGTTGAACATGACCTTATTGTGGTTAACATGCTGGCCCCATGCATTCCATCCCACCTTGAAATTTATTCCTTTGACTTTCACCTTAATGTTTTTTTCTAAAACCATCAGACTACAATGCTCCTATTTTTTCTGTGACACCGGTCCTTCATCTCCTACAATTTCCATAGAAGAAAACATCATTAATATGCTCCACTAAAGTGGTATCATTATCATGTGCATATGGTCATTGTACCTCTACACTAAGAGTATCAGTAGGTTGAGAAACCTATTGGTATTTAGGAATGGTAGAACCAGCACATGTTGAAGGTCATTCCTTTGTACTATAAGAAACAATAGGTTGGGAGACATGTTGTTCCTCAGGATTAGGAGAACCATCACTTGCAGAGGTCATTATATTCAGAAATGGTATAACATTTAATTTATAGTACATAAATACACTAGAAAATATATAATAACATGAGATAACACAATTTATAATACATAAAAATTTATTCAGATTATTTACCTCTCTTTTCATTTTTTAAAGGATGAAGAGATTTGACCCCTCTATCGATGATGAAAATCCCATCATTGGGGTTTCATATTACATACAAAATGGAATCTACATTGGGAGAACTATGAAATTATTGTGATGTTCCAATGAAAGGGTCATCCTCAGATGATTTTTTATCAGACCCTTCAGTGGTTTTGGTTGATAAAATAATAATTGAACACTTTTAGATTGTGGGATCTGGAACATAAAATACTTATACTTCATATGATGCCATTATAAATGGTTTGTCTTTGTACCCTTCCTTACTAAAATAAAATTTCAGGAATCCCAATTCATATATTTTATCCAAAATTCTATTATTAACCCAATTTTATTGAAAAACAGGAACTTGGATTGTTTTATATTCAAAATCCTATATTTGTTTGATGATGTTAAAATATAACATATTTGTGTAAATTGGATTTCTATTATTAGTACCAAAAACATGCATTGCTTCATCCACAAGTGTAACTCCACTATTTTTCATGGTAATATCTTTATCATGATCAATTGTATAGAATGTATACCATTAATTACAGAACCATTACAATACATACACAATGGGTCCTCCGTCGAGACATTAAAGTTGTTATGAAATTAAATCCATATTTTCATCTGAATACTTAAAATATTGTCCCAAAACCATCCTATAAAATGTTCATTATGTGTATTTGATATCCATATTTAATATGTTGACGGATTAAAATTCCTAATAATTTATTTTCATGTTTCAAAATATGGGGAAACCTCCAAACAGTTATGAAAAACATAAAGGTGGGCCTACTTCTGATCTGTAATATTGATTGTGACCACATCTCTTCTAGAAATTACTTCACCCACAAGTCACCTAGTGTGACGAGATTTCAATAGACCAATTATTTCCACACTGGATAGGTATTCTATATAGAATTAAATGACTTCTTCAAAAATATATCACTCCACAATACAATCATCTGGCTGAATTTTATTTTTGACATACATTTTCAAAATATTCATATACTATTCAATGAGGTACATCCATCTATAGTGTACATGATCATGTAGTTGAATCTCTCTCATAAGTGAACCATCAAATGAACCATAATATCAAAAAATATTGGAGGGAAGAATATTTCTAGTTTACATAATATGATGAAAATTTCTCTTTCCATAATCAGAAATTTCCCTGGGTCTATAACTTTACTGTATATAAGTTTGAAGAAGAAATAAAGTTTTGTTAATGAATGATAGGAATTCTTGGTAAAAATGAAACGTAAATATATAGAGATTAGATCTTTCATCAAAACATGGAATTTATGTGATTTTAGAACCTTTAACTTTAAATCAGTCATTGACATGATGTTATTGATATTCGATGAACACCCCTTTGGAACCTTTATGTCATTCAAGAAGTTGAAAAACTGATGCCTATCCTTACTAGAAAGAGTGTAAGTAGCCAGAGGAAGAAAAGTTCATTTTTCACCTTTCACTGGCACCAACTATTCTCATATTCTCATGTCAACCATGTCCAACCAAGCCTTAATTCCATAATTTTTTTTGCCAGGTGCATTTAGAAATGTGCCGATGACATTGTCACAAACATTTTTTTCAAAATGTATAACATCAAAAAAATTTCTGACATATAGAAAATTCTATTATGGTAATTCAGAAAAAATATATATCTTTTTCCAACCAGTTTTCGTAAAGTTTTTTAAAACAATTTACCAAAGGAAGTGTCCACATCTTTTACTTTCTCAAATAGTTGATCACATGTTAGTAGAGACAGTGATGTACGTTATTCTGAACTTCAAACAAATTATGTCATCAAATATCAGCACTTATTTCTTCGGGGTAGAAATCTGCGATGTCATAGAAAAATGGTTTTTGATGAATGTTTCAACTTAATTGACAGTGTACTTTGTTCATAGATGGGACACCCTTGAGTTACTTTAATGCTATATCCTGAAAAATTTCCATAAGAAAAAAAGTCATTTATGATCCCATAAAACATGGCTCTCAACATGAAATCTTTATTTCTGTAAGTATCATACAATGTAACACCTGAATCCCACAGTAATTTCAAATGCTCAATCAATGGATCCAAATAAACATCAATATAATTACCCGGTTTTTTTGGTCATTATATAAGCATAGATAACATGATGTATTTTCATTTCATGAATAACCATGATGGAAAGTTATAACATACAAACATAACCATCCATTTAATGTGAGTACATCTTTAAAAACAAAAAGGATTCACTCCATCTTTAGATAACACTAGAAAAAGGTTTCTCATATCGTTTTCAAATTCCGGATACTCATGATCAATTTTTTTCCACTAAGGAGAGTCTTCCAGGTGGCATAGATTCCATTCCTAATTTCTTTTATCCACATTCCATGTCAATTGACCTATAGTCTCCTCACTTCCATATAGGATCCTAGACCTTGGAATGATTGGAAAGTACCATAAAACTTTTATAGGACCAAATTCATCTTTCTTATATCAAGAAGCAACACAATTTGGTAATTCTATAACTGATTTATTGTCCTTCTGAAATAGTATACAATCATTTGGGTTACCATATATTCTTTTAGATATCATACCCATCGAGCGTAGATTTTTTTTGGCATTGTATGTTCATCTTGGGAGCTGATTCTCTTCTAGGAGAATGTCATTCAAGAGAGAAATTAATTCCGTAAAACTAGCGCCACTCCATCCATTGCCTACTTTCAGATTATACAACTTTAGTATGGCTGAAAATGTTTTGTATTTATTGCAACCACCATACAATGGAGTCATTTCACAACTCTTTAACTTCTCAAACAATTTTTTTTAATCATGAAGTTCATCTTCAATTATCCTTGTCATTTCCTCCATATGATATTCATCATCATTCACATATATAATGACATTTTCGATAAATTCTTCTTCATTGTACACACTTTTTATCGTATCAGTTTATCCATAAAACATAGTGTTATCCTAGCCACTAGCTACATTCAATTTTTCTCCATATTTATTCCAATATTTATAACCTTGGTCTATTCTATGTCTGATCAAGTGTTCTTAAAACTTCAATGGACTAATTTTTCTTGAATAAAAACAATTTAAACACAAAAAAAAAGATATAATATGGGTCATATGAATGATATTATTCAAACTTGATGAACTATTTCACTCCATGTTCTTAATCTTTTGTCCAAAGATTGGCATTCATCCATTATTTATTCATATACACCCTATTTATAGTAATATTATTATTTTAAAAAATAAATACACAAAATGTTAATATAATAATTAATCAAGGCTAAAAAAATTTATAGAATTTAATTATCCTTTTAAAACTATTTATAAAATCATAGTTGAAATCCCATTAAAAAAACCAACCATTTACAAAAATTCCTCTTTAAAATAACACAAACTTTTAAGAATAAACCAATTAGTTCCAAAAACTCTTTCTAAAACCCCCAATTCGATTTTTAAAGGATTCAAGGAAAGTGTTTAAATCGTTTTAAATATATTTAAAACCAAAAAAGGTTATGTTGAAACCCTGTATTTTTTTAAGAAACATTTAAAAATACTAAAATCATTTTAAAAGAGCCACTTTGGAATTTTGACCAATACATAATTCTAAGGGAGACACTTTATAAATGATACTTGAATAAAAAACAACCAACATTTTATAAAATATAAATCTGTAAAAGGTTTATCATGTCTCATGAATAAATAGTATGAATCCTATAACTTAATCCCATAATACTAATGTGGTGTGAATAAGTGATAGATAAATACATAAGTGTCACTTGGCTATGATACTTTTGAACATAAAGTCACATATATTCAAAGTAGTCATCCACCTTCCACTTGATGATTGAATCATGTACTACCTAATCTTGATCCTTCCAATATGGTACATCAGAAAATATGTTCCCATTCTTGAGGGTATACATTGTGCCAAAGTTAAAGGACTATATGTACTCAAACCTTCTCCTCTATCAATGGTCCATTTCAATTTTTGATTAAATATATATTCAAACACTATATTATTGTATTCCAAAAAATATCTCACTCTAAAGATAATACCAATAAAACCTCATGGAAAGCACCACTATTTCCATGTCTAGGAAAGGATTTGGGAAGTTTCTCTTATGTTCCTTAACTATCTGGACCCCAATAGCAACCACATGACCATCATTGATTATAACTATTCAAATACAGACTTCTGATACATCAAAATATAATCCATACTCATTAACTAGCTCATTTATGGTTAAGATTGGTGTTTTCATCAATCTCCCATTAAGATCTTAGAGGGATCTCTCATGAACATATAAGCAAAGGAACCATACCACATTCTTGGTTAAAGACTACTTATCTCTTCCAATTAAGAAGAATCACAGTTGACCCTTCAGTAATAATAGTGAACCTCTAACAAAATCACAATAATAAAATTCCCATTTAATATTCCTAATATTCTTGCGAAATAATTTTTCTTCTCAATGATTATTCCAAAAAACACCCCTATCACATGTTTAAATAATAAGTTTTCACTGCTATAACTCTCTATCAGTGTCATTGGTAAGATTTTCTATAGTGGTTAGAATTGATACAATACCTCCAAAATTTGGGTTGGATTCTTTAGGCCCCCAGACCGGTGAGCAGGGGTGTGATTCCCCTAGAACCCTACACGACCTCACTACGGAGGTCAAAACATGAGAGTTGTGGCTTGGTAAGTAGTATGGGATATAAGTATTTGGACAAAATTCATCCAAAAAGACCTATATCTACCAATCCAAAAATTATGGGTTGATTTTAAGATGTTATAGAATTCTAAGTTGGAGGTAAGAATTCGGAAAATTCATATGGAAGATACCTCATGACAAAATATTGTAAAAGTGATGAAAGTCATTGGGATGTGTGAGGGTACTCAAGAAGATATGTAAGATTCACTCCAAGAGTCTGAGGCATACATAAGAGTACCTATGAAATTACTCTAGATATGTAAGGGTATCTTAGACCTTGAAGTCTAAAAATTGACAAAGTCCCAAGTCATGTTATGATACATCAATGTATTGATAAATACATAAATGGTATCACAATTTTTAAAGGAATTCATAAAGGTAATCTATGGATAGAATAAAATTTTACAAATTACTTGTTCCACTATGATATGCAAGAGTTAGTTTCTTGATATATATGGGTCATAAAAATTCATTAAAGTCAATATATAAGGGAACTCAGAGGGAAATGTAATCTAAGGGTACTCATAAGACAATGTGTAAGGGAACTCAAAATGTATGGAGATTTAAAAAAGTAATCAAACTTCACATGATAGTGGTGGAGATCTTAGAAGTGGTATGGTGGATTAGGGATCACACGGAAGTGGAGTATGGATTCGTGGTAGTGACATAGGATGGATTCTCATCAGAGGAGTATGATGAGGAGTCAATGGAAGCAAAGGAGGATGATTCGCGGTGACAATGGAGGAGGAGGAGGAGGGTTTGCGATGACAGTGAAGGAGGAGGAGGAGTCTGCAAATGTGAAGGAGTAGGGGGAGGAGTCTACGATAGAGTAAGTCTTCCGCGAGATCTTGAGGCATGCAAGATATGGAGGGGACTGTTAGGATTCATTTATAAAATTAGGGGAAGCATTTATCAGCAGAAGCTAAAAAGCGCTGATAAAGGTATATTTTATCAGTGCTAAATTAAAATGTGTTAATAAAATATGAATTTATCCGCATTGATAAAACTATAATGATAATAAATTAATTATATTTATATATATTTATAAAATTATATGTATAATTAATAAATATATCTTTATTTGTAACAATAACTATAAATAAATGTATATGTATTCATAGTTATATATATAATATTTTTTAAAAGATGATGCTTTGGTCAAAGGACCAAAGCACTAAGATATATAAAGATAAAAAGTTTAATGGAGTCTAAATAAGGGGAATTTATTACAATAATTTTGATGCAGGGGTGAACCGAGCTGGAAGATTCTCAATGTACATTCTATTACTATAGACACTCTTATTAGCAAAACCATCTACCACCCTGTTTTCCTCTCTATAGGCATGAGTGATAAAATGATTGAGATCAGATAGGTGTCTGTGGTAGGTGATCCATTTAGCAGCGGGGATCTACACAAGGTGAAACATACCATGCCTAAGAGACTGGACAATGGTAGTTGAATCAATTTCAATCCAGACATTGTTCCATCTTATTTGTCTAATCAAATCAACAACATAGATAACACTGGACATATCTGCTTCCAGGGAGGAGGCATGAACACATTAACCAAAGAAGCATCCAAGTATGTTTCCATTTTGATTTATAAAAATGATACCATAGCCTCCAGGACCTCGATTCACTTTTGAAGCACCGTCCACATTTATTTTCATCCAGCGAGGAATTCGAGGTTTTCAGAAGACTTCTAGCAATCCTTTTGGAAGTCTGTATCTTCCTTTGATCCCTATCCATCGTAGAATAGTGAAATATTTAACTAAGTTGTGACAGGTCCCTGTTTTAATGGTTCTAGTGTCCTTGATCGCAGTATAAATCCTAATTTTACCTGCACAGAAACTGAACATGTTATTTTTATGTATAGTAGAATTTCTTTCATACCAAATAAGTTGGATCAGTTCTGCAACAACAGTGATGAAAAGTTGAGCAATTTTAGGTTTGTACTCATAATGCCTTCGAGTTTCTTGCTTTAGGAAGTTGTGAGGATGATGATAAAAGTTATGTTTGAGCTTCTGGAACTCATGAAATGATGGTGAAAGTAGATGTTGAGATTCCAGATGATGGAGGAGGTCCATGGATGCAAATTAAAAAATGGAGAAGAGGACGACATCCTCATGGTCGAGGTGGCAGGACCTCCCACCATAGTATGAGTACCCACTCAAGAGTTTCTTAGTTGTTATACCATGAATGTTTCTTGTTTTTGATGTTTTGATATTCCTTCCATTGTACATCATTTTTAATTTTAATAATGGGGTGTATGAGCCTCACCATTTTAATATATATATATATATATATATTTATAAATATAATTATAAATAAATATTTTTATAAATATTTTTATATAATTATAAATATATTTATATGTATATATATCTATATTAACATATATTTATAAAATTATAAAAATGTATTCATTGTAATGTTATAAAAAGTGTTTATATATATATTTTAAATATGATAAATATATTAATCATTTTAAAAAATTACAATAAATATATGTATTTAATGAATATATATATATATTCATTAAATAAAAAATTATATATATATATAAATATAATTATAAATAAATATATTTAAAAGGTATTTATATCTAATTATAAATATAATAAATATATTTATCATTTAAAAACATTATCTTGATTTTATAATTATTTAAATATATATATATATAGTTATATATAATTATAATTATATAAATAAATTTTAAAAAGTATTTATATATAACTAAATATTTATAATTAAAAATTTAATAATTATATATTTATTATTTAAATATATTTATCATGATTTTAAGTATTTATGAGAACATATTATATTCATGGGAACATGAATGAATCATATACACCGAGTAAAGTATAGATCATAAACGAGTTATCATATATATGGACAACATTAATATTAATGAGTGTGTAATGTATAAATGAACATTCATGATGAATACATAACATATGAATGCCAATTATATTCCCGCATCAATTGACCAAATTCTTTGGAAATATATATTTATTTAAATAAATATATAAATATATAAATATATAACTATATAAATATATAAATATATAAATATATAAATATACAAATATACAAATATACAAATATACAAATATACAAATATATAAATATATAAATATATAAATATATAAATATATAAATATATAAATATATAAATATATAAATATATAAATATATAAATATATAAATATATAAATATATAAATATATAAATATATAAATATAATAATTATATTTATTATTTAATGAAGTTTATTATATATATATATTTGAATTGTTAATAAATATATATTAATTATAAACATGCATTTTTTATTTAATGTATTCAAATAAACATTATTTTTTCATAAAAATATAATCATATTCTTCATTAAAAACTTTTATTAGTGCTAAGAATATCGCTAATAAAGGCCCATCTTTTATCAGTGCTTTCTACTTAGTATTGATAAAACCCAATGCATCCCATACCTGGATTTGTGGTAGTGCCCCCTTAGATCCCCTCTCCTCTTTTGTAATTTTTTGGGTTTTTTCCTTGTGTTTTAAGGATAGTCCTTCAAAGTAAATCCCTTAGAACCTAATCCACCTCCATATTCCATCTTTTCCTCATGGTTTTTTACCCTAATATGGATAAGGTGACCTAGGTATTTTAGTTTCTTGATTTTCACTATGGGGTTCCTTTATTTTAGGGTTCAAATTAGTTGTTTGAGAGTTTTTATTACCTCATTGGGATGGTTTAACACCTCTATTATTGGAAGAAACTTGTTAAGGTAGGTTTCTCGATGTAAAAATATTTAATTTTAAAACCATGGATGATTATAATTTTTAACTAATTTTTAGATATCAAATGATAGTATTAAGTATAAATATAGATCTCTTTCAAATTATTTTGGTTTCCACCTTGTTTTCCTTGAATTCAAAGGGTTCCCACCCATCTCAAAAAGTTATAAAGTTAATTTTCAATTAATTAATCACAAAAAGTATTTTTTTTAAAATAAAGAATGGATTTTATAAATATATTTAAAAAATTTGAAGAGGGTTTTGAAATTTTAAATGATTTTCTAAGAGTTATACCGTAATAATTAAAGTGTTCCTGAATTCTTTTAAATATATCATGTTTCTATATTTGTTTGACATATATTATTGAGGTTTATGTGATTTAGTTTTCATAAAAGAGTTTTGAAACTTAATTTTTGAAAAATCTATTTCTATGCGAAGGTTGGAACTATATAAAGAAAAATTTATGAATGAAAATATTCTATAGAAACGTTCCCCTTACATTTTTTGTTAAAAACTGGATAAAATTTTCCTTGAAATAGGACATGCTTTTTATATCATTAACCTTGATGAATGGGGATATTTCTATGAAGGTTGTTCTGAGGTGAGGGTGTGCTTATGAATCTTGTACTATATATATATTGATAGTTATTGTTATTTATTGATCACCTCCATTTTATATATCATGTTGAAATGAGAGTAGCTAGTGGGATTCCTGAATACACATGTTGCAGTAGCCTAGGATTATGCTTTGGTACGTAGATGTTAGTATATATTTCCTCATGATTTGAGAATTCACCCATAGTCTAGGACGAATAAGGTAAGAATGAGTGTTATGGAGATTATATTGTATTATGCATGTTGATATGATTAATTATTTTATAATTTTTCTAGACCATCCCCTAATCTCCAAGGCATTCTAATGATCACCAATTTTTATCTATATTACAATGGTTATGTTTCTACTATTATTTTGTGTTGATTGAATAGTGAATACCTTATATTTCCTTCCAATAAGTTTTCTTCTTTTAAAATTATTATTACTATGTATCTTAATTTATATTTCTATTTTAAAAACAAAAAGAGGATCTCCTTTCATTAAAATTAATTTTTTTACAAATACTTTGAGACTTGTCCCCTATTTTCAGCACACCATGGAATTCTAAAGGATATTTCTAAAAATAATTCTCACAGAAAATAATTTTTCATCATTTAATAAAATTTTTAAATGACTATTTTAATTGGAGTATAAATCTTCCTTGTTTTTAAATGAAATGGATATAATGTCAATAATTAGTTATTAGTTTTAAATTGAAGTAGAAATGCTTACATTTATATTTCAATTTCAAATTATAAGGAATGTATTTATTGTTAATGATTATGCATGGGTTATGGGGAGTATAAATATTTGGTTTTTATACTCACTTCTATATAGATTAGGTTATATTCAGATTCCACATGGATAGAAAAGATGGCATTTGAGGTTTTGTTTGGGTTAGTTGGAGGAGGAAAGTAAAGATATTCCACATGGTGTATGTAGGTGGTTTGTTCTTATATGGTAATTTTTCTTCCCAATCTATCAAACCACTTTGAATATTCTTTATTCTAGTTTCTTTCATTCCATGGGAACCTTGTCTCCTACACTATCATATTTTATATTCCTATTATTGTTTATGAGTTATTTTATTTGATTATGCCATGTTTTATTCTATTTTTTTGGAAAATTGTGACTACTTTATGAAAAAATAGTATCAGGGAGAGCTCTATTATTAAGATAGTAATGGTATATTGTGGATAAAACTATGTAAACATTATACATTGGTGTGGAAAGAATCTATCAAGCTTTTTTCCACTCATATCCTCATGATACCATGGGAATCCAGGTTTTGTGTCTTGAATTTTGAGTTTTCTTTATTAATTTTCGATATATTTTGATATAGATTGATGGTATTTTCACATGTATTAATATTTTATTTTAAATTTAATAGTTTTTAATTTCATGGTGCAGAAAAGGTAGGATGAACTGGAGGCTCATGACTACCATGTGTGGTTTGGAAAAACATATAGAACCCATGTTCATGGTTATGTATTTTTCTTTTAGTGACAGTTTCATGGTCTGCTAAACCATCCGGAAACAATGTGAACTATATTTATCCCAGATGATATTTTTATGTGGACTCCAATTGATTTTTAATTTATTTATGTTATATGTAGATATAGTTTGGGATGAGTTAATAAGAATTTATATGGTGAATTTATGTTAATTTATTTTATTTTTATTGAATTTTAGATATTAAACTTTATTCTTAAAAGGTGAAGAAATAATTTTTGAGAATTTGGAAGATGATTTTAATAATTTGTGAGTTCGTTTTAAAGGGTTGATTTTGGGTTTAAAACAAATTAAGATAATTTTAACAACAATTTTATAATTATTTATTAGGAATTTTTGGGGTTTTGATATGTAAATATTATTTCAATAGTAAATGTTATGTTTTGAGATTGATAAATTGAATTTATAAAATTGTTTTAAATGAAGGTTATGTTTTGGAATTTCAAAATTAATTTAAATGGGGGATTTTTAAGATTTAAAAATAATTTATATGTGAATCTTGTAACTAATAAAATGGCCTTTTTATATAGAATTTAAAATGGATTAATGTTTTGGAACCATATAAATGTTTTTGATAAAGAACTTATAGAGTCTTGGAATGGCTTCCAAGTGACGATTTAAGGAATCAATAATCAAAATTTTGTGATTTTGAAATAGTTTATAAATTAATTTAAAATATTTTCAATTTCTTGTGATTTTTTTTTAATTTTTTTATTTGATTTGGGGTTTAAATTTGGTTGAATTTGATTCAAGTTATGAAATATATTTTGATGGGGTTTGCACTAATTTTATTATTTTAATTATACCTCCTAGAAGAGTAATAAAGGCTTTTATAGAGTTCATTTCATAAATAAATATTCAGCATTATATATTCTAGGATTCAAGTGTAAACTTTATAGTTATTTACCCTACCCATAGTTTGAGTGAAGTGTAGATCATATTCCTTATTTGGTTCTTTTGTCTTGTGTAATTTGTAATTTTCCTTTCTCTTAGGGTGAACCTCTATATCCTCTTAGGGATCCTAGCCATCTTATTTGGAATTTTAACAACTATCACTTCTATGGTTGGATGAGTCGTCTTTAATATTCCAATGAATTAGGGTATAATAAACTATATTTAGTTGCTAAACTTAGAGATCTTGTTTGAGATATCTCTTTCTTATTCCCTTTTTATTCCTTTAATTTTTTATTTATCCTCCCATCCTTTTAATTATATTCTAATATTAGACCCTGATATTATTTGAGGTTCTCCCATCCCTCTCCCCTTTTTAAATCATATTTTTTTTTGTTTTTAGATATTTCATACTGTATGATTATTTATAGAAGAAAATACTAGTTTCATTTCATAATGGAAACATCATTAATTTGAAATTATACTTAGGACCTCTTTGATTTGACTTCAATTTATATTTTATACCAATTATTTTAGAATACGTGTATTCTAGTGATCCACCATATTAGGAAAATAGTTATATATTGGGGAGACCAACAATCAGTCCCCACTTCTTATACTATTTCCTCTAAACTCATGTTTTTTATTGAATTATTGTTGCGATTTGGGACTTTTGGATGTTTGTGTATTTTGATATGTGACCTAATTATAATTTTTTCATTTTAGTACCGGGTTTTTATGTTTATCTCTCTTGCATCCTAGACCTTTTTTATACTCATTAAACTTTATTTTAGAGATATGTTCAACCTTTATTGTGTATGGTACATTATCATAGTAATTCTAACTCATTAATGATTATATCTAAGGTTTGTTTATTTTTTTGATTAGTTTATCACTTGAGTGATGTGAGGTCCTAGTTGGTGAGGTTTATATTGAATTAATTTCATTGGATGAATCTTTTTTCTTCACCAAAATTCTCATGGGTTATTGATCATTTCATAGATTTGATGTTTCAGAGAATTATAAATATGATGGTGATACCATTGTAGTTAATATTCCATTATCAAGTGATTATTATTCCCTCATGGAGGTAGGGATTAAAAGCTCCATAGTTTTGTATTCTATTCCCCAACCCATCCCTTCCATAACAGAGGATATATTTATTTTAA
This sequence comes from Viscum album, assembly GCA_963277665.1. Classification (NCBI taxonomy): domain Eukaryota; kingdom Viridiplantae; phylum Streptophyta; class Magnoliopsida; order Santalales; family Viscaceae; genus Viscum; species Viscum album. Next base: position 1,069,662,978 of record OY728139.1, on the reverse strand, counting down.
ACCGGGGTCTTTATATAATTCGATTTAGAGTTATTTATGGTTTATGAATATGAAGGAGTTTATTGATTAAGGTATGATCAACATCATATTTGGTGATAATATGTATAGTTTTAAGTTGTGACCTTTAAGATTCCGTAGGTGTTATGGTTATGTTTTTTTTCTATAATTTTTTCTTTGTCCTTATCTTGGTGGATGTTAGGGTTCTCCTTAGTTTTTTATTTTGATAAAATATTGAGGAAGGTATCCCCACCCAATCCTTATCTGGCACATTCTACAAATAATATATGGGAGAATAAAGTGTTATAGTGGTGATAAATGTAATGTTATAACCTTTAATTTTCTTATTGTTTTATTTATTTATAGATTTTCATCCCTATACTTGAATTCCATATCTATTTTCCTCATGTTTTGATTTTATATATTTTTGTTCCAGATGCATGGTAGGATTATAGTTAGTACCAATCGAGAAAGCTACCTATGAGAAACCTGAAATTAGTTATAAAGGTGATTCACGTTGTTGGTGAAAAGTTTCCTAAATTCTATGACCAAATAGTGAAACTCTTGAGGTGTATCTAGTAAGGGGAACATGGTTAGTGCATAGTTTGGTAAACCATGCTGCCAAACTATGTGACCTACCTAATGTTTTAAAAAAATTAATTACTTATCTACGGTTATTTATTTTTAAAATTAAATCCCTCCTCTATCCCTAATCATCTCTCTCAACCCTAGGAACACCTCTGCCTATGATTCCCTCTCATACTTAGACATTTATTTAGATTCATTTTGTTTTGATGATGACCCTTCAAGGTAAGCCACTCCAAACCTCCTCCTCTCCCATATTACATCCTCTCGTCTTGGTTTCTTTCCCTTACACAATCATAGATATATTATAGTTTCTTGATTTTCACTTAGGGGTTTCATTGTTTTTTGTGTCATATTGGTTTTTTGAGAGTTTGTATTGACTATTTGGGATGGGTTTTCACCTTAGTTATTAGAAGTGACTTATTGAGGTAGATTTATCCATTCGTGAAACATTAATTTTAAAACTATGTCGTCTTATCCTTATTAACTCATGTTTTATTTATAAAATGATGGTGTAAAGTATGAATTATTTAAAAGGATTTTGTTTCCACTTGGTTTTCATTGAATGTAATGGGTTCTGAAAAATTTCAAAAAGTCTTACAGGTTTTTTATTTAACCAAGAACAACAAGTGTTCATATAAAGTTTCAATGGATTTTGAAAATCAATCAAAAATTTAAATAGGTGTTTTTATTTTTAACGGATTATCAAGGATTTCAACCTCAGTAATTTAGGTGTTCCTGGATTACATTAAATATATCATGTATTCCTTATTTTTTGAGATATGTTATCAATGCATATGTGATTTACTTTCCTAAAAATAGTTTTATAACTTGTTTTTCTAAAAATATATCTCCAATTCCAAGTTATAACATTATAAATAAAACTTTATCAATGGAAATATTCCTCAAAAGTGTGCCCTTTATCTTGATTGTTGAAATTGGATAAAATTTTCCTTGATATAGGACATGCTTATTATAATATCAATCTTGATAAAATAGGTTATTTCCATGAAGATGTTTTAGGGGCGAGGGTGTTATTATGGTTATTTTCATGTATACATATTTATACTTGATATTATTTTATGGATCAACTCCATTTTATATATCTGAGGAATCTGGAGTAGCTAGTGGGATGTCTAGATACACATGCATAAATAGATCAGGATAACACTTTGTCTAGTGGAATTTAGTTTGGATTTCACCCTACTTTGGGAATTTTTCCCTCAATTAGGTTGAATAACGTGAGTCTGAGCATTAGGGAGGTTGTTTTTCATGAGTATTGGTTTTTTTATTCAGGTATTTATCTTTCTAATGTATTGATCCACTTAATCTTTTATTTATTCTAGTTTATTTAATTCTATGACTACCTTGTATCCTAAAATGAATTATTTATTAGTCCCATTATTGTTTATGAGTCACATTTTATATGCTTATTCCATGTTCAATTATATTTGTTTAGAAAACCACATATTTCATTTTTCATAGATCTCTAACATACATAGTGGTCATGCCATATTTTATAGGGGATATCACAAGTTTATCAATATTTATTGGGAAACATTATTCCAATATAATATACTATGATATCCAATAACTATTTTCTAGCCCATAGGGATTGGAAATGCCCTTCAATCCTTTGCACAGGTCATCTCGGGTGCTCAAATTAGGGTTGGTCTAAACTGATTTATGAAAAAATTGTATTAGTGTGTCCTATATTATTTTTAGAGTAACGGTATTCTGCTGTTAGGAATTTTAGAACTCAGCGTGTAGGTACGGTAAGAGTCTATATGTCTTTTTTCAACTTTGAGCCTCAAGTTACCCTGTGAAATTAGGTTGTGAATCTTTAATTTTTATACTTACTCATTATTTTATAATATATATGAATCTATATTGATGTTATTTTTACTTGTATATATGTTTTATGGGTAATTTAAATGTTTTCCATTTTTTGCAAAAGGAAGGAATAACGAGGTGCACACAATTTTCTTGTAAATTCAAAAGACTACGCGGAGAACATGTGCATGGTTCTATTTTTTCTTCTAGTGGTAGTTGCACTGTTGGCGTATGGTCTTCCAAACCACGAAACTAAACTATACACAACCACTTTCCCCTGTAATATTTTATTTTGTCCTTCATTTTATTTTGAATTAATTTGGGTTATGAGTACATTTTTTAGGATAATCTAACAAGGATTTACATGGTTGGTTGATTTTATTGAATTTTATTTTGATAGGATCTTTTAAATGAAACTAGATTAATAAAAGGTGAAGATCCAAATTTTGAAAATTTAAAATTTAGTTTTAGATAAAAGATACTTTTAATAAATGTTTACTTGATTTTAAATAGTGTAATATGGGTTTAGAACTAATAAATATAATCTTATAGACACTTTATTTTTTCTTGATTTTATTTTTTGGTGTTTCGAGATGTAAATATTATTTTAATGGTAAATGTTATGTTTTGATAATGATGAAGATGATTTCTAAAATTGTTTTAAATGAAGGTGATGTTTTGGAATTTCAAAATGAATTTTAAGGGAAGATTTTTGAGATTATATATTAATTTTTAATCGAATCTTTAGAACTACTAAATATTACTTTTTGATATGGAATTGAAAAAGGATTTATGTCATGGAAACTTGGAATTTTTTCGATAAACAAATTATTGAGTCTTTAAAGAAAAGATTTAAATCACAAAGGATAAAAATTTTGTAAATTTGAAATAGTTTGAGAAGGAATTTATAATATTTTTCAGCACTTTTGATTTTTTTTCTTGAGTTGTTATTTTTAGTTGGGGTTTAAATTATAGTTTTGGATTATTTTTTATGTGGGTTTTCAGTTCTTTTTAAATTTAACGTATGCCTCCCAATAGTTTACTAAAGGTTCATAAGGATTCAATATATTTGAGTTTTATTGAAATTCATATCTCCTAGTATTTGAGAGTATAATTAATAGTTATTTAACCAACCTATACTATGAGTTTAGTGGTAGATCAAATACCATCCTTGGTTATTTTGTCATGGGTAAATGAGAATTATCATTTCTATTAGTGTGAACCTTCCATGTCCCATTATTCATAATAATACCTCGTATTGTGAATTCTAAAAACCATCACTTTAGTGGTTGATTGAGTCATCTTTGGGGGATTTGGTGAATTGGATTACAATAATATAGATTTAGGTTATAACATGAGGGATCTTGTTCAATATGTCCCTTTATTATACCCCCTGAATTCATTTACTTTGTTATTTATCCTCCTATCCTTTTAATTCTATTGGACTATTAGAACATGTTATTCACTAAGGTTATCCCTTCCCTATTCCATTTAATGATCTTTATCCTTGTGTTTTGAGATATTCTATATAGTGATCTTATTTAGAAAATAAAATATTTGTTCTATGAGATAATGGATATATAATTAATCAGAAATTCTATTTAGGAACTCTTTGATTGGACTTCAGTTTATTTTTTTAGTGATTCTTTTGGAATAATATTATTCTATCGATCCACTATATTACCATAATATTTATATAAATAGGAGTATGTTTATTAGTCCCCATTAATTATACTAGCCCATATAAACTACTGTTCTTGTATCCTATCATTTTTCTTATTTGTGTCTTGTGGATATCTATGGATTTGAAGACATAGACGGATTAGGATGGTTTTTCTTTAGTATCAGGTTTGAGTATGTGTCTCTTTTATCCTAGACCTTTTTGTGTGTTTTTACATTTATTTAAGAGAGAATTTAAATAGTTGTTTTGGATGGTACATTTTTTTAGAAATTCATAAGAATCGGTGTTTATATGTGAGGTTCATCTATTTTGGATGATGGGTTTCTCACATTGGTGATTTGAGGACCTTTTTGGTGAGGTTCTTATTGAATTCCACTACTTTTTTGTGTCTTTTATTTTTTTCTGGAATAATTGAGGGTGATCAGTAATTTTGGAGAATTTTTATTTCAAATACATCTAAATATATTATAGGGACCCCTGTATTTGATCTCGCATTGTTAAGTGATTCTTGTTCCCTTGTGGATGTAACAATGAAAATATCTCCAGTGTAGTGTTCAGTTCCCCAACCCAAACCTTCTCTAGTACAGTATATAGGTTTTTTAACCATGATTATTTCTGTAATATTATTTATAGTTCCTTGTGGTTCCTAGATATGGAGGATTTGAGTGATTAAAGTATGCTCAATATATGTATTTATGATAAGATTTATATTTTAGGTTATGGTCTTTGATATTCATTGGAAATTATGTTATGTTTTGTTGTAGGTTTTATCTTAGTTCTTATCTTGGTGGATGTCAGGGGACTCCTCAGTTTTTAATTTTGATAAACTAGTGAGGAATCTAACCCCACTAATTACTCATCCAACTCATTCTACTAAGTCTTTATGGGGGGAGGGTTATTATAGTGGGCATAATGTTCACATCCTGGCCTTTTATTTACTTTATATTTTATTTAATTTTTTATTTATAACATTGTAATTAAATTTTGGTTCGATTTTCCTTGGGTTTTTGAAATTTTTAGGTTGCAACTCCATGTGCACAGTTGGGGCATAGTTACTGAAAACCATGCATTATTACTATGAAAAACCTAAAATTAGTTGTAGGGGTGATTCACATAGTTTTAACATAGTTTATCAAATATTGTTACCAAACAATATATATCTCTAGGTGTGTCTGGTGTAGGGTGAACAATTGGTGTGAGATTTGGTAAACTATGTGTCCAAACCATGTGACCCAATTGATTATTTTAAAATATGAAATTATCTATCTACCCCTATCAATTTTAATGTTAAACCACTCATCTCTTCCCTAAATAGTAACCCATAACTCCACACACACTTCCCCCTTCTATTACCTCTCCTTATTGGTGTTTTCTCTGGATTTCTTTGTGGTTTGAGGATGATCCTTCAAGGTTAGTCCCTCCAAACCTCATAATCTCTTGTCTTCTATAATCTCATTTTGGTTTCATTCCATAACAATGTCATGGGGACATAGGGATTTTATTTTCTCAATTTTCACTTGGGGGTTTCTTTGTTTTGGGGTTATAATTAGTTGTTTAAGAGTTTTTTGTTTCCTCTTTAGGATAGTCTAGAAACCAATTTATTGGAAGTGGTTTATTAAGGTAGGTTTCTCCATGAAGGAATCTTCAATTTTAAAACCATGAATGTTTTCCATTTTTAAGTCTTGTTTCAGATATCAAATGATAGTATTAAATATGATAATGGACCTCTTTAAAATGAATTTTTTTCTACTTTGTTTCCATTAAATGCAAAGGGTTCCCACCCATCTAACAAAGTATTAGCTCTATTTTCATTAAACTACGCACATCGAGTGTTTGTGTAAATATTTGAATGGATTTTATAAAGGCGTTTTTTAAAAATCTAAAGTGGTGATTGAAATTTTTGATGACTTTCAAAGAGTTTTACCTTAGTAATTAAGGTGATCCTATATTCCTTTAAATATAACATGTATTCATTATTTTGTTGATATATATTATTTATTTTTACGTGATTTAGAATTCTTATAAGAGTTTTATAATTTTGGTCTTCAAAAATATATTTCCAAGATATGATTAATATTATATAAATAGAACTTTATGAATGAAAATAGGACCTATAAATGTGACCCTTATGTTTGTTTTGAAAATGGATAAAATTTTCCACGATATAGGACATAATTGTTATATTATTAACCTTAATTGAAGTGGATGTTTCCGTATATGGTGTTTAGTGGTTAGGGTTTTCTTATGGTTCCTATCATATATATGTTTATATATTTTGATATGCTGTTATTTTATGGCTCACCCCCATTTTATATATCATGAGGAATTGAGAGTATTTAGTTGGATGTATGGATACAGATTCTACATTAGTTTTGGATTACACTATTTATAGTGGACCTTAGTATGGATTTGACCTAGATGTGGGGATTTTTTTCTTGGTTAGTCCAAATAGGGTAAGACCAAGTGTTATGATAGTTGTATTTAATTATGAGTAATGATATGATGGATTCTATTTTAGTATTGTTCTAGATATCTCCCTAAGATCCTAAGTGTCCCCATGATCACTTTTTTATCGACGTAATGATGTTTATGCTTCCTCTATTTTTTATGTTGATTAACTAGTGTATAACTTACACTACCTTCCCTTAATATTTCTTATATTATAATTTTTATTGTTTTTTATATTAATTTACATTTCGATTTTAAAAATAATAAGAGGACCACGTTAATTAATATGAAATGTTTTATAATTATTTTTGGACTTTTCCCCACTTTTACCACTCCTTGACATTCTAAAGGATAGTTTTAAAAATAATTCTCATAGAAAATGATTCTTCTACTTTTCATAAAACATTTAAAAGGATGTTTTATTTAAAAATTATATCTTCAATTTTTTTATTGAAATTGTTTAAAATAAAAATAGTTGGTTATTTTTTTAATAAAATTTAAAATGCTTACATTTATAGTTATATTTAAATCTAGAATTAACTGATTTATTTTTAAAGATTATCCATGGGGTGTAGGGATGTTACTTACTCAACTTTTATACACACACAGACATATATTTTTTGATTTAGTTTATATTTATAATTAATGTATTAGATTATGTTTGTGGTTTTGTTGGGTTGTTTGTAGGTGGTAGGTAAAGATGTTTTACTTGGTGCATGGAGGTTGTTGTTTGTGGTTTATTTTTATTTGGGTATTTTTCTTCCCAATATTTTAGGACAATTTGGATCTTTTTTATTATTGTTTATTTCATTTCATGATTACCTTGTATCCTACACTATATTATTTTTGGTTTAGTTTTTGTTCATGAGTTATATATTATATTCTTCAACCATGTTTGATTATTTTTTTGGAAAACTACTTATTTCATTATGTATAGATCTAAGATATAGAAATTTTCCATTCTATACATTTGAGGGGAAGTTATGAGATCTTCAAAATTTATTGGGTGAAATTATTCCCATTGAAAATTATTGGATTCCTTGGGAGAAGTTTTCCGCCTTTCGAGATTGGAAACTTTCTTCAAACTTTACCACATGTCGGATCAGGTGCTCAGATCAGGGGTGGGATAGACTAGTTCCTGACAATGAATAAGTTATTACCCTTGAAAATGAGAATGTGTTGATGATCCTTGGAGATCTTGAGAAAAACATTTTAAGTAAGAAAACATATACATATAATGATTATTAATCTGACTTAATGAGAATAAATTACAACCATTATCGGATGAAGAGATAAATATATACAATATGTTTCTTGATGGGGTAGAAGAGGTGGTTGTGATTGATTAATCATAATAATAAGATGTAATTTTTAAGTCATTGACATTTCATAGAAATACTCAAAATGTGTATGAATATGAAATATAATTATTTGGGAGTTCTGATGAAGATTTATGGTAATATTAGATAAAATATTAGTAATTTTTGGTGTGTTGATATATATTAAAGTGATTAGATATTCCTTGAGAATGTTTGAAGTGGCCTTGAGGCGATTTGAAGAAGTTACGGAATTCTGAGCTGGAGGTGATATTTTGGAAAAGGAATATGTAATATCCCTCAGAATATAATATTATCAAAGTGTTGTAGCTCACTGTGATATATAATATTCTTAGTATGTTATGTAAGAAACACTCTAAGTTAATGCTAAATAATTGAAAATGTCCCTGAGAGTTCACATTGTGATTCATAACATATTTCATATGGTACATACTATTTTTTATTGATACGTGATATATGTCAGTACATACAAAATATATTTGTTGAGGATCATTGAAAATTTATCAATGGACTGCTTTTACATCAATATGTAATATGTTTAAGAATATGTAAGATATTTTTTGAATGTAACTATAACATAGAAAAGAAAAGGCCTTATATCAATACCTAAGATATGTGAGAATATAGAGTATTTTTTGGGGTGTTTGATAAAATAGGGACATTGAAGAAATCACACTGAGATATGTAATATATATATAAGATAAGTAATATATCTTAGTGGCATGAAATATGTATATTTTAGTGAATGATGAAATATCAAAAAGGAAAAAACCATACACTAATACACAATATAATTATAGTATATATAATATACCAAAATGGTATATAAAATATTTTAGTGTGGAAATTTATTAAATAATTATAAGTGTTAATATGTAAGAACAAGTTTCCTAAAATGTAAAGGTTATCACAGGGGATGAATAAGGGTACTCAGAAAGTTGTTAGATTTGAAAAATTACTAGATTCACATTTTGATATGGAAGTGTGACTATAAATTTCGATTATATATGTAAGATATGATCTTTATGGAACCTAAGGGATAATCTATGATAGATTTAGTACATAACTATTTATCTGTATGGTACCTAAGGGTTTATACACACCAAATTAGATGTTTAAGGGTAACCTGTATCCTATATAATAGTACTCTAGTAATAGTTTTAGAAATTGTGAGTTCCAGATATCAAAGTTAAAAAAAATACTTTTATGATCTTTACATTTTAATATCATAATGATTTGAATAACCATGATTCTATCCAAGAGTAATGGTAATGGGAATTTTTGGAGAAGTTTGTGTTGTGATGCTGATTTCCACACCATAATGTTTCATTATATTCTCATGAAAACATGAAGAAACAAGAAAGTATTTTCTTTGAAAGTAATAAATTAATTAAGTATAAAAATTTGAGGATATATTGGAATTACAATCATGGGGTTTCAAATATGAACATTTGAAACTAATCAATGAAGATCAGAGTTGAATATTTTCTTGGTTATTATTTTACTAGTGATAATTGAGAGATTCATGTGGAAATTGTATTCATGTATTTATATATTTCAAATTATTGAAATAACATTCATTTGATTTTGAGAATAATGTAAATAAGATGAAATAATGTTTTTGAGTGTGGGTGAACAATTGATTCTATATTCTACTGAATATATTGTGTATATAAAAGATAGATAATATTGATAACTGATATGCTACTGAACATCTTATGTATTGAGGAAGAATTAGAGTAGTGATGAAGAATCCTGATGAGGTATTATTACTATATATCTTATTATCATTAAGGGATAAGAAGAGTAAGGAAAATAAATAGTTTATTATTTCCCTATGATACATTATATCCTAAATTGAAAACCTATGATATCTATATATCATAGAAGCTAAAGAATAAGAAGAAGATAGAATTGAGTAAGGACAATACTACTAGAAACTGATTAAAATTCTATTTATTGATGCTTTTAAATAAGAATATTGAGTTTTAGTGAGTAAGTCTAGAAATCCCAATCCTGAATATGGTTTGTATGTTTTGATACATGAGGTAATTAAGATGATGTGCATGGATCTTTAGTAGAAGACAGATTTGTAGTCAATGAACTATTTCTAAGGAATGAGATCTTATATTTTGATTCAATTGCATCCCAAAGAAAAAACCTATTTATTCGGATGTTTTGAAGGACTGTATAAGATGAGAGGGATATAGTATAATCTAAGATAAAATAGTCAAGAGACCATATACGGGAGATATCTGGTATAATATAATCCAACCCCTACTATTAGAATATATTTATTGTCCTAGGTATGTGGATGTTGACACTGCCCTAAGGTTTCCTATGGAGTAAATTCATCAGTGTAGGTGTTGAGTTAAGGATAATACCTTATCACACCATTGCAATATATTTTTACACTAGTGATATCTATGTCTCAGAACCTAACTTAAACATAGAAATGAATAAATTCCCTCATTTGGGTAGAACCTTGTAAAAATATTATGTGTTGTTCACTTCCTTTTTTTCATTTGGTGTTTTGTGCTAAGAAATCCTAATAAGATATAGTCATCTTAACTAGTACAGAGGTTAAAATATTCAGAGGGGACATTAACATAGAAAATAATTTCATAAAATAGGGTCACACAAATTCACCCCTTTTCAGAGTGACTACTTGATGTTTCTAAGAATTTCGATAAGGGTTCACGAGAGGTTCTTGATAAATTGGTTCGATGAAGTTTTAAAGAAACTAGAATGAAGGCTTAGAGATGGAGGCTAACATATTAAAGGATTTGGGTGTGAAATGGTGTATACTAGTAATTATATTAATCTTATAATACTAAGACAAAATCAATAAACATGTATGATTTTTTTGGAGCTAATGGTGAGGTTCATATCCAGGACTATCTTCAGCTACTCTATAGAGGAGAATAAACACAATGAAAATTTTCCATATGACTGACATAGGAATGGAGTTGAGAGTTGGTGACTTTAAAGTAAGATTCATAAGTTTCTTTAAAAAATAAATTCTGATTCATCCAAAGATAAGTTTCTTATAGGATAAGCCTTCTACTAGAGAGAGAGAGACAGTATGAGTGTAGTTCCAGTGGAGATGGATCTTCAAACTTGTCTATAAAATAATAGTTAAATAGATTATGGTGATGAGAAAGTGGAAAATAGTGATGATATATTCCATGATATATTTCTATTTTCCCTCTTGTTTAAGTTGTTTCATTGAATTTTTGTTCTAGAATAATGATGGATTTAATTATTATTGAATGATATATTCTCACTGTTATAATCAAATCATATATTAATCAATTATTGATGTGTTTATTTGAATATATTAATTTATTAATGAATACATGTTGTTCATTATTTGAAAGTAAAGTAGTCATGTACTCTATTTAAAATTCTTAATATTGGTCAATAATTAAGAGAACAATGAACTTGATTATATTTAATTTGTTTGTGATCCTTAAGTAATTAGATCACTTTTGAAGGTAGAATAACAAACATATTTTGGTTTTTGTGTGACTTATACTTAGGATCATGAGTGTATTCTATGGTATTAAATATTTCATTGATGTATTTTAAATAGGAGAAGAAGATTTTGACAATGAAGAAAATGAAAACCAAAGTTTGAGACAAGTTCATAACCAATGTTCATCACTTGGTCACATACATTCATTACTTTTTATTTCATTTAAATTTTTACATATATTTTTAAGAAAATTAGAACTAAATATAAAAGAAAATAATATAATAATAATAAAAATATACAAACAAGATTAGATTTTAACCACCATATTGGAAACCTTGACATCTTATATATTATATTTTTATGGGATAAAACTTGAATGAATATTTCATGAAAAAATTATTTCAATCATCCAGTGTAGTTTTTAGGGAGGTTTCCTAAGATCCTTATGTTTTTATAAATTTTCATTCATTTTGATTAAAATATATCTCTGTTACTTTTGTTTTGATAAATCTAATATTGTACTTGTGCTTTAAATCAAACTTTTTCACTATTATAGCTATTGGATAACTATTTTTAATTTATATATTATAGTAATTTCATAACCAAGAACTCACACACTTACATAGTGCCTATTGATACAAGAATTGAATGAAAATTTCACCATAGGTCTCGGTCAATGATTAGAGAATAAGTAAAGAATCATTTTTTTGAACTTGTTAGCATAGGAATCTTAAAAAAAGACTTGAAGGTTATACTTCTATAGGAAAAAAATTTATTCGCTAGTAAAAGAGTGTCAAGAAACTACTGAAAAGATGGAATATCAAAAATATCTTAAATAATTTGTCTAACTAGATTATTAAAACCAACAAAACTACCTATAATATCCCGAGAAACTTTATCTTTTTGAGATAAAACCAGGTATGAAACGTAAAATATGAAATGTCTGTAGACTTCCCAAGGAATATCCATATAATAACATTTAAGTGGTTAGTTATATTTTGGAAAACATGAAACTAGTAGGGATAAAGGGAGACTAAATGAAACTAATTTTTTTTCTATTTTCCTTAAATGGAGTAGCAATGGAGTGTTTTCAATATTCCCACTCTACTCTAATAAGGAATTGGAACGTAATCAAGAATATATTACATGAGAATTTTTTCCTTTCATGTAGTAAAACCTCAATTAAAAAATAGATTTATAGGATTAAGAAAAAACAAGGATAAACCTTTTATTATTATTGGGAATTATTCAAGATATTTTACTTTAGTTATCCCCACCATCAGATTAGTGAGATATTTATGATTCAATATTTTTATCTGGGATTAGTATTGTTTGATTAGAGTATAAAAAATAATTCTACATCGGAATATTTGGGGGGGGGGGAATCCCAAATTATACTAGAAATATCATTGTTAATATGGATCAAAATTTCTAACAGGTTGGAACTAGGGGCATGAATCTTGTGAAAACATCCCAAGAAGTTCCCACATCTAGTTCTGAAAATAAAATGATTATGAGTAAATTAATTAATCTTACCACCATGATGAGATATATGTTGTCATATGACAATTCACTAGTGAAAACTTAATCTTAAAATAACTTCCAACATAAAGGGAACAATGAATTTATGTGTCACTATAACATTTTGGTGAATAGTTCCACAAATCCAAGAATCACTTGAATCTTACAATGGTATGTTTTTAGGGATACCATTAAAACATTAAATCCTGTTCTTTTCAAGAAAATCATAATTATGATCAATGATAAAATAATCAAAAAAATGAAATATTTTTGAAATAATACATAGTAAAATAGAGTTTTTAAAGGTCAATCAATTAAACAAAAAACTAGATGCTTCCAGGATTCATTTAATTACCAAAAAATGATAATTTTAAATAATATAAATTAAATAATAACCAATATTATAAGAATTTATTTCCTACTCAAAGGCCACAAAAATTTAAACTTAAATTTGAATTATATATTAAGTAATAAAGAAGTTAGAATCGTCCTTCTCCAAGTGAGATAAATATAAGAGGGAATAAAAATGTTAGTTTCATGTAACATTGGAGTGGTACTAAAATAAATATCTCAAGGACTAAAGTTTATTATAATAAAACATTTTAAATACGTTTATACACTTGTTAATCCTGATTTAGAGCCTATGGAAAAGTGAACAGGTCCTATTGAGCCTGCTAAAAATTTAGAACCTTTTGTTGGGGAAAACCACTATTTAAAGAGTATTTTTTCTTAAGATAACCCATATAGAGTTAGGGAGATTGATGAAATATTATGGTGGAAAAATAGTGATAAATATTAACAAGAAATACCTAAACCACCTTTACCATACCATTTTGGTAGTCCCCAGTGAATATGAATGTAGAAAGTGTGTTAGATTATGAAATTATGGAAAAATAAATAAAATTTTAGGTTCAAATTACTTTATTGGATGTATTGAAATATACCTCAAATTATTCAAAAAATTTAAATGAAATGTGCACCCATAAGAGGAAGTTTAAGGGGGGATAAAAAGTGAACCTTGATAGAAATTTATGATCAATGATTCATTATGAACACCTTTTCAATTGAAGAGACCCTAAAAATTTTACCATTCAATGCATAATAGGGGATTTTGAGTTTAGATAAGTTATATAAGACAATGTATCTTCTATAAATGTGACGGATCACACAAATTACTCTACGTTTTAGGGTAGAGAACTCAAATCTATTGGAATTATGATCCAACTTACCACTGAAAGCTAGTAAGAGTGAATGACATGGTATTTCCTATTGTTTTTATAGGTTTTAAATATGGGAGATGATAGATTCATCACCCATGCACCATTTATATTAGGTAAAACTTTTATAAAAATTACCAAAGAAATAATAAATCCTCATAAATACACACTTCCATAAAAATTTGGAAAAATGGATCATTTTAATATATTTAACTTGATGAAATATCCCATTGAGGATCAACCATCTCACTATGTCAATATGATTTATTGGTTCTATAATGGTTTATTTTTATACTTCACAAGTATCAAACAACCAAAAAGATATATTTTAAAATGAATATTTAAGAATTTCTGAACATTATTTGTATAATTTTGATGATTCTTCATGTGTTAAAGATTTAATTGATAAAAATTATTCATGTGAACATTCTGGAAATTAATATTTAATTGTCCAGTCCTTTGAAAATGGTGAGAAAATTTCATGTGAAAAATATAGTACCTATTTAGTTGAGGAAAATATTATATTAATATATTGATAACTTACTGAATGTTCAAAAAATACTAAAAAGGATGCTTTTAAATCACAAATTAATTGTTTTATTAAATCTAGGATTTTTTAAACAAGTCAATTTTGTGCAACATGATGAACATTAAACCCAATTTACCAAGTTTGGATAACCCAATTTACATAAAATGAATCATTTATATATAAAATTGAAATATGCATTTTTATAGAATAATGAAAAGATTTATGTTATCATTTCTAGGGAACTTTACATTGATAAATTTTGGCACCAAAAAACTTGTCCCCAAAATATTCCAAATACTTCCATAAATGTTCCAAGATCATAGCCCGTTTCGAAATCTTTGATTTGGTAGTTCGTAGGGCCCGAATGGAGTTACAGATTATGAGTTATGGACATTTGAAGCAGGGATGGAAAAATGGTTCGCAGAGACCATTCATGAAGCTCCCTCCGTGATCACGGAGCAAGGGAACTTGACCGGAGCCCCCGGAGCCCCGCTCTGGCATAAAGCTCCTCCTTCGCGAAGATGCCTCGGAGTAAAGAGGTGGAATGATCCGCAAACCCCTTTGACGTTCACGAACCCGCCAGAGAGCGAGCTTTGGCTTCAGGGTGAGCGAGCTCTGCTTTGCAGTGTAAAGACCCGTAACATTCACGGGAATTTTTTTTTCTTAATTTTCTTTTGGATTTTACAAGAATGAAGTTTCTGACGGAACCTGATTCTGAGGCCCGGTGTGCCCAGAATCATTTTCCGAAGTTTAGCTCGGGTACGTTCTGTGAACGAACGAGCAGGGTTTTCTAACTTTTGAACCGGTGCTCGGAATCAAATTCTGAGGACACTGATGGAATCACATCGCCGTTAATTGATTAGAAACGCCTTTTCCAGAGTTGCGTTTGCTCGGGTGTAGTTTTTAATTTTTGGGGTTAAGTGAAAGAATAAAATAAAGTGGTGTGGCGATTTATTTTATTTTATTTCACTTAAAGCAGCTTAACCAGAGTTTAAGCGGATAAGGTGGGACCCACAATATCCTACCCACTTGGTAGGATATTTGTGAGGTGGGGCCCACACGAGCCCCACCGTTTCTTTTATTCTAAGTAACGCACCCGCACCCCCCTTTTAATGAAAGTCAAACTGTGCGTTTTTCTGATTAAGAAACGCCTCATTAATTTGAGCGGTTAAATTGTTACAATTAATTCACTGAATTAATTGTTCGTTTCTTATCTTTTTATTTTCAAATGCTTATGTTATAATAATAAAATAAGGGTAGGAATTATTTTATTATGTTGGGTTTTGTGTTGTGTTAAGACTTTGGGAGATAAAGGGAGGATTCTTCGTTCTTCGACGAGGAATACGAAGAACGCACCACCGCCGATGAAGAACGCCAACCTCCGACGGTGGACGACGGCGAGAGACGTCTTCCTCGGAGATCACCTAACTTCAACGACGTTCCTTCCGCGATGACCATTTTCTTCTGCGACGGTTAATTCCGCGACGATCCTCTTCTTCCACGACGGTTAATTCCGCGACGATCCCCCTTCCGCGACGCCTTCTTCCGCGATGGGCTTTTTCGCGACGAACCCTCGCTCGACGACGCTTGAGGTAGGGGTTTATTGTTTCTTGTTCGTGAAAAATCCTTTGCCGTTCCTCGTATTTTCTTTTTTGGGCCGCTTGTTATCAACTTAACGGGAGGAGGTCAGACCGCACGAACACGACCGACCCTCCTCCCCCTTTGTTGTTGTGTTGTTGCGGTTCGGAAGATGGTGGCACGGTGCGACAACACCGCGCGGGAACCTGGAGAGATGCGGTAAGGATGCGTGGCGCCATCTCACTACACCGTCGCACCGCGCCGTCGAGACCGAACAAATGTGTGGTCATAATTGGGGCCGTGAAGGAGAACAGAAGACTCCGAAGTTTTTTCTTTTGACGTGCGGATCGACGGGCATTGACAGAACGTGCCGCAGAGACTATTTGATGATCCCACAGAGAAGTACGAGACCCGGGATGAGCATCGGTGCAAGAGAAATTGAAAACAGACCACCGGAGCAACTCCGGTGGCCCGCGGACACCACCGGCAGCCGGCACCAGCCGGTCTCCCAAAGGCGACGGCGCCCCGGCGCGCCGCCTTGAGAAACCGCCGCGGCGGCGAGCGTGTGGATCCCGCGGCCACGCGGGATCCAGGGGGACGCGGTGCGCGTCGCGTCCGCGGAGCGCCAGCTCGCTGGCCGAGCTAGCGAGTCACCCGGCCGACCCGGGCTGGCTTGGGTGGACCGGGCCGGGCCACGCCCTGCCGGGTCGGACCCAGACCCGGGTCGGGTCGCCCTGGTTCGGGTCGACCCAGGGGGGTTGGGCCGGGCCAGAACAGGCTCAGACCCCCCATTTTCGGATCACTTTCGGTCTTTTGCCCATATCTTGGGCTACAGACATCCGATTGACGCACCGTCAGTTGCGTAGAAATCCTTAGATCGAGACGGTCGTTTCGGTAACTTAAACTCAAGGTTTCAGAGAACTTTGGGTTCGGCCGGGTTGGTTTCGATACGAAACCAACTAGGCCCTTGGAGCGGAAACGCCTATATCTTGAGCTCCGGACGTCCGATTGACGTGCCGTAGACTTCATTGAATTCCTCTTTATGAGACGGAACTTTTGGATTAATTTGCTCGAGGATTGGATGCCTTTGATGTACGGTTGGGTTGGTTCGCTCACGAAACCAACCGGGGCCCTAGAACGAAAAATCCAATAACTCACAGACCGGGCATCCGATTGACGCGCCGTGTGTCTCATCGAATTCCTATTGATGAGACGAGAATTTTGGCATACTTTGCCTAAGTTTTGGATACAGTTGGAGTATGGCCGGGTTGGATTGTACCCAAAAACCAACCGATCCCCTGGAAAGGAAAAGCTGATATCCTTTAGACCAGACGTCTATTTGACGAACCGTCTTTGGAGTTGGTGATCACGTTGAGAAACAGTCCCTATGAGTATACCCTATGAGAGTTCGGGGTACAGTTGAGATACGGCCATGTTGGTTCGCACACGAAACCAACCGGGCCCTGAGGACAAAAAGGCTAGTAACTCACAGACCGGGCGTCCGATTGACGCACCGTCTGTTGCGTTGAGACCACTATGACGAGGCGGTACTTTGAGATACTTGGAGTATCTACTATTAGCTCATGGAGAGGACCCTCCCGGAGACTAGCGTATAGAGTATGGAGACCGTGTAGCTGGCTGTGACCTAATGACTGCTTTTCTGATTCGATTCGGAGTGACTAGCATATCCCAGTGGGGAGCATTACTTTGTGAGGTGGCAGACCCATGGCGGTGGAGCACTACTGTGTGAGGTGGCAGACCCATGGTACTCGACAGGAGGAGTACCTCTGTAGGCTATGAGGGGGAGCACTACTGTGTGAGGTGGCAGACCCATGGCGGAGGAGCACTACTGTGTGAGGTGGCAGACCCGCGGTACTCAACAGGAGGAGTACCTCAGTAGTCATAGGTTGGTGAGCAATACCTCGGAGACGTGACAGGATCACTGTACTCCCAGAGACGGAGCTCTTCAGTAGTTACAGTTTCGATAATAAAAAATCCTGGTTTGAGCTGAGTCTATGACCTTTGTGTTTACCTCAGGATTGAGATGGGTCACTTGATAACTTAGGTATATGTATGGGCATATACCTGGGTAGTGGTTATCCGTTGATTTCATAATCTTTGTGTTTCCTCATGATTGAGATGGGTTACTTGATAACTTAGGTATATGTTTGGGCATATACTTAAGTAGAGGTTATTTGTTGAGATATTCTTGGTGGTTATCCTTGTTGGTTTTAGTGAGACCTTGAGGGTCTCATGGTCCCTACTGAGTATCGTTATACTCACCCCTGCACGGGCTATGCCCACACCTCGTTGTGTTGGTTGTAGACAACGGGCAGTGCTGACGAAGGCCGAGTGTTCTAGGACTGGATGGTACCCGGAGGTGGACCACATGACGAGACAGTACCTGGAGGAGGACATCACGAAGAGACAATATCCAAAGGTGGACTTCACGACGAGACGATACTCGGAGGAGGTTGACGGGTGAGAGCATTTTGGAGGCTATCTGTACCTACCCTTCAGGTAGGATCCGAGGAGGACGACCCAGGAGCCGCTTCCGTTCTTCTAGCTGTTGTCTTTTTCTGTTGTACTTTTGTTCAGTTGTAGCTGTATTTTCAGTTGGGTTTGTATTCTGGCCCATTTACTTTTCAACACTTTCTTTTGTACTTAGTGTTTTACTTCCTCTTGTACTCTATGGTGTTTTTTTTACTTTTATAAAGGAAATTCCTTCCCAGTTTTTTGTATTTACGCCTTTGGTGCTAGTCGCTAGCCCCTGGCCTATGGAAGGCGGGCTTGGGGTAGTCACGACACGGGCACCGAGGACGGGTCGTGACAATTGGTATCAGAGGAGTCGGTTCTACCATAGAACTTATAACTCTGATTTTTTTTCTTTCTGTGAAGCAATAGTGTTAAGGGTACCGAGTGTGGTCTTTAGTTCAGGGAGTCCAGTGTTGGTGCAGGCGGCCAACGTATCTATACACCAGGACCCTGACAACTGATTTCCGACTTTGTGCATGAAAACACTGATTGCATGTGTGTTTCCAGAAGCTTTTAAATGTCAGCTCAAACCAGGTCAGCTCACCAGGTATAATCGTTTGACCGTGTCACGTTGTTTCTTTCAGGATGTCTCTTTATGGACGACCAGCTAGATCCCAGAGGGATGTGTGTACTGACAGCCTGCCGAGCGACGAGGCTTCGGTACAGGGCCCTCTTGCAGTTGAGGCACCAGCAGAGGCACCGGCGGTACTACCATATGTTGGGCCACCGATGCCACCAGCCCCAGCAGTAGGCGATGCACGCCACTTGAGCTCGCTGCACGAGTTCCAGTGCCAGATTCCACCCAGGTTCCGGGGAGAGACAGACCCGCAGGCGGCTGAGGATTGGCTGAAGGATGTGGTGGGAGTCTTCAGGCTAGTGGGGACGCCAGTAGACTTCATGGTGATCTTTGCTGCCAGCCTCCTTCAGGCAGCAGCAGGAAGGTGGTGGAGCCACTTCATTTAGTTTTGCGATGGGATGAACTTCACATGGGAAGACTTCGAGACCTTCTTCAGGGTGGAGTTTGTGCCAGTAGCTCTACACCCCGAGCGTGTACAGGAGCTTCTGCCTTTGTCGCAGGGTTTTCGATCAGTAGCCGAGTCATCTATGGGTAGTAAACAGATGATGCATAGGTCCAAGAGGACCAGACTAGTAGGTGGGAGACCTCGGGTTATAGGATCAGTAGTGCGGGGAACCCGGGGTGGAGTCAGGGCCAGGCGTGCCAGAAACGGACAGTGTTTCTCCTGCAGCAGGAAGGGTCACATGGCACGTGATTGTCCGACTCCTCACACAGTTGATCCGCAGGCATTGGAGGATCCACCGAGGCAGAAGCATCGATAAGTGCTTGAGCAACAGCTGAGTAGTGGACAAGGCAGTAGAGCTCTGGGAGCAGGTGGACAGGAACAGAACTAGTGGATACATCCCTTGTACTTCTAGTTCCATGTTGTTGTTGTATTCGTGTCTTTGTACTATGAGCTGCAATAATGAAAAGACACTTATCTTTGTGATGTTTGCTTCCTTCCTTTTTGAGTACTAATAGGTTCTGGTTTAAACTGTTGACTTGACCCTCACTTTCGAGATTCCTACTGGAAGAGACCCAGTAGTCTCACGCTGATGCCGACAGTGTGACTTGAACCTTAGAGGTGAGAGTGACGGTTGGATATCTTGGTAGTAACGTCGAGGCCTTACGATGTCGTCCATGGCATGAATACATCATTCATGTCCGGATTGACTGTATTAGGCAATGAATGTGGTTCATCCAGGGGATGAGACTGAGTTTCTCTTTTCGGAAAAGGAGAAATTCTAGCAGCTCCTTCAGATCACAGGCAAGGAAGGTGCAGATCATCCAGGAGCAGATGAAGACTGCACAGTGCAGTAAGAAATAGGAAACTGGCACCAGTCTTAGAGACTCAGGCACGTTAAATGTTTCAAGAAGTGGAAGATTTAAGGAGAGATGAGTCTGTGAAGCAGCAGACGTAGAGGCAGAGCTAGGGGAGCATCATGAGGTGGTGTACATTTTAACATGCTACAACCACCCGCCATAGTTGTCCCCTCCAGGCTCAGGGAGCTGGAAGGAAGGGGAAGAGGGTAGCTGCGTGCGGTCAGGGAGAGTGACCCGATGGCTCTAAGAATGATTCAAGGGATAGTCTTTGTCCACTACTAGATGACGTAGTAATAGACATTGATACGAATCATTCCTTCCTTCCACGAATCTTATCCCAGACCTAGAGTTTCCGGCAAGCCGTAGACTTGAACCTCACGTCTAGAGATACCTTGGTAGAAGACTCGATAATCACACTTATGCCGACAGTGTGATTAGACCCTCGAGGCTAGAGTTTCGGTTGGAATCTCTTGGTGGAAGCGTCGAGGCCTTACGACGTTGGTTTGAGTATGGACTGGGAAAACACAGTTCATACACAAATTGACGGTTTTAGGAAAGAAGGTTGTGGTTTAACTACGACGTCAGGATGGGTTTTCCTTGGTTGGCGAAAAGGAAACCTTAGGAAACACAGGATAAACTCATGCACAAGAGGGTGCGACTGATCACTCTTGAGTCGGTCAACCATACCCTCGTGGCAGCAGACGTTTGGAGTTCCAGTTCTAATAGGAATTGGAGACCTCTAGAGTTCGAGGATGACGATCACGTCCTTATACGGGTCTCACCTCGACGAGGTTTACGGAGATGTGGCCAAGGTGGAAAGTTATCTCCGAGGTTTAGTGGACTATTTCTAGGTCCTCAGCTGGGTAGGTGAGGTGGTTTACCGCTTGACCCATCCACATCAGTTGCACCAGGTTCACGACAACTTCCACGTATCTCAACTGAGGAGATACGTGCATGAACCTTCACATATCATCGACCATGGGGAGATGGACGATGGCAATGGGGTGTCTTTCACGGAGGTTCTAGTGGGGATCGAGGATCGACAGGAGCGGATCATACGAGGACGGTCGATTCCTCGGGTTCACTTTCTTTGGCAGCACGGGAACCTCCAGGTGAGCACATGGGAGCGGAAGGCTCATATGCGTGATCAGTACCGCTTTTGTAACCCTAGTTTGTGTTAATGCTTTAAGAGGACGTAAAGCCCTGAGGTGGGAGTAATGTAAAGACCCGTAAAATTCAAGGGAAATTGTTTTTTCTTAATTTTCTTTTGGATTTTACAAGAACGCAGTTTCTAACAGAACCTGATTCCGAGGCCCGGTGTGCCCGGAATCATTTTCTGAAGTTTAGCTCAGGTACGTTCAGTGAATGAATGAGCGGGGTTTTATAACTTTTGAACCGGTGCTCGGAATCTAATTCTGAGCACACCGATGGAATCGCAGCGCCAGTAATTGCTTAGAAATGCCTTTTACGGAGTTTCGTTTTCTTGGGTGTTGTTTTTAATTTTTGGGGTTAAGTGAAAGAATAAAATAAAGTGGTGTGACGATTTATTTTATTTTATTTAACTTAAAGCAGATTAACCTGAGTTTAAGCGGATAAGGTGGGACCCACAATATCCTACCCACTTGGTAGGATATTTGTGAGGTGGGGCCCACACGAGCCCTACCGTTTCTTTTCTTCTAAGTAACGCACCCGCACCCCCCTTTTAATGAAAGTCAAACCGTGCATTTTTCTGATTAAGAAATGTCTCATTAATTTGAGCGGTTAAATTGTTATAATTAATTCACTGAATTAATTGTTCGTTTCTTATCTTTTGATTTTCAAATTCTTATGTTATAATAATAAAATAATGGTTGGACTTATTTTATTATGTTGGGTTTTGTGTTGTGTTAAGACTTTGGGAGATAAAGGGAGGATTCTTTGTTCTTCGACGAGGAACGTGAAGAACGCACTGCCGCCGACGAAGAATGCCAACCTATGACGGCAGACGACGGTGAGAGACGTCTTCCTCGGAGATCACCTAATGTCAACGACGTTCCTTCCGCGACGAACCTTTTCTTCCGCGACTGTTAATTCCACGATGATCCTCTTCTTCTGCGATGGTTAATTCCGCGACGATCCCACTTCCGCGATGCCTTCTTCCGCGACGGGCTTTTCCGCGACGAACCCTCGCTTGACGACGCTTGAGGTAGGGGTTTATTTCTTCTTGTTCGTGAAACATCCTTTGTCCTTCCCCGTCTTTTCTTTTTTGGGCCGCTTGTTATCAACTTAACGGGAGGAGGTCAGACCCCATGAACACGGCCGACCCTCCTCCCCCTTTGTTTTTGTGATGTTGTGGTTTGGAAGATGGCGGCACGGCGCAACGGCACCGCGCGGGAACCTGGAGAGATGCGGCATGGATGTGCGGCACCGTTGCGCCGCGCCGTCGAGGCCGAAAAAATGTGTAGTCGTAATTGGGGCCGCGAAGGCGAATGAAAGACTCCGCATTTTGTTCTTTTGACGCGCGGATCGACGAGCATTGATGGAACGGGCCGCAGAGATGATTTGATGATCCCGCAGAGAAGTACGGGACCCGGGATGAGCATCGGCGCAAGCGGAATTGAAAATGGACCACCGGAGCAACTCCGGTGGCCTGTGAACACCACCGGCGGCGCCGGCGGCCGGAGGCGGCAGCCGGAACCGGCCGTCTGCTCAGAGGCGGCGGTGCCCCGGCACGCTGCCTGGAGAAACGGCCGCGGCTGATGCCGCGGCAGTGAGCGTGTGGATCCCGCGGCCGCGCAGGATCAAGGGGGACGCGGCGCGCGCCGCGTCTGCGGAGCGCCAGCTCGCTAGCCGAGCCAGCGAGTCACCCGGCCGAGCCGGGCCGGCTTGGGCAGACCGGGCCGGGCCGCACCCTGCCGGGTCAGACCCGGACCCGGGTTGGGTCGACCCAGGGGGGGTTGGGCCGGGTCAGACCGGGCCCAGACCCCCCATTTTCGGATCACATTCGGTCTTTTGACGATATCTTGGGCTACGGACCTCTGATTGACGCACCGTCAGTTGCATAGAGATCCTTGGATCGAGACGGTCTTTTAAGTATCTTACAATCAAGGTTTTGGAGAACTTTGGGTTCGTATGGGTTGGTTCGGATACGAAACCAACCGGGCCCTCGGAGCGGAAATGCCTATATCTTGAGCTCCGGACGTCCGATTGACGTGCTGTCGACTTATTTGAATTCCTCTTGATGATAAAGAACTTTTGTCTTACTCCGCTCGAGGTTTGGATGTCTTCGGAGTGCGGTCTGGTTGGTTCGATCATAAAACCAACCGGGCCCCTGGAACGAAAAAGCCAATAACTCACAGACCTGGCGTCCGATTGACGTGCCATCAGTCTCGTTGAATTCCTTTTGATGAGACGGAACTTTTGGCATACTTCGCCGGAGTTTTGGGTGCAGTTGGAGTATGGACGGGTTGGCTTGTACCCGAAAACCAACCGGGCCCCTAGAACGGAAAAGCTGATATCCTTCAGACTGGACGTCCGTTTGACGAACCGTCAGCGACGTTGGTGATCACGTCGAGAAACGGTCCCTATGAGTATACCCTATGAGAGTTTGGGGTACAATTGAGATACGGCCTTGTTGGTTCGCACACGAAACCAACCGGGCCCCAGGGACGAAAAGGCTAGTAACTCACAGACCGGGCGTCCGATTGACGCACCGTCTATTGCATTGAGACTCCTATGACGAGGCAGTACTTTGAGATACTTGGAGTATCTACTAGTAGCTCATGGATCGGACCCTCCCGGAGACGAGCGTACGGAGTATGGAGACCGTGTAGCTGGCTGTGACCTAATGACTGCTTGTCCGATTTGATTCGGAGTGACTAGCATAGCCCAGTGGGGAGCATTACCTTGTGAGGTGGCAGACCCATGGTGGAGGAGCACTACTGTGTGAGGTGGCAGACCCGCGGTACTCGACAGGAGCAGTACCTCTGTAGGCTATGAGGGGGAGCACTACTATGTGAGGTGGTAGACCCATGGCGGAGGAGCACTACTGTGTGAGGTGGCAGACCTGCGGTACTCGACAGGAGGAGTACCTCAGCAGTGATAGGTTGGTGAGAAGTACCTCGGAGACGTGACAGGATCACTGTACTCCCAGAGACGGAGCTCTACAGCAGTTACAGTTTCGATAATGAAAAATCCTGGTTTGAGCTGAGTCTATGACCTTTGTGTTTACCTCATTATTGAGATGGGTCACATGATAACTTAGGTATATGTATGGGCATATACCTGGGTAGTGGTTATCCGTTGATTTCACAATTTTTGTGTTTCCTCGTGATTGAGATGGGTTACTTGATAAATTAGGTATATGTTTGGGAATATACCTAAGTAGAGGTTATCTGTTGAGATCTTCTTGGTGGTTATCCTTATTGGTTTTAGTGAGACCTTGAGGGTCTCAGGGTCCCTACTGAGTATCGTTATTCTCACCCCTGCACGGGCTATGCCCGCACCTCGTTTTACTGGTTGCAGATGACAGGCAGTGCTGACGAAGGCCGAGTGTTTGAGGACTGGACGGTACCCGGAGGTGGACCACACGATGAGACAGTACCGGGAGGAGGACCTAACGACAAAACAGTATCCAGAGGTGGACTTCACGACGAGATGATACTCGGAGGAGGTTGAAGGGCGAGAGCGTTGTGGAGGCTATCTGTACCTACCTTTCAGGTAGGATATGAGGAGGACGACCCAGGAGCCGCTCCCGTTCTTCCAGCTGTTGTCTTTTTTTGTTGTACTTTTGTTCAGTTGTAGATGTATTTTCATTTGGGTTTGTATTCTGGACCATTTACATTTCATCACTTTCTTTTGTACTTAGTGTTTTACTTCCTCTTGTACATTGTGGTGTTTTTTTTACTTTTATAAAAGCAATGCCTTCCCAGTTTTCAGGATTTATGCCTTTGGTGCTAGTCGCCAGCCCCTTGCCTATGGAAGGAGGGCTTATGGTAGTCACGGCACGGGCCCCGAGGATGGGTCGTGACATGCAGTGTCTCAATCGCCTATAAATACCCGTCTCACCACCCTACATACGGATGGTCATGCTACCCCTTGGGCAGCCGATCTCCCATTATTTGGAGCTCAACTTTGCTTCGTGAAGCTGCTTCGTGAGTCCATGCTCCGTGAGTCCATGCTCTGTGAGCACCTTTCCTATGTGAAGTTTTTTTGTGAGACCCCATTATCTACGAGCCCCTTTTCTTTGTGAAGCTACTTTGTGAAGACCTATCCTTTGCGAAGCTCCTAGATTCACGCCCACCGGTCCATACCACGGGGGCGCAGCCCCCGCACCCCTGCTCGGGGTCAGTGTCGGGCTGCGGTCCCGGCCCTCTTGGCCAGTCCCTTCGCAACCATCACCGACCCCCATGAAAAATGGAGAGTTGCACTGCAAACTTTTCAGGCAGGGATGTCGACATTCTCCATTGCACCGTTATGCACACCCACATTCCACCTATGGAATACCATGATTTGAGATACTCCTCCACACACCATGAAACACATTGAGTCGATATATTTCTCTTGGTTCGTTTCTCATGTCATGAGTTGAGAGTCTCATCATCAATTCCCCGAGCTCCTTGAGTTGAACCATTTTTCAAGCAACTCCTCAAAACCATACCATTTGGCTCATATGCCAGGTTGAACCAGAAAGGGCCACTCTTGTGTAACTCCCAACACCAGCCATTGCTAGGTGCCTTTTTCCTAATAGTCCTATCTACCTAACTATAAACTGTAGTGCATCCTATATTCCAAACATAGGATCCCTCTTGATCTAAACAAGAGATGCCTTATGCTCCAAGAATGAGATGTCAACAGTCCTTTCTACATGACTATAAACTATTTTACACCCTATGTGTCAAATATATGATGCCTCTTATTCCAAACAAGAGATTCCTTATGATCCAAGCATAATATGCCAACAATCCTATCTACATGACTCTAAACTGTAGTACACCTTATGTTCTAAACATAGGATACCTCTTGTTCCAAATAAGAGATGCCTTATAATCCAAGCATGAGATGCCAATACTCTTATCTACATGACTATAAACTGTAGTACACCCTATGTACTAAACATAGGATGCCTCTTGTTCCAAACAAGAGATGCCTTATGCTCCAAGAATAAGATGCCTAATGCCATGATTGTAGTGGCGTAATTTCAAGAGTGTTGGAATCTGTTCAAACATTCCATCACTCCACCTCACGCTTTGCGTGCCCTTCATTCGGATCATCATCCACTTACATGTCTAAAGGGACCCCCTAATGGTCTAGTCCCATTCCACATCGTCTCACCTACCTTCCTGGGACAACTCCCCAGAAGATTTTGGACGACACTTTGAGTCTGGTCCTATGTTTTGAACACGGTCAGTAGTTGACCATCATTTGTTTGTCCCCATTTCAGGATAACACGATACATATGTTGTGTTTCAAACATGGTCAACAGTTATCCCCCGTCCTCACACCACCCTCATTGTATTCCGAATGTCGGGCATCTGACTCACACTTTTCATCTCCCTTTGTTCGGACTGGTTCCAATGCCCTTGAAGTTATCCCACTTGTGCACTATCATATAAGTGTAGACCTCAATTATGTGCCTCGACCCCCCCAGAGAGTTGAGATGCCCTCATGAACAGACATGAGGAAGACACCCAAGAAACTTCCTTTCGTAAGCCCCATTCACCATTACATCTCCATAGTGGCACTCGAGCATCTTCTTAGCATAAGCCCCATTCACAATTTCCACTCCATAGCGGCACCAAGGAAGCTTCCTTGCATAAGCCCCAGTCACCATTTCCACTCCATAGCAGCACCCGAGCTTCTTCCTTGTGTAAGCCCCATCCACCCTTGCCACTCCATAGCGGCACCTTGGCTCCTTCCTTGCGTAAGTCGCATCCACCATTTCCACTCCATAGTGGAACCCAGGAAGCTTCCTTGCGTAAGCCCCATTCACTATCCCTCATGGACGCACCTTTGGGTTGTGATCTTCAGGTCCTTACTGCCTCTTGTTTCTCACACCAAGCATGACTCATGTGGGCTTAGAGTAGTAAGCATCGACCATGAAATCCTCTCTGGGAAGCCTAGATTGTAAGCTCCAAACACCCCAACTTAAACTATGTGGTCTTTGATCCTTACCAATGCAAGGTACGTGAGAACCCTCCCTGAGGTTCAATCCCACAAACCATTGGTCCCAACCATCTTCACATCAGTGAACCAACTCCACCTGAACTATGTGGTCTTTGATACTTGCCAAGGCAAGGTGCACGTGAAGCCTCCTTAAGGTTCAAGCCCACCATCCATTGGTTCCAACCCCCGTTCGCGTTGGTTCCCACTCCTCCTGAACTATGTGGTCTTTGATCCTTTCCAAGGAAAGGTACGTAGGAATACTCCCTGAGGTTCAATCCCACCATCCATTGTTCCCAACCATTTTCACGTCGGTTCCCACACCACCTAAACTACACATACTTTGAACCTTGCCAAGACAAGGTACGTAGGAAGCCTCCCTAAGGTTCAATCTCACCATCCACTGGTCCTGAACCCCTTCACATTGGTTCACTAAACAATCCCGACCAGTCCACGTTGGTCCACCCTCATCTTGCATGACTTTAAATTGTACGCTTCATTTTGTCCTGCATGACACTAAATTTTCCCATATTCAGCAGTAAGATGTTGTGACCCCATCCATCAGTAAGCAGTTGTTCCCCCATCAAGCGGTAAGCCATTGCGACCCCCATTTAGCGGTAAATCGTTGTTAACCCCTTTCAGTGGTAATCTTTTGTGACCCCCATCTAGAGGTAAGCCGTTCTCAGCCCCATTCAGCGGTAAGACATTGAAGTCCTCAATCGACTGCAAGTTGTCTCTAGATGAACTACATGGAATTTGATTCCCTACCAAGAGGATACGTAAGAAGCCTCCTGGAGGTTCAATCCA
Organism: Viscum album; assembly: GCA_963277665.1. Classification (NCBI taxonomy): domain Eukaryota; kingdom Viridiplantae; phylum Streptophyta; class Magnoliopsida; order Santalales; family Viscaceae; genus Viscum; species Viscum album. Next base: position 1,069,634,413 of record OY728139.1, on the reverse strand, counting down.
ATGACTCATGAAACATCCTGATCTATCTCCCGATCCCATGTGTTCCGGGAAGATCATTCCCCAACCTAGAGGTTCTATTTCCTCCAGATCCCATCCATGTGTCCATTCTCATGGGCTGCCGCCTCAAGTGTTCCATCGTCCCACTGAACTATGTGGGATTTGATTCCCTACCACAGGGATACATAAGAAGTCTCCTCAAGGATCAAGCCCAATATCATTGTCATCCTCACGTCAGTTCATCTCATTCTCCCTCCACTTCATTTAACTCTCCATCATCCATATTGATTCTTACCTAGGTTTCCACATCCCTGTGGGATCATGGCATCCATCTCCTTACTTCTCATAGCAGTACTTGGGCCTCTCCCCATGCGTAATCCCCAACATGTATCCAAGTTGTTGTGCTTTCTGTACACCTCAATTCATCACCCCTTTAATCTACGTGGGTTTTGATCCATGTCGTCTACACATGGTACGTATGAAAGCTCCACAAGGTTCAATTCTAGCCAATGATTAACCATGGTGTTTACCCATTCTAGAGTGCACACTCCTTGATCTGCCCTCAGTGGTGTCCAGATTATCCTTCACAGTGTGACATATCCCCTTTATGAGACACACCATCCTGGGTCAGCTCCTATTGAGTTTTCAGATCCATCCACCTAGAAAACGCTCCCGACACTCCCTCCTATGGATATACCAATATGATCTGTCTCTATGGTACGTTATGATCACCCTCATTCCATCTCCTCAAGATGTTAAACTCGCGGCTTACCTTGTGTTAAACATGATATGCTTGAGGAAAACCTCAGAAGACAAGCCTTTGGAATAACCATCTCTGCATGACATTAAACTCATGGCCTGCCTCGTGTTAAACATGAGATTCCTAAAGAAAACCTCAAAAGACACTCCTTTGGATTAACTATCTTCACAAGACGTTAAACTCATGGTATACCCTGTGTTAAACATGGGAAGCTACGGAAAACCTCAAAGACATGTCTATGGAATAAGAGAACCCATGAATTATGTGGGATACCTTGGGTTCTACACCCTTGAGATGCCCTTTTATGAGGAATAATATAGATTCCCCAATGTCCACACATCCAAAGATTCCTTGACATTCCTGATTTTGTCATCTACTCCAACTAAAGGTTTCTATCAGTCAAGACCTCATGGAATTTCCTAACATAAGTAGTGTAATTAACTGGTGTCCACAAAGATATGGCACTGGGAATGATATTCAAGAACCACGACTTAATCTTTAAGGGAGACCCGGACGAAGAAATGAGTTCCGAGGAGGAATCCATAGAAGGATGAACAGAAATCCCATCATCATATTTCGATCAAGGAGAAGACTCCCCTAAATATGCAATGGATGTCTCCCGCCTTTGGAAAGTGGGAATGCAGGGAAACAACTGCATACCCTCCATGGACGGACGTGCGTGCCCCGATGAAGGCATCAGAAACAAAAATGGTGAACCCGACGTGAATATATTATCCTTAAAAAGAGAGTATACCAAATATGTCGGGAATATTAAGGAATCACCCATGTGAATCCCCTCTCCATCATATTTGAGAGGATGATTACCATCGGGTGTGTGAAGACTATGGTCCATCGGCTCCTCGCCGACCCCGTCGCCTCAAGAGGCCACGCAGGTGGCATCCGCCACCCGACTCCATCGGCTCCTCACCGACCTCACCACCTTAAGAGGTCGCGGAGGTGGCATACGCCCCCCGACTCCATCATCTCATCGCCGAATCTTCCACTATAAGAGGCCGTGCAAGGGGCATCCCACCTGACTCCATCGGCTCCCCACTGACTCTGCCACCTTAAGAGTTCATGTAAGTGGCATCTTCCACCTGACTCCATCGGCTCCTCACCGACTCCGCCACCTTAAGAGGCCACACAAGTGGAATATTTCACCAGACTCCATCGACTGCTCTCCAAATCTACTGCCTTAAGAGGTCGCACAGGTGGAATCCGCCACCAGACTCCATCAGCTCCTCGCCGACTCCGCCGCCTTAAGAGGCCTCGTAGGTGGCATCCGCCATACGACTCCATCGGCTCCTCTCCGACCATTCCGCCTCAAGAGGCCATGCAGGGGGCATCCACTCCTGACTCTATTGGATCCTCAATGACTCCTCTGCATTAAGAGGCCACGTTGGGGGCATTCGCCCTGGACTCCATCGGCTCCTCACTGACTCCACTGCTCAAGAGGCTGCGCAGGTGGCATCCACCACCTGACTCCATCGGCTCCTCACTGACTCCTCCACCTTAAGAAGTCGCACAAGGGGAATTTTCCCTTGACTCCATATGCTCCTCGCCGACTCCACTGCCTTAAGAGGCTGCGTAGGCTGCATCCTCTACCTAACTCCATCGGCTCCTCTCTGACTCTGCCACCTTAAGAGGCCGTGGAGGTGGTATCCACCACCCAATTCCATCGACTCCTCACTGACCTCGCCGCCTCAAGAGGTCGTGTAGGGGGAATCCTCCCCTGACTTCATCATCTCTTCACTGACTCCTCCGACTTAAGAGGCCATGTAGGCGGCATCCACCACCTCACTCCATTGGCTCCTCGCTAACTCCCCCGCCTTAGGAGGACGCATAGTTGGCATCCGCCACCCGAATCCATCTGCTCCTCACTGACCTTGCCACCTAAAGAGGCCACACATGGGGCATACTCCCCCCGACTCCATAGGCTCCTCGTAGACCTCACCGACTAAAGGGGTCGCGCAGAAGGCATCCTATCCCGACTCCTTCGACTCCTCACTGACCCTGCCGCCACTAGAGGCTGTGTAGGGGGCATCCTCTCCGGACTCCTTCGACTCCTCGCCGACCCCGCAGCCTCAAGAGGCTGCACAGGGGGCATCCATCCCCGACACCTTCAGCTCCTCACCGACCTTTCCTCCTTAAAAGGCCACGTAGGTGACATTCGCCACATGACACCATTGACTCCTCGCCGACTCCACCGCCTTAAGAGGCCGCGTAGGTGGAATCCACTACCCGACTCCATCGGCTCCTCACCGATTCCGCCCCCTTAAGAGGTCGCGCTGGTGGAATCTACCACCGGACTCTATCGGATCCTCGTCGACTTGGCCACATTAAGAGGCCACACAGGTGGAATCTACCACCAGAATCCATCAACTCCTTGCCGAATTTTCTGCCTTAATAGGCCACATGGGTGGCATCCACCACCCGACTTCATCGACTCCTCACCAACTCTGCCACCTTAAGAGATACACAGGTGGCATCCACCACCCGACTCCATAATCTCTTCGCCGACTCCACTGCCTTAAGAGGCCGTGTAGGTGGAATCCTCCACCCGACTTCCTCAGCTCCTCGTTGACTCCGCCACCTTAAGAGGCCACGCAGGTGGCACCGCCACCCGACTCCATCGACTCCTCGCCGACTCCCTCACCTTAAGAAGCCACACAGGTGACATCTGCCACCCGACTCCATCATCTCCTCACCAACTCAGCCGCCTTAAGAGGCTGAAAATGTAACACCCTGACCCTAGTTACCCAGAGTCGGTGCATTATTTTAATACATTGGCATGATTACTAGGAATCAAGTCCCAAAGGACCGATCGGTTTAGCAGTCTTTGAAAATAGATTACATACATGAATGTTACATTACACATTATGACATAAAAAACATAAATAACCCTTTATGAATGCCATTATTCCCTTGGATTAACCCTTCATATCAATCACAATAAACTTCTTGGAATCCTGGAAAAAATGAAACATAGAAAGGGGTGAGCTCAGATGCTCAGTAAGGATAACAATATAGCGGAAACTTTTATAAATAAGCATAAACATTTAAGGCAATGTATAACTAAAAAAAGTCTTTTAAACTTGAACTTCAGCATAATATGGAAAAGATAGAATAAAATAAAGACATTTAATTATTCACATAGATATTCTACTAGTTTAATAACCACATGCAATATCAATAGCCACTTTCATAATGAGGGAATGCATAATTCCAGACTATCATAACCACATAGTCAAGGCTTTGTGCCAAGACAAAAAATAATATTTTTTCAAGGCCTTGTGCGAAGACACTAGTTTGTCTCATAAGACCTACTGGTGCATCGAGGATCTATATCGGGCTCCACCCATCACTTACTATGTCCAATGCATTCCTCATATGAAAAGGTTTAAAGATAACATAAAAATTCATATTAAAACTGGCATATGAAATGTCAATAAATTACACATAAACCATGAATGGTATAAAAATAACACATACAAAGTCAAACATATCAAAAAAACTTCAATACAATACATAATATTTGTATCATACTAAATCAATTTCAAACAAGTTTAAAATCCATTAAAGGATTTTGACATAGATGAAAATGATTTGTAAAACTCTTTGAGAGAAATATCCATTTTTCATGAAAACATTTAATAGTAACACAATTTAGAAATGAATACATTTAAATACATTTTTTAATAAAAGTGTCCCATACCACTTTGAAACTTTTTAAAGTAATTAACATTTTAAAACATTCATGTACATTTAAATAAACCCTTAAAACCTTTTTGAAAACATGGATATCAATGAGAATGGTTTTGAAGAATAAATAATTAAAACATTAAAATTTATGTTTAAGTAAAAAGTCCCTTAAAATAATCCCTTTGAAAAATATTTTATGAAACATGGACATGGATTATAAATATTTCCAAGTAGATACATAAAAACAACCTCGGATAATAAAGAGATTGTGAAATTAACCCTTACCAATTTGGCAACTTACGAAACACACACCCCATGAAAGAAGTATCATAAAATTAATATGTAAATACAAATAAATTAAAGTGTATTACAAAATGAATACAATTATGGTAAGTACATACACCACACAAAAGGTAATAGTCATAATATGGCATGAATCTCACGGGAATAAGGAGTGAGATGAAAACCCCTTACCTTGCACTTTCCTTTAGTCGAGGGTACGTTTAACCTCCTATATGAAGATTGTAGTATGTTATTAAATTATACCAGAACCATATTAATATTTATGATATCCTATATGGTTCATTTATGACTTTATACTACCCATTTAATAATAATTTCCATGTTAAATTAATATTTCGGGTAATAATCGCTTTCTTTATCGTACATGTTTTAACTTGTTACTCTTGATTGTATCACTTAGACCAAGATTTAAATACTTACAGAATATAAATAATGATTTATATATCATATATATTTAGAATATAAATATTTATAATATACATATATATGAAATTAAAAACACCGTTTATGGAGACGGTAGTCCGTATGTATGCATAAACGCTGTTTCCGTTTTCATATCTTATTGAACGGAACTAAGTGAATAAGTTATATGTAAGTACATATATATATATATATATATCTAAAGTAGAATTATTATTTCATATATTACATACTTATTAGTAATATATATTTTTATAATCATCGATGAATGGTGATCGTGGAAATAAATCCCATCGCGTCGTGCAGATGGTAATCCGTACGTACGCACGAGCGATAATATAATTTCCTTAAAGGTGTAGAATTGGAAGGTATATTCATTTTATAGAGACATTATCATGTTATTTTCATTATTTATATATATATTACTCATCATTATATCCATCCAAATAACATAGTGTTGAATAACAAAATACACCACGTCGTGGAGATGGTAAGCCGTACGTACGCACGCATGGTGACATTATCAATCATAATATGGATAGGATAATGAATATAGTTGTGTCATATTTATAATAACATCACAATATATATAAGGTACTGGATTTATTATTTTATAATTGAAACAAAAAATAAAGAGTAAGTGGAAGAATAAAGTAACTTGAAAGAGGGTGGTGAAATCATTACCTCTTCTTCGGGTTCTTCCTTTTTATTTGATCAAAAGGGGTCCTTATGTTGGATTTATGACCAACGTAAGGCCTCTAGGATGAAGTTAGGATAGTTGGGAGGATATTTGGGTAGGTTTTTACCGAGACAAATGTCTTTGGAGGTGTGAATTTGAGATAAGGAGAAGTGCCCTTTTATAAGAGGGGTGAGGGGAACCTTTGGAAAAAATAAAATATTATTTTATAATAAATTTATATTCAGTTTTTAATGGCTAAAAAGTTACTTATTTCTAGGATAGGGTGGGTATGGGTCTAAATAATCTCAAACAATAGGTTTTATACATGTTTAGGTTACCATTTTAACCTTATCATTTAGATTTAACTCTATGTTAAATTATTTAACTTTTACCGTGTCTTCATGTATTCTTACACTATATGGTTAATAAACGTACTATATACTTCTAATATAACCCCAATTGGTTCATTAATTCTATATATATTATTATATAAGTATTTTTTAAGAACCTTAGATTTGTAGAACCATTATATAAATTAATAATATACTATTTTTTTAAAACACTATTTTATGTCAATTTTTACACTATTTTGTATTTGTTTTTTCTTAAATAATAACAGCATGATTAATTCAAAAAAAATATATTGAATCAGTTCTAACATTTCATATTCACCTAGAAAATTCGTGGATGTCATAAAAACGTGTAAATTATTTTTATTTTAATATTTATAATACCATTTATTTGATTCATTGATTAATAAGGTAATTACCGCATTATCATTGTGTCATTAATAAATTTAATTATTTAAAATTTAAAAATTATAAGAAAAATACCATTATATAGGAAATATTTTTATCTTTTCAATGAATATTTATAGTAGAATTTATATTATGTATAACCCTATATTAAAAATGGTTTAGTTATTAAACTTTGATTTTAACTCTTTTAACTCTTCTTTGAATTAAATAATAATAAATGTCCTAATCTAATCCAAGTGGACCTAAATGATAATATTTTATTCCTAAGGTTGTTTTTGGTCGAGGTACAATTGTTAAATAGAATTAGGACATGTGTTAGGGTAATATAAATATCATTGTTACCCTTAATTACCCTATTTACTTTTAACTGTGGTAAATAAAAGTAAAAAGTTACTATTCACCAAAAAATATTTTTATCTTATTGAACCACATTTTACTCCTTGATATTAACTGTGTCTTTTGGATATTCTAAATTCAACTCACAGAAGCGGTAAAATTAAGTTTTATATAAATTTGCAAATGCTCCTCGGAGGTGGGTAAAAGACAATAAAAAGTTCGATAAATTTTTTATATATCTAAAATTATTATAAACTGACTCCAATGAATTAAATTGAATTTATATAGGTATTATGTATCTATTTTGATCTAAAATAAAGTTAAATAAAATAAATAATTATTTAAATAAAAAGCTGGTTTTATACGATAACTCAGTGTTTTTCATTATTCATCAAAAATTGAATGTTTTCAGAAAAATATCAAAAATTAACCCTAGGATAATTTTGATAGTCCAAATTCAAAAATGATGTCTATTTTTTGAAATTCAAGACATATAAGTTGCATTTATTAATTTAAAATTAATTCCCGTTTTCAAAACCAAAAGGCGTATTTTTAAGAAATAATAACTATCAAAAGATTGACACTTGTTTATGTCCAATCACAATGTAAAATTATTTACAATGACCAGCATTGGATTAAATGGTAAAAATAGAATCTATTTATACTTCCAAACCATTAAAATGTATAATTTAACACTATAAATTATTTTGATTAAAAAAGTTGTATTTAGTTAAAATATAGTATTTTTCACTATTCACCCAAATGTGAAAGTTATCAGAAAGACACCAAAAATTTATTTAAACTAAATTATTATGACCCAATTATAAATATGAAGTTTATTTTGTCAAATTGAATAGATAAAAATTTCAAATATTAGATTTAAAAAGGGTTCTCCATTAAAAGGCGGTAAAATTGCATTTTTTGAAAAATACTTTTTTTTTCTGAAAAAATGTATTTGTTCTTAAATTATGTCAAAGAAACTCATAATATGGATTCTGAAATTATAAGGATTATATGAGGTTCAAAATTCAGTTAATACTATTCATAAATTCTTTTTAACTTCTAGTTTGGTAAGTCGTCGTGCGCTTGAACTCAGTGTTGCATGTAGTGAAAGTTATTGAATTACTTTGAAGAAATAACGTACTATGAAATATTGTGGTGTTACATTCTTGCCTCTTTCAAAAACTTGCGTCCTCGGAATTTGAAATTGTTCTTCAAAAATAAAAGGTTGAAAATAGAAAATACCTTTTGGAGAAAACCCACATCGGAAATTGGGTTAATAAAATTTAGTCTTAATAATAGGATAAGGGGAATGAAAAAGTAACCACCAAATTTTGATCTCGATTAGGAGAAAATTGGTGGCAATTAGAGACACATAATTGGAGAAAAAACTTAAATATATATAGGGTGTGATTGAGGTCATCAATATTAAACAATTGTAGAATTGAGGGCCTCAAATCCATCAATCTATAATGATTTAAAATATCATCAGTTCAACAAAACAGAAGCTATTAGGATAACACATTTTAAGTTTCAAGATGCCTTACCTAAAGTTTAAGAATTCATTTATTCATATAATAAGAGAAGAATATATATATATATATATACTTGAAAAGTATAGTTCAATATTTTAACTAATTTCTACCACAAACTCATCTTTCACTCTAAAAGATAATAGAACTTAAAAAATATATTCTATTTATCCTATTTGTTTAGGGTTCCAAAAGAAAATGAATTTATAATTCATCTACCAGACCCTTAAAAAACTACATTATTCAATCCAGGACATCAAGTGGGTCAATGATAGGTGATACACCCTTGTCTCCCTTCAGTTACGAGTTCAAGTCTCACGACCTTGCCAGACGCGATGGGTTACCGCCCAAACTCCTGGTTGTCCTTTTTATGAAAATTCAAAAATAACCTTAACAATAGTATCCAATTTCAAACTTAATCAATTCCAGCCTTTAGAATTATCCAAAATACTTATATCCAAACTCTCAGTCCAACATTCATACGAAAATTAAACATAATGAGGATCCTTTTTTCAGGTAATAACATGTGAACACCTTTATCATGTATTCTTTTACAACACTGAAACATCGTGAATTACCAAAATCATCTATCTCTTATTCCAAAATCACAACCCCATTTTTAGGACCATATTGAGGATTACATTTCCTTCAACCATGTATTTTCCAAAAAGTTTATCTTATTATTAAGACACTTTTCTTAGAACCATATAATCTCAAATCTTCAATAAAATTGTACTACATGACAATCCTTATTTATCTTCATAATTCATGTAACTAGTATAATGTTGATAAAACACTTAAATGAAATAATTCTATAATAAAAACATAAGAACACTAGTCTTTCATCTTCATCTGAGGTATTATCATAACAAGATTATTATCCAATAACATCATTTGTGGTATACTCTTATGAATGGGATATTTATTCGCGTAGTGTCTCAATGCCTTGCAGATGAAACATTTTACATTTGAAATTTTTTTCTTACCCTAGCAATCACGTACTTGGGGTCCCTTTTCTCCACACTTATAATAGACTCTCATTCCCTTCAATCATTTACCAAGGTGATTCATTCCACATTTATCACATATTGGAAAACCCTTCTTTCCCTTATTCCCTTTATCCATATTTCTTTCTACCATCCTTTTCTTCTCTTTCTTCTCTTCAAAGCCATAGGATTCAGAGAATTCTTTACTGATCTTATGATACTATTTATTCATATGATGATAATACATGGGAGACTATTTCCTTTCTAAATGTTGGCTTAATACCATGAATGATATTACTATTCTTACTATTTGGATCATACATATTGCTGGAGCTCTCATTCCTTATACTGGGCGCCATTTCTAAACAATGGCATACAGTAGGTTAGTTTATGAATCATAATTCACAATTCCAAACATGTAAAATACCTAAAATAAATTGAATAGTTTATAGATATAATCCATAATCACAGAAAAATTTCTTTGAGGAGGTATATACTCATAAACCCTTCATAGTGGTTTGTAAAGAAAATGAGAATTATCCTAAGCATATCCCCTAGGAGTGTCGTAACCAAGAATGCAGCAAAGCCTATTTTCATGTACCAGTTCCTGTTTGAGTCTAGCTCAAAGCTGTGTTTTTGGGTTTTACCCCTAGGTACATCTTTGCCAGAGCCGCCTCTACCTGATCATATCCAGACAGGGATGTATTATCTTGGAAAAATAACAAAATCTCAATATTACCAAAATTCTAGGAAGTCCTCCTATACTAATCCTCAAAGTCTATCTTAGAGAAATGTGCTCTTATCAGAGTTTATCTAAATCTAGTTTCCAAGGTTATTGCTAAACTTACTCTGATACCACCTGTAACACCCTGACCCTAGTTACCCAGATTCAGTTCATTATTTTAATACATTGGCATGATTACAAGGAATCAAGTCCCAAAGTACCGATCAGTTTAGAAGTCTTGAAAAATATATTACATACATGAATGTTACATTACACATTATAGCATACAAAACAACATAAATAATCCTTTATGAACGCCATTATTACCTTGGCCTAACCCTGTATATCAATCACAATAAACTTCTTGGAATCCTGGAAAAAATAAAACATAGAAAGGGGTGAGCTCAGATGCTCCGTAAGGATAACAATATAGTGGAAACTTTCATAAATTAGCATAAACATTTAAGGCAGTGTATAACTAAAACAAAAGCCTTTTAAACTTGAACTTCAGCATAATATGAAAAAGATACAATAAAATAATTCCATTTACTTATTCACATGGATACTATACTAGTCGAATAACCACATGCAATATCAATAGCCACTTTCATAATGATGAAATGCATAATGCCAGACTATCATAAACACATAGTCAAGGCCTTGTTCCAATACTACAAATAATATTTTGTCAAGGCCTTATTCCAAGACACTAGTTTGTCACATGAGACCTACTGATGCTTCGAGGAGCTATAGTGGGATCCACCCATCACATACTAAGTCCAATGAATTCATCATATGAAAATGTTTAAACATAACATAAACATTCATATTAAAACTGGGATGTCGCAAAAACATCACCTGTAATGAGTGTGGAATGCGAGGACACTCCTCCAATCTTTGCCGAAGAAAGGTGAATTTGAAGGATCCATCCCCGCCAGAGCATGTCAATAGGGAAAATGAACCTCCATTGAAGTGAGTCGATGTACTGACTCCCAGTAATGGCAAAGAGTTGATAATGGATTATACTTCACCTAGATCGTGTAGTGGTCCGATGACTTGTGAGGCTGTCACTTCTGAGATTCCGAGTAACACTCCTGCTTTGACGGAGATTGTTTTTACGCAGCTGCATGTCCAAAAGGATATTTCTTCCCCTACTAAATGGGGATGTTTTTCTGATGAAAGGAAGGAAAGAGACACTGACTTAACTCTTGGAAATGGGGATCCATTCCCCTCCATGTTGGGGGACATCCATGTTGAAGCGAAGGGAAGTGACATGGATATGACTAAAGCATCATACACCAAGATTGTTTGAGGAGAAAAGAAGGGAGTCTATGAAAGTGAGGGTGTCATGACTTCCCTAGTTATTAGGAAGCCAAGGAGAGACTATTCTGCAGTTCTAAAGATGATGACCACTAGGTCATCTTCTAAGAAGGCTAAAGAGAAGTTATCTATGGAGAAACTGGAGAAAAGGAAGGTATTTACCAAGCTGCTCAAACAATATGAGTCTCAATAAGAGTGGGAATCAGTTGATGCTAACGACATGACCAGGTATGGGTGTGGTGATTATGACTATTATGACATGTAATATCGCTATCGCTTCATCTATCTTCTCTCCGCACTATTCTTTTTATTAATAAATTTGGTGGTCCAAGCAAGCTTGGATCGGACTTTTTCGGTAAAAAAAATTAGTATTAAAACAGGCATACGAAATGTGAATAGTTTACCCATAAACCATGAATGGTATAAAAATAACACATCCACAATCAAACATATCACAAAACCTTCAATATAATATGTAATATTTGTATCACAATAAATCAACTTCATACAAGTTTAAAATCTATTAAAAGATTTTGACATAGATGAAAATGGTTTTTAAAACTCGTTGAGAGAAATATCCCATTTTCATGAAAACATTTTAAAGTTGCACAATATAGAAAGGAAGAAATTTAAATACATTTTTGAATCAATGTGTCCCATACCACTTTGAAACTTTTGAAAGTAATTAACATTTTAAAACATTCATGTCCATTTAAATAAATCCTTAAAACCATTTTGAAAACATGGACATTAATGAGAATGGTTTAGAAGAATAAATTTTAAAAACATTTAAAATTATGTTTTAGAAAATAGTCCCTTAAAATAATCCCTTTGAAAACTATTTTATGAAACATGGACATGGATAATAAATATTTCCTAGTAGAAGCTTTCCTAAAAACTACCTCGGATAATAAAGAGATTGTGAGATTAACCCTTACCAATTTGGTAACTTACAAAACATACACCCCATGAAAGAAGTATCATACAATGAATACATAAATACACATAAATTAAAGTGTATTACACAATTAATACAATTATGGGTAGTACATACACTACACAAAAGGTAATAGTCGCAATATGGCATGAATCTCATGGGAATAAGAAGTGAGATGAATACCCCTTACCTTGCACTTTCCTTTAGTCGAGGGTATGTTTAACCTCCTATATGAAGATCTTAGTATGTTATTAAATTATACCAGAACCATATTTATATTTATGATATCATACATGATTCATTTATGACTTTATACTACCCATTTAATAATAATTTCCATGTTAAATTAATATTTCGGGTAATAATCGATTTCTTTATCGTAAGTGTTTTAACTTGTTACTCTTGATTGTATCACTTAGACCAAGATTTAAGTACTTCCAGAATATAAATCATGATTTATATATCATATATATTTATAATAGACATATATATGAAATGAAAAACACCGTTTATGGATACGGCAGTCCGTACATACGCATAAACGCTGTTTCCGTTTTCATGTCGTATTGAACGGAACTAAGTGAATAAGATATATGTTAGTACACCTATATATATATATAAATATATATCTAGTAGAATTATTATTTCATATATTACATAATTATTAGTAATATATATTTTTATAATTGTCGATGAATGGTGATCGTGGAAATGAATCTCATCGCGTCATGAAGACTGTAATCTGTACGTACGCACGAGCGACAATATCATTTCCTTAACAGTGTGGAATTGGATGGTATATTCATTTTACAGAGACATTATCATGTTATATTCATTATTTATATACATATTACTCATCATTAGTGTTGAATAACAAATTACACCACGTCGTGGAGACGGTAAGCTGTACGTATGCATTCATGGTGACATTATCATTCATAATATGGATAGGATAATGAATATAGTTGTGCCATATTTATAATAACATCATAGTATATAAAAGATACTGGAGTTATTATTTTATAATTGAAACGACAAAGAAAGAGTAAGTGGAATAATAAGATAACTTGAAAGAGGGTGATGAAATCATTACCTCTTCTTCAGGTTCTTCCTTTTGATTTGATCAAAATGGGTCCTTATGTTGGCTTTCTGACCAAAGGAAGACCTCTATAATGAATTTAGGATAGTTGTGAGGATATTTGGTAAGGGGTTGGCAGAGATAAATGGCTCTGGAGGTGTGAATTTGAGAGAAGGAGAAGTTCCCTTTTATAAGAGGGACGAGGGGTACCTTTGGAAAAACTTAAAATATTATTTTATAATAAATTAATATTCAGTTTATAATGGCTCAAAAGTGACTTATTTCTAGTATAGGGTGGGGATGGGTCTAAATAATTTCAACCAATACGTTTTATACATGTTTAGGTTACCATTTTAACCTTATAATTTAGATTTAACTCTAAGTTAAATAATTTAACTTTTACTGTGTCTTCATGTATTCTTACACTATATGATTAATAAACATACTATATACTTTGAATTGAACCCCAATTGGTTCATTAATGTCATATATATTATTATATAAGTCTTTTTGATGAAACTTAGATTTTTTGAACCATTATATAAATTAATAATGTAATATTTGTTTTAAAAACTATTTTATGTCATTTTTTACACTATTTGGTATTTGTTTTTTAATAATAACAGCATTATTACTTCAAAAAAAATACATTGAATCAATCATAAAATGTCATATTCACCTAAAAAATTCGTGTATGTTATAAAAACTTTGAAATTATTTTTATTTTAATATTTATAATACCATTTATTTGATTCTTTGATTAATAAGGTAATTACTGTATCATCATTGTTTCATTAATAAATTTAATTATTTTATCTCTAAAAATTATAAATAAAATACCATTATTTAGTAAATCCTTTTAGATTTCTAATGAATATTTATATTCGAATTTATATTATGTATAACCCTATATTATAAATGCTTTAGTTATTAAACTTTGATTTTAACTCTTTAAACTCTTCATTGAATTAAATAATAATAAATTTCCTAATCTAATAAAAGTGGACCTAAATGATAATATTTTATTCCTAAGGTTTTTTTTGGTCGATATAAACTTGTCCAATAGAATTAGGACATTTGTTAGGGTAATATTAATATCATTGTTACCCTTAATTACCCTATTTACTTTTAACCGTAGTAAATAAAAGTAAAAAGTTATTATTCACCAAAAATTATTTTTATCTTATTGAACCACATTTTGTTCCTTGATATTAACTGTGTCTCTTGGATTTTATAAATTCAACTCACATAAGCTGTAAAATTACGTTTTATGTAATTTTGCAAATGCTCCGAGGAGGTGGGTAAAAGACGGTAAAAAGTTTGATAAATTTTTTATATATCTAAAATTATTATAAAATGAATCCAATGAATTACAATGAATTTATATAGGTATTATGTATATATTTTTACCTAAAATAAATTTAAATAAAATAAATAATTATTTAAATAAAAAGCCGTTTTTAAACAATAACTCAGTGTTTTTCACTATTCATCAAAAATTGAAAGTTTTTTCAGAAAAATACCAAAAATTAAACCTAGGCTAATTTAGATATTCTGAATCCAAAAATGATGTCTATTTTACCAAATTCAAACCATAGAAGTTTCATTTATTAATTTAAAATTAATTCCCGTTGTCAAAACCAAAAGGCGTATTTTTAAGAAATAATAACTATCGAAATATTGACAGTTGTTTATGTCCAATTTCAAGGTAAAATCACTTACAATGAACAGAATTGGATTAAATGGTAAAAATAGAATCTATTTATACTTACAAACCATTAAAATATATAATTTAACACTATAAATTATTTTGATTAAAAAATTTGTTTTCAGTTAAAATATAGTATTTTTCCCTATTCACCCAAATATGAAAGTTAACAGAAAGACACCAAAAATTTATTAAAACTAAATTATTGTGTCCCGATCCTAAAGAAGAAGTTTATTTTGTCAAATTTAATATATAAAAGTTTCAAATATTGGATTTAAAAAAGGGTTCACCATTAAAAGGCGATAAAAATGCATTTTTTGAGAAATACTTCTTTTTTTTATGAAAAAATGTATTTGTTCTTATATATTGTCTAAGAAACTCATAATATGGATTATAAAATTAAAGGATTATATGAGGTTCAAAATTCAGTTAATACTATTCATAATCGGTTTTGAACTTCTAATTTGGTAAGTCGTGGTGCGCTTGAACTCAGTGTTGCGTGTAGTGAAAGTTATTGAATTACTTTGAAGAAATGATGTACTATGAAATCTTGGGGTGTTACAGCACAGGTGGAATCCGCCACCCGAATCCATCAACTCCTCACCGACTCTACCCCCTTAAGAGGCTGCGTAGTGGGCATCCTCCCTCGACTCCTTCAGCTCCCCACCAACTCTGCCGCCTTAAGATGCTGCAGAGGTGGCATCCGCCACCCAACTCCATCAGCTCCTCACCGACTCCGCCACCTTAAGAGTCCGCACAGGTGGCATATGCCCCCAAATCCTTCAGCTCCTCACTGACTCCACCACCTCAAGAGGCCGCGTAGGTGGAATCTGCCACTGGACTCCATCAGCTACTCGCGGACTCTGCCGCCTTAAGAGGCCACGCTGGTGGCATCCTCCACCCGGATTAATCGGTTCCTTACCATCTCCACCTCTTTAAGAGGCCGCGCAGGTGGCATCTGCCACCCGACTCCATCGAATCCTCACCAACTCTACTGCCTTAAGAAGCCGCACATGTGGCATCTTCCCCCGACTCCTTCGACTCCTCACCGACTCTGCTGCCTTAAGAGGCAACGCAGGTGGCATCCGCCACCCGACTCCATCAGCTCCTCGTCGACTCCGCCACATTAAGAGGCCACACAGGTGGCATCTGCCACCCGACTCCATCCTCTCCTCGTCGAATCCACCACCTTAAGAGGCCGCGCAGGTGGCATCTTCCACTCGACGCCATCGGCTCCTCGCCAACTCTGCCACCTTAATAGGCAGTGCAGGTGGAATCTGCCACCTGACTCCATCATCTCCTCACCAACTTCACCGAACTCATGGGCCGTGTAGGTGGCATCCACACCCATACTACATCGACTCCTTGTCAACTCGGCTTCCCTCATAGGGAACGTTGAGAGAAACCACCCCCAATCCAATGGTGCATATCCAACAGCACCAAGAGCCACTGTGGAGGTGCTCCCCGCACCGCTACTATTCGACACAGAGGTTCTCCCCATCCCCAACGTCAACCATCAGGTAGGTCCTCCCTATGAATCCACAAAGTTTTCATTCCTTAAAAGATGACACTCTTGGATTCCACTTCTTCCTAGATCCATCACCCTCATCGTACCAACATTCAGGCTTCCACTCCTTTCGGGCTGCATCGCCCCCATCATACCGACGTCAAGGATTCCACGCCTTCCAGGCTCCATCGCCCCCATCGTACCAAAATTCCAGGCATCCATGCATTTCGGGATCCATCGTTCCCATCGTACCGACATCCAGGCTTCTATGCCTTCTGGGATCCATCGCCCCCGCCGTACCGATGCTCCATGCATGCATGATTTCCAGGCTCCATCGCCCCCATCATACCGACGTTCTAGGCTTCCTTGCCTTCCGGGCTCTATCGCCCTCGTCGTACCGACATCCAGGATTCCACGCCATCTAGGCTCCATCACCCCCATTGTACCGACATCCAGGCTTCCATGCCTTTCGGGCTCCATCACCCCGTCGTACCGACATATAGGCATACACGCCTTCTGGGCTCCATCGCCCCCATCGTATCGATGTACTAGCTTCCAGGCCTTCTGGGATTCATCGCCCCTATCATACGGACGTCCAGGCTTCCATGCCTTTCGGGATGCATCACCCCCATCATATTGACGCTCTAGGCTTCCATGCCTTCTAGGCTCCATCACCCCCATGGTACCGATGTCCAGGCTTCTGCGCCTTTCAGGATCCATCACCCCCATCGTACCGATGTTCCAGGCTTCCCCACCATTTGGGCTCCATCGCCTCTATCATGCCGACATCAAGGCTTCTACACCATTGAGGATCCATATCCCCCGTCGTACCGACGCTCCAGGCTTCTATACCTTCCAGGCTCTATCACCCCTGTCGTACCGACCTCCAGGCTTCCACGCCTTCCGAGCTCCATCGCCCCATCATACCGACATTCTAGGATTCCCCGCCATTCGGTCTCCATCACCCTTTCGTACCAACGATCCTGGATTCATCACCCCTCAGGAATGATGGAATGTTGTCATCCCTACCTCCTTTGCAATACTTTATGTCATCCCAACTACCACATTGCATCAACCACACAGTTCCTCCCTATAGCGACACCATCTTGTAATGTCCATTATGAGGTATCCCAGCTCACACACAGAGAACATCCATGCATATGATCAAGGAAATTTAGGGAAATCACATCATATAGATTCTCACATCATCCCAAACCACTATAATGGGGTAGAGATGACCATCCCATTACCAACACAATCCATGTGGTTTCATGTTCTAGTTTCATGACATTAAACTACGTAACGACCATGTCCTAGTTGCATGAAATTAAAAGTAATAACAACCATCGTCTTGGTCACATGACGTTAAAATTTGGGACAACGTCCAAGTCACATGACGTGAAACTGTAAAACATTTTGGTCAAAGCTATGTGACCTAAAACTGCAGCAACCATGGTCAAAGCTATGTGACCCTAAACGTCAGCCATCAGACGTCCTAGTTGCACGATGTTAAATGACATAACAACAATCATCTTGGTGGAATGACATTAAAATACAGGACAACGTCTTGGTCACATGATGTGAAACTGTACAACATTTTGGTCAAAGCTGCGTGACCTAAAACTGCTGCAACCATAGTCAAAGCTATGGGACTCTAAACGCCAGCCATCACTCTTCCTAGCTACACAACATTAAACTAAGCACCAGGTATGAACTCTATGACCATAAACTAAGAACCTTTGGTCCAAGAAATAAGACATTAAAATATTTTCAACACCAGGGTCTGTTACTCTAAGTCCAGCTATGTCTTCCCACTGACATGCTCTGATGCACTATGCTGTAGAACCCAGATTGTTGGACTCCAAATGAACATAATCCCAATCAATCTCCACACTTCATAGAGTCCCTTTATTTGGATCCACACCTTATTTATTATTTTAAGGGACCCCCTAATAGTACAGATGCTCGGCCTATGGCTTACCTACTGTCATGGGCCAATGCCCCAGAAAACATTGGATGACATTTTGCGACAGTTCCCGTGTTTCGAACATGGTCAGCGGTCGACTGTCGTTTGTTTATCCTCATTCTAGGTAACATGATATGGATACTGTGTTTCAAACATGGTCAGTAATTATCCTATGTTGTTACACCACCATCATTGTGATCTAGATATCATATGCTATGATTCACCCCTTTTTTCACCTCTCTTTGTTTACGTGGAACTCCAACACCCTTGGTGTTACCCTTCCCGGCATCTTTGCACATCGAATAAGTGGGCCAGTGTCGCTGGGATATTTCCAGCATGACATCTCCATTCCTCTTTCTGTGGCCTTCCATATGTCAGGAAAATCCCGCCATTACTTCTTGTTTCCCACACCAAGCATGACTCACGTGGGCTTATTGGTTTTCATAGCATGTGTACTGATATGGTTGAGTGACACATACATCATTTTCTTACATTACGTTAAACTACTCACTATCATCATGCATTACTTTAAAATTACCATCTTTATCCCGTATGATGTTAAACTACTCATCATTGTCCTTTATGATGTTAAACTCTTCATCTTCGTCTGTCATGATGTTAAACTATTCATCTTCGTCCGTCATGATGTTAAACTTCTCATTATAATTGTAATGTCCCATGTTTTGAACTGGATGAAAAAAACGTAGAAAATAAAATTTCCAGTTTACTAGGCAGGTCAGTTTTAAAACTGAGCATCAGAACTTTTTGTTTCCGATAGTCGACACTATGGTGTTGATAGAATAAAAATATTGAGTTTATTTTATTAATACACATGTTTGTTTATTTTCTTTTAAAATGAAATAACTCTCAAACAGTGTGTTATATGAGAAATATGAGACCACAGTTAGGTCCAGAATTCTAGTTTTACCCTAGGAAGGGTATAACCTTGATTCACATCAGGTGTTTGGCACCCTCGCACATGATAATTCAATATTTATTTTTAATTAATTAATTAATCTTATTTTAAAATAATAAATAATTATTTTTTATCAAACGGTGCGTCGTATGAGAAATATGAGACTACCATTAGATTCGAAACTCTGGGTTAACCCTAGGTAGGGTATAACCTTGATTCGCATCGGGTGTTTGGCACCCTCGCACTTGATAATACCGTCTTTATTTTTAATTAATCAATTATTCCAATTTATAAATAATAAATAATTATTTTCTCTCAAACGGTGTGTCAAATGAGAAATATGACACCACCAATAGTTTCGGGATGTGGGGTTTACCCTAGGTAGGGTATAAACATTGTGAGCATTGGACATTTAGTCATATCACACCCGAAAATAATTTATTTGTGTTTTAAATATTTTATTGGAAATTAGATATATTAATAATTTTATTATTAATATTATTATTTGTTTTGAAAAAAATAAATGAAAATGCACATCCCGAATTAATAAATCATGTTGCGATGTAAATAATTAATGCGCAATGTAATAAATGTAATATTATTAATTATTTGAATTAAATACAAATGCGCAATCAATATTTATTTAATAACCATTATCTTTTTTATGGTTATTATTTTTAAGTTATTAATGGTGTTATTGATTGGTTGAATTAAATAATAATACTTATTTTAATTATTTTCATTATTATTATATTGAGAAAAAACATTTAGGTATATATATATGATGTATATCTATATATATGAGATTAAATATATATATATATATGTAGTTATATATAAATGTATAAGTGTATATATATGAATATATATGTGTGTGTATATATATTTAACACGTATTTACAGGGGTGGATATTTATTGTTGGGTTAGATAAAATGTTATTAATTACCCACATAAATGCACTTAATGTCTCAAATTAAATCAAGGTGAAAAACGTTTACATTTTTAGTCCAAATCATTAATGTGACCCATGGCGTACGCCTGTGCACCATGTTGCGGGTCCCGGGTAGTAGTTAAAATTAATTAAATGTTTTCTCGGGCTTTCTGTAAAATATTATGTCGCGCCATAGTGTAGTATTCAGGTAAAAAATAATTAAAAAACATTAATGGAAATTAATGGAATTTAAAGAGGGATAAAAATAAATAATAAAATAGACATGGTTGGAGAAAAATTAAAAATAATAAAAATGAGGTAAAACCATTTTAATTATTTATTTCATTTCTTCCACCATTTTGTTTTTATTATTTTATTTATTTATCTCATTTTTGTTTTTCCTTTTTTCTTTCCTTTCCTTTCCTTTTTATTTTTTCTCTCCTCTCTTCCTCTCCTCCCTCTCCTGTGTGTGGCGCACCCCCTCTCCCTATGTGGTGCACACCAAACCCCTCCAACTTCGGAAGATCACCGTGCCTCCATTCGTCGTCTGTTTTCTCCACCATCTGGTGCGCTGTGAACCTCTTGGTAAGGCTTATCCCATGCACCAAAAATCATGCAATCTGATTCCAAATCCTTTCCCCAGTTCACCGTAGAAATATTTTACCCTATTTTGTGGTTTTTCTAAACTCATCCGTTTTATTCTGTTTTAGGTCAAATCAATGTCTACCGTGGATCATAGGATCATATACCACCATAAGGTAGGGCGTGCACTCTCTTTCCCTTTGTTTCGTTGTGATTTATAAAAACATACCATTGTGCTATTAGTCGGTGTTTATCTACTTTGTACAAATTCACCCAAATTCATTAATTAATTTGATTTTCCTAGTTGTTGCAGCTGTATTGATCATGAATTAATTTTTTTAATTTGTTGCAACATGATCGGACACCCCTTGGGGTGTGACGACGTGGTCAGTATAATTTGCTTTAGCCCAAACTTTTAATTTATTTAATTGTATGAGTTGCGCAACCTATTTTTTTGTTGTGTTCAATTTAAACAATTAATTTAGATTAATTATGATTCTTGAATTGTTGAATCTTTGGTAATTGGTTGTGATGGTTTATTTATTATTAAAAAGTTTCTTTATCTGCATGTTTTTCACAACCTATTTTGTTGTGTTTAATTTAAATAATTAATTTAGATTAATTACAAAATTTGGAATTGTGGGAACTTGGTAGTTGCTTGGTCTAATTTATTTATTTATTTAAATGTGCATTTATCTAATTATGTTGTTGTGGTACTTTTCCTTATTAAGATTTCTTTGCTAAAATATTTAATATGCACTGTGTGATGCACGAGTGTGCCTGTTTGGTTTCAAGCTACAATTACATATGTTGATATCATATCTTCTACTGTGAAAACATTAATTAAATTTAGGGAATGGAAAGGAGGTGAGTCCTATATTAAGGGCCGCACTTAGACCCTTCGTATCAGAAAGTTATCCCTATGTGTCGGGGGGTGGTGTTCTTGGCTTTTCCGGACTAAGACTTCCATAGGCTTTCTAATACTTAAGAGTGATACCGGTTCCAATAGGGCCCATCGGGATGGATCTGTTGACAATGTGGCTAAGCCAGCCTCGAATGACACTCAGCCCCCTTTTATGAGATCGGGACGGACTTAGCGTAAAGCCATGCCACGAGTGATACTTGGTCTTTCGAAATATTGCCTTGGGTGAGCTCAGTGGTATTAGATAATTTAAGGATGTTTCATAGAGGGACCTTTACGATGGGCTCAGACTCCAACTCTCAACTTGAACCTCAATAATTATGCACTGAAGGTTTATATTAATGTCGTTGTTAGTCTCTTGATATTTGAGATATTTTCTGGTATGTTGAAGCACACCTGGTTGACACATGACTTAGACCCCGTATTAGAGCACAATCATGGAGGTATGCCTCTTCCTTGTTTTACCTTACTCTTCAAGGCTTCATATATTTTCATATATGTATTCTACTTACAGGTACTCCTTACAGACTTCCGGCTTAGGCCAAAGCAGGTGATTAGGAATGAGTGCCGCTTGGAACTCGGGCCGATTTATTTATTTGATTTCACTTAATAAATTATCTGAAAGTGTAATATAATGGCACACTACTTTTTATTATTGCACGAAATGGAAAGGTTTAGACACTGTGTGTGCTGGCCTACTGGGATTTTATCTCACACCCTGCTCAAGAATTGTTGACACCTAAGTAGATTATATGTTTGTAGGTATTGACAAAGGGAAGCATGCTGCTTCCAATTCTTGATTGATTCCTGCTTCATAAGATGGAGACTGGGACAGAGGACCGAGACTTGCTCACGATGCAGTTGTCCCACTTTGTTTCTTTTCTTTTTAGTTGATAGCATGCCTGGTTTCTGTTTTCTATACTTTCAGTTTAGACATACATCATGGCATGACATCGTTTTGTGAGCTTCTGCACTTGAGTATTATTTAGTTGGATTATTTATATTGCTTCTTCTATAGTTTATTCATTTATATGCTTCTGCTAATTATTATTAATTGTTGTTTACATCGGCTGGGATAATACCAATTACCTATGAGGGCATAGTCTCCCCCTCAGATACAAAAATTCCCTCACTACTAATCGGCAGCCTCAGGCGTTCGGGGAGATGCGCTTGAGGTAATGTAACCCACCGGTCTGGCCACCGTCTTAGAGGTGAGCCAGGTCAGGACGTTACAAAGTGGTATCAGAGGTGGTATTTTTTTCCCTTTGTATTTCTATTTTGTGTTGGTAGATAGGAGATTAGGAATGTGTCGACACTTGGTTAATAGCCATGCTTGGGACTGATCACCAGATTTTTGGGAAATAACCATGTGGCTAGGGTTGGGATTGTTGTTCATGCTTTTTTATGTTACAATTGATATGATCTTAGCTTGAGTGATTTGGGGTTATTTCTATTGCTTATGAATTTATGAATTTATGATATTTTACCCTTGGCCTGTTACGGTAAGGATGAAGAATTATATGCATCATAATAGTCACATAGGAATTCACATGCCATGCATTGTTCCATTCCACGTAGTTTCATTTTAGGTTTCCTCTTGATTCAAATTTTTTTCCTTTAATATATTCTATGTCTTTTAATTATTTAGCATGCCTTTTAGATACCATGTTTCGGTGATATATTTAGCATGCTATCATATTTCCATGCTTCCTGTTTAATACCATGTTTTCCTTGTATCATGCTTTTGTGCCTATTTTCATGTTTCTATGATTAAAATGTTACGCTTCTATGATTAGAACATGTCTCTCTATTAGATTCTTACGGTGACCTGCTAGCTTATTTGTTATGTAATTGTTTTCTTTGCTAAAAATTACTGGTTTCTTTTGAATGGGATCGAAATTCCAAAAACTATAATGTGTATAGTCACTTTATAGGTTGATAGACACCCATATATCTAGGTTGATATGTATTTTATCATGTTATAATTTCAAATGAGTTGGTTAACTACCCAAAAGCACAAATAGGACCAAGTAGGTTAGTTGGTCCATGTTTTTTATGAGATAACCTGGTATCGGTGTTGTGACTCTTAATAATTAAACAACTGTTTTTGGGTTGCATTATAATGAACCCAGGTCAGCTTAGCGGTACACATGTAGGTCACCTCATCTTCTTAAAATGAATTCATGTGATAAACTTCTTAATTAAGGACAAGATGTCAATTAATGTAATTTTTTTTAAAATGGAGTTTTATAAAACTTACATGTTTTCCCTTGAGGCGTTGTTTAAGATCATATACCTTGTGTTTTGATTTGAAAAATAGTATTTAATGTTTTGATTATATCTTTTTATTTTTAATGATTAAATGTCATTACATATAAAGGGATTGAATATGGAACCTATAGTGATGTCCTCTGTTTAAGACCCTGGTAAAGGGTAGTTTGAGTTCTCCTTGAGTTGCTTTGGAATAGAACCTTTTGCATGTCGTTGTCTCTAGTCAGATCCCCTTGCTTAAAAAATGACACCCTTGTTAGGATGGGTGAAAATGTTTTCCTTGATTTTTTTGGGGGTTTTATCATCAGGTAATACTTTTTCCATCAGGTTAGGAATTCCTCAAGAATGGTCAGTTGCTTCATAGGTTGTTCGACCCTCTCTTCTCCACAATGATGGATGAATCATAATGTTTTAATTAGAGTTAAAATTTATCTTTATTTTGTATCTCCTTGGGGTAGTATGCATTCACATATGTGGTGACGTCAAGTACTTAATATTGTGACGAACCAATTGAGTTCAGTGTAATCATCAAGTCTTTCACTATTAAATACATTTCGGGTCATCTATGTAGTACAATGACTTCTCTGTTAAATGAATCAATTTTTTCCTAGTTCCAGGGATAAATTCTAGAGACTCTGGTGTTTTGACACACTGGTCAGTTTGGTAGGGATTTTATGCCATTTTTTTAAATGTTTCCTTTCTTGTAAACTTATAATACTCTTAGTGCACTCTTCCTTAAGTGACGAGCATGCCCCCTATCTTGCCTTTATCCTTGATACACTAAGAGAGCATTGGTCTTATTCCATGGTAAAGATTTAAATGTTGTTGGGCTTTTTTAGGGTGGTTTTTCTGAGGGTTTCACGTTTATGCGTCATTCTTATCAAGTCTTGTTTATTCTTGAGTGAAATTTGGATTTCTGTGTGGGAATTCCTGACAAACTCTTCTACACCAACCATTTCATCTAACTTGACTGCCAGACTGATGTCGCTCTGGCTTTAGTCAATGTTTTGATATGGGAATCTTTCACTTGTACCAATGTCTCACTCGTAAACATGGAGTATAGACTACCCTGCATTTGATCCATTCACTCCTGTTGTGCCAATCCAAGGTTACCATAGACTTATTGTTGGGCTCGGTGATGCCTAAATCAAAGAAGGTCACTGGAGGTCAGGTATGAACTTCGGTGGATGTGTTTGTGGTAAATGCAAGATAAATTTGAAGAAGACATCACAGTTTAGTCTTTGAACACCTTCCATCTAAGCCGAGAACCTTATTAAATGGTTGGTCAGAGTGGCTTGACTAGTTCTCTCTCTTTCTCAATGAAGCGGTTAGTGAAGGAACTTTTTCTAACATGTCACCAGGTGAGACAAGTGCGGTTTGGGTCGACTAGGGCTTTTCATAAAAATATGGCTTGACTTGTGCTTTAAGGACGATGGGGAATCGACTGTTTTATCCATTTCAAAAATCAAGCAAGAAGTGTCGCTAGATTGCTTAAGGGTGTGTCTTGTACAGAATTTTGGTGGAGGAAGGTGTCATGACTCGGAATATTCCATCTTCTAATGTTAAAAGCTAAGGTGGGAAGTAACTTTGACTAAAGATTTAATGAGATGATGACATGTTCGTGTCTCTAGCTAAACGAGTTTGAATAAGTACTGTCTCGGTGTATTAGTTGGAAAATAAGCATTGGCTCAGGTGTAAATGGCTCATGTGCCTTTTTCCTAACCAAAGTTTGAATGTGCATTGAGTGTTTGAAGACCTTCTGTAATATAATTCATGAACCTGTAGACCGGGTGAATGTTACATTGTTCCCGAAGGCTTATCGGGAACGGGAACTTCTAAGTTGAAAAGGTTGTAACGTCCCGTGTTTGGAACTGGATGAAAAAAACGCAGAAAATAAATTTTTTCAGATAACTAGGTCGGTTTTAAAACCAAGTGTCAGAACATTTTGTTTCCGATAGTCGACACTGCGGCGTTGATAGAATAAAAATATTAAGTTTATTTTATTGATACATGTGTTTGTTTATTTTTTAAAAAATGAAATAACTCTCAAACGTTGCATCGTATAAGAAATCTGAGACCACCATTAGGTTCAGAACGTCGGGTTTACCCTAGGTAGGGTATAACCTTGATTCACATCGGGTGTTTGGATCCCTCACGCATGATAATTCCATATTTATCTTTAATTAATTAATTATTCCGATTTTTAAATAATAAATAATTATTTTCTCTCAAATGGTGTGTCGTATGAAAAATATGAGTCTACCGTTAGATCCAGAATGCTAGGTTTACCCTAGATAGGGTATAACCTTGATTCGCATCGGGTGTTTGACACCCTCGCACTTGATAATACCGTATTTATTTTTAATAAATTAATTATTCCGATTGATATAAAATAAATAATTATTTTATCCCAAATGGTTCGTGAAATGAGAAATCTGACACCACTAATAGTTCCGGGATGTGGGGTTTACCCTAGGTAGGGTATAACCTTTGCAAGCGTTGGACATTTAGTCAAATCGCACCCGAAGATAATTTATTTGCGTTTTAAAAATTTTATTGGCAATTGGATATATAAATAATTTTATTATTAATATTATTATTTATTCTGATCACAATAAATGAAAATGCACATCCAAAATTAATAAATCATGTTGCGGTGTAAATAATAACTCTGCAATGTAATAAATGTGACATTATTAATTATTCGATTCAAATAAAAATGCGCAATCAATATTTATTTAAAAACCATTATATTTTTTTATGCTTATTGACTTTAAGTTATTAATGGTGTAATTGATGGGTTGAATTAAATAATAATAATAATAACAATAATAATTATTATTATTATATTGGGACAAAAACATTGACGTATATATATATGAGGTATATCTATATATACTAGATTAAATATATATATATAGTTATATAAACATGTGCAAGTGTATATATATGAATATACATGCGTGTGTGTGTGTGTATATATATATAACACATATATAAAAGGGTGGATATTTATTGTTGGGTTAGATAAAATGTTATTAATTACCCACATAAATGCACGTAATGTCTCAACGTAAATCAAACTGCAAACCGTTTAAGTTTTTAGTCCAAATATTTAATGCAACCCATGGCGTGTGCTTGTGCACCCTGTTGCGGGTCCTGGGCAGCTGTTAAAATTAATTAAATGTATGTTCAGGATTTTTTTAAAATATCACATCGCGCCATAGTGTAGCGTTCGGGTTAAAAAAAATTAAAAAGCATTAATGGAAATTAATGGAATTTAAATAGGGATAAAAATAAATAATAATATAGGCATGGTTGGAGAAAAATAAAAAAAATTAAAATGACGTAAACCTATTTTAATTATTTATTTCATTTCTTCAACCATTTTATTTTTATTATTTTATTTATTTATCTCCTATTTATTTTTTCTTTTTTTTCTTTCCTTTATTTTTCTCTCTCATCTCTTACTCTCCTCCCTCTCCTATGTGTGGCGCACCCCCTCTCCCCATGTGGTGCACACCACCTTCTTCCTGCTTCAGAAGATCACCGCATCTCCCCTCATCATCCGTTTTCTACACCGTCAAGTGCACTGTGAACCTCTCAGTAAGGTTTATCCCATGTACCAAAAAATTGTGCGATCTCATTCCAAATCATTTGTGTAGTTTTCCGCGGAAGGATTTTACCCTATTTGGGGGTTTTTCAAAAATCATCCGTTTTATTCCATTTTTGGTCAAATCAAAGTCTACCGTGGATCATATGATCATCTACGCCCATAAGGTAGGGCGTCTACTCTATTTCCCTCTATTTCGTTGTGATTTATAAAAACGCACCATTGTGCCATTTGTAGGTGCCTATCGGCTTTGTGCAAATTCACCCAAATTTATTAATTAATTTGTTTTGCCTAGTTGTTGCAGTCATATTGATCCTGAATTAATTTGTTTAATTTTTTGCAACATGGTCGGACACCCCTTGGGGCATGCCGATGTGGTTAGTATAATTTCCATTTTCCCAAACATTATATTTATTTAATTGCATGTGTTGGACAACCTATTTTTTTATTGTGTTCAATTTAAACAATTAATTTAGATTAATTATGAATCTTGAATTGTTGAATCTTTGGTAATTGGTTGTGCTGGTTCTTTTATTATAAAAAGTGTCTTTATCTGCATGTTTTTCATAACCTATTTTGTTGTGTTTAAGTTAAATAAATAATATAGATTAATCATGAACTTTAGAATTGTTGGATCTTGGTAGTTGGTTGGTCTTATTTATTTATTTATTTAAAAGTGCATTTATCTTCTTATGTTGATGCGGTACTTTTCTTTTTACAATTGGTATGATGAAATATTTATTTTGCACTATGTGATGCACAGGTGTATTTTTTTGGTTTCAAGCTGCGATTACATATATTGATATCATATCTATTACAGTGAAAAAATTAATTAAATTTAGGGTGGGGGAAGGAGGTGAGTCTCATATTAAGGGCCATGTTTAGAACCCTCATTCCTGACGGTTACCTCTATGTGCTGGGGGGGTGGTGTTCTTGGCTTTGCCGGACCGAGACTTCCCCAAGCATTCTGATACTTATGAGTGATACCAGTTCCAAAAGGGCCCATCGGGATAGATCCATTGGCAATGTGGCTATACCAGCCTCGAATGACACTTGACCCCTTTTTGCAAGATCAGGACAACCTCAGGGTAAAGCCATGCCACGACCAATACTTGGTCTTTCGAAAGATTGTCTTGGACGGGCTTGGTGGTATTGGATAATTTAAGGATGATCTGTTGTAACACCCCGAGCTTCCACGATACGCTTCTCATTCAATAATGCAATAGCTTGCATTGTACGCAACTTCGAGTTCTAAAACACTGCGACTAATCAAAGTAGCCGTTATGAATAGTAATAACCACTTTTTAAAATTATAGAAATTTTATATTTCAAAATGGACTTCATTTTTGGATTCGGAATATCGAAATTAGCCTATGTTGAATTTTTGGTATTTTTCTGAGAACTTCTAATTTTTTTTATGAATAGTGAAAAATACTTAAAAACAACTTTTTTAATCAAAATAATTTATAGTGATAAATTATACTATTTAGTGGTTTTAAAGTATAATTATAATATATTTTTACCATTTTATTAAATGGTGGTCATTAGAATTAATTTAACAATGAAATTGGACATAAACAATTGCCAATCTTTTGATATAAATTGTTTCTTAAAAACACGCTATTTGTTATAACAGCGGGAATTATTTATAAAATTAATTAATGCAACTTATATGTTTGGAATTTTGTAAAATAGATATCATTTTTGAATTCGGAATATCAATTATAGCTTAGGGTGAAATTTTGGCCTTATTCTGAAAAACTTCAATTTTTGATGAATAGTGAAACCACTAAGTGGTTGTTAAAAACTGATTTTTCGTTAAAATGAAATATTACCACTTCTGTGTTTTGATTTTCAAAAATCCGACATACATGGTTGTCATTAAGAAGTAAAATGTGGTTCAATGAGATCAAAATAATTTTTTGGTGAATAGTAACTTTTAAGTTCTTAATGGCGATTAGAGGTAATTAGTGTAGTTTAAGGTAAAAATAATGTTTTAATAATATGAGATGAGCTTGACACTTGTCCTACTCCTATTGGATGAGTCATGGCCGACCAAGAAAACCCATGGGTAAACTTGGGGACCCCATGGAGCCACTTTAGTTGGAAAATGACATTAATATATATTTATTTAATGTTAAAATTAAATTGACACAAACATGAGTTGTTTTACTAAAACAGTTTTTAAGTGGGGTTACACAAGTCCAAATTTTTACTATAAATATTCATTAGAAATCTAAAACGATTTCCTACATCATAGTATTTTTTTTATAATTTTTAGACATAAAATAAATTAAATTATTTATGACATCATTATGATGCAGCGATGACCTCATTATTTAACGATTTAAATAAAATGAGAAGATAATGAGAAATCCAAGGCTTACACTTGTCCAAAGCCTATTGGATGAGTATATTTCAAACCCTTATCATCTTATCCTCGAATTATATAAGTGTGGGACCTTTAGAATCCGAAAAGAATTGTGTAATAATGTAACATTTCAATCTTTCCAAAAGAGCCCCTCCTCTCCACTTATAAAAGGCCCCCACCTCTCCCACCTTATTTACACCTTCAAGCCATTTGGATCGGCCAAAATCTGCCCAAATACTCTCCCAACTTCCCCCTTTTACTCGTAGAAGCCTCACTTTGGGCAGAACTCTTCCCAAGGAAGCCTTTGGCTCAAATCAAAAAGAGTTGCCCGATTTTGCGGTAATGTCTTCTCTAATGTTATTTTGTTTTATTTTTCTTCTCCAACCCCCTAAACTCTTTTTATTCATTTCTTTTGTAACAAAAACAGTATCCTCAATATACTAGGATGTTGTTATAAGAAGGATTCGAGCTACACTTACACACACCTACATCTAATGGTTAAAGAACATACGGTCTCTGTGGATGGCGAATTTCTACCTCACGAAACGATGATTGTTCAACACTCATATAACACCTTCAAAGGTGGCCATTAAGATGTAACTATTTTTAAATATGATATATAATATGTTTATGTTTTACTTCTGCTTCTGTATTTCTCATTTATGGCATACTTTATGATTTCCATTATGGGTAAAACGCGATAATTTCATTTTAGGAAGTGCAGACTACCGCCCCTTCAAAGTGATTTGAATCGTTAATGCCATATGTGGGATGTATAAAGGATGGAGTAAATGGTATTATACAGTATATAATACTGGAATTATATTATAAATTTATATCATTATTATTTTGTTCCATTAAATATGAAAATGAAATGAAAGTAGCGTTCATGCGTACGTACGACTTACCGTCTCCATGAACGGTGCATTTCATTTCTTACCTCTAAATGTTACGTAATATTATAAATGAATGTATATACTGGATATATAAGATATATATGACATCTAAATCATGAATATAATTCTGGAGATAATGGATATTCTACCACATTAACAACTTGTAATTATAAGAAGTTTATTGTTGACTCAAGTACCAAAGATCGACAAAACGACCGTTATTAACTTAAATAATTAAATAATGTTCATATCATTGTAATAAGTGATATAATAAGGATAATGATATTGAAAATGGTTCTTAATAAGGTATATATTAACTCTAGTTTATTATTCATGAGGTTAAAGAACGGTTGAGTCAAGTCAGACACGAGATAAGGGAACTTCTTAACCCAACTTCTATTCTTTGGGTTAATTTCCTACTTTCAAATTATGTCATCATATTATTATCTCCTATCTTGTATTTTTACATTATTTATGTGCACTTATAGTGAATACACATTATAGATGTACTTTATTTAAAAAAATTATCTTTTTAAGTACTTCGTCTCAATCCCCTTTCATTGAGGCATATTTGGTTTTATACACAACTTTCTTTTATACGGTGTATAAACCCCTTTGACTTTTACGTTTATTCAAAATGAATATTTTTATATGAAGCGTTTTTCTAAACGACAAAAGGGAATGTTTTTCTTTCCGTACTTATGCGGCGACAACGACTTCTCTACCGCCGTGACCATTATTTGAGTTTCGGCTTCCTCTACAAGCCATCATTTTTTTTAATGAAAAATAAATACAAAGTTTTAACTTTCTTTTATTTTGGTATTGAAAATGGTTTTGAAAGCATTTTTATTATATCAATGTGTTGTATTGATATCTTGTGATTGAATTGTGGAAATGTTATGTTTCATTTATGCATGTTTTATGTGATACGATTATGTTATGGTTTATGATATGTTTAAACCTATTCATATGAGGAATGTATTGGACTTAATAAGTGACGGGTGGAGCCCGCTATAGCTCCTCGATGCATCGGTAGGTCTCATGAGACAACTAGACGTGGAATTGGCCGAGGCCCTTTCCCAATTTGATTTATGGTTTTGGACGAGGCCTTAATCATTTTAGACGTCTTGGCCGAGGCCTTGAAAAAATGTTTCAGAATGTCTGGCATTATGCATTCCATCATTATGAAAGTGGTTATTGATATTGCATGTGATTATTTGACCAGTAGAATATCCATGTGAAGAAGAAAATGGCATTATCTCATTTTACTTTTGCCATATTATGTTGATGTTCATGTTTAAAAGGCTTTTGTTTTAGTTATACATTGCCTTAAATGTTTATGTTTATTTATGAAAGCTTCCGCAATATTATTATCCTTACTGAGCATCTGAGATCACCCCTTTCAATGTTTTAATATTTTCCAGGATGTGAAGAAGTATTTTATGAATGACCTGCAGGGATTGTGAGAAGAGGATATGAGGTTGGACTATGGAGACTTTGTTATTGTAGTTTTTCACTTTATGATGTAATGTAACGTTTACGAATGTATCTAGTGATTCCAAGGCTACTAAACTAATCGGTCTTTAGAGACTTGATCTTTTGTGATCATGCCAATGTTAAGAAGTAATGCACCGACTCTGGGTAGCTGGGGTCGGGGCGTTACAGTTGGTATCAGAGGCAGTTTAGTACTAACCTTGGAAGCAAGATTTAGATAAACTATAATTAGAGCACGTAGACCTAAGATGAACTTTGAGGATTAGTATAGAAGAACTTCCTAGAATTATGGTATTGTAGAGATTTTGTGAGTTTTTCGAGCAATACATCCCTGTCTGGATACGAGCAGGTAGAGGCGGCTCTGGCACAGATGTACCTAGGGGTAAAACCCAAAAACACCACTTTGAGATAGACTCGAACGGGAACCGGTGCACGACAACGGGCCTTGCTGCACTCTTGGTTACGACACTCCCGGGGGATATGCTTAGGATAACTCTCATTTTCTTTACAAATCATTATGAAGGGTTTATGAGTATATACTTCCTCAAAGAAAACATTTTTATGATTATGGATTATATCCATAAATAATTCAATTTATGTTAAGTGTTTTATAAGTATGGGATTATGTATTTTGATTCATAAAATGATCTAGTTTATGCAATTGTTTAGAAATGGCGCCTAGTGGAAGAAATGGAAACCGTATCAATGCACGCACTCCATGTAGGGATTTCCCTCCTGCTCAAGATAATTATAGTGGGGATGGTGATGCAACTGGTGCTGATCAACTTATTACCATACTGGGACAACTCACTCAGGTTATGAATAATAACCTTACTCGTATGGAGCACTCTGATCCGCAATGTGGAGGATCAATGTTAGACCGCTTCATGAGGTAAAAACCACCAACCTTCAATGGGAGTACAAATCCTATAGTAGCTGAGCAATGGATAAATTCCTTAGAGAAAATATTCCATGCCTTGGGGAGTAGTGAAAGGGAGAAGGTTATCATGGCAGTTTACCGCCTCACTGGAGATGTTGATCAATGGTGGTCATTGATTCAAAACATGAAGGAAGATGATGAAGTATCAAATATGGAATGGAGGGAGTTCAAAGAGCTTTTCTTAGAAAAATACTTTCCTCGTGACCATCGAGCAGATATGGAAAGGAAATTTCTGAGTTTGAGGCAGAAGGAGGATGAGAATGTCGCAAAGTATGAGGCTAACTTTACAAGGTTAGCGAGGCATGCTGCCGATTATATACGTAACCCAAGGAGTAAGATTGATCGTTTCTTTGATGGGTTAAAACCATTTATCCGTCGAGATTTAGTATCACAATCCTTCTCATCATACGAAGATATTGTCTCGTGTGCTATCAAGACAGAAAAGGAATTCTCTAAGTCTTATGACAACAATGTAAAGCAAGAGAAGAAGAGAACGGTGGAACAAGAGACAGATAAAGGGAAAAAGGGAAAGAAGGATTTTCCATTATGTGATAATTGTGGGAAGAATCACCCTAGTACGTGCCTAAAAGGAATGGGAGTTTGTTATAAATGTGGAGAAAAGGGTCATCAGGCTCGTTAATGCAAGGGAAAGAAAGCGGCTGTCAACGTGGAATGCTATAATTTTAGAGAGAAGGGAAATTATGCAAATGAATGTCCTAAGCGTCAGGGAAACTTACCTCAGAAAAGGCCGAGGGATCAAGGCCAATCTTATGCTGTGACTACAGTTGAAGCAGAATAATTAATGTATTGGTGCTTTTGGACTCAAGGATTATATTCTGGTTATTAGAATAATGTGATATATATATATAAGGATTGTACTGCAGTACTTGTTGATTTCAGTAAGGTTTTAATATGATGAAGGTAATTATATTTTTAGTATGTGACAATAAGAGAAACTTTACTTTGTTTGGGGAATCTGATAAATTGATTTTGGAATTAAGAGACCTTTTAGAGAAAGTCTGGACAAAGGTATTTTGGATAACTATTAAGGTTGGAATGGATTAAGTTGAACCATGGATAGTATTGTTTAAGGTTAAAAAATTTATGAAGATTATTTTTGGAATATTATGATACTATAGTTTTAGGAAAAGGACAACCTGCAGGGTGGGGAATAACCCGTCGCGTCGGACAGAGATGCAGGAATCGAACCCACAACCATAGTGCGACAAGCCTTTATTTCATACCACTAGCCTACAGGAAGTCCCTGGTTAATACAAAATAATTTTACTAATCTAAATGGTATGTGTTAACATTTGGAACCTTATACAATTAGGATAAATAGAATATTTTTGAGTTCTGTTACCATTTGAGTAAAAGTTTGGTTTGTGGTAAAAAATTATTAACGAATGAAAGTATACATAACAAGTATGTATATTCCCTTACATTCTTATTAAATCTCCTAAATAAATTCCTCAACATTATAAAAGGTAACTTAAAACAAAAATGTTGTCGGTTAACTTTTCCAACTGGGGATTCAATGACCGTTTAACCAATCACAAGTTTGGGATTTTCTTGTGGTTAAACTTTCTCCTAATCCTGTTTTCTATAACTCTCCATCAGACCTTGATGGTTTGTTTCTCTTCCATATCCATATTTTCATAGAATCCTAGAATGGGCTATATTGGGTGACCTTTGTACTTATCTTGCTTTCTTTTAATGTTATATATTTATTAACATTATTTCCGATGTGGGTTTTCCTCAAAAGTATTTTCTCTTTTCAACCTTTTATTTTCAAAGAAAAATTTCAAATTGCGAGGACGCAATTTATTGAAGGAGGGGAGAATGTAACACCCCGAGCTTCCACGGTACGCTTCTCATTCAATAATGCAATAGCTTGCATTGTACGCAACTTCGAGTTCTAAAACACCGCAACTAATCAAAGTAGCCGTTATGAATAGTAATAACCACTTTTTAAAATTATAGAAATTTTATATTTCAAAATGGACTTCATTTTTGGATTCGGAATATCGAAATTAGCCTATGTTGAATTTTTGGTATTTTTCTGAGAACTTCTAATTTTTTTTATGAATAGTGAAAAATACTTAAAAACAACTTTTTTAATAAAAATAATTTATAGTGATAAATTATAATATTTAGTGGTTTTAAAGTATAATTATAATATATTTTTACCATTTTATCAAATGGTGGTCATTAGAATTAATTTAACATTGAAATTGGACATAAACAATTGCCAATCTTTTGATATAAATTGTTTCTTAAAAACACGCTATTTGTTGTAACAACGGGAATTAATTATAAAATTAATTAATGCAACTTATATGTTTGGAATTTTTTAAAATAGACATCATTTTTGAATTCAGAATATCAATTATAGCTTAGGGTGAAATTTTGGCCTTATTCTGAAAAACTTCAATTTTTGATGAATAGTGAAACCACTAAGTGGTTGTTAAAAACTGATTTTTCGTTAAAATGAAATATTACCACTTCTGTGTTTTGATTTTAAAAAATCAGACATACATGGTTGTCATTAAGAAGTAAAATGTGGTTCAATGAGATCAAAATAAATTTTTGGTGAATAGTAACTTTTAAGTTCTTAATCGCGATTAGAGTTATTAGTGTAGTTTAAGGTAAAAATAATGTTTTAATAATATGAGATGAGATTGAAACTTGTCCTACTCCTATTGGATGAGTCGTGGCCGACCAAGACAACCCATGGGTCAACTTGGGGACCCCATGGAGCCACTTTAGTTGGAAAATGACATTAATATATATTTATTTAATGTTAAGATTAAATTGACACAAACATGAGTTGTTTTACTAAAACAATTTTTAAGTGGGGTTACACAAGTCCAAATTTTGACTATAAATATTCATTAGAAATCTAAAATAATTTCCTACATCATAGTATTTTTTTATAATTTTTATAAATTAAATAAATTAAATTATTTATGACATCATTATGATGCAGCGATGACCTCATTATTTAACGATTTAAATAAAATTAGAAGATAATGAAAAATCCAAGGCTTACAGTTGTCCAAAGCCTATTGTATGAGTAGATTTAGAACCCTTATCATCGTATCCTCGAATTATATAAGTGTGGGACCTTTATAATCCGAAAAGCACTGTGTAATAATGTAACATTTCAATCTTTCCAAAAGAGCCCCTCCTCTCCACTTATAAAAGGCCCCCACCTCTCCCACCTTATTCACACCATCAAGCCATTTGGCTCGGCCAAACTCTACCCAAATACTCTCCCAACTTCCCCCTCTTACTCTTAGAAGCCTCACTTTGGGCAGAACGCTTCACAAGGAATCCTTTGGCTCAAATCAAAAAGAGTTACCCGATTTTGAGGTAATGTCTTCTCTAATGTTATTTTGTTTTATTTTTCTTCTCCAACCCCCTAAACTCTTTTTATTCATTTCTTTTGTAACAACACCAGTATCCTAAATACACTAGGATGTTTTTATAATAATGATTCGAGCTACACTTACACACACCTACATCTAATGGTTAAAGAACATACGGTCTCTGTGGATGGCGAATTTCTGCCTCACGAAACGATGATTGTTCAACACTCATATAACACCTTCAAAGGTGGCCATTAAGATGTAACTATTTTTATATATGATATATAATATGTTTATGTTTTACTTATGCTTATGTATTTCTCATTTATGGCATACTTTATGATTTCCATTATGGGTAAAACGCGATAATTTCATTTTAGGAAGTGCGGACTATCGCCCCCTCAAAGTGATTTGAATCGTTAATGCCATATGTGGGATGTATAAAGGATGGAGTAAATGGTATTATACACTATATTATACTGGAATTATATTATACATTTATATCATTATGATTTCGTTCCATTAAATATGAAATTGAAATGAAAGTAGCGTTCATGCGTACGTACGGCTTACCGTCTCCATGAACGGTGCATTTCATTTCTTACCTCTAAATGTTACGTAATATTATAAATGAATGTATATACTGGATATATAAGATATATATGACATCTAAATCATGAATATAATTCTAGAGATAATGGATATTCTACCACATAAACAACTTGTAATTATAAGAAGTTTATTGTTGACTCAAGTACCAAAGATCGACAAAACGACCGTTATTAACTTAAATAATTACATAATGTTCATATCATTGTAATAAGTGATATAATAAGGATAATGAAATTGAAAATGGTTCTTAATAAGGTATATATTAACTCTAGTTTATTATTCAGGAGGTTAAAGAACGGTTGAGTCAAGTCAGACATGAGGTAAGAGAACTTCTTAACCCAACTTCTATTCTTTGGGTTAATCTCCTACTTTCAAATTATGTCATCATATTATTATGTCCTATCTTGTATTTTTACATTATTTATGTGCACTTATAGTGAATACACATTATAGATGTACTTTATTTAAAAAAATGATCTTTTTAAGTACTTCGTCTCAATCCCCTTTCATTGAGGCATATTTGGTTTTATACACAACTTTCTTTTATACAGTGTATAAAACCCTTTGACTTTTATGTTTATTCAAAAGGAATCTTTCTATATGAAGCGTTTTTCTAAACGACAAAAGGGAATGTTTTTCTTTCTGTACTTATGCGGCGACAACGACTTCTCCACCGCTGTGACCATTATTTGAGTTTCGTCTTCCTCTACAAGCCATCATTTTTTTAATGAAAAATAAATACAAAGTTTTAACTTTATTTTATTTTGGTATTGAAAATGGTTTTGAAAGAATTTTTATTATATCAATGTGTCATATTGATATCTTGTGATTGAAATGTGGAAATGTTATGTTTCCTTTATGCATGTTTTATTTGATACGATTATGTTATGGTTTATGATATGTTTAAACCTATTCATATGAGGAATGTATTGGACTTAATAAGTGACGGGTGGAGCCCGCTATAGCTCCTCGATGCATCGGTAGGTCTCATGAGAAAACTAGACGTGGAATTGGCCGAGGCCCTTTCCCAATTTGATTTATGGTTCTGGCCGAGGCCTTAATCATTTTAGACGTCTTGGCCGAGGCCTTGACAAAATGTTTCAGAATGTCTGGCATTATGCATTCCATCATTATGAAAGTGGTTATTGATATTGCATGGGATTATTCGACCAGTAGAATATCCATGTGAAGAAGTAAATGGCATTATCTCATTTTACTTTTTCCATATTATGTTGATGTTCATGTTTAAAAGGCTTTTGTTTTAGTTATACATTTCCTTAAATGTTTATGTTTATTTATGAAAGCTTCCGCAATATTGTTATCCTTACTGAGCATCTGAGCTCACCCCTTTCAATGTTTTAATATTTTCCAGGATGTGAAGAAGTATTTTATGAATGACCTGCAGGGATTTTGAGAAGAGGATATGAGTGTGGACTATGGAGAGTTTGTTATTGTAGTTTTTCACTTTATGATGTAATGTAACGTTTACGAATGTATCTAGTGATTCCAAGGCTACTAAACTAATCGGTCTTTCGAGACATGATCTTTTGTGATCATGCCAATGTTAAGAAGTAATGCACCGACTCTGGGTAGCTGGGGTCGGGGCGTTACATCCGTACTGATACCTTCAGGATGAGCTTGAACTCCAACTCTCGACTTGAACCTTTATAATGATGCACTAAAGGTTTATATTAATGTCGCTGTTAGTCTCTTGAGATTTGAGATATTTTCTGGTATGTTGAAGCACAGCTGATTAACATATAAATTAGACCCCAAGTTAAAGCACAAGCTTGAGGGGTATGCATCTTCCTTGTTTTACCTTACTCTTCCAGGCTTCATATATATGCATATGTGTATTTTACTTACAGGTACTCCTTTCAGACTTCCGGCTTAGGCCGAAGCAGGTGATTAGGCACGAGTGCCGCTTGGAACCCAGGCCGAGTTATTTATTTCATTGCACTTAATAAATTATCTGCAATTTTTATATAGTGGAACATTGCATTTTATTATTGCACGAAATGGAAAGGTTTAGACACCGCGGGTGCTGGCCTATTGGGATTTTATCTCACACCCTGCTCGGGCATCGTTGACACCTGAGAAGATTATAT
The DNA here is from genome assembly GCA_963277665.1 of Viscum album. Classification (NCBI taxonomy): domain Eukaryota; kingdom Viridiplantae; phylum Streptophyta; class Magnoliopsida; order Santalales; family Viscaceae; genus Viscum; species Viscum album. Next base: position 1,069,594,672 of record OY728139.1, on the reverse strand, counting down.
GTTTAAAGGTATTGACAAAGGGAAGTGTGCTGCTTACAATTCTTGATTGATTGTTTATTCTTAGGATGGAGACTAAGATAGAGGACCGAGCCTTTCTTTTGATGTAGTTATCGAAATTTGTTTATTTTTTTTAGTTGATAGCATGCTTAGGTTTTTTTTCTATACTTTTAGTTTAGACATACATCATGGCATGACATCATTTTGTAAGCTTTCACACTTGAGTATTATTTAGTTGGATTATTTATAGTGCTTCTGCTATAGTTTATTCATTTATATGCTTCCTGTAATTATTATTAATTGCTGTTTACATCCGCTGGGATAATACCTATTACCTATGAGGGCTTAGTCTCACCCTCAGACACAAAAAGGACCTCCCTGCTAGTAGGCGACCTCTGGCATTCAGGGAGATGAGCTTTAGGTCATGTACCCACCGGTCCAGCCACCGTCTTAGAGGTGAGCCGGGTCGGGATGCTATAATCGCCCTGCATGACTTTAAACTACTCATCTTCATCCCGCATGACGTCAAACTACATTACCATCCCGTACGACGTTAAACTACATCATCGTCCTACATAACTATAAACTGTTCATCTTCGTCCCGCATGATGTTAAACTGCATCATTGTCTATAATGAAGTTAAATTGACCATTATCGTCCTGCATGACGTTAAACTACATTATCGCCCCGCATGACATTAAACTGCATCATCGTCCATCATGACGTTAAACTTCCCATCATCATCTGTCCTGACGTTGAACTATTTATTGTTATCCCGTATGATGATAAACTGCAAAATGGTCTGAGCTCTATGACCTTAAACTAATATCGCCAATGTCCTCATCACATGACATTAACCTGTGTGATCCGTCCAAACTGAAGGATGTAAAACCACTAAGCACTTTTCCCACGTGACAATAAATTGCAAACTGGAAGTGACATTCCATTCATGGCCCAACCTCAGGCCCTTCATCCTTTTCAGGCCCCTGGCCCAATTTCTCACTTAGGATTGTATGGTGTGGTATGGGATGATGTCCTCATTCATGTCGGGTTACTCGTCCTACTATACACATCCCTCATTGAGATACCTTTCCCCTACCTGCGTCCTTCACACAAGAATTTAAACTGCACTAAATCTTCCAGAACTACATATGGCTTGATTCCCATCCTCATGAGATATGTAGGAATTCCCAGGCATAATGTCTTTGGGTCCAGCCCCAGGAATCTTAAATCTTGTTTCGCCTTATTCCGTCCCCTCGGCCCGAACTCCTTTGGGAGCATGTGGAGTGGCGAGTACCTCTTGGATTCTCATTCACGTTTGGTTTTGCAACAGCCACACAATGTGCCTCCCTTGTCTTTTCCCAACCTGGTCCATGTTCTATGACCCTAAACTAAGATCCCTTTATGGGAACTACACGTCGGGTTTGGATACATCGCCACCCTGCACACATTCCATCAAACCCATTCCCCCCTTATTGGTCCACTCTGTGACCTTAATCTAGGAGCATGAGACCCGAGAACCCTTGTACTTTGAAAGGGACTCAAATCCCTCTATTTGATACATCTTATTCTCATACTCAAATGTGTTGTGGCAGTTCCCAAAGTGTGGAATTTTTATAGGGACATTCCCTCATTCCATGTACAAGATTTTTGAGCCCGTTATTTGGATAATCATCCTCTTCCACGTCTAAAGAGACCCCCTTTACGGTCTGGTCTCATGCCACATTGGCTTACCTACCAACTTGGGCCAACATCCCTCATGAGCATGGATGACATTTGCGACAGGTCCCGTGTTTCAAACATGGTTAATGGTCGACCCTTACTTGTCTATCCCCTTCCAGGCTAACACGAATTGGATATTGTGTTTTGAATATGGTCAATAGTTATCCCCTATCATCACGCTACCATCATTGTGGTCCAGATCTCAAGCAACATGATTCAAATATTTCCACTTCCTTATGCTCAAGTAGAATTCCAACATACTCGACTTTACTCCTTCGCACATCTAGGTGCGTTAAATAGGTGGGTCAACATCATTGGGACGTCATTCACCTAGAATCCAATCACCCCAAAACATGTGCCTTCCTATTCTAGGAAAGTCCCATCACTACTCCTTGTTTACAACATCGAGCACGACTCATGTGGGATTAGTAGTTCTCGTAGGATGTGTACTAGAACAGTCATGCCACACATGCCTTTCATCGTCTCACAAGATGATAAATTGTGCTTTCAGAACTATGTGAAGCTTGATTCCCATCCTAATGGGGTACATAGGAAAGCTAAACCACTTTACATTGAGCCCAGACTTACTTACACTTTTGGTCCCTTGACCTAAAGAACTTCCTCCAGGGATACATGGTGTGGTGTAGAATCCTTATGTCCTCTAGCTACCGCACCACATACTCCCTGGGATCTCCCCTTTCACCCTCCATCCTATTGTATGACGTTAAACTGCATGAGTCCACATGTCCTCGATGCATGACATTAAACTACGGTTCTACCCTAAATAAGTTCAGGATTCCCCATAATAACCATGGGATGCATCATATCCCTCACCAAAAAGGATTTACCCTATCCTCATCAGTCTATAAACATGCCTTGCTTCAAGAACTATGTTTGGATTGATTATTATCATTATGGGATATGTAGTGATGCCTAGACATTCCGCCTCAATCCTAGCCCCAGGTTCATTAACCCTCCTGGCCCCTCAGCCCTGATCACAGACCAGTCTCTATGACCTTAAACAAGGGGCCTAAAGTCTATGTACCACGACTTTAAACTGTTAACCTTGGTCAAGGAAGTATGACCTTTAAACTATTTTCACCATCCTCATAGTTTGACATAAAACTACGTGTCATTCTAGGTCCTTACCAGGGAGATATTGTTTGGAAGTAGGTATGATCCCTGATCAGACTGATGCGGCCACCTAATGTGTCTTCACCATGGTGGCATAATTTCAAGAGTGTTGGAATCCATTCAAACAACCCATCACTCCACCCTCCATGCTTCGCGTGCCCTTTATTCAGACCCTTGTCCTCTTTCACATCTAAAAGAACCCCCTAATAGTATGGATTCTTGGCTTATGGATTGCTTACTGTCCTAGGACAACGTTCTAGAAGACAAATGGGTAGCATTTTGAGTCATGCATCATGTTTTGAACATAGTCAACGACTATTCCTCATTTGTTATCTCCATTTTAGGCTAATGCAAAGAGGATAATGTGCTTTGAATATGGTCAACAGTTATCCTTCATTTTCAAGCCACCCCTATAGTGTTCTAAATCTAGGGAATCTTGATTCACACATTCCACTCCCTTATGTTTAGATTAATTCCAATGCCCCCGGTGTTACCCCGCTCGTGCACTAGAGAACACTGAGAAAACAGTAATTCAACTGTTCTGAGAGATTCATTATTCAGCCAAGTCTCCCTATTTCTACCTGAAAATTTTTATCGAATGTTTAGAGAGCCCCATTATCTGGATACAATTCCTCCTTTTGGATGCTGCTAATGGTGATCAATGTCCTATTATGATCCCCTCACACCTTCCGTTGTTTAGTACTATCATACTGGTGAATGATCTCCTATTATCTCTTATTTCCTACACCGATCATGTCTCACACAAGATTATAGATTTAGTTTTCTATTTCCTCCAATAGATTGAGGTATAATGGACCCCAAGGCATGCGTTTTCCTTAGTCCTTTCCCAAGATTGTGGTCCTCCTCTCCCTCCTCATCCTCGTTGAACCCCATTCTTAGGGGGGCATTTGTTGGCATTGGAAAATGCATCCCAAAAATATTCCAAATGATTCTATACATAATCAAAGATCGTATCCCATTTCTAAAGATTTGATTTGGTAGGTCATAGGTCCCGAATGGAGTTACGGATTATGAGTTATGGACTTTTGAAGTTGGGATGGAAAACCAGTTCACGGAGCACATTCGTGAAGCAACCTCTGTGATCGCGGAGCAAGGGAACTTGATTGGTGCCCATTGGGCCCCATGCCAATGAAAATATCCTCCTTCATGAAGCTTCCATGGAGCAAGGATGTAGGATTCTCCGTGAACCCCTTTGAAGTTCGCGAACCCGCCGCGGATCAAGGAGGCGGGATGCTCCGTAAACCCATTTGACGTTCACAAACTCGCCGCAGAGCGAGCTTTGCCTTCGTGCTGAGTGATCTCTTCTCCGTGGATCATCCTTTTCCTATAAATACCCAAATCTCCCCCCCTTTATATAGATGGTCATGCTGCCCCTTGGGTGGTTGATCTCCCATTTCGCGGAGCTTAGCTTTCCTTTGTGAAGCTGCTCCATGAGTCCATGCTCTACGAGTCCATGCTTCATGAATCCATGCTCAGTGAGTCCATGCTCCGCAAGCGCCTTTCCTTCACGAGACCCTATGCTCTGTAATACCCTTTTATCCACAAAGCTACTTTGCAAAGACCTATCCTTTGCAAAGATTCTACCTTCACGGCCACCGGTCCATACCGCGGGGGTGCTTCCCCCGCACCCCTGCTCGGGGTCAGTGTCGGGCTATGATCCTATGGGCCGGTCCCTTCGCTACCATCACTGACCCCCATGAATGATGGACAGTCTCACTGCAAACTTTTTGGTACGGGATGTTGGAATTTTCCATTGCGCCCTTATGCGCACCCACCTTCCACCTATGGAATACCGTGATTTGATATACTTCTCTACACACCATGAAACACTTTGAGTCAACAAATTCCTCTTGGTTCATTTACCATGTAGTGAGTTAAGAGTCTCATCCTAAATTCCCTAATCACCTTGAGTGGAACCATTCCTCAAGAAACTCCTAAAAACCCTATCACTTGGCTCATATGGGAGTTTGAACCAGAAAGGGCCACTCTTGCGTAAGTCCCAACATCAGCCATTTCTAGGTTCCATCTTCCTAACAGTCCTATCTACATAACTATAAACAATAGTGCACCATATGTACCAAACATAGGAAGCATCTTGATCCAAACAAGAGACTCCTTATGGTTCAAGCATGAGATGCCAAGAATCCTTTCTATATAACTATAAACTATAGTACACCCTATGTGGAAAATATACAATGCCTCTTACTCCAAACAAGAGATGCCTTATTCTCTAAGAATAAGATGACAACAGTCCTATCTACATGACTCTAAACTATAGTATTCCCTATGTTCCAAATATAGGATGCCTCTTTATCCAAACAAGTGATGCCTTATGCTCCAAGCATGAGATGCCAATAGTCTTATCTACATGACTATAAACTGTAGTACACCCCATGTGAGAAACACAGGACACCTATTTCTCCAAACTAGAGATGCCTTATGATCTAAGAATAAGATTCCTAATTCCATGATTACAGGGGTGTAATTTAAAGATCATTGGAATCCGTTCAAACATTCCATCACTCCACCTCACGCTTTGCATGTCCTTCATTCAGATCTTCATCCACTTCCATGTCTGAAGGGACCCCCTAACGGCCTGGTCCCATGCCACATTGGCTCACCTACCATCCTAGTCCAACGCCCCAGAAGACTTTGGACAACACATTGAGTCAGGTCCTGGGTTTCAAATATGGTTAGGAGTTTACCCTCATTTGTTTATCCCCATTTTAGGACAACGCGATATGGATGATGTATTTCGAACATGGTCAATAGTTATCCTCTATCATCATGCCACCCTCATTGCATTCCAAATGTCGGGCATGTAATTCACACTTTTTATCTCCCTTTGTTCAAACTGGTTCTAATTCCCTTGGCTTTATCCCACTTGTGCACTATCACATAAGTGTAAACCTCAATTATGTGCCTCGACCCACCAGCGAGTTGAGATGCCCTCATGACAAAACATGAGGAAGACACCCGGGCAACTTCTGTGCATAAGCACCATTCACCATTGCCACTCTATAGCGACACCTAGTCAGCTTCCTTGCATAAGCCCCATTCACCATTACCACTCCATAGCGGCACCTAGACAGCTTCCTTGCATAATCTCTAGTCACTATTTCCGCTCTATAGCAGCACAAAGGATGCTTCCTTGTGTAAGCCCCATCCACCCTTGCCACTCCATAGTGGCACCCTAGCTGCTTCCTTGCATAATCCTCATCCACCATTGCCACTCAATAAAAGCACCTGGGCAGCTTCCTTGCATAAACCCCATTCACTACCCCTCATGGATGCACCTTTGTGCTGTCATAGTTAGGTCCTTTCTGCCTCTTGTTTCTCACACCGAAAATGACTCATGTGGGCTTAGAGTAGTAAGTATCGACCACAACATCCTCTCTGGGAATCCTAGAGTGTAAGATCCAAACACCCCAACCTGAACTACGTTGTCTTTGATCCTTTCCAAGGCAAGGTACATAGGAAGCCTCCCTGAGGTTCAATCCCACCAACCTTTGGTCCTGAAAATCTTCACGTCGGTGAACCAACTCCACCTAAACTATATGGTCTTTGATCCTTTCCAAGGAAAGGTATGTAGGAATCCTCACTGAGGTTCAATCCCACCATCCATTGGTTCTGACCCCCCTTCACATCGGTTCCCACTCCTCCTAAACTACATTGTCTTTGATCCTTGCTAAGGAAAGGTACGTAGGAAGCCTCCTTGTGGTTCAAGACCTCCATCCATTGGTTCTGAACCCCCTTAACATCGGTTCCCACTCCTCCTAAACTACATGGTCTTTGATCCTTGCAATGGAAAGGTACATAGGAAGCATCCTTGAGGTTCAAACCCACTATCCATTGGTTCCAAAATCCCTTCATGTTGGTTCCCACTCCTCCTGAACTATGTGGTCTTTGATCCTTGCCAAGTTAAGTTACGTAGGAAGCCTCACTGAGGTTCAAGACCACCATCTGTTGGTCCCAAAAATCTTCACGTCGGTTCCCACACCACCCAAACTACGCGGACATTGATAATTTCCAAGGAAATGTATGTAGGAAGCCTCCCTGAGGTTCAAGCCCACCATCAATTGGTTCTGACCCCCTTCACGTCGGTTCAACAAACAATCCCGACCAATCCACGTCGGTACACCCTCATCCTGCATGACGTTAAACTGTATGGACCATTTTCCCCACATGATACTAAACTGTCCCCTATTCAGCAATAATCCATTGTTACCCCATCCAACGGTAAGCCGTTGTGACCCCATCTAGTGGTAAGACATTGTGACCCCCATTTAGCGGTAAGTATTTTTCAATCCCATTCAGCAATAATCCATTGTGACCCCCATCCAATAGTAAGCCACTGCCAGCCCCATTAGGTGGTAAGCCGTTGAAGTCCCCAATCAATAGTAAGCAGTTTTCAGATAAACTACGTCGAATTTGATTCCCCACTACATGGATATGTATGAAGCCTCCTTGGGGTTCAATACCATAACTCAGGACTCATTCTGATCTATCTCTCATTCCCATGTGTTCTGGGAAAATCATGACCCAACCTGGAGGTTCTATTTCCTTCAGATCCCATCCATGCATCCATTATCTTGGGCCAGCTCCTCAGGTGTCCCATCATCCCACCGAACTATGTGGGCTTTGATTCCCTACCACAAGGATATGTAAGAAGTCTCCTCAAGGATCAATACCAACTTCACTATCATCCTCACGTTGGATCATCTCATTATCCCTCCACTTCGTTCAACTCTCCATCATCCATCTTGATTCTTACCAGGGCCGCCACATCCTAGTGGGATCATGGAATCCACCTCCTCGCTGCTCATAGAAGTACTTGGGCCACTCCCCATGCGTTATCCCCATCATGTATCTAGGTTGTTATGCTTTATGTACACCCCAATTCATCACCCCTTTGAATTACTTGGGGTTTGATCCCTGTTGTCTACACAGGGTACATAGGAAACCTCCCCAAGGTTCAATCCCAATAAATGGTAAACCTTGGTGTTTACCCATTCCGGGGTGCACACTCTTGATATACCCTCAGTGGTGTCAATATCAGTCTTCACGGTGTGACATCTTCCTTTTATGGGACACACCATCCTGGGTCTGATCTTATTGAGTGTTCGGATCCATCCACCAAGTGAACACTCCTGGAACTCCCTCCTAGGGATATACCAATCTGATCTGTCTCTATGGGACGTTTTGATAGCCCTAATTCCATCTCTAAAAGATGTTAAACTCATGAACTACCTCATGTTAAACATGACATGCCTGAGGAAAACCTCATAAGACATGCCTTTGGCGTAACCATCTTCGCAAGACATTAAACTCGCAGCCTGCCTCATGTTGAACATGAGATGCTTGAGGAAAACCTTGGAAGAAACACCTTTTGGGTAACCATCTCTGCAAGAAATTAAACTCACGGAATACCCTGTGTTAAACATGGGAAGTTGAGGTAAACATTAGAGACATTTCTCCAGCATAAGAGACCCCACAACTGACGTGGGATTCCTTGGGGTTTTCACCATTGAGATTCCCTCTTACGAGGAAGTATACAGATTCCCCAATGTCAACGCATCCAAAGATGCCCTGACATTCTTGTTGTTGTCATCTACTCCAACTGAAGGTTTCTACCAGTCAAGACCCCATGGAATTTCCTGACAGAATTAGTCTAATTATCCGACGTCCACAAAGATATGGAACCGAGAATGAGATTCATGAACCACAAATTAATAATTAAGGGAGACCCAGATGAGGTAACGAGTTCCGAGGAGGAATCCAAGGAAGGAAGAACTAACATCCCATCATCCCATTTCAATCAAGGAGTAGATGCCCCTAAATAATCAACGGATTCCACTCACCATTGGAAAGAAAGAATGCGGGCAACAGCTGCGTGCCCTCCACGGATAGACACGCATGCCCCGATGAAGGCTTAAAAAACAATAAATAAAACCAATGTTTAGGAGTTAATAAAGAGAATAAAAAATATTTTGTATGAAACCAATATGACCTTTTAAAAATTAATCCATCAATATAAATCTATTTGATTCTTTTAAAGGGAGCTGAAAATCTAATTAGGCAGTGTCAATGGAGGTTAAATACTACTATTTTAGAGGATGTTGAAAAGGAAGTGACTATTTGGTTGCAAGATTGAATAATTTTTCCAATTTTTAAAATCAAATAGGTTAGTGTAGTTCAAATAGTTCTTAAAAAGAGTGTTTTCAATGTTTCTAAGAATTAATTTAGAGATATTTCCCTAGTTAAAATACCAAATGAATGGAGGGTGTGTATAGAGTATAGGAAATTCAATGTTGTGACTTGGAAATACCACTTACTTATTCCATTACTTAATCAAATCCACAAGACTCTTACTGGATAGTCTCATTAAAACATTATAGATTGATTTTCAGGGTACTTTCATGTCCATATAACACATAAGTATTAAGGAACGACCACATTTGGGTAACTTTACATATAGTATAATTACCTTTAGATTGTTAATGATGGAAGATCCTTTCAAAGGTGTATGATGAAATCTTTTTATAAGTTTTTGGATGAGTGTATAGATATTTTTATAGATGATTTCACAATTTATGGATCCTCATTTGAGAGATGTTTGAAGAGTATTGGTTTTATATATAGAACTTTCATTCAGAAAAACCGTATTCTCAATATTAAAAAGATTTATTTTATGGTTGAAAATGGTATTGTGGTAGGACATGTTGTTTCTAGAGATGAGATCTAAGTTGAAAAGTCCTTATTGAATATTATATATTCCTTGAATTATCTAAATACATTGAAGGATGTAAAATATTTTCTTTTCCAAGTTGGATTTTATAGGATATTTCAATAATATTTCCCATCCTTTTTTCATATTTCTCCAAAAAGAGCCATAAATTTTCTTTGATGAGTCTATTAAGGAGGATTTTAGAGAGATAAAATACAGACTTGTTCCCAAGCCCATTATTTATCCACCAATATTGTATATTCTCTTTTAATTGATGAATGATCCATCAGGTTTTTTTTCTAGGGGCTATTTTTAGTCAAGGAGTAGAAAGAAGGTCTCATGTAATAACTTATTCATATATAAATCTTGATTTTTCATAATCTAGTTGAAAAACCACCAAGAAAGGGATGTTTTCCATTATATTTTCCTTAAAAAAATTATTTTTTACTTTTTTATATTCAATGTGATAGTGTTCACCAACTACTCAATGATTATATATTTTATGAACAAATAAAATTCCAAACCAAGTATTCTTATATTAATTTTATTTTTTTAAGAATTTGATGTTGAAATAAAGGATAATAAGGGTAGTGATAACATAGTGGTTAAAGATTTTATTAGAATACCCACTATTATAGGTGAAGAATCTAAAATATGTCAACCTATTAGGGAAAACTTACCTGATTATAAACATAATGTAGTATAGATATTTAGATTATGGTTTATTGAGCTTGTTTACTCTTTGGTTTCCAATAAAATATCCCTATAATTTTAAAATAAATAGACTTGGGAGTTAATGAGGGAATATAGGAATTTCATATAGGATGATAGTTATTTATCTCAATTTAGAAGCATCCAAATCATCTGGAGATGTATTTTAGACTCTAAAATTTAATGTGTGATAAAATTACACCATATCTTGATCCATGGTTTCAACTTTTGAATACAAAGGAATTATAATAGTGTACATTATTTAGGTTTTATTTTATCCACTCTTTTCAAGTATGTCTTTTAATTTTGTAAAACATATGCATCCGACCAGTTTCAAGGAAATATTTTCAAGAGAAATGAAATGTCACAGTTTTACCTCTTTTTTTTTAATATGTAACAAATTTGGTTTATATATTTATATGATCAATAATAAATCTTATATATACCTTTACATGCCACTTATATTGGAACAATGTTTTATAAAACTCCTTTAGGTTCAAAACATGAGACTAACCTCTCTACTCTGTGTTTGTTAGGTGTCATTTCATAACCCTAACATGTCATTTTGTGAGGTTGATCCCCAAGTACCACATTGGGGAATGATGGATTTCATTTGATGAATAAATATCATATGGAAATACTCTTATAACATATGATTTTTAATGTTTTTAGTTAGTGATCCAAATCCAGCGATATCATGTATGGAGGGATGGCAGGACCCGTAGATGGCATCCATGCACATGGAAGAGGTTTAAAAAACATGGGTAGTGTTGAGAGAAGGATTTTTTGAATAGAATAGTATAATTCTCTCTGAGTTTAATTAAATTGGAATAACTACCCTCACCTGTGGTTTCCACACATCACTCCATGACCCTAACAAGTCACACCACAAGGATGAGTCTTGATTTCCATTTAGGGTACATGGGAATGTCATGTGTTGAATAACTATCATTTGGAAATAATCCCCCAACATGAGGCCTTTTAAATCCAAGAGTTAGTTATCCAAATCAGACAATATCATGTATAGAGGGATGAAAGTACATGTGTTAATGAGGTTCAACTCTAATATGGATGACTAAATCCTAACTATATTGTGGTTTTTATCCCATGTACACGTAGTTCTTTGTCTATTATCAAGAGGTAGGTATAGGTATGAGAATTACATTAAACCTATTAAAATTTATGGTACTAAATATAGTTACAAAATAACTATATTGTTACATATAAAATATAAAAACTTATTTGAAGAATAATCACTAGTGTAAGTACACATTTCCATAGACTTAATAGACGCGATCTTATTCCTTACTAACTTATACATCAATTCTCATGAGCTAATATCCTCAAACAATTTCTATGATAGATTTTTTTTATCATTATCACTTTCTATTTTTCACTTACAATTATTTTTAGTATATTATTCTTAGTTCCATACTATCATCAATAAAATAATTAGATCATAGAAATTCTAATTAAAGAGAAACAATTATGGTTCTAGAGTTTTCAATACCCCAACTAAAACATGCAAGGTTTCTCCTAGGATCCATAAAATCACCAATGATATCATGGAAACACATCCCATAATTATCCTTGATAATTATCCATTAAATATTTAAAATTATCTAAAGAATAGTACTTAATAATAATGACAATGTCAATCTTTGAACTCCCAATAAACTTATCATTTTACTACTCACAATCACTATTAATTATTTTGTTTTTTCTTCAAAATTATACAATATTCACAAGAATATATTTCCACATTTTCATGATTTAATTTATAAGTTGTTGTGATGTGAGTCATCTCTAATTTATAGAACCAGATTCAGACCATTTTTCATCCGAAAATATCTTTTCAATGTGAACTTCATCTTCATAGTTCATAATTTATCTCTTTAAAAACAATTAGTATCATGATCCCCGTTTTAAAAAGTTATTTTTAATTCATTCAATAATGGAATAATAATTATCAAATTTATTTCTTCTTCTAAATTCTTCTTCCAAAACATTAACTTTCAAAAATCATTTTTAACTTTTAGAATAAATATTATGTAAGTACTTTAAAGTCAGTTAATTCTTATATATCTCTCTCTTATAAATCTTATGTATCTTTGGAAATGATAGGATCACCCATAACTACCTCTATTAGAGATCCAATTATTATTATATATGATCAGATGTATGTTTTTATCATAGGGAAGCACAATAATTTTCTAAATTCGTAACTAGATCAACCCTTATGTGTGAGTTGAGTACCCTTACATATGAGCTGGATGACCCTTACAAACCCTTATGTATTCTTTCCTTTTACATTTATCTAAAAAATATCAATATATAAAATCTATTTGGTATCAATTACATTTTTAATTCTCAATAATTTTATCAAAATCCATCTCCAATCATCTTATCTCATTTAAACTTATCCCCAAACACTTAAATTCATATTATAAAACTTTAAATTATTTTAAAAAATCACAAGGCCTTCAAAAATTATTCTTAAATAAAAATAAAAGTAACTTTTAGGTCGAGTGAAATAAAATGACAGTGCTTTCATCAATTAAAAAATTAGATTAGCATATACTATATCTTCAACTCAAATGAATAAAATCCTCATATAAAATCATTAACAAAAAATAAAACATCATCCTCAAAATGTGTTTTAAAATCACACCATTTGTATTTATTTTTAGTATTATAAAATTTAATTTTATTTAAAATATGAAATATGATCCTCCTCAATCTATCCATGGAATCTCAAATGAGAAACCTATTTTATCACCCTCATAGACAATAGAGACAATGTGAAATTGTGAAAGAGGTGGTATATACTTTATTAAATTAGTAATTTATTAGCCTATCAAATCTTTGTATACTTGAGCAAGCTTAGTGTAAAAAATAAGAGTTATTAAGACACTAAAGATATCCATAATCAGTTCATCAAGAGAGACAAACTCAGAATCTTCTATCAGGGAATTAAAGAAATATTTTCAAGAACATGCATATACTCACTCAATAAATAAATGGAATCATTTAAGAGAAAGTAGGTTTCTAACCTACAGATTAATTCTACCCCTATATAGTAATGAAGGCACAATTTTAAGAGGGGTGGAGACTCAATGAAAATATACCTCAATGTTTGGAAATGTGATGCACTCCCATTTTCATCTTTAGCCTCCCAAATGACTCAATTATAAGTGATTTTGTAAAAATATCAATAATCATTTAATTGAATAGAGTAAACTCTATCTTCAATATTCCTTTAACCAAATTATTATTCATGAAATGATATATAATATCAATGTTATTTGATCTATAATGATACACTATATTTTGGGATAGATTTATATATATTTTGTTATCATAGCCAATAACCAGTAGATATTTAGCTATAATAGCCATATCCGTAAGTTCAATATTCATGTAAATAATCTATGTAGTAGCCTAGGAAGAACAAAATATACTGAAAATAAATTTAACATAATGTGATAGATGATCTATTCTTGGTATTCCATGAATAATAAGGCCCTTAAATCCCAAATAAAATCATAGAATCAATTTAAATTGAAAATCTATAGAGAAATTATATAATAGGATTTACTCCATTAAGCACAAACATGCATACAATAGTTAAGACTCCTGAAAAACATAAATTCCCTCACAAAAATCCCTAGCCTATAAAAAATTATTATTTGTGATGATGAGGTGTCCTTTTTGATGGTTTGGTATAATGTCCATTTGAAGGGTTCTGACCATGGGATCCCTTTATGTAACCCCATCGTAGATACCCTTTTCTCAAGAACCACACAATTAATTTATGATTGAAGACTCCCCTTATAGTTAAATTCCCCACCTCACAACCACCTAAGCCCAGAAAATATAGCCTATCCTATATTTAATGACCGAGTGTGAATTTTGGGGAGGTGACATGAAGGAGTGGAGATGAAGGTAAAGGGACGAGTATTGAGAGAGTACCCATGTGAGAAGACAGAAATGATTAAGAGAATTGAACATCTTTAATTTCTTTTTCAAATTTTATACTAGGTAAACCATGAAGCAAATAAATGAAATAGAAGACCATGAATCCCACTCTCATGTGGTCACGTCACCAATATTGTTCTCATGAGGCCACTTCATGAGCCAACTATCCATGAGGCTACCCTACGAGACTTGTGCCTGTGATATCATTTTTTGAGACCACATCAAAAGGAAAATGCCCATGAGACCATTTTATGAGTTCTTCACCCACATGGAAACTTTGTAATGTGAGGAACGTTCATGAATCTTGTGAGTCCAATTCATGAAGTGAAACCAATGTGGTTCCCTTCAAAGACTGGTGGTCTGGTCACCTTCACCAATTCAAGCCCTCTTAACATACCATATTCTTCTATAAAAAACCCAAGATCCTTGGGATATCCAGTGCCATCCTCCTAAAGAACACCCAACAATGTGGAATTTAGAACCCTTTTGAATAATATAAAAGGTTTAAAAACATTGGATAAATATAAATCACCACTATCATATCCAATATCCATGTATACTTTAGGAACCTCTCCACCTCGAATGACCTTCATGAAATACCTTCACCAAGGTCTAAAACTCAGAAAGTAAAAGTCAAGGCCTTATCAAAAACCACATGACATACATGATCAGGTTTCTAGGTACACTAGTGTGCCTTCCTTTGATCATGTATACTATTGATAAAAGGGATGATTTTGTATTTTCCTCCCAAAGAGATAGTACCCTCAGGGTGATAATAGCCATGTGTCCCCTTCACAATGAGGTTTGTTACCAATATAAAACTATAATAGTCTCTCCTAGATCAGGTTATCCATATTGGATTCCAAAATTCTATAATTGTAAGACTTTTCCACTCATTAATCCATGAGGAATGGGATTTATCATAACATGTATTCCTAAACCATGTTCTCAGAGATTAAGTCATCATCAAGAGACAACAATGAAATTGGGATACCTCGACTAGGGAATCCCTAAATGCACAAACCTTTCTCAAACCTATATTATCTCTCTATTAATGAAACTAAATTATTGATAACATGACATTAAACAGTGTGAAATGAAATCCTATCCATGCAACATAAAATTTCATGACAATATCCTTACTATATGATGTTAAACTGCATGGTATGGTCTTATATATGGCCTTAAACTATGAAACTTGAACTACATGGGATTTGATTCTCATTTTAGTAGGATACATATGATTCCTCCTAGAGTTTTAAATGCAACATCTCAAATCATTAATATCTATTCAATAGGGCCACATTCCTTGTAAACACATATTCAAATCTCTATATTCATTATGAAATCACCTATGTCCTTCCTCATCAGGTTATATTCCTTATTATCCCAAATATCCTTTCACTAGGGATATATTCCATGAGAACCTTTCTCATTGGGCCATATTCTAGATGAATCCATAATCCTGCATAGTAGGCCATATCCCCATGGGACATATCAACCAAATCCATCACATGTCTATATTCCCTATGAAAACATAACCTTTCTCAGAGGGATATATCCCCTATGTGAAGAACCAAAAAGGGCCACTCATGCCAAAGTCCCACAATAATAATTTCTAGGAATCTTTCACCTAGTAGTCCGCTTGTATGACTTTAAACTTCTTATAAGAATTAATGTCAAAATTACCTTAAAATTCACTACAATGGTCATTGTCACATAAACTTAAAAGTAATGACATGTCTCATTAAGTGAACTAATAATAAATAAATTCATGATATTTAAATAATATAAAATTAATTTTATGTTGTATCATTTATTAATTAATCAATTTATAATAATTTTTTTAATTATAGTGTCAATTCATTTGAATTCAAGAAGATTTATTAAATTTTATAAATTGTGAATTTAATTGATTCATTTAATTTTTGAGATAATTGAGTGGATAGCATATAATTTTCCTTTATTTTGATGTTTAAAAGAGTGAAGTTAATGTGATATAAATATTTAGAGATAGATTTGAATCAAAATCTGAAAAAATGATTAAGTATAAAATCTATGTAAGAGTTTCCACATAAGGTCCATCCACCCATGTATGGGGATTAATGTAAAGGGATACACAAAAAGGAAAACCATTTAGGTAAATTCTATGTATAAAAATCATATAAGGAAATTAACATAAAGGGAT
The DNA here is from genome assembly GCA_963277665.1 of Viscum album. Lineage (NCBI taxonomy): Eukaryota > Viridiplantae > Streptophyta > Magnoliopsida > Santalales > Viscaceae > Viscum > Viscum album. The sequence continues at coordinate 1,069,578,194 of OY728139.1, read as the reverse complement.
TTACAATTTTTTTAGAACATAAATGGATCCACATCAAGTTTCATCGACGTATGGGGATTTAGACTTGGAGCTCGACACTATATATGAGTTATTAAACATATATAAAAGAATATATGTTAACTTCATTAGGTTCACCTATTCTTCAAACAAATGATTTTAGGGGAAACATCATCATGCAATAAAACCAGTAATATGAGGCCACAAATATTATAATAATGATTTATGCATGATATTTTGATCAAAATTAAAGTAGAAAAGCTGTAGATTTTTTAGAAGTGTGGACTGTGATTTTAAAGGAAAATTAAGATGATAAAGGAATTATATAGAAATTAAAAAAGGTAAAGAATAATAGAAGTGTTTGAATAGATAAATAATAATATAGGGAATATATTTTACAAACAATAGAATTTTAGAGGAGGGTAGATTTTTACATACACTATTACTGTTATTTTTATATTTTCATGTTTTATTTTTTATACTCTTTCTTGATGTAATGACTTATTCTTATCTTTTAACCACTATTATTTATTGTATGAATTGGTAAGGTACTTGAGTGATTGGTTAAGGTAAGATAAGTTAATTTTATTTCTTTATTTTCTCCTTAAATGAATAAATCTATTTCTTATATTAATTTATTTAATTTTATAGTGGCAATTTAATATTTTAAATGTGAATGTATTTGAATTTTAATCTATCCCTATGTGATAACTTGGTCAATGATCATTCATTTCCCTCCAATTATTCAATAATATATATAAAACCCAAAAATTTTATTTTCCTATAAATTTATAATATTTTTGATATCATGCACTACATGCAACCCCAATCATAAACAAACCATGAAATAATATTATTCAAGTATGACTGTTAAAACCTAAGTGTTGGGTTGGTGGATATTAATAGGAATAATAAAATTAGTAAATGTATATATAGATTATTTAATTAATAAAAAAAATTAATTCAATTATTTTTTACAATCATCTAATTATTGTTTCTAGGAAAATTTTAAGGATAAATTCAATTTATTCCATAATAATACATTCTTTATAAAAACAGTTTTTTGGTTTTTTATGTGTGAAAAATTAGAATTAATTTCATCTATTTTTGAAAATTTTATTTGAAAAATTTAACTTTATTTTGGAAAATTTCATGTCAAAATTATCTTAGGGCGAATATTTGAGATTTTTTAGAAATAGTTGATTTTGTGTGAATAGTGAAAATACTGATTTTACAAATACTTTCACTTTTATGAAATTATAATGATATAAGAATAACTTCAAATTTAATGAAAATTTGTTGATAGAATAAATATATATTTAATAAGTCATATAACTCATATAAAAGTATAAAATTGAACTTATAAATATATAATCAACATTTTTAGGAATCTAATTAATGTTTTAGTTCAAGTAAAACATGTTTTTACTTCTCCTCTTATAATAAAGTATTTACAAGGTTAATTCAGGTTTTGTATTAGTTTTAAAGATAAATTATACTAATTTTATTTAAATTAATTCAATTAATTCCATCTAAATCAATATTACTCTTTATTTTTCTGTAACATCATTTTTATGTTTAAAATAAACATTTTTCAAAAAATGATTTTTTTTGTGTTTTGTGAACTTATATAAAAATTATTTTATACCAATTATATAAATCAAAGTATATTAAATAGAATACATAATTTTAATCATAATAATTAATATTAGGTAACAATTTCAACTTAATGTTTTTCATAATGAATTGTAGAAATATTATTTTTTTACCATGATTAGGGTTAAAATAGATTTACCAGGGGGGGTCTAAATGGAGATATATGGTTCAAAATTCCATTTAAACTTATCAAGATATTTTTTATTTTATTTTGAACCTATATAATATTACCTTATAATTACTATCCATTTGGTTTTACTTTAATAATAAAATGATTTTATATTATTTAAATATTTTATGTAATTTCATGCATGTCCCTCCCCTCACTTATAAATGGAAACTTCCACTCCTCCATTATTTACAAACCATAAGAAATAAATATCATAAAAAAATAAGTAAAAACCTTTCTAGATATATTCATCTCATTCTTGAACTTCTTGTATTCTCATAAGTCTATTTTGATAAGGCTTAAGTGGTAATCCACATGAAGTCTCTCAAATAAGACTTAATCATCTTTACCGACTCTTTCAAAGATTATTTTTTCTTATAATTTTTTTAAATATATTTTATCAATAATAACATAATTTATATATTAACATAAATATACTTTTATTTTATCGTTATTATGGGAAAACCATTTTCACCTCCTTTCCGTTGAATGTGAAATGAAAGTATTGCTCGTGCGTATATAGAGACTACTGCCTCCACGTAGTGATGTGATTAATTTTCTATAATCGCCTCTCATAGATGGTTTTTAAATTTTATTTATTGAATAAATATGATATTTATGATATAATAAATATTATATAATGATAAAATATTATTTTATTAATTTTTATTTTTCTTGTTATATATTGGAAGTATCGTTCATGCGTACATACAAGCTACCATCTCCATGAGTGATATATTTCATTTTCAATGTCAAAAATTTATAGTTGGTTGTAAAATATTATATAATTAATATTTATAATACTTATTAAATGAATAGTATTATATAAATGTTATACTAATATTATACGCTATCATGTTCTTACACATTTGGTCTTTATAACACTCATTTTTTTGGTCAGTTTTACCACCTACACAAGTGTTGTTAAATTTCTGATGACATGAGTAATTGAAGAATGTTTCATAATATAGAAATAGTAGAATAAAAATACATAAATGAAATGAATAATATTTTAGAGATGATGGATCCATGATAAAAATGGAAGGACCAGAACCATCAAACTGAAACATGCATGGAAAACTAAATAGTTGTCACACATAACAATGATTTGAATAAATAATTGTTAATAAACATGTGATAAGATTTTATAAGTGGATTATATATGAAATTATAAGTATGAATATAGTTCTATAATATAATTATAATAAATTTAAATTTATCATATAGTAGTTTAGAATCACTTATGAGGGAAGTCGTACTTGAGGTAAGGGTTTATTCAACAATCTCATTTTTAATTAGGATTTTTTATATTTAAATTTACAACGAATAAAATTATAATATTTTTTTTAAAATCCTTATATTTTATTCTCCTCTATTTATATATGTAATTTAATTTTTTTCCTTTCATTTTACTCTCTTTGGTACTTAATATGATAGATAAAACATTTTTAAAATAATACTTACCTTATTTCTTCTTTGGCCAAAAAAATTTTCTTTCTTGAACATGTTTTATTATAAATATTTTTAATAATGTTTTTAATATTATCCTATGATCAATTAAATTCATTAAACCCAAGTTTTAATTTTTATAAAATGTTTAAAAGGAATCTTCTTGAAATTTTATGAATGAGGTGATTTTTATTAAGGTGTGAAGAAAATATTTTTTTAACGCTTACCATATGGATGAATTTTACCACCATCATGACTTCTATTTTTCTTGAATATTCCTCTATAATTTTATATGGTTATATTTAAATAATTTTTTTACCTAATACTTTGGATTTTTTTATTTTAAATAAGTGATTTCAAAATAAAAATTTTGGTTTCCTCAACAAATGTTCTTGTGATATTTTAAAATTAATTTCATATATGCCAATATACTTTGAAAAATATTTTGATTTATTAGGGATATAATCTAATGAAATATACCACCATATTACTTTGTATGTCTTATAATCATGTGGATTTAGTGATTTAATGGGGGAAAATATTTACATTTCATATGTTATCATTTCAATATGAATGTTTTTGTTGATTATGTATTGAATTATTATTAATTTATTTCATATAATTACTGAAATGAACTTAGTAGGGGATATAAGGGGCCTATTTTATCCTATTGATGTATTGGTAGGTATCATGAGATTAACTGTCTTGGGTATTTGGCATATGCCTTAACTATTTATATTTCATTTCTTGGCACAAATCCTTGATGGTAAGATTATGATGTCCGAAATTATTGATTCTATCCTTATTAAAATAGGTATTATTTTTGATGTGATTAGTTAAGTTATTCATGGATATATTACCCATTGATGTTATTAGTTATATGACATATTCGATTATTTTTTATCCCTTCTATATTATTGATTTTTTGATATCTTCTGTTGTACTCTTTCCCTTACCAAGTATATTAGCCTAACCTTTATATGTTTTCCTTTCCCCAAGATACCGAGAAGGGATCGAATAATTATTTTAGGGATATACTAGAAGTAATAATAATGTTATCAGTAAAATTTTATGTTGTATTTCATGTTTTCAAATGTAATGTGAGAATCATTTACATAACTCGTACCCCATGGATGATAAATTATTCGATCCATTGGGAAGAAATGTATTATATATTTTTCCAATATAGTAAGATAAACATAAGCTCTAGGTTACTAGAGTCAAAGTGTTACACTATATAAAATGAAAAAGACTTGTCTTAGTGGTGAATTTCATATAATTTTCTGGCACATTCATAAAGGTAGTAAAGAAAGCTAAGGCTACTAGGGAACCATACAACCTAATTACTTCTTGTCTCTGTAAACTAGGAGTTGAATACTGAATCAATTTACATATAAATGAAGGAGGATAGACCAAGAATAGATCTCTACCAAATATAACATCACCACATCAGTTTGATCAAGGGTGAATGGTGAAGTGATTGTGGAACCTCTCATCCATTAGTTAATTGGAAGAAGAGTGAATTGTTTAAGACTATGATGGAATTATAATTGGTTAACCAAGCATAACCTAATCACTTTTCCTAAAATTATATGAAATATATTTATTTCATTATTTTTAATTTCTTTAAAAATTAAACTAACAAAAAATTACACATTTCTAACAAAAATAAACAATTAATTTTGAGTAACCCTCTCTAGTGATATCCATTGATTGACACTAATAAGTATATTTAACATAGGAATTAATTAACCCTTTAAAAATCCCATGACAATGCTGTCAAAAAATTAGTTCCATTTTTAGGGAGGTGGTTACTTAATTTCTAACAATTTAATTATATAAGTTAATCTATAACTACCAAATTATCTTTCTTGATATAGATACAAAGGGAAATTTACTGACAAGGTATATAAATTTAAACTTTAAAACTAAATTTGAATTAGTTTCGTTGATATAATATAGTTAAAGTTCAAGTTTTATCTATGATCCAACCATAATGGAAAAAAATAGTAATCAAACCTTGAAAGATATTTGTGTTCCCCACATTATTCAATAATATAGCTGATTTTCCATACTAGGTTTACAAAATTATTTTTAATTGAAAATTTAAATAATAAAATTGCTACCAAAATTTCAGGCTCTTACATTAGAAGACCCTAATAAACCTATTAAGGGGTTAACCCTTGTCTTTTAAGAATTTAAGAAAATAGGAGTGTTAAATGAGTATCTTAAATGGGGAGATTTCCCATTTTCTTTAGTGTGAGCAGTTAATTATTGGTTTTATAGTTTGAAACAAGGAGAAGTAAATGATTATGAGGATCTTAAAATATTATTTTTAAGAGATTTTCTCTAACTCCATGAGTTATTCCATCATAAAATAAATATATTCCATTGTATAAGCTCCAAGATTGACTCTCTATGAGTTCTAGGAGAGATTCATGAAGTTGTGTGCTAGTTTCCCATAAAAAACTATATATGAACACCTTTTTTATTATATTTTTTTATCAAGATTTTTTAGATAATTACAATAATATACTTGATAAATCATCAAAATGACCACTAATTGAAAATTTACCCATAAAGGCTAAATGACTTATTGAGAACATAACACAAAATTATGAAAAATTTAGTAAAATAGGTGCTGGTACTAGGGGCCTTCACGAGGTAAGAACTTATGATTCATCACCTTTATTAGAGTCCGATCTTGAAGTGGTAACCACCTTTGTAAAAAAATTAAAATTAAAATTAAAATAATATAGTGAATAATAATTACCAGTTAAGTTGGGTAGACTATGTTCATCTCCTAATCACTATACTGATTAGTGAGATGTGGTGTAGATTACTGACTGTTTCCCCATAAAATACTAACAAATGAAACCTTAGTAGAAAAATTAAAGGAGAGAGCCTTCCCTAGTCTAATATGGATTTTAAAACCATTAGAAAATGGTTATACCAAACTGTAAAAACCAATACCATGAATAACCACCATCCCTGTAATTCCTTGACCTGAGAGACACTCAACTGGTGATCTAGGTTAGTACACCACTTAGTCATAGGCGCACCTTCACATATGATAAGTGATTCCATCTAGTAGTGAGGGTCTATTGGGTGATAGTGGGGAGAAAATACCCTATGATAATAATAATAATAATGGTAATAATAATAACACTATGAAAGTGATAAACCAACTTATTGGAAGAAATATAAAATATCCAAAAGTAAACATTATGCACATAAAATTTAATATCTATATGCTACATAAGTCGTACCTAAGCATGAAATATTTCCAATAGAAAAATTCTATAAGTATATAAGAAAAAATGAAAAGATCTATCTCTTTTCCCAGAGGAACAACCTGGTCAATCTTCAAAAAACTAGACCATATATCCGATGAACCTTGGAATGTACCAACTCACTAAGCTCCAGACCATGAGCCTGATCCCTTTTCTTAACTTAAATCCATAAAGTATACACATATCCAGAGGGTCCCATGAAGTATGTGAGTATGAACTCAACAGGATACCACCAACATGTGAATGGAATCTATTTAACACACCCATAAATATATCACAAGCCCATGGGACTTCATTTTATTAAATCATCACCAAATAAACATATTAATGTCCCAAGGCATGACGATATCCATCCTTCCATAGTCTCAGACCATAATTCCCAACATATCAGTGATCTTCAAGCCCATTCTGATGGTCATAGACACAATCACACATGTCTTTAATGGTGAGAACCTCCTTTATTCTGAGGTTCATCATCATCCCCTAGATCTCTAAGATTATAGAGGTCTATAACAACATTGAGTGGTCAATACCACCTCACTAGGTCTTGATCCGGTGTGAACATTACCCTAACAATGCTATTGGAAAACCTCATTGGGGATCAATCACCAAAAAACCAAGCCACGCATCTGGTGATCCATTGTCACCACCTATGAACCACTTCACCCAACTCTGATGACCATCATCACCTAATACCTCACGTTCCATTCCCAACACATTCCCATATAATGCACATTACTATGGTCTCAATTTAAATAAATTAAATAATAATAAATATCATACTTAATGAACATGAAACTCCATCTCACCTTTACCATGCCATACTTGGATCAACCATACTTTAATAAAAATAACACTATAAATCGACATATCCTAGAAATAATAGTGAATAAGTAAAAATAAAAACATTTCACCTAGAAATCCCCAATATATCCTATATATCAATCATCATATAAAAAACATATAAATAAGGTGAAATATATGAACCACCAACCTCATGCTTAGGAAGCTTTACTCACATAATATTGGCCTCTGATTTGATCTAGAGTGATAAAAAATAGAAGAATATAAAAACACCCCAGAAATAGGGAATACGAGATCATATGTAAATAACATCCATAATGGAAAAATCAATGAAAAAAAAATCAATAGGACTCATAATTTTTTATTATGGATCCAATGTGATGAATGACAATTGAATCAGAGCGTAAAAAAGGATATCCAATGAAACCTTGGTAAGGGAGGATGAGAGATAACATAAAAATGATATGTGAATGGTGGCTGATAAATAAGGATCAAAGGGTTAAAATAAGGTATGGTTAGAATATTCATTTCACCCATTTTAAAATATTTCATAGTGAGGTTTCAAATTTTGGATAACTTTGATCCATCAATGCACACTCCTAGTCCTATGGCCACCCCCCTGTACTTCTAGGTGCACAAAAAAATAAACAACATTCCAATCATGTGTTTATCTATGAAATTTTCTATAGAGTTCTCATACTACTATGTGACCTCAGGTTCATGGTTTAACAAACCATTTTATACCCCTAAATGGATGCAAATTTTGAGGAGCATGATTTTCACCAACCATGATCTAACTGTGTTCCCCCATGGCCTTTCCAAAACACAATATTTCAAATCCTAAAGCTTCTAAAACTCAAAAAAACTTCCAAGGAACCCTATATGCCTTAACCCCTATCTTAAAATAAAACTTTAGAGGTTAAAAATATCAAAATTACACTATGATTCTCAAATTTCAATTTGGTGTACCCACCAAACTAAAAGTTCAAATTCCATTTGAATTTTAAACTCTGTCAAAACATAGGACCTTAAAACCTCCTCACCTTACCATATCTCATCCCCAAGATATTTGGAAACATTATAAGCTAAGATCCATCTCTCATACTAAGAAAACCTCTTCTCACTTTCCCATATGATGAGATGAAACCAAATATATCCATCTCATTTCAAACAAGTCATACTACCGCTGTTACATACTCAGGGTTGAATACTTATGTGGTGATCCCCACATTAGGAATCAATTACTTCTTCACTTCTAGTAAAATTTTCCAACACCCTAATGGTTTAACAATAACCATCACCTAGATTCAAATGTCCCAACCATTATATACTATCGATCCTCTATCTTATCAGATGCTCTTCTCATACTAGTGTCACATATAATACCCATATGGTATTCCATCATAGTTGATGTTAAAAATCAACACATCACACATTATTCAAAAATGATACCACATCATAAAAAATTACTATAAAAGTTCCCTAATAGAAAAAATATCATAACAATCATGAATCGTTCCCAATGCTCACCTATTAACTAGCATCTGGTTAATTCATCTGTCATACGTGCACCTCGTGAACTAGTGTCTATCATGCTAGAAATAAAAACAAACACACCCATAGAATACTTATAATAATCATCATCTCTCTAGACAACTCTAAACGTAAAAGATCAACCCTATGCATCTTTCCTAAAGCTCACCTTCCTGATGCCTATCCTCCCTACAAATCTGTACCCATTATGGGCCAATACCCCCACTACTAGGTATCTCTTTAACTACCAGACATAAAAATTATGTCACATACCATCTACCCTCTCATAGTACCACATCTAGTATAAGGCCCCAGCCTTAAACCTTACTTAATATTGAATTAAATGAGTAATTCACATTGAGGATCTTTTCAGGTTTAGAGTTTTAGAGAATTAGGACATAACTATTACATCTCAAAATATTACAAAGTAGTCTCTTCTACTAAATTTTCATAAAATAAAAACTCTTTAAAAAAACATGTATAGTTCCATGTTTTAGGTAGCATGACTTTCCATTGATCCCATCCTTGAACCTATTCCACGCTATATCCTGTGAAAAACATTTCAAAAACTTGGGATGAGCATAAGAAGCTCAGTAAGGGATACACAAAGAATGAAAACTGTTAGATTTTCAAAACAACAAGTAAACCATGAATACTTTATCAATTTAATACTTTTCACCTTCATGAAGTAGTAAAAACTTTTCACTGAAAAAAAAGTATCATTACTTAACTTTTTGTAACCATAGGATTACCATAAAACCCATATAAAGAACACATTACATATATAAAGGTAACTTGGGACATAAACATACTTAAGTGGAATAACCATACGGTCGACTTCCACACATATCACTTAATGGAATAGCCATACGGCCAATTTCCATACATACTTAATGGAATAGCCATACGGCCGACTTCCATACCCAATGCATTGGAGGTTATAACGTAACCACCCGTCCTGGTATTCACAGCAACACCCGTCATATGGTTTATAACGTAACCACCCGTTAAAATGTCCAAGTACCAATATAAAATCATAAATCATAAAACCAATATAAAGGAATGATAACATTTCCACATCACAATATATCATAATAGAATCCTTTATCAAAACCATTTTCAAAACCATTTAAAACATTTAATAAATAGATTTTTGAATCAAAGTGTCCCATACCACCTTGAAGCTTAAAATTTTAAACCATTAATATCCATATAAATAAATCCTTAAAACCATTTTCAAAACATGGATATTAATAATAACAGATAATTAAAACATTTAAAATGACATTTTGGTTAAAGGGGTTTTACCAAAATTAGAGACACTTGAATACAATAATTGAGGAATAACATTTAGTCAGAACTTTATAATATAATGAGAATAAATGGATTCATGATATAATATTCCAAAGGACAGTATATACACCATATAAGAGTGAATTGGTGCATAACAACAATGAACCCTCAATAGAAATGTCAAATGTGATGAAATCCCTTATAAAGAAGGTATCATTAAATTAAGGACAAATCAATCTCAAAAATATGTGTGACAAATATAAATACACCCAATATAAGTGGATATTAAGTGTAAAACAATAAAAGTTCATTCACACATATTCAATGGATGACATATTCAATGACTACAAGTTGAACCCAAAGAAATCAAAATTGGGTTAAAAAGTTCCCTTGACAGCCTAACGACATCACATTAAAATGAGTTGATGAGAGATAAAAAGTGTATATCATCACTTGGAAATAAAATTTACATCAATAAGGATTTATGAGAACATATCCCAACATAAAAATATGTAAATTAAATGACCCAATAAAAGAAGTCTTTTAAAAAAGAGGAGGGTGAAAGGTTCCCTTACCGACTTGGGTATCTTTCAAAACATACACCCCATGAAAGAAGGACAATAGATCATTGATGTAAATACTCATAAACGAAAGTATATTACACAAAGAGTAGAATAATGGGCAGTACATACACCACTCAATGGAATTTGTGGCAAATGTAGCATAAATCTCACGGGAACAAAAGTGAGATGAAAAATCCCTTACGAAAACTCGGCAGCCTAACAGCGCCACATAAAACTTCCGAATATGGATTGATGAGATCAAATAGGGTATCTCATAACATTACAATAAAATTTACATCAAGAGTAATATAAAAGAACTTCCCCCAACATTACAAATAGGATCTTAAAAGAAGTGACATAAAGGAGAGTACTTAAAAAGAAAGAGAGAGGTTAGATCTCTTACGAAAGTTCGGCAGCCTAACAGCGCCACTCAAAACTTTCAAAATGGATTTATGAGAGAGAATAGGGTCTCTCATCACATGAACATAAAAATTACAGTAAGTGTAATATAAAAGATCATCCGAATAACAAGAAAGATGAGCTTTAAAAGGAATGACATAAAAGTGTGTACTTAAAAAGAAAGAGAGGAGTAGGATCCCTTACCTCGGGTCCGACTTGACTCGATCGTTCTTTAATCTCCTGAATAATAAACTTGAGTTAATTTATACTTCATTAAAAACCTTTTTAAAGTTCATTATTCCTTTTATATCACTTATTACCATGTTATAAACATTATTTAATCATTTAAGTTAATCATGTTTGTTTTGTCGATATTTGGTTCTTAAGTCGAAAGTGGACTTCTTACAATTACATGTTGTTCGTGTGGCCAAATGTTTATTATATCCAGAATTGTATTCATTATGTAGATATCATATATTTCATATATATCCAGTACATGCATGCATTTATAACATTACATAATCATTTAGAGGTAAGAAATGAAATGCACCGTTCATGGAGACGGTAAGCCGTACGTACGCATGAACGCTACTTTCATTTCTATTTCGTATTTTATAGAATGGAATAATAATTATATAAAGGTATATTATAATTCCAGTATAATATCATATATAATATCATATTTCCATCCTTTATACATCCCACATATTGTATTTAATGAATCAAATCACTTTGAGGGGGCGGTAGTCCGCACTTCCTTAAATGAAGATATCGTGTATACCCATAATGGAAGCCATAAAGGTAAGAAAAAAATGAAAAATACAGAAGAATAAATAAAACATAAACATATTATATATCATATATAAAAATAGTGACATCATAATGGCCACCTTTGAAGGTGTTAAATGAGTATTGAACAATCATCGTTTCGGGAGGCAGAATTTCACCATCCACGGAAACCGTATGTTCTTTAACCATTTGATGTAGTTGTGTGAGAGTTTAGCTCGAATAAATCTTATAACAACATCCTAGTATATTGAAGATACTGGTGTTGTTACAAAATAAGTAAATAAAAAGAGTTTAGGGGGTTGGAGAAGCGAAATAAAACAAATGAACATGAGAGAATGAATTACCTTTAAAAGTGTAACTCCTATTGATTTGAGCCTAAAGGCTTCCTTTGAAAGGATTCTGCCCAAATGGAATCCTCTAGGATGAGGAGAGGGATGTGGAGGGAGTAAATGGGCAGGGTTTGTCCGATCCAAAGGCTTTAGGAGTGTGTGAAATGAGGTAGAGGTGGGGGCCTTTTATAAGAGGAGAGGAGGGGCACTTTTGGAAAGTAAAGAAATATTACTTTATTTGAAAATGTGTTTCGGTTTTAAAATGTCCCACATTGATAGAATTCGTGGATAAGGTGATAAGGGTTCGAAATCCACTCATCCAATTGGTTTTGGACATGTGTAGTTTATAGATTTTACATTATCTTTCCATTTTATTTAAATCGTCAAATAATGATGTCATCGCTGCATCATTATTATGTCAAAAATAATTTAATTTATTTAATGTCTAAAAATTATAAAAAAACTACTATGATGTAGGAAATCCTTTTATATTTCCAACTAATATTTATAATCAAAAATATGACTTGTATAACCCCACTTAAAAATTGTTTTAGTAAAACATATCATGTTTGTGTCATTTTTACTTTTACATTAAATAAAAAGTTATTTATGTCATTTCCCAACCAAAGTGGATCCATGGGGTCCCCAAGTTGGCCCATGGCTTGTCTTTGTCGGCCATGACTCACCCAATAGGTGTAGGACAAGTTTCATGGTGTTTTCACATTCTTATAATATCATTTTTACCTTAAATTACACTAATTACCACTAATCGCGATTAAAAACTTAATAAGTGACTATTCACCAAAAAATTATTTTCATCCCATTGAACCACATTTTACATACTAATGACAACAATGTATGTCGGATTTTCAAAATTCAATACACATTAGTGGTAAACTTTTATTTAACTGAAAAATCAGTTTGCTTGATTACCACTTAGTGGTTTCACTATTCATCAAAAATTGGAGTTTTTCAGAAAAATACCAAAACTTCACCCTAAGCTATATTTAATATTCCGAATTCAAAAATGAATGCCGTTTTACAAAATTAATAACATATTAGTCACATTAATTAATTTAATAATTAATTCCCGCTGTCAGAGCAAATAGCGTGTTTTTATAAAACAATAAGTATCAAAAGATTGACACTAGTTTAAGTCTGATTTCAAAGTGAAATTAATTCCAACAACCACTATTGGATTTAATGGTAAAAATATATTCTAATTTCACTTTAAAACCAATTCAAAACATTATCTAATCATATAAATAAATTAGATTAAAAAGAGGTTTTGAATTAAAATACAACATTTTACACTATTCATTAAAAAATGAACTTTATTGGAAAAATACCAAAAATTTACACAAAGTAAAATTTGATGTTCCGATTATAAAGAAGAGTTTTATTTGGTCCAAAAGAATTTATAAGAGTGATCAAAACTATATTTAATGACAGTTCTTCATCAGAAGGCGATAAGTGAACCTTTAGTGAAAATTAGGTTATAAAAGCCTAAAATTGAATTCTTTCCGTATTTTAAGCCTTTGGATAGATGTAAAAACATTTAAAAAAACATATATATTCATATTTTAGTTATTTCTATCCATTCCCGCCAATACAATGGCTACATGTTAACTACCATTTAAAATAATATTATTTTATTATTAGAGTGCAACGTAAGATTCCCAAGAAACTCGTTTGTTGCGTGTTGGGTACGCCATCGAGCATAGCGTCCCCTTTAAAGTCATTTAAATATTTTATTCACAAATATGGATAAATATGAAAATGTCATATTCTTTATTTACCTGGGGTGTTACATCCTTCCCCCCTTTTGGGAATTGCGTCCTCGCAATTTTTAAAATTGTGCTTGGAAACATCCTTGAAAGTCCCACATCGGAACAAAAGTCGGTAAAACAAACACTTTAAAATAAAGAAAGTTAAGTAAAAAGGTCACCCGAGTTAACCCATACTAGGATTCCAAGTATGAAAATATGGACATGGAAGAAAAAACAAAGGGTCATGTTCTGATGGAGAGTGATAGAAAACATGTTTAGGAGAAAGTTAACCACGAGAAAATCACAAACTTGTGATGGGTTAAACGGTATTCGATTCCCCAGTAGGAAAAGTTAATAGACAACATTTTTGTTTTAAGTTACTTTTTATTGAGGAATTTATTCATAATGAAACATAATCACTTATCATATTGACTTTCAACTTTTATTAGATTCCTTACACAAACTCATATTTTCTCCAAAAGACGAGTATTTAGGAAGACTTGTTCACATTAAGATTACTATAATCAACTTCTAGAGAATCACCTAATCCACAAAATAGAACTATATACTTCCCATATCTTTAGACTTTAACCAAAACCAAAACCAAAAAGGCTAGTACAAGATCAGATAATCCAGAAAAGGATAACCCTTTATAAAAATAAAATCTATTCTTAATCTCCAAAATTTGTCCAACAAAACCCAAAGTTCAACGAGGACCATTCTATAATCAATTTGTCCATAAAATTCTTCAAAGTAAACCAATATAATATTGAAACCCAAATATTTGAAGGATTTAGTCGCATATTCTTCCAAGATAAATCGTAACATTTATCTCCAAACAATATCAGTTGCTCCTAAAGTCTCGTTTTGAAAAGTAATTAACCTAATCACATATCCTCCACGATAGGTTAATCATTTTCATAAATAACCCAAAATCAACTTACTCTTAATTCATAAAATCATATAACTAGAATGAATCAGTCAAACTAACCAGGGACTTCACGTAGTCCAGTGGTAGGCGATAAATACCAGTCGCACATTGGTTGTGGGTTCGATTCCCGCAGCTTTGTCCGACGCGACGGGATGTCACACGGTCTACGTGTTGTCCTTTTTCCAAAACTATATAATTCTTAAAACATTCCCCAAAATGAGATAAAATCTTCAAGAATAATCATAACATATTTTAACCTCAAGTTTATCTCATGCCCTTCATTTTCCATTATATCATATAATAACCCATAATTACCTCAAAAGTAAGGATCATATAAACCATAATGGTTACCTTAATAATTATTACTTGAATTTCCACATCGAGTTGGCCATCTCGTACATGATGCATTAGAGAACTCACCAAGGTTGAAGTGGTTGATCATGACTCCTTGATAGTTGGTTTAGAACATCCATGAGATTCCTCATTGAATCCTCCATTTTATCTAGTATCTTAATCAGAGAACCACCACAGTTTCCTTCAAACCTGTTGTCTCTTTGGTGCCTACTAGATCCATCCATTCACTAAAAATAGAAATGTCAGTGTGAGTATATCAACAAAACCATCATGTACTAATGAGGAAGGTAAACACTAAGATACACTTACTCATTCACTTTATCTAAAACTAGGACTCTTTCTGAAATCCTAACCATTATGGTAATGTCACTTATGCTTAAAGAATACCCTAACCTCTAAAGTTATCTAAACCAACCTTTGATACCAACTATAAGGCCCCAGCCTTAAACCTTACTTAATATTGAATTAAATGAGTAATTCACATTGAGGATCTTTTCAGGTTTAGAGTTTTAGAGAATTAGGACATAACTATTACATCTCAAAAGATTACAAAGTAGTCGCTTCTACTAAATTTCCATAAAATAAAAACTCTTTAAAAAAACATGTATAGTTCCATGTTTTAGGTAGCATGACTTTCCCTTGATCCCATCCTTGACCCTATTCCACGCTATGTCCTGTGAAAAACATTTCAAAAACTTGGGATGAGCATAAGAAGCTCAGTAAGGGATACACAAAGAATGAAAACTGTTAGATTTTAAAAACAACAAGTAAACCATGAATACTTTATCAATTTAATACTTTTCACCTTCATGAAGTAGTAAAAACTTTTCACTGAAAAAAAAGTATCATTACTTACCTTTTTGTAACCATAGGATTACCATAAAACCCATATAAAGAAAACATTACATATATAAAGGTAACTTGGGACATAAACATACTTAAGTGGAATAACCATACGGTCGACTTCCACACATATCACTTAATGGAATAGCCATACGGCCAATTTCCATACATACTTAATGGAATAGCCATACGGCCGACTTCCATACCCAATGCATTAGAGGTTATAACGCAACCACCCGTCCTGGTATTCACGGAACCACCCGTCATATGGTTTATAACGTAACCACCCGTTAAAATGTCCAAGTACCAATATAAAATCATAAATAATAAAACCAATATAAAGGAATGATAACATTTCCACATCACAATATATCATAATAGAATCCTTTATCAAAACCATTTTCAAAACCATTTAAAACATTTAATAAATAGATTTTTGAATCAAAGTGTCCCATACCACCTTGAAGCTTAAAATTTTAAACCATTAATATCCATATAAATAAATCCTTAAAACCATTTTCAAAACATGGATATTAATAATAACTGATAATTAAAACATTTAAAATGACATTTTGGTTAAAGGGGTTTTACCAAAATTAGAGAAACTTGAATACAATAATTGAGGAATAACATTTAGTCAGAACTTTATAATATCATGAGAATAAATGGATTCATGATATAATATTCCAAAAGACAGTATATACACCATATAAGAGTGAATTGGTGCATAACAACAATGAACCCTCAATAGAAATGTCAAATGTGATGAAATCCCTTATAAAGAAGGTATCCTTAAATTAAGGACAAATCAATCTCAAAAATATGTGTGACAAATATAAATACACCCAATATAAGTGGATATTAAGTGTAAAACAATAAAAGTTCATTCACACATATTCAATGGATGACATATTCAATGACTACAAGTTGAACCCAAAGAAATCGAAATTGGGTTAAAAAGTTCCCTTGACAGCCTAACGACACTACATTAAAATGAGTTGATGAGAGATAAAAAGTGTATATCATCACTTGGACATAAAATTTAAATCAATAAGGATGTATGAGAACATATCCCAACATAAAAATATGTAAATTAAAAGACCCAATAAAAGAAGTCTTTTAAAAAAGAGGAGGGTGAAAGGTTCCCTTACCGACTTGGGTATCTTTCAAAACATACACCCCATGAAAGAAGGACAATAGATCATTGATGTAAATACTCATAAACGAAAGTATATTACACAAAGATTAGAATAATGGGAAGTATATACACCACTCAATGGAATTTGTGGCAAATGTAGCATAAATATCACGGGAACAAAAGTGAGATGAAAAATCCCTTACGAAAACTCGGCAGCCTAACGGCACCACATAAAACTTCCGAATATGGATTGATGAGATCAAATAGGGTATATCATAACATTACAATAAAATTTACATCAAGAGTAATATAAAATAACTTCCCCCAACATTACAAATAGGAGCTTAAAAGAATTGACATAAAGGAGTGTACTTAAAAAGAAAGAGAGAGGTTAGATCTCTTACGAAAGTTCGGCAGCCTAACGGTGCCACTCAAAACATTCAAAATGGATTAATGAGAGAGAATAGGGTCTCTAATAACATGAACATAATAATTACAGTAAGTGTAATATAAAAGATCATCCCAATAACAAGAAAGATGAGCTTTAAAAGGAATGACATAAAAGTGTGTACTTAAAAAGAAAGAGAGGAGTAGGATCCCTTACCTCGGGTCCGACTTGACTCGATCGTTCTTTAATCTCCTGAATAATAAACTTGAGTGAATTTATAATTCCTTAAGAACCTTTTTAAAGTTAATTATTCCTTTTATATCACTTATTACCATGTTATAAACATTATTTAATCATTTAAGTTAATCATGTTTGTTTTGTCGATATTTGGTTCTTAAGTCGAAAGTGGACTTCTTACAATTACATGTTGTTCGTGTGGCCAAATGTTTATTATATCCATAATTGCATTAATTATGTAGATATCATATATGTCATATATATCCAGTACATGCATGCATTTATAACATTACATAATCATTTAGAGGTAAGAAATTAAATGCACCGTTCATGGGGACGGTAAGCCGTACGTACGCATGAACGCTACTTTCATTTCTATTTCGTATTTTATAGAATGGAATAATAATTATATAAAGGTATATTATAATTCCAGTATAATATCATATATAATATCATATTTCCATCCTTTATACATCCCACATATGGTATTTAACGAATCAAATCACTTTGAGGGGGCGGTAGTCCGCACTTCCTTAAATGAAGATATCGCGTATACCCATAATGGAAGCCATAAAGGTAAGAAAAAAATGAAAAATAAAGAAGCATAAATAAAACATAAACATATTATATATCATATATAAAAATAGTGACATCATAATGGCCACCTTTGAAGGTGTTAAATGAGTATTGAACAATCATCGTTTCGGGAGGCAGAATTTCACCATCCACGGAAACCGTATGTTCTTTAACCATTTGATGTAGTTTTGTGAGAGTGTAGCTCGAATAAATCTTATAAAAACATCCTAGTATATTGAAGATACTGGTGTTGTTACAAAAGAAGTAAATAAAAAGAGTTTAGGGTGTTGGAGAAGCAAAATAAAACAAATGAACATGAGAGAATGAATTACCTTTAAAAGTGTAACTCCTTTTGATTTGAGCCTAAAGGATTCCTTTGAAAGGATTCTGCCCAACGGGAATCCTCTAGGATGAGGAGAGGGATGTGGAGGGAGTAAATGGGCAGGGTTTGGCCGAGCCAAAGGCTTGAGGAGTGTTTGAAATGAGGTAGAGGTGGGGGCCTTTTATAAGAGGAGAGGAGGGGCACTTTTGGAAAGTAAAGAAATATTACTTTATTTGAAAATGTGTTTCGGTTTTAAAAGGTCCCACATTGATAGAATTCGTGGATAAGGTGATAAGGGTTCGAAATCCACACATCCAATTGGTTTTGGACATGTGTAGTTCATATATTTTACATTATCTTTCCATTTTATTTAAATCGTCAAATAATGATGTCATCGCTGCATCATTATTATGTCAAAAATAATTTAATTTATTTAATGTCTAAAAATTATAAAAAAACTACTATGATGTAGGAAATCTTTTTATCTTTCCAATGAATATTTATAATAAAAAATATGACTTGTATAACCCCAATTAAAAATTGTCTTAGTAAAACATATCATGTTTGTGTCATTTTTACTTTTACATTAAATAAAAAGTTATTTATGTCATTTCCAAACCAAAGTGGATCCATGGGGTCCCCAAGTTGGCCCATGGATTTTATTGGTCGGCCATGACCCACCCAATAGGTGTAGGACAAGTGTCATGGTGTTTTCACATTCTTATAATATCATTTTTACCTTAAATTACACTAATTACCACTAATCGCGATTAAAAACTTAATAAGTGACTATTCACCCAAAAATTATTTTCATCCCATTGAACCAAATTTTACATACTAATGACAATAATGTATGTCGTATTTTCAAAATTCAATACACATTAGTGGTAAACTTTCATTTAACTGAAAAATCAGTTTGCTTGATTACCACTTAGTGGTTTCACTATTCATCAAAAATTGGAGTTTTTCAGAAATATACCAAAACTTAACCCTAAGCTATATTTGATATTCCGAATTCAAAAATGAAGTCCGTTTTACAAAATTCAAAACATATTAGTCACATTAATTAATTTAATAATTAATTCCCGCTGTCAGAGCAAATAGCGTGTTTTTATAAAACAATAAGTATCAAAAGATTGACACTAGTTTAAGTCTGATTTCAAAGTGAAATTAATTCCAACGACCACTATTGGATTTAATGGTAAAAATTTATGCTAATTTCACTTTAAAACCAATTCAAAACATTATCTAATCATATAAATAAATTAGATTAAAAAGTGGTTTTGAATTAAAATACAACATTTTACACTATTCATTAAAAAATGAACTTTATCGGAAAAATACCAAAAATTTACACAAAGTAAAATTTGATGTCCCGATTATAAAGAAGAGTTTTATTTGGTCCAAAAGAATGTCTAAGAGTGATCAAAACTATATTTAATGACAGTTCTTCATCAGAAGGCGATAAGTGAACCTTTAGTGAAAATTAGGTTATAAAAGCCTAAAATTGAATTCTTTCCGTATTTTAAGCCTTTGGATAGATGTAAAAACATTTAAAAAAACATATATATTCATATTTTAGTTATTTCTATCCATTCCCTCCAATACAATGGCTACATGTTAACTACCATTTAAAATAATATTATTTTATTATTAGAATGCAACGTAAGATTCCCAAGAAACTCGTTGTTGCGTGTTGGGTACGCCATCGAGCATAGTGTCCCCTTTAAAGTCATTTAAATATTTTATTCACAAATATGGATAAATATGAAAATGTCATATTCTTTATTTACCTGGGGTGTTACATCTAGTCCTACCTAAAATCCTTGATTCTCACTCGGTCCCTGACTCTCAGTTGTCCGAGATGCCTTTCAGAAAAACCTCTCTAAATGCCCCATCTACCCGCATTCCCCACACTCCTTTGGAGGCTGATCACACTGAGTAAGAACATGTCCTAGCTACCCACAATGAAAGAATACTACTGATGATCCAATCCATGTTGTCATAAATAAGTATTTTACATATCTTTCCTACTAATATTCCTTACATACTTACTTCTAACTACCTAGAGATCCACTTCCAAGATCGCTTGATTCTACCATCTAACTCGGTAAGGTATGATCTATCATGTTTAATTATTCTATCAACACTTGATTTACTACCTTCAAGAACAAGTTCAACCTAAATATGTTCACCTATACCCTGATGGAATTCCACAAACCACACTTGAACCACCTTATGCTGGCAATTCTATGTCTTTCCTTATAGTGTAAAAAATGACAAGTATGTGAACTTCCTAGTATAGTCGATGAACGATGTTTCTATCTACTATAGGTTCATAAAATCATGAGCTCAATCTACCTTCAATGTATTAGGTAATAAATTATCAAATAATATAGCCATTAAATAATTCCATATTAGTGCTTCTAGCCTACCTGTATGTATATGTATGACCAACAAGTTCTTTTTTTTGTCCCATGAGAATATAAGTGGCCAACTTCACCCTCCTCCATAGGGGTGTCACAATTTGATTGAATATAGTCTTAATAGACTCTATCAAGTACTTTTCTACCAGTGGTCCACCCTCACCCTGAAATTAAGGGGGGTCTTGTGACTAAAAATACCACATCAGATATTCCATATATAGATCAGCTCTATAGGCTCCCTGGTCAATGATCTGAATGACCTACACAAAGCTCGCCCTGATATGCACATCAATCCATGGACCAAACTATGATATTTGTTGTAGCTGTATCACCTACCTCAGATCCACCAATATATTATGCTAAATATCTACCTTAGGGGACTCATCTCATGAATTATTTATGGGAACCACATCTCTACCCTCCTAAGACTCCATCGGAGATGATCTTGGTGGCATTACACTAAGATCCAAAATCCATGTTTAAAATTAATTATAATAGTCTAGATATCTCAAATAGTGAAAGATGTAATCAAAAACATGTCTTATCACCATTAAACTTCCCCATCACACCCATAAAACATATCATCCATCCTCATGAATCCATTCCTACCCATATCAATGTTATTAATCAATAAAAATCAAACAACAAAGCATAATCCTGGGTTGGCTAAGTTAAATGACACCAAGAGGCTATGTAAGAAAAATAATTTCGCTTAATTTTGACGCATTAAATAGTTCATCCCATTACCTTATTCCTAATTAATTATATCATATTCAGGCTCCAAAAACACTTAACACACATATGATCACATAAAAATCACATTGGGAACCACATACCTGGGCTGGCTGAGTAGAGTGCCACCAAGGGGATATGAAAGAAAACATTGTTTATCTTCTTGTTGAAACTTTAAAAAACCCATCACCCATCCTATATTTCATGTTCTAGGAAACAATAACAAAAACATACATATGTCAAGTGAGATTAAGTACTTATCATGATGCATGAATACTCTCCTTATGCCTCTCAAGCTAAGATTCCAAAAAAGAAATAATATCAAATACAATATCCAATGACTCAAATAACTCCATTGTAATCATGAAAACCTGAAAAATAATTCCTTTTTCCCTAGTAAATTGGATTTTAGTTCACATAGGTGCTGGCCAAACACAAAACAGAACCTCCATCCCAAGTTTGGACACTTTCCAAGGCTCTAGTATACCCCAACCCAAATAACAGACCATTTGAAAAACCCAACATTTAATTACCACATTATGACCATTCGACTGATGTTACCACTCTATGAACAACTAGAGGCTCTGATTCCACTTTTTATTCCTTGAATCAGGATCCACTCAATCGGTGATCTAAGCTAGTATGTATCCTATCATTAGGCATACCTCTCCATATGTCAAAGGCTGTCAACTAGAAGTGGGGGTATATTGGGTGATAGTGGGGAGACTATAACCTATAGTGACAATAATAATAATAATGGTAATAATAACAACATTGAATAAGAAATAAACAAACCCAATGGAAGAAATATAAAATATAAAAAAAAATCCAAAAGTAACCCTGCTACACATAAAATATAATACTTATATTCCATGGCAGTCACACACACACACACAAGATCTCTCATGAGAGGATTGTATAAGTATATAACAAAAAATCAAAAAGACCTCCAACTCAACAGAGAGGAACCACATAGTCCATCTACTAAAAACTGTGACATCTATCATATGCACCTCGACACACCCCATCTCACTAAGGTCTAGATCATGAGCGTTATCCCTTTCCTACACTGAAATTCATAAAATATAAATGTGTCTTAAGGGAAACATACAGGGTGTGAGTATGAAATCACTTGGGAAACAAAAATGTGATCCTATATTACATCCATAAAAATACATTTGTATTTAAAATTTAAATAAATAGAAACCACTCACACATCAAAAAACCATCTTTACATGTGTTCAATGTCCACAAGAGAGCCTTTAACAGTCTTGTCCGACACTAGAGTGGAATAATTCATCCACCGTATATCATACTAGAAGAACCCTTACTCTCCCATATAATTCCATACCAAAAATCGTCCCATTTAAATCCTTACCATGTATAAATAATTTAATTCAAAACCAAAATCCCTTCGGAATTCCCATTAATATATCATTAGCCCATGGGACATCCATTTATTAAATCACCATTGGCTCAGCATCCCAACATACCATGGTATGATGATATCTATCCTTCTATAGTCCCAACCTATCACCCCCAAGATATCAGTGAGCCTGAGTCTCTATATGAGGTTATTACACATCATCATAGGTGGATTTATAAGGCGAGAATATCCACTATTATTATTTTAATAACCATACCCTATATTTCTAAATCTACAAAGGCATACACCCATATTTAATGGTCAAACCCACCTCATTGGGTCCTGGTCCTGTGTGCACATGATCCAAAAGTGCTATCAGGCATCCTAGGTGAGCGTAAATCACCAAAAACCTAAGAAACATCTCTGATGAGACTCTATCACCACCTGTGAACCACATCACCCAACAACAATGACCGTCATTACCCAATACATCATGATCCATTCAAAAAATGTTCTCAAAGAACCCACATATCCATGGAATTAATTTAAATAAATTACATAACCATAAATATCCCATTAAATGAACATAGAACATTGTTTTAGTTCTACCATTCCATACGTAGTTCAATGTACTTTACCATAACAAAGACTACCCTTCTACATATCTTAGGAACAGCAAAAGAAGAAATACAAATAAAATGGTGGCACTCATACCACCCCACTCATGCTTATATATCACACATCATATAACACACATATAAATTAGGAGAAATATAGGAACCATATAACTCATTCCTAAGAAGATTTTGTAATCTAATATCAACCTCTAATTCAGGTTGAAATAACAGTAAAATGAAGAATATACAAACTGAAAATAGGGCATATGATCTCTCATGGAAATTATATCCATTATAGAAAAATAAAATAAGAAAATAAGTAATATGACACATAATATTACCAAGAGGGGTCCAACATGATGAATCACGATTGAATATTATCTTGAACAAATGAGATCTAAATAAAAATATGTGGGGGAGGAGGACAAATCACCTACTACTACTGTGAGAATGTAGGTGGATAAATGAGGTTTAAAGGGTTAAAATAAGCGAGAAGAAGAGTTTTTAATTTCACCCTTTTTAAATGGGTGCATAGTTAGTCCACATAGTTTTGATAAATTTGCACCATCATTGTGAACCCACTATATGAAGACCACCCCCATACATGACTAGGTTCATAGTTTGAAAAATCATATGAAAATCCTATGTTGATATCTGATATTTACTACAGAGTTATTTCATAGACATGTAGCCTTAAGTTCACTATTTAACAAAGAGCGTGACAACCATATAGGTCTTCATGGTTTGGGGTGCATGGTTAGCCCTAACCATGAACTGAACATTCAGACTCCTTTCCCTTTCCAAAACCCAGGCTTTCAAATCTTGATACTTACAAAACTAAACCCAACTCTCGTATAACCCTTTGAGACATAAACTACATCTAAAAAACACTTTATAGGGTTACATCTCTTATAATTACACTCTGAGGATCAAATTGAAATTTGGTATGACCACCAAATTGAAAGTTCAAATTTCCTTGGAATTTTCAACTCTATGGAAACACGAGACCTTAAAACCCCACTATAAATTATAAAACCCACCATTATTCAAGAAAAGGAGAGGCTTTGAGTAACCCTTAACTAGTGTGTATGACCCAGTACAATAACAAAAAGGATATGGAGTTGAGGAGTTGAGAAATTATGTAAACGAGTTAAACAATCAACTAAATAGACAAGTTTAAATCTTGTATAAAAACCCAAGAAAAATTCCATCTCAACTAGTCCCTAACCCAAATGGAAATTTGAGAATGATAACAATACAAAGTAGAATTTAGAGTCAACCTATCACCATACGTAAATATAAAAAAAATGAGAAAATTGAATCTAAAAAAATCGTATATAACCTTGAGAAATAGTCGAGAGAAGAATAAAATAAAGGAGAGTAAGAGAAGTCTGGAAGAAATTGAAACACCCTGAGATTTAATGATTTTTTGAATTAATGTGATCTTTTTAAAATTTTTCATTTCATACAACACTGAAAATAGTTTTTTATACTAAAGAAATAAGTTTATCTGGAATTATATACAAAACCAATTTAATAATTCACTACACAAAATATAAAGTTTATCTTTATATACATAGAACACTGAGGTTATCTTATGTTACACATAAGATAACCTTTCTCCTATGGCTTGTGTAACATGCAAGATTGGGTTTTACCAAAGAATAATATATTATTATTTAATATAATAAGATACAACCTAGTTGTTAAGCTTGTGGTTATGAATAGGATTAAATAACTTATAAAATTACATGATTGAATTAATTGGTTACTAATTAATTAAAAATTAATATAAGAACCTATTTAATATAACAAGAATGTTTTAATTAAAACAACTTTTATGCTCACAATGCAATTTTAACCTAAAAAAATAAATTAATAACTATTGGTTGATGATATTAATGAAATATATATTTTATATATTTTATATATTTAATAATATTTTTTTCACATTCATGTAATATATTTTATAGGCATAATATTGGAACAAACCCAATATTATACAAAAAAACCTATATTTATATAAAAGCATTGTTACGACCTATTAATAGTGAACCTATTTTAAATATAAACATTGGTAATAATATAAATTATATATGTAAAAATACACTTCATGTTTTAAATATAAACATAAAAAATAAGTTATGGATTTTTTTTGTTATTTTTCTGAATGTTTCATTTTTTGATGAATAGTGAAAAATAATGAATTTTAATTAAAAAAATCATTTTACTCTAACTTATTTATAAGGATAAATTATATTTATATATGGTTTTAAAGTATAATTATATAAATTATACATCAATTAATCTAATTTAGGTTATTGGGATTGATTTAATTTTTATATTATATATAAAAACTTAGCAAACTTTTGAACATTTTTACTTTAAAAACCCACATTGTCATCTCGCATGCTCGATTAATTTTAAATTAATTTATAACACTTATGTGATTGAAATTTCAAAAAATGGATTCCATATTTTGAATTAGAATAATTTATAATGTCAAATAATTTCATCTCAATTTTGACCAAAAATATAAGTAAATGTAATTAAAATTAATAACAACGACTAAGAAGAAAATTTGCTTACTAAGGGACTAAACCTTAAACTTAAGAGCCAAAATGACCTAGAAAATTTTCAAAAATCCATTTTATATTAATATTTAGACCCATTTATCCCATGTATCAATGTTTTTAGTATTTTATTCAATTTAAATGGAAAAAACATGGGTGTAATTCCCTTTTTCAAAAGTTACAAGAATGACACTCCCCCTCCACTATAAAAAGGCACTCAAAACTCCCCATTATTCACATATATAATCCATTTGTATCACCCAAAACATGATACAATAATCCCCCAAAATCCCTTTATTATTCTTAAAATACTCCCATTGGGCATAAATCCAACCAAGTATTCCCTTTGGTGCAAACCAAGATGAGTTATCCAAAGAATAAGTAATATCCTTTCTCAAGCTCATTTGTTTTACTTTCCGTATGCACCACATAAAATAATATTATTCCATGATTATATAATAAAATAAGTATGATAAATGTAATGAGATTTTTTATTATAATTTTTATACCTAAACATACACACAATTCTATCTAATGAGTAACAAAATTATCGTTCTTTTGTACAATAATCTACCACCTCACTAAACAGTGTTATTCATTTTTCCATTTTCACCACTCATGGTTGGGAATTATGATGGGAAATATATTTTTATATGATATTTATGATATATTTATTCTTATTTAATTATTATTTAACACACACCTTAATTCTTTCCATTTTTTGTAAATACAATAATTTCATTTGGGGAAGTGTGGACTACCGCCTCCTCAAAGAGACATGATTCATTCATAATATATATAGAATTTAATAAGGATTGGTTTAGTGAAATTATAAGATATATATGTTATCATAATATCTATATAATTATGATATATAAATAAATATATTAAATTTATTTTATTTCTTTCAATATGATAATAAAATAGAAATATCATTCATGCGTAAATACGACCGACCATCTCCATGAATGGTGTATTCTATTTTATATTTCAATATTTTATAGATTATTAAAAATAAATATGTAAGGAATATATATGATTTTTATATCATTTTTATATTCTATAAATATTCAAATCATGAACCAAGGAATATGATTCAGAATAATAAGTCAAAACATGTATGAAGAACAAAGTAGATATTACCCGAAGCTAAACCTTATCATGGAATTGTTATAAGAGGGTAATATATAGTCATAATAAAACAATATATGGTATTATATTTAAAATAATGGTTATTTAAAATATTTAAAGTAAACATATATTTATTATATATGAGGTTTTTATGAGTAAAAATAGATTCAAGACATTACTTAAAGGAATTTCATCTCACTTTTTATTTCCATGACATAAATGTCTTGATCCCCACTCATTTATTTTGTGTGGTGTGTATACTACACATAGATGTATTATATTATTATTATAATCAAATTTATGGGTATTTAAATATCCATTTGATGATATTTATTTTATGGGGTTTATGTTTCAAATGTTACCGAATCAGTAAGGTAATTTTGCCTCAATTTTTCTTTCTTTGAGACACATACCATTTTATACACCTATATTTTTATATAAGGTGTATATAATTCCTTTGAACTGTTAAATCATAAATATCATTATTTTAATTATATTTTATGCTTTATTTAATGTTATTATTTCCATTTTATTATGATTCAATGTTACCAATGCGGTAATGGTTTATAGCTACAATCTCACAGGTCATCGAGATTGTTTATAATTAGGCTTCCATTGATAAAATATTATGATCCATATCTCAAGGTATATCATGAATTTTTATTAACCTATGGATATTCATGTTATATACATGTAATGGTATCATTGTTTTCACTCTTTGGTACTTAAGATAATTAAGAAATTATTTTTATGAAATTCTGACTTTACTCATCCTTTCAGTCAAAAATCTATATTAGTTCAAAAATGTGTTTTCTAAAAAATTTTTCAAAAAAGTTTTAGTATTATCCAATGTTGATTTGGGGACATTTTTACCCATGTATTACCTTTTTAAAAAATGGATTTAAAAGGAATCTTCTTGTCATTTTCTGGTCAAGGCACTTTTCAAAACTTTTAAGGTGAAAAAGGAATGTTCAGAATATACAGACTTACCTACCATCATGACTGTCATTTCCTTGATGATTATTTTATAAGTTTACGATGTGATTTTTTTAAATAAAATGTTGTTTCTAATATTATGTAAATTTTATTATTTTAAAATTGTTTTAAAAGAAAAATGTTTTAAAATTTTTTTTCTTGAGAAAAAAGTGTTTTAAATTATTTTCAAAGATTCATTTATATGTTTTCAAAAGTTTGTTTTCCAAAAATGGATTACAATGATTTCAAAACTTATTCATTATGTTTTTAAATTATTTCAAAATAATTTTTTTTTCAAAATGTTTTTAATATTCTTTATATGTTCTCATGTTTATTTTTAAGAAAATTGGTCTTCAAAATGTTTTATGTTTTAATTTTGCTTTCAAAACGTAAAGAATATTTTCCTCAAGAAATTATTTGAATATTTTTTCATGATTAATTTATATTTTTTAAAAGTGTTTTCATGGAATATTATTTTGAAAACTGTATATGTTTTTATAAGTTATTTTCAAATAAAATTTTTGTTCCAAGTGATCTTTGAAAATAATTCTCCATCCTAGATGACATAATTGGTTATAGTTTATGGTTTAATAGGGATACTATCCAAGGACACCATTCATTTTATTTCGATTAATGGTCTATGTTTTTATCAATTGACTTTTATGAAACTTCTTTCTATTAAATGGGTTATATCATTATAAATAATTACAAATCCCACTTGCCTTTATGGGTTATTCTAGATTGAAATGGTGATGAAACCTAAATATTTTATAGAATTTATGATATGATTAAATTTTTTGTTGAGTCAATAAGGTTTTCCTTATGACTTTTCCATTCCTTCATGTAAGGGGGAGATTGTTGATTCATTAATGTTTCCTTATGACTTTACCATTCCTCTTGTTTTGAAAATCACAAACACCTAATCTCAAGGAAAATCTTGTTTTACCTTGTTTTACTTCTATGAGGAAAAATTAACTTCCCCAATGAAATATTCCTTACCATATTTTCATTGCTCATATCAAAATATTTCTAAGTATAAAATTCAGATTGAGACCAAAACCTCAGAATAATATAATACTTAGATATGAATCATTCTGTTTAAGACTCCGAATTCTGGATACGAATGTTATGAAGTTCAACTCCGAATTCCGGTTATAAACTCTCATGAAGTTCAAATCTGAATTCCGATTACAAAATCTCATTAAGTTCAACTCTGAATTCTTGTTATGAACTCTCATGAAGTTCAACTTTGAATTCTAAATATGAACTCTCATGAAGTTCAACTCTGAATTCTGGATAGGAACATTATGAAGTTTAAGTCCGAATTCCAGATATGAACATTCATGATGTTAGACTCTGAATCCTGATTATGAACTTATGTAAAGCTCAAATATGAATTCTGATTACGAATTCCAGTTATGAACTTATCTATGTTCTTACTCTGAATTCTGATTATGATT
The DNA here is from genome assembly GCA_963277665.1 of Viscum album. Taxonomy (NCBI): domain Eukaryota; kingdom Viridiplantae; phylum Streptophyta; class Magnoliopsida; order Santalales; family Viscaceae; genus Viscum; species Viscum album. Next base: position 1,069,548,082 of record OY728139.1, on the reverse strand, counting down.
TCTAGTTATGAACTTCTCTAAGTTCTAACTTTGAGTTCTCTGAATTCAGACTCCGAACTCCTATGAGTTCTGACTCCTAATTCTCATGAACCCTGATTCCGAACTTTGTAAGATCAGGTTCTGAATTCGTACAAAACAGAATCTAAATATCCTCATATTGTAGACTCTAAACTCTCATTTACTTACATTCCAAATATTAGATTCTAGTCATACTTACACTCATTTTATTATAAAACGATGTCATGCTTTCAGTTATAAACTAACCGTTGTTTGAGTGACACGTGTACAGGTCCCTCCGAAATTCAAGGAAGAATATGACTGTTGGGGGTGGGAGCTGACTGTTGGAGCTGTGCCTATAAATAGGATCTCATTTGAACATGCTCGGGACTTTTCATGACTTTTTTGAGACTTTTGACAAAGTGCTGATGAAGTGATTTCTATAGAGAGAGGCTCTTATAAACTCTTAGGCTTCGTGAAGAAAGTTTTTAACTGCTTGTTCAAACTTTGATTTGTGCACATTTGCTTAGTACAGAGGTTCGATTTTCTTGAAATCAGAGACTTCGGGTTTTGAAGTCAGAGGTGCCGATTTCCTTACAAATCGAGGTATTGTGGGGATAGAAAGACAAATACTGATCTTCTGATTGAGGGTTTACCAAGGTTTGGGAAAGACCAACTTTATTGAATGTATAAATCACAGGACCTCTTATCTAGGGTTGTTGGATATCCTCCTCTTTGGGTTAAAAGAGTTATTACTTGTTACTTGTAATATTTTGTTTTCTGCTGTGTATTTTAGTTGTCGAGGAAAGTATAACTTTATTATACTTCCTTACGTTTGTACTCAGATTTAGTTATATTCTATATGATTTAAGTTAGAATCCTAGTTGGTGTAAACTTTTGTTAAGTTTCATTTCCAGAATCACTTTTCCAGAATCAATAAAGTTAATAGATCTTAGAGGTGTTGTGAATTTTGGTTACGCAAACTTTCCTTAGGGATTTTTTAAAGTATACAAATCACCCCCTCTTTTATTTGAGAATCTCATTACATATTCTATCCTACATTTGGTATTATAGAGTATATAATACTCAGACATACAATCTAACATGTTTATGATATCCATTTTATTTCATGGGTTATGATATGATGTTTACGAAACCCATATCTTTTTATGGGTCATGATATTATGCAGGTTTTATTATCTTGTGGCACACTTATGTATAATTTTATTATGTGATGGGTGGGATCTATATCTCCATCCATTGAATTGGGTATTCTTAAGTGGTATATGAGGTAAAAAGGTATACAAGTTTTAACCCAATATCGAAAAAAGAGGGTAGATGAGTTGTATCCCAAGACCAAAAACAAGAGGGAACATGGTTTGTAGGAAAAACACAAAAAAAAGAGGGTACATGGGTAGTATCCCAAGCCTGAAAATAAGAGGGTACATTGGTTGAAGCCCAAGCCTGAAAACTAAAGGGTAAAAAGATTGTATCCCAAGCCTGAAAATAAGAGGGTACATGGGTAATTATCCCCATACAAATGAAAGAACACAGGTTATATCCCAATCCTGACATTTTATGAAGGTCTTGGTAGGTAGACTTGATATAATATTTTTATACTTATGTGTATGCCACAAATTCCATGTCTTATTCCGATGTTATGCGTTCATAGCTTATGCTCTTATTTCCTTATGATTCATGACTTATTAATTTTTAACATTTATTCCATGATTCTTGGTTATGACATGCAGGGTATGATCTTATAATGTTATGATCATATTCTCATACCCTTATGATCATGTTTATACTTAGATATCTCCCTTATTTTACCTTACTAAGGATCTGAGCTCACCATTTTTTTATGTTTCCTTCACAAAGTTATGAAGGTATATTTTATGTATGATATGTCTAAGATAGGTGATAGTCTTGAAACCCCTAGTGGGAGATAATATAGCTAACTCATGTACCTGATTTTATGCCTCTATGTTTCCAAAGGCACTATACTAAAATGGTTTTGGGTGTCTGTTTGTGTAATTTTTTTAATTATCCATAAAAATGATGTAATTCATATATATGTTAAGAATGGTTTTCTATAGTTGGTATTAAAGTGAAGGATTAGTCAACCTTTAGAAACTGGGATGAGAAAATTTTAGTGAGATCCCTACGGATATTTTTAAGGATATTTCTAGTGGTGTCTCTAAGGATAAGTCGAAGGATGAGTTAATATTTAGGAAAATATCATGGAATTTTGGTAAAGGATAGAGTGAGTGCTTTACTAGAAATACATCCCTGTTTGAATACTAAAAGTGGATATTGATCTAACATATATGTACATAGGATTAAAAAATCCAACAAGACATTTTGGGGCTTACTCAAGCATAACCTGGTACATGACAACGAGCCTTATTACACCCATTGTTTTGACACTCTCAAGGGATATACTTTGGGAATTCAAAAAATTATAATGAACCATAATGAAGGATTTAAATATAATTTTTCTATGAGTAACATATGATAAACCTAATGTGTCATAGAATAAAGAAGGTTTCATACTATAGACATCAAATAATTAGTTTTTCATGATTATGTGGTTCCTCACTATGACAACAGTTTCTTAATCTAGGATTTTTGGTTTAAGTCAATGGTGAGTACCATAAGGAACTAGGTTAATGATGAATATGACAGAAAACTTTTTAATAAGAATACAAATGTGATGATCATTGGAGGGAAGGATATGGTGATAATTCCTAATCAGTTTTCATGAAACATGGTTAACAACGTGTACCTTAACCTACTCTTAGACTCACCAAAGAAGAGAAATAAAGAGTTTTCAAATAGTTTGGGTTGTGGAGACCACAAATGAAAGAATATTCAATTTCATACATGTTTATAATGTGGAAATAATCACCTATGTGAATGTCTTAAAGGAACAAGAAGATGTTTTGACTATGGAAAAGAAAGACACAAAGAAAATAACTGAAAAGGGAAAAAATGAAAATTTCAATTAATGCAATGGATGGAAATATTGTAATCACTAAGTTATTATCAACAATTGAATGTTTTCTGTGTGTAATGAATGGTAATTATAAAAACCAATATCCTAAGGGGAAAGATCTTTATGGGAATCAACAAGGTGTTTTAAGTAATTGTTTTTCCTGCTGGTGATGAAGATACCATGAATGACATATAGAAGGTATGCATTGTTCTAATAATAATGTTTATAATAATGATTAAATTGAGTTTAATAAAATTTAATACATGATTCATATTTCATATTTTATAAAAGGGGAATTGAGGAACAAGATGAAAATGATTAGTAAATTGTTTGAGAATAATATTGATTAATGAAGTATTTATGTTTTTCAATTCAAATATTATATTATATGAACCATGAAATATATAAGTATTTTCAGTATGGTTTTCTCATTATGGATTGAAAATGATATGTTGAATGGTGATGAATACATAGAAAAGTGATTTAATAGAAATTTTATATTTTGATTAAGGGAAGGTAACCCGTAATGTGTTGTTGATATTGAGAAAATCATGTCTTTCTTTGATAAAGAGATGATGATATGGATAAAGTAAATTGGATAATATTTAAGAAAAAAAATTAATAAATGATTTGTTGAAAAAGTGGGCTATGTTATCATGGATGAATTTTACAACTTCTTGGATTTAAGGAATATATTTTGTAATCTTCAAAATAATGAAGCATGTATGTTTTCTAAAAGGATTTATGGTAATTTAGGATATTACCCTGTTTCAAGAGAATACATGATAAAAGTATTCACATGTTTTGAATGTGACAACCAAGATCTACATTATGATATATGTGGGATCAATGTTTATATAATTTCATAACCATCTTTATTAAGTTTTGTATTTTCACCCTTTGGAGGGGTTATAAGGTAAACCATTTATGGAAAGTTTAAGTTAAAATTTGGATGAAGTTTTTGAGATTAAATTATTATCTTGATATATGTGGATTTATTAATATTTAATATATTACAATAACCTTTTGTTTTGTATAGATATAATGACCTATCAATCTATTTATGGATCCAATGATCTGCTGATGCATTGGGAATAAAAAATTCACCTTCATTCCCATGAGTAAGAGATGAAGTGGGAATTGATCAAGGCATAACTAAAGGGTAAGATTGTGAATATGGAATGGAATAATATAAGGTAAGTATATGTTCTTATAAATTTTTTTCAGCTTTAGGAAAAAGGATATTGAAACAAAAAATTTTATCCTAGTACCTTTGTTTCTGATGAATCAAATTTCCCCTTAGCGCATCATAGATTTATAGCTTTGTGATTTTTAAATTTATCTTAACCATGTTATCTATAACACTATATCATAACAAGATATTTAGTTTTCTTTTCCATGTACTTGTTTTCACTTCCAATCTACATTCACATAATTGTGAAAATATCTATGAGTTACTTTGGGTGACCGTTATGGTTCAAAATTTCCCATTTTAAATTATGTTTTAGTATTTGTTTTGACGATGTGGGTTTATATAAAAGTGAATTTCGAGTATTAAACATTCTATAAACGATAATAATTTCAAGGGTGAAATTTAGGGGGGGTAGAATATAACACCCATAGATTATGTGATTTTTTGAATTAATTTAATCTTTTTGATATTTAGCATTTTACACAACACTAAAAATAGTGTTTTATATTAAATCACTATGTTTGGATTGAATTATATGAAAAACTATGTTAATTAGAAACTAAATTCAGCATAAATTTTAGATTTATCTATATAGAAAATATAGTGTATCTTACGTTACATGCAAGACTGACATTCCGTGATGGATTGCATAACATGCAAGACCAATTTTTACCGAAAAATAATATATTATTTTTTAGTATATATGATATAACCTAGCCATAAAATTTCATGTTATTAATAAGATTAAATAAATTATTAAAATACATGATTGAAATTATTGGTTAATAATTAATTAGAAATGAATATAATAACTAATTAAATATAAAGGGAATGTTTTTATAAAAACCACTTTTATGCTCACAAAGGAATTTATCTTTATAAATTAAATTAATTACTATTATTATATGATATAAATGAAATATATCTTTTATATATTCATTAATATATTTTTTTTACATTTATCTAATATATTAGATAGGCATAAAATAGGAATAAACCCAATATTACACATAAGAAACCTATATTTTTATAAAAGCGATATTATTGCCTTTTAATGGTGAACCAATTTTAAATATAAATATTGTACAATTTGTAAATTATATATGTAAAAATAATGTTAATTTTTGAAAGGGAAACATAAAAAGTAGGTTAGGGTGAATTTTTGGAATTTTTCTATGAAGTTTCATTTTTTGATAAATAGCAAAAAATGCTGAATTTTAATTCAAAACTACTTTTTTGTCTAATTTATTTATTTGGTTAAATTATATTTATAACTATTTTTAAATTATAATTCTATAAATTATACATCAATTAATCTAATATAGATTTTATGGATGAATTTCACTTTAAAATTAGATATAAAAACATAACAAACCTTTGAACATCTTTATATTAAAAATTTGCATTGTCATCCCACCTACGAGATTAATTTTAAATTTATTTTTGGATCCTCAGTAATAAGAATTTAGAAAAATAGAATCCATATTTTAAAACATAATTATTTATAATTTGTAATAGTTTAGAGTTTGTTTTTAGCAGAAAATATTATTGAATGAAATTAAAATTAATTACAACGATGAAGAGGGAAATTAGCTTAATAAGGGACTAAATCTTAAACATAAGGTCCAAAATTACCTATAAAATTTTCAAAAATCCATTATATGTTAATATTTATACCCTATCCTCCATTTAATCTAATTTGGTCCATAAATTTATCCAATTCACATGAGAAAAATGTGTGTGGAATTCCCTTTTCTAAAAATAACAAGAATGACACTCCTCCTCCACTATAAAAAGGCATTCACCCTCTCCAATACTCACACCACTAAATCCATGTTTATCACCCAAATTATTCCCAAACAAAATTAAAAAATACCCACCTTCATCCTAGAAGCTTACCTTAGGGTATAAATCCAACCAAGGAAGCCCTTTGGTGAAAACTAAGAGGAGTTACCCAAATAAGAGGCAACATCATTCCTCTAGATCATTTGTTTTATTTTCATTATACAAACCCTAAAATCTTCTTATTTAATGATTATATAATAAAATAAGTATCAAAATTATACTGATATGTTTTTAATTTAAGGTTTATACCTACAATTACACACACTTCTATCTAACGGGTTTGGAACTTACCATTCTTGTGTACGGTGAACTACCTCCTCAAGAAAAGATGTTGATCGTTTTTCCTTTATCACTATCATGGTTGAGAATTATGATGAACAATATTTTTTTATATTATATATATTATATTTATGATCTAATTATTCTAATATAATAATTATTTAACACATACCATCATTCTTACCATTTTTTTAAAATATAATAATTTTGTTTGGGGAAGTGTGGACTACCACCTCCTCAAAGCGATGTGATTCATTCACACTCTACATAGAATGTATTAAGGATGGGTTAAGTGAAATTATATAATATAAAAATTATAATATAATTATATATATAAATTATATTTACTTACTTTCTTTAAATATTACAATAAAATGGAAACAATATCCATGTGTACCTACAACCTACTGTCTCCATAAATGGTGTTTTCCCTTTAATCTTTCAATATTTTATAAATTATTATAAATAAATATATAATGATTATATGATATTCATTTCATTTTTTACATTATTGAAATAATAAAATCATGATCTAATAAATAAAATCAAGAGTAATAAATCAAAACATGTACAAAGTACAAGGCATATATTACTCGAAGCGAAACCTTAACATGGAATTATCAATAAGAGGGTATTATAATGTCATATTAAAAAATATATGGTATTATATATAATAATAAATTTCTATGAAATATTTATAATGAAATTATATTAATTATACCAGGGTCTGTATAAGTACAAATAGCGTCAACCCATAAGGTAAGATAATTTAATCTCACTTTTTATTTCTGTGAGATATATGTCTTATTCACCTCTCATATATTTTGTGGAGTGTGTATACTTCCCATTTATGTATTCTATTATTCTTATAAATATATTTATTTTTATTTTTATATCAATTTTATGGAATTTATTTCATGGGGTTTACATTTTAGAAGTTACAAAATTGGTAAAGTAATTTTGTCTCTATTTGTCCTCTTTGAGACACACACCGTGTTATGCACCAATATTTTTCTAGGATGTGTATATACAAACTATAAAATGTTATATCATGAATATACTTATTTTTATGATATTATAAGTTTCATGTAATGTTATTATTTCTATTTTATTTTGATTCAATGTTACCAAAGTGGTAATGGTTTATAGAAACAATCTCATCGTTTATTGAGATTGTTTATGATTATGATTCCATTGATGAAATATTATGATCCATATCTCAAAAAATCTAATTAAATTTTTTAACCTATGGTTATTAATGTTATATCCATGTAATGGTATCATTTTTTTCAATATTTGGTACAAAATATAATTATGAAAATGTTTTTATAAAAATATGACTTTATTTCTCTTTTATTTTAAAAATATATGTTCTTTCAAAATAATGTTTTCTAAAAAAGTTTTCAAAAAAGTTTTAATATTATACTATGATTTTAAAACAAATTTGAACCCATGTATTACCTTTTTAAAAAATTGGTTTAAAAAGAACATTCTTATCATTTTCCAATCAAGGATATTTTCAAAACATTAAAGGTACAAAAGAAATTTTCATAATGTATGGACTTACCCATTATCATGAACATAATTTCCTTTTTATTTCCTTTATAAGTTTACAATTTTCTTTATTTAAAGAATTTATTTCCTAATATTCTGTAAATTGTTTAATTTTAAAATGGGTTTCCAAGAAACAGTGGTTTCAAAATTTTTTTGTTTAAAAAGTGATTTAAATTATTTTCCAAGATTACTTTATAATATTTAAAAAGGTTGTTTTCAAATAAAATTATTTCCATTATTTCAATGATTATTTTATAATTTTTCAAATTATTTTCAATGATAATGGTTTTTAAAAATTTTATCAATCTTATTTATAAATTTTCAAGGTTGTTTTCATGTAAAATGGTCTTCAAAATTTTTTAAGTTATAAAAATAGTTTTTTTCATAGAGTAAAGGATATTTTACTCAAGAAATGTTTTAATTTTGTTTCATGATTCATTTTCATGTTTTAAATGTTTTTTCGAGGAAAATTACATTGAAAATGATATATATTTTGCAAAGTGATTTTCAAAGAAAATTTACCTTCCAAGCAATATTTCAAAATCCTTCTTCATCTAATATGACACCCTTGGTTATAGTTTATGATTTAATAGTTCTATAATCCAAGGATACCGTTCGTATTATTTAGTTGAACCATCTATTTTTTGATCACTTGATGTTTATGAAATCCATTTATCTTCAACGGGTTATACCATGATAAATACTTATGAAACTAGCTTCCTTTCATTGGTTATTCTACAATGAAATGATTATGAAACATATATATTTTTCATAGGTTATGATATGATTAAATGTTTATGATAACCATTTAATTTTATGGGTTATTATATGACGTTTTTGAAACCCATATCTTTTTATTGGTCATGATATGATGCATGTTTTATTATCTTGTGGCACATGTATATATGATTTTATTATGTGACAGGTGGGACCTATCTATCCCTCCAATGTATTAGGAAATGATAAGTGGTATATGAGATCAAAGGGTACATGAGTTGTACCCCAAGATCGAAAACAATAGGTTACACATGCTGTAGCCCATGCCTGAAAACAAGAGGGAACACATGTTATAGTTGATGCTTGAAAACAAGAGGGTACATGGGATGTATCCCAAGCCTAAAAATAAGAGGGTGCATGGTTTATATCCCAACCCTGAAAAATGAGCATACACAAGTTGTATCCCAAGGCTGAAAATAATAGGGCACACATGCTATTATCCCAAGCCCAAAGTAGGTACCTAGGTTATATACCAAGAATAACATTTTATGAATGTCTTGGTAGGTATCCTTGAAATAAGATTTTATATGTTTATGTGTATGCCAAAAATTCCATGTATCATTCCTATATTATGATTTAATGGATTATGCTCTTGATTTCCTTATGATTCATTACTTATGAAATAATAACCTTTAGGCCATGATTTATTTTTATTATATATAGTGTGTGATTCTCTAATGTTATGATCACATTAACATACCCTTATTCCCTAGTTTTTTTCTTACATATCTCCCTTGTTTACCCTTACTGAGAATCTGAATGCACTCCTTTTTTTGTTTCCTTCCCCAGGCTATGAAGGTATATTTTATGTATGATATATATAAGAGGGGTTGTAGCCTTATAGAACCTATTGGGTGATAATGTAGATCCATCAAGTACAATATTTTATGTTTCTATGTTTCCAAGGGCACAAAACTATTACACTCTTTGGGAATCTGTTTGTGTAATGTTTTTATGTTTTCCACCAAAATGATGTATTGTATATGTACTTTAAGAATGGGTTTTTATATAAATAATAATATTTATAAGGCACCATTTATAATGAAACTAAGGTAGAATAATTTTATTCTACTCACACACGCGTCTAATATGATCCAATTGAGGAAGATTAAAGAGGAATTACTTCAAATAAAAATTCAAGAAACTTTATAGAAATTTGAGATCAACATTCCCCTTATAGAATATATCAATGAAAATAAAAAGCATACTAAGTTCCCAATGTAATTGTACACCACTAATAGTTTACTAAAAGTAAATGAGAGAATACATTTGGGAAGAGGTGTTTCATTCAATATCACACCAATGTTGACTAAACAATATCAAGATCCAGAGACATTTTCTATACCTTTAACCACTGGTTCTATATTTTTTTGGACGTTTTTTTGGGTTTTTGTGTATATATAAATGTAGTTCATATTTTGGGTTTAATTATTTATATATGGGAGAATTAAATACCATAATAGTGGTGGTTAATCTTGAAAATAGATCTACTAATTTTCGGGTTGGTGTATTAGAGGATATACCAGTCAGAGTATAAAAATTATTATTTCTATCTAACTTTTATGTGATCAACATGGAGAATGATAAAAAACCTTTCAAAATTAGCAATAATATTTTTCACAACCTTATTGGAGATAATAAAAAACATCATCAATTTACATAACAGAATTATTACTATTGAATTTGTTAAGAGAACTATCCATTTCAACATTTTGGATCAATAAAATATGTAGGTTCTGGTCACAATGGAAGAATCCTATGATGGTTTGACCATCTCATATTTTAGTCAAAATCACATATAATCCTTACTTCATATGATCAAAATATCATGTTCAAAGGAAAACGTATGTTACAAAACAATATTAAAATTTCATAACCATAAGAAAAAGATCATCACATGAAATTTATAATGAATTTATGACCAGATATAGAATTACCAAAAATTGTAATAATGATTTGATTGATGATATAATTAATAAGATATTTGCATAATTTTGTTGCTCTATAGGATACAAGAAAATAATTCCTCTATAAATGATCCAAACATGGCCCACAATCTATAAATGATGTCCTATAATTTATGGGTGAGAGCATGGGAGATCCTTATGACAACCCTACTTTTTATTACACAATTAAACATAATTTATTACATAAAATTCAATTGATACAACATAAAAGATAGAGAGGTCTAGTTTATTTAGGGATTAGGATCATTTCATAACAACTTAAAACATGAAATACAACATCTTTATTAAAAAATTTCTTTACATGACCACTACATTCCCTTGTACTTAGCATTGCATGGGATAACCTGAGGACATGCATAAGAAAAGGGTGAGCTATAAAGCCCAGTAAGGGAATAATCATGGAATAACATGAGAAATACAATACATGTTAGAAAATAGGAATATCAATAGATCACAAGAGAATCATAAACATAAAGTAATGATAAAGCATGAGAATCATAACATGGAAATGTGGCAACAACACTTAACATGGAATTAGCATGAGCTAAGGCTCATTGCAAATGGATCATGAGTAAATCATCACTGCACATGAAGCACGAGTAAAACCCAATTTCACTTGAATTATAATGATTAAACACCCATTTCACATGAATTATCATGATACTATACTTTACCCAATTCATTGGAGTGCTATTAGGGGACACTTTTCCTAAACATTTCATTTCATGCATAAGTGTGCCACGTGGATCATAAAACATTGAATCATTCAACATAATCAATTATTACATGATAAAGGAATGTGGAATACATAAATGAAACTCCTTAAACAATAATTAAATGTGCATAAATGTTAATAACATTGATAGATAAATGGGAATGGTATTCACTACCGAATGACTTTAGCTTGAAAAAACGTGATGCAATTTCAGAAGCATAACAACGTGACATAAGAACTAATAAAAAAGATTTATGAGAGAGAATGGGGTGTCTCATAATTTTTACATGACATGGAAAGTAAGGGGGTCATATAGATACATGTTCCAAAAAATGTAATGGAATTTAAATTCCTGATACAAAAGAATTTCTTGAATGTAAATGAGGAGAGAGAAATTTCATTCGAAATTTCGGCATAGTAACGAGTGTACATTGGAGGAATTTAATGAGAGATGAAGGGGTATACCATCATTAAAACATAAATACGGAAGTATGGGGGAGGTGGAAAACCATACCCCAACATTTATAATTGAAATTAAAAGGGAATAACAATTTAAGGAATATTGGACAAAAATGAGAAGGGAAGAAAAACCCTTACTTGGAAGTGTGATTCCAAAGGCTTGAGAGAGACTTCTTGGGATGTTGGGGAACCATGAAAGGATTATATAGAATAGAGGGAGGAGGTTGTACGAACTCAAAAGGATTTGAGTGAGGAGGAAGTGGGAGCTTGGGTGGGTTTAAATAAGAAAGGAGAGGGAATTGTTTATTATTTAGGTTTGGGACACCTCACATTAAAATAATCGAAACCAAAAACCAGCCCATGGTTTTTTCCCATGGTTTTTTCCAAAGGGGAGTGAAAAACAATATTTTATATGGAAAAATTCATAACTTCTTGAAATAATGGGGTTTCTTATGTGGAGTTGAGTCACACTCCAAAGGAAAACAATTTTAAAAAGACCAAATGTTTAATAAGTCTTCAAGGGTCCACCAAAGCTTTTTAAAATAAATAAAACAAACCCAAAATCACATTATTTTAATGATAAAACATATATTTTCTGAAAACAAGGTTTATAGTATTTTATTACATCACTATTGGGTCATTATGATGTCATAAAACACATTATATATTTAAACTGTATTTAATTTTTACCCAAAAATTTGACTGTCATAGAAAATTATGAAAAATTCTCTATTGGATAATTTTAACATCATGATTCCAAAAATAATATTCATTTTATCTAAATAATTTTCTAAATATGTTAATTTTCACTTTTAAAATAAAAATTGACATTTATCAAAAATTCATGGGTTTTGACAAAAATGGCATTCAAACCTTAATAAAAATTACAATTACATTCATAAAATTATACGATCAGTTATATTTAATAAATATTAATTTAATAAAAATAATAATATTTTATTAAAATATTATTTAATTCAAAAATCCATTAATTCATCAAAATATATTTCTTAGTTGAACATTAACTAAAAATACTATTTGTGCTTTGAAAACTATTTACAAGGTAATAATAATAAAATGAGAGTATATTCATTATTATATACCAAAATAATGTACATAACCATAGTTCTAAGGTATTGTTACATAACCCCTTATAACACCTTCATAAGACCAAATATTAAGGTGTGCGATGGTGATAGACTCTTGGGGTGGCTTGGATAACATTTCTCGGGTGGTAATCTTTATCAACTTCCACTTCTCTCGTAGGTGATCCCGCTAGAGATTAACATATTCAAGATCGACTTGGGATTGTTCAAGAGCTAATCCCAAAGACACAACCTCCTTTCTGAGCCCTGACAAATGATCTTTGTATGGGGCACATCTACTGGATGAGGCCATCGCTTACTTTATCTGAGTAAATTGGATTTGTTAAAGCCCTATATTTATACTAATCATGTGATCACTATTAAACGACTATATTTGCAATGGTCATAATTCTTAACAGTATTTTAAAATAGAAAAACATAAAACCAAAGAAGATTACATTTTATATAAACATTTTACATAAATAGACATTTAATTAGATCAAGAGGGATTTCTATTAATGAAATTTGGGGTCATTACAATCTTCCACCCTTAAGAAATTTCACCTTCAAAATTTATTTTTCCATACTAAAACAAACGTGGGTAACTCTGATTTATTATTTCCTCTGATTACCACGTCGCTTCTTCAAACTTGTGGTTTCGCCACAACACCTTGACTAGGGGCATTATGTTATTTTGTAGAACGTTTTCTCTACAATCTAAGATCTTCACTAGTTTCTCCTCATAAGAAATATCATCCTCTAACTATACCACCTATAAAGAGAGTACATGTGATGGGTCCGGTATGTACTTCCTTAAGAGGGATTCATGAAAGACAACATGTAATTTGGCCATGTTAGGTGGAAGTTCTAGTCGATAGGCCACAACCCCGACACGATCAAGAATCTCGAAGGGGCCGATGTACCTTAGACTTAACCTTCCTTTATTTCCCAACCTCATGAACTTCTTCCACAGATATATGAATAGAAATACCATGTCTCCAACTTTAAACTGAAGGTATCATCAACGGTTATCTGCATAACTCTTATATTGACTTTGGGATGCCTTGATATGCTACTGAATGGTTTTCACCTTCTCCACCATTTCTTCAACCATTTCTAGTCCAAGAAGCTTACTTTCACCGACCTCATCCCAACATGCCGGTGTTCTGAACCTTTTCCCATAAAGGGCTTTATATGGTGCCATTTGGATTCTCGAGTGGAAACTGTTATTATAAGAGAACTCAACCAGAGGAAGATGTTGATACCATCCTCTTTTAAAGTTCATTAAGCACGCTCTCAACATGTACTCAAGTGTTTGGATAGTCTTCTCGGATTGGCCATCGGTTTGAGGATGATAGGCCGTACTAAAGTTCAATTCAGTATTCAGAGCATGTTGAAGACTATTCCAAAACTTAAATGTGAATATTGGATCTCGATCAGACAAAATAGATAGTGGTACTCCATGAAGCCTTACCACTTCCATGATATATATCCATGCCAGTTGATCCAATGAGAAATTATCCTGAATATCAATGAAGTGTGCAGCCTTTGTAAGATGATCTACAATAACCTAGATTGAATTGTTTCCTTTGAATGTCTTCAGAAGTCCGGTGACAATGTTCATGGTGATGTTCTCCCATTTCTATTCTAGTATGGGCAATGGTTGCATCATCCCCTTAGACTTATACCTCTCTGCCTTCACTTGCTGACACACAAGGAACTTTGATGTATATTCAGTGATCTCATTATTTATATTATCCCACCAATAATGCTCTCGGATATCTTGATACATCTTTGTATTTCCTGGGTGAATAGTGAAATTTGAACTATGTACATTATCCAAAAGTTCCTTCTTCATCCCCAAACTTGATGGAACACATAGTCTTTTCCCAAATTTTAAAATTCCTTATTCAATAACATTAAACTCTGAGGATTTCCATTTTTTGATAGCTTCCTATTATTCTAGAATTACCACATCATCCTTTTGATCATCATTTAACCTTTTAAAAAGTGACGGTTGAGAAATAATTTGTGAAAGGATTGATGATATTTCCTTCTTTATGATTCCCATGTCCAACTTCATCAAATATAAGAATATTGGATCCTTTTCAATTCTCATCAATGATAGAATCGCTGGGTCCTTTCTACATAGGGCATCCACCACCTTGTTCAATTTCCCAGGGTGGTAATGGATTGATCATTCATAGTCTTTGATCAGATCTAACCATTTTCATTGGTGCATGTTCAAATATTTCTGTGGGAATATATACTTGAGGATTTTTTGGTCTGTATATATTTCACACTTCTCCCCAAAGAGATAAATCCGACAAATTTTTAAAGTGAAGATCACTGTAGACAACTGGAGGTCATGTGTTGGATAGTTCTGTTCATGAACTTTCAATTTCCTTGAAGCATAGGAAATGACTTTGTCATTTTTCATCAACACACATCCCAGGTCCTTCTTCTAAGCATCATTGAATACCACAAAAATTTCTCCACTTGTGGGTAAAGTGAGAACGGGCGTAGTGATAAGCCTCCTTTTCAAATCCTTGAAGCTTTCTTTGCTTTCATCACTCCAGGAAAACTATAATCCCTTCTGAGTTATCCTGTTAAGAGGTTCGGAAAATCATGACAAATTTTCACAAATCGTCGATAATATCCAGCTAACCCCAAGAAGATGTGAATATTCGTTATTGATGTCGGCCTCATCCATCCCTCAATTGCATCTGTTTTAGAGGGATCCACAGGTATCCCATTTCTTGTGATAATATAACCCAAGAATGAGACCTCCTTCAACCAAAACTCACACTTTCGGTACTTTTCCTAGAGATTATCCTTCCACAAGGTCTCTAGTATAGTTCTCATATTCTCCTCATGATCCTCCTTGGTTTTGGAGCATATTAGAATATCATCTATAAAGACTAGAAATTTTTTTTCGAGGCAATCTCTAAAGAATCCATTCATCAAGTCCATAAAGATTGCTGGAGAATTAGTGAGTCTGAAAGGAATTACTATGAATTCATAGTGCCCGTATCTTGTATGAAAAGAAGTCTTGGGGATATCTTCCTTCTTCACCCTTACATGATAATATCCCGACCGCAAATCCACCTTGGAGAAGTATTGTGCTCCACGCATCTGATCGAACAAGTCATCAATTCTTGGGAAAGGATACTTGTCCTTTATTGTGTTTTTTTTAATCTTATGATAATCGATGCAAAGGCGCATTGACCCATCCTTCTTCTTGATGAAGAGGACTGGTGCACCTCATGGTGAAGCACTTGGGCATATAAACCCTTTATCCAGATTCTTGTTTAGTTGTTTCTTAAGCTCCTAAAGCTCCACAACAACCATTATATATGGATTTATGGATATTGGCAATGCCCCAGGTATAAGATCAATTGAGAATTCAACATCTATTCTAGGAGGAAGACCAAGCGATTCCTCGGGAAACACTTCAGTGAAATCCCTCATAATAGGAATGTCTTCTAGGATGGTTACCTCCTTACACTCAATCATCTGAGCTAGATACACATGCTCATAGATTAGTAATATCCATGCTTGAGATGATGGATCTAAATAAGATTTATATTCCTCCTTGCACTTGTAAAGAATCTAGGGTCGATTCTCCACATGTAGAGTGATTTCCCTCTCATGGAAATTTATGTTGGTTCTATATAAGGAAATCCAATCCAAGTCAAGAATTGTATAAAATTCCATCAGAGGGAGTATGAAGAGGTTCTCCGGGAAGGTCAATCCACATATTATGATCGGGGAGGAGTTATATTCATGGGATGCAATGATTTCCCCATTTTCTGTACTCACCGACATCTTCACTTCAGGTATCTTTGGTGGTGTTGGGGTTGTTCTACTAAACTTTCGAGATATAAAAGAATGCGTAGAACCTGAATCAAAAAGTATGTTCACTATTCTTGAATGAATAACTAGTGTACTTGTCACCACTTCGTTTTCGGGGTTCACTTCGGCAGTAGTGATGTAAAAAGATTTCCCTTACTGCCTTATAGGTGGTTGGTTTCCTCTGAAAACCCCTGGCTTAGGGAACTGATTTGCAAGATGCCCTGGTTCTTTGTAGTTGTAGCAGTGAACAATGCGTTGAGGTTCGAACGGAGCGTTCCTCTCCTCTATTTTAGCTGTGGGTTTTTATTGACGATATTTAATAGCCAGGTGACATTCTCTTCCACACCTAAAGCATTTTCTCATAAACTTCAAGAAATTTCTAGGGTGCTTCTTTCCACACCTTTGGCAGGTGGGGTGCTGGATCTTCTTATCACCATTGGATTTATCCATCAAACCACCAGCATTAAAGTCCACCTTACGCTTCTTATCCCCATGATACCCCTAAGATTATTTAGTCTCCATTTTGACCTTGAGGGAACATCAGAAAATTTCCTCATAGCTATCGGAAGTTACGGATCTCTAGTGCTTTCCGCAGGCTAGGTTTCAACCCACCAAAGAAGCGGTCAACCTTGAATTCGGGGGTAACGACAAAGACGGAAGCGTATCGTGAAAGCCCTGTGAAGTTTTCATCGTACTCTCTAATAGATTTTTCAGTTTTTTTGCTTGAGGGAAAAGAAGTCTCTTTCCATTCAATGCCTTTATCTCCTCCTTAGTCTTTGTATTTTTTATCAACGTCCACCATATATCAGCTTCAACCTCCATAAGATAATAATCTAGGGGAACTTTCTCTTGTTCAGAACATTTAAGAATGGAGATGATCTTTTCAATGGAGTTGATCCATTGTTCAACAATTGAGGGATCAAATGATCCATTAAAGGTAGGAGGACTTTGTATCATGAAGCTCTCGATAGCTACTTGTCATTTCTTAGGGGGGGGGGGGGGGGTTGAACGTTCCTATTGACCCATGTTTATATTCAAATATTGAGTTAGCAAAGAGAGAAGACTGAAAATGTTTTCAATTCCTACTCCAATTGGATAGGGCATCTCATTAGTACAGTCATCACATTGATCTTCACATCAGCTGTTAGCCCGATTCCTCCTATTACAAGCCATTTGATGGATTAAAAGGAAATTTAGGGGAAACACATAAAGGGTAATCCAAGGACAAAACTAATGACTTATAAATAACTTTTATTTCCTTAACATATGAATCTATTGGATTCAGTCTATGTTATCCATGATCTGCTTTCGAACATATATTCATAGGGCATTTTTTTGTCCCTTAATAATGGTTGATACTAAGCTTGTGAATTTACCAAAGAATATCCCCCGGGAGTGCTGTAACCAAGAGTGTAGCAAGACCCATTGTCGTGCACCAGTTCCCATTCAATTCTAGCTTAAAGCGGTGTTTTCAGGTTTTACCCCAAGGATACATATGTTCCAGAGCCTCCTCTACCTGCTCGTATCCAGAAATGGATATATTTTCTTGATAAACCACTTACTAAATACTCACAAAAACATAGGGATGTTTTTATTATACTTAGCTCTGTATCTAAGGCTTTACTAGGGTTTTCTAATCCTAATCCCAAAAATAACTAAACCTATCCCCTGATAACAACTATGACAACCCTACTTTTTATTACACAATTAAACATAATTTATTACACAAACATCACTTGATACAACATAGATGATGGAGAGGTGTAGTGTCTTTGGGGATTATGATCATTACATAACAAATTAAAACATGAAATACAATATATTTTTTGTAAACATCCTTTACATGACCACTACATTCTTTTATACTTTGCATTGCATGGGATAACCTGGGGACATTCATAAGAAAAGGTGAGATATAAAGCCCAGTAAGGGAATAATAATGGAATAAAATGAGGAATACAATACATGTTAGACAATAGTCATATCAATAGAGCATAAGAGAAGCATAAACATAAAGTCATGATAAATCATGATAATCATAACATGGAAATGTGTCAACAACACTTAATATGGAATTAGCATGAGCCAAGGCTCATTGCACATGGACATGAGTAAACCCTCATTACACATGAAGCATGAGTAAACCCCCGTTGCACTTGAATTAGTATGAGTAAACACCCATTTACCATGATGTATCATGATAGTATACTTTACCCAATGAATTGGAGTGCTATCAGGACTCACCCTTCTTAAACATTTCATTTCATGCATAAGTTTTCCACATGGATCATAAAACATTGAATCATTCAATATAATAAATTATTCCACGATAAAGGATTTTGGAATACATACATGAAACTATTTAGAAAATAAGTAAATGTTCATAACGGTGAATACCCTTGATAGGGAAATGGGCATGGTATTCACTATACAATGACTTTGGCTAGGAAAAGGGCGGTTCAATTTCTACAGCATAACAGCGTGACATAAGAACTCATAAAAATGGTTGATGAGAGAGAAAGGGGCGTCTCATCATATTTACAAGACATGGAAAGTATGTGGGTCATATAAATACATATCTGATGTTATTAATATTTTCACGACTTATTATATACCCCCTTTACTTATTTTATATGAAATGTGCATAATTTGTGTGACATATTAATGTTTTAATACAAAGTATAATTTTTGAGCATTTTTAGAAGTAGTCCAATTGAGTCAGTTTAATATTTTATTTATAACTATCCCCCTAATGATCTAAATTGTGTGGTTCTTGTTTTTTAGGATTCCTAATTCAATATAAAACATTTTATTAGAAGGGATCATGGGCCAATTCTGCCATTTGAAGGATCACATGGACCACACAAGATGACCCAAATAATTTGTGAAGAAACTGGACCAGCCATGATGATTGAGATACTGGTCTAAATCCCAAAGCCCAAATTTTATTGAACTCTACCATTTGTTCTTTATTATCAAAATGAATCATGGATTAAAATTTCAGGGCCCAACTCCAAGAACAAGGGGCCCAAATGAATCTTTGAAGTCTAGCCCACCATTCTGGACGAGAATTAAAATCCGGACACTATGCATGGAATATATCATGATGTAATCATCCAATAGAGCTGATAGTTTTCATTGTTAAATAGGAGATATAGGCGGCCGAATTTTTTGAAGAAATCATTCGGTTTTGAAGGCATATTCCTATTCAAAAACCCTTTCACATTTTGGACTTCAAAAAGACTGGATTGAAATGGACAGATTAAAATTGTTTAATCCGCCAGCCATAACTTTGGCTCCAAAGGTCCAAATGACTCAAAAGTTTGAGAGAGGTCAGCCAAATTTATTTTATAAAACTTTGAAGAAGGATATATCTTGATATTAGGCTGTCTGAATATCCAACATGGCGATGCAAGTGGAGGGACAGATTGGGAATGAAAATAGTTCACTTCCTTGGGCTATAAATGCACCCCCTCCTCTCCTTCAAAGGGGTTGGAATTTCAGAAGATAGGAGCACATATTGGAATGACCAAAGCCTAGGAAAGGTCTTGTGAGGACCTGACATACTCAATTTTTCACTTGAGATACCCTTCATCCTTTCTTTGTTTCCTTTCACTTTTGTGTTGTTCTTCATTTGTAAACTTGTAAGTTTGTGTTTTGTAATTATATTTTAATGCATGTTTCTTTTCAATATATCTTATTCTCATCCACCTTCTGTAGTTTAATATTAATGTTCTTAAAATAGTTTAAATACAGTTGAATTACCTTTACTTATTTTGCTTCCTCATTCAATCGAAAGTCCGTTTTTTTAATTCTCATCATTGTTTGTGTGTGTGTGTTCGACGTACCACTCTTTTCTTATACCTCTATTTTTCTTCTCTTGTTAATTCATAATCATAAATATATAAACCATATTAATATTAATATCAATATCTGAGTAAATATATTATTGGGGTGAGTCAAAATTTAGGGATGTTAAGTGATTGAGAGTATTTTCTCGATGAATATTCTTTAATTTAACATTGTCTATATTGGACTTAACATGTCATGGATTAATGACTCGTTATGTTTAACCTGTGGTTTACATGGATTATTGGAACCATAAATAGACTAAAATCAACAAGCTCTGATTGAGATTATAACCCTATGTTATGTTAAGGCTTGGATTAAAACCTTACCACTTAGTAATTCCAATCAACATTATCTTGTGAAGTGGCTGTTAAATTAACTGCAATATAAAGCAAATCTCCAAGATATCAAAAGATTAACTCCCTAAAAATGAACTCACCCAATATTTATAAAATTGTTAAATCAAAAACCTGTCATTAATCACTTCATTTATTCTCTACAAACAAACCCCCCCAATCAAAAAAAATAATCAACTAAAAACAATCGACTATTAAAAAAAAGTATCATCGTCGAGGATTCGACCCGAGTGCTGCTATACACATTAGGAGAGCACCTGAACCTTGACCAGTCAATAGGAAACAATCGGATGTGCGTTTCAATGTCCCAATAAATGTAATGGAATTTAGATTTATGATACAAAAGAATTTCTTGAATGAAAATGATGAGAGAGAAATTTCTTTCGGAATTTCGGCATAGTAACGGGTGTACATGTGAGGAATTTAATGAGATAGAAAGGGTTCTACCATCATTAAAACATAAATAGGAAAGTATGGGGGAGTTTATAAACCATACCCAAACATTTATAATTGAAATTAAAATGGAATAATAATTTAAAAAATGTTGGACAAAAAATGAGAAAGGAAGAAAAACCCTTACTTGGAAGTGTGCTTCCAAAGGCTTGAGAGAGGTTTGAGAGTGGATTCTTGGGAGATTGGGGAACCTTGGGAGGATTATAGAGAGATGAGCGAAAAGGTTGGATGAACTAAAAAGGATTTGAGTGAGAAGGAAGTGAGATCTTGGGTGGGTTTATTTAGTAAAGGATAGGTAATTGTTTATTATTTAGGTTTGGGACACCTCACATTAAACTACTCAAAAGCACAAACCAGCCCATGGTTTTTGCCCATGTTTTTGCCAAAGGGGAGTGGAGAAAAATATTTTATAAGGCCAAAGTACTAACTTCATAAATTAATGGGGCTTCTTATGTAGTGGTGAGTCACACTCCCAAGGAAAACAATTTTAAGAAGACAAAATGTTAAATAAGTCTTGAAGGGTCCACTAAAGATTTGTAAAATAAATCAAACAAACCCAAAATCAAATTATTTTAATGGTAAAACCTATATTTTCAGAACATAAAATTTATAGTATTTTATTGCATCACTATTGGGTAATTATGATGTCATAAAACACATTATATATTTAAACGATATTTAAATTTTACACAAAAATTTGACTATCTCAGAAAGTTATGAAAAATTCACCGTTGGATAATTTCGACATCCTGATTCCAAAAATAATATTAATTTTATTGAAATAATTTTAAAAATATGTTAATTTTCACTTTTAAAATAAAAACCGACATTTATCGAAAATTCACGTGTTTTGAAAAAAATGGCTTTCAAACCTTAATAAAAATTACAATTGCATTCATAAAATTATAAGATCATTTATATTTAATATAAATTAATTTAATAACAATAACAATATTTTAATAAAATATTATTTAATTCAAAAAATCCATTATTTCATCAAAATCGATTTCTTAGTTGAATATTAACTAAAATTACTATTTGTTCTTTAAAAACTATTTACAAGGTAACAATAATAAAATGAAAGTATATTCATTATTTTATACCAAAATATTATACATAACCATAGTGCTAATGTCTTGTTACATAACCCCTTATAACACCCACATAAGACCGAAGAGTAAGGTGTGCGATGGTGACAGAATCTTTGGGTGGCACAGATAACATTGCTTGGGTGTTAATCTCTATCAACTTCCACTTCTCTCATAGGTGGTCCCGCTCGAGCTTAACATATTCAAGCTCATCTTGGGCTTGGTCAAGAGCAAAGCCCAAAGACGCAACCTCCTTTCCAAGATCCGAAAAATGGGCTTCGTATGGGTCACTTCTACATGATGAGGCTATCTCTTCCTTTGTCTGAGTAAATTGGAATTGTTAAAGCCCTATATTTATACTAATCATGTGATCATTGTTCAACATATATATTAGCAACGGTAAAAATTCTTAATAGTATTTTAAAATCCAAAAATATAAAACCAAATAAGTGGACATTTTCTATAAACATTTTATATAAAGATACATTTAATTAGATCAAGATGGATTTCCATTAATGAAATTTTGGGTCATTACAATCCTGATCACTTCAGATTTTCATTTTTGATCACAACAGAATTCTTCTTGAGAGAGGAATAACTCTTGAAGATATCTTTTTGAATTGAGAGTGAATTGAATTATAGCAATGTAGATCTTTTTATCTCTCTCTAGGTCTTGATATAGTCTCAATATATCCATTATTTAAACAATTTTTTTCTTTTATAAAGTTATATAATTAGATATTTATTATGGCAGGTATAGGATTGCAAAATTACCAACTAAATAATTTTCATATTTATAATTATTTATTGAAACCGTGTAAAATAATAATAATAATAATAATATAATTTTAATTCACTTGAAATGTGAAATAACTTTTATAATATATAAATAAATATGATTTACATTATTTCCAATTTTACTATTAAACTCAGTACACTATCCGTCGTTGATATTTAACGATCCTCAAATAATACTATTTATTTAATAAATAAATATTACCAAATTATTCTAATCTAAATATAATAAGTATTATATTCACTAATTTTTATTAAAAATATTTATTATTATTATTTAACTTAATTATTCTTTTTAATAGCTTGTTATTAAATATTAACGATCAACCAAACCTAAGTAAACATTATTTATTCTAACATATTAAGTTCAATAGTAGAATCTAACTAATATTCAGAATAAAATTAGCTTGTGACACTCTAGGCCTCCTTCAGTGTTGAATTAGGTATAACTAACTAAAGTCTAAGGTTAACGTCGAAAAACAAGCCAAGGAATATTTAGTCAAAAGTTTATGTCACAATAATATCCAGCTACTGCTGGAAATTTACAAGAAATGTAATCATTTTATTAAAATATCCAAAATCAAGAAGGTTTCATGCCACCACCATAAACCTATATACTCAATGTATCATTATTTTACTTTCTATAAATTAAATCACCCATCAAAAACCATGGCCATAGGATTATTAAACTAGTTCCATTTCCATCTAAGGGCCTGAGATATTAACTTTCATCCAGAGACAAAAGGGATAACACTATCTGTTAATTCTATATCACTCATGATAAATCTAACATACCCTACATTAACACTCTCATATGTCATCATGGTTTTCTTCAATAAATCAAATCACACAATTCCTGACATCCACTATTGATAATATTAAATTCTATAGATTAATGCACACATCTCTAAATAGGAAAATCTAATGACACATAGAAATAAATATTTATTATTTAAGAGTTTATTATCATATCCTCATATTTTGGAGATTAAAAAGGGTGAAAACCTTGATAAGGTGTCTCAATGTATTAAGAGAATCTTACCTCTAATATCCTATATTGTTTGTGTCCTATTAGACAATATCATCTAGCCATAGAAGAAGGTTTAAGAATAATATCATGGATTCTTATGGTTCTTATCATAGAGGGGAACAAACAATATCAGCTAGCCATAGAAGAAAGTTTAAGAATAGTCTCATGGCTGATTCTAGTTCTTATCATAGAGGGGAACAACTATGAACTTCCAATGTACAATATATTATAAGTTAATTATCACATACAAATATTATGTATAAGAATAATCATCATGTGATAAGAGAAATTATTTAATAAGAACAAAAATAGAATCAAGTACTAAAAAAGTTTGTTATAGGGCACTAACTCTAATAGACTCCCACTTTCAGTAGAAACAACTGACAATACCATTAAATCCACTAGCACTAATATGATAATCATGCTTATATTGAGATAAATCCTCCATTAAGGCGTCCACCATGCTTTTTACATTGATACTAAAATCACTGTAACATCATCTCATTGAGGAAAATACCTCAAGAGTTGAAACATACAAAGTATGTGATTTTTTCCTTTAGTGTGACCTTGGATATTTGGAGAGATCAACTATTTCAACGTTAACATATTAAAATATGATAGGAACTTTACTATTAGGTACCACATCAATATCATAGACAAAGTCCTGAATCCAAACTACACCCTTGGATGAATTGAAGGGCGAAATATAATCAGACTATGCTGTAGAATCGGTGATAAATAACTTCTTTGAAATATTCCATTTCACAAACCCTCTGTTGAGAAAAAAATAAATATCCAAATTGTGACTTCATATAATTATGATCTGTCTAAAAACTTATATTTGGGTAACCCTTGAAGACTTTTTCTTCATCTTCTCCATGCACTTAAAACATATTCTTAGTATTCCTTAGATAATCAACAATAACCTTAATAATATTCTAATAATGTTCAATTGGATCTTATTGATATGTTCCTACCATTATAAAAAAATAGGAAACATCAAGACTCATACGTAAATGAAAATACATGATAGATCCTGTCACATAAGAGTATGGGTTCTTACTCATTATCTCTATATTAAATTCTGTTTTAGGACACATTTTCTTAAAAAGATGTAAACCACATGACACTAGAACTAATCCTCTCTTGGATTGTTCCATAATAAAATGAATTACTATATTGTCAATATATATACATTGACTTTTTCCAAGAACTCTATTAGATCTATGACACATGGTATTGATACCTAGAATGTAGGCAACTTCATATAAGTCCTTTACAGAGAAGAACGTGCTCAACCATGCCTTAACATCTTGTAAGGATGGTTTATTGTTTCTAATTAGTAATATTTAATAATCACATATTACTATGAAAACAAATTTACTTTTATTAAACCAATTACAAACAAATGGATCATATTCATTATTAATGAAACCAAATTATTTTATAGCTTCATCAAATCGAAAGTCCCATGACTTGGATGATTTGTTTAATCCGTGAATGGATATCTACAACTTGTTTACCATTTTAAAATTTTCAATAGTCCCAAATACTTCTAGTTGGGCCATATACACATCTTTTTGAAGGTTTACATTAAAGAAAAATAATGTCATATCCATTTTACAAATCTCATATTCATGGAAGGCAATTATGGAATGAAAATTTCTGATAGACATATACACGGAAACTAGAGAAAATACTTTTTCATAGTTAATGACTTGATATTGTATAAACCCAACATGTTTTATATAAACTAGTAGTTCGATTAAAAACTAAAAAAGGTTTTGAAACGTTTAATACATCATAGAATTTATGGCTTATTTCCACCATAAAGATTCTAAGATATATACTACCTCATTATAGGATAGAGGACCATCATTTTCAACCAATAACGAGTGACCATATTCAATGACTAGAAAACCATTTTTCTCAAGTTCTCTTACCTCTCTAGAGATCCTACACTGTACTTGTATTTCATGAAAAATATCTTCCATGGGGACCTATATAATCAATTCTTGCACTAGCTCTTGAGAATCTTGAGCCCCAACTTCATTGAAGTCAATAATGCTCTCCCAATCCTCCTTGAGGATGTTCTCCATATTTAGAAAATATCCTGATTTATGATAGTCACTTTCTTATCAAATGAGTTGTATAGATAACATCCCCCTATTTCCTTTTGATTACCTATAAATATACACTTCATGCTTCAAGGTTGTAGTTTGTTTATTGAGATATCATTTAAAAAACCCTCACTACCCCATGCTCAAACATGTGAGAAAATGGGTTAATTTCCACTACATAACATCAAGGAAATATTGTTTAACACTATATTTGGCACTTCGTTTAATAATTATAACGACATATGTAATGATTTTACATAAAAGGATAATATAAGGATTGTAGGAATTGTCATTTAATTTACCATGTCTAATAAGGTATAGTTCCTCCATTCATTATCCCCAATACACGGTGGTGTATATGGTGGAGTTAGTTGAGATAAAATCCTATACTCCCATAGAATGTCGATAAAGACTTGGTTAAGATATTAACCACCTAAATATGATTGTAATTTCATTATCTTATTTACAACATAATTTTAAACCTCATTCTTGGACTCTTTTACCTTCTCAAAGGATTTAGGCTTATAAATCATTAAGTAGATATAACCATACCTACTCAAATTGTTAGTAAAATTAATAAAGAATTATAATCCACATCTAGCCTCTACATGAAATGGTCTTCACACATTGATGTATACCAAATCTTGATTCTTTATGGTTGTCTCACCTTGACCAAGGAATGGTGATTTGGTGATATTACCTTGTAAAAAAGAGTGGCATCTTTCAAGTGGATTAAGCTCAAAATAGTATAGGTAACCATCTTAAGAGAGATTTTTCATAGATTTCACATTTACATGAAAAAAATGATAATGCCACTGCTGGGTGTTATATGATTCATCCATGTTTGATTTGTTATCTATTGGAAATATTTTATTTTTCAATTTAATACATAAATATAGTTATTCAATTGTTCTATTCCATAACACATGAAATCCTTATAAAAGTAGAAACCATTATTTTAAAATTTAAAAACAAATCCATCCATATATAAAAAATAGAAATAATGTTCCTGGTAACACTAGTAATGTTATAAAATATATTTAAAACCAAAATCAATCCTATCAGAAATGCGATATTGTAGTCTTTAATGGATAGAGCATCTAACCTTAATGTATTGGAAACCTGTAGATCCACTTTATCTCTAGTAATATTCTGAAATCTATTTAGTTCCTTTATTTGGATACAAATTTTACTACCATATGAATTATTTAATTCCCAACTTGTAGATAAGGAAAAATAAAACTTAGTAAAGAATGTACCAAAAAATTCCCCTTAATTATTTGGATGGGTGAAATTCCTCTTTCAATGGAACTAGTTTCCACATGAAAAACATACTTTATCATGTTCCATTCCTTTCCTTTAGATATTCTTCTTCTTAGAGGTATAGTTCCCTAAAGACTTAGACTTTTAATGAGTATTATGCCCAATTTCTCTATTCCACTCATTATATGTATAGTGATTTGGTCACACCCCATGTCTTTATTAACTTGAAAAATAAGTTTAAGATGTTAGGAAATTAACTTCTCGCTATCTATCATATTATAATTAATAATAATATAGGGGAATATTTTAGGTAATGAGGAAATAATGAGATCTATTTGTATCTCATCAGGGATAATAAAACCCAAGATTTAGAAGATCCCAATGTTGCCAATAATATTTACTATATGTTCCCAAGCTAGCACTAAATCTCCATGGTTGTGCGTGAAAACTGCATTGGAGATATCACATCTCTCTAGTCTATCCTTATCTACATAGAGATACTTAAGGTGAGAAACAATGTTATATGTATCCATATACTCATATTTGTTTATAAGACTATTGGAGATATAGGATAATACGAAACACTGGACATCCATAGCAATATGCATATGTTTTAAAAAGAGAGATACTTTTTCCTCATGAGCCTCTTCAAAAGGTGACTTAGGAAGTGGGGTTCATTCACTAATGATTTAAATTTGTGGCATAATATAATGTGCAAGTTCCTATTAAGTTCCTAGAAATTAATGCTGAAGATAAGCTTATCGTTCTAAATTATTGATTGTAATGATATCGTTTAAGTCATTTGATTTTCTATTTTCTACAAATTAAGAGAAGATAAATAGTATATGTTTTTATTAAAAAATATATTAATAAATTTAAATTAAATTATATTAATCTCCCAATATTTTATAATACCCAATATTCATCACCATTAGTTTTGAAATATCTTATCACTAAGACATTCTAGTGGAAATGTTTCATATTCCCTTTCTCATAACCCATAATTGGTCCTTGTAAGTTTTTTAAAAGGTTTTTGGTAGGCATAAATTTCAAACTACATTAAATTGTAGTTCCAGGATCCATTGAGTGGACTCACCAATCCTAAAATATTATTTTTATATTTCTCCAAACTTTTCCTCTTAGTTACACTAAGTGTTCCATGGGTAGTCAACCCTCGATATAAACTAAGTTATGTCAACCCAAAACATCAAGTTAAAAGTTCCACAATAATTGAAATCACCCAAGCTTGGGTTGTTCAAGAACTTTTAACTATGATTCCATTTCCAACATGAGTAGTGGAAGGATATAATGACTTCATATTTCCATTGAGGTATTTTTTACCCTTATGTGTAAATACCATTTTATATTTTTTTACACGCCTTGTTAATATTAATTGGATTTTACCCATGTGATTAATAATGTATAATAAAACATTTAACTCTAATATGATAATAATATATTCTATATATCATGCTTATTAATTCATTTATAACGTGATATCACTAAATTAACAAACATAAATAATTAACCATGAAACTAATAAAAATAAAATATAAGTGGCATGATCATGAGATTCTCTAATGGTTAGTTTATCTAGACGATGATAAATTAACACTCGAACATAAGGGAGAACAAAACTTAAACCATAACTTGGTTCTTTTTATAACACTCCTCCTTTTATTATATGTATTACCTTGATTGGTTTCACCTAAAAGCCTTGACTTGGACTGCTTCCTCTCAACTGGGAGCTCCATCCTTATATAAGATTTTACTCACACATAGGTGAGGGGAGCTAGTGGATTGGATAAAGTTGGTTTATATAAAAAAACCATTATCAAGTACACTCTTACATAATAAGGAGGAGGGATGACATATATACCATAAATAATAATTTAACCATAATTAATTAAAATAAGCTAACCTTATATAAGGGTTGGTCTAATTTCATGATCATCCACACATCCAGAAATGCACACACATTTTAATTCAGCTATCTATTATTTCGATTCGTTATTTAATTATGAGAATGTTCCAAAAATTAATCCAATTTATTCAATTTATCTAAATTCTATCCAATCATCTTTGAACCACAAACATATATGATTTTAAACAATATTAATTTCATTTAAAATTAATATAGTACCCATGTTTACATGGAGGAAACCTCATGTGTTTGTTGAAAATTTTAACATGAAATTTAATTAATTATATTATTGTTAATATGATGACATGGTTTGTAATATCGAATGAAAGAACCATAGAACACATAATAAATAAGTTTAATTAGATATTCAATTCTTCTTTCCATGAAAACTTTAGAACACTGTCAAAATAAGACTACATGGCATGTACAAAAGTAAACAGTGTGTACTTGTCTTCTTCCATGTCCACAAAAAATGACTTGGGTATGGGAGTGTTCCCTAACATGAAAAATGTTGAGGAATAGAGAGTGTAGTCCAAATTACATGGAGTGGATATTTGGATTTCATGAAAAGGTCTTTCCTTGTGTCATGTATCAGATACACGACTTTCTGGGACACCCCATGTTCTCAGCTGAAAGAAGTTAGGTATTAAATGACATGTAAAATTGTTACATGGAATGTAGTTCTACATTATATGGTCCAGCCTATTAAGATCTACTTGATGTTCCATTTTATTCGGATCTTAGATTCAATTTTTTTATATCTGACCTGATATAATGAGATACACGAGTGAAAACATAATAAATTTTGTGTATATGGAAAGTACACACTATGTACTCTAGTTTTGACTAGGAAGAACCTTTCGAACCTCCAAAGGGATTTATTTAGATGATTATTCATTTTTAATCATTAACCATTTATTGGTTATGTTAGTTAGAATAAAGAGAGGGAATATACAATGATGTGAGATATTAAAAATAAATCCATATAAGTGAAATAAAACAAAAACACATGAAGAATCAATGAATAATAAATAATTATAAATTAAACATGGGACCCCTTTAATACCACTTTTAGGTTCTTAGTGAATTAGAGGCATAGTATGATGGTATAACCATCTCATATTTTAGTCATAAATCACATGAAATAATTGCTTCACATGATCCTAATTTCATGCCCAAAGAAAGAAATAGATTACTTAACTAAATTAAAATTCCAAAATAATAAGCTAAGGATATTCACATGTAATTTATTATTAATTTTTGAGAAAATATAGAATTACATAAAATTTTAATTCCCAATTCATTTATGATCCTTATAAAAAGATATTTTCATACCATCATTGTGATATAGGATCCAAGTTTAGAATCCATGTATCAGTGATCCACATGGGCACCACAATCTCTGAAGGACACCATAGAATCATTGGGTGCTAGAATGGCCGACCCTGATCATTTGTGTTATTCAAGGTTGATTACTAGAGAATTATTCTTGAGATAAGAAGAAATATTGATTATCTCTTATTTTATTGATAGAGGAGGGATTAGATCACTATAGATTTCTTGATCACTCTCTCTAGGTCTTGAGAGAGTCTCATTCAATCTGTTGTGTAAACCATTTTTTTTGAAAATTTATATAATTAGATATTTATTATGGAAGGTTTAGGGTTGCAAAATTACACAATAAACCATTTCCATCATTATAATTATTAATTTACCCCATTTCCAATAATAATAGTAATAATAATATTACTATTAATTACTGGACATGTATAACACCTTTAAGAATATGTAAATAAATACCATTTAAATTATTTCAAGTAGAACCGTTAAACATTGTCCACATCCCCTCATCAAAATTTACCCATCCTTGAATAATGATTAATTAACTAATTAATAAATATCATTGGATTATTTGATAATAAATATAATAAATATAATATTTATCAAACTTTCAAACAAATATTTATTATTACTATTTAACTCACTTATTCTTTCAAATAAATTTTGATTAAATTATGATGATCAATAAAACCAGAATAAATATTATTTATTACAATTTGTAAAATTCAATTTTCTAAGATAAATGAGAATGAGGATATACTTAGTATGTGATCCTCTAGGACTCCTTTTCAGTGGTGTAAGGAATAATTATCCAAAGTTCAAGGTTAGAATCAAGAAACACACCAAGGAATTCTTATAGAAGTAATTTATCATCACAATGACATCCAACATCCTTCAAATGATTATCACTTAATATAATACTTTTATAAAAATATCAAAAATCATGTAGGTTGAATTATAGTGGAATTAACCTATATGCTTTATGTCAATTTCTTTGACTTTTCAGAAATGAACTCACCCACCGAACACCATGGCCATGGATTTATTCATGTGGTTCCATTTCCATCAAATTTCTTGAGATATTAAAATTCATTAAGAGATAAAAGGGATAAATCCTTTCTCACATTATCCATTAATTCTATATCACTTTTGATGCAACCAATGTATCCTACTTCTCCATGAGAATATGTTTTCATGATTTTCATCAATACATCATAGAGAATGAGTCATGATATCCACTAATGATAATATTAATGTATAAGGATCAATAAACGCACTAACATATAGAAAAATTGAAAGATATTAATTATTTATAGTAACCTATCATCTAATAAAAAACTTATTAATATTTTAATGTAAAATTTATAAGTAATAGGATTAAATTTAGGAGAAATACTCAAACTATATCCCAAATTATGAATATATATAATTCCTTAGGAAGAAAATAAAAAACCCATTTGGAGTCCCCAAATAAGGATGAATACAACCATGCCATAGGTAATAAAAAAACAAATAAAAAATTTGTTAGAATAATGACCAGTCTATCAATTCTTAGACTCACAATGGGTCACTCCAATTCAAATATTTCTAATAAAATATAGACTGAACATAGTGAGGAATGAATAAAATAAATCGATCCTTGTTAGAATTCAGAATTGTTGGAGAGTGTGTATAGATTATAGGATTTTAAACAAATATTACCAAAAAGGTTAATTTTACTATTCCATTTATTGTCTAAATGTTATAAATTTTAGGTAGAAGAACCCATTACTACTTTCTAAGATGGAATTTAGGTTACTTTCAGGCACCAACTTCAACATATGATCAGAATAAAAAAACCATTACCTACCCCTATGGTTCCTTTATATAAAAAATGATGCTATTTGGATTGTGAAATAAAATAGGTACATTATATTGATGCATGGTAAGTATCTTTTTTGACCATATTAAATATTACCTAGACGTGTTTTTGGATGAATCAACAATTTTTTGTTACTCTTTTGACCATTGTTGGAAAAATATGGATAATTTTTTGAAAAAATACATTAAAAAGAACCTTGTTTAAAAATTTTAAAGTATAATTTTATATTGTAAATATGAATAATTCATTGGTATGTTATCTTATAAAAATGGATCTAGGTGAATAAATAAAATATTTAGGTGATAAATGCATTTCCATATCCAACCTATGTGAAACTTGTTAGATATTTTTTAGGACATGCATGGTTTTATAGGAGAGTCATGAAGGAGTTAAATAAGAATTCTCTTACATTTTTCAAGTAAATTCTAATTGTTTTTTAATTTATTATTGATGGTTATTTTATGGAATATTTTTCGGAACTAAAGAAAAAGTTTAACACACCATCAGTGATGTAATTACCTATATGGGAGAACCCTTTTGAACGACATTGTGATAAATTCAACCATGTTGTTAGAGAAGTGTTTTACAAATGATTTAAGGGAGACCTAAAGTAATTTCATATCCTTATAAGACACCAGATTCTACCCAAAACCTCTACAAAACCATTGAAAAATAATTCTTATGATTTGTATTTATATTTGATAAATTCACATAACATTTCTTTAGAACTTATGTGATTATTTTTTTGATTATGGAGACCTTAAGTACTTGATAAATAAGTAGAAATTGAATCCTAGGATAGTGATGTAGATAAAATTACTTCAAGAAATTAATTTATAGATCAAGGAAAAGAAAGGTGATGAGAACTAGATGATAGATCATCTTAGTAGGCCACCAAATATTATATAAGTGGAAATTATAGAATAAGAACCCATGGATGAATTAATTTCAGGAGATAATATCTAATTATTGGAAGTATAGGTACCTTTTGTTTCAAACATTAGTTTATAAGTCTTATTTATTGAAAATGTTTTACAGTTACTTTGAATGGGTATTAAGTAATGATATGTTTCCTGAAAGAAGTTTTTAAGAAGAAATGGTTTATCCAAGAGGAGTTGTATTTGAAATTGATATAAAGGAAAATATATAATAAATGTTTTATGAATATATATATATATATGTGTTATATTCATTAAAATTTGTGTATAATGGTTTCTATTTTGGATATGTTATATATTTTAATTGTTGGATAAAATGTTGGCTAGAAATAGGTGGATTATAGAGGAACATGGGTGAAGAAAATTGTCTCCATGAGGAGAGAACATGCTAATGGTGTGAAGGATAGTTCATAAGTATTGATCCACCTATAAGGGTTTTCATGATAGCATTGGTGTATAGAACATTTTATTTCCATGTTGTTTATTCGGATATCCAATAGAGGGTACACACTAATAATGTAAATAGATTCCTAATTAAAAATTGATGCAAGATATGTTATTTATTTTAAAAACATTTATCCAGATAAAAATATATAGAAATTTATATTTACATATTAATGAAAATAAAAAATGTGTGATATTTAAAATCTGGACCCAATGGTTTCATTATATATATTATTCATACCAAATAATCTCCATGTCCTTTCAAATCATTTGATTTTTTTATAATACATCTTGTGGGATTGGGAGATACTCAAGAAGGATGGATCAATATTATAGTTATCCTTTACTATAAAATATGAACTTCATGTCCAAGTTAAAGTGGTGTGTTTATGAATTAGTTTGAATGATACCGTATACAAATTAAGCTATGTGAGTATGATACATGCATGTGGATGCACTCTCATGATTATAAGTTTCTTTCAAAAAAGAAAAGTTGAAAATGTTCCTATTATGAAGACACCATGGAGTAGGGTTGTGATAAGAGTTAATGAGGTTAAATTAATTTTTGTATACATATAATTAAATTCCATATAGTTGAATCTTCTCAAGCTAAGTGATGTTGAAGGATGAAGTGTATGCATGATAAGAAAACATGAGTTTTGTTTGTGAAGTGTTGACATCAATATAATTCTAGAAGAAATGCACTACATATAAAAGCATGAGGAGAAGTAAAATGGTGGAAGAAATAGTTGAACATGTTTTTTGGAGTCCATGAGGTTGTGTAACTTTTCTATAAAAAATATTTTCCTCACCATTTT
Source organism: Viscum album (assembly GCA_963277665.1). NCBI lineage: Eukaryota > Viridiplantae > Streptophyta > Magnoliopsida > Santalales > Viscaceae > Viscum > Viscum album. The sequence goes on along the minus strand of OY728139.1, from coordinate 1,069,513,082 downwards.
CATTAACCATACTGAGATCAAACAAAAAAGAGGGAGATACTGAGAGGAAGGTTGATTGCTCTGTTTATGCATGAAAAAGATATAGAAAATGATAATATCTCCTATATTATTCTTGTATTCAAATAAAAATTAACACCATGAAAAAAATGTTGTGTTCATGAAGGATACCATGACTTATTACAAGTGAAAATAAGAAGAGATGGTTTCTTCATAATCATTATTACGTGAAGAGATTTGTTTTGAGAATACCATGCATTGTATCATATTAGCATCAGAGTTTTTTTTTCAAGATGGAATTATTGAAAATTTTAAAAAATATGTAATATTTTTATAAATAAAAATTATATTTGAAGGTGAAGATACATGTAGTGTAGGTTTCCACACTTTCATTATTTTGTGAAGTTGTTGACATTGAATTCAACACACTAAAGAGTAGTGTAAAGAAGAACCATGAAACATATTTTATCTACATGAAGTGAGTTATGTGAGTTAATAATAATAATAAAGTAAAAGGTTTTTATATGTACTATAGATTTCATTATGGATTTAAAGAATAAAATAACATCATGAAGGTGTAGTGTGATCCAGTTTCAAAAACTAGTAGTTTCATAAAACACATCAGATAAAGTGGAAATAATTAAAGTGATTATATCCATATTCAATGCATTATGGGATAAGATATTAATAATATAATTGGAATTATTAAAAATTTATCATTAATATTATCTTTGAAATATCTAGAGTTGGAATAAGGAGTGATTTATGATATAATTCTTGATTTGGAATTATTATCTTCTGGTAGAAAGTGTTTCTGTAAGGGAAGACCTTGAATAAAATCCTATTTAGAAGGTTTTCAGTTTATATAGTTTGAATAAGGAAGTGGGAAACATATTTGAGTTTATAGTGAATATATTTGGATATAGAGACACAATTAGTTTCTGATTACTTTGATAACCTTTATTGATCCCCAAGTTTATAAAATAAACTAACCCTTTAAAAAATAATTTAGTGGATTGAAGAAGAGGGAGTATCCATTTGGGTGAGGAGGGACTAATCCCTAAATCTTGTAAAGCCTATGTGCATGGAATGGCGTGACTATGGATGAAATAGTTTATCCATTTACCTAGTGAAGTATAGTGTGTTTTGGCACATCAACACATCATCAGTGTGTTCTCCATAGATTTATCCCTATGTGGTGAACTAGGTAAATTTTTTGTGTTTTTTACATGATTTAATTTCCAATATATTTTTATTTATTTCAATGATTTAAATATAAATTTTTATACGTTGAACATGATTCACCATAACATGGGAAAATGATCATAAAACGAAATAAAATAGATAAAAGAATTTTTTTGTTAGAATCCACCCTAATTCACCCCCACTCAGGGTGTCCCACATCACAACAAGTGGAATTAGATCTAAAAGGTTCTGAATTGGTGTTCAAACTGATATTTTGTTTGAGTATATATTAAGTAAGTGTTAACACTTTCCATGGGTTATTCATCTCAAAAGGTCAAGGTGAATGTTCTAGAGAATAGAAAATCAAAGGCTCAGGGGAAGAAAGTACTAAATGTAAAAGAGAAAATTGAACCTAAAGGAGTTGTTGACCTCAAAGAAAATATTAAAGGGTCACTTTTATAATTATATATTCAAAAAATGAGAAACGAGAATATCATAGGAATTTTGAAAGAATCCTATGAGTATGGTGAGAAGCTAAATGATTAACTTTCTTAGAATGGATAAGAAAATGAAAATCAGAATGCAATTCATAAAGAAGGGGAATTGATTAAGAAATTGGAAGAAAAAGACCATGTGATTGAGAATATGAGTGATTATTTTAAATAAAATAGTCAGAATATTTAATCATTGCAGGAGGAATTTGGTATATTTAAAAGGTGTAATTATAAAGACCCCATAGAACATTTTTTTAAAAGAAAATTGTTTGATGACTTTATCGATAGAGATGAGTCTCACACATATCATAAATAAATTGATGATGATGAACTATCCAAGGTTAAAATGAAGGTATGTGAGTAAGATAATAAAAAAGGACTAAATAATTTAGAATCTACTAAGATAATATAATGTGTAACAACCTGAGATATTAATATATGATTGCCTTTAAATAAGACAAATACATTTGATAGCTTGCTCCACATGCAAAACTTAACTAAAACAAAATCATGATATGTTTATACCATTAAAACCTATTTGTTGAATTTGTGGGATTTAATAAGAGAAAATTCTTAATGAAATATTAATATAAATAATATAATGAAAAAATTTAATATGAATAAAATTCAATTACTATATAAAACGATTAAGAAAATCATTTTATGCATAAAAATAAAAAATTTGAATTTTTTAAGAAACTAAGTATATTATTTTTATATAATAGTAAAATATATTGATAATATGAATAATATGTTACAAATAAATGAATTAGTGAATGATAAAAAAGTATAATAAGGAATAGTTGAAAATTTAAAAAATCTATTTTCTAATACGCACAATTTTATAATATATTTTGGGATTTTATTTAAATACAAAAATATAAATTTATTTAATTTTACATTGAAAAAATAAAAATAAATTTTATATTATGTATAAAATTATAATATTAAGATGATTTTTTTGTATTTTTTTAAAATAAGTTGAAAAGTGAAAAATATCATTTTTACAAATAACATGAAATTCATAGCATTATCAATATATAAGTATGTTCTAAAAATTCATAAAAACATATGATTTTTTTATTATATATGTGAATTTTTAATCTTAAAAATTACGGTTTTAATTTACAAACCCATATTTGATATTTTAGAACATAAGTAATATTTTCTCAAAAATTAGTTTTAATATATTATAAGTTATTATTATTATTATTAATTTTTATAATTTTTATAAATTAAAAAAAATTAAATGGATTTAATTTTTTTTAAAAGAGGGTAAAAATTATAAAATAAGTACCATTTTATTTTTAAGAATAATGATTATGTTACTGTAGGTAAAAACATGTTACCGCAGTAAAAGCTAAAAGGGTAAAAGTGATAATTGATGTGGTAAAGGGATTGAAACATAATAAAAAAGTTTCTATAATTATTTATATAAAGAGTGTACCATCCTAATATCTTCCCAACTCAACTATTTATTAATTTTTGAGTAGCTTGACATGTTTAGCATGTTCTACCTTTATCTAAAGTGGAAATATTTTCAAAAATTCCATTATCACCACTTATAAAAGTGGCCTGTCACGACTCCTTGACGGAATGCCTAAAATTTTTGTTTCCAACTAAAACCCTAACATTTTTCCTATAATAGTATACCATTTTACCCTATTAATCGTATATTCACAATATATTAGGCTATTTTATACACATCCAAGGGATCTTCCTAAGAAATATCAATGTTCTCAACATGAGTAATTTTTTTTACTTACTTTCTTCCATTTCTATTTCTCTTGTAATATTATAATTTTAAAAAACATATGTTAAGAAATTATTAATATTTAAATAATTAATGTTTTTATGCTTTTTTAATAATAATCAATTACATTTAAACTTTTCTATTATGATAAATGAAATCGTAACTCATGTGTTGTGCACAGTATTGCCACCAAACGCAACATGTCTCATTTCATTCACCACCTAACATGGCCAGTATAAATTTAAATTTTAAAAATAATTATTATATTTATATCATTTTTATGATTCTGAAACTTTAAACCATATTAATCATTTCTCCCATTTAATAAAAAATGAAATCTTGAACCATGACTGCGTGTGGACTACCGCCTCCATGGAACAATTTATTTATATTTTCTATTTTCACCATTTCATTACATGTTTGTTCATATGGATGAGATAAAAAGATAAGTATGTTTTTATGATATAATTAAGGTTCTATTTTAATAAATTTTATAACCTATTAACGATATGATCAAAAAATTATCATTGTTAATCCAATAATTAAACACAAGCATATAAAGAGGATAATTATATCTTCTTTCTAAGTAAAAAACATATATAAATTATCATATATTTATATGCCCTTACAATTATAAAATATCACCCTAATAAAAATAAAATAATATCATTATGATTCTGTTATAATAATACTACAAATAAACCACCGCATAATCATCCATTAATCATGGTAGGTTCATGTTAGGGTTGATTTAACAACCTACATGACCAATACGATGAATTTATGTTATGAATGACTATGAGAACTTATTTAATTGTATAATATGATAAAAATATAAGTAATATTTTTTTTGATTATATTCAGTTTATATCAACATATAATTCATCAATTAAGAAAATTCCCTTTAATTGTTAAGAATCCCTGAAACATATTTATGACCAATTTCATCTTCAAGGATAAAACTAAAGAACTCTTGAAAGGATTATATATAATATTAATTAACTATAAAATATACATATAATACACCTTAATAAATTTTTAATTATAAAATTTTAAATAAAAATGAACCTGAACACCGCTATTGAATAACAAGTACAAACGATTAAAACTACAAACACCCGATATGAAAAATAAATAGAATTCATGTAGAGAATGGATATTTATGAAAACTATGAATTTAAGTGGATACGAGTAAGGTTATTAATTTATTTATTAATATATATATTTTTATACAATAGGTTAACTTTCCTTTGTGGAAGTTAGGGTAAGTGGTAAGGGGTTTTCATCACCAGTACTTATCCTTGAGATATGTTTTTTTTTGCACCTAATTTCATTTATGTGGCATATAAAATTACTATTTCAGATATCATATCATTAAGTACCTCTAATAATGGTATTTGAAACAAAATTTTGATCCCTATATTTCAATGTGTTTTGATTAAAGTGTTACGTAAGCCACAATAGTTTTCTTAGTCTCCATTCTTATTCTTTGAGACATGTTACATGTTATGAAAAATGTTTCCCTTTTATAGTGTTATATTTATTTAATATCCCATTAATGTTATAAATATATTTTAATTATAATTCATGGTATTAAATAAATAATGTCATGTTAATTTCTTTAAATTTATTTTGACTTAAGTGTTAGCTGAGTCGTAAGAATTTTTTGGAACTCAAATTTTGTTCACTGAGTTATGGTTGTTCACTTGAAATTATTTCACTCATGTTTGACACATTATTCCATTTTATTTTATTATGTGTTATTCAATCATTTTTTACCTTTTTACCACATAAATCCCTTTTCCAAATTTTCACACCTCATTGATTATGTTTCCCATAAGTGATATTGATAACTTAGGTCTCCCATCATTGAGTTATATTATATCATCATGAACTTATTTATTATATACTTGGGTTCTCTCACCCAAATATTTCCATATATGGTATTTTATAATCATATTTTGTAAAAATGAAGTTTTAATACAAATTAATGTTTTATTACCCTTATTATAATGTGGGTTATGAACAAAGGTATTTTGGAAATAATAAAAGAGGATTTCCTTTAACCTTCATATGTTTTGTCTTCCTATATTCGTTTATCTAAGATAAAAATTTTTTTTTTTCAAGGAACAATTATTTGAGATTATTTATAAATTTAAAGGTTTTAATAATATTTCAAATAATAATTTTAAAATTTACAATTGAATGGAACATGTAAATATTTAATTTAGGTCAATGTTAAAAATGTTTTCTAAAAACTATTTTATGTTTTCATTTCCACTTACCTTTTTATTTTCAAAAGGATTTAACCTAATGTGGTTTATATTTCACTATTTATACAATAATATATATATGTTATCATTTGGGGGATTGAAATTTTAGTATCAAATAATTCGATTCTTGATCCATTATTTTTTGATACCATTCCTAACATTATTTTTGCAAGGTTTTTTAATCTATGTGAATATCATTACAAGTTTAATTTGTTACACTTGGGTTATATTATTTTGAAACCATGGACATTTTTTTCTCTATATGTCATATGATATTGTTATTCCAGTATTTACTTATCCATATACTCATTGATATATACAGTGTAAAGATCACATATTACATAATTCAGGTTGGATGATGTTCACTTAGAAATAATGTTATTTTATTAACATGGGGAAAATTATTGACATTATTGATGGGAATTGAATGATAATATAGGTTGATCATGTATTGATATGCAATATTTTTAATTTTATAATTAACCATTTCTTTATACAGCCAATGGTTCTTTAGGGAATGATATTAAGGATTTTATTGAATCTTATGCTGAATGTATTAGACTTAATTAGGTGATGGGTGGGGCTTGGAGATATATATAACCTCAATTCATCAATAGGTCTCATGAGACAAAATAGGTTTGGGTGTTTGGAATATGCCTTCTCAATTAAACAAGCTGTCTTGAATACAGTCTTTTTGATAAGTAAATATCTTTACAAAATGCCTTGACATTTATTTTGATGTCCTACATTATGTATTCCATAAATATGAGATAAATATTATTTATATCTATGTTTTCATTTATTATCATAGATATATAATTTTATTAGTTTTATGTTGATAATGGATTCATGTTTTTTACCAATTATTTATATAAAATTTATGTCATATTTACACCATGATTATTTTCGTTATATGTATAATTTACTATGTATTTGATCTCAATCGATCTTATGATTTCATTTTATTACGTTATGAATAAAATTAGTACATGTGGAATATTTAGAAAGATAACACGGGTAAAATGATTTATGTGAGACATTTAATACTTATCATTAATTAAGTAGTTTATTATATACAACGAAAAAGTTATCATTGGTTGAGAAATAATGGGGTTTTATTAGTCTATGTTCTATCCTAATTCTCCAACTCTCTAAACATAAAAATATCATTAAAATGTAAAAGATTAAAAAAATTTGATTTATTTTTCAATTTTGGATAGTTAGATATAGGATTTTATAATCAATGTCAAAACAAGTATTTAAGTATTTATTACTAAGATCTGGATTTGCTAATGCGGGTATTGGGTTTCACAGTTGGTATCAAAATAATGCTTTAGATAACTTAGATATTAGAATGATAGTGGATCATAATTTGAGGTTTCATATGTTAATGTTGATCATAATTTCAATGGTATAGGTAATGATATAGGATATTATATGATTTAACATCAAGGAATTAAGTTACATTTTATTTATGGAGTTGGGTTAAATAAAACTAGTGAAGAACCTAGAGATGAGTCTAAACATATGATGATAGTAAAAAATATTAGAAAATTATTGAGTATGTGGGTTTCCTAACAATACATTCCAATATGGATATTGGAAAGTGGAGGAAGTTATGAAATAGATGCACTAGGGGTAATCACCCGGAAAAGGGATAATTGAGCATTGAATCAATCATAACAATAATGCATGGTGGGTGTCCCTAAGAGTGCACACGTGGGAAGAAAATTCCAGGGGATATGGTTTAGGTAATCACATTCTATTTAAGAACCATTACTAAGGATTTATGAATTATTTTAACTAATTAAGTTAGGGTGGATCATAGAAAAATGACCATGGATAATAAAGGATTAAACAATGTGGGTCATAGGTTGATCCGAAAGTATAATATGTTAAAAATATAGTTTTTATAGGGGATGGAAATTTTGGATTTATGTTTTCATATACATATTTATAATACTATCATAACCATTTTGGTTTTATTATTTGATTGAAATAGAATAAAAAAACTAATCTATGAAAGGTATATACATAGAAACTAGTCTGTCTTATAACAAGAGAAGGGATAATACTTAAATGGGTGATAATATTACTATATGCACATTATGGATGAAAATGTGAGTTTTCTAGTCTTACTTAAGGAAATTAGGTTCATATTTTTTTGAAACTCATAGAAATTTTGTATAGTGAGTGATATTTATCAATGATATTTTGGTATATTCTAAAATTTATGAGGATTATGTGAAACATATAAGGATAGTTTTATAGTAATTATTATTTAAAGGTTTAGAAAAATATATTAAATGGTTTCAATAAAATTAAAATTTTATTGATGAAAAGGTTATATTTTTGGAGATAACTATTAGTGAATTCATGATCAAGATATGAAAAAATATTAGGATTAACATATACATTATGTTGATATAATAAATGGTGGATTTATTTTGAAGTAGTAAGTCAGATAGTATTAATAACCTTGGGATTGATAATTGATTGATGATATTTTTTGTGATGTTTATCTCAATTTTGAGAATATGATATATAGTGACTAGTTTGTGACCTTTCGGACTACATATTAATATCATTCTAGGGTTAAATATATAGATAATTTTTTATAGGAACATATAACTTCACAATGATTTATTGACTTGGAGATTAAAATAGTTCTAGGATTGGTATTTCATAGAGAATATATAATTAGGGTATATAAAAACTCGAGTTTATGATTTTATGAATGGATAATGATTTTTGAAGAAACATAAGTAACCAGATATAGCTTAAGAGTGTATGGTAGATTTCATATTATAGGTCATAACCCGAATTATAAATATGTTAAGAATAACCTCACCTACTTTATTAAATGAAAACTAATTAAAAATTTTAGGATATAATTTATTTAGGGGATGGATAATGTTACACCCAAAGATCTTCATATATGATTACCTTTAAATAAGCCAAACGTGTTCAATAACTTGATCTACACACAACACCAAACTAAAATAAAACCATGATATGTTTATACCCTTAAAAACTAGTCATTGAATTTTCAATATTGAATAAGAGTATCTTATTTATGAAATATTTAGATAAATAAAATAATTGATTCTTTAATATGAATTAAATTTAATTAGTATAACTAAAACAACTAAGAAAATCAATTTTTACTTAAAAATATGTTTTCCTAAAATTGGTGTCTCATTTTAAGAAACTAATTATATAATGATTATATAATAAAAAATTATATTGATAATATGATTCGTTTATTACTAATTAACTAATTAGTGATTGATCCTAAATAATAATACGGAATATTTAACATTTTAAATAAGCTATTTTAGAGTATGAAAAGTTTTCAACTGTATTTTGGGATTTTATTTAAACATTGAATTATCATTTTTATAAATTTATTTATAAATAATTATCATCATTTTTGGATTATTAATAAAAATATAATCATAATATTAAAATTTTTTAGTTTTCAAAAAAGAATGCTTTTTTGGTGAATAGTGTAAAATATAGTTTTTACAAATAACATGATTTTTATGACATTATTAGTATATAAGTATGAATTGGAAATCCATGAAACCTTTTTATATGGTCAATTTTTTATTATATAAATAAAATAATAATTTTAGATACACTTATTTTTATTTATAAACACATATATAATATTTTAGAACATGACTTATATTTTTTCAGAAATTGTTTTTAATACATTATAATCGTTTATTATTAATTTTTAACACTTTTATAAATTTATTTAAATAATTTTTTTTATAATTTAGAATAAATAGTTCTGAATTATATAATAAGTTCCACTTTATTTTTATTCATAATGATTAAGTTAACTTAGGTAAAAATTATTTACCTTAGTAAAAGATAAAAGGGTAAAAGTAATAATTCAAGGTGTGAAAGGATTAGAAAATACTATATATATATATATATATATAATTATATAGATGAGGTTTTTAAAGACCTTATATCCTACCCAGTAAATTATTTCTCAATTTGGGGTCTATTTGACATGTTTAACAGATTCTATCTTTATATAAATTTGAAAACGTTACAAAAATGTCATTCTCAACACTTATAAAAGGGGACTCTCACCACCCATTCTACTCAATCATAAAAATTCAGTTTCCACTTGAAAAATTTTCATTTTTCATAAAATATAATAATATCATATCTTATTAATATTATGTTCACAATATATTAACCTATTCCATCCATTTCAAAGGTATATTCAAAGGAAATATCAATGTTCTCAACGTGAGTAATTATTTTTATCAAACTTCTTCCATATATATTTCTTTTTTATTATTATAATTTTCAAATACCTCTGTAATTAAGTATGTATTAGTTATATAATTAATTTTATTATACTATGACAATAATAAAGAAATAACCTTTACCATTTTCTATTAATGAAAAAACCCATAACTTGTGTATTGTGTGGACTACCACCCTCATGACGCAACATGTTACAATTTCCATCAACACCATAAAAGGACGAAATAAAGGTAAAATTTAATAAATAATTTTTATATTTATATCATTTTTATTATTTTTAAACATTAAATCATTTTACTCCTTTCTCCCATTCTTCATAAAAAGAAATCGTTGACCATGGGTACGTGTGGACTACCGCCTCTACGAAACGATTAATTTTTGTTTTTATTTTTGTCACTGATTTACATGGAGGTCATTAGGATGAGATCTATGGGAAAATATGAATATGAAATTATTATGTTTTTTATGAGAGATTATAGAACATATTAATTACATCACCAAAAAATGAATATTATTAATTTAATGGTTTAAAATAATCAAACTAAGTTGACAATTATCCCTTCTTTTTATGTAATGTCCCTATATAAATTATCTTTTCTTTATAAATATTCACAATTATGAAATATCAAACTAATAAGAAAAATATGATAAATATTCTTCAATTATAATAATACTAAAACTAAACCACCTTAGAATTATCCATTGATGATTGCAGTTCCTTGTTTGAGTAGGTTTAACCACCCTTTTAACAATACTATGAATTTATACCATGGTTGTATAAAAGAAATTATTTAATTATTTAATTTTATATTAATATTTAATTAATTTATTTTTTTATTTTTTATGTTTATATCCACATTACCTTTAAAAACTTAATAAAACACCCTTCAATTGATAAAAATCATCAAAAACATGCTCCTTGTCAATTTCATCTTCAAGGATAAAGACAAAAACACCCATGGATGGATTTTAGAATATCTTATGTAATTTTAACACACAACAAGTATTAATACTAATTATGTATTAATTATGAAATTTTAAATAATAATCAACATGAACACCTCTATTATGAACGTTGTACAAACAATCCAAACTACAAACACTCGAATTGGAAAATTGGTAGAATTCTTATAGATAATGAATATTTAGAAAAAGTATAAATTTAAATGGATATGATAAATTTTATGAATTATGTTTTCAAGATAGATATGTTTTTGATATTGGTGATTAAATTGTGTTCATGGAATTCATGACAAGAGGTAATAGTTTTCCATCTAAAATTACTCTCTTTGTGACATTTTTAGTATTATGAACCTAATTTCATTTATGTGGTATATATACTACATATGTGAGATATTATTATTTAATAATGGTGTTTTATGTTCAATTTTAATCCATCTCTTTCAAGGGGTTTTTATTAAAGTGTTACTCAATATATTAGAGCTTTCTTGGTCACAATTCTGATTCTTGGGACAAGCTACATGTTATACACCATGTTTCCTTTTTAGAGTGTTTAACTGATTTATTATATAATTACTTATATATATATATATAAATTATTTTTAATTTATGGGATAAAATAATTCATATATATATATATATTATTCAAATCATATTAGGCCCATTTGTTTCCCCTATTGTAAGATTTTCCTGTACCTCAATTTTCATTCATTAAGTTATAATTTTTCAGTTGAACTTATTTCATATAACTTGACTACATTATGAAATTTTATTTTATTATGTTTTATTCTCTAATTTTTTACATTTTTACCATATAAACCCATTTTGAAATGTTTCTTTCCTCATTATGTTTATCACATGGTATATTGATAACCCAATTCTATTTTAGTTGAGTTTTATAGTTTAATCATGAACTTTTTTATTCTGTGCTTGGGTTCTTATAAAATCAAATTTATTTATATTTTATTTTATAATATAATGTGGGAGAATAATTTTTTAATACAAATTTTTGTTTTTTGACTCTTTTTATAATGTTATTTATGAGAAAAGGTATTATATGAATAATAAAACATGTTTTTTCCTTTCACCTTCAAATGTTTTTTCATCATCTCCTCATTTCTCTAAGATAAAAATTATTTATTTTCATGGATATATTATTTTATATTATTTTAAAAATTAATGTTTTTAAAAAAATTTCACATAAAATTTTCAAAAGTTACCTTGTAATGATACATCTAAATTAGTGTTTTACATCAATGTTAAGAATATTTTCTAAATGTTCTTTCAATTTTTCATTTACACATCCCTTTTTATTTTCAAAATAACTTACCCTAATAGTGTTTATGTTTAATGATTTATCCTATAATATTTTTAGTTATTATTTTGGGGATTCAACACATGGTATCAAACAATTATATTCTCTATCCCTTCTTTTGTGATATCAATCAAAGCCTTATTTTTTCCAAGATGTTTTTCATCTATTTCAACATCCTTCTATGATAACCTTGTTACACTGGGGATATATTTTTTTGAGAAATAAAAATTATTTCTACAGATGGATAATGATCATTTAATTCTATTATTGAGTTATCCATAATATCATTGATCTATATGTTGTCAACATCAGATTTTAAATAATTAAGGTTGGATGATGTTCGCCAAGAATGAATGTTATTCTATTGACAAGAGAAAAATTATTAGCATACCGTATATTGTTATTCCAATATAGTTGATTACTGAATAGTTTAATATGTATTATTTGACTATCCACATTCTTTCGTAGGATTATTTGTGATCATGTTATCCCTTTTTTGACATGGGTATAAGTATTGACATTCTTAATGACTATTGGTCACCAACGTAGGTTGATCATGTATTGATATTTCATATTATTCATTATTTTGATATCCATGTTTTTATATATATAATGTACTTAGGGAATAATATGAAAGGTCTTGTTGAATCTTATGGTGAATGCACTGGGTTTGAGTATTGGATTATGTATTCCGAATTTAACATATTGTAACGCCCCGACCCCAGCTACCCAGAGTCGGTGCATTAGTTCGTAACATTGGCATGATCACAAAAGATCAAGTATCGAAATACCGATTAGTTTAGTAGCCTTGGAAACACTAGATACATTCATAAGTCTTTCATTACATCAAAAAGTAAACAAACTACAATAACATGGTCTTCATAGTCCACAATCATATCCCTTTCTGACTACCCCTGCAGGTCATTCATAAAATACTTCTTCACATCCTGGAAAAATATTAAAACATTGAAAGGGGTGAGCTCAGATTCTCAGTAAGGTTAACAATATAGCGGAAGATTTAATAAATAAACATTAACATTTAAGGCAATGTATAACTAAAACAAAAGCCTTTTAAACTTGAACTTCAACATAATATGGCAAAAGTAAAATGAGATAATGCCATTTACTTCTTCACATGGATATTCTACTGGTCGAATAATCACATGCAATATCAATAACCACTTTCATAATGATGGAATTCATAATGCCAGACTATCATAACCACGTAGTCAAGGCCTCGTTCCAAGAACACAAATAAGATTTTGTCAAGGCCTCGTGCCAAGACACTAGTTTGTCTCATGAGACCTGCCGATGCATCGAGGAGCTATAGCGGGCTCCACCCGTCACTTATTAAGTCCAATTCATTCCTCATATGAATAGGTTTAAACATATCATAAACCATAACATAATAGTATCACATAAAACATGCGTAAAGGAAACATAAAATTTCCACATTTCAATCACAAGATTGTCAATACAACACATTGATATAATAAAAATGCTTTCAAAACCATTTTCAATACCAAAATAAAAGCAAGTTAAAACTTTGTATTTATTTTTCATTAAAAAAAGTGATGGCTTGTAGAGGAAGCCGAAACTCAAATAATGGTCACGACGGCGGAGAAGTCGTTGTTGCCGCATAAGTACAGAAAGGAAAACATTCCCTTTTTTTCGTTTAGTAAAATGCTTCATATAAAAAATATTCCTTTTGAATAAACGTAAAAGTCAAAGGGGTTTATACACCGTATAAAAGAAAGTTGTGTATAAAATAAAATATGCCTCAATGAAAGGAGATTGAGACGAAGTCCCATACAAAGATCATTTTTAAAATAAAATAGATATACTATGTGTATTCACTATATGTACACATAAATAAAGTACAAATACAAGATATGACATAATAATATAATGACATAATTTGAAAGTAGGAGATTAACCCAAAGAATGGAAATTGGGTTAAGAAATTCCCTTACCTTGCGTCATGTCCTGACTCGACCATTATTTAACCTCCTGAATAATAAACTAGAGTTAATTTATATTTACTTAAGAACCTTTTTCATGTTCATTATTCCTTTTATATCCCTTATTACCATGTTATAAACATTATTTAATTATTTAAGTTAATAACGGTCGTTTTGTCGATCTTTGGTACTTGAGTCAAAAATAAACTTCTTATAATTACAAGTTGTTCATGTGGTGAAATATCCATTATATCCAGAATTATATTCATGATGTAGATATCATATATATCATATATATACAGTATATACATTCATTCATAATGTCACGTAACATTTAGAGGTAAGAAATGAAATGCACCGTTCATGGAGACGGTAAGCCGTACGTACGCATGAACGCTACTTTCATTTCTATTTCGTATTTAATGGAATGAAATCATAATGATATAAATTTATAATATAATTACAGTATAAGATAGTGTATAATACCATTTAATCCATCCTTTATACATCCCACACATGGCATTAACGATTCAAATCACTTTGAGGGGGCGGTAGTCCGCACTTCCTAAAATGAAATTATCGCATTTTACCCATAATGGAAATCATAAAGTATGCCATAAATGAGAAATACAGAAGCATAAGTAAAACATAAACCTATTTTATATCATATATAAATATAGTGACATCTTAATGGACACCTTTGAAGGTGTTATATGAGTGTTGAACAATCATTGTTTCGTGAGGCAGAAATTCGCCATCCACAGAAACCGTATGTTCTTTAGCCATTAGATGTAGGTGTGTGTAAGTGTAGCTCGAATCCTTCTTATAACAACATCCTAGTATATTTAGGATACAGTTGTTGTTACAAAATAAATTAATAAAAAGAGTTTAGGGGGTTGGAGAAGAAAAATAAAACAAAACAACATTAGAGAAAACATTACCTCAAAATCGGGTAACTCTTTTTGATTTGATCCAAAGGCTTCCTTGGGAAGAGTTCTTCCCAAATTTAGGCTTCTAGGAGTAAGAGGGGGAAGTTGGGAGAGTATTTGGGCAGAGGTTGGCCGAGCCAAATGGCTTGAAGGTGTGAATAAGGTGGGAGAGGTGGGGGCCTTTTATAAGAGGAGAGGAGGAGCTCTTTTGGAAAGATTGAAATGTTACATTATTATACAATGCTTTTCGGATTCTAAAGGTCCCACACTTATATAATTCGTGGCTAAGGTGATAAGGGTTCGAAATCTCCTCATCCAATAGGCTTTGGACAAGTGTAAGCCTTGGATTTTGCATTATCTTCTCATTTTATTTAAATAGTTAAATGATGAGGTCATCGCTGCATCATAATTATGTCATAAATAATTTAATTTATATAATGTCTAGATATAACGACACATACTTTACATACATTGTTAATACTTCAAAATTGAAGCACACTTATTACAACATATGACAAAACCACAAAGGACCGTATAGGTATAGTGTCTTTAGAAACTGGGAAACATAAACAACTGGTTCATAAATCTTCTACAGTATCTCCCATTTATTTCATCATATCTAGGGTCCCTTTTAGCATATTCTACTTAATATCCATCTTCCTGACCTGGGGAAAATAAAACATAAAAGGGTGAGAACAAATTCTCAGCAAGGGAAAATAAAGGAAATAAAAATCATATTATATCTTTTTGAAAATCATAACCTGCAAAAGAGATCATAATATCTTAACATGGAATAAATCATAGAAGTGAAAATGATATCACCATAATCATAAAATGAAACTTGAAACTTTGTGTCATGCACACATAATCATGGAAAATCATTTCTTTTTAGTCATGACTCATTGCCAAGACTATCTTAGTGGACAAAGTCCCTTTCTGAATCGAGTAACCCTCGTTTCAGTCCTGTTTCACTGAACCGGTATAACCTACCATTCCAGCCCTGTCTATCTCATGAGATATAAAATATTTACCCAATGCATTGGAGGGAGATATAGGTCCCACCCATCTTATAATGAATCCTTTCTTATGTGTGCCACATAATCATAAATCATACATCATCGCATAACACATGTAACAAAAATGGGATTCTTGAAACATCATGACATCATAAAACAATTCATATAAGATAAAGGAATTCATAAAAATATTTCCATCACAACATAATCAAATCCATGTAATAATAGGGATAAAAACAGAACCCTTTTATTATCTTAGATGGAAAATAATTTTGATAAAATACTTGAACTTCATTCTTGAGGAAAATATCCTTTCTACTTCAATAACACTTTTCTTTTCATAACATGTCATACAATTATAAACTAAAAGAAGTTTATTAAAAATAAACATGAAAACTTATAAAGGAATATTCTTGGAAATAATATTTTAAAAATCCATTCTTGCCGTATAAGTTAAAAAAAACATTCTTCGTACTTTTGTCGGAAAAGTCAAAAAGTACCTCGTACGAAAAACGACAAAAGATTCCTTTAATACATATTACTAAAAACTCACCAAAGGGTAAAAATGGATTTAAACAATTGTAGGTGGATGTAAATAATATTACATATTGATGAAACATGGATGTGGATAATAAAATACACCCCAGTAAATACTTACGAATAAACAATCTCGGATAAAAATGAGATTGCGATATTTCCCTTACCTTAGGTCCTATTTGCTTTGTACATGTACGAAGCTCCTGTATAATGGTTTAAATAATGTTATTGACTTATTCCAGAGTCATAAATATTGATATGATATCATATATGGTCATATTCTTAGCTTCTTGTTAGTAATATTTCATTGTTACTTGTTACTCGGGTCTTTATTGCCTTTTGTTCTTATGCGTGTTTTGCCGAATAAATTATTATTCTTATTTTAAGGTTATATATAACTTATATCCAGAATGGTATTAGTGTAACATATATCATATTTATTCATTCAATTCATTTATATAATTACTATGTAATGATGATCATGTAGAACGAGTCACATCACATCGTGGAGACGGTATTCCGTACGTACGCACGAGTGATGATATCGTTCCTATGATCGTGGAATTGTATTGGAGTGTATATATATTATTTCAGTATCAATATTACTTTATAATAATCATAAATAGTTACTCATTACACCATTATACTCATCCTTGTAAAGTGATGGTGGAAAATAGATTACACCACGGCGTGGAGACGGTATTCCGTACGTACGCACGTGCGGTGATTTCATTTTTCCGTAGGATGGATAGAAGGTGAATTAGGGTTGTTTCATAATTATAATAACATATCAGTATGTAAGTAATACTGATGTTATTAATTTATCATGAAACAACTAAAGAAGAAGAAGTTGAAGAAGAAAGAAATTGAAAAGATCGGTAATGGATATTACCTCTTCTTTGGAACGCTTCTTTGAATCCTTCACTTAGGGAACTAATATTGGCCTTTTAAGAAGACCAGGACCTCTAAGATTATTCTAGGGAAGTGGAGAGGAGAAAATGGCAGGGGTTGGCCGAGCTTGAGTGCTCAATTTGATGTGAGGAGGAGGGGGAGGAGGTGCCCTTTTATAAGGAAGGAGAGGGGCACCTTAGGAATATCTCAAAATATTATTTTATATTAAAGTCAAAATCGGTTTATAATGGTTCCAAAGGGTCTTATTTCGAATCTAAAGTGGGGAAGGGTCGAAATCCTATCAACCAATAGGATTTAGACAAGTTTAGGATATTATTTTAACCTTATCAATTAGATTTAACTCTAAGTTAAATAATTTAACTTTTACCGTGTCTTTTTGTTTTCTTTCACTATATGGTTAATACACTTACTATAACATGTCAAACGAACCCCAAATTGTTTATTATTAATATATATATCCTTATCTAAGTCATTTGGCCGAACCTTAGATTTTTAGGAATAAAATAACAATTAATAATATAATATTTGATTTAAAAACTATTTTGTGTCAATTTTGACACTATTTGATATATGATTTTTCTGAAAGTCATAACAGAATTATATGTTCAAAACAAGTTGCTTAAATCAACACTAATATATCATAGTAACCTATAAAATTTTTGTAATTCATAAAAAGTCTCAAATTACATTTATTTTGGTGTTTATAACATCAATTATGTAAATATTTCATAAATAAGATAATTACTGCATCATCATTGTGTCATAAATAAATTAAATTATTTAATGTCTACAAATTACAAATAAAATACCATTATGTAGGAAATATTTTTATCTTTCTAATGAATATTTATAGTCGAATTTATCTTATTTATAACCTCATATTAAAAATGATTTACTTATTAAACTTTGATTTTAACTATTTTAACCCTTCTTTAAATAAATTAATAATAAATGTCCTAATCTAATCCAAGTGGGCCTAAATGGTCATATTTTATTCCTAAGTTTGTTTTTGGTCTAATTACACTTGTCAAATAGAATTAGGACATGTGTTAGGGTAATATTAATATCATACTTACCCTTAGTTACCCTATTTACTATTAACCGCGGTAAAAAAAGTAAAAAGTTACTATTCACCAAAAAATTATTTTTATCTCATTGAACCACATTTTAATTAATGATATCAACTGTGTCTGTCGGATTTTTTGAAATTCCATTCACAGCAGTGGTAAAATTATGTTTTATTCAAAATTCAGTTTTTAACCTACCACTTAGTGGTTTCACTATTCATCAAAAATTGAAAGTTTTCAGAAAAATACCAAAATTTCACCCTAGGCTAATTTCGATATTCTGAGTCCAAAAATGAAGTCCATTTTGAAAAATAAAATTTATAAAATTTCAAAAAGTGGTTATTACTATTCATAACGGCTAGTTTTAATAGCATATTGTTGTTTAGTGAAACTCGGTATTGCGTATGACGCAAGCTATCGAGGAAGGTCGTGATTGCGTGTAAAGCATGCCAAGCAAGTGTTGTGTAGAAAAAGATTCCTTTGATGATTTATATAACATAAAAGTCTCGGGTGTTACATTCTACCCCCCTTAAAAAGAATTTCACCCTCGAAATTCGTCACTTTGTAACAAATAGATGAGGATACTTCTCCCTCATCATATCCTCAAGCTCCCATGTAGCTTATTCAAGTTGGTGGTTTCTCCATAAAACTTTCACCAATCGAGTGGTCTTATTTCGTAGGACTTTTTCGCTACGATCCAGAATCTCTATCGGCTGTTCTTCATAAGAAAGATCTTGCTCCAGCGGTACAAATTCTGAGCTGAGTACATGTGAAGGATCTGGTATGTAATTTCTCAGGAGAGATACATGGAACACATCGTGAACTTGAGAGAGATTCGGTGGAAGTGCCAATCGGTAAGCTACCTTCCCAACACGATCCAGTATTTCGAAAGGACCGATATATCTAGGGCTCAACTTCCCCTTCTTTCCAAATCTCATAACCCTCTTCCAGGGAGATATTCGTAAGAACACTTTATCACCCACTTCAAACTCTAGGTCTTTTCTTCGGTTGCCGGCATAACTTTTCTGTCGACTCTGAGCTGCTCTTATGTGTTGTTGAATAGATCTGACCTTTTCTGCCATTTCATCAACGAGATCAGGTCCTAATAGCTTTCTTTCCCCAACTTCATCCCAGTAAGTTGGAGTCCTGCATTTCTTTCCATAGAGAGCTTCATAAGGAGCCATCTGAATACTGGAGTGAAAGCTATTATTATAAGAAAATTCCACCAAAGGTAGGTGTTGATCCCAACCTCCTTTGAAATCCATAGAGCAAGCTCTCAACATATCTTCTAGGGTTTGAATTGTTCTCTCAGACTGACCGTCTATCTGGGGATGATAAGCAGTGCTGAAACTCAACTCTGTATCCAGAGTATGCTGAAGACTTCGCCAGAACTTCGAGGTAAATCTCGGATCCCGATCAGATATAATAGAAAGTGGTACTCCATGAAATCTTACCACTTCCTTTACATATATCCTGGCAAGCTGATCTAGAGAGAAATCCTCTCTAATAGGAATGAAGTGTGCAGACTTTGTAAGACGATCAACTATGACCCAAATAGCATTATTGCCTTTGGATGTTTTAGGAAGTCTTGTGACAAAGTCCATAGTGATGTTTTCCCATTTCCATTCGGGTATGGGTAATGGTTGTAACATCCCCTTAGACTTCTGTCTCTCAGCTTTAACTTGTTGACAAACCAAGCATCGAGAGACATATTCAGCAACATCTCTTTTCATGCCATCCCACCAGAAGTACTCTTTCAGGTCCCTATACATCTTCGTGCTTCCAGGATGAATAGAGAATGAAGAACTATGAGCCTCATCCAGCAGCTCCTTCTTTAATTCGGGGATGGGAGGAACACAAACCCGATTCCTGAACTTTATTATCCCATCACAATCAAGGTTGAATTCAGGAACATTTCTCACCTTCTTTTGTAACTCGACATCTTCTTTCTGTGCCTCCTTAATATTCGCATGTATAGATGGTTGAACATTCATTTGAGAAAGATAAGATTTTTCCCCTTCCATTATAATTCCAAGATCCAACCTTTGTAAATCCATAAATATTGGATCTTTTGTGATCCTCATCATGGATAAACTAGCATGGTCTTGTCGACTTAATGCATCTGCCACCTTGTTTGCTTTCCCAGGGTGGTAATGGATTGAGCAGTCATAATCCTTAATCAGCTCCAACCATCTTCTTTGACGCATATTCAGCTCCTTTTGTGTGAAAATATACTTTAAACTTTTATGATCAGTATAAATATCACACATTTCACCATAAAGGTAATTCCTCCAAATCTTTAATGCAAAGATTACCGCAGCCAACTCCAAATCATGTGTTGGGTAATTTTGCTCATGGATTTTCAACTGTCGTGAGGCATAAGCTATCACCATATCATTTTGCATAAGAACACACCCCAATCCCTTCTTGGATGCATCACTGTAGATCACAAACCTTTCTCCACTACAAGGAAGTGTGAGCACAGGTGCACTGGATAACCTTCTTTTCAACTCCTTGAAATTCTCTTCACATTCCTCTGTCCAGACAAACTTAACTCCTTTCCGAGTCAACTTGGTGAGTGGATTAGATAATCGTGAAAAATCCTTTACAAAACGTCGATAATATCCAGCCAAACCAAGAAAACTTCGGATCTCAGTTACTGTTGTTGGTCTTGACCATCTTTCGATAACCTCTGTTTTTGCTGGATCCATAAATATCCCCTCTTTTGAGATTATGTGACCCAAAAATGAAACTTTTTGAAGCCAAAATTCACACTTGGTAAATTTGGCATAAAGCTTCTCCTTTCTCAGGGTCTTCAATATAATTCTCAAGTGATCTTCATGCTCTTCCTTGCTCTTTGAATAGACAAGAATATCGTCTATAAAGACTACCACAAATTGATCAAGATAGTCTCTAAAGACTCTATTCATTAGATCCATGAAGATAGCAGGGGCATTAGTAAGACCAAATGGCATCACTATAAATTCATAGTGTCCATACCTTGTACGGAAAGCCGTCTTTGGTATATCCTCCCTTTTGAACCTTAATTGATGATACCCTGAACGAAGATCAATCTTGGAAAAGTATTGAGCTCCGCGTAGTTGGTCAAATAAGTCATCAATGCGCGGGAGAGGATATTTGTTCTTGATAGTGATCTTGTTAAGTTCTTGATAATCAATGCAAAGTCACATTGATCCATCTTTCTTATTAACAAATAGAACAGGTTCTCGCCAAGGTGACGCACTAGGGCGTATGAATCCCTTATCAAGATTCTCTTGGAGTTGCTTCTTCAATTCCTTCAACTCAATTGGGGCCATTCTATAAGGTGTCTTTGAAATAGGCAAAGCGCCCGGTACGAGTTCTATTGAAAACTCAACTTCACGATTTGGTAGAAGACCCGGTAATTCCTCCGGAAAGACATCATCAAACTCCCGTACAATGGGAATATTCTTAATCGTGAGTTTCTCGCCAACCATTTGAGATAAATAACCTTCATTTTGTGGAATCAATACCCATAAGATGGAAGAAAATTCCACTGGAAGGTTATGTTCATCCTTGCATTGATAGACGATCGTAGATTGATCTGGAATATGAAATGTGACTTCCCTTATTTGGCAATTGATATGAGATCCATGTAGAGAAAGCCAATCCATGCCAAGAATCACATCAAATTCCACTAAAGGAAGGATCACAAGATTTGCAGGAAGCACTTTCCCACAAACTTCGATCGGAGAAGAATTATAAACTTTTGATGCGACTGTTGTGCCATTAGGTGTTGTCACAGCTAACTCAACATCTAATTGTTGAGGTAATACGGTGATACCCTTAGAAAAGTTTTCAGAAATAAAAGAGTGGGTGGATCCAGAATCAAATAAGACATTTTCTACTTTAGAGTGGACGGTAAGTGTACCTTTCACCACTTCTTTATTGTACTCCACATCGCTGATAGAAATTGCATGTGACTTTCCTTTGTCTTTAGCCTTAAGATTTTGTTGACGTCGACCATCATCATCAACTCTTGGATTTGGGCATTGATTAGCATAATGCCCCATCTCCTTGCACTTGAAACATTGAAGTGTAGTAGGTTCATTCTGTGTATCCCTTCCTTTGTTTGCGTCATTAGACATCTTCTTCCCATTATCACGTCATTCAAATGCCCGATGACCTTCCTTTCCACATTTAAAACATTTACTTGTCCCTTTAAGACAACTCCCTCCATGTTTCTTTCCACACTTTGAGCGTAAGGAAAAGCTCATCT
Organism: Viscum album; assembly: GCA_963277665.1. Classification (NCBI taxonomy): domain Eukaryota; kingdom Viridiplantae; phylum Streptophyta; class Magnoliopsida; order Santalales; family Viscaceae; genus Viscum; species Viscum album. The sequence continues at coordinate 1,069,490,132 of OY728139.1, read as the reverse complement.
TCTTTTCCGTGTGCTCTTTAGATTTTTCTTTGAATTCCATCTTCCTCTTCTTATCAAACCCATGTGACTGATGGGTTACTCCAATCTCCATCTCGACTTTGAGAGCACATCGAACGATTTCCTCGTAGCTATTGAAGTCCCTTATGGCTAACGCCCTTCGAAGACTTGGTTTTAAGCCACTAAAGAATCGATCGATCTTACTCTCAGGTTGGATAATAATACCAGAAGCGTACCTTGCAAGTCTTGTAAAATTTGCTTCATAGGTACCAACAGATTCATCATCCCTTTGCTTCAATTCAAGGAACTCTTTCTCCATCTTTGTTCGGAGAATACGAGGGAAGTACTTAATGAAAAATAAGTTCTTGAACTCATCCCATTCCATAGACTCAATTTCATCCCTTTGCCTCGTATTCTTAATAAGATTCCACCATTGATCAGCATCTCCTTCCAAACGATACACTGCTAGGATGACTTTATCATGTTCAGAACATTGAAGAACTGAAAATATCTTTTCAGTAGTACTAATCCATTGTTCAGAAACTAATGGATCAGTAGACCCGCTGAAAGAAGGTGGACGCTGCCTCATGAAGGATTAAACAGAATGTTGCTCCTTCCTTTGCTCGTTTGGAAGTCCTGCATGATTCATAGCTTGAGAAAGTTGTGTGAGCATGGCTACAAGATTTTGCATTCCAGCTCCCATATCGTTTGGTTGCTCAGGGGGACAATCATTGCATTTCCCATCGCATTCCGCATTAACACAGTTCCTTCGGGTTCCATCCATTGACTAAAACCAAGAAGAATAGTGTGAGCAACACTAATTATAATAGGAAAACCACATAATCAAGGATAAAATTTCACACTTAAGGTTTTATCCTAGGGTATTCATGGCCATTTCTAAAACACTAAGATTGTGTTCTATGCTTAGACTTATTCTTAGGGTTCTTACTAAGGCTTTCACATCCTAGTTTCCAAAGGTTGACTATACCTTTTCCTCTGATACCAACTATAACGACCCATACTTTACATACATTGTTAATACTTCAAAATTGAAGCACACTTATTACAACATATGGCAAAACCACAAAGGACCGTATAGGTATAGTGTCTTTAGAAACTGGGAAACATAAACAACTGGTTCATAAATCTTCTACAGTATCTCCCATTTATCTCATCATATCTAGGGTCCCTTTTAGAATATTCTACTTAATATCCATCTTCCTGACCTGGGGAAAAGAAAACATAAAAGGGTGAGCTCAAATGCTCAGCAAGGGAAAATAAAGGAAATAAAAATCATATTATATCTTTTTGAAAATCATAACCTGCAAATGAGATCATAATATCTTAACATGGAATAAATCACAGAAGTGAAAATGATATCACCATAATCATAACATGAAACTTGAAACTCTGTGGCATGCACACATAATCATGTAAAATCATTTCTTGTTAGTCATGACTCATTGCCAAGACTATCTTAGTGGACAAAGTCCCTTTCTGAATCGAGTAACCCTCGTTTCAGTCCTGTTTCACTGAACCGATATAACCTACCGTTCCAGCCCTGTCTATCTCATGAGATATAAAATCTTTACCCAATGCATTGGAGGGAGATATAGGTCCCACCCATCTTATAATGAATCCTTTCTTATGTGTTCCACATAATCATAAATCATACATCATCGCATAACACATGTAACAAAAATGGGATTCTTGAAACATCATGACATCATAAAACAATTCATATAAGATAAAGGAATTCATAAAAATATTTCCATCACAACATAATCAAATCCATGTAATAATAGGGATAAAAACAGAACCCTTTTATTATCTTAGATGGAAAATAATTTTGATAAAATACTTGAACTTCATTCTTGAGGAAAATATCCTTTCTACTTCAAAAACACTTTTCTTTTCTTAACATGTCATACAATTATAAACTAAAAGAAGTTGATTAAAAATAAACATGAAAACTTATAAAGGAAGATTCTTGGAAATAATGTTTTAAAAATCCATTCTTGCCGTATAAGTTAAAAAAAAAATTCTTCGTACTTTTGTCGGAAAAGTCAAAAAGTACCTCATACGAAAAACGACAAAAGATTCCTTTCATACATATTACTAAAAACTCACCGAAGGGTAAAAATGGATTTAAACAATTGTAGGTGGATGTAAATAATATTACATATTGATGAAACATGGATGTGGATAATAAAACACACCCCATTAAATACTTACGAATAAACAATCTCGGATAAATATGAGATTGTGATATTTCCCTTACCTTAGGTCCGATTTGCTTTGTACGTGTCCGAAGCTCCTGTATAATGGTTTAAATAATATTATTGACTTATTCCAGAGTCATACATATTGATATGATATCATATTTGGTCATATTATTAGCTTCTTGTTAGTAATATTTCATTGTTACTTGTTACTCGGGTCTTTATTGCCTTTTGTTCTTATGCGTGTTTTGCCGAATAAATTCTTATTCTTATTTTAAGGTTATATATAACTTATATCCAGAATGGTATTAGTGTAACATATATCATATTTATTCTTTCAATTCATTTATATAATTACTATGTAATTATGATCATGTAGAACGAGTCACATCACATCGTGGAGACGGTATTCCGTACGTACGCACGAGTGATGATATCGTTCCTATGATCGTGGAATTGTATTGGAGTGTATATATATTATTTAAGTATCAATATTACTTTATAATAATCATAAATAGTTACTCATTACACCATTATACCCATCCTTGTAAAGTGATGGTGGAAAATAGATTACACCACGGCGTGGAGATGGTATTCCGTACGTACGCACGCGCGGTGATTTCATTTTTCCGTAGGATGGATAGAAGGTGAATTAGGGTTGTTTCATAATTATAATAACATATCAGTATGTAAGTAATACTGATGTTATTACTTTATCATGAAACAACTAAAGAAGAAGAAGTTGAAGAAGAAAGAAATTGAAAAGATCGGTAATGGATATTACCTCTTCTTTGGAACGCTTCTTTGAATCCTTCACTTAGGGAACTAAGATTGGTCTTTTAAGAAGACCAGGACCTCTAGGATTATTCTAGGGAAGTGGAGAGGAGAAAATGGCAGGGGTTGGCCGAGCTTGAGTGCTCAATTTGATGTGAGGAGGAGGGGGATGAGGTGCCCTTTTATAAGGGAGGAGAGGGGCACCTTAAGAATATCTCAAAATATTATTTTATATTAAAGTAAAAATCGGTTTATAATGGTTCCAAAGGGTCTTATTTCGAAGATAAAGTGGGGAAGGGTCAAAATCCTATCAACCAATAGGATTTAGACAAGTTTAGGATATTATTTTAACCTTATCAATTAGATTTAACTCTAAGTTAAATAAGTTAACTTTTACCGTGTCTTTTTGTTTTCTTTCACTATATGGTTAATACACTTACTATAACATGCCAAAAAAACCCCAAATTGTTTATTATTAATATATATATATCCTTATCTAAGTCATTTGGCCGAACCTTAGATTTTTAGGAATAAAATAACAATTAATAATATAATATTTGATTTAAAAACTATTTTGTGTCAATTTTGACACTATTTGATATATGATTTTTCTGAAAGTCATAACAGAATTATATGTTCGAACCAAGTTGATTAAATCAACACTAATATATCATAGTAACCTAGAAAATTTGTTTAATTCATAAAAAGTCTCAAATTACATTTATTTTGGTGTTTATAACATCAATTATGTCAATATTTCATAAATAAGATAATTACTGCATCATCATTGTGTCATAAATAAATTAAATTATTTAATGTCTACAAATTACAAATAAAATACAATTATTTAGGAAATCTTTTTAGATTTCTAATGAATATTTATAGTCGAATTTATCTTATGTATAACCCCATATTAAAAATGATTTACTTATTAAACATTGATTTTAACTATTTTAACCCTTCTTTAAATAAATTAATAATAAATGTCCTAATCTAATCTAAGTGGGCCTAAATGGTCATATTTTATTCCTAAGTTTGTTTTTGGTCGAATTAAACTTGTCCAATAGAATTAGGACATGTTTTAGGGTAATATTAATATCATATTTACCCTTAGTTACCCTATTTACTATTAACCGCGGTAAAAAAAGTAAAAAGTTACTATTCACCAAAAAATTATTTTTATCTCATTGAACCACATTTTACTTACTGATATCAACCGTGTCTGTCGGATTTTTTGAAATTCCATTCACAGAAGCGGTAAAATTAAGTTTTATGCAAAATTCGGTTTTTAACCTACCACTTAGTGGTTTCACTATTCATCAAAAATTGAAAGTTTTCAGAAAAATACCAAAATTTCACCCTAGGCTAATTTCGATATTCTGAGTCCAAAAATGAAGTCCATTTTGAAAAATAAAATTTATATAATTTCAAAAAGTGGTTATTACTATTCATAATGGCTAGTTTTAATATCATATTGTTGTTTAGTGAAACTCGGTATTGCGTACGACGCAAGCTATCGAGGAAGGTCGCGATTGCGTGTAAAGCAAGCCAAGCAAGTGTTGTGTAGAAAAAGATTCCTTTGATGATTTATATAACATAAAATTATCGGGTGTTACACTAGAAATTATAAAAAAAATACTATGATGTAGGAAATCTTTTTAGCTTTCTAATGAATATTTACAGTCAAAATTTGGACTCTATAACCCCAGTTAAAAACTTTTTTAGTAAAACAACTCATGTTTGTGTCAATTTAATTTTAACATTAAATAAATATATATTAATGTCATTTTCCAACCAAAGTGGCTCCATGGGGTCCCCAAGTTGACCCATGGGTTGTCTTGGTCGGCCATGACTCATCCAATAGGAGTATGACAAGTGTCAAGCTCATATCATATTATTAAAACATTGTTTTTACCTTAAACTACACTAATTACCTCTAATCGCGATTAAGAACTTAAAAGTTACTATTCACCAAAAAATTATTTTAATCTCATTGAACCACATTTTACTTCTTAATGACAAACATGTATGTCATATTTTTGAAAATCAAATCACAGAAGTGGTAATATTTCATTTAAACGAAAAATCAGTTATTTAATTACCACTTAGTGGTTTCACTATTCATCAAAAATTGAAGTTTTTCAGAACAATGCCAAAATTTCACCCTAAGCTATAATTGATATTCCAAATTTAAAAATGATGTCTATTTTACAAAATTACAAACATATAAGTTTCATTAGTTAATTTTATAATTAATTCCCGCTGTCACAACAAATAGCGTGTTTTTAAGAAACAATTTATATCAAAAGATTGGCAATTGTTTATGTCCAATTTCAATGTTAAATTAATTCTAATGACCACCATTGGATAAAATGGTAAAAATATATTCTAATTATACTTTAAAACCACTAAATAGTATAATTTATCACAATAAATTATTTTGATTAAAAAAGTTGTTTTAAGTATTTTTCACTATTCATAAAAAAATTGGAAGTTCTCAGAAAGTTACAAAAAATTCAACTTAGGATAATTTCGATATTACGAATACAAAAATGAAGTCCATTTTGAAATATAAAATTTCTATAATTTTAAAAAGTGGTTATTACTATTCATAACGGCTACTTTGATTAGTCGCGGTGTTTTAGAACTCGAAGTTGCGTACAATGCAAGCTATTGCATTATTGAATGAGAAGCGTATCATGGAAGCTCGGGGTGTTACATTCTCCCCTCCTTCAATAAATTGCGTCCTCGCAATTTGAAAATTTTTTTTGAATGTAAATGGTTGAAAAGAGAAAATACCTTTGAGGAAAACCCACATCGAAAATAAGATTAATAAAATTTAGCCTTAATAAGAGGGAAAGGGAAATGAAAAAGTCACCACCCAATTATGATCTCGATTAGGAGAACATTCGTGGAAATTAGAGACATATAATTGGAGGAAAAACGTAAATATTTGTAGGGAGTGATTGAGGTCATCAATCACAATCAACTGTCAAATTGAGGGCCTCAAAGCCTTCAATCTATGTTGATTTAAAATATCATCAGTTCAACAAGACATAAGGTATTAGGATAACACTTTTTTTTTGTTTTAATATCCCTTTACTAAAGTTTAAGAATTAATTTATTCTTGGAATAAGAGATAGGTATATATATATTTATGCTTGACAATTAGAGTTTCAACCTTCAACTCATCTTTCACTCAAAAAGATAATAGAACTCAAAAATATTATACTTATCCTAATTGTATAAGGTTCCAAATGTTAACACATACCATTTAGATTAGTAAAATTATTTTGTAATAACTGGGGACTTCCTGTAGGCTAGTGGTAGGAAATAAAGGCCTGTCGCACTATGATTGTGGGTTCGATTCCTGCAGCTTTGTCCGACACGACGGGTTATGCCCCACCCTGCAGGTTGTCCTTTTCCTAAAACTATAGTATCATAATATTCCAAAAATAATCTTCATAAATGATTTAAACTTAAACAATACTATCCATGGTTCATCTTAATCCATTCCAACCTTAATAGTTATCCAAAATACCTCCGTCCAGACTTTCTCTAAAAGGTCTCTAAATTCCAAAATCAATTGTAACATCAGATTCCCCAAAAAAATAAAAGTTTCTATTATTGTCACATACTAAAAATATGATTACCTTAATCATATTACCTTAATCAAAAAGTACTACAGTACAATCTTTATATATATCACATTATTCTTATAACCAGAATATAATCCTTGAGTCCAAAAGCACCAATACATTAATTATTCCGCTTCAACTGTAGTCACAGCATAAGATTGGCCTTGATCCCTTGGCCTTTTCTGAGGTAAGATTCCTTGACACTTAGGACATTCATTTGCATAATGCCCCATTTCCCTACAATTGTAGCATTCAACTTTGACAGCTTCTTTCTTTCCCTTACAATCACGAGCCTGGTGACCCTTTTCTCCACATTTATAACAAACTCCCATTCCTTTTAGGCACGTACCAGGGTGATTCTTCCCACAATTATCACATAATGGAAAATCCTTCTTTCCCTTTTCCCTTTATCTATCTCTTGTTCCCTCGTTCTCTTCTTCTCTTGCTTTACTTTGTTGTCATAAGACTTAGAGAATTCCTTTTCTGTCTTGATAGCATACGAGACAATATCATCATATGATGAGAAGGATTGTGATACTAAATCTCGACGGAGAAATGGTTTTAACCCATCAAAGAAGCGATAAATCTTACTCCTTGGGTTACGTATATAATCGGCATCATGCCTCGCTAACCTTGTAAAGTTAGCCTCATACTTTGCGACATTCTCATCCTCCTTCTGCCTCAAACTCAGAAATTACCTTTCCATATCTGCTCGATGGTCGCGAGGAAAGTATTTCTCTAAAAACAGATCTTTGAACTCCCTCCATTTTATATTTGATACTTCATCATCTTCCTTCATGTTTTGAATCAATGACCACCATTGATCAACATCTCCAGTGAGGGGGTAAAATGCCATGATAACTTTTTCCCTTTCACTGCTCCCCAAAGCCTGAAATATTTTCTCTAGGGAATTTATCCATTGCTCGGCTACTAAGGGATTTGTACTCCCATTGAACTTTGGTGGTTGTTGCCTCATGAATCGATCTAACATTGATCCTCCACGTTGCGGATCAGGGTGATCCATACGAGTAAGGTTATTATTCATAACCTGAGTGAGTTGTCCCAGTATGGTATTAAGTTGATCAGCACCAGTTGTATCTCCAGATCCACAATAATTATCTTGAGCAGGACGGAAATCCCTACACGGAGTTCGTGCATTGATACGGTTTCCATTTCTTCCACAAGGCGCCATTTCTAAACAATTGCATAAACTAGATTAGTTTATGAATCAAAATACATAATCCCATACTTATAAAACACTTAACATAAATTGAACTATTTATGGATATAATCCATAATCAGAAAAATGTTTTCTTTGAGGAAGTATATACTCATAAACCCTTCATAATGATTTGTAAAGAAAATGAGAGTTATCCTAAGCATATCCCCCGGGAGTGTCGTAACCAAGAGTGCAGCAAGGCCCGTTGTCGTGCACCAGTTCCTGTTCGAGTTTAGCTCAAAGCGGTGTTTTCAGGTTTTACCCCTAGGTACATCGGTGCCAGAGCCGCCTCTACATGTTCGTATCTAGACAGGGATGTATTGCTCGGGAAACTCACAAAATCTCTACAATACCATAATTCTAGGAAGTTCTTCTATACTAATCCTCAAAGTTCATCTTAGGTCTACGTGCTCTAATCAGAGTTTATCTAAATCTAGCTTCCAAGGTTTGTACTAAACTTCCTCTGATACCAACGTTAACGCCCCGACCCCAGCTACCTAGAGTCGGTGCATTAGTTCGTAACATTGGCATGATCACAAAAGATCAAGTCTCGAAAGACCAATTAGTTTAGTAGCCTTGGAAACACTAGATACATTCATAAGTCTTTCATTACATCAAAAAGTAAACAAACTACAATAACATGGTCTTCATAGTCCACAATCATATCCCTTTCTGACTACCCCTGCAGGTCATTCATAAAATACTTCTTCACATCCTGGAAAAATATTAAAACATTGAAAGGGGTAAGCTCAGATGCTCAGTAAGGTTAACAATATAGAGGAAGCTTTCATAAATAAACATTAACATTTAAGGCAATGTATATCTAAAACAAAAGCCTTTTAAACTTGAACTTCAACATAATATGGCAAAAGTAAAATGAGATAATGCCATTTACTTCTTCACATGGATATTCTACTGGTCGAATAATCACATGCAATATCAATAACCACTTTCATAATGATGTAATGCATAATGCCAGACTATCATAACCACGTAGTCAAGGCCTCGTGCCAAGACCACAAATAAGATTTTGTCAAGGCCTCATGGCAAGACACTAGTTTGTCTCATGAGACCTGCCGATGCATCGAGGAGCTATAGCGGGCTCCACCCGTCACTTATTAAGTCCAATGCATTCCTCATATGAATAGGTTTAAACATATCATAAACCATAACATAATTGTATCACATAAAACATGCGTAAAGGAAACATAAAATTTCCACATTTCAATCACAGGATTGTCAATACAACACATTGATATAATAAAAACGCTTTCAAAACCATTTTCAATACCAAAATAAAAGCAAGTTAAAACTTTGTATTTATTTTTCATTAAAAAAATGATGGCTTGTAGAGGAATCTGAAACTCAAATAATGGTCATGGCGGCAGAGAAGTCATTGTCACAGCATAAGTACGGAAAGGAAAACATTCCCTTTTTGTCATTTAGTAAAATGCTTCTTATAAAAAAGATTCCTTTTGAATAAACGTAAAAGTCAAAGGGGTTTATACACCGTATAAAAGAAAGTTGTGTATAAAATAAAATATGCCTCAATGAAAGAGGATTGAGACGAAGTCCCATACAAAGATCATTTTTAAAATAAAATAGATATACTATGTGTATTCACTATAAGTACACATAAATAAAGTACAAATACAAGATATGACATAATAATATAATGACATAATTTGAAAGTAGGAGATTAACCCAAAGAATGGAAATTGGGTTAAGAAATTCCCTTACCTTGCGTCCTGTCCTGACTCGACCATTATTTAACCTCCTGAATAATAAACTAGAGTTAATTTATATTTACTTAAGAAACTGTTTCATGTTCATTATTCCTTTTATATCCCTTATTACCATGTTATGAACATTATTTAATTATTTAAGTTAATAACGGTCGTTTTGTCGATCTTTGGTACTTGAGTCAAAAATAAACTTCTTATAATTACAAGTTGTTCATGTGGCGAAATATCCAATATATCCAGAATTATATTCATGATGTAGATATCATATATATCATATGTATACAGTATATACATTCATTCATAATTTCACGTAACATTTAGAGGTATGAAATGAAATGCACCGTTCATGGAGACGGTAATCCGTACGTACGCATGAACGCTACTTTCATTTCTATTTCGTATTTAATGGAATGAAATCATAATGATATAAATTTATAATATAATTACAGTATAATATAGTGTATAATACCATTTAATCCATCCTTTATACATCCCACACATGGCATTAACGATTCAAATCACTTTGAGGGGGCGGTAGTCCGCACTTCCTAAAATGAAATTATCGCATTTTACCCATAATGGAAATCATAAAGTATGCCATAAATGAGAAATACAGAAGCATAAGTAAAACATAAACATATTTTATATCATATATAAATATAGTGACATCTTAATGGACACCTTTGAAGGTGTTATATGTGTGTTGAACAATCATCGTTTCGTGAGGCAGAAATTCGCCATCCACAGAAACCGTATGTTCTTTAACCATTAGATGTAGGTGTGTGTAAGTGTAGCTCGAATACTTCTTATAACAACATACTAGTATATTTAGGATACAGGTGTTGTTACAAAATAAATTAATAAAAAGATTTTAGGGGGTTGGAGAAGAAAAATAAAACAAAACAACATTAGAGAAGACATTACCTCAAAATCGGGTAACTCTTTTTGATTTGAGCCAAAGGCTTCTTTGGGAAGAGTTCTTCCCAAAGTTAGGCTTATAGGAGTAATAGGGGGAAGTTGGGAGAGTATTTGGGAAGAGTTTGGCCGAGCCAAATGTCTTGAAGATGTGAATAAGGTGGGAGAGGTGGGGGCCTTTATAAGAGGAGAGGATGGGCTCTTTTGGAAAGATTGAAATGTTACATTATTATACAATGATTTTCGGATTCTAAAGGTCCCACACTTATATAATTCGTGGATAAGGTGATAAGGGTTCTAAATCGCCTCATCCAATAGGCTTTGGACAAGTGTAAGCCTTGGATTTTGCATTATCTTCTCATTTTATTTAAATAGTTAAATAATGAGGTCATCGCTGCATCATAATTATGTCATAAATAATTTAATTTATATAATGTCTAGAAATTATAAAAAAATACTATGATGTAGGAAATCTTTTTAGCTTTCTAATGAATATTTATAGTCAAAATTGGGACTTGTGTAACCCCACTTAAAAACTTTTTTAGTAAAACAACTCATGTTTGTGTCAATTTAATTTTAACATTAAATAAATATATATTAATGTCATTTTCCAACCAAAGTGGCTCCATGGGGTCCCCAAGTTGACCCATGGGTTGTTTTGGTCGGCCATGACTCATCCAATAGGAGTAGTACAATTGTCAAGCTCATATCATATTATTAAAACATTGTTTTTACCTTAAACTACACTAATTACCTCTAATCGCTATTAAGAACTTAAAAGTTACTATTCACCAAAAAATTATTTTAATCTCATTGAACCACATTTTACTTCTTAATGACAACCATGTATGTCGGATTTTTGAAAATCAAATCACAGAAGTGGTAATATTTCATTTAAACGAAAAATCAGTTATTTAACTACCACTTAGTGGTTTCACTATTCATCAAAAATTGAAGTTTTTCAGAACAATGCCAAAATTTCACCCTAAGCTATAATTGATATTCCAAATTCAAAAATGATGTCTATTTTAAAAAATTCCAAACATATAAGTTTCATTATTTAATTTTATAATTAAATCCCGCTGTCACAACAAATAGTGTGTTTTTAAGAAATAATTTATATCAAAAGATTGGCAATAGTTTATGTCCAATTTCAATGTTAAATTAATTCTAATGACCACCATTGGATAAAATGGTAAAAATATATTCTAATTATACTTTAAAACCACTAAATAGTATAATTTATCACAATAAATTATTTTTATTAAAAAAGTTGTTTTAAGTATTTTTCACAATTCATAAAAAAATTGGAAGTTCTCAGAAAGTTACAAAAAATTCAACTTAGGATAATTTCGATATTACGAATAAAAAAATGAAGTCCATTTTGAAATATAAAATTTCTATAATTTTAAAAAGTGTTTATTACTATTCATAACGGTTACTTTGATTAGTCGCGGTGTTTTAGAACTCGAAGTTGCGTACAATGCAAGCTATTGCATTATTGAATGAGAAGCGTATCGTGGAAGCTCAGGGTGCTACATTCTCCCCTCCTTAAATAAATTGCGTCCTCGCAATTTGAAATTTTTTTTTGAATGTAAAAGGTTGAAAAGAGAAAATACCTTTGAGGAAAACCCACATCGGAAATAAGATTAATAAAATTTAGCCTTAATAAGAGGGAAAGGGAAATGAAAAAGTCACCACCCAATTATGATCTCGATTAGGAGAACATTGGTGGCAATTAGAGACATATAATTGGAGGGAAAACATAAATATTTGTAGGGAGTGATTGAGGTCATCAATCACAATCAACTGTCAAATTGAGGGCCTCAAAGCCTTCAATCTATGTTGATTTAAAATATCATCAGTTCAACAAGACATAAGGTATTAGGATAACACATTTTTTTTTGTTTTAATATCCCTTTACTAAAGTTTAAGAATTAATTTACTCTTTGAATAAGAGATAGGTATATATATATTTATGCTTGACAATTAGAGTTTCAACCTTCAACTCATCTTTCACTCAAAAAGATAATAGAACTCAAAAATATTATACTTATCCTAATTGTATAAGGTTCCAAATGTTAACACATACCATTTAGATTAGTAAAATTATTTTGTAATAACTGGGGACTTCCTATAGGCTAGTGGTAGGAAATAAAGGCCTGTCGCACTATGATTTTGGGTTCGATTCCTGCAGCTTTGTCCGACGTGACGGGTTATGCCCCACCCTGAAGGTTGTCCTTTTCCTAAAACTATAGTATCATAATATTCCAAAAATAATCTTCATAAATGATTTAACCTTAAACAATAATATCCATGGTTCATCTTAATCCATTCCAACCTTAATAGTTATCCAAAATACCTCCGTCCATACTTTCACTAAAAGGTCTCTAAATTCCAAAATCAATTGTAACATCAGATTCCCTAAACAAAGAAAAGTATCTCTTATTGTCACATACTAAAAATATGATTACCTTAATCATATTACCTTAATCAAAAAGTACTGCAGTACAATCTTTATATATATCACATTATTCTTATAACCAGAATATAATCCTTGATTCCAAAAGCACCAATACATTAATTATTCCGCTTTAACTGTAGTCACAGCATAAGATTGGCCTTGATCCCTTGGCCTTTTCTGAGGTAAGTTTCCTTGACGCTTAGGAAATTCATTTTCATAATGCCCCATTTCCCTACAATTGTAGCATTCAACTTTGACAGCCTCTTTCTTTCCCTTGCAATCACGAGCCTGGTGACCCTTTTCTCCACATTTATAACAAACTCCCATTCCTTTTAGGCACATACCAGGGTGATTCTTCCCACAATTATCACATAATGGAAAATCCTTCTTTCCCTTTTTCCCTTTATCTGTCTCTTGTTCCCCCGTTCTCTTCTTCTCTTGATTTACTTTGTTGTCATAAGATTTAGAGAATTCCTTTTCTGTCTTGATAGCACACGAGACAATATCATCATATGATGAGAAGGATTGTGATACTAAATCTCGACGGAGAAATGGTTTTAACCCATCAAAGAAATTATCAATCTTACTCCTTGGGTTACGTATATAATCGGCAGCATGCCTCGCTAACCTTGTAAAGTTAGCCTCACACTTTGCGACATTCTCATCCTCCTTCTGCCTCAAACTCAGAAATTGCCTTTCCATATCTTCTCGATGGTCGCGAGGAATGTATTTCTCTAAAAACAGATCTTTGAACTCCCTCCATTCCATATTTGATACTTCATCATCTTCCTTCATGTTTTGAATCAATGACCACCATTGATCAGCATCTCCAGTGAGGCGGTAAACTGCCATGATAACTTTTTCCCTTTCACTGCTCCCCAAAGCCTGAAATATTTTCTCTAGGGAATTTATCCATTGCTCGGCTACTAAGGGATTTGTACTCCCATTGAACGTTGGTGGTTGTTGCCTCATGAATCGATCTAACATTGATCCTCCACATTGCGGATCAGGGTGCTCCATACGAGTAAGGTTATTATTCATAACCTGAGTGAGTTGTCCCAGTATGGTATTAATTTGATCAGCACTAGTTGTATCTCCAGATCCACAATAATTATCTTGAGCAGGATGGAAATCCCTACACGAAGTTCGTGCATTGATACGGTTTCCATTTCTTCCACTAGGCTCCATTTCTAAACAATTGCATAAACTAGATCAGTTTATGAATCAAAATACATAATCCCATACTTATAAAACACTTAACATAAATTGAACTATTTATGGATATAATCCATAATCATAAAAACAAATTCTTTGAGGAAGTATATACTCATAAAACCTTCATAATGATTTGTAAAGAAAATGAGAGTTATCCTAAGCATATCCCCCGGGAGTGTCGGAACCAAGAGTGCAACAAGGCCCGTTGTCGTGCACCAGTTCCCGTTCGAGTTTAGCTCAAAGCGGTGTTTTCAGGTTTTACCCCTAGGTACATCTGTGCCAGAGCCGCCTCTACATGCTCGTATCCAGACAGGGATGTATTGCTCGGAAAACTCACAAAATCTCTACAATACCATAATTCTAGGAAGTACTTCTATACTAATCCTCAAAATTCATCTTAGGTCTACGTGCTCTAATCAGAGTTTATCTAAATCTAGCTTCCAAGGTTTTTACTAAACTTCCTCTGATACCAACTGTAACGCCCCGACCCCAGCTACCCAGAGTCGGTGCATTAGGTCGTAACATTGGCATGATCACAAAAGATCTAGTCTCGAAAGACCGATTAGTTTAGTAGCCTTGGAAACACTAGATACATTCATAAGTCTTTCATTACATCAAAAAGTAAACAAACTACAATAACATGGTCTTCATAGTCCACAATCATATCCCTTTCTGACTACCCCTGCAGGTCATTCATAAAATACTTCTTCACATCCTAGAAAAATATTAAAACATTGAAAGGGGTGAGCTTAGATGCTCAGTAAGGTTAACAATATAGCGGAAGCTTTCATAAATAAACATTAACATTTAAGGCAATGTATATCTAAAACAAAAGCCTTTTAAACTTGAACTTCAACATAATATGGCAAAAGTAAAATGAGATAATGCCATTTACTTCTTCACATGGATATTCTACTGGTCGAATAATCACATGCAATATCAATAACCACTTTCATAATGATGGAATGCATAATTCCAGACTATCATAACCACGTAGTCAAGGCCTCGTACCAAGACCACAAATAAGATTTTGTGAGGGCCTCGTGCCAAGACACTAGTTTGTCTCATGAGACCTGCCGATGCATCGAGGAGCTATAGCGGGCTCCACCCATCACTTATTAGGTCCAATGCATTCCTAATATGAATAGGTTTAAACATATCATAAACCATAACATAATCGTATCACATAAAACATGCATAAAGGAAACATAAAATTTCCATATTTCAATCACAAGATTGTCAATACAACACATTGATATAATAAAAACGCTTTCAAAACCATTTTCAATACCAAAATAAAATCAAGTTAAAACTTTGTATTTATTTTTCATTAAAAAAAAGTGATGGCTTGTAGAGGAATCCGAAACTCAAATAATGGTCATGGCGGCGGAGAAGTCGTTTTCACCGCATAAGTACGGAAAGGAAAACATTCCCTTTTTGTTGTTTAGTAAAATGCTTCGTATAAAAAATATTCCTTTTGAATAAACGTAAAAGTCAAAGGGGTTTATACACCGTATAAAAGAAAGTTGTGTATAAAATAAAATATGCCTCAATGAAAGGAGATTGAGACGAAGTCCCATACAAAGATCATTTTTAAAATAAAATAGATATACTATGTGTATTCACTATAAGTACACATAAATAAAGTACAAATACAAGATATGAAATAATAATATAATGACATAATTTGAAAGTAGGAGATTAACCCAAAATAAACTTAAGTTAATAACGGTCGTTTTGTCGATCTTTGGTACTTGAGTCAAAAATAAACTTCTTATAATTACAAGTTGTTCGTGTGGTGAAATATCCATTATATCCAGAATTATATTAATGATGTAGATATCATATATATCATATATATACAGTATATACATTTATTCATAATGTCACGTAACATTTATAGGTAAGAAATGAAATGCACCGTTCATGGAGACGGTAAGCCGTACGTACGCATGAACGCTACTTTCATTTCTATTTCGTATTTAATGGAATGAAATCATAATGATATAAATTTATAATATAATTACAGTATAATATAGTGTATAATACCATTTAATCCATCCTTTATACATCCCACACATGGCATTAACGATTCAAATCACTTTGAGAGGGCGATAGTCCGCACTTCGTAAAATGAAATTATCGCATTTTACCCATAATGGAAATCATAAAGTATGACATAAATGAGAAATACAGAAGCATAAGTAAAACATAAACATATTTTATATCATATATAAATATAGTGACATCTTAATGGCCACCTTTTAAGGTGTTATATGAGTGTTGAACAATCATCGTTTCGTGAGCCAGAAATTCGCCATCCACAGAAACCGTATGTTCATTAACCATTAGATGTAGGTGTGTGTAAGTGTAGCTCTAATCCTTCTTATAACAACATCCTAGTATATTTAGGATACAGGTGTTGTTACAAAAGAAATTAATAAAAAGAGTTTATGGGGTTGGAGAAGAAAAATAAAACAAAACAACATTAGAGAAGACATTACCTCAAAATCGGGTAACTCTTTTTGATTTGAGCCAAAGGCTTCCTTGGGAAGAGTTCTGCCAAAAGTGAGGCTTCTAGGAGTAAGAGGGGGAAGTTGGGAGAGTATTTGGGCAGAGGTTGGCCGAGCCAAATGGCTTGAAGGTGTGAATAAGGTGGGAGGGGTGGGGGCCTTTTATAAGAGGAGAGGAGGAGCTCTTTTTGAAAGATTGAAATGTTACATTATTATACAATGATTTTCGGATTCTAAAGGTCTCACACTTATATAATTCGTGTCTAAGGTGATAAGGGTTCGAAATATCCTCATCCAATAGGCTTTGGACAAGTGTAAGCCTTGTATTTTTCATTATCTTCTCATTTTATTTAAATAGTTAAATAATGAGGTCATCGCTGCATCATAATTATTTTATAAATAATTTAATTTATAAAATGTCTAGAAATTATAAAAAAAATACTATGATGTATGAAATCTTTTTAGCTTTCTAATGAATATTTATAGTCAAAATTTGGACTTGTGTAACCCCACTTAAAAACTATTTTAGTAAAACAACTCATGTTTGTGTCAATTTAGTTTTAACATTAAATAAATATATATTAATGTCATTTTTCAACCAAAGTGGCTCCATGGGGTCCCCAAGTTGACCCATGGGTTGTATTGGTCGGCCATGACTCATCCAATAGGAGTAGGACAAGTTTCAAGCTCATATCATATTATTAAAACATTGTTTTTACCTTAAACAACACTAATTACCACTAATCGCGATTAAGAACTTAAAAGTTACTATTCACCAAAAAAATTATTTTAATCTCATTGAACCACATTTTACTTCTTAATTAAAACCATGTATGTCGGATTTTTTAAAATCAAATCACAGAAGTGGTAATATTTCATTTAAACGAAAAATCAGTTATTTAACTACCACTTAGTGGTTTCACTATTCATCAAAAATTGAAGTTTTTCAGAACAATGCCAAAATTTCACCCTAAGCTATAATTGATATTCCAAATTCAAAAATGATGTCTATTTTACAAAATTCCAAACATATAAGTTGCATTAGTTAATTTTATAATTAATTCCCGCTGTGACAACAAATAGCGTGTTTTTAAGAAACAATTTATATCAAAAGATTCGCAATTGTTTATGTCCAATTTCAATGTTAAATTAATTCTAATGACCACCATTGGATAAAATGGTAAAAATATATTCTAATTATACTTTAAAACCACTAAATAGTATAATTTATCACAATAAATTATTTTGATTAAAAAATTTGTTTTAAGTATTTTTCACTATTCATAAAAAAATTTGAAGTTCTCAGAAAGTTACAAAAAATTCAACTTAGGATAATTTCGATATTACGAATACAAAAATGAAGCCCATTTTGAAATATAAAATTTCTATAATTTTAAAAAGTGGTTATTACTATTCCTAACGGCTACTTTGATTAGTCGTGGTGTTTTAGAACTCGAAGTTGCGTACAATGAAAGCTATTGCATTATTGAATGAGAAGCGTATCGTGGAAGCTCGGGGTGTTACACATATTGTCTTAATTGTGGTCTTGATGGAAAGAAAATGCATTGCCTCAAGGCCTTGACTACAATTTTTGATGTAAAACTTATGCATGCCATCAATATGAGATTAGTATTATTTATATCAATTTTTTCATTTGTTATCATGGATATAACATGATATTAGTTTCAAGTTGATAATGGATTTATGTTATTTACCTATTCCTACCAAAATATTCCTGTCATGTTTATACTATGATTATACTTGTTATATATTCCAATTACTGAAAATTTCAGCTCACCCATTCTTATTTTTCAAATTCTATAGGTTATGAAGAAAAGTAGTACATGTGATATTTTTATAAGGATAACACAAGCGGAAGAATTTTGGGGATACATTAAAGACATATCATGAATTAATTAGTTTCTATTATAAAATAGAAACAATTTCCATTAGTTGGGAAATATATGGAATTTTTAGTTTAATATGTGTGATAATTCCTTAAATCTCTAAACCTATAAATCATATTTGGATGTAATATATACACTAATCATTATTTATTTTGTAATTAATGATGGTTATATCTAGTCTTTTATAGCTAGTATCAAAGAAATTTTTCAAAGTATATGCCTATGAGAAGAAAAAATGGGAGTACAGGTCTAGGGTTTTACATGATGATACTATAAAAAGGTTATTATGGGATATAATTGGGATATAATTGAAAGTAATGTCTATATTTAATCAAAAAATGGATGATAAAAAAATGAAGATTAAAAAACATTCCCAATCAAGACTCCTGAATAGAAATTAAAAATAGTATAAGAATGCTTGAAATCATGTATAGATATAAAGAATACTTAGTTAGAGTTTAAATTAAGTTGGTTACTAAATCTTTATAATCATATAATAAAATAAAATCTAGTGAATGATGATCAAATATTGATACAGGAGAGTGAATGCGAAAAAAGGGTGAAAACAATCAATGGATAGAAGAATTATCTATGTCTAAAATTTCTTGAGTTGGAGGTGAATTTAAGAAACTAGGAAATTAATAGTGTAGAACCTTCATAAAATGATTATAAAAGGGAAATTTTTATTTAATTTTATGAAAATATACTTATCTTCTAGAAGAATCAAATTGATTATAAAACTAGATTGTGATCATCTATTGATCAACCTACCAAAATCTCAAAGAAAAAGGTACCCTATTTTCTTGATAAATCTATTTCTACTAATATAGTTTAATTTGATGGTGTAGGATCCAAATAAAATTTTATAAAATTTTATAGATAAAAATTTAAATAAATCCCCCATCTCATCAAAGATGTATGAGGTAATGTCTAAGAATTGTAACACCTCAAATGTTGTCTAAAACAAATCCAATGGTTTCTAAGAATAAGATGGAATCAAATTTATACAAAATATATCTATAAGTAAAATAATAATATTTATTTCATACTATTGGAACTATTGGATACTATTAAATAAGGCTAAAACTATTTTAATAATATTCTATTGTATAAAAAATATACAAGTTCTATATTTATGGTGAGAAAAAATAAATAAAATAAAATTTTTATAACACTAATTAAATGTTCACAAAAAATAAGAAAATTTTACTACATGAACAAATATGAATGTTTTAAATGATTATATGTTTATTACAATAAAAGTGGTCATAATTATTAAGAGTGATGGTATATACCAATCAAGACTGAAACTTTTTATAATGAGAAGAGAAGACCACATCAAAAAGAAAATAATAGAAAAAAGAAAACAATTATTCCATAGGGAAGATCAAAAAGAAGTCTAATAAGAAATATTCTCCTGAGAAGTTATTGAAGAAATATAAATAGGATATCAAACTTATAAATACAATATGCTTATAATATAGTATAAAATCTCATATAATGTATTATAAAAAATTATCCATAAACATAATAGATAAATGGAAATAACCAGTGACTTATTGTACTTAAAATATTTATTTAAAGGGGTCCTCACACATGAATAATATTGAGTATGTGACTAAAGAATGCTTAACCATGTTTCTAAATTATTTTAAATTGGGTTTAATGTGGGAATAAACATAGAATAATGAAAGTTATTTAGGATCTATTGGGATGAATACTTTTCCATCTTAGATGGAACATTCTTTATTTACTAGGAATATGGATGAACACATTAAGAAAGAATCACCAATGAAAAATAATTCTAAAGTTACTGTAATAATGATAGAATAGTATATACCCGATTTATGCCTTAGTGGTTTCAAAAACCATACAACAAGGAAATATATAAAGGATAATGGAAGAGTCCAACTATTGTAGAGGAGGAATGATGTGGGATTTAAGAAAAATGAATCATTATAGGAAACAAGTAAAAGTGGTTTTAATCCCACTACTGAGATATAACCCAATCCACAGAAAGTGTATAACTATAAATCTCACACTTAGAGTGAAATATATACAATTCTAGTTAGAATTATAACCACTATTTAGGCTTATAATAAAGAAGGAAGAATTAGGATGGTTCATCATGACCAACAAAAATCCTCAACTAGAAGAATCTAGAGGTAGCCCTCTACCCATAAATATTTTTTTTGTAAAATATATTGAAAGTGGTGCATGATTAAGGGGGAGATATGATCCATGAGTTTTTATATACTAAAAATTGAAAAAAAAATAATATACTAAAAAATAAGAATACATACAATGAAAGGAATGACAGATAACAAACTATGAAGTGATTGATTTGATATTAAAGAGGTGTCAGGAGTTGAAATCAGTATGGAAGTGTTGGTGATAAATACTCAAATGATGGTTATCCTTATATGAAAAGGAATTTTCCCAATTAAGACTTTAAAATTATTATATATCAAGTGATATCAATTGATCTAATATATAGTATGTCTCACACACTTGTTTTCTTTATTGACCAGCTGCTGATGGTGTGGTATGAATATAATTGAGATTATAAGTTATTTGATTGATAATGATTCAAATTATATGTATATATTGTGAGTTATATTGATAGAATTGGTATTCTTAAAAAAATACTTGTTTCTTACTAAGAGTTCCAACTCATTAGGCTTAAAGGAATTTTTGACATGCCATTTATAAGTGATGAAATTCACTCATTGGAATTTAAAATAAAGAATGAAACTGTGATATTAAAGTGTGAAAGAAGTTTATGTGTTAATGTATGTCATAATAGAGAATTTTTTAGGTGATAATGGAGGTCATATATTGAGTTTTTAGGAAAGTATTAATGGGAAGCATAATATCTCTTAATTTGGATATTGTGAGAGAATAGTGTTGTCTTAAAACATTTTGTTCAAGGAGCATATTGACAAAGGGAAGTAAAGGTTAATTTGAGACATCAATGATATAGGTAATAGCCCCAATGGAATAAATATTAATGAATATTTGTACTTTATTCAAAAAGGGGGAGAAAGAAGAAGAATCTACTTTAAATCCATACTAAGTTTCAAAAGTAGTTGGAAATATAAGAATATTATTGATGTTATGAGATATTTTCAATGAAATTTGAAGGGGCATATTATTAAAATTATGATTTTATAATTTTTATTTTTTGGAAATAACTGACAGAGGTTTTGAATGAATATTATGTATATTATTATTGTAGTAAAGATGTTTTGGAGAAGAAAAGTTTTTTTTCTAGGAGTTGTTTTTTTTCAAATTGATATAAATGAAAAATATATAATAATTTTTTGAAGAAAAGAACTATATTCTATGATTTGAGTGTTGTGGATATTGGTTGTTATTTTTTGAAAAGTAATATGTTTTAATTGATAAATAAAATGTTTCTCCAAAAATGGGTGGCCAATGGGGGAACATGGGTGAATCAAAGAACATGTTTATAGAAAAAACAAGATAGAGTTTCATCGGATTGTGAATAATCCTAGATAAATATACATAGATCAATGTGGTGGAAATAGAGTGTATTGTGATTCATTGGTTTGCTATTTATTCATGATACCAATGACACTCATACTCCAAAACTCATAGAGCTTCCAGATTGAAAATCTATGAAATATCTCTTATTTAAGAGGAAATAATTCATCCAATTAAAAGAATATAGATGTGAAAATTCTCATATTTAATGACACCATGTTTTGTGTCATCTCGAACCTCAATCCTTAATGCTTTTTGTTTATTGTTTCTTCATAAAAAATGATCATTATTTTCTTTCCATGTCTTTGATATTGTTTCAATTCATCATACATATTTGTGACATGCCTAAAAAGGCTAAATCAAGGTATTTTTAGTTTTATTATATGAAATATTTAATATTTCATGCTGTTAGTTAAATATCATCTAGTCGAATCTTATAAAGTAATGTGAAGTATAAGGCCGATGTGTATACATGTTAAGAGAACCCATGTTTTGATTGTGAAGTGTTGAGGCTAATTTACTTCCACCCATGAAGTACTACATTAGTGCGTGTGGGGTGAAGTAAGGCAAATGAATGAATGGTCAAACAATATTTTTGATGGACCTAAGATAGTATGATTTATAAAATACCTCAACCTAAATATTTTCATTGACTGTGCTAATAAAGAGAAATGGAGAGGAAGATACTGATACAAAGGTTGAGTGATTTGTTTACACATGGACAAAGATGTATTGAGGGACACTCTCTCCCATATCATTCTGTTATAAAACCTATAATGAATACCTTTCAAAATATTTCATTCTAATAATAGATACCATTCCCACATAAATATGCAAATAACAAGATATGATTTCTTTATACTCATACTCACATGAAGTGGTTTTTTTAGTAGACTATGCGTTATATATTATCTTCCTGATTATTGTTTCCAAATATTCAACTATTACTAATATCATGTAATGTTTATTGGTTTAATAATGTTATAATATATGTGAAAGAGAAGATACACATAGCTAAGTAATCCACACTTGTTTAGTTGTGCAATGAATAATACATTGAATTCTATATATTAAAGAATAACATGAAGAATAACCATACAATGTGTTGTATTTACATGAAGTGAGTTATTTTCATGAATAAGTATAAAAAATTATAATGTGGTATTTTAATATAGTTTTAATTAAGGAGTTAAACCATTAAATACTATTATTATGGTGTGGTGTTATATAGTTTTATAGACATGTGGTTTCACTAAGATACTTCAGAAGTAGTGGAAGGAATTCTACTGATTATATCTGATTTTAATGGAATAAGTGAAAGGATAATGTTGACATATCTGGAATTGTTAGATAATAATATATAAGTTTATCTTTGATTCATCTTCATATATAATAAGTATTTATTAATGTGACAATTGTAATATTGTAATTGTTATCATCTATAAGAATGTGTTGATGTAGTTTGAGTGAATACATTGACTAAACTATTATTCATAAGGTGTTGAGTTAAACTACTTTGAAGAAGGAGGTGGGAATAATATTAGAGTTTATAGTGAATATATATATAAGTAGATATGCAATGATTTTATGGTTATAATGATAACTACTAAGAGACCCTTAAGTCGATAAAATGATAGTATCCATCATAAAAACAGTGTTGAGAGTGAAGAAGAAGGAGTTTCCATTGGGTGAAGAGTGACTAAACCATTAATATTGAAAAGTATGTGTTCTTGGAATGGTGTTTCCATGTATGAAATAGTGTATCCATAAAACTAGTCAATAATAGTATATTTTGACACATCAACACATCTTTGGGGTATTTTACTTTGACAAATCCCTTTCTAGTAAAGTAATTAAAATGTTTGTGTTCTGTGGATGATTAACTTTTCTACCTTTTTTATTTTTTAGTTACTAAAACATAAATAGTATTAGGTTTAAAATGATTCATTATTACATGGGAATAAGATCCTAAATGAAATCAAATGTGTAAAAAAAATGTTTCATTTGGGATACGCCATTGTTTACCCCCTCCTAGGGTTTCCCGTGTTATAACACCTTGGTATACTGATATGGTAAATATTAAGGATACTATGTCCCATATCATTTAAACCCCAAAATATTTCTTTGACACAAATATTTATCATAATTTTACATTTGAATAGATCTCTTCCTATGGAAAATCTATAATGATCAAATGATATGAAAATTTTTACCTGAAAGTGAAATTTAATTTAATCTTGAATTTTTCCATTCTCTAGATTATTAATTCTACATTGTTCCTAAAAGGTCTGATATAAATGTTTTAGAATCAATAATTTTATGCCCTTATTTTATTAAATATTACCTTGAGTTTTTTTAAAAGATGAGGACAATGAAAATTTACTAGAAACATATCCAAAAGAAAAGAAATACCACAAAAAACCATAATATTTTATGAAATATTTATGGTTTTCCGAATAGAATTCATGGTACCCTTTTCCACAACCTCTTTAAATGTTTATATTCTATTGTATTTTCTCAATTTCAAAAGTGAATGGAAGCCAAAGTGACTAAATTTTATTATGCTATTATTGTTTATGATTTTATTAGGTTTAACATTTTTTAGGTTTATAGTTTCAAGGGAAATTATCAATTATCAAGTGACTAATTTCTATAATATAACTATGGAATATTTGATGAGGAATTATGGGGTGAATTAAAATACATAAACACCGGTACATCCCCAAACTAATAGTTATGTAGAGGTTTCAAACAGTTAAAGAAAGGGATTCCAAAATCAAAATGTAAAATAAAACATTAAGGATTAGAGCAATGGTTGGAAGGTATATTATGGGATTATAGGGAAACTAATAAAATTACCATTGAAATGATTCCATACACGTTGAATTATGGTAAGTGTTTTCACTTACTTGTGGATTGGGATAATGAGGCTTACTAGGAATTTAGAGAGATGAATTTGGATATATGAAAAGATATAAAATGAATGAAACTAACACCATGGAAAAATGAAGAAATAGTGAGAAAATATTTTTAAAACTCAATGTTTTACAAGGAAAGCGTTAGATAATATCATGACAAGTTAATTAAGAAAAAATACTTACATCCCGGGAAATAAATTCTTCTTTATAAATTTAAACTCATGTCAATGCCATGTAAATTTCATTACAGATGAGAATTTTGATTCATAGTCATAAATTTATATCTTTTTAGTGTTTTATAGGTCATTAAAAAAGCATAAAATAACCCATCCACTATTAATTAGAATAGGCTAAATAAAAACTATGAACATATTCCACTAACTGCAGTGGATGAGGACACACTCCTCCAACCTATCTACTAATGAGATCCATCGAGTTCCACCTTTTATAAACAAATAACTAACTATGTTATTTTAATAAAAATCTAGTTTAAGTTGTGAATCTATTGGAATTAATTGAGGAAATATAATAATTTAAGCGTGGTAGAGAAAATATTTATAGTTTTAGGATTTTCAAATTTTAATTTCAAAATTTTGTGTCATTTTCAATTTTTGTATGTGTTTATTTATTATTTTTACGGTGTTTTGGAACCTTATAATCTCCATTTAAATAGACTTGAAAATATTAAACCCATCCTAATGAGTTGAAGGTGAATTTACCAATTTAACCACCATAAATAAATACAAAACTAAACTTGTATTAAAATTCTAAATGAAGTAAATTGATGAAAATACCACTGATTTTTGAATATCATTCATTGAAATACTACCATATCTTTAAATCACTTACCTAGGAGGTCTATAAGTAAACTTTTAAATATTCTTCACAATTACAAATTTCTTGATATAACCAATACATGATTATAAAAACATAATTCTATGAGTAATCTAGTAGAAAACATAGGGAACTACAGACTATTTTTTATACATGATTAGGGAATTATTTTGAATAAAATTACAATTTATAATAATCCTATATTAGTACCCTACCTTGAATTTAACACTTGTATCACTTAAAATCCATGAATGTACTTTTTAAGCAGACACATAACATGAAAAAATACAGATCTACCATTATCTAGAATTTAATGAAGGATATAAATTGGGCCCACATGTGGGAGAGTTGAGGTGGTTGGTTTAAATAACTATTTAATCTATTCTAAAGGTGTTGGCTAAAATAATTTCTAAATATATTACGAGGAATGACCTTGTATTAATAAAAATAGAAGAACAATATATCCCAAGATAGAGAAACGATGTTCACATACATTCTTAAAAATCTAAAGTACCTCTCTACATTCAAAATCAAATTTTGACAGAATAAGAAAAAATAAATTATATCTAGTAAATGAAATAGAGAGAAGAGGTGTTTCCATTTCTGATGTGATAAGGTGTGAACCGACCATTTAATGATTTAAGAGTATTGACCTAAATCAAGAATAAGGGATATGTCTATATTATTTGATCAATATAATATAGTTTTTCTATATTATTATTACTATGATAAATTAAAAAAATAAATCTGAAAATATGTGAGGAGGTATAAGATAAAATTAAAAATATCGATAAGATTTCACTACTATTTTTATGTTCGAGATTACACGCTTTCCTTCCGAAATCCAAAAAAAGGCTAATTTGAAAATCCAAAACAATTATTCTATAAATGAGAAAATAGGAATGAAAAATGTTAATGATGATAAAATACTTAAGGGTTTTCTATTCAAGTAAATTAAAAGGTTCATGGAGATTATGTTTTTCTAAGAGGATTGAATGAAAATTCCATTCATAGAGGGAAATATAAATTATACATTATGTTTTAAAATAGACCCTAACCTCATCATTATTCCAATTTTTTTATTTTAAACCTAAAAACCCATAATTCCTAGAATAAAAATTATAATTAGTCATGATATGTACAAATACTTGACTCTTTTGGTGGAGATATATTAATTTATTAAGCATATATACCCCTTTCTTGAGATTAGAATTAGAAAAAGCTCACTTTAAAAGAATAATAGAGTGATGAGTGAAAATTATCCCAGAAGGTTGGTATAAGTGAGAATGATATTATGAAATAAGTAAAAATTAATTGAATAAAATTCATCAATAAAATGGAATTAAAATAATTAATGATGAATTATGAAATTGAGTGACATGGTGTTGAAAATTGAACTCCAATTATCCAGTTCCTTAAATTTATCTTGGGTAATATTTTTTCTAATATTCAATTAATTTTATATTCTCACATTTATTAATCCATTTAGTTTAATGGTTTTTTGGAATTAAGGTGTCAATTCCTTGTAATTCATGAATATTACTTAAATTGGATTAATTATGCATATAATTGACGAATTTAATTTATATGATAATTTAATGGATTTATTTTGATTTTAATTTGTTTTAATGTTTTATAGTTTTGAATTTAATGTGATTGAGAAGTGATTTAAAGATTTATAGAGGTATTTTAATCTAAATATAGAAATATTATTATGTGTAAAATCCTTATAAGAGTGTCCACATAAGGGTCAATCATCCACACATGGGAATTGAAGTAAAGGGATCTGCAAAAGGGTGGAACATTTGAGGGGATCTGACATATGAAGGACCATGTAAGGAGATCCATGTAAGGGGATTAACAACTATTCAACCATTTAAGGGAATCTATTCCAAGAGTCCTTGATGTTTGAGGATCTAAACTTAGAGCTAGATGCTAAGTATTAGTCATTAAATCTATATATGGGCCATATCAAAACAATTCACTAGGTTTACTTATTATTTGAAGTAAGGCTTTTGGGTGCCACATAAACATTCATTCAACCCAATAATAAGAGGACACATGGACTATAATACTGATTTTACATGATATTTTGATCAAAAAAGGGGTACCTAGTAATTTTGGGGAAGTGTAGACTATGATTTTTAAGGAAAATTTAAAAGGGTAAGGAAATATTTAAAAAATCATAAAGAGAACTAATCTCACAAGAATTTGACTATCCAAAGAAGTAATTAATGGTACATTTTAAATAATAGAAGGCCAGAGGTATGGAGAGACCATCTTATACTAATACCATTTTTTTCTGTTAATATTTTATTTTCTACATTATTCATTATTATAATTCTTTTTTATTCCATTCTTCCACTTTTATCACGTATATAGAGGGGTAAATACCTTAAGTTATCGATGAAGGGATGGAAAACCAATTTTAATTATTGAGTTTTGCTCTTAAATTAATAAAACACATTATTTTATTAATTAATTCTGTAGTTCAGTGAATGTTTAATATTTTTAATTCTTGTGCATTTTAATTTTAATATTTCCCTATATGATTCCTTAGTCAGTGATCATTCATCTCCGTCAACCGAATCTATCCTACATATGATTGAATAAACTTTGATGATATGTGAAGTGATTAGTGACTTCTAACAAGTGTGTGAATATAGTAGATCACTCTTGGGTTACTAATGAACCAAAAAACCTGATTCGGTATTCTTGGGTGAAATATGAGTGGGATACTAAATCAATTTACACACAAAGGAAGATGTATTGACCTTGAAAATATATTTAGAAAATATAACCTCTCCACATCCATTACATCAATGTTTATGGGTGAAAAAATTGTGGAACCTCTCCTTAATTAGTTAATTAAAAGAAGAGTGAACAATTTAAGACTACGGTAACATTATAAACGGTTAACAAATGATGAACCAATCATTTTTACTCAAATTATTTTCAGTATCTTTGTTTCATTTTTTTGACTTACTTTCAAAATCAACTAACAAAAACACACGTTTTTATTACTAAAACTGATAATTAATATTGATCCCCCGTTTCTATGGAAAATCCTCGTTTTCTATTAATAACTAAATATAGCCTAAGAATTAATTAGCTTTTTGTAACACAAATGATAATATTGTCTCCAAAACCACAACACCTACCGCTTACTTGGATGATGATAAATTCCATATTTCTAAACTGTGTGGATTTAAAATATATCATCACTAATTAATAAACATAAAGATAGAGAGTGTCTGATATATAAATATGATTATATTAATACAGAATGTATGATGCATACAGATAGTTATATCAATGAAAAACCTCTGATATTTGTAAATATTTTCACATCAATGCCCATTGATGATCAATATCTAGAATAATAGTCTTTAGTCTCACACTGGGATTTGGGAAGGATTAATGAATATATCTTAAATGTATAAAAGAGTATTAAATTAGGAAATAATTACCCCTTAAATGGAATTATGAGCTCTAATTACCATCCTATCAGCTAATGTGAAACCCAAGTTAATTCGGAAAATTCCTAGTTACCTCCTAGATTTGGAAAATAGGTCCATATCAACTCAAAAAAATGTTGTCCCATTGTACATCAGAAACATAATATTGAAGTTGATGTGAATCCTTAACCTATGAAAGTGATCAGTTGAGCATGCTCTTACTTGTGATCCTTCATTAATGAGTTTTATTTCATGTATTTATTAACTCTCTCAAAAAATTTAGAAACACTTGAAGGACCCCCCCTTCAATACAAATTTATTGTATCATTGAAAAATAAAATTTATTACTTTACTGTGGCTAAGGGTACGTCCTCACCCACTAGGATATTTTTCTCATTGAATAAATTCCTTAAAAAATATGTGTTAAATATTATAGTGATGTATTATTTCCTAAAAAGTACTATCCGCACCTAATTGGTGCTACAAGAGATCCCAATTATGATCAAGACTTACAGATCACCTCACAAGTAGAGTAAGACTATGATAAAGCTAGTGGTTCCTATTTCCACATTGATTTTCTTTGTAAGTATATCGAAGGAGAAATAAAAAAATTACCTCATTTACTATATGGAGATGGAGTAAGAGTTTTATCCTAAAATCACCACCAAATCGAAGACATCTAGGAAGGGTCATACTAATCTTTATCATTATCAATTTTGTATAGTCCCAACCCCTCAAGAGTATGATAATGAGTTTTCCTAGGAGATATTATCCCTATCTATTCAGGCCAGGGAACTTGGAGGAGATCTACCCATGGGAAAAATACCATAGCAATCATGGAGAAAGATTATATTCCTACCACTATATAATATTCTTGTTACCATACTCTTATGATAGTAAAGGAGAATTTTTTTTTCCCTACCCCCACTCAGTAAGCCTGTCGGTACACTCTGGAGGAATTAGGATGAGAAAAATGACATATTTAATCATCCAATAAGGGAAATATTATTACTTCCCTTATATATTAATCTTAGATATATCCTAATGAAAATCTAAGGACTAGAGTGGGCTCATACCTGCACTCCCACTAAGGAGCATTCCCACATTACTATTCTTAAAGAAGAATCCATTCAAGATATTATTCTGGTGATTGGAGAAAATATTTATTTACCTTCTCATGCACTATAAAAATACCAACATATATTGATAGTAATATCATAAGGCCACTGATGACATATCCTTATGGATAATAAGGTGAATTATCATATTACTTATCTCATCATCCAAGGATATTTTCAATAGACTTTGATAATTATATATAAGATAACCCATATTTCCGTTCCCATTTAGGTGGAAAATTGGTATGCCATGAAAAATCATAAAGAATATTATTAGGATTATATTCTCATTCCAACTAGAGTTTGTTGAAATATGTCTATCGAAACTCCAAGGTTGATTGGTATCCCTACCAACCTTATAGGGAATTTTTACATTATCCAACAGCCACATAGAAATAGATCTATAATCTTTCTCCAATGTAGTCTATGGAAGGCTATTGATACATGATGAACCAGAGGTAGTCTTTTATTCTTATCGATCCCATGGAAACCGACCAACATATTTAGATTTCCAATAAATTGAAATATCAAATTCATTCCAAATCTTTAAAATCTTTTCACCATACACTATTTTCAAAATTAGTATCACCTAAGAGAGATACCATATAAGAAGTTCATCATGCACAATGTAAAACTACAGTGACTCAATGGAGGTTATATAAGATGAAATATCCCTAAGGGAATCATATTAATTAAGATAAATATCATATCATTTATATGACCAATGATGGGAATCTTCTATCCCTTCAATATATCTAGACATTGGTCAAAGAATCTACTGAATCATAATCACGAGGAGGAATCTATAATCATGGAGGACCTTCCTAACATACTAATATTAGTAGTTCTAGAGGTCCTCTCTAGAGTGTCCACCATCAAGGTAATCCTCATGGATGTATGATCCATTTTCAAGAAGGTCATATCCTTTATAGTCTATAAAATACCAATGACCACCAGCGCCCTCTGCATGGAATACAAACTTTCATTATATATGTCCCCCAAGATAATATGTTGTAGAGATCCTCCCTATAACTATAAATCATGCTAGAATGGATGTATTCCCAATGATGAAAAATTTTATAGAAACCATGGATTTACTCCCCATGGTTCCCATTATAAAGGTCCTCCCCACAATGGAATTCAATATTAGTTAAAGGATCCACTCCACGATCATAATTCCTTGGAGATACCATTATATTGAGAGGCCCTTGGGGGTCAAGGACAATCACAACAAGTTCCAATTAAATTATTGGTGAAAATTAATTATTGGAAATAGATAGACTGGGATTATAGTCATCATATTAAATCCCCCCAATCCACTAATCTACTTATGCAATGGAGTAGATTAAAAACAACCCCATTACCCTAATTAAGGTATATGGTATGAATCCACTTTCATTAGATCATGTAAAGGAACACCTCTTGAAGAATAAGTAAATTCTATAGTTATGAGGATAGAATATGCCAGATATAATATAAATATCATTTTCTATACCATATCCACATCTCAATATGATATTACAAAGATTTTGGGTGTGGAATGTCTATATTATTTACACTTGAATCCGTGGAATACTTTTTTAACATCTATAAAAATATCTATCTTATGGGGTGTATGATAACACTATTAAGGATATAGGAGAACTCAACCAATGGATCATCTTAGTGTCCCTCTCATCTACACTACACCAAAATTTAGAAAGGAAACAAGGAGATTTCTAATAGGTATGCATCAATAGTTTGAAGGAGTTATGCTATTTGATCACTAAAACCCCACCTGATGTTAACTTCAAAGGGTGGGGTGAATACGAAGTTTTTAATTTTACCTAACTACATAGTCACTAGAGTCCACTGAGAAGGGTGACATGAAATACTATCACTTCGAGAAAAGTACCAGTACATGGATTCACCTATGATAGCTAGTTTGTGAAGATGAATCCTACTATATACAAGGACTAGAAATAATTCACTTGATGATAACATGCTATTGAAAGGATCTTAAATCATGAAACTAAGATATTAGAGAAATCCTTTTATATAAGGAACAAAAATTCCTCATCAAAAGTGAAACCCTCATATGAAAGTAGATCAAACTCAAAATATGTTTTGCATCTATCCCATTATTGGATTAAATCCTAGAAAACTTGGAAGTTATCCGTGATAGCTGCTGCAATAGTAATGGAGGAGAAACCCCAACCCATAAGACTGGGGAAATTGTTTAAACCACCACCACCCCTGGGGTAATAAAATCCTCTACAGATCTAGAACATAATAGAGGAAAATACAAGTTACCCTAAACCCTTAGGTATTGAGGTATTTATATCACAATTTCATCCTCTTCCATAGAAGTTAGTATTCTCTAGGTTAATAATGTCTTTATCGGAAAATCCCTTATGTTTTCTTCCAATAAATGAACCAACCTCTATTTTAGTATCATTCATAGTAAAATCTATCAAATAATCCCTCAATATCACTATTTAGTTAGTATTGTTAGAGAAAACTTATGGGGGTCAAAAGGTGAAACATTACATTAAGAAGAAGGAATTATAGGATTGTGTGTCTTGAAAGATACACATCAGAAGAAAAATACCCTACCCTTTTGATGATGATAAGGTTTCTATGGGATATTATGTATCATTTAATGTTATTAGAATCATATCTATAGATAAGTCAAATAATGATGTCTATATATAAGTAAATGATTAAGATACATCTATTCAAAATTTAGTCTTCACTGAAATTCGCAAAGAATGTGTGAATAACCTACGTCATAGGAAGGATTAAAACATAGTGGATACCTAAAAACTTATCTACCACCTCCTTGGTGATATTTAGCTAAAGAAAAATGAAAGATCATGGCCACATCCCAACCAACACATGGAGAAACAATGAATTTTATTTCTAAGGAAAAGCTAGCCTAATATGAAGTTTAGTTAGAGGAGTCAAGGAAAATAAATGCCAAATTACTCATGGAAAATATCACCCCTAAGTATAACTTCCATGGAGAGACCAACATTTCTCCTCTAGAAAATCTTTCTAAGCTGAAGAAAACTTTCCAACATGTGAAGATAGAGTCTAATCACCAAATTAGATATAGGACTAGACAACCAGTGTATCTAAACCTAATAAAGGTCTAAAAAATTAATTAACACCATTGGAATAATATATATAACAATATCAAGTAAGATAACCTCGGATGAATCATACTGGATGTCAAAAAAACCACGAGTAAGCTGACCATATCAAAATCCACCCACTGCCTCTACCGGAGCTTATGATCAATCGATAGTCTTACCAGAACTCCTTAACTGCACTATGTCTACGGCTACCCAAACAGATGATATAAAATAATTTTTTGTATAAGGGAAGCCATATCCTGAGTAGGTAGATGTGACGCATCCTTCAACCAACTTTATGAACTCAAAATTCCTAATATTAGTGGCATCAGAGACCTATAGAAACATTTGACACATTTTGTGTCATGATGTAGACCCATGATGAAAATTATTCAAAAAAGAAGTATCCCAACTTAGATTCTTTATGAAGACTTTCTATGGAAAACCATTATTCTGTAATAACAACCTTCCACCTAGATACGTTATTGGTTGGGAAGAACTCCATTAATAATTTCTCTACCAGTTCACCTTTATGATAAGAAAATGATGATCCTCAATATCTATAATTGTAAGTAATGTGACAATGTGATGGTCTCAAATTTAATTTCTATATGAAATGGTCAAACCTACTACTAGTACATGTGACTCTCACAAGAGTAGCTACAAGATATATGTATAAGAAATCCTTGAGATGATTTATAAACATTTTTGATCCTACTAAAATACCCTTACAGATTCTAGGAGTTTTTAGAATTTTCACAATGGTTGAAGGATTAATTCTAATGGTCAAATTAAAAATATTATCAAATGCTGATAAATTAAGTAAAAAAGTTTGGAAAACAGGAAAAAAACTGTTACTCTTAAGAAAAATATAAACTATCCTCAATACCTAAACCTATCTAATATCACATGGTTCCTCTCCCTGGATGGTAGAAAAAAACAACCCTTATAAGAGGGAATAAAGTAACACATACATCTATCTTTCAAGGATCATAAGAATATTATTTATTTTCTAGAAAGTGGAAATTCCCAGGGTAATTTATTTCTTTCATGGAAAATAACTCTCTCAAGTTTCTTGAGTCTACAAAACCCAATAAAATCCATCTAAATGATTTTCCAAATTATTTCCCCTAACATTGGATATTAGGGACCAACATCCAATATTTATTTTTTTTCAACAAAATCATTTATAAAATTGTTTATTCTGGGAAAGTAAAATTGGGAAATCCCTTGGTGACCACACATAAATTGACACATATAAAAGTTAACTGATTATTTCCAACTAAAACTAGTGTGGTTGACAAGTACACTATTATATCTATAGTGAAAGATCAAAATATATGAATTAAGAAAACAAAAAAAATTAGAAAATTGTGATTGTGATGAAATGATGGTGAATGTGTGAAATGACATGAAAATATCAGTTATTATAGTGGAAAAAGTGTGGAAGTAAATAAATAATGAAAAATGCGAGGAAGAACGACTAATAGTGATGTTCAGAGGATTAAATATTAATGAATTGAATTTATTTTTTTGATTCAAGGTTCATGTTAACAAAACATTGTTAGTTTCTATAAAGAAAATGTGTCAAAGAACATAACTATAGTTATGTTATCTCCACATTTCAGTGAAATATCATGATAAAATGACTCATTGATTAAAATTCAGGAAATGATAAGTTTAATAATATAGAATATAATCATCATCATTTTTTTAATTTTATTTACTTGAAATGATGTTCATAGGTTTAGAAAATTCACTGCCATCATCCATCGATATTTAGAGTAGTTTAAATTAATTCTCATTAAGAATCAGATTTAGAGCACTAAACATAAAATTGCACTATCATAATTATGAAAACAAGATGAAAATAGAATAATATCGAAACTCATTATAATTTTATTCCCCTAACATTGATTAAGTACACATGTTTAAGGTAAAACAATGAATTTATTAAATATGTACATCTCTAATAGTAAATCGGAAGATAAGAGAGGAAGGAAGTTTATATGAAGTGATCAACTATGTTATATAACTTCAGATAATGGTTCCCACCTCAACAGTTCATGGAATCCATCTCAGTGTTTCATTTCCCCCTCCTTTCTTCATGAATGAATGATATATCCAAAGAATAAAAAAAATTCATATGAACCTCCACCTTGAGTTCATCGCCCTCAAAATCCTCCACATAGAAACTTTGACTATCCACTTTTATATCCATGTGATACTAATTAAATATTATAAATACACATGATATCCCAACATGCATTTTATTATAACATAATTAAAATAATAAAAACTCCCATGAAAACCTCTAGCGATGAAGTCCAAAAGGTTCCTTAACTGAATACTTATCCAAAGCCCAAGAATCCCCCAAATATTTATAGAATATATTCTTATCAAATTTGATCCAAAATAATATGTAGGATCATGATTGACTTCCCATTTACTTAACCGAAACTCACATTGATATCTACATCCTACACATGAAACACAACAATAGAGCATACATCTTCCAAATTGAAATAATCATTTAAACTATATTGAAGAACTTTTAGAATCCAAGATTTATCTAATTCATTAAATATATAATAAAATTGATTCAAATTAGGATCATCATCAAATAAAGAGTAATTATATTACAATGATCAATATTTTGGGCATACCATAATGATTTGTCTTCTTTATACACTATTCCCTATCACCAAATTCTGATATCTCTAGTTAAAACAGTTGGTGGTTCCTTGCATCTCCTAATTTCATCAATGACCAATTTTGTTAATCTATTGATTGATGTTGTCAAAATTCAATTGAAATTATTTTTATCAGTCATGGGAATTATCATACAATGACCGGTTGACTGCATCTATTACTTCATCCTCCACTTTAGTTTTGTACAACCCGACCATTGAACTTGGTTCTATATCAACTCTCTACCAGAGATTGACATGTTGGATATCTAGTTTATGTTATTCACATTATTATAGTTTCACATAATAAAATACCAAAAAATCTTATAAAAACTAGATTTTGACATTGAAACCAGTGCATTGGGGAGATTTAAGGTCCCTCCCATCACTAAATTTGTCACCAAACCTCCATAGTTTGGGTTCAGTAGGCCAGTTTGGATTCTGATTCCATAACAACTACAATTGAGTAGTATAACTTCTATCTACTATTAATTTGTATGATTCTTATAGAATATTTGTAGAGACCCGAAGCTTGATGTACACGGACATTACATTACTTTAGCGGAATACTTAATACATAACAAAAACAGACACATAAGGACCATAATAGTTTAGTGTCTTTGGAAACATGGAACGTAATCTTCTAATCATGGTGAAAGATCTTCAACATCTCCCATAAAGATCTTCACCTTTTTTTTATTACCTAAAACCTTTCTTTATATCCCGGGGAAAAGAAAACATTAAAAGGGTGAGCTCAAATGCTCAGTAAGGGTAATCATGTATAAAATAAAACATACCATATACATTTGAACTTAAATACATGAATATAATGTTTAAACATCAAAAGCTTGAGAAATGACATAAAACATGGAAGTACGTAAGGCATAGATCATAAAGAAACATTAAGAATGATAAAATAGCATGGGAATAAAAAATGTAATTGTGGAAACCATTAAGAACATGATATGATTTCCATAGTAGCCAAGGCATTGCTGCCAAGACTATCTTAGTGGACAAAGTCCATTTCTGAATCGAGTTCACTCCTCATTCCAGTCCTGTATTACTGAACCGGTTTAACTTACCATTCCAGCCATATCTATCTCATGAGATATAAATCATTACCCAATGCATTGGAGGGAGATATAGGTCCCACCCATCTCATAATGAAATCATTCTTACTTGTGCCACAAAATAAACATACATCATTCATAATAACCCAATAAATAAAATGGGTTTCATAAACATCATCCCATCATTACATAATCCATAAAAAATATATGGATATCATTTTATAATAAGGAAATTGAAACCATGTAAATCATATAGACATTATACTTGAAACATACACACATGAAATAATTTCATCTTATATGAAAAATGGTTTTGATAAAACACTTGAAATGGATTCTTGAGGAAAATATCCTTTTTTCTTCAAAATCATTTTCTTTTCACAAAATGTCATGAAATTTTAAAAGAAAGAGATTTTGTTGAAAAAAGTTCTGAAATATTTTGGAGGGAGCTTCATGAAAACAAGGCTTTATAAAACCGTAAAAATCCGTTCACACCGTATAAGTTAAAAATAACATTCTCCTCGTACTTTTGTCGGAAAAGTCAAAAAGTACCTCGTAATGTAAATAAGAGAAATATTCCTTACATACCATGTAGTAAAAGTAAAAAATGGGTAAAAAGGACATTATACATACTTGAAAACACTTTTATAAAACATGGACATGATATAAGTAGCCCCA
The DNA here is from genome assembly GCA_963277665.1 of Viscum album. Taxonomy (NCBI): domain Eukaryota; kingdom Viridiplantae; phylum Streptophyta; class Magnoliopsida; order Santalales; family Viscaceae; genus Viscum; species Viscum album. Next base: position 1,069,452,134 of record OY728139.1, on the reverse strand, counting down.
GTAAATACTTATGAAAAAGCAATCTTGGATAAAAATGAGATTTGAAAAATTATCCCTTAACTTAGGTCTGATATGCTTCGTAGGTATCCGAACCTCCTGTATAATGATTTAAATAATGTTATTGACTTATTACAGAATCATATTAATTATTATGATATCATATATGGCTCACTTATGACTTTATATTACCCGTTCTTTTGTAAATTCTATGTTAAAGAGCGTTTTGGGTAAAATCGTTTAACTTGTCGTCCATGTTTTGACTTGTAATTATTCATATGATTACATAGATCATGATTACTTACATCCAGAATGTAAAACATGATTTATATATAATATATATTCAGAATATACATATATATAATAGATCTTTAAAATGAAAGAAATACACCGTTCATGGAGACGGTAGGCCGTACGTACGCATGAACGTTGTTTTCGTTTCCTCATTGAATTGAATGAAATTAATTGGATGACATATATATATATATATAAATAAATCCAGTGTCATTATTATGTAATATATTTCATGATTACTTATTATATATACTTTATAATCATTTATGGATGGTTAATCATTGAGAATGAATCTCATCGCGCCGTGGAGACGGTATTCCGTACTTACACACGAGCGATGATATCGTTACCATGATCGTAGAATTTTATTGGAGTGTATGTATACTATTACAGAATCAATATCACTTTACAATAATCATATATAGTTATTATTTACACCATTATACCCATCCAAGTAAGGTGGTGGTGGAAAATAGATTACACCACGGCGTGGAGACGGTATTCTGTACGTACGCACGCGCGGTGATTTCGTTTTCCGTAGGATGGATAGATGGTGAAATAGGGTTGTTTCATACTTATAATAAAATATAAGTATTTTATTGATACTGATGTTATTAATTCATAATGAAACAACCTAAGAAGAATAAGTGGCAGAAGAAATAAAGGTGAAAGAATCGGTAATGGAAATTACCTTTTCTTTGAAGCGCCTCTTTGAGACCTCCTCTTTGGGAACTAAAATTGGACTTTAAAGAAGACCAGAACATATAATATGTTTCTAGGGAAGTGGAGAAGAGAATTGGGCAGGGGTTGGCCGAGCTTGAAGGCTCAAATTGGTGTGAGGAGGAGAGGGAGGAGGTGCCCTTTTATAAGGGAGGAGAGGGGCACCTTTGGAATTCTAAAAAATATCAATTTATAATAAATCTAACCCCACTTAAAAACCTCAAAAAATGACTCATATTAGAATATTAGATGAGATAGGGTTGTAATATCATCAAAAAATCAAATTTATACATGTTTGGAACTTATTTTAAACCTTATCATTTTGATTTATCCTTATTTAATCTATTTAATTTTATTTGGGGTAATAAAATTCTAAATTTTAAATTATAACAAATAATTACTTATTTGTTGTGAATTTTCCATAAGTTTTTACTTTATAACATTATATACCATGTAAATTTAAATATATAATTTTTAAATATTTTTGTTATTTTTAAACAATTTTATAATATGTTATTTTTATAAAATAACAATAGTGTCAATTTTGACACTATTCATTTATTTGAATTTAAATAAAATATATACAGAAGATATGTTCGAACTAAAAGATTTAATAGATTCATAAAAGGTCATATGTATCTATAAAATTAGTGGATCACATTAAATAGTTCATATAATATTTATTTTATTATTTTTAAAACCATTTATTTGGTTTATCTCATAATAAAATAATTACTACAACATTTTTTTATAATTATTTAATATACTGATTTTTTTCATACAAATTAAAAGTAAAATCCTATGATGAAGATAAATCTATTACCTTTCACAATAATAATTTTACTCAAATTTATCATCTTAAAATCACAATATTTAAATTGTTATATTTATTAAATTATGAAGGTGACAACTTTGGCATCATTTAAAATAAAATAATAGAAGTGTCATACTCACTTTTTTAAGGATCCAAACGGTTATATATTAGGTAATTGGACTATTAAGGTGTTTATATACACTAAAAATAAGTTTTGGTCAGGTTTGTGGGCCTTTTAATGGGTATTATTATTTCAATAAAAACTATATTACTTATTTTCCACTTAATAAATATTTTCTGTATCATTAATGTATCACCATTAATGACAATTATTTAATCCCAAAAAATTCTATATAAATTATCATGATGTAGATAATTTTATTAGATTTCTGGAGACTATTCATGTTTGAATTTGTATTATGTTTATCACTAAATTAAAATTATTATACTTACAAGATTTAAGAGAGTGACATGTTGTCACTTTCTTTGGTTTAAATAATAATTAAATTATTTTCGTGGTAAAAAGTCCATAAAATGAATCTAATCCGACCTTTAGGTTATATGGGTCTACTTTTATCCATAAAATAGAATTTTGGCATGTGTTAGTGTAATTTTATAATATTATATTTACCCTTAATTACCGGATTTACCATTAACTATGGTAAATAAAATTTACCGTAGTTACTATTCATAATTCCCAAAAATAAAAAGTAGCTTATTAACATAATTTGGACTCACTGATTCCAAATATGGAATCCATTTTTCCGAATTCAATACACAAAAGTTTCAGAAATTAAATCAAAATTAATCCCATTTTCGAAAGAAAACGGGTTTTTCTTTAAAACATTGCAAAAGATTGAATTGATTTAGCCTACGAATTTAATGTCAAATCAATTATAATGACATAAATTATATTAAATGGTAAAAATATATTCTATATATACTTTAAAACCATTCAATATTATAATTTAACCATATATATTATTGCGATGAAAAAAGTTGTTTTTAATTAAAATATAGCGTGTTTTTATTATTCATCAAAATATGAAAGTTACCAAAATAATATGAAAATTTTATCCAAAGTAAATTTTTATTTCTTGATTCCAAAGAAGAATTTTATTTTGCCAAATTGAACTTATAAACATGTAAAAAACTAGATTTAAAGTGGGTGCGCCATCAAAAGGCGACAAAACTGCATTTTCTGAAAAATACTTATTTTACCTGAAAAATTTATTTTCTTCTTATACCTTGTTCTAGAAAATGTGTAAGATGAATAATAATGTTATAAAATTAAAAATTTAGTTAATACTATTCATAACGGCTAGTTCATAATAATATTATAATAATATATCTTTGTTTAGTAAAACTCGGTATTGCGTACAACACACGCTATCGAGGAAGGTCACGATTGCGTGTAATGCAAGCCAAGTCAGGGTTGCGTGTTGTGCAAGAATCCTTCGTTGTTTCATATAACATAATCCAACCATATTTCATTTATACATTGAATATATATATATATATATATACTCAATGTTGCGTAGAATAACTATTATCAAAATTGTGTGTAACAAGATCCAAGAATAGTGTTGCGTATACTGCAAGCTAATACGGTGTTGCGTATAGCGTAAGGTAATATTGGTGTAACAAACAACACAAGACATTAATGAAATTAAAAGAATATTTTTCATAAAATCTCGGGGTGTTACATTCTACCCCCCTTAAAATTAATTTCGCACTCGAAATTCATCGGTGTTATAAATGGTTTACTACTCGAAAGTTTGTTTAATAGAAACCCTCATCATAACAAGGAATACCAAAACATGGCTTTAAAAAAAAGTATGAAATGTAACGGTTACCCAAATTAACTCATCACTGGGTTTCCACGTAGGAGAACATAGGTGAAAATATGGATATGGAAGAAAAATCTAACCATCAAGTTCTGATGGAGAGTGGTAGAGAACATGGCTATGAAAAATCCAACAATCACAAAGCTATTGATTTGTGATGATCTAAGGTACCATCTGATTCATCAGATATAATGAAACTAGGACAACATTTTTGGTTTTCAAGATCATTTCCCTAAAGTTGATGAATTAAAAAAAATACTTGCATGATTTTGGTACAATCTCACTATTGTTCGTGAATTGAACAATTTCCACTTCATCCCTTAAAGAAATAAAGTTGAATTTGTTATTCGTGATGTGTTAGCAGATCATGTGATAGAATGATGGGTCATTCCATCTCTTTCAAATAAAAGGCTAGAAAAAGTTATAAGTCCATCTTATGGTTAGATTAATTGTATATAGTTCCAAAAAAGAACTTATAATTCATATATCATACCGCTTAATAAAATACAACTGGTTTCTACTAACCAGGGACTTCCTGTAGGCCAGTGGTAGGCGATAAAGGCTAGTCACACTTCGTTTTTTGGTTCAATTCCCACAGCCTTGTCCGACGCACTGGGATATCGCCCGTCCTGCAGGTTGTCCTTTTTGTAAAACTATATTACTATAACATCCTATCAATAATATCGAAAAATCTTCTATCCTTAAACAATAATAACTTATGTCCAACATAATCCATTCCAATCTTTAGGCTTGTCCATAATACTGCAGTCCAATCTCATAATATAGTTAAAATGATTACCAGAGATTTAATACCATCGTTGATCCCCATATATCAAAATATATGTCTTGTTGGTCACATTCCAAACATTCAAAGGCCTTAATCATGTATTCTCTTGAAAAATGAATACCCATTGAACCTTAGTGAAAACATGAATGTAGTTAAAAGTTAACACTTTCCACATACCAAAATCCTCAAAATTCTATATACTCAAACCAGGATATCACTTAGTCCTTGTATCAATCATGAGCTCATGAATACAATAAAGCATCTCATTGTCTTCTTATTCCATCAGTATGCGCATATCATCTATTTTACAAAAATATCGGAATAACCTTCCATGGTTACTGGTACCATTCAACATATATTTTTAAATACTTTTAGGAAAAACAATAGTGTAACGATTCTTAGATGATTCTTTATCCCATAGTACCATTAACTATACAACATAACTCTCGATAAACATAAAATCATTCCACTACCTTCTAAAACAACCGACTGAGCTTCAACACTTCTTTCAGCTCATATATCATTTGTAGTCTCCTCATCATCATCCACATAAATACTACCCATATGACCATGCTGATTCTCTTCATGAGATTTTCCATTAGGTCATTGGTTTGCATAATGCCCATACATTACACATTTAAAACATCTAATCATTGTTGATGTCGTAGAAATACCATTATCCTTGTCCATGGTGTTAACTGAACCTTTTCCTTTGCACTTACTGGCTTTGTGTCCTTCTTTTCCACACCCAAAGCATCTTCCAGTTCCTTTGAAACAATCTCCCTGATGCCTCTTCCCACATGATTTACATGAGGGAAATTGAACTTTCATTCCTCTGTGATCATCATGAAACTCCATCTTTCTCTTATTATCTGAGTTGGGAAACATACCAAAGTTGAGATTATTGATCATATTATGAAATTGCTGATTATGCATAATAACGATGTTTGGACTTCCAGATCCCATTTCATTTGGTTTCTCATGAAGAAAATCATTCCATTTTCTATCATATCCTCCATTATCGTGAATCTTCCTCTTTGCAGTCATTTTCTAAAACCCAAAAAGAATAATGTGAGAGGAAAAAATCATGCTAGGGAAGAAAACATAGTAAAGGGGGAGTATCCTCAATATCTAACATCTTAGGTTAAACTCTATGATCGTTACCGTAGTTCTAGGACTGTATCCTATATGTATACTTATCCTTAGCTACATCCCTAGACATACCTTAGAAATATATCTAGGGATCTCATTAACGTTTTCGCATCCTAGTCTCTAAAGGTTGACTAAACCTTTCCTCTGATACCAACTGTAAAGATTCGAAGCTTGACGTAAATGGACATTACATTACATTATCATAATACTTAATATATAACAAAAACAGACACACAAGGACTGTAATATTTTAGTGTCTTTGGAAACTTGGAACACAATCTTCTAATCGTGGTGAAAGATCTTCAACATCTCCCATAAAGATCTTCCCCTTTTTTTTCTTACCTAAAACCTGTCTTTATATCATGGGGAAAAGAGAACATAAAAAGGGTGAGCTCAAATGCTCAGTAAGGGTAATCATGGATAAAATAAAACATACCATATACATTTGAACCTAAAAACATGAACATAATGTTTAAACATCAAAAGCTTGAGAAATGACATAAAACATGGAAGTACGTAAGGCATAGATCATAAAGAAACATTAAGAATGATAAAATATCCTGGGAATAAAACATATAATTTTTGAAACCATTAAGCACATGATATTATTTCCATAGTATCCAAGGCATTGCTGCCAAGACTATCTTAGTGGACAAAGTCCCTTTCTGAATCGAGTTCACTCCTCGTTCCAGTCCTGTATTACTGAACTGGTTTAACTTGCCATTCCAGCCATGTCTATCTCATGAGATATAAATCTTTACCCAATGTATTGTAGGGATATATAGGTCCCACCCATCTCATAATTAAATCATTCTTACTTGTGCCACAAAATAAACATACATCATTCATAATAACCCAATAAATAAAATTGGTTTCATAAGAATCATCCCATCATTACAAAATCCATATAAAAGAAATGGATATCATTTCATAATAAGGAAAGTGAAACCATGTAAATCATAGAGACATTATACTTGAAACATACACACATGAAATAATTTCATCTTATATGAAAAATGTTTTTGATAAAACACTTGAAATGAATTCTTGAGGAAACTATCCTTTCTTCTTCAAAATCATTTTCTTTTCACAAAATGTCATGCAATTTTAAAAGAAATAGATTTTGTTGAAAATAGTCCTAAAATCTTTTGGATCAATCTTGATGAAAACAAGGCTTTATAAAACCGTAAAAATCCGTTCACGCCGTATAATTTAAAAATAACATTCTCCTCATACTTTTGTCGGAAAAGTCAAAAAGTACCTCGTAACGTAAATAAGAGAAAGATTCCATACATACCATGTAGTAAAAGTAAAAAATGGGTAAAAAGGACTTTACCCATAAATGAAAACACTTTTATAAAACATGGACATGATATAAGTATCCCCAGTAAATACTTACGAAAAAGAATCTCAGATAAAAATGAGATTTTCAAAATTATCCCTTACCTTAGGTCCGATATGCTTCGTACGTATCCAAAACTCCTATATAATGATTTAAATAATTTTATTGACTTATTATAGAATCATATTAATTGACATGATATCATATATGGTTCACTTATGACTTTATATTACCCGTTCTTTTGTAAATTCCAAGTTAAAGAGCGTTTTGGGTAAAATCGTTTCATTTGTCTTCCGTGTTTTGACTTGTAATTATTCATATGATTACTTAGATCATGATTACTTACATCCAGAATGTAAAACATGATTTATATATAATATATATTCAGAATATACATATATATAATAGATCGATAAATGGAAAGAAATACACCGTTCATGGAGACGGTATGTCGTACGTACGCATGAACGTTGTTTTCGTTTCCTCATTGAATTGAATGGAATTAATTGGATGAAATACATATATATATACATAAATACAGTATCATTATTATGTCATATATTTCATGATTACTTATTATATATACTTTATAATAATTTATTAATGGTTAATCATTGAGAATGAATCTCATCGCGTCGTGGAGACGGTATTCCATACGTACGCACGAGCGATGATATCGTTCCCATGATCATGGAATTTTATTGGAGTGTATGTATACTATTATAGAATCAATATCACTTTACAATAATCATATATAGTTATTATTTACACCATTATACCCATCCAAGTAAGGTGGTAGTGGAAAATAGATTACACCACGGCGTGGAGACGGTATTCTGTACGTACCCATGCGCGGTGATTTCATTTTCCGTAGGATGGATAGATGGTGAAATAGGGTTGTTTCATACTTATAATAACATATTAGTATATTATTGATACTGATGTTATTACTTCATAATGAAACAACCTAAGAAGAAGAAGTGGAAGAAGAAATAAAGGCGAAAGAATCAGTAATAGAAATTACCTCTTCTTTGAAGCGCCTCTTTGAGACCTCCTCTTTGGGAACTAAAATTGGACTTTAAAGAAGAACAGAACCTCTAGGATGTTTCTAGGGAAGTGAAGAAGAGAATTGGTTAGGGTTTTTCCGATCTTGAAGGCTCAAATTGGTGTGAGGAGGAGAGGGAGGAGGTGCCCTTTTATAAGGGAGGAGAGGGGCACCTTTGGAATTCTCAAAAATATCAATTTATAATAAATCTAACCCAGCTTAAAAACCCCCAAAAATGACTCATATTAAAATCTTAGATGATATAGGGTTGTAATATCATCAAAAAATAAAATTTATACATGTTTGGATCTTATTTTAAACCTTATAATTTTGATTTATCCATATTTAATCTATTTAAGTTTATTTGTGGTAATAAACTTCTAAATTTTAAATTATAACAAATAATTACTTATTTGATTTGAATCTTCCATTAATGTTTACTTTATAAAATTATAGACCATATAAATTTAAATTTATAATTTTTATATATTTTTTTGATTTTTAAACAATTTTATAATATGTTATTTTTATAAAATAACAATAGTGTCAATTTTGACACTATTCATTTATTTGAATTTAAATAAAATATATTCAGAAGATATGTTCGAAATAAAAGCTTTAATAGATTAATAAAATGTCATATGTATCTATAAAATTAGTGGATCACATTAAATATTTCATATAATATTTATTTTATTATTTTTAAAACCATTTATTTGGTTTATCTCTTAATAAAATAATTACTACAACATTTTTTTATAATTATTTAATATACTAATTTTTTGCATAAAATTAAAAATAAAATCCTATGATGAAGATAAATCTATTACCTTTCACAATAATACTTTTACTAGAATTTATCATCTTAAAATCACAATATTTAAATTGTTATATTTATTAAATTATGAAGGAGACAACCTTGGCATTATTTAAAATAAAATAATAAGTGTCATACTCACTTTTATAAGGCTCCAAACGGTTATATATTAGGTAATTGGATGATTAAGGTGTATATATATACTACCAATAAGTTTTGGTCAGGTTTGTGGGCCTTTTAATGGGTATTAGTATTTCAATAAAAACTATATTACTTATTTCCCACTTAATAAATTATTTCTGTATCATTAATGTATCACCATTAATGACAATTATTTAATCCCTAAAAATTCTAAATAAATTATCATGATGTAGATAACTTTATTAGATTTCTGGAGACTATTCATGTTTGAAGTTTTTTGATGTTTACCACTAAATTAAAATTATTATACTTATAAGATTTAAGCGAGTGACATGTTGTCACTTTCTTTGGTTTTAATTAATAATTAAATTATTTTCATGGTCAAAAGTCCATAAAATGAATCCAATCTGACCCTTTGGTTATATGGTTCTAATTTTATCCATCCAATAGAATTTTGGCATGTTTTAGTGTAATTTTATAATATTATATTTACCCTGAATTACCCGATTTACCTTTAAGTATGGAAAATAAAATTTACTGTAGTTACTATTCCTAATTCCCAAAAATAAAAAGTAGCTTATTAACATAATTTGGACCCACTGATTCCAAATATAGAATCTATTTTTCCAAATTCAATACAAAAAAGTTTCAGAAATTAAATCAAAATTAATCCCATTGTCGAAAGAAAATGGGGTTTTCTTTAAAACATTGCAAAAGATTGAATTGATTTTACCTATGAATTTAATGTAAAATCAATTATAATGACATAAATTATGTTAAATGGTAAAAATATATTCTATATATACTTTAAAACCGTTCAATATTATAATTTAACAATATTAATTATTTCAATGAAAAAAGTTGTTTTTAATTAAAATATAGCGCGTTTTTACTATTTATCAAAATATGAAAGTTACCAGAATAATATGAAAAATTTATCCAAAGTAAATTTTTATTTCTTGATTCAAAATAAGAATTTTATTTTGTCAAATTGAACTTATAAACATGTCAAAAACTATATTTAAAGTGGGTGCACCATCAAAAGGCGACAAAACAGCATTTTCTGAAAAATACTTATTTTACCCGAAAATTTTATTTTGTTCTTATACCATGTTCTAGAAAATGTGTAAGATGAATAATAATGTTATAAAATTCAAAAATTAGTTAATACTATTCATAACGGCTAGTTCATAATAATATTATAATAATATATCGTTGTTTAGTAAAACTCGGTATTGCGTACAACACACGCTATCGAGGAAGGTCGTGATTGCGTGTAATGCAAGTCAAGTCAGGGTTGCGTGTTGTGAAAGAATCCTTCATTGTTTCGTATAATAGAATCCAACCATATTTCATTTATACATTGAATATATATATATATATACTCAATGTTGCATAGAATAACTATTATCAAAATTGTGTGTAACAAGATCCAAGAATAGTGTTGCGTATACTGCAAGCTAATATGGTGTTGTGTATAGCGCAAGGTAATCTTGGTGTTGCATAAAACACAAGACATTAATGAAATTAAAATAATATTTTTCATAAAATCTCAGGGTGTTACAATATGCATATTCGCAAGCTTCAAATTTGTTTTTCCCGATCAAAACCAGCATCCCAACAGTCCAATGACACAACCTCCATTCCTATCACTTGAGGTCGATATTTATCTTCAACATGATCGATGAACTACTGGGTAATCTTGAAACTAGTTCAGTTTCTATCTCCTTTGATCATGTCTCATTGTTCAACGAATTATTTCATGAATTTAGGTATCCCTTTATTTGAGATCAGCTATGTTCAATATTCGGGTTTCGTTAAGTTCGATACTTCATCTTCCTCATGAGGTTAGGTTTCATTCTGTAGCTTGACTGTAGTGATTGTTCAATTCATGAAAGCTATTATTGTTGATAATGAGATAGAGGCACAATAGCATGGAAACTGGGTGTAGTTGACTTTGGATCTATCCTACGGTAGTTTCATCAGGTAGATTGGGAGAGAGAGGTACATTATGTTAAAAATATCATGCATAGTATCTTATTAATTTTTTTCCAAAATTTCATCCTCCCTTATTATGGTAGTTGTACCTACTATAGTAATGCGGTCACTTGTCCATAATAAGTCCTTCGAGAATACATTTAATATAAAAAAGTGTAAATTGAAATATTGAAATATATAAGAATGGAAACACAAGAGACTAAAAATTGAATTAAATTTAAATTAATAAATTAATTATTTATAAAAAAAGAAATAAATTATTAAATTAAAACATTAAAAATTAATATTTTAAAATAAATTAAAAAAAAATTCAAATAATGAACAATTGGTAATTTAAACATAAAAAGAATAATAATTACAATGATTTTCAATAATTTACTTATTCAACTACAAATTAACAAAAATACTATAATTAAAAATTAAAGACATATTTAAGCATTAAATACATATCCCAAAAAATAAAAGTGTCATGAAAAAATAACATCAAATAAATGTCCTCTAAAATTCCCCCACAAATAACACATTGTTTTTCTTGAAGTAGTCCTTTAGTCAAATTAAATTTTAAAAAATAAATCTTAAAACTGAAAAACTACAATTCCCAAAAGTATTTATTTTACAAATGATTTTCCCCATGGATTCTCTTAAGAAGAAAGTGTGATGGCCCTCTCAATGTAAATAATTTCAATAAAAAATTGGATACTTTTTTATAAAATTGATTGAATTTTAAAAAAAAATTATTATAATTTAACCAAATTCAATTTTAATCCAAATGAAAGTAAAAAATTATTTTTACCTTCCTAAGAATAGGCTCACATTATTTAATAACTAAAAATAAATAGAACCACCATTGGATTGGAAAAATTTAATTATTAGCCTGTACAACATAAATAAACTATCCAAAAGTAAAATAATTAAGAATAAAGAATAAAAGAGTAAGGAGTTTAACCTGGATTCAGATTTTTGTTTCATAGTATATTTGGATACGTATCTTATGAGTTTAATTTAAGTGTAAAAGTTTCAAAAAACAATGATTATTCTAAAATATTCTTCCAAAATTTTACCAAAATAATTTTTTTCAAAATGGTATGAAAAATAATTATCTAATTAAATCCATAAGGTAATAAAGATAATCCTCTTCAATGTCTCACAAAAAACTTCAAATTTAAGAAATATTTTTACCCAAGTAAGATGATAAAGTGGTACTTGAAAACTCACAATTCAAAATATTGTAGGTATTTTTGATATGTTTACATTTAAGGAAAGATAAATTTAGAAAAAATTACCCCCCACACTTAAATCCTAAAAATACTCTCATTGTAGAATATCAAACTAGGATAAATAGTTAAATAGTTAAGTCTAAATATATTTTAAAAATAAATACTATGTAAAATCATGTTTTTATGGCTTAAAAGACTGTTATAAAATCACTTTTCCACACAAAAATTGACCAAGATTAAATTTAAAAAACATACACAATTTTCTTACTGATAACTACCTAAGAGTTCAAGCAAAAAAAATTCCAAAATATTTCACGATACATGTGAGTTTATGAATAATTTTTAAATGAGCATAAAAAACAACATTCAATTGAATCATTACACAACAGAAATTTGAACAATGACAATGACCAATAGGGATTAAACATATATTTCATCATGTATGTAACTAAAAAAATAAAAAAATATAATGTATAATAAAAAAATTACCCCATTTAATTTTAAATAATTAAACATTAATGTGTAAAAAAAATAAATCATCCCATTTTTCATATAATTAAAGCTCCGTACATTCACAACTTCCATCCATAAAAATGAAAACTTATTAAATTTAAAATTCTTTAATTATAGTTCAAAATAATAAAAAACCAAATATTTATTTTAAGAGAATTTTAATCTTATTAGGCTTTAGTTTATAGACCCTTAATTCCTAGAAATATAAATTTATTCTTCCTTGAAAAGTGTCTCTCACAGTCAACTTTACCTCCTTCTTGTGGTCACTTAACCTACCAATTGTTCAATTATCCTTATGGTCAATCCAACTCTTTTTTAACTTTTTGTTCCATTTTATCTTATCTTCATCATACAGTTTATTGAAATTTCATATGACCACATATCATGATAACTCTACCTACCAGAAAACCATTTCACCTCACAGTCAGTTGACCCGATCACTTTCAAACATGCACAAGAAAGTAATAAAAATTACTCTCCCTTAACACCTAACTTCATCCAGTTCCATCAAGTTAAAAAAATATTATCTATGATTAAACATAAAATATAAAAATTCAAATTCATTCAAAAATAACCAATAAAAATTGATATTAAGACATTGAAACTCTATCTAGATTTGGTTCACCAAAACAACAAAAAAACTGAGCAGGAAGAACTTATTAAATTAAAAACTAAAAGGAAAAAACTATAAAATCATTGGTCACCTCCCATCTTGTGATATGTTTTACATCCAAAGAAATTTTTAAACCTTTAAAGTTATATCCATGATTATTAATTGGGTATGTGTTATTATTGATTCTTACCCATTCATTCTTCTTGAAACAATTATAAAGTTTACTCAATAACTCTAATATAGGGTCATCATGTAAAATTTTCTCTAAATGTTACAATGTTCTACAATTTATATTACCTTCACCAATACCTCAATGAACAAGAGATTCACATAGAGAATCATATATGTAAGATGATAACCTATAATTTTCAAAATATTTAATTGCTTTACTCATGAAAATCTCCCCTAGTCTCAAGTATTGTAGAGGTATAGAGAATGGTGAAACTATTTTATGGTTCAAAACTATTTTATTAAAAAATATAGATGTAACTCACGAATGTAAAATTGGTGGAACCTCTTATATCTCATATAAGAATTACCTAAGACCAGTGATATAATATTTGTTATCCCAAATAGGTTAAATACCCTGGGGATGAATTAGGGTATGAAATATTAAATAAACTTCCCCTTTAGATATTTTTTCATCATAAAAAATCTTCTATTCATTTCCTGTATAAATATATGAATAGAAATGAAATAATGCATGTGATATATCAATTTTACTTGGTTCACCCTCATTGGAATACATCTGAGGTGTATACAAAAAAAATTTCTGATATACCAAACCCACTAGGGATCCCTACCAAAATAAAGTTTAGGATTGATCAATTATATTCCCAGGCTCACTACCAATATATTTTTCGGAGTGGACTCAATTTCCCTCATGGTTTACAACCAATCAGAATTTGAAATCTCACTACTCTCTCAACTGAAGTCTGCTCACTAATACTACAAAAGAATCCTTTTTTGATCACTTTAATCAATATTTTTTAAACCTCATTTGGTGCATCATTTAGTTTGACTTTCATCTAATTTACGAATACCACTTTACGAGATACTTTATTAGGAAATAACTTTTCTACACTTTCAAAATGATTAATACTTCCAAAATCTTACACAACCTTGAAAAAACTTCCCAATTATTCACAATAATATCATTCTTTTAAAAATCTCACAACTTTCAAAAATCTCACCACTTTTGTGAAGCCCAAACAACCTCTTAAAAGTACCCTCCTTTAAAAAATCTCACCTAGACTCCATGAAGCCCAAATTTTTTATGAATCTCACAACATTTAGTCAACTTATATTGCCTTAGAAAATTTCAATACATTCATGATGCTTATTAGTTTCAGTTATCTTATATAGCCTTCAAAAACTATATTTCATTATAAACTTTTTTCACAAGAACAACCTTGACAAATTCAGAGCCTTAGGATTTTTTTAAGTCTTACTAACATTCAAATGATTTGGGTAGTGTCCTATTTATAGACATTTCATTTCCTTCCAGAAGCTTCCAAGGTCATAATGACCTTTTCAAGAAGCTCTCCAATTTATTTAATGAATCACCCTATTTTGGAGAAGTCACAAGGGAATTGTTCAGTCCCAAAACTTCTTGTAGTCATGGAGATTTACCATATTTCCATTTTGAATTTACGATTCTCCAAACCTTCATGAAACCTAGCCTTCAAGACACTATATGCCTTCACAATGCTCTATACCTTCACAAAAATCCAATATTTTTGAAATAAAAACCTTTTCAATATTTTTATGATGATGTCATGGAAATAAAAAGTTTACGATGACTAAGACATTCTCCAAATTTTGGATCACAAAAATTTGAAAAACACTGGGAAATGGTGCCACCATGTATAAATAAGTATTGTGTACTACTTCTAGGGAATATACTCATTTTCTTGGATATTTTTCAAAAATAAATTTTCAATAATCTCTTTGGAACTCTAGAACTATCCAGAGAAACAAATATTTTTTTTAAAAACACAATCAACGCAAAAAATGCTGCAATGTTACCTTGAGATATTTTTTCCCAACAATATCCCCATTCAGTTTTTTTAAAACTCTTCAAATTTTGATACCAAATTATTGCTTCATAAATTTTCTATCAAAATTCACTTTCTTATGATTCAGATAGATATCAAATATTTACATAGCACACACTCTAATCCCACATGATCTATTCCCTATGTGATAGACAATAGTAGCATGAAAAGTTCACTAATGAATTACTTCACTCTAAAACCAATCATCTTATTTCATCACAAACCCCATCCATTGTGATATATAACCTTTGATTGATAACCTTTTGAATCATCAGATTTAAAACTCCCCTCCTTCATTGTTCCCTTATCATCTCCTCCCCTATTTTTATCAATATATTTTATCCCCCTTTTTCAATGAACCCAAAGGTCACTCTTCTATGGCTGTAACATTTCAGAGAATATATATCAGGCATTTAGGGAAAAAACACACCATACCTCGGAGAGAGGGGTCCCATATCCACTATTTCTTCATGTGTGAGGTGTCGACTGAACTCCAAGATCCAATCGATGTCACATAAGTATCTATTTTGGTAAGGTCTTCATCATAATTCCCACAACCCATAGTTTTGTAGTCACATACTCCAACTTCACAATCCTGTGATCCACTATCTCATTGATAAAAAGATACTTTATTTCAATGTGTTATGTCCATGATTGATAGATTCTATTTTCTCTAATATTGATAACACTTAATTTTTTTTAATGGATCCTAATCAGATACTTTACTTGAACTCCCATATCATCAAGCTATAACTTCATCCACAATAACTACAGGAAAGATTGTGTGGCCACAATATATTCAGCTTCTGTGGTGCTAAATGAAATATAATCTTGTTTCCAAATTATCCGAGAAATGAAAAAATCTTCCAAGATAGAGTGAACCACAGAACAATATTCTTTTTAACATCTGATCAACTAGACCACTCTGTATCTGTATAGCCAAAATAATCTTGCTATGATTTTTCACTCTACCACAAACCAAAATCCAATATCCCCTTGATATACTAATGTATTATCTTCACTGCATGTTAGTGAATTTATTTATAATTTATTAAATATTTTTCTTCTTCTCATATGGAAAAAATAATATTCAATTGTATCACAATTATGTACAAGCAGAATCAAATGATCTATCAATATTGGGTGACATCAACCTCTTTTCCTTAATTATCTTGTGATAGTTTCATCTGGGTAGCTACCTGAATCATAATTTACTTAGAATAATCCCTTAAAAATATTCTTAGAACCTCCTTGTCATATTTGGACTGTGAAATAAATTTTTTATTCATTAATTGTGTCCCCTAAAAACCTAATAAAAAATTAGTTCACAAAAAATTGACATTTTAAACTATCTTTTTATGAATTTGGTGAAATTTATGCACTACACTTCATCAAATCCACCAAAAATTAGGTCCTCTACATGCACCAAAACCATTATCCTTTGATTACTATCATTGTTAACATAGATATTGTAATCAAGCCCACCATAATGAAAACTAATTTTCTTTAGAAACCAAATCAGTATTGAATACCATTCTCTTGGTGCTTGCTTCAACCCATATAGTGCCTTTCGTAGATGAAGAACTCTATTCTCATTTTATGAATGAGAAAACTATAAAACTGGTTGATATATACTTATTCTCCAAGAACCCCATTCTGAAATACAGACTAGACATCCATATGGAAAACCTTGAACCTTCTTTTCACTGCTTTGGAAATGAAAAATCTGATTGTATCTACCCTCACAAGAGGTTAAAATGGTTCATTTACATCAATAAAATCTATATGGGAGTAACCATTACATACTAATCATAATTCTTTTTTCGAATCACCATTCCATATTTCTTCATCTTATTGAAAAATAATCATTTGGTCACAAATACATTATTATATGTTGGTCTCGAAACAATCTCCCATTGTCTAATTCTTCAAAATTCGATCAAGATCTTTATTCATAGCCGGAACCTAGTTCTCATATCCAACTACATCATCAATAAATTTAGGATCTACCTGATCTATAGAGGATTCCTACAATAATGAATTAATTATTCATGTTTGAACTAGAACTGCTTGATCACCAATAATGTCTTGTCTATTAATTCAGCTCAAATATTTAGTTTTCATGTGGATATAGATTGAACTTCCTATATCTAATCTTAAACATATTTTTCTGAATTATAATTTTCCACTTTAACTCCCCTTGATGTTCTTACCTCCTCATCACTTTTATTAGGGATCTATTCGCTATGTTGTTAATGATTCTATTAATTATATAATATAGTGACAACATTTCATTTAACTACCTTTCCAATCCTATTGTTAAAACATTTATTTGATTTTATTTTCTATGAATATCCTTGAAATATACCTTCATCACCTCATGATTGAAATTTTATGGGTTTCCCCTTATTAAGAATAAAAAATCTATTTCCAAAGATTCAAAATTATTTAAATGTTTGATTCTTCCCATAAACCCACTCAAATGGAGTATTTTGATCCTTTGGAAATTGAAAAACCCTGTTGGATATGTAGATTTATGGCAATACTGCTTCTTTCTAGAATTTCATTTATAGGTCTTTTTAAATATTCAATTTTCTAGCTATGTTTTTATCATCCAATTTCTCCTCATAACCACTACATTTTTTTGAGGAGTTTTCACTACTAAAACTTGTTGACTTATCATATTCTTCTATATATAATCATCTACTTGACAATTAGTGAATTCATTGCCATTATCAGAATGAAATTTTAGAATCTTCTATCAATGCATCATTTCAAATTCCACAAAATACTATTCTATACAACTGAACACATCAAACTTGTGGGAAATGAAAAATAACAATGAAATCAAACAAAAATAAACAATTAAATTAATTTAATACCTCTTAATATTCATGGATATTGGTGATATATGTCCACATACATCTTCATGCACTAATTCAAGCACTTTGGTTGACTTTTTCCCAATTATACTTGTATATATTTTTGATAATATTACCTTGTTGAGAAGAATCAAATATAGCATCCCGTCTTTTTATAACATAACTTTTCATTCCATTACACGGAACTGAGGATCTTTAAGGTTTAGTGTCTTGGAAACAAGGAACATAAAACATGAAAAAAAACATTCTTCTTAAACACTTGAAAGGCTTCTCCTCATGTTCACCCTAGGCACATTACTGCATCCCAAAACCTGGGGACATACATCAAAAGGAAGGGTGAGCAGAAGGCCCAGCAAGGGAAACAAGTGAAACATTTTACATATGAACTTGAGATACATCAATAAAGTCATGAAAAGAACTTTAAGGCATGAAAATGAAATCATGAGGCATATCATAATAAAAATAAAACTTTTTCATAACTTGAAGATGTGGCTACATAATTTAACATAGACAATCATGAACATATCACCAAGGTCCATCCCCAAGGTGTCATTTGAAAATTACCAAGGTTATTCACCAAGGTATCGTGAAAATTGTAATCTCTAGTGGTTACATCATTACCCAATGCATTGGAGCGCTATCAGGGCGCACCCTTAAATTTGCCTTTATTATCATGTGAGCCACATATATCATCATCAAAAATTTCATAAATAACCCATATAGCATAAAGGAAATGGGTTTCATTTCATAATCATAACTTTTTAAAAACTGCTTTAGAGACATGATCTTTATATCACTTTAAAACCCACAGAAAAGGAAGGTGGGTATCATGTATGTAAATCCCAGAATTTAAAATAGAAAATTTTGGTATATATGTGAATAACCATTTAGAAGAAAGAGCTTTGAGTATTCACTTAATAAAATAAAAGAACTTTAGAAAAAGAGATAGACATTTTGAGACAGAAATTCTGCAGCATAACGGCAATGTTCCGAGGTTTTAGAAGACATTAAAAGAGAGGTAAAATGGGTCAAACATTCATAAATTACCCATAAAATAGTACATGGACAGAATGAGAAGGATACATGATCATGGTAATGAAATTTCAAGGACATACCATTTGAAATGAAAAACATGGAGGGAAGAAAAAAAATTAGATTCCTCTTATGAAAGTTCGGCAGCCTAACGACATTACTTAAACTTCAACAAGAATGATTTGAAAAGATCAAATAGGGTCTCTCATCATGTGAACATAAGAGTTCAGTATGATAGATATAGAGATAATTCCCCAACATAATTAAAAAGGAACTTGAAAGACTTGACATGAAAGTAGAACTTTGAAAAGAATGAGAAGGGTGAAAGAATCCCCTAAAAACTTCGGCAGCCTAACGGCGCCACTTAAAAATTCAAAATACCGAATTGAAGAGATCAAATGGGGTCTCTCATCATATGAACATAAGAGTCCATTATGATAGATATAGATATCATAACCCAACATAACAAAAAGTAACTTGAAAGAATTGACATGAAAGTAGAACTTCAAAACGAGAAGGGTGAAGAACCACTTAAAAATTCGGCAGCCTAAAGGCGCCACTTAAAACATCAAAATACTGAATTGAAGAGATCAAATGGGGTCTCTCATCATATGAACATAAGATTCCAGTATGATAGATATAGAGATCATACCCCAACATAACAAAAAGGAACTTGAAATAATTGACATGAAAGTAGAACTTCAAAACGAGAAGGGTGAAGAACCACTTAAAAATTCGGCAGCCTAACGGCGCCACTTAAAACTTAAAAATAATGAATTGAAGAGATCAAATGGGGTCTCTCATCATATGAACATAAGAGTCCAGTATGATAGATATAGAGATCATACCCCAACATAATAAAAATGAACTTCAAATACTTTACATCAAAATAGATCTTGAAAAATGAGAAGGGAGAAAGAATCCGTTACAAAAATTTCGACAGCCTAACGGCGCCACTTAAAACTTCAAAAACTAAAATAATGAGAGTAAGAGGGGATATCTCATTATATGAACATGAAAATGTCAGTAAGAGGAGTATAAAAGAACACCCTTTAACATTTGAACATGGAGCATAAAAGAAATTACATAAAAGAGATTTCTCGAAAAGAAAGAGAAAGATCGGATCCCTTACCTCAAAATGTAACTCTTAAACCTCAAAGGTTGGGACCTTGAGGGCTTGGGGGCACCTTGGGAGGACTCCTTGGGAGGTAATGAGACCAGAAATTCGTTGGGAATGAGTGGGGAGTCGAATGTATGAGAGGAGGGCTTGGTATTTATAGGGAAAGTGAGGGGACAAGGCATTAATGGCCAAGGGACACCTCACATGTGCTTTTCTCAAACCCATGTGCTCTCCCTTGTCATTTATCATGGAGTTAGGCCACATGGGGCCCCAAAACAATAATTCATCACCCTTGGCCGTCCAACCCTCAAAAGATCTCATGACATCATCATGACACCGTTATGATGTCATTAAACATACCGAAACCCTAAAACTGTATTTTTACTATTCACTGAAAATTCAACTTTCTCAGAAAAATCCCAAAATTTCACATTAACCAAATATCAATGCTCTGATTTTAAAAATGAAATCCATTTTATAAAAATAATTTTCTAAATATTTTTAATTTAATTTTTTAAATAAAAACACTATTCATCGAAAATTCATTTTTTCAGAAAAAACCCCAAAAATTACCATAACATAATATCGATGCTCTGAGTTCAAAAATAAAGTCATTTTTATAAAAATAATTTTCTAATTATTTTTAATTAAATTTTTAATTAAAAAACACTATTCACCCGAAAAAACTAATACTTGAATAATAATTAATGAAACCGTTATTTAACTATTTTATTGAATCACATTACTTAATCAAGGTGCCTAGATTATTTTAAAACTTTCTTTAAGTGAGATTACTAATCCATTTGGTCATATTACTAATCCTAATCATAAAATCACTATTCATAATTTACTATTCATCAAAAATCAAGTTGATCTTATTAGACTCTAAATTTAGTACTGAACATAATTGCAGAAGACCATTTTTTGAAAATCATTACACATTTTTAATTATTTAGGGTTTACATAAACATATTTAAAATATCCTTTTTCTAAAATTCATCAAAAATATGCATACTATATTTATCCGGTCATTTCAAAATTCATAAACTTCATCATAAGAAGAAATCCCAATTTTTATTTAAAACAAGGATTACACAAGGTAGTTACGGTCTCGTTACATAACTCCTTATAATACCAGCATAGGACCTAAGAGTAAGGTGTGCTAGGGTGATAGAAGCTTGGGGCGGCTCAGTCAACATTGCCCGAGTAGTAATTTCTATCAGTTTGAACTTCTCACGAAGGCGATTCCGTTCCAGCTTCACATGATGAAGTTCGGCTTGGATTTGATCCAGAGCAAAGCCCAGTGGTGCTACCTCCTTCCCAAGCTCTGTTAGATGGGCTTCGATCGGTCCAAGACTACTAGGTGAGGCCATCGAATCTTCTTTCTATAATAATTAACCAAGATTACTTATATTTAGAGACAAAAATCAAAACATTTTGTTCACAGCGGTCATATTGACCGATGGTTATATAATAGTCAAAACCCACTGATCTCATCATGTTTATCAAATAAAACATTTTTGTTGAGTATAACAATAACACATAAAATTGGGAAACAAATTTTATTTAAAAAAATTTCGGGTCGTTACAATCTTCCCCCCTTAAGAAATTGCGTCCTCACAATTTTAAAATTGGGTTTTGAAATTTCATTGAAAGTCCCACATCGGAAAAGGAGTCAGTAAAACTATTACTTTAAAATAAAGAAAGGGAAGTACAAAGGTCACCCGAGTTAACCCACACTAGGGTTCCATGTAGGAAAACATGGACATGGAGGAGAAAACAAAGGGTCAAGTTCTGAGGGAGAGTGATAGAGAACATGATTAGGAGAAAGTTAACCATGAGAAAATCCCCAACTTATGATGTGTGTAAACGGTCTTTGATTACCTAGTAGGAAACGTAAACCAACAACATTTTTGTTTTACGTTTCTTTTCATAATTTTGAGGATTTCATTTACTACATAGAACAAAAACATAAGAAAATATACTTACCTTAAAGTATAGTTTCATCCTTTAACAAGTCCCTACCAACACTAATCTTTTCTCCAAATGATGAGAATTCAAAAACACCTGGTCTCATAAAAGCACAAGAATCATCTTCTATAGAATCACATAATCTACAAAAGATTAACTATCTATTTCTTCTATCTTTAAACATTATCCCAAAAACAGAAAGGTTAAGGTAAAACAACTCTTCAAAAAGAAAGAATCCCATAGGAATGGAAACTACTTTTAAATCATCAAAGTTCTATGGTACTACCCAAATTTCATCATAGACCATTCCATAAATAGCGGTCCTTAAAATTCCTCAAAACAAACCAAACTAAGATTGAAACCCAAATACAATAAGGATTTGATAACATAGTCTTCCAAAACAACTTCATTGTTCTTCTCCAGACAACATCAACCACTCCTAACATCTTATAAAAAAAGTAGCTAACCTAAACATATTTTACCCAAGATAGGTTAGTCATTCTCATAAGTAACCTAAATTACTATAAGTTCACCTTAAATTCATCGATTCTTCAAAATATAAGTCAACCTTACTCCTCAATGAAAATACCGTAGTAATCTATTTACCTCGATCAAATATGGTTCCCAAAATAATGAACGTCTTCCAAAATAATAATCATATTTTAATCCCCTAATCATCCCTGTCATATTAATACGAAAATCGTCGCATTTCCTATCACATTGTTTGTCGGAACATGTTCTTCCATTTCCCACCATTAACTAAGAAGAGAAAGCATAGTTAGGGGCTTAAGTACTTAGCTAATAATCATGAAAAGGAACTGAAATCATATAAGGATAACTTGTATATGAAAGGTATACCCTAACATGTGATCTCCTAGGTTCCCATCTAGGTTATAAATGATCATATATTCTTATGTGAACCTTTATTTTATTTTATCTTTGTTCCTTTAACAATGGTTCATACCAAGCTTATGAATTTACCAAAGCATATCCCCCGGGAGTGTCGTAACCAAGAGTGCAGCAAGGCCCGTTGTCGTGTACCAGTTCCCGTTCGAGTCTAGCTCAAAGCGGTGTTTTCGGGTTTTACCCCTATGTACATCTGTGCCAGAGCCACCTCTACCTGCTCGTATCCAGACAGGGATGTATTTGCTTGGCAACCCCTTACTCAATACTCACCAAAATACCAGGATGATTTCCTATATTAAACTTTTCTATAGGGTTCCTCCTAGAGTTTTCATATCCTAATTTCCACAAATAACTAAACCATCCTTTGATACCAACTATAGCATCCCGTCTTTTTATAACATAACTTTTCATTCCATTACACGGAACTGAGGATCTTTAAGGTTTAGTGTCTTGGAAACAAGGAACATAAAACATGAAAAAAAACATTCTTCTTAAACACTTGAAAGGCTTCTCCTCATGTTCACCCTAGGCACATTACTGCATCCCAAAACCTGGGGACATACATCAAAAGGAAGGGTGAGCAGAAGGCCCAGCAAGGGAAACAAGTGAAACATTTTACATATGAACTTGAGATACATCAATAAAGTCATGAAAAGAACTTTAAGGCATGAAAATGAAATCATGAGGCATATCATAATAAAAATAAAACTTTTTCATAACTTGAAGATGTGGCTACATCATTTAACATAGACAATCATGAACATATCACCAAGGTCCATCCCCAAGGTGTCATTTGAAAATTACCAAGGTTATTCACCAAGGTATCGTGAAAATTGTAATCTCTAGTGGTTACATCATTACCCAATGCATTGGAGCGCTATCAGGGCGCACCCTTAAATTTGCCTTTATTATCATGTGAGCCACATATATCATCATCAAACATTTCATAAATAACCCATATAGCATAAAGGAAATGGGTTTCATTTCATAATCATAACTTTTTAAAAACTGCTTTAGAGACATGATCTTTATATCACTTTAAAACCCACAGAAAAGGAAGGTGGGTATCATGTATGTAAATCCCAGAATTTAAAATAGAAAATTTTGGTATATATGTGAATAACCATTTAGAAGAAAGAGCTTTGAGTATTCACTTAATAAAATAAAAGAACTTTAGAAAAAGAGATAGACATTTTGAGACAGAAATTCTGCAGCATAACAGCAATGTTCCGAGGTTTTAGAAGACATTAAAAGAGAGGTAAAATGGGTCAAACATTCATAAATTACCCATAAAATAGTACATGGACAGAATGAGAAGGATACATGATCATGGTAATGAAATTTCAAGGACATACCATTTGAAATGAAAAACATGGAGGGAAGAAAAAAAATTAGATTCCTCTTATGAAAGTTCGGCAGCCGAACGGCATTACTTAAACTTCAACAAGAATGATTTGAAAAGATAAAATAGGGTCTCTCATCATGTGAACATAAGAGTTCAGTATGATAGATATAGAGATAATTCCCCAACATAATTAAAAAGGAACTTGAAAGACTTGACATGAAAGTAGAACTTTGAAAAGAATGAGAAGGGTGAAAGAATCCCCTAAAAACTTCGGCAGCCTAACGGCGCCACTTAAAAATTCAAAATACCGAATTGAAGAGATCAAATGGGGTCTCTCATCATATGAACATAAGAGTCCAGTATGATAGATATAGATATCATAACCCAACATAACAAAAAGGAACTTGAAAGAATTGACATGAAAGTAGAACTTCAAAACGAGAAGGGTGAAGAACCACTTAAAAATTCGGCAGCCTAAAGGCGCCACTTAAAACATCAAAATACTGAATTGAAGAGATCAAATGGGGTCTCTCATCATATGAACATAAGATTCCAGTATTATAGATATAGAGATCATACCCCAACATAACAAAAAGGAACTTGAAATAATTGACATGAAAGTAGAACTTCAAAACGAGAAGGGTGAAGAACCACTTAAAAATTCGGCAGCCTAACGGCGCCACTTAAAACTTAAAAATAATGAATTGAAGAGATCAAATGGGGTCTCTCATCATATGAACATAAGATTCCAGTATGATAGATATAGAGATCATACCCCAACATAATAAAAATGAACTTCAAATACTTTACATCAAAATAGATCTTGAAAAATGAGAAGGGAGAAAGAATCCGTTACAAAAATTTCGACAGCCTAACGGCGCCACTTAAAACTTCAAAAAACTAAAATAATGAGAGTAAGAGGGGATATCTCATTATATGAACATGAAAATGTCAGTAAGAGGAGTATAAAAGAACACCCTTTAACATTTGAACATGGAGCATAAAAGAAATTACATAAAAGAGATTTCTCGAAAAGAAAGAGAAAGATCGGATCCCTTACCTCAAAATGTAACTCTTAAACCTCAAAGGTTGGGACCTTGAGGGCTTGGGGCACCTTGGGAGGACTCCTTGGGAGGTAATGAGACCAGAAATTCGTTGGGAATGAGTGGGGAGTCGAATGTATGAGAGGAGGGCTTGGTATTTATAGGGAAAGTGAGGGGACAAGGCATTAATGGCCAAGGGACACCTCACATGTGCTTTTCTCAAACCCATGTGCTCTCCCTTGTCATTTATCATGGAGTTAGGCCACATGGGGCCCCAAAACAATAATTCATCACCCTTGGCCGGCCAACCCTCAAAAGATCTCATGACATCATCATGACACCGTTATGATGTCATTAAACATACCGAAACCCTAAAACTGTATTTTTACTATTCACTGAAAATTCAACTTTCTCAGAAAAATCCCAAAATTTCACATTAACCAAATATCAATGCTCTGATTTTAAAAATGAAATCCATTTTATAAAAATAATTTTCTAAATATTTTTAATTTAATTTTTTAAATAAAAACACTATTCATCGAAAATTCATTTTTTCAGAAAAAACCCCAAAAATTACCATAACATAATATCGATGCTCTGAGTTCAAAAATAAAGTCATTTTTATAAAAATAATTTTCTAATTATTTTTAATTAAATTTTTAATTAAAAAACACTATTCACCCGAAAAAACTAATACTTGAATAATAATTAATGAAACCGTTATTTAACTATTTTATTGAATCACATTACTTAATCAAGGTGCCTAGATTATTTTAAAACTTTCTTTAAGTGAGATTACTAATCCATTTGGTCATATTACTAATCCTAATCATAAAATCACTATTCATAATTTACTATTCATCAAAAATCAAGTTGATCTTATTAGACTCTAAATTTAGTACTGAACATAATTGCAGAAGACCATTTTTTGAAAATCAATACACATTTTTAATTATTTAGGGTTTACATAAACATATTTAAAATATCCTTTTTCTAAAATTCATCAAAAATATGCATACTATATTTATCCGGTCATTTCAAAATTCATAAACTTCATCATAAGAAGAAATCCCAATTTTTATTTAAAACAAGGATTACACAAGGTAGTTACGGTCTCGTTACATAACTCCTTATAATACCAGCATAGGACCTAAGAGTAAGGTGTGCTAGGGTGATAGAAGCTTGGGGCGGCTCAGTCAACATTGCCCGAGTAGTAATTTCTATCAGTTTGAACTTCTCACGAAGGCGATTCCGTTCCAGCTTCACATGATGAAGTTCGGCTTGGATTTGATCCAGAGCAAAGCCCAGTGGTGCTACCTCCTTCCCAAGCTCTGTTAGATGGGCTTCGATCGGTCCAAGACTACTAGGTGAGGCCATCGAATCTTCTTTCTATAATAATTAACCAAGATTACTTATATTTAGAGACAAAAATCAAAACATTTTGTTCACAGCGGTCATATTGACCGATGGTTATATAATAGTCAAAACCCACTGATCTCATCATGTTTATCAAATAAAACATTTTTGTTGAGTATAACAATAACACATAAAATTGGGAAACAAATTTTATTTAAAAAAATTTCGGGTCGTTACATCAAACATATGAGTATGATCACGTGATATATTAGGGATATCTTGAGTTACAACACCATTGAACAGATCTTCCAAGGGTGGTTTGTGTATATGGTCAAGTCATTTATGCCACAATTCTATGGATAAAAGTCACATATATTCTTCTTCACATAAAAAGTAGATATTCTACATTATTGTTCTTCTCTATAAAAAACTATACCATCTCTTAATTTGATGATAAAATTTTTCTTAGTAAATCATATAGCATGACCTAAGTCACATAGTTGTTTGAAACTAAGAATGTTGTGACTGATACCTTCAAAAACTAAGACATCAATATGTCTCATTTCTTTCCCCCCAAATGTTTTCTTTTCCCAAGACAATAATATTCAGGCCTTTGTCATTTTCAAATTTTATAAAAACCATCCTTATCATATTTTATGCCTATAATAAGACCCTTATTACCAATTATATGGGATGTGCATCCACTATCGAGGATCTATACACTAGAATGATCTGATTCTGGACAAGAAATCTCAACAACCACTTCCTGCATAACTCTTTTCTTTTTGATCCATGATTTTGACTTCATAAAATGTATGGATTTATAATATTGATCTCCCATAAGGTATGATGGACTATATTTATCTTGTAGATCTAAAAATAAAATTTTCATTTTAATTTCATTTGATTATCCATTGAGCTTCTACTTATGACCATATTAAGTATGCATCATCACATTTATCTAAATTGTTGACGAGGAATATATTTCTACGTGTTTGAGTCATCCACACCTAAAATAGTTACCCTGAAAATATATACTAGAATATTTAACTCTACATGGATAGATCTATTGGAATTATTCTCTTTGGTACCTCTTGAATATTGAAGATACATTACGTTAGTGTCCTATGTTTAAACAACAATAATATCTTATGTGGGTGCATACTTGCGTGTCACTACAACTCTAATATATTTCATTGGGTTATCTGAATCTTTTGGTTATGATCCATAACAAAATCAACATTCAATCTCATATTGGGTTCTTATAGTCTTACGTAAACCATTACTGCATTTTATTTTTGATCAAGCCTCATACCAACTGTATTGTTCTTATCTATCATTTCCTTCTCCAGACATTTCATTTTCTGTTTCATTAGAAATTAAAACTTTAATTTTTCATTTTTTTCTTCTTTTGTAACCTTATTTTTCAAAGTAAAGAGTTTCTCCTAATCATTCAATTTCCTTCACTAGATAAATAACTCATCCTCATGCTTTTTTATGAGTTTCTCGTGATCTTTCACTATGTTAATCACCCCTCGATCACCCTTTTCTATTCTTCAACATTAATCTTGTATGCACTAATCATTTTTGAGTTATATGGAATTGAATACTTATGTTTTTTAATATATTACATCATTTTATACTTCTATTTCTCGTAATACTACATAAATATATTATAATCATGAACCACTCTATTGCATTTCATTGTTTTGTCTCTCTAAACAACTGTCTCCTTATGACCGGCTTCTAATTTAGCCTGAAGATGAAATCTTCCTTAGAATTCATCATCATCATTTTATATTTTTCTATTTTTCTAGGATCTACCTAAAAATACCACTATATAACATTCTATATGATATTTTCATTTTTCTATCTATTTAACCTTATATTTCTCCGAACATTCATTTTTTTTGTGAAAGGAGATTCTTCTTTTGGAATAAATTTTTCTTAAAATATTTCTTACCTTTCATAGTCCGAGGACTTATTTATGAGAAATTAAAATTTATACTCATATTAATATTGAAAATTATTGGGGAAACTCAATAAAATATGTCCAAACTCTCCACATCTAAATCATTTAAGTGGTAGCTTCCCTTTCAAATTTGCTTTTCCTCTTGGTAAATTTGATGAAAGGAATGACATTAATTAATGTGTCTCTTTTTCTTCTTTCCTATATTCAATAGTGATATTATTTATGGTCTTAAATTCCACTTCATTAGACATCCCTTTTCCCATATATTTTTTATCATCATTTATCATCTTGTATGAAACAAGAGTGGTAAAACCCTTTGTTTTTCTTAATTGTTTTGAATTAATTTTTTTTGATATTTTACATTTCACGCAAAAATGAATATAGATTGTGTTATATAAAAGCACCAAGTTATTATTTATTTTTATACAAAACCTTGTTAATATTCTTTATAAAATACCCCAAGATAATTTTTTCTACTCATAATAATTACTTGTTTTGTGTTATATAAAAAATTGACTTGTCTTACATTAAACACAACAATGAGTTTCTACAAAACATATATTTTAATTATAATTAATTAAATGAGATAGTTATAACATATCAATCATTATATGGATTGTAATAACCAATTTAAAAGTATTATTTATAATTTTTTATATAAAGAAAACATAATTATGATAAAACATATAATTATTGGTAAAGTATTTATATGTTTGGTAATACTATTTTCTCAAAAGACTTTCTTTTTATGTCATTATATGAAAAATAATAAAATAAATTTGAGAAACTATAAGAAATTTAATTTGATAAAATAAATATAATTTTTGAAATCATAATGTCAAAATTAGATTAGGTAGAACTATTGGTATTTTTCTGAGAAACATCATTTTTTGGATGAATAGTGAAAAATACTGAATTATAATTTAAAACTTATTTTTATTATAATTTATTTAGAGTTAAACTATATTTTAAGTTGGTTTTAAAGTCACAATAGATCAAATATACATCCTTTAATCTAATTTTTTCCATTGTATTAATTTTTTATGTTAAATTTAGATATAAATGCTTAATGAACATTTAAACATTCTAACTTTAAAAACAAGCTTTCTCACCACAACAACAAGATTATCCTTAAAGTTAATTTTTCATATTCTATGAATTAAATTTATAAAAATGTAAATAAATGGTTTTAATTATTATAATATTTATATTATAATAATATCAACTAAAGTTTTGATAAAAAATATTATTGAAAGTGATTAAGATTAATTATAGTGGTTAAGGTATAATTAAGCTTAACAAGGGAATAAACCTTAAACTAAAGGACCCAAATGGCCTATCCACTTTCCCAGAACCCATTATATAGAAACATTTCTCCCATAAACCTTCCATTATTGATTTTGGTTTTGTTTTTAAGACTTTTTTAGGTAAAATCATTGGTACACCAAAGTTGTTTAAAAAAATGCCAAATTTATTGCTTCCCTCTCTTATAAAAGGCCACTAGCTCTCCCCATAATTTACACCTCTAAAAAAACTTATGTTCGGAAAATATATGCTCAATTAACATAAAAAAATACCTACCTTCCACGTTGAAACCTCCCTTTTTTAAGATATCTAACCAAGGAATCCCTCCGGTGGAAGCCAAAAGGAGTTACCCAATGATGACGTAACATCCTTCCTCAAGATCCTTTCCTTTATTTAATTTATACACTACCAAAATTATTCATATTACATGAATAAATAATAAATTAAGTACCCTTAATATACTTAGAATTTTTTATAAGGATGTTTCATTCTATAATTATATACACTTCCATTCCAATGGGTAACAAAATTACTGTAGTTGTGTATAGAGAACTACCGCCTCACGAAATAATATTGTTTGTTTTTCCATTTCAACCACTCTTGGTTGAAAATTATGATGTAAAGTCTATTTTTATATTATATATTATATATATGATTTAATTATAATTTTTTAATTATTATACAACACATACTTCAATTCTTTATATTTTTTATAAATATTATAATTTCATTTGGGGAATTGTGGACTACCGCCTCCTCAAAGCGATGTGATTCCTTCACAACCTACATGGATTGTATTAAGGATGGGTTTAGTGAAATTATATGATATATATTACATAATAATTATACTATAATGATAATATATATATATATATATACATATTAACTTTAATTTCTTTCATTCAATATGAAAAATAAAAACGGAAACAACATTCATGCGTACATACGACCCACCGTCTCCATGAACGGTGTATCCCATTTAATATTTATATATTATATAGATTATTATAAATAAATATATACTAAATATAAATTATATTTATATGATTATTTAAATATTTAAATCATGATATAAGTAAGATGTCAAAAAATATAAAAAATTAAGACACATGTGAAAAACAAAGCAGATATAACTCGAAGAGAAACCTAAATGTGGAATTTTTAATAAGAGGGTAATATAAAGTCATAATTATAAGGCCCCATAATTAAAACTTACTTAATCTTGAGTTATTACAAGATTACACATTGAGGATATTTTCAGGTTTAGAGTTTTAGAGAATTAGATCATAAAACTTGCATTACATTCCACATTTATACAAAGTGGTTACATAAAAGATAGTATTCATTTTTCCCATAAACGGAAACAGATTTAAAATAAAACATGGATCCTTTCTTGACACTTCCTTGAAACTATCATCATATTATGTACCCTTCCCTTGACCTGTGAAAAACATTTCAATAACTTGGGATGAGCATAAAAAGCTCAGTAAGGGATATAAAAATATGGAAAGGAAACATGAGTACATGTATACACAAGAATCAATGAAATAATACTCTACTCATTAAACATAAGCACTTTAACATACCTCATCAAATCATGAATAAATCATAGAAATCATAATACATAAAGGTAACTTGAGGCATTCATAACATTCTTACGTAAGGAGTAACCCTCTTGGTTACGTTTGGAATACCCATCACAGTATATTCCCTAATTTTCTTCTGAGAAACCTTAAAGTTTAACTCCTTCGCGTTAATCAATGCATTGGAGAGCTATATCGGGCTCACCCGCCCTTAGTTTATCACGGAACCACCCGTCTTCATAAACAATTCCCAAGAACCATAATATAATCGTATCACATAAAACATGCATAAAAGAAACATAACATTTCCACATTTCAATCACAAGATATAAATACAACACATTGATATAATAAAAACATTATGAAAACCATTTTCAATACCAAAATAAAAGAAAAGTAAAATAGGGTATTTATTTTTCTTTTAAAAAAATGTATGGCTTGTAGAGGAAGCTGAAACTCAAATAATGGTCATGGCGGCGGAGAAGTCGTTGTCACCACATACGTACGACAAAAACATTCCCTTTTGTCGTTTAGTAAACGCTTCGTATAAAAAATATTCCTTTTGAATAAATGTAAAATTCATAGGGGTTTATACACCGTATAAAAGAAGTTTGTGTATAAAACAAAATATGCCTCAATGAAAGGAGATTGAGACGAAGTCCCATACCTCGGGTCCGAATTGACTCGATCATTCTTTAATCTCCTGAATAATAAACTTGAGTTCATTTATAATTGATTAAGAACCTTTTTCATGTTCATTATTCCTTTTATATCACTTATTACCATGTCATGAACACTATGTAATTATTTAAGTTAATAACGGTCGTTTTATAGATCATTGGTACTTGAGTCAAAAATAAACTCTTTATAATTACAAGTTGTTCATGTATCCACTATATCCAGAGTTATACTCATTATATAGATATCATATATATCTAGTACATACATTCATTTATAACATTACATAACTTTTATAGGTAAGGAATGTAATGCACCGTTCATGGAGACGGTAAGCCGTACGTACACATGAACACTACTTTCATTTCTATTTCATATTTTATGGAATTAAAACATAATGATACATAATAGTATTTTAATTCTAGTATGGTATCATATATAATAACATTAAATATATCATTTATACTTACCACATATGGTATTAACGAATCAAATCACTTTGAGGGGGCGGTAGTCCGCACTTCCTAAAATGAAGATATCGCGTATACCCATAATGGAAGCCATAAAGGTATGACATAAATAAAAAATACAGAAGCTTAAGGAAAACATAAAACTATTATATATCATATATATATATAGTGAAATCTTAATGGCCACCTTTGAAGGTGTTAGAAGAATATTGAACAATCATCATTTCATGAGGTAAAAATTCACCATCCACGGAAACAATATGTTCTTTGACCATTAGATGTAGGTGTGTGTAAGTGTAGCTCGAATAAATCTTATAAAAACATCCTAGTATATTGAAGATACTGTATTTTTTACAAAAGAAATTAATAAAAAGTGTTTAGGGGGTTGGAGAAGCAAAATAAAACAAAAGGACTCAAGCGAAGACATTACCTTAAAATCAGATAACTCTATTTGGTTTGAGCTCAAAGGCTTCCTTGGGAAGACTTCTGCCCAAAGTGAGTCTTTTAAGAGTTATAAAGGGATGTGTAGAGACAAAATGGGCAGGTTTTGGCCGAGACAAAGGCTTTTGAAGTGTGGGTAAGGAGGTAGAGGTGGGGCCTTTTATAATAGGAGAGGAGGGGCACTCTTGGAAAGGTATAAAAGGTTACTTTATTTTCAAATGATTTTCGGATTTTAAAGGTCGAAAATTGATGTATTTAGAGGATAAGGTGATAAGGGTTTGAAATATACTCATACAATAGGTCTTTGAAAAGTGTAAGTTATAGTTTTAACATAATCTTTTCATTTTATTTAAATCCTTTATTAATGAGGTAATCACTGCATCATCATGATGTCATAAATAATTTAATTTATTTAATGTCTAAAAATTATAAAAAAAATATCATGATGTAGGAAATATTATTATATTTCCAATGAATATTTATAGTAAAATAGATGACTTGTATAACCCCATTTAAAAATCATTTTAGTAAAACAACTCATGTTTGTGTCATTTTTACTTTTACTTTAAATAAAAGGCATTAATGTCTTTATCTTACCCAAGTGGCTCCATGGGGTCCCAAAAATCGACCCATGGGTTGTCTTGGTCGGCCATGACACATCCAATAAGGGTAGTACATCTTCCAAGTTCATTTCTTATTATTAAAACATTATTATTACCTTAAATTACACTAATTACCTCTAATCGCGATTAAAAAACTTAAAAGTCACTATTCAACAAAAAATTATTTTAATCATATTGAACCAAATTTTACTTCTTAATGAAAACCATGTATGTAGTATTTTTTAAATTCAAAACACAGAGGTGGTAAAATTTCATTTAAATGAAAAATCCGTTTTTTTAAGTACCACTTAGTGGTTTCACTATTCACCAAAGATTGATGTTTTTCAGAAAAATACCAAAACTTCACCCTAAGATATATTTGATATTATGAATTAAAAAATGATGTCTATTTCACAAAATTAGAAACATATAAGTTAAATTAATTAATTTAATAATTAATTCTCGTTGTCAGAACAAATAGCGTGTTTTTATGAAACAATAAGTATCAAAAGATTGACACTAGTTTAAGTCTAATTTCAAAGTGAAGTTAATTTCAACGACCACTATTGGATTAAATGGAAAAATATAATCTAATTAAACTTTAAAACCAATTCAAAAGATAATATAATCATATAAATAAATTATATTTAAAAAAGTTTTTGAATTAAAATACAACATGTTTCACTATTCATTAAAAAATGTACTTTATCGGAAAAATACCAAAAATTTACACAAAGTAAATTTAAATGTCACAATCATAAATAATAAGTGTATTTCAACCAATAGAGCTTATAAAATTGACAAAAGGTTGATTTAAAAATGGGTTTCCATCAAAAGGCAGTAAAACAATTTTTTAAAAATATTAGTTTATTCCATATTTAAGATTTGATTTATTCTCATTTTAAGCCTCTAAAACACTATCTAATTCATTAATATACATAGATAAACAAATATATATTATTCATTACTTACTTGGGATGTTACAATAATAAAACCATATATTTTATTATATATAAAAATATGGTTCTTTAAAATATTTATAATAAAATTATATTTATTAAACGTTAGGTTTTTATGAGTAAAAATAGATTAAAGAACATAAGGTAAGAAAATTTCATCACACCTTTTATTTCGGAGATATACATGCCATATTAACAACTAGATTATTTTTTTTGGTGTATATAATAAAAATTAATGTACTATATGATTACTATAATTAAGTTTATGGTTATTTACATATACAATTGATGATCTATATTTCATGGGGTTTTACTATTCAAAAGTTACCGTATTAGTAAGATAGTTTTGTCTCAATTTTCCTTCGTTGAGAGACATGTTTTGTTATTTAACATTTTATTTTATAAGGTTTATATAATGAAATTTGAAATGTAATATCATGAATATAATTATAGTAATGATATATTAGGATTTATATAAATTTATTATCATACATGGGGATTATGATTCAAAGATACCAAGTGGTAAGAGTTTATTGAAACAATATAATTGTTTATTGAGATTGTTTATAATTATGTTTATATTGATGAAATATTATAATCCATACCTCAATAACTCTCATGAGTTTTCTTATCCTATGTTAATTAATTATATATTCATGTATTGGAACCATTTTCCCACTATTTGATAAATAAGATGACTAAAAACGTGTTTTTAAGAAAGTCAGACTTTACCTCTATCTTTGGTCAGAAATATGTGCTCCTTAAAAAACATATTTTCTAAAAGGTGTCAAAAAATAACCAACTATTATCCTATGATCATTAAAATACATTTTCCCATCTTTCCCTTTTAAACAAAATGGTTTGAAAAAAATAATTTTCTTGTCATTTTCTGATTGAGGCACTTTTCTAAACTTTTTATGGTGCACGTGGAATGTTCAACATGTATGAATATACCTGATGCCATAAACGAAAGTACCTTGAAGATTATTTTACAAGATTAAAAATTAGTTTTTTTTAAATAACATATTTTCCTAATATTTTATATGTTCATTTTTATAGTATTTTCATAGAAAAATGGTTTGGAAATTTTTTCAAGCTTCATTTACAAGTTGTCAAGGAAAAATGGTTTTTGAAAATATTTAAAATCTTTATTTATATATTTTCAATTTTTTTAAAAGAAATGGTTTTTACAACGTTTTCAGTATTTTTTTAGAAGTTTTAATGGAAAAATGTTTTCAAAACATTTCTAACTTTCTTTATAAGTTTTTAAAGTATTTTCAAAGAAATTGTTCTCAAAATGTTCTTGAGATTTATTTATAATTTTTCGAAGAAAAATGTTTTCAGAATGTTCTCAATGCTTCCTTTATAAAATGTTCATGTTTATTTTCAATAAAATGGGTTTAAAATGTTTTATATTTCAATAATAAATTTCAATAAGAAAATGTAATTTTCTCAAGAAATATTTTTAAAATAACTTTCCATAAAAAAATCCTTATAAGATGACATTAATTGGGGTTACTCATTCCTTTCCAAGAAATGATCTAAATGTTCCATTTGTATTCTTTATCAGAATGGTTTATGTTTTGATTACATGTTGTTTATGAAACCCTTTCATCCTTCATGGTTTATATTTTTATCAATCTTGTTTCTATTTCATGGGATATATGTTTATGAATCTTTTTTCTCTTTCAAGGGTTATATGATTATGAAACCTTCTTCTTTTCATGGGTTATATGATTATGAAACACGATTATTTTTACAGATTATATGGTTATAAAACCATTTTATTTTAATAGGTTATTATTTTATGAAATGATTATGAAACCCATCTATTTCTATAGGTTAAGATATGATTACATGTTTATGGAACCAATTTCATTTAATGGGTTATGATACGATGTTTATGAAACCCATCTATTTATATGGGTCATGATATGATGAAAGTTTATTATCTTGTGGAACATGTATAAATTATTTTATTATGTGATGGGTGTGAACAATATCTCCCTCTAATTCATTGGGTAAATATTTATATCTCATGAGATAATGATGAGAATCAAGTCAGAGGGCTTGATCCACTATAGGAAGATTGGGAAACTCGATCCCTTACAAGGAAAGGACTACGATTGGGGATGGTGGTGTGTCCCTTAAAATAGGTATAGTAATCATGAAGATGGAATATGGATAAACCAAATCAACTATAGGAATATATGGAAACATGATTCTTTAATTGGAAAGGACTAAAACTGGTGATGGTGGCGTATCTCATCCAGTAGGTGCAGTCAGTATGAATATGTGAGATGGGGAAACCTAATCCAATATGGTAAGATGGGGAAACCCGATCCATACAAATAAAATGACTATGAATGGTGATGGGGGTGTGTCCCTCCCAATAGATGTTCCCAATTAAGTTACATGATAAGTAATAGCAATGTGGTTTGACTTACAAGGAATTATATTACATTTTTATGTGTATTCTACAATCCCATGCCTTAATCCTTTGTCATGCATTCATGGATTAACCTCTTTTTTCCATTATGATTCATTTATTATACACTACCCATCTTTATTCCATGATTCAGGTTTATAAT
The DNA here is from genome assembly GCA_963277665.1 of Viscum album. NCBI lineage: Eukaryota > Viridiplantae > Streptophyta > Magnoliopsida > Santalales > Viscaceae > Viscum > Viscum album. The sequence continues at coordinate 1,069,414,524 of OY728139.1, read as the reverse complement.
CCATGATATGCAAGGTATGATCATAGAATGTTATAATCAAATTCGTGTACACTTAAATTCATGTTATGCTTATGTATTTTCTTTATTTACCCTTAATAAGAAATTGAGCCCACCCATTTCTTATATTCCATTTCCCTAAGTTTTGAAGAATTTTTTTATGTATAATTACCAAGGGTATATATTTTTGGAAAAAATTTAAGATATTTCACTAAGTTATATTTTTGTCCCATGTTTCCAAAGACACTAAATTGATAAGGTATTTTGGTGCCTGTTTTTGTAATTTTTTAATTATTATGAAAAAATGATGTAATGTATATATACGTTAAAAATAGGTTGTTATAGTTAGTATTATATTGAAGATTTAGTCAACCTTGGAAACTAGTATGAGAAAACATTATAGGGATACCAAGGAATATTTCTAAGGATTTGTCTAGGGATGTCTCAAATAATAAGTTTAAGGATGTGGAAAAGTATAGGAAAATGTACTAGAATTTTGATAAAAAATTTAGTGAGTGGTTTCCTAGAAATACAACCCAATATGGATTCTACAAGTGGATGTGGTTCGGGAATAGATATACCTATGGGTAATAACTTTGACAAGGTGCATCGTGTTGACTTGAGCGTAACCTTGTACATGACAACGAGCCTTAATGCGCACATGGTTTGACACTTCTGAGGGACATTAATTGGGAATTAAAAAAGTATTTAAAAACCATAATGATGTATTTAAATAAAATATTACTATGAATAACCTAGGATAAACCTATGGTGTCATTGATTAAATAAGTAGGTGTCATGATTTAGACATCTTATAAGTGATTTTTTATAATTATGTTGCTTTATTATATGATAAGTGTTTCTCACATTATGCTTTCCATATTTAGTCAATGGAGGGAGCCAGAAGAAACATGGTTAACATTGAATGCGATAGAAATTTTTTTAATGAGCAGTCAAATGGAATAATCACTGGAGAGAAAGATGTTGTTATTATACCAAATCATCTATCACGATATATGATTAATAATTTTATCTTTGGTGATTTTACTAACACTTCAAATAAGAGGAAGATCGAATTTTATAAATGGTCACATGGTAAGGAACATAGAGGAAAGAATATTTGCCTTCCTACATGTCAAGAATAAGGAAGAAGAACCTTGAGGAATACCTCAAATGGAGGGTAAGATGTTATCTGTGTGAGAAAAAGGGTCATAGAGTGACAAATTATCATAGAGTACAATGCATTATCTTTGGAAAACATGGGAATTACCCAAATCAATTCCCTGAATTAATAATTTACTTATAAACCAAGGAAGGAACTATTCCATGAAAGTCATTATAGTGGAAGGATTTAAGTATTTATGGATTTGGATTCAAAAAATTTGAATGGTGAATTATATAAGGATGGATTAGTTTATGTTTTACGCTAAGGATTTAATAGAATAAGTTGAATTTTTTTGATGGATTAGAGAGGTGATTTAATGGAAAGTTGATATTCATTGGAAATAGATGATTAATTGAAAAACAACCCTTAATATATTCCTAATTTTAAGATAATTGTGTTTGGATAAAATATATTTTGGGTAAAAATAAGTGAATTGGACGGTAGTGATTACCCTGAAATGGATAATGGATTTTTTTTAAAAGAAGTTTTTTCTATCATGGATGGAGTTTACAGAATTTTTGGATTTAAGGAATATATCTCATAAACATTATAAAAATGAAAATTTCATGTTTTTAAAAATGATTTATGGTAATTATGGTTATTACCATGTGTCAAGAGAATATACGATGAAGGTATTCACATGTATGGAATGTGACAACCAAGATATACTTTATTATATATGGGGGATCAATGTTAAGATTATTTAGTGACAATCTTTATATTGTTTTTTATTTTCATATTTTTGATGAGTTATAAGGATAAACATTTATGTAAAGGTTTATATTAAACTTCAGATGATGTTTTTAAAGATTAAATTATCATCTCACAACATGAGGATTTATGAAAATTGGATAACATGTGCTAAATTTTTTTTTTCAGTAATTCTTACTAAAGACATATGAAATGAATTATCATTCTATTTATAGATCTCATAATCTTTTATTTATTCAAGAATTAAAAATTCACATTCATTACTTGGAATTGGATATGAAGTGGTAATTGATCAAGGCACGAAAAAGGTTAGGATTGTGCATAAAGTATGGAATGAAATAAGGTCATTATATCTTATTTACTAAAAGTTTCTTAAAATAATTTTCTCCTATTATCTTCATTTTTGATGATATCAATGACCTCTTTTAAACTTCTTATGTTTATGGTTTTTTTATTGTTAAAATTCTCTAGATCACCAACTTTCTTATGATCATTGATATTTATAAATCCCTATAATTATTTAAGATTTTCTTCCATGACCATGTTTTCACTTTCTAGCTATGTTCTACTATGTGAAAACCCAGTTATGAGTAACTTTGGGTAACTGTTATGGTTCCAAATTTTCCCTTTTAATGGAAGTTTTAGTGTTTATATTTAAATGTGGGTTTCTATTAATTGAACATAAAATTATTAAATCTTTGATATCCCTGAATAATTTAGAGGGTGAAATTAATTTTAAGGGGGGTATGATGTAAAACCCCATGTTTTTTGAAATATTTTTTCGTGATTTAAATGAATCCTTTTTATATTTTCAATTTCATGAAACACTGAATATAAATTGTTTTATATGAAAGCACCAAGTTATTCTTGATTTCTATGTTACAATATTTTAAGATTTCATTATATGATAATACAAGATAATTTTTCACTGCACAAAACATCGACTTGTCTTGCATTATTTGCAACACCGAATTGGCTTCCATTACAGGAAACATTGAGATTCTAAGAAACATCATTTTATTATTATAATTAATTAAATGAGGTATTTATAACATATATATAACAATATTAATAGAAATATTTTTTTTAAAATATTATTTATATTGTTTTTATATAACTAAAACATAATTATGATAAAAAATATATTTTTTTGGTATAGAATTTATATGTTAAGAAATACCATTTTCTTAAAAGAACATATTTTTTATGTCCTTCTGTGAACATTAATAAAATTAATTTTAGACACTTTTAGAATTTTAATTTAATAAAATAAAAATCATTTTTTAAATCAAAATTTCAAAATTATCTTTGAGAGAATTTTTGGGATTTTTTTTCAGAGAAGCTTCATTTTTGTGTGATTAGTGAAAAATAATGAATTTTAATTCCAAAAATGATTTTTTCATCTAATTTATCTATATATTTAAAATATATTTTAAGTCAGTTTTAAAGTCACAATAGATCAATTATAAATCTATTATTCCAATTTTGGTTACTGTAATCATTTTATGTTGAATATATATATATATAAGCTTAATAATATTTTGAACATTCTCACTTTAAAACCCCACTCTCTCACCACGTATGTAGGATAATCATTAAACATAATTTTTCCAATTATGTGAATTGAATTTCAAATTATAGACATAAAAATTGTAATAATTATAATATTTATATCCTAATAAGATCAAATTAATTTTTTACTAAAAATATAATTTAAAGTGATTAAGATTAAATACAATGATTAAGGTAAAATTAATCTTAAAGGGGGAATAATCCTTAAACGTAAGGTCTCAAATGATCAATTCACTTGTAAAAAACCAATTTTCTAGAAATATTTCTTCTATAAACCTTCAATTATTGTGTTTTTTTGTTTTTTATTTCTTTTTTTAGGTAAAAACTTTAGTAAACCTAACCTGTTTTAAAAAATGACATGTATGTTCCCCCTCTCCCCTATAAAATTCCACCAACTCTCCCCCTCTTCAAACCTCCAAAAACACATAATTTCAGAAAATATATTCCAAATTAACTTCCCAAAATCCCTACCATACCCCTTGAATCCATAGTTTTGGCTTAAATCCAAGAAAAGAATCCCTTCAGTGCAAACAAAGGGAGTTAACCAAAGAGGAAGTAACATCCTTCCTAAAGCTCCTTTCCTTTATTTTATTTCTCTACTACCTCAATTATTATTATTTAATGAACAAATAATTACCTCAGTATACTAAATATAATTATATTTAATTATTATAGGGTTTATACTTCAATTTACACACACATACATCAAATGGGTAAACAAACTTACCGTTCTTGTGTACGACGAACTACCACCTCACGAAACAAAGTTGTTTGTTTTTCCTTTACCACCTTGCATGGTTCAGAATTTTGATTTACAATATATTTTTATATAAAATATATGATATATATATGATGTCTTTATTCTTTTTTAATTATTATATAAAACAAACCTTCTTGATTTCTATTTTGTGTAAATACAACAATTTCGTTTTGGGAAGTGTGGACTGTCCCCTCCTCAAAGTGATGTGATTCATTTAAAGACTACATGAAATTTATTAAGGATGGATTTAGTGAACATATATGAAATATAATAAATAATAATTATACTTTAATGATATTATATATAAATTTATATGTCATTAATTTTATTATTTCAATATTATAATGAAAATTGTAAAGAACGTTCATGCGTACGTATGACCTACCGTCTCCATGAATAGTTTATTCCATTTCATATTTCTATATTATATAGATTATTAATTATATATATAATAAATATAAATTATATTTACATAATTTTTTAAATTATTTAAATCATTATATAAGTATGATTACAAAAAAAATATAATAAATTTAGACACATGCGAAAAAAGAGGATTTTACCTGAAGCAAAACCTTGACTTGGAATTGTTTATAAGAATGTAATATAAAGTAATAATATAAAAATATATGGTTTAATATATAATAATATTATTCTATAAGAGATTTTTAATAAACTTATATTTATAATACATTAGGTTTGTATGAGTACGAAGAGATTCAAGAATATAAGGTAATGAAATTTAATCTCACCTTTTATTTCTGTAAGATAAATGCCATATTAAACAATATATTATATTATGTGGTGTATATACTGCACATTAATGTATTCTATTATTATTATAATTAATTTTATGGGTATTTAATTATCAAATTAATGACCTTTATTTCTTGGGGTTTTACTGTTCAAAATTTACCATTTCAGTAAGATATTTTAGTCGAAATTTTCCTTTATTGAGACTCATGTTTTGTTATACACCATATTATTTTATGTGGTATATATAATTCCATTTTATATATTATGTCATGAATATACTTAATTTCATTATATATTAAGCTTAACATAATTTCAATTTCTTACATGGGTATTATTATTTAATGTTACAAAGTTGTAAGAGTTTATTGAAACAATATCATTGTTTATCAAGATTGTTTATGATTATGATTCCATTGATGAGATATTATGATATATATCTCAATAACACTCATGAATTATATTATCATCTAGGTATTTATGATAGATTCTTGTATTGGTACCATTTTTCACTTGTTTGGTACAAAAAATGATCAAGAAAGTGTTTTTAGTAGTTTGGCTTTAACTCTATATTCAATCAAAAATATGTCTTCCTTAAAAACCATGTTTTATAAAAGTCTTAAAAAAATATTCTACTTTTATCCTATGATCATTAAAATAAATTTTTACCCAAGTTTATCCTTAAAATAATGTGTTTTAAAAAGAAATATTCATGTCATTCTCAGATCAAGGAACTTATCTAAACTTTTTACAGTGCAAAAGGAATGTTCTAAATGTACAAATTTACCTGCCATCATGAATGAAATTATTTTAAATATTTCTTTAAAATATTACAAAGTTATTTTTTAAAATATTTTTTTTCCTAATATTTTTTAAATTCATTATTTTTAATTATTTTCAAATAAAAAGGTTTTCATAATGTTTTTAGGATTTCATTGTATGTTTTGAAAGTATTTCCAAATAAATGGTTTTCAAAATATTTTCAAGATACTTTCATAAGTTTTCATGGAAAATGGTTTTCAAAACGTTTTTAATATTTACTTATAAGGTTTCAATTTATTCTCAACGAAATGGTTTTAAAAACTTTTTCAATCTATATTTATACGTTTTAAATGAAAAAGGTTTTCAGAATTTACTCAATGGTTCCTTTCGATGTTCTTCATATTTATTTTCAAGAAAATGGTTTTCAGAAGATTTTAGGTTTTAAAATTAAATTTTCATGAATAAAGGATGATTTCTTCATGTAATATTTTTAAAATATATTTCCAAAATATTTTCCATCTAAGATGACATGAATTGGTGTTACTCATGCCTTTGTGGGAAATTATCTATAGGTTCCAGTCCTATTATTTCTTTGAGTGGTTTCTGTTTTGATGAAATTATGTTTATGAAACCCATTCCTCCTTTATGGGATATATGTTTGTCAAACCTATTTCTCTTTCATGTGTTATATTTTTATGAAATCTATTTCTCTTCCCTTGGTTATATTCTTATGAAACCCACTTCTTTTCATAGGTTATATTCTTATGAAATCAGCTTCTTTTCAAGGTTTATATTTTTATAAAACACCCATATTTTGATAGGTTATTATTTGATGAATTTATTATGAAACATATATTTTTTGATAGGTTAAGATATTATTACATGGTTATAAGGCCCATTACATTTTATAGGTTATTATAGGATGTTTCTGAAACCCATATATTTTTATGGGTCATGATATGATGAATGTTTTATTGTCATGAAAAATACGTGTGAATGAATTTATTGTAAAATGTGTGTGACCTATATATCCCACAAATTCATTGGGTAAAGGTTTCAATCTCATGAGATAATGATGGGAATCAAGTAGAATGGCTTGATCCACTATGGAAAGATAAGGAAACCCAATCCCATAAAATGAAAGGACTTGGAATGGGGATGATGGTGTGTCCTATCTAGTAGATGCAGCCACCAAGAAGATTGAAGATAGGGAAACCAGACACACTATGTGAAGATGGTAAAACTCCACCCTTACTAGGAAAGGATTACAACTCAGGATGGTGGTGTGTCTGGTCCATTAGGTGTATTCACTATAAATATGGAAGATGGGGAAACCTGATCCACTATGAGAAGATAGGGAAACCCGATCTACTATAGGAATATGGGGAAACCTGATCCCTTATAAGGAAATGACTATGACTTGGGATGGTGGTGTGTACCTCCCAATAGGTTTAGTCCCCATGAAGTTACTTGATAAGTTTTTTAATGTGTCTTGACTTACAGGGAATGATATTACATGTTTATGTGTATGCCACAATCCCATGTCTTATTTTTATGTTATGATTTCATGGATTAAGATCTTGTTTCCCTTATGATTTTTTTCATATAAACTACCAATATTTATGAAATGATTCATGTTTATATTCTATGATATACATGGTATGATCATTTAATGTTATGATCTTTTTCTCATACCATTATGTTAATGTTATTCTTACGTGTTTCCCTTACATACCATTAAAAATCATTCAAGCTCACTCATTTCTTATGTTTCCTTTAACTAGGTTATAGAGAAAGGTTTTTAATTATAATTACTAAGGTGGAATATCATTGTGTAAAATATTTAGGATCTTTCACTAAGTTAGAAGACTTTTGTTACATGTTTTTAAAGTCTCCCAACTTACACGATATTTGGGAATCTCTTTTTTTAATGTATTAAGTATTCCACAAAAATGATTAAATGTATATGAACATTAATAATTGGTTATTATAATAGTACTATGAAAGATAAAAATGGCACCTCATTTGGATATTTATCTTCCAATATAAAAAGTTTTATATTTAACTGAGTTATCAAGACGAACTTATCAACATTTACATCTTCAAAAAAATTCAAAGATTGTGTGTATCTTCCAAAATCAAATTCAATTGATCAAATAATGCATCAATAGAATAATTTGGATACATTATTAGATCCTCATACTTGTTCTATATAACCTTTAGATTTTATTATTTGACTTTTGAGTCACCCTCATAAATATTTATAAACTCTTACCACATATCATGTAATGTATTATTTGACATCACTTTCATATATATTGCATTAGATATGGATTTCCCTAAAGCATTGATTCTTTTAGCATCAACATCCAATTAGCTTCGATCAACTTATGATAAAGCAACACTGTTAATACTGGCCAAAATACCATGCATTCCTACTATAATGATATCCATTCCAAAATATTGGAAGTAGTGGTACATGTTATTATTCTATAATTTGAATATCATAATCCCTTAATGATTGAAAACCACCATTGAAACCCCTTAGAGAGAAACACTAAAATTAACACGTTCTTATGATACCAATGGTTACCCCAACTTAGTTAAATACCTTGTGGGGGGGGGTGAATCATGGTATAAATGATTAAAATAAAATCTCCTTCAACTATTATTTCATCATTTCAAAAAAAACTATTCTCTATCTTTCCCATATAAATGCATGAACAAGAAGTAAAGAATGCACGAGAGACAACAACTTTACTTTGTTAAACCTCACTAGGATACATAAAAGGAGCATACAATTAAAATGTAATGTTATACCAAATAGATTAAGGCTCACTACTAAAATAATATTTGGGATAGATCACTTATATGATTCGGCTCAGTACCTTAAAAAATTATGGAGGTGACTCACTGTCCCTTCTTGTTTACAACAAATCACAATTTGAAAGCTCACTACTCCCTCAACTAAATTATGATCATTGATCCTTTAGAATAATCATAATTTGTAAATAGGAATAAATATTTTTTACACCTCATTTGGTTCATCATGAAGTTACAATTTCAATCACTTGATTAATACAACTTTAACATAGATTTTACTGGTAAATATCTTTTAAACACTTTCACAATGGTCACTGATTTCATGAAGCTCACACAACCTTCGTGAAACTGCCCAACTCTTCACAAGAATATCCTTATTTTTCAAACCCACAACTTTTGTGAAGATCATCACTTTCAAAAATCTCAAACAGCCTTTGGAAAGTACCCTCCTTCCATGAATCTCACTTTGCCTTCACAAAGATCAACACTTTCATGAATCTCACAACTTTATATTATCTTATATAGTGTTTGTGAATTTCAATAATTTTAATATTATTATAAATGTTAGTTAACTTATATATCCTTCATGAACATCCTTTCTTTGCAAACATTTTCATAAGAAAAACCTTTATGAATCAACTTCAAGAATTCATAGCCTTTTTGTTTTCATTAAGGCTTAGTCACCTTCAAATGAAGGGGTTAATGGCCTATTTATAAGCATTGACTCAATTTATATAAGCTTCCAAGATCTCCTTGCAATTTTGATGAAGCTATACAATTTAATTATAAAATATACCTTTTTTACAAAGCATTAGGGAGATTTTTCTTTCACGAAGCTTCTCATAGCCATGACCCATAAAAAATTCATGATTCTCCAAAAATTAAAAAAACCTATCCTTTATGACACCAAATTCCTTTTAAATGCTCAATATCTTCGAGAAATTCTAATATTAAATAAATAAAAGAATTTAACAAATTTTTATAAGGAATTCATGGAAATAGAAATTTCATGATGATTTATCAGTCCTTGAAAATTTGGACACCAAGAATTTGGAAAGCAATGAGAAATTATACCACCTTATATATGTAGGTTTTTGTAACACTTCTACGAATCCATTCCTTTATCTAGGATCTTTTTCAAAATACCTTATCAAAAATATCTCCAAAAATCCTTAACATACCATGGGAACCTAGTTTTTCAACAAAAACAGTCAACCAAAAGCACTAAAATGTTAGTTTAAGGATTTTTTTACCAAAAATAGTCATAATATAAATAGATCATAGCACCAAAGATAAAAATTCCTTCCTTATCCAATAAACTATTTAGAAAAGTTCTTTTTACATTCCTAACATATTGAAAAATCTTATTTTAAAGTCCTTTAGGGTCATAAATGAAATCAAAATTTTATGTAACTATTAAAAACTCATTATTAGTTGAAATGGAAACTGAATCAAACTTACGTTCCTTAGGTTTTAAGGAACAAAAATCTAAATCCTTTTCAGGTATAGGGTAAGGATGTGAACACTGACCAAAAAAATCATGGTTTAGGTTGGACAACTTCTTGGTACTCAATAATTTATTTCCTAATATGGTTCTCAAGAATCCCCAATATTTCAATAAATCTGGTATATTCATATTTAACAAAATAAGAATTAAAGTGATCATTAACTGATTCTATGATTTTTGAATCAGAAGGATTATAGAAAATCAGTCATATCCTTAGTTCTAAAAAAATTATCTGCAACATCATTCAATCTAAAACTATGACATGTCAGGGATATTTAATAACATGAAACTCTTGAGAATAGTCACCATATTATAGAGTTATATTTCCTTTTGATAGAGAAATGAGAACACACACATTGTATAAGAATGGACTCTCTATATTTATGGGAACATGTTTGTCTTAATTCATCTTAAAGACAAGAAAATTAGTGGGAAGAGTGATATTTCCCACATTAACTAAATGTTTTTCCACTCATCCATAAGAAAAATAAAGTGATCTATTAGCCAACTATAGAGAAACCTAATTTGGTTTCATCTACCCAAGGCCTAGATTTATAAATATATATTACAAAATAATGCTTATTCTAGATTCTAAATCACAAAGACAATTTATTTCCTCAATTTCTACTATAATATAATATATGAAAAATCTTCCAGTGTCTTATAATTTCATAGGTAACTATGTTAGAAAAATTTCACTATTATACTTAGTAATATTTATAGTTTTATATTCTCCCCAGTCCCTCTTGTTGGCTAAAAATATATTATTTTAAATTTAAAATATGATTGAATCTTTTTCAAGGCATCCACAAAAGGAATTTTGATGCCAAATATTCTAAACCATTGAAGAAATGTGAGGTGATCTGGTCCATTATTCTTATTAATTTATTGGGTGGAAGGGATGAGAGGGTATAATTCTTCAAGATTGGTTGGTTTCACACATTATCATTAAACCTATCATTCTTATTTCTATTATTAATGAGTTCCCATTTAATTTTATTTTGTTCATTATATTTTTCAGGTTATGATTCACCGATTTTTTCTTAATGGAAATTGTTGACTAGATTTCCAGTTTTTCCATTTTTGAGGTTTTAATTTTAGATTTATTCCACTAATTTTAGTTCATTTTCTATAGGATATTTTTGAACATATTATTTTGTTTTACTCCATTTTTTTGTTACATCTATGTAATTTTCTATCATATTAGGTTATACTGTGCTAGGTAGTTTTCCTGTGTATCTCCCACTGATATCTCTATAAATTTATCTCATTTGTGTATGTATATTTATAATGATAGATTATTGGCTATCCAATTATATAACAGACTACCAAACTAAAAAAATTTAATAAAAACTAGAACATGAGGGACATAAATATTCAAAAATTTATTTCATGTATGATATAAGTTACTAGGGGAAGCATCAACATTCAAACCCCATTTTTCATTCCAGTATAGATTCAAGTATTTTTTAAATATTGGATTATATTTTTTTGAGAATGGATCACTAAAATTTTTGTTACTTTCTATAAAATCAACAAACTAAGAACTCTCATCTGGTTAGTCAGGAAGATCAAAATCTGAACAATAGTTTTTCAAATGACCATACACCCTGCAATGAAAACATTGCTCCCTAAGTGACTATTCATTAACTATAACAACATGAGTGTTGGTAGTAGTCCTATGAATCAATCTATTCTTAGTGTTATAATTCCATGATTTGTGAGTGAATATATCGAAATTTTGCTTAAAATCATCAACAGTCAAGTCCAAAATTTCACCACCATAATATTGATGAACCTAATTTTGATTATGTGGTATACGATCATTATAGAATGTATCCATATGAATATGGGGATCCAATTGGGGATTATTAAATTTTATAAGTAAATATATAAACCTATCCCAATACTCATGAAAAATATTCCCTTCATCCTGAAAAAACTAGTAACTTATTATAGACTCCAATGGTAGTGCTCCTAGGATAAAACCTAGAAACCAAAGAATTGAAGAAATCATCTCAAGAATCGAAAATATTATCCTAAGGGATCTAAAAACAATTCCTAGACTTACCCTTGAGATTGAATAGAACCTCCCTAAATCTCAGATCATTCTTACTCAACCCTCATAAAGTTTGTTGTTAAACAATGATATAAAAGTCTCTAATGAAATCTGAGGAGTCCCTTACGGTCATTCTATTAATGGATGAATGCATAATGGGTTGTGATTTCTTGATTTCATAATTATTTGACATAGGTTTAACAATTATACATGATGATTTGGTAGAAAAATAAGGTATCCATAAATCCCTAAGTCTAGGACTCTTTGGGGGAGGACTTAAAGGCTAGATAATATTTAAATTCCCACAGATATTTTTAGTTCTCCCACCTTCCAAATTATCCATTTTAGAAAAATTTTAAGGGAAATAAAATGTTTGTTTAACTTTGTAGTGAAGGTTTTATGTTTAGTATATAATGATGTATCCTTTTTGTTCACTCAATGATAAGATAAATAAGTTTGAAATGAGAACATAGAATACTATGTAACCCACTGATTTTTGTTTTTAGACTTTTTGAACAACTTTTTTATATTTGTTTTGTTTTCAATTTTTATATAAATATTTTTGAATTGGATTCAGGGTCCTTCTCCAGAAACAATGGAATTTTTTACCATGTGGTCATTGACATATGAAAATTTTAATTATTTATTTTATACTAAAATTGATATAGATGATACGTAAGATATTATATCCAAAAGGAAGTCTTGAAATAAATAAATGACATAAAACTAAAAAAATAAACCTATGATTGTGATGTAGTGATAGTTATTGTGTAAAAATGATATGAAAATTCTATTGATTATAGTGGTAAAGGTGCACAAGTAAGAAATAGTGGAAAATAAGAGAAATTAAAACTGATGGCGACTTTGGAGGATCAATCTATCCTAAATTGATTTAAAAATTTTATGTTCAAGATTCAAGTTAATACAAATTTTTTAGTTCTTATGAAGAAAGTATATCCAAGAAAAGAAATTTCATTAAGTGATCTCCACAATTCAGTGAACTCTCTTTAGAAAGTAGCCTAAAGATTAAAATTTAGGAAATGATAATTTGACAATGGAGAAGATAATTATCATCATTTTCAAATTTTCATTACTTTGGATTATATTGATGGTTTTATAAAATTCATTATATCTAACTATTGGTACTTAGAGTTGTGAAAATTGATTCACATTAAGAACAAAATAAAGAACACTAAACATAAAATTTCCCTAAAAAATTTATTAAAATGGGAGAATAATGGATTAAAGATATAAAATCATTACAATCTAGTTTCCCTAAAAGTAACTAAGTGAACATGTTCAAGGTGAAAAAATGAATTTATTCAATATTTAAATATCAAATAGGAATATAGGAAGGGAGGGGTGAGAAGAAGATTCTCTAAAGAGATATCCTATGTTCTCCAGCTCCAAATTCTGTTTTATGCCTTAAGAGCGCTCATGATCACTACCATTTGGATCTCCTTATAATTTTTGTATTTCCCATTCAATCATTCTCTAAAGAGCCCTCATCACCGATAAGAAAAACTATTTCCCCCAAAAACCTCCACATGGAAACTTTGACTGTCCAATATCACCTCCATATGATCCGAATTAAATATTATAACTACACAAGACAACTCGACATGAATTTTGTTAAAAATTAACTACAACTACAAAAACTCCCATGAAAAACTATAGGTATGAGAGTTAAAAGTTTCATTGACTGAATACTTATCCCCATATTGAGAATTGCTTTACTTTACAGAGACTAGATTCTTATCAACTTCAGTCCTTCAAAAACTATAGGATCATTTGTTAATACTTATTTCCATTACCAAAACTCTCATTATAATATAAATAATTCACCTGAAACATAATAATAGACACCACATATTCCATCTTCAATTAATTATTTAATCTCAATTGAAGATCCTTGAGCCTCCTATATTTTTCTTCTTCATTAAATATCTAATCAACTTGATTCAAATCAGTTTCACCATCAAACAAGGTCTAAATAAATCTCAGTGATCAAGATCAGGGGAAGAAACTAATGAGCCATATTATTCACATTTTCACCTTTTAAAATGATTTTGAAATCTATTGTGGCAATGGACAGTGAATACTTACATATCCCAATTTTATCCATAGCTAATAGTGTTCAACCATGTCTCTATGTAATTAGAAATCAATAGAAAATGTGTCATTCATGAATAGGTTATCCCCTAAAATGATCAATTGATTACATCTAGTACTCAATCATCAACACAATTTTCACATAGCCCAGCTATTGAACTCAATTCCATCTCAATTCTTAACCTGAGCTTTATATACTAGATATTTAGTTAATGTATCTTCTGTGGTTCTAGTTTCATAGTAGAAAATTTCTAAACACAATGTATGAATAAAATTTCAAACATAAAATTAGAGAATTAGAGAGATCCAAGGTCCCTACCATAATCATATATGTTGAAAATACATTAAATTTCTTGTTTAGTAGGCTATATTAACTTCTAATTATGGAACAACTATGGTCATGAAGTATAACTTCCCTCTTCCATGAATTTATTTGATTCCTATAATTAAATTATATTTTTAACCATTAATCATAGTTTCCTCAGTCAAACCGAACCTCCCTGTAGTTTGATCACTCAATCTCCTTACCTTTAACTCAAGCGTGGGATAGTTATTTAATAAGAATGTTGATATACTGGGTCAATCCCAACACTAGTTTGGATTATATCTCATTTGAATATATATCATTATTCATTGAATTATTCACTCAATTTATAGATCTCTTATTTCTAGATTAATTGTGTTTTTTTTACTTTGGGTTTAGTCAAGATTGAGACATCATCATCTGTATGATATTAGGTTTCATTTGGCATCTTGATTATAGTGTATAGTTTATTCATGAAGGATCTTGCAGTTGACTATGAGAGGGTGTCATGATAACTTTTGAATAGGGTGTAGAAAATAATGGATCTCTCATGAAGTAGCTTCATGTGAGAGTATAAATAGGTCAAAAATATCATGGATGACAGATCCTATCCTTTTCCAACATTTCTGTGTCACAACTACTTGATAAATCAGGCACAATATCTCAACGCACCATGAATTTAGGTTAGGTTAACCCTTCTTATAGTAGCTCTAAATATTATAGACACAAGGTAGGTCCAACATCTATATGGAAACCTGTCTTTGACAAGACCTTCGACTACACATGAAAAATAAATAAAAGATGTAAATTAAAATTTCAAAATATATAAATATATAAAAAATAAAATTCATTTTCCATTAATTATTTAATTAATTAATAAAAAAATAAATGAAATGAAATATTAAATATTTTTAAACACAAATATTAAATCAAAAAACATAATATTAACATTTTAAAATAAATTAAATAAATTATTCAAAGTATGAACATTTAATAAAGACATGTATAATTATCAAGATTTTCAGTAATTTTCTAATTAAATTATAAGTTAACAAGAAAATAATAATTGGCTGATATTTATATTTGGAATCTATATTTTTATAGGTTTTTAAACATGAATTCAGTGAATATTAATTGAATGAATATGAGATCTATGCCTGATATTAATATTTTGTGTATTCTTATTTTTGACTGACATTTTGAGCAATACAAAGGAAAATGTGGAAATTATGGAATATATATGAACTTAGCATCGAGCCATGATTGACGATTATAGACAAATAGGACAAGAAATCCATTGAATGAAGGTTTCCCATGATGTTATATGATCACACGATATTTTGGAGGCCCACCACTAAAAAACTAGAGAAAAAAAAGATGTTTTGATACAGAATACACATTTTAAACATCATGTAAAATCATTACATGACAGAAATTTGAAAGTCATGAACAATTTAAAGAACATAAAGAAGAAGAAACTAGAATCCCATGAAACATAAAGGCCCATACATACCATGTCATTTAAAATTTTTATATTGTGTAAGTTTCATAATGATTAAAAAAATATATATTTTCAGCATATCTTTTGATAGAAGTTTTATAGTTCTACCTGACACAGCCATTAAAGGCATTTTTCGACCAGAGGAAAATGAAGGATGGAATCCTTTGTTATAAATTCAACGTCCTTCCAATATAATTTTCATTAAAATCCATGTTTCTAGACGCTCGACTACTAGGAGGATACATATCAACCCTCACTTTTCATACATTAATATTACATAACATTTGCGGAATACATAAAACATTATACAAAAACATGCAAGAAGACCATACTAGTCCAGTGCCTTTGGAAACATGGAAACATAAAAACTGATATATAAGTGAGCTACATTTTCTCCCACTAGGTTCTACTTAACTATAAACCTTCTTAGAAACATCAAATAAAAACATATCTTCATATCCTAGGGAAAGAAACATAAAAAAGGGGTGATCTCAAATTCCCTTAAGGGTATATATGGGAGCCATGTAATCCTAATCATTATCATAAGGGCATGAGAACATTATCATGAAATTAAAAGATCGTACCCTATATATCAATGATCATATACATGAATCATGGAATAAATCATAGGAGTTCAATAAAAATGAATGATAAGGAAAAAAAGAACATAATCCATGAAAACATAACATAAGAATAGAACATGGAATTTTGGAAGACACGTAAGCATATATTATGATTTCCATAGTAGTCAAGGCATTGATGTCGAGACCATCTTAGTGGATAAAACCCTTTACTAAAATAGGTTCACACACTATTAAAACCCTATATTACTAAACCATGTTCACTCACTGTTCCAACCCTGTAATACAAAATAGAGTTCATTTCCCATTCCTTCCATGTCTATCTCATGAGATATAAATATTTACCAAATGCATTGGAGGGAGATATAGGCCCCACCAATCTCACAGTGAAATCATACATACTTGTGCAAAATGATAAAAAATAATCATATTATAACCCATGAAATGAAATGTGTATTATAAACAAGTAATCATATCATAACCCATTGAATGCTACAGGTTTCCTAATCATTTCATCAAGAACATAACCCATGAAAGAAGCAGGTTTCAGAATCATATACCCCTTGAAAAAGAAATGGGTTTATAAAAATTATTCCATCAAAACATAATACTTTCAGAGGAATAATATGAATGGAATCATTGAATAATTTCCTCAAAAAGGCATGAGTAACACCAATTGATGTAATATTATATGGGAAATAATTCTGAAATATATTTTATGATAAATTTATGATGAAAATATAATTTCTTTATTGAAAATTATTTTTAAAACATAAAACCTTTTTTAAGACATTTTTTCTTTGAAAATAGATTGGAAAACTTATAAAGGAAGAGTTGAAAACTAGAAAAAAAATTTAAAACCCTTTTTTGTAGAAATTTCTCATGAAATATCTTTTCAAAAAAATTTGGAAAAAATGGTTTTTGAATACAATATATTTCTGACCAGAGAGATACAATCATATTTTACTCAAAAACTTTACCTTAAGTTCCAAAGAGTAAAAAAATGGTACTAATACATGGATGTATCTTGAATAGATATAGGATAAAGAAACTCATGAGTGTTCTTGAGAGATAGATCATAATATTTTATTATAGGAAGCATAAACATATACAATCTATGAAAGTGATGAGATAGTCTCAATAAACTCTTATAACTTGGTAACTTGGAATCATACTCTACATGTAAGAAAAATAAATTAAATGAATATTAAAATATCATGAAAGAAAATAAATTCATAATATAACATGTAAAATGGAAGTATATATAACTGAAAATAGAATTCAGGTGCATAAAAAACATGATTCTCAACGACGGAAAATTGAGACAAAACTATTTTACCGATTCAGTAACATTGAGAGTTAAAACCAATGAAAGAAAGATCACAAAATGGATTTATAAATACCCATAAATTCAAGTATAATATACATATAATAAATTCATGGTATGTAATTACAACACAAAAAATTAGAGAGTGGTCAACATAGCACGTATCTCACAGAAATAAAAAGTGAAATGAAATCCCCTTACCTTATGTCTTGACTCTCGTTGTACTAGTTCAAACCACCTGTATAATAAATATAAATTTATTATAAATATTTTAAATAGCCATATTATTATATATAATCCCATATATGGATTTATTATGTCCTTATATTACCCACTTATTAACCATCTTATGTCAATGATTCACTTTAGATAATATTTTCTTTGTTATTCGTGTGTGTCTAAAATTGTTATATCATTGGTAACACAACCACCAAATAGGGTTTCCACAACATAAAACTTTAACACCACTAAAAAAGGGCTTATAAACGGGGTAACTTTATTAGTGCTAAAAAATCATTGATAAAGGTACCCCCTTTATCAATGATATTTTTAGCGCTGTTAAAGGGACCCCCTTTTTCAGCCTTTTTTATTCACGCTTATAAAGGGGTTCTTTATCAGTGCATTTTTTTACTAGCACTATTAAAGATTGTATTTTAAAAAAATCTTTCAAAATAATTTATAAATATATAAATATATAATTATATAATTATATTTGTATTTATATAATATAATATATATTTTGTAGATATGTTTTAGATTAGTATAAATAGAAATTTACATTTAATATATAATAAATTTACTGAAAATGGATTAAAAATATTTTAAAATATATTATTAATTAATAATTTTCTAATTATCATCAACTGAAAATCATTTAATAACAATATGAAGAAAAAAAAATCAAAAAATCAATAAAATATCTAAAATAAGTTGAAAACATAACTCAAACATCAAACAATCATAACTTTGGATCCTGGTGTCTGTTTGAGATCTACATCATATCAAATGAAATCCTGCAATGAGCTCTTTTCACTAGGGAGAAAATGGAACCTTTCGTTGCAATTTTCAAGGCAAAAAAGTCCTAGAAGACCTCCAAAACTGAGTTTTTAATCAAGATACCCAAATGTTTTAACATTCGATGAAATTTCAGCCTTGTTTTAGGGGGTATTTTGGCCCTTTTTCTGTGGGGACTAAATTTATTATGAGGGATTACATTCATATTGATATAATGGTTTTGAAAATTTATCATTTTTCATAATTTAATGTTATTTATAATCCAATATATAACAATATATTTTTTTTATATATTCACACATAATAATTTAATTTTATAAAAAAGTAGTTATACATATTTACATATAAAGAATATTTCTCAATATATAAGCCTTATAATATCAATTTTATTTAAAATAAAAATATAAGTATATTTATATATATATGTAATGTGTGTGTGTGTGTATATATATATAATAGTGTCTGTTTGTATTAACAAACTGATATATATTCTCTATATATTTTAACATATGAATATACATATGAATATACACATGAATATATAATATATGTATATATATATAAATATGTATAATTATATTTATAGATACACACACATATATATAATATATACAAGTGTATGTAGGTTGATTGTATATTGTATATATGTATGTATTTATTTATTTATAAACACACACAATTATTTTTAATAAATGCATTTAAAACTTTTCTTATATATATATAAATATACAAATAAAAATACAGATAAAATAAATTAACTATATATATATAAATAGATATAAATAAATATTAATAAACGAATATATATGTATATATATATATATTAATATAACTAAATATAAATATATATTAATATAAATCTATATTAATATACAAATAAATATAAATAAATAAATAAATAAATATATAACTAAATGGAGAACAAATAAACATGGGGGAGTGGTAAAGGGTTCTGGTGTGCAGGGGAGAGTTTTTGAGTTCGAATCTAAGAGGAGGCAGAGGCGCGTAGGCGGGTGTAGGGGGCTAGGGCATGGGCGGGTGCATGGTGGGGGGATATCACTATTAAAGGGGTTGGTAGGGGCATGGGTGGGTGCAGGTTGGGGTTAGCGTGGTGAGGGGGGTCAAGTGCTGTTAAAAGGTGGATCTGTTTCAAAAAATGTTTTTCATTTTTTTGATTTTTATCAGTGCTAAAAAAGCACTGATAAATGACCCTTTTATCAGTGCTTTTTTAGCACTGATAAAAGACCCCATTTATCAAGGATTTTTAGAACTAATAAAAGGGGAATTTATCAGCTCTTTTTTGAGCACTTATAAAAGGGACCCCTTTATCTTTGTTGATATTAATAACATTTTTAGCTTTGTAAATTCCATTTTCTAGCGCTTTTAAAGTCCATATTTTGAATTAGTGTAATTTTAAAAATTATTTTTTGTAAAAAATAAACATAATATAATTAGACACTAATTTTTATACTAATTAATATGATGTACATATTTTTTTTTCAAAATTCAATTCAAAAAATTTGTAAAATTAAGATTAATTCTAATTCCATAGATGAGACAAAATTACGGGTCTTTACATTAGAATGAAGTTCAAGAATTTATTATGTTTTTATACTCAAATTTATAGTGAAATTGATTATAATGAAATAAATTTAACTAATATATGTATAATTGATCTTATGTTACATTAAAAAATTTAAAATATAATTTAACATTAATAAAAATTTAATTGAAAAGGCAGTTTTTAGTTAAAAAATAGTGTTTTCAGTATTCAACAAATGAAGTTTCTCAGAAAAATCCCAAAAAATAACCATAAGATAATTTCAATGTTATAAATTCAAAAATGAATTTTATTTTATCAAACTAATTTTTTAAATTTTTTAAAATTAATTTTATTATTTTTTAGAGAAGGACATAAAAAAAATTTCATTTAAGAAAAAAATATCTTTAAACACAAAAGGACTTTACCAAAAATAATATCTTTCATTATCAATATGATTTATTTATATAAAAAATTATAAAAAATATTTTAAAAGAAGTTATTACTGTTTATATTACTAAATTTAATTACTGGGTTATAATTAACTCATTTAAATAATTATAATAATAAAATGATGTTTCTTAGAAACATTGTTGTTGCGTGTAACGTACACCAAGTTGTTGTTCTGTGTAACATATACCAAGTTGATGTTCCATGTAATGTACATAAAATTCATTTTCCATGTTACGTACGCCAATTATGTGGCATGTGGAAGGAATTTTTTACTTAGTACATTGAAAGAAATAAATTAAAATATAATTTATTCGAAAAAGGTCAATAAAACTCATGGTGTTACATTCTGCCCCCTTAAAATGAATTTCACCCCTGAAAGTTGTCACTCATGTAAAAAAAATGAGTATATTTTTTCTTCATCATTACCTCAAGTTCTAACGTAGCTTCCTCCAACTGGTGATTTCTTTATTGAACATTGACTAGGTGAGTGATTAACACTATATTATTATTATTATTAGTTTCATTAATTTTAGTTTAGTTTATTTTATTAATTTTTATTAGTATGTATATATTTTAATTCTCTATTTGTATTTTATTTCATTATTTTTATAGTATTAATAACATAATATCTTTTTATTAGTTTATTATCTTTATATTTAATAGTATAATATCTAATTACAAGTGCATTAATTTTTAGTTATATTATTATTATTATTATTATTATTATTATTATTATTATTTTCTAACATTAAATAATTAGATAATTGTTTTCTTTTAATTTGAATTTGAAATTTAGTTTTAACTTTTATTTTACTTGTTTATTTATTTATTTTTGTTTTTTTATCTACCCCTTTGACCCGCTCCCCTTCCCTCTCTCAATCCCACGCCCCCCCAATTCTCTCCCCTTCTTCCACGCCATCCCCTCCCCATTACCTATTTTTTTTCTCTCACCAATCAACCACCTTCCCCTTTTTTCTCTCCCCGCTGGAACCGCCGTCACCCGGCTCTCCCCCTTCTCTCCCGGCAGGACTCGCTGCCCTCCCATCTCCCATCTCCCATCCCCCTCGCTCCTTTTTCTACCCTGCGCACCCCTCATCATCTTGGCCTCCCCTTTCTCACCCGCTGGACCCCGTCGCTCCCCCCTCTCCATCCCAACATCCCGCCGCCCTCAGCCTGGATCTCTTCCCCGGTGTCGCCTCCCCTCCTATCCCCCTCCGCCATCTCCCCACGGCCCTCCCCTCTATCCCACTTCTCACCCGCTGGCCCCCGCTCCCTCGCCCCTCTATCTCACCCGCTCGCACCCCTATCTACCCAGCCGAACCCCCTGCCCAGCTGATCCCCCTGCCGCGACGACCTCGCCGTCCTCATCTTCAACCCGCGGCCGCGCCCCCTTATTTCCCCTGCCTCCCCTCTCATCCACTTGAAGTGCAGCAGGTACGCAACCCACAGCGGCGAACCATCACCAAGAGCGCAGCGGAGGTTCAGACAAGTCATCGACGCAGCGGAGGATTGGAACGTTCTCTTGGCTTCTGAAGATTCACGTCGCACGGCGAGAGCGAGCGCAGATCAAAACATATTTTTCAGCGATGCGGTGGTTTGATTCGGGTGCGGCGTCAGCGACTGCACAGAGCGGAGCGATGATTATTATTTTGCGATCGTTGACGGCGTCCTGCGGTGACAATTACGACGACATGAGCACGGTGATTTCTGTTTATTATTTTATGTGCTGTTGTGTCGTCGCGATGGCAGACTAACTTTCTTTGTGTCGGAGTTGTGACGAAAGTGATGGTGAATGCATGTATTTAATTTATTTCTACGTTTGATTTCCTTTTGAATTAATTTCATTAGGATGTTTATTTAATTAATTGTATCTGCGTTTAAATTAATTTTCATTTGGGCCCTGCACACATGCTTTGGTTCCCGTTCGTGTGATACCTAATAAGTAATCACGAACGGGAGTTCATCCGAGAATTTATTTATCCGGAATTTGATCAAGCGTGCGATCGAATTTTGAATAAATAAATATATTAATTGAAAAATTAATATTTTGTGTGCGCTCTCCTTCAAACTGACATGAGTGATACTTAATAAGTAATCTCATGTGAGCGAACCCAACGTAGGTAGATACTTAGACTTTGTGAGAAACGGGTCGTTGTATTTCACCAAGTGATTCAGCACTATAAGGACGCGCAAATTATTTTTCAGGACAGAGAATGAAATGATAAATAATTTGTGTGAAAATTAGAATGTTTTCTAACATCAGAGAACGAGACCAGATGACATTTTGATTAAATTTGGAATCGGTGATAATTGAATAAATAAATATTCAAATGTGGGAATTAAATAATTGACATTACATGCACTTGAATGGACATCACGACTCTGACACTTCCATCTCTGCCAGTTTCTTTCATAGCTAAGTTCACTTAGATAGTTTTAGTTAATTTAATTAGTCATTTTTAAAATAGTCATTTAGTTTTTAGAACTTAGTTGTTAATCACACAATTAAATCCCGTCCGCCTGAACATTCCTCCAAAAGGACATTTCTAGTGTCTACTCACATTCTCTCTGTGGTTCGACCCTGCTCGCCACTTCTACAGTAGTTAGTAGGTAAATAAATATTGCAAATTTGCACGCGTTGCGACACGCGTGCCAAATTTCTGGCGCCGTTGCCGGGGAGAATAGTAGCATTAGGAGTTCCTTTAAAAGAGTAATTTAGGTCAAAAATTAAAAAAAAAATTTAAAAAAAAATTTAAAAAAAAACAACAGTCTACTACTCTGGGAATTTTTCATTGCAGGAATTTTCAAGACACCCAGAAGCTCGGAATGACGTGGGCCGAACCACACAATTACAACCAGTATCCGCCCTATGCAGCCCCGACTCAAGGTATGACATATAATGCTTCACCGCACATGAGCTATCCAGGTAATCCCGTTTATTTCAATGATATTTATTCAAGTCCATGCTATGATCCATATGAGAACATTTCATCATGCTATGAAACAAGTCCTTATACATCTGTTAATCATCTTCAAAGTCAATGCATTCCTGAAAATTTAGAACTTGACAATTCATGTCAAACAAATGATTCAATAATTGAACACATGTTGCATTGTGCTATCACTGAGACCAATCGGAGGTTTGAACTTCAAGATGAATGCAATGCAAAGTTGCTTTCCTCAACAAAAGATCTAGAAAATCAATTGAATAATTTAGTAAGTCAAATGAATCATATTTCCAAACTAGATGCTTCATTACCCCTTGATGATCTAATTAAAAACAATTATTTTGAGGAGAGTGCAATAGAGGTTCCATTTGAACAACATCTATGTCTCGAGTCTGATAATGGGATTAATCTTCCTTCTTATCATACAATTGATGACTCCCCTCCATCACAAAATAATTCTTCCAATCTAATCACATTTCAAGAATATGAGAGCTTGGTCTTCCGCCCTGTTGAACATAATCGTCCCTCAGAAAATGTGATTTCATGTCCTTATGTGAATTCACAACCTATTCATCCCAAAGTGAAAAAGGACACATTCAATGTATATCAAACTGCACCTTTTGAGGATGAAGAGTAAATTGAACTAGGATCATTCTTTACCATGATAGATTCAGAATTGAACCAAGAGACAGTGGATAGCCACACTCAAGAGGACATCACTTCAAATGACATCGAATCACCTCTTTCTGAAAATCCATGTGAGTCTGAAACGTTTTCTAAAATGGATACATCTGAAACATTTCTGGAGTCGAAGAATCAATCAGCATTGGTGGAAGAGAACACTCATAATTTTCTAGAAACAATGGAAGAATGGGACTGCTTGGAGGATCCTGAGTTTGTGGTGAAACATGTACCGACAGAGAAATATGATGAGGGTGGTATAGAAGAAAATTTTGAAAAAGATGTCATTCTTGACACAATGGAGTCATCTGCTCCAATTGATCCTGTGCCACTTGCTCCATGCGTCGAGGTTAAAAATACTTCACTTGAAATACCCATATATTCTAACAATATTTTTGACCTTGGCACAATCAATGAAACCATCGAGCATGAATTGAGTTGGAAACCAGTATATTTCCCCGTGTTAGTGGTTGGGTGTGAAAACGAATTGGGATACATCATCAACCCAGATACTACATTCAAGAATGTGATGGATATAAGCCGACCGCTGAAGGAGTCTAGTAATGGCACTTTTTCACTTGTGTATGTTCAAGGAGGTAATCTTCTTGATCTTTCCATTGACAGCCTTTTCCCAAAATTCAACAATTCGATGAGTCTTTCTTCAGGTGAGGTATTTTCATTCCCTTGTGAGTTGGAATATTTTCATTTCATTCCACACATCCACTATTCTAACAAGATTCCGTTGAGATTTTGTGCAGCTTGCAGGAGAAACTCTTCTTCAACAAATAGATTCCACACTCCTACTGAAAAAGAAGCAAATGCATGGTTTACATTTCCATTCGATCCTGGTGGAGTTTCAATAACGTCTGGCTGAAGACAAATTAAACTTAGCGCTCAATGGGAGGCAACCCATCATTTGTTTGTTTTCTTTTCACTGCATTTCATTTCATTTCATTTAGTTTTATTTTAAAATAAAAAGGAATGCATTTACCGCAATCTATTTTCTCCTGAAACTGCAGTGGATTTAAATTCATCATAAATATTTTTATCATCCACATGATTTTGATTATGGTGTGACTTCTTTGATATGATGTGAGTACGTGTTGTCAATGTGTAGGTTTTACAGGTATACCATTTCTGGAGCTTCATCGGATACAAACAACCTCTCCGCGTCAATCTGCACTTACACAGGGAAGTGTTCTATTTTTTTCCATATTTTATGCTTCCAAAAACACCATGTAAAAAAAAATTGAAAAAAAAACTAACATTCTTGTCATTGATGAACCCACATAAAAGCTATTGTATTCTTGTCGCAACACAGTCAGGAACATAACACTTGTGTCCCTAGGCAGTTTGAACACCTGATTCTTGTTTGGAATTCTTTGATCCTTGATCTCATGACTTAGATGATTGCTGATATTATTTCATGCTTCAAAAATGTTTTTCAAAAACTTGTATATTTTTTACACTTATTCGCACTCATGATCATCTGTGCTGTCCAAAATTATATTTCCATACCCGTGAGGACTCTGAGCTATTTTAGAATCATCTCTTATTTCTCTTATTTCTTGAGGGAATCTCAACCATGTTTTGTCTTCTAGAACTTGCCATGTTTTTCCATCAAAGCGATAGGAATTTTTGAAAGTTGTACTAAAATGATCGAGGCATCTGTTTGATATTTTAGCCCCGTTGACCCACTGATCCACCCAAACATTTTCTCCTTCGTATAGCCCTTAGAAGACATGCAGGAGCCTTTTAGGATGAGACCAAGCCGATACCCTTCCCTACCAATTTCTTGGATTTTTGCATGATGATTACAATCTAAGTGTGGGGGAGAGAGACTTACTCATGGAGAGGGTTCTTCAAGGGGCAGTGAGTCATTTGATGTACATGGATTGACATTATCCCATCCTGATCATATGAGTTATTTTTCACAGTAGCCACATTCATTATAGATATTTTGATATAGGAATATAGAATCCTTTTGGTTCCAACAATGAGTACATTGGTGGTCATTACGCGGTAACCCTCCCTTTTGGGGATACCTATCAAAGTAATGATCCATTACTCCAGGAACTAGAA
Source organism: Viscum album (assembly GCA_963277665.1). Taxonomy (NCBI): domain Eukaryota; kingdom Viridiplantae; phylum Streptophyta; class Magnoliopsida; order Santalales; family Viscaceae; genus Viscum; species Viscum album. The sequence goes on along the minus strand of OY728139.1, from coordinate 1,069,387,872 downwards.
AGTTATCTATATGACCTACCTTCATTGAGATGTTACATCGTATATGCTACTTGTGTACCTTTCTTTGGGATTATTGTCTGACATTTATTTCATGGGGTTTTGGAACTGATACTCACTTGTTTTTCCTACTCTTCTTATTTGAGTGAGTTGTGTAAAAAAAGAGTGAAACATTGGATTATCAAATGCTTGGGGACAAGCAGTGTTTTAAGTGTGGGGGAGCGAGAGTTTGAGGGAGAAATTTAGATTGACTTATCATGCATTTATTTCAAGATTCAACCCTCCTTTTTACCAAAAAGATGTCAATTTTTTTTAACCCACCGTCCCACAGCTTCAGAAACATTTGAACCTCATGTAAAGTCCTTGAGATTGGTACATTCTTTTGATTTCCACTAGTGGAGATGTGAAATTCATGGCAAGCCTATGGTAAGCCTGCATGTGTATGAGAACTGAGAAAAACTTTGATCAATTTTTTTTCGAGCGATGAGTGTAATGGAAAGGTAGGTCACATGATTGATGAGTGCACATACTTGTTTTGAAAAAATGCAAGTGAAAGAAAAATTGTTTTTGAAACTAAAGTTTTAAATGAAGCATGATATATTATGAGGAAAGAGATTGGAAAATTTTGAACTTATAACTTGGATGTTTTGGATTTGTCTACGGGTCCACTTGTGTTTTATTTCAGATTGTTTTGCCCAGGAGTGCAAAAGTTTAAGTGTGGGGGATTTGATGTACATGGATTTCGCATGTATTTTTATAATTTTCTAACATAGTTTTAATTAATTAGTTTAACGATTTTTTTATATTTTTAGTTTATTTTTGTAGTTTTGTATTAGTTTAAACATTTCGATAATTTTTAGTTAATTTATATACTTATATTAGTAATTTAGTATTTTTATTAGTTGTATTAATTTTATATATTATATTTAACACTATATTATTATTATTGTTAGTTTCATTAATTTTAGTTTAGTTTATTTTATTAATTTTTATTAGTATGTATATATTTTAATTCTCTATTTGTATTTTATTTCATTATTTTTATAGTATTAATAACATAGTATCTTTTTATTAGTTTATTATCTTTATATTTAATAGTATAATATCTAATTACAAGTGCATTAATTTTTAGTTCTATTATTATTATTATTATTATTATTATTATTATTATTATTATTATTTTCAAACATTAAATAATTAGATAATTGTTTTCTTTTAATTTGAATTTGAAATTTAGTTTTAACTTTTATTTTACTTGTTTATTTATTTATTTTTGTTTTTTTATCTACCCCTTTGACCCGCTCCCCTTCCCTCTCTCAATCTCACGCCCCCCCAATTCTCTCCCCTTCTTCCACGCCATCCCCTCCCCATTACCTATTTTTTTTTCTCTCACCAATCAACCACCTTCCCCTTTTTTCTCTCCCCGCTGGAACCGCCGTCACCCAGCTCTCCCCCTTCTCTCCCGGCTGGACTCGCTGCCCTCCCATCTCCCATCCCCCTCGCTCCTTTTTCTACCCTGCGCACCCCTCATCATCTCGGCCTCCCCTTTCTCACCCGCTGGACCCCGTCTCTCCCCCCTCTCCATCCCAACATCCCGTCGCCCTCAGCCTGGATCTCTTCCCCGGTGTCGCCTCCCCTCCTATCCCCCTCCGCCATCTCCCCACGACCCTCCCCTCTATCCCACTCCCCATCCCGCTGGCCCCCGCTCCCTCGCCCCTCTATCTCACCCGCTCGCACCCCTATCTACCCAGCCGAACCCCCTGCCCAGCTGATCCCCCTGCCGCGACGACCTCGCCGTCCTCATCTCCAACCCGCGGTCGCGCCCCCTTATTTCCCCTGCCTCCCCTCTCATCCACTTGAAGTGCAGCAGGTACGCAACCCACAGCGGCGAACCATCACCAAGAGCGCAGTGGAGGTTCGGACAAGTCATCGACGCAGCGGAGGATTGGAACGTTCTCTTGGCTTCTGAAGATTCACGTCGCACGGCGAGAGCGAGCGCAGATCAAAACATATTTTTCAGCGACGCGGTGGTTTGATTCGGGTGCGGCGTCAGCGACTGCACAGAGCGGAGCGATGATTATTATTTTGCGATCGTTGACGGCGTCCTGCGGTGACAATTACGACGACATGAGCACGGTGATTTCTGTTTATTATTTTATGTGCTGTTGTGTCGTCGCGATGGCAGACTAACTTTCTTTGTGTCGGAGTTGTGACGAAAGTGATGGTGAATGCATGTCTTTAATTTATTTCTACGTTTCATTGCCTTTTGAATTAATTTCATTAGGATGTTTATTTAATTAATGGTATCTGCGTTTAAATTAATTTTCATTTGGGCCCTGGACACATGCTTTGGTGCCCGTTCGTGTGATACCTAATAAGTAATCACGAACGGGAGTTCATCCGAGAATTTATTTATCCGGAATTTGATCAAGCGCGCGATCGAATTTTGAATAAATAAATATATTAATTGAAAAATTAATATTTTGTGTGCGCTCTCCTTCAAACTGACATGAGTGATACTTAATAAGTAATCTCATGTGAGAGAACCCAACGTAGGTAGATACTTAGACTTTGTGAGAAATGGGTCGTTGTATTTCACCAAGTGATTCGGCACTATAAGGACGCGCACATTATTTGTCAGGACAGAGAGCGAAATGATAAATAATTTGTGTGAAAATTAGAATGTTTTCTAACATCAGAGAATGAGACCAGATGACATTTTGATTAAATTTGGAATCGGTGATAATTGAATAAATAAATATTCAAATGTGGGAATTAAATAATTGACATTGCATGCACTTGAACGGACATCACGACTCTGACACTTCCATCTCTGCCAGTTTCTTTCATAGCTAAGTTCACTTAGATAGTTTTAGTTAATTTAATTAGTCATTTTTAAAATAGTCATTTAGTTTTTAGAACTTAGTTGTTAATCACACAATTAAAGCCCATCCGCCTGAACATTCCTCCAAAAGGACATTTCTAGTGTCTACTCACATTCTCTCTGTGGTTCGACCCTGCTCGCCACTTCTACAGTAGTTAGTAGGTAAATAAATATTGCAAATTTGCACGCGTTGCGACGCGCGTGCCAGTGATCCTATTCTGTAGAAATTTCTATGATTGATCCATAATTTCACCTTGTTTTTCTCCAAAATAAAGATCCTGCTCGAGTGGTATTACCTATGAGTATAGTACATGTGAAGGGTTAGGTATGTACATTACTAAGAGATATATAAGGAACACATCATGGACATGAGAGAGATTTCAAGGAAGTACCAAGTGATAGGCTACCATCATGATACAATGAAGAATATCAAAGGGACCAATATACCTAGGGATTAGTTTCCACTTCTTCCCAAATCTCATAAACAAATTCCAAGATGATATTCATAGAATCAACTTTTCACTAACTTTAAATTCTTGATCATTATGAAAGATATAAGTATAATTTTCTTTGCAGAAATTGAGTTTCCTTGATATGATACAAAATCATTCAAACTGTATCGACCACCTCTTCAACAATATCTGGTCCCGATATCATTCTTTCTCTAACTTCATCCAAACATGTTTGAGATTTGAAACTCTTCCCATAAAGGCATTCATAAGGTTACATAATAATTCTTAAGTGAAATCTATTTTTTTTTAAAAACTCATCTAGAGGAAGGTGTTGATCCCAACCACATTTGAAATCTATATAACAAGATCTCAACATATCCTATATCATTTTAATTATTCATTCAGACTGACCATCTATCTGAGGATGATAAGTAGTGTTGAAACTCAATTCCATATCAAGTTCTTGCTGAAGACTTCTCCTGAACATTGAGGTAAACCTTGGATCCCAATATGATACGGTAGAATGTGGCACTCCATGTAACCTTACCACTTCCTCAATGTATATCCCAGCAAGTTAATCCATAGAGAAGTCTTCTCTGACAATGATGATGTGTGATGACATAGTAAATAGATCTACTACTACCCATATATCATTCAAACCCTTAGAGGTTTTGGGTAGTCCCATGACTAAATCTATAGTGATATTCTCCCATTTCCATTATTGTATGGGTTGTTGATGCAAAATCCCCTTTGAATTTTTCCCTTTTAGACTTAAATTGTTGGCATACCATGCACTAAGATACAAAAATTTTGATATATCTCTTCATTCCATCACACCAGAAGTGTTATTTCAAATATCTATACATAGTTATACTTCTAGTATAAATAGGGAATGAAAAACTATGAGCTTTCTCTAACAGATCATTCGTCAAATCTACTATGGAAGGAACTCATACATAGTTTCTAAACATTATCAATCTATCCTAAACAAGTTTAAAGTCAGGAACATTTCAAGACTTCTTTTTCATCTCTTCAACTTTCTTATTCACCTCAATAAACATTAATAGGTTAGAGGTCTTAACATTCATTTGAGAAAGATATGATTTTAATCTTCCTTAAATATTTCATGATACATCCTTTGAAAATCTAGAAATATTGGATATTTTTTTATTCTCATCACGGATAAGTTAGCACGATCCTTCTGAGTGAAAGCCTCAACCAACTTGTTCACTACACCTGGGTGGTTATGTATTGAGTAGTTGTAATCCATTATCAACTCTAACCACCATATTTGACATATGTTCAACTTATTATATGTGAATATATATTTTAGACTTTTATGATTAGTATATATTTCACAGTTATCTTCATAAAGATAGAACATCCATATCTTATTGAAAAAATTACCGTTGCTAACTCATAATCTTGAGTTGTGTAATTTTTATCACGAATCTTCAACTGCCACAAGGCGTAATCAATAACCATATTATTCATTATAAGAAAACATACCAATCTCTTGTTTTATGCATCACTATAGATTAAAAACCCTTCTCCACTATAGGTTAATGTATGAATAGGTTCACTGAATAACATTCTATTTAGTCCTAAGAAATTTTCCTCACATTCATCTGTCTAGAAGAACATGAAACACTTACAAGTTAACTTGGCCAGATTATTAGATAGTCCTGATAAATTATGCAAAAACCATTGAGAATATCCAATTAAACCATCAAATCTACAGATCTTAGTCACTGTGGTTAGTCTAGGCCAACAATCAATAGCCTCCATCATTAATGGGTCTACAGTTATACCATCTCTTGAGATTATGTGACCCAGAAATGAAACCATTTGCATCCAAAATTTATAGTTTTATATTTTTCATATCGATTCACCTTCCTTAGGGACTTAATTATAATTATCAGTTTATCTTCACGATCATCCTTGTTCTTTGAATAGATAAGAATATCATCTATAAAGTCTACCTCAAACTCATAGAGTAAATCTCAAAATACTATATTCATTAAATCCATGAAGATAGAAGGAGAATTAGTAAGACCAAAATGAATCACTATATATTAATAGTTTCCATACCTTGTATGTAATTAAATCTTGGGTATATCCTCTTTCTTGACCCTCAATTGATGAAATCTGGAATGAAGGTCAATTTAGGAAAAGTATTCAGCTCCATGCAGTTGATCAAAGAAGTCATTAATATGGGGGAGAGGGTAATTAATCTTGATCTTTATCTTGTTAAAATCCCAATAATCAATGGTAAGTCACATTGATCGATCTGATTTTTTCAAAGAAAGAATCATTTCACCCCAATGTGACACACTTGGACAAATTAATCCATTATAATGGTTTTCTTGGAGTTTCATATTCAATTCTTGCAAACCAATCAGATCCATTTTATAAAGAGTCTTTAAAATTGGTGTGGATCAAGGTATAAGTTCTATTTAGAACTCATCTTCACATTTTTATGGAAGACTAGTCAACTATTCTAGAAATACATCCACAAAATCACAAACAACTGGAATATTATCTATGTCAATTTTTTCCAAAATGAATTTAGATAAAAACCCTTCAGAATGGGAATTAAGACCCATGCATAGGATTTAATATCTAAAATAAGTTCATACATATCATCACATTGATGGATGATCATATAAGGGTTTGAAATATCAAACATAAATTCCCTTAATTTACAATTGATGTGGGACATATTAATAGAAATAAAATCCATGCCTAAGATGACATAATATTCAACCAAAGGAAGAATGAAAATATTTGTTGGAATCAAATTCCAAAAAACATCAATTAGAGTGGAATCATGTATTTGAAATGAAATCATCATAACAATAGGGGGTTTCACAACTAGTTCCACATCTAATTATTTTGGTAGAATCTCAACACCCTTATTATTTTTTTTAGATTTTAAAGAGTGGGTAGATCCATAATCAAATACTACATTAACAGTTCTAAAGTGGATGGTAAGTGTACCTTTCATCACGTCATTATCGTACCCCTCATCTGAAATAGAGATTTAATTACATTTACACGTATCCATCATCTTAAGAGGTTTTTTAAGTCTATCATAATCACCTACCCTTAGGTTTGGTCAGTGGTTATCATGATTCTTGTTCTCCTTACACTTGTAGCACTAAATCGTTGGAGGTCGATTTTGTGTGGATTGTCCCCATTATCATTTTGAGATAAATTCTTCCAATAATTTCAACAATCAATTGCCCAATGACCTTCCTTTATACACATATAATATTAACTAGAACCCTCAAGAAAAATTATTCCCTAATTCTTCATTCATTTAGAGCATAAATGAAAACTCGTCTTCTTTTCCCCATGGTTTTTGAAGTTTCCTTTGAACTCCATATTCATTTTCTTGTCAAAACCATGTGGTTGATACATGACTCCAACCACTATTTTAAGCATGATTTCACAATGCAAAATATCTTCTTTGCTACTAATGTATCCTATGCCCATCACCCCTTTGAAACTTGGATTTAAAACATTAAATATCCTATCAACCATAATTTTTATTTGCATGATAATTCCTAAAGCATACATCACAAATATAATGAAATTATCCTCATAGGTACTGATAGATTCATCATCCCTTTTCTTAAACTCAAGTAACTCTTTCCATATCCTGGTAAAAAGAATATATGGAATATATTTATTGAAAAATAAGTTCTTGAAATCATCCTAATCCATGGAATAAATATCATCTTATTGCCTAATATTCTTGATTAGAGTCCACCACTATTCTGATTCACCTTTTAAATGATAGACAAATCGAATGACTTTCTCATGTTTCAAACACTAGATAAAGGATAATATCTTTTTAGTAGTACTATCCATTGTTCAAAAACAAGTTGTATTATAATAACCTATGATGGAAGGTGGATATTTACTCATGAAATACTCAATAGAATTTTGTTCCATTATTTTATAATTTGGAAGCCCACCATTGTTCATAGCTTGAGATAGATGTGTGATAATAACAACGAGGTTTTGCAATCTAACTTCCATAGAGTTAAATTTCTCTATAGGATAGTCATTTCATTGTCCGTTTCAATCACCATTACCATGGTTACTTTAGGTATCAACAATTAATTAAAACCAAAATCAAAGAGTATGAAATAGTTATTATATATAGGAACCACATAATCATGAAATTTCACTTATAGGATGTTGAAATCATGAGACTCTCTTTAATATATGACACCTATGGTTTATCCAATGTTATTCATAGGGAACTTCTATTTAAATACATCATAATAGTTTGTAAACATTTTGTGAATTTCTAAATCATATCCCCTAGGAGTTTCAAACTAGGTGTAAAGCATGGCCCATTTTCATGTTCTTGATTATCCCGAGTCAGGGCCATAACATCTTTTCGGAGTTGTTAACCCTAAGTAAATCTATTCCAGATCCACATCTACATGTAATATCCAAAAAAATGATTTAATTTTATAATACCACTCACTATATCCTTTACCAAAATTCCATTACATTTTCCTATACTTTTCCTTCTCCTTATAATTATCCTTAGACATATACTTAGAGTTATCACTAGGGTTTTCTCATCCTAGTTTCTTAAGGTTAACTAAACTATTGACTCCGATAATAACTATAGTGACCCTTAAATTTCATACATTAACATTACATAAAATTTTCATAATACTTAAAAAAAATTATACAATGATATGACTAAATATTTTACTAGTATAGTGCCTTTCGAAACATGGAAACATAAACCCTGATACACAAGTGAGCTAAATTATCTCTCACTAGGTTCTTCTTGACTAGATCCGTTATTAGACCCAAAAAAGACAATACATATCTTCCTAACCAGGGGATGGAAATATAAAAGGGGTGATCTAAAATTCTTCATAAGGGTATCAAGGGAGATATGCAAGCATAATAATGAAAATAAGGGTATGATAACATGAACATGAAAATAGAAGATCATACCCTGCATATCAAAGATCATATACATGAATCGTGGCATTAATCATAGAAGTTCCGAAGACATGAATACTACGGAAATAAAGAACATAATCCATGAAAGAATAACATAAGAATAAAACATGTAATTTTAGAAGACACATAAGCATATGTAATGATTTCTTTAGTAGTCAAGGCATTTGATGAAAATACCATCTTAGTGGAAAAGGTCCATTACAGAATCGGGTTCACACCTCGTTCCAACCCTAAATTGATGAACCAATTTCACTCCCCATTAGAGCCATGTAATACTAAAATGAGATCATTTACTATTCCATCCATGTCTATCTCAAGAGATATAAGTATTTACACAATGCATTGAAGGGATATATAGGTCCCACCCATGTCATAATGAAATCATACATACAAGTTCCAAAAGATCATAAACAACCATATCATAAACCATGAAATGAAATGTGTATTATAAAAATTTAATCATATCATAACCTTTGGAAATATTCAGGTTTATTAATCATTTCATCCGTAACATAACCTATGAAAAGAAGCAGGTTTTAAACTCATATAAACCATGAAAGAGAAACAAGTTTCATAAACATAATGACATAAAAGTATAATATATTTAGTGAAAGAATATAAATTGAAACATTCAATAATTTACTCATAATGTAATGAGTAAAAACAATGGATGTTATCTTATATGGGAAATAATTTTGAAATATCTTTTGAAAACATTTCTTTAGGTAAATATCATTTCTCCACTAAAAACTCTTTTTAAAATAGATTTTTTTAAAAACATTTTTTATTTAAAAATAGGGTTGAAAACATATAAATGATACATTGAAAATTATATTACATTTTGAAAATATTTTTCCTTGAAAATCATTTTCCTTGAAAATGGGATTCAAATATCTTTTTTTAAAAATGATTTTTGAATACAATTGATTTCTGACTGAAGAGAGAGATGATAATATTTTACATAAAAATGTTAAATTAAGTATAAAAGAGTATAAAAGTTGTAATAATACATGGATATATCTTGAATAGACATTAGATAAGGAAAATCATGAATTCTCTTGAGATATGGCTCATAATATTTCATCATAGGAAGCACAAATATAAAAATATTTAAATGTGATGAGATTCTTTAAATAAAACCTTATAACATTGTAACTTGGGATCATACTCTTAATGTAAGAAATAGAAATTACATAAAGCTTAAAATATCATGAAATAAATTAAATTCATGATATAACATGTAAAATTAATGTATATACACATATGAGGAGAATTTAGGTGCATAAAAAATATGAATCTCAATGAAGGAAAATTGAAAAAAAACCATTTTACCAATTTTGTATCTTTTGAAACTTAAACCCCCTAGAAGAAAGATCATAAAATGGATACGTGTATAAAAATAAATTTAATTATAATATACATATAATAAAATCATTTTAAGTAAATAAACCACACAAAAGGAATGATCGGAAAACATAGCATGTATCTAATAGAAATAAAAAGTGAGATGAAATTCATTTACCTTCTGTCTTGACTCTCATAATACTTGTTCAAAATATATGTATAATAGATAAGAATTTATTATAAATATTTTATAGAACCATATTATTATATCTAATACCATATATGGTTTGATTATGACCTTATATTACCCGCTTGTTAACCACCGTAAGTAAAGGGTTCACTTCAGATAATATTTTCTATGTTCTTCACGTATGTCTTACTTTGGTATATCATTGGTCCATATAATTATATGAAGATTATAAAATGTAAAATTTTAAATAAATATAATTTATATCCAGAATATTTATATTACAATAATCTACAAAATATAGATGTTTGAAATAGAATACACTGTTCATGGAGACAGTAAGTCATACGTATAAATGAACACCGTTTCCGTTTTTATTATCGTATTGAAAGAAAGAAGGTAAATGAAATATTTTTGTATATGTATATATATATAATTATTCTAGTAGAATTATTATATAATATATTTCATATAATTTCACTAAACCCACCTTTAATAAATTCAATATAGTGTGTCAACGAATCACATCGCTTTGATGGGGAGGTAGTCAAAACTTCCTCAAATAAAATTATCATATTAACACCAAATGGAAAGTAAAAAAAGAAATATTCTTTAAATTGAATAAAAAATATTTTGGAAATAATAAATATAATATATAAAATTTATAAAAATATTTTCCATCATAATTTCCACCATGAGAGAGTCAATAAAAAAATTTGAACAATCATCATTTAGTAAGGCGGTAGTTCTCCATACACATAAACAATATGTTCTTTATCCATTAGATGAAGGTGTATGTAATTTTTGGTTGATAAAATAGCATAAAATAACCTAGTATATTTAGGATACTGGTTTTGTTATATAACAATGGAAAAAATAAAGTGGAGGGGGAGGAGAAGGAAAATAAATTAAAGGACATGGGAGAAGACGTTATCTCTTAATCAGGTAACTCCTCTGGGTTTGTGCCAAAAGGTTTTCCTTGGATTGCCTTCTTTCTAAAGGATGGATTATAGGATGAGGGGTTGATTTCATATAAGTTTATTAGTATGATATTATCCGAACTTAAGAGGATTGAGATTTTTGAGGATGTGGCATAGTTGGTGGCCTTTTATAGGTAAGGAAAATGAATCACTTGGAATTTTTGAAAACAATTTAGTTATATATATATTTTTTGTATATAAAGTCATAAAAAACCAACATAAATCAATAATGTAAGGTTTATGGCCGAAAGATGTCTATAAAATGGGTTTTGCGATAATTTTCTATGTCATTTGGGACCCTAATATTAAGGTCTTGTCCCTAATTAAGCTTAATTTGACATTAATCGCTGTGATTAATTTTAATCACTTTTACTATTCATTTTGATATAAAATAAACATGATATAATTATCCTATAAATATTATAATGATTAAAATGGGTTTTTTATATTTTTTAAAATTCAATTCACATAATTTTAGAAATTAAAATTAATGTTAATCCTGTAGACGGGATAAAATTATAGGTCTTTAAAGTAGAAAGAAGTTCAAAATCTTATTATGTTATTATATTCAATTTAATATTAAAATTAATTATAATGACAAAAATTTTATAAATAGATGTATAATTTATCTTATGTGACCAAAAAAAATTAATTTTAATTTATCATTAATAATTATTTAAATTAAAACGTATTTTTTAACTAAAAAGCAGTATTTTACACTATTTATCAAAAAATGGAGTTCCTCCAAAAACTCCAAAAAATTCACCCAAATATAATTTCAATATTATAGATTAAAAAATGAATTTTATTTTTTTAAATTCAAAATTAAAATTTTTCTAAAATTAATTTTTATTAATTTTCACAAAATACATTTGAAAAATTTTATTTGAGAAAATAGTATTTTAAAACATAAAAAGACTTTACCAAAAATAATATTTTTCATTATAAATATGTTCAATTTATATAAAAAATTATAAAAAATACTTCAAAATTATTTATTACTGTTAATATAACTATGTTTAATGGCTATGTTATAATTATCTCATTTAAATAATTATAATAATAAAAAGATTTTTCGTACAAACATTATTATTGCATTTAGCATATGCCAAGTCATTATTCCACGTAACATATGCCAAGTGGAGGTTCCATGTAACATGATCCATGTTTTTGTTATGTGTTATGTACACTAAGTCCACACTATGTGAAAGGAATGTTTGACTTAGTTCATTGCATGAAATAAATTAAAATTTAATTAATTCAAAAAAGGTCCATAAAATTCTGGGTGTTACAGGTCATCGTAGGGTTCCGAACAAAAGTTCTTTATAGACAGGTTTCTTATTTTCTTTTCATTTATTTTTCCAAAATTGATGTAACATTTTATTTATCATTAGTTTAATTCCAATTTCTATTCTTTCTTTCTCATTGTTTCTCTTTTGATCTCTCCAATATGGGCAATGTTTTATTCATCATTTGAAATCACCCAATGATGATCGACAGAATCTGTAGGGGTTGAGTGTTTGGGTGGTTTGAGACAAATAAATATCTAAAAATGAAACTTGGTAACCCTATTGATAGTGAAAATATTTAATTTTTTTTCAATATCATTTTTTCACTATCCCTGACCATCAGAGGTGAAAATTGAACAACAATAACCTAGTTAGAGGAGATTAGGATAATACTAATAAAATATAAATAGTTTTTACTAAAAGAAAATATTCATGTGCTTATATAGTCAATTAATCTATACTAAGGATTATTTTCTAGATTATGTTAATCTAATTGGTTTGATAATTATCAATTGGTGTATTTCTCACCACTTTGATTCCTATGAAATAAGTCTATCCCAATTTAGATTTATGAATATATTGTGCCAATAACCTAAAATTTAATATTGTCCCTATCTTATCCATCTTTTCCATAATTCTTCCTAGATTTTAATTATTTAATTTGTGACATTAGTTTAATAAAATAAAACTAAAAATTGGAACAACCTGACCTTTGGTCGATAATCGTCATTGTATAACCCACTCTATGTGGGATCGACCCCATACTTCAACTTACTATGCCTTTGTAGTTTGTGCATATTGAGAACATATAATATTTATAATTTGATTATTTTGGGGGATTTAACAATGTACTTTGGATGTATCAAATTTTAGATCCATTTCCAGGGAGAAGTGGAGGATTTTCAATGACTCAAGACTTATTTCATAGGTTAAATTATTTTCTTATCTCATTTTTATTTACTGAGTTTAGTTTGGTTATATTTTTTTATTCATTTTTATTGTTATTATTTTCAATATTAGGAATATGGTAGTTGTTAGTGTTATTTATAATATAATAGATGCCTCATTTTTATTTTTCCTCCCCACCATCAGAGTACATCGAATTTCAGGAGTATCCAAGAACATGGGAATAATATAATTCCAAATGGTGGTCACATCAAGAAACAAGGTGGGATGATTCTATTTTTTAGATATGATGGTTTCTATACTCAAATATTCAGGTGCCACCTATCATCAAGCCTTTGGTGGAGACATTAATTTTCAATACTACCAAGGTAGAGCCTGGGTAAAGAATGCCTCAGAAGACCGACTATCCATATTTATATCATAGTACATTGAAGGGACAGAAAAAAGGATGAACTAAAATGAGTGTGAGCTCAATGAATAGTTAGAAATGAAAATTTACATATCTAAAATAATTTTAAATTTAAACTATATTTTTATAATCCTAATAATTGTTTCTAATGTATATACATAATAGTTTGTAGAAGAAGATTTGGTGGAGGAAGTCCATGATTTTGAAATAAAGGAACCAAAATAGTAGTACATTCAAGAAAACCATTGCTTCCAATAAAATCTGGAGTAGAATTCCTATGATATATTAGCCAAATTTCTTTCAAATTACATTCCAGAGTTAGATAGGTGGATGGATAATCTTGAGTCACAACTCAAAAGACATGGGGAATTTACTACTCACCTTTCTTATGTTATTTATAATTTAAATTCCCTTGTCAATAATCTATCTTTAAATTATAATACAGGGAATGAATGGTAAGAATATGAAGATAAGGAAGAGGCGGTTGAGGAAGTTCAGTCCATTGAAGAAAAAAAGAGGAAATGGAAGATGAGGATATCAAGGAAGAACTATTATGGAATAATGAGATCTCTAATAGTATTGAACATATGTCTTATGAAAAAGAAGAATCTGAACCTGATGTTATGGAGAAATTATAGAGGGAGACACATAAGGTATAAGACTTTGAAATTAATAAAAAGTAAATATTGAAAGATGAGGATGATGAGAAAACATGTGTCACCCTCACATGAATTCTGGAGACTAAAGCAGAATTGGAATCCCTCCTACACTTTCGAGAAGTAAAAGAGAAAAAATAATCTCTAATTGAAGTAGTAATTCTAGAATGTGAATATAATTAAGAAAAGGAATATATTTTGGTGGATAAAGTGAACTAAAAAATTTGGTCATATTTATATTTCCTATAATTTTCATTACACCTATCCTTATATTATAGACCCCAATCAATTAAGAAGAAACAACGATGGATGATCAAAAAGGCTACTCGAGATGCACAATATTGTGAGATATGGGTAAATCTATGATGGTTAGCTCTATATCATTCTCAAATAAGCTAAAAAGAAAAATATTGAGCTTAAAGGCAATAACAAAGTGAAGATTCTAGGAGGAAAGCCAAATCTTTAATATTTATTTACATAACTTAGTCTTACCCTCTTGTATTAGATTAGTTGAATAACTCTCCTTGTGGCCGAACTCATTATCTATTGAGATTTTTTATTTTTTTTTTAAATGAACAATAATTTCAGTGTTTAATTTTTTTTCCAGACGATGGAAGCAATAACCAAGAAGAAAAAAAGCGATGAATGATGGAAAACTACACATCATGAGATCACAGTTCACTTCAAGAACATGGTTTTGAAAAAACTTGAGAAACTCATTCAAAATAATAAATAGAATATGAGTTCCATTTCTATTAGATTATATTTTTATATCTGTTATTTTTTCATCCACATGATTTGAAAAAAAAATAATGAAAAAAATGAGAATAATTGTTGCATAAATTAAAATGAATTAGATTTACCCAAAAAATGATTAAATTGTTTTTATTGTATTTTCTAATATTGAAGACATAAAAAATTAGGAAAAATATTTTAACATGTTGGAAAATTTGAAATATCATACCCATAAATGTTCAAGATATAAATGTACATTTTTAATGCCACACTCAATATTCATTTTTTAGTTTCCTAAAATTGATTGTTGATATGATTTTTTTTATCAATGTTGATTCCTAGAAAAATTCTTTGATAAAAATGTTTGTTAACGTTCATTCCATGAACTGAGTTACTTACATTATGTTACCATTCTTAAGGGGACTTAGGACCAAATATTTTCAATTTTTCTTGAGTGAAACTTCGGGCATGTAAAGTTACTAAAACATCCATTCATAACTTATCAAACCAATGATTGAAACAAATTCAATTTTTAAAATTTTGAGGAATTTTATTGTTATTCCTAATTATTTTGATACCCACCTATACATTTTACATTCTTATCCCATAGAATAAATTGACAATCTTGTTAATATTGAGCTGCATTACTAGACAATATTCTCATTTCCTACACTACGCTTTTTATTTTTTATGATATTTAATTTAATGACTGCGGGGGAGGGTCTATTCATGGTAGAGATGAGGTTTTATATCTTGATAGGAAACAAAATGTTTGTTTTATAGGATTTTAGGGATGATTAATATTTGAAATCATTGTAATTTATTATTTGCCCATATTTTTTAAAAAATATAAATGAAAAAAACAATAAAAATCGAAATGGGTTATGACTTGGGATAATAAAAATTCACCCTTTTGAGACAGCTGATATCAAAATCATATGTGGTTAGGTAGTGGATGTGATACATATCCTATTCCATGCTTCTGAATAAAAGAAAAAATGATTTTGAATTGGGAGAATAAAAAAGAACCATTACTAGACTAATGATTACTATCATATATGGATAGGTGGTGGATGTGAGATTTATTCCAATAATGACTTTCATAAAAATGATAAAATAAATAACAATAATAGAGGATTAATTTTCGTTATGATTAAAGGGTCTATGGGCCTTTTATTTTTAATTGGGGGGTGGGGGTATTTGAGATGACATTACATTTTGGATAGGAGTATTTATTGAAATTATATTTTGAATATCATATATTATACATTAGATTTTGGACTCATCCTTGAGCCTTACATTTTTTCAATATTATTACCTACTAACCCTCAACCTCAGTTTTATTTGATACTAATTGCAAATCCCACATGAAAAATTATTATATTTTTATTTAAGGGACGGTGATAGTAGATTGAATGAAATACTATGGTTAGGATCATGTAATTGAGGAATTATAAAAACTCCATCAAATTGTTACCTTAAGTGATGAGTGAAAAAAAATCATGGTGAGGTAGATCATAAATTGCATGAATATTGATGAAAGGATGAAAATTGCATGTGGAATGGTAGAAATGTCTTGAATTTCACATTATAAATGAATAATATTTTCTAGATTATTTATTGTGTATGTTTTTTTATTATCTCATTTTTTAAATTTTTTATGAGAATCATAACTTGAAAATTCCCTTATTAATGCATGGATCTTTGGTGTTTTGTTGTTGAGATTTTTCTCGAAGATGATAAAAGATTTGAGTGTGATGGTATTTGATATCTCTATTTTGTATATTTATTTTGATGTTTTTTATATATGAATCCATTTGATATTAATTTATTGAATATGAGATCCTTGCGTAATATTAATGTTTTCTTTATTCTTAAGTAGGATTGAAATTTGGAGAAATAACATGGAAAACATTGAAATTATTGAATATAAAGGCACTTCACACTAAGTCATGATTTATTATTAAATCCAAAGTTGAAAATACACCCATTTGAGGAAAATTTCCATGATGTTGAATGATCATGGGGGATTTAGTAGGCTCAATGTCGAAGAACTAGAGAAAAATAGATATTTTATTGATGAAAAATCATTTTACACATTGTGTAAACTCATTAGACTATATGAATGTGAATGAAATTAACCATTAATTGGACAAGAACAATAGTAAACCAACATTCCATGAATGTTTTTTGCCTGAAAATTACAGTTAATGTAAACTTTACCGAATGTGAAAGATTCATAAAGACTAAAAAACAGAGTTTTTTAGTGTATCTTTTGATGGGAGTTTTATCGTTTGACCCGGAGCGGCCATTAAATTCCATTTTTAATGAGGGGAAATTGGAGGATGATATTATTTATTATAAATATGGGGTATGGATATATTATTTTACATTCTATTCTAGGTGTGGAGAGGCTCATATGTCGAGAGGATATTGTAGGGTTTCGACCCGATGTTCTTCATAGATAGGTTCATGTTCTTATTTTTGCTTCTTTTTCCATCTCTAGAATAATTTTTTATTTATAATTAGTTTATTATAGATTATTTTATTTTATTAATTTCTCGTTTTTTCTCTTTTTATCTCTATACTAGGGGTTATTGTTTATTTATCATTGAAAATAACCAAATGATGAACGACTAAATTTGATGGGGTTGAGAGTTGGGGTGGTTTTAACCTAATAAATATCTAAAATAGAAACTAGGTGACCCTATGGATTGTAACTAGGTTTAAAATAATTTTAAATATCATTATTTTACATATTCCCTAACCACTAGAGGTGAAAATTGAATGGCCATGACCTATTGGAGAAGATGAAACTAGAAACAATACCCTGTAATTATTTCTAGTTAGATGCCTTGATTCATATTCTTATATTGTGAATTACTCTGGACCAAGGGGACATTTCTTGATTAGGTTTATCCAGTTGGTTGGACCAAGATCAATTGATGTCTTTTACACTACCTTTCAGACTATTCCACAGATCTATCCCATATTATATTTAGAATTACCCTTTTCTTAAACTGTAGAATTGAACTTTCTCCCTCTTTCTTGTTCATTTTCATTCATTGTTCCTTAATTTTAAATATTTAATTTGAGTTATTATTTTAATAAAATAAAAATGAAATTGGGGCAACCTGAACTTCATTATAAATTAATTTCCGTGTTCTCAACTCTCTCTTGGACCAACCCCATACTTCCACTTTACTACTTCTTGGTAGTTAATGTGTTTCAAGAATATATAAATTTCTAATTTGATTCAATTATAGGATTTAATGATGTATTTTGGATGAATCATTAACCAATTAATGGAATATTTTTGCTATAGAAAAATATTTAACACAATAAAATTTATGTGGTAAAAAACATCAAATAAATTCCATAACACCCGACATAAGTAACTTGTGTCTCTAACATCCTACCAAAAGAGAATGGAGAAATGTAGAAAGTTCTAACCCAAGGAACACAACAGGATGATGACTAGATGAATAGGAAATTGGATAATTGTTTGAATTGTGTCCTCAATGTTTAACTAAATTGATAAATTATGAATCAAATTCCCTTTGGGAGGACATAATTAGCTCCTTCATCCACAAAACATGTATTATTATAAGGGGAGGAAGGATTATTCCTACTTAACTCTTCCTATGGAGAAACGGTCAGTGAAGAAATTAAAAGACAAATAGTTGGAAAAAAATGATAAGACATGTGTTCTGGATGAACAGTCCTTGGATTTTCTCATGAGCTCGGAAGAAGAACTGGTTGAACAGGTTTTTTATCTTAATGCAACTGAAAAAGAAGCTGCTAAATTGATGGGGATACCACTAAGGATTTCCCTTAATGAGGAAAAATATGCTTGGATAGACATTTAGGATTCTATATTAGTTAGGGGCTTCAATATTTGGAAGATCAATCTTGAAGAGTATATTCAGACTTGGGACAAGCTTACCATCTGAGTAGAGGATCTTCTAAAGGATGTGCCTTCTACTCAGATTTCATTAATTTCTTTGAAATTGTTTATGGATATGGACTCGGGTAAAGTAACGTTAATCTTTAATGAATTTGGTTATGTTTTTGGTATTCATTTCCTTGAATGAGAGGTTATTTTTACGCGTTGTGTCTATTTCTAGATTCCTTTTGCTCGGTGATATTGCGATGTTTGGTGCTTTGTTTCTAGCAATCTACTTGGATCTGCTTCAGAAGGGGATTAGAGCATAAAGTCTCCACTAGGGTGGGCCTTTTGGTTTTAAATGATTGAGATGGTATGGATTTACAACTGTTTCATGCCCGTGCATTTTTTCATGGGACTGCTTGCTAAAGGGTCAAGCTTGGTGAAGTCTTGTAGTCATGGAGTAACTGCTGGGGAGGGGTAAATCCTGTAGTTTGTTCTGGGTTTTCTCTATGTGGGGTGTTTTGTTTCTTTCTTTAGGGATTTCTTGGCTTCTCAATTTTTCCATAAAGTGATTTATAATAAAAAAAGTAATTTTAAAAAAACATCATTGTATTTGTAAATTAAACATAACAGGAATTTAAAAGACACATAACAAGAGAAAAATAACTATGATTTCCCAACCTAGTCCAAACTATTTAATAATTCCTACCCCCATAATTGTAAGGACAAACACCATCCCATCAAAAAATACAATGGGTATGAAATCACCAATTGAGATCCTCATAATATGAAGAATAAAAATAAAATTCTAGAAATTTTATACACTTGAAAAATCCCTTATTATAGGAGGAAGATGAATAAGAATATGAGTTTCCTACCTATAATTTGGATGAATTGGGAAGAGGCCACAAATACCAAGGTGGATATGGAAGATGAAGTCAAAATTCCCCATTCATTTGAGGAAAATTTCTACTAAATCCATACATGATATATAAACCTAGAGATAAGAACATCAGTGGGATCAATAGGAGTACTAATACACTCTTGGATAATCTATGTCTTGTCCAGGATCAGTCATTCTAGAGTACTGAATAGATAATATAATGTTTCTAGTCAAAATAAAAATATGGAAGGGTCATCTCAAATTATCCCATATAAAACAAAAATTCCCTGAAATTATGACCAAGTAAATTAATCAATAGTACACGTATCCTCAACATCTAAACCTAAACCCATGGAATAGATTTATAGTGGGATTCATAGGCCCCTAGTCCAAAAAACATGAAATATTAAGATAATTGTTTTATTTCTCCAAAAAATATTTAAATATTGGAAACCATTCAATTTTCAAAAGATATCTAGGAAGAATTCATTGATTCCCTTTTAAATCCTCAAGATTTTGAGATAGATATAATCTCCACTAATTTATATAATATAGAGTGAACCCTACTAAGTTACATACTAATATTTAATTCATATAGAAAGACCAATAAGTCATTTTACAGAGGTATTTCAAGACTCTGTTCATAAAAGGAAAACTTAATGATGTCAATATCCATTTATATATCTTCTATAATAGTCCTGGAATCAATATCATAACTATCTGGATCCTCTAATTTTTTTGTTGCAATGATGCTAACTTATTTCCCTCCAATATTAAAATCTAAGTGTATGATAAGTGAAAATGAAAACCTCTCAGACAAATCAGATTCAAATCCAAATTCAGAGACCGTGTCTTTGAATCCACAATCATGGTTTTTTCTATAGATAACTTTCAACAACATGCTAGAAAGGACATGGTCTATATAAAAGATATTATTCTTTAATTATACCATTGGTGCCTCAAGTACTATGTTAATGTGAAAGTTAGAGTTCTCTATGATGAAAATACTCCTTTATATTATTGAAAACCCCAACACATAGACATAGAATTATACCAATGGGAATCAGGTGGCTGATGAATCAATTAAGATCCCTACACCTAATAGTTTTCAAATACTTATTGTTATCCCATTCAATGAAATTAGTGAGGACTATGTGCTTCCCATAATTTTTATCTAGGAAATCGCTATAAATTTATAAATTCATTTAGTTATGGGAATCCCTCTTGAAAGGTTCAAGAATATAATTACCATCATATCCCATGGTGTTAGGGACCATGTCCTCACCGAATACTCACTACTAACAATGAAAAATGAAACAACACCATCTATATGAATCAATATTGTTCTAGAACATATTTATACGAGGGATGGTCTAACAAATATCTACACCATGTAGATGAGGATGTTTTATCTTTCATACCACAACCTTAGATAATGAAACGAGTATGTGTCATGAGAATTCTCACTCATAACTTTATGATATTGATTATATTAGATAGATCCAATCATGGGAGAAAAAATGTGATCCTAGAAATGATAATAATCCATTAGATAAAAATAGTCTTCTTTTTTTCATCAAGAGCTAAAAATATCCCATATCATAATTTGGAACGAAAAAAAAACAAAAAATTATCAAAGAATCTGATAATAACCCATATCATCTCCTGAACCCCATGATTTTGGAACCTATACTACCCTCGATGATAGTGGATAGAAAGAATAATATTTTCTAGATACCCCTATAAATTATGTCCATCCATAGGAACCCTAGGTATCTAGATATGCATCCTAGTAATTCACTTGTGATGAAAAAAATCCAAATGTTGGATTGTGGATCCAAAAATACCCCTTCTTACTCCACTTCTAATGACAATGAGGTAATGTAAGAAGTAGAAAAATATATTAGGGATTTTCCTCTAACATTTGAGAATGGTGTCTCTACCACCATGGATGAACTCATAAAAGTGATTATGGGTACATAGGAGGATCCAAACCCCATATTGATCAGAGCTACCATGTCTCAAAAATATTAAGATATATATAGATCCTTCGTAAAGAACCATAGATATGTCTTTTCCTAAAACTACCCAAAAATTATCAGACTTGATCTCATTGTGGCTACCCATTATTTTGGTATGCCAGATGATCACTATGTATTTAAGGAGGTTTCTAGAAGAACTCATCCTACCCACACTAATAAAGTGAAATACAAAGATGATAATATCTCAAAATAAAACTTGATTCGAGAGGTTAAATACCAAAAATGGTCATTGGTATCTTCCCCATCAAGAGGAAGAATTATAAGATCAGGGTTTTCATTGACTTTAGGTAACTAAATCGATTATTCCCAAATGATGATTCACCAGTACCAATAATGGAAATAATAATCAATTCATGTTTATTATTTTAATCCCCCTATTTCATGGATGTATAATCCGGTTATAACCAAATCTATATGGCCCTAGAAGATGATAAGGACACCAATTTTCGGGAACCCTATGTGGTATATTTCTCTAATGTAATTCCCTAAATCTTATGGAAAATTGAAACTATATATAAACATTCCATGAAAAAAATCTTAATATCCATTATAGAAAAAACAAAGGAATGATACATTGATTTTATTGTAGTTAAATTCCAACAATTGTATGATCGTCTAGCCAATAATAAAATAGTTTTGAACAAACTGTTATAAAAAATCTTGACAATGAATACTCTAAAATGTGATTTCAAAGTGAAATAGGGTAAATTTACTAGCATTGTAGTGTTCCATCATGACATCGAGGTAAACCCATATAATAATAAAATTAGTATTGACATGTCACATCCTAAAAATCTGAAATAGTTGAGAGGGATTTAGGGGTGGCACACTTACATTAGATTCTTCATAGATAACCTTTTCAGAAAGTGATTTCCATTAATGATGTTGATGAAAAGTGAGTGTCCTATTAGTGGGATAAATATTTTTAGAGATCCTTTGATGATATGAAGTAATATCTTTTGAGCTCACCAATATTTATGATGTTTGTATAAGGAAAGCCTCTCATTTTTTATGTTTCAACACTGGAGTGATCTCTCAGTTCTCTCTATACATAGAATAATAATTCATGGAAATAAAATAGAATCTTATATAAAATGTTGATGGATATTGAGACACAATACTATAATATGAAGAATAAATTTCTTATAATAATCTTAATATTCCAAAATCCAAGACACTAATTACAATATAATGAGGCACACCTAATCTCTTAAATTTTTTCACTCAAATATATCTTTTTTTTCATCCAATGTTAATGATATTTCTAGAATTATGGGAGGTAATATTCCAGAAGTCTGATATTGAGTTCTTATTATAGAAGGTAGCTAAAGGTAAAACATTTCAAGACTCCCTAGAATAAAACCCCCCTAGAAAGTATACGAGTGAATAAAAAATCCCCATTGAGGTGGGTTTCTCTACTCAATAAGGTCCATAAATTCGGGTGATGTATTTTTATGTTGTTCAATAAGACCGATAGGAATATAAATGAAAAATATAAAACGCAACAAAATTTTATTGGGAATTTTTTATCTCTACATTAAAATAAATTCTTTATTATTCATTCAGGTTTCAAAAAGGATGCACAAACAATGAAGTTGAATTCCAAGATTTGATTATAGGATTGGCATTAGACCTGTAGATACCAGTTTTCATTGAGTATCAAGGGTGACATAGAGTTTGGGGTCAATTAAATTAATGGAAAATATGTCACCAAAATGGAAGAATTCATTCCCATGTTTGATTATCTATAGTTAATGAAGAAATAATTACCCTATGAACGATAGTATATCAAATTCCATGTTTTTAAAATGATTTTGTTGATAAATTGGATAATACAGCTACCACCCTAGATGTTTCACACTAGGTTGAAACCATCATTTACATCACACACTATAGAGTAACCTATCTATTTTTAAGATATTTCATAGAAGAAATCAATGAGATCAACACTAACATAGATCAATGAAATTCTCTATCCTTTCCAACTAATAAAACTATTGGATGTATATACCCCTTAATGGACTATCATTAGAGCGAAATTCTTCCATTATTATGAGTCAAAAAGGAATAGATCCAATGAAATATGTGGAACATAATCATCTATGATGTCACAAATTCAAAAAAATCATCTATAAATAATTATTTGAAGGAGTTATCCTCAGTTTCACAGAAAAATAAGAGACCCTCAATTTTATACAGGAAGTCAATGAGGGATCTTGCTGTAATCATCAATCAAGAACCAATACCTCCCATCAAATCAAGAAACATAGATTCTTTTGGTCTTCAATGATGCATGACTTCATGGAATTAACGTTGAATTTCCTTGTCTTAATGATACCTTCCATTTTGACCAATCAACCGCCATATTTTTTGCATACTAATAAATAGTTTTTGTCATTTACCTCTAGAGAATAGGTTTCATTCTCCTATATCACCCAAATACATCTAGGTAGTTCAAGTATGTACTTATTTTCATTGAATTATCCTCCAAGGGGGTCAAGGATATATCCCTCAAGGAAATCAGAATGAATGCTATCATGTATTTTATGATGTTGAATATCATTAATATATTTTACCACCATCATAAAATATTAATATAAAATGGATCCAATTTACCTTCTTCAGAATTGAAATATTTACATCAAAAGTACAATATTCATTCCAACCATTTATATGACTACTGTGTTGGAAAAATGGATAGATTGAGGCTTTCAACAAGAATGTATCTAATATACTATAAAAAAGGTTTATAAATAAAATAAGTCTTATCTTGAAAAACTTCTTCATTATTTATGGTATTATCACACCACAACCCATAATATTATACAAGCGACACCATATTTTCTAGTATATTGGAAAAAATGGTCATACCCTTTAATGTCTTATTACCCTCACTTTATGTATCTTTTTCAAATCAGATATATGAAGATTAAAAATGTCATAAGTTACTAGATTAGTTGGAAAATTTATTAGGAATGGTTATAAACATTTCATAACCTAAAAATTCATCCAATACAAGTTGGACAAGAATTCAATTATATTATTTTTATATTCTTATTCTTCTATAGGGAACTACTGTTATCCCTAAAAACATAAATGATATTCAGAAAGAAACCTATTAATCTTGAACCCTAATTGGAGGGACCAAATACCATATAAATATTCTACTCCAAAAGAGTATATTCTCTGATCACAATGGATGGAGATAATATCACGCATGGAAATAATGCATAATTTCACACTAATTTTTTTCATAACTTTAATTAATGTTAACAACATTATAGTTATTTCTGATGAAAATATAATGTGGTTAGTTAATGTAATTTTTATAGGTGTTGGAATAAACATTTATGTTAAAAACATATGTCCACATCCTTTCTGGGTAGTTCCCAATGCGTTTTGTTCATGGAACTAGAAAGAACCAACAATTCTCTTATTTGAGATGCTTCATGAACCTTCTTTCCAAAGGAAGATGATTATTGGGAAATGGTCAAACAATGATTAGAGACTCACATTAGTCAAGAGTATGGGTGGTCCAGCTCATCCCACCATTTTGGGGGGAACTATTGCCTATTATGGGACCCACATATAGATTTAAGTCATATTCATGAATTCTTTACTAAATCCAAAATATGGAACGTGCCACCCTAAAGTTAAAAATAAAATATCAGCATGTATTGAATTTAGAATCATCTGAATGTATCAAAGGTTGTTCATCAAACAAAATGTAACACCATAAAATTTTAATGGTATTCCTCTTATAATATTACATATTCGATAGTTTATGCTTCAAACAACACCATGTTTAAAATTGTAATATACTATTAAATATGATCATTGGAATAGTAATGTGACCATTAAGAATATTAATATTAAAAATAGAATAGTAACATCATCTATGAATGTTTAAATAAAACTTGGGAATCTTATAAATGAAAATATGGTATGTTTAAATAACAGAAAAAGTAAATAAATGTTTTAAAATGATAAGTTAAGTGTTTGTATTTTTATGAAACCTAAATATTTATTTAAAATGTCATAATTTATACAATTAAATTAAAAAAATTCATAAAATTGTTTCATAAATTAATTTTTTTTCATATAATTCGACTATAATTATATGATACCTTAATTAAATTTTTAAAGTTTTAAAAAATCGGTTATAATTTTAAAATCCGTATTTTTTGAGAAAATGGTGACTTTATATGAAAAATAAATTTCTCATATTATAAATTTATCTTCATAAAATGTAGTTCATTTTTTAATTCTACACATAAAAAAATTGTAAGGGGAATTTATGAGAGTTTTCTAAAATAGTTGAATTTTTGGTGAATAGTGAAATACAGTAATTTATAGTATTTAAAAAATACATGAATTATTGAGTCATATATGATGTATGCCTGATTTAAGATAGTAGTTTCGACTTCTCCTTCACTATTTTAATATATTTAGTTATATAGTTTAAACTATTGATATTCTTAATCCAAAATAATTAACTAAAGAATAAAATAATCAAAAAACATCCCTCTCCTCCCCTATAAATACCACCCCTCACCACCCCATATCCTCACAACTCAAAGTATTGAATATTATAAAATTTATTCCCAATAACTCTCCCAAAACTCTTTCCCTCATTTTGGACTTTTTGGTCTCGTAAAAAAGACCATTTTAAATTCCATTAAGGAGTTTCTAAAGGAGTGAAATTGAAGAGGTAAAATCCCCTTTCATTCTTATAATTTTATTTCAATTTTATTTCTTATACTTTCATTACCTCCTCTATACAAACATGCCTGATAACTAAATTATCTTATATATAATTTAATTTTAATATTATAATGGGTTATCCACCATCATTTCTCTTATCTTCCCTGTTTTTCTAAAAATGAAAACGTCATTCGTGAGGTGTCAATTCAGCACCTTCATGGATGACGATTCTTTAATTTTATAATAACACCATAAAGGCTGATAATAAAACCATTTTAATGGTTTAAACAGATTATGATATGAATATTACAACTTATTTAGTGTTATATAACCAGTATATATACATTATATTAATTAATAAAAAAAATTAGTGCGTAATGATCGAAAAATACCAAAATAATCTAAACGGTTATCATTAACATTTTATCTAATGAATCATTATCATATATGGAAAAAATGATATATAATACCATTATATCTCATAGATTTTCATTGATGACATATAATTTAAATTTTATAAAACTATTTCCGTTTTACAAGATCTTTCGTACATGTATACAAGTGAACCAATCTTGAAAACAAATGAAACAAACACTCTCAAATGACGAAATTGAAACTTATAAAACATCAAGATAGACATAAAAAAGTTAATAAATTATAATAAATAATATACATGTTTAATAGGTTATTAATTAAATTATTAATTAATCTAATTTCGTTATAAAATAGATTATGTACAAGTGCAGAACACATTCATACATAAGGTAAGGATTTCTTCCCTAACCTCCATTTTTCATTTAGGATATACTTTATATCTATTTATACCAATGTAATTATTAATTATTATTATTATTTACTCATAATAATTTATATTTTTATAATTTAAACATATGTACCTATCTCAATTCATCTTTATTTGATGGGGAAATACATGTTTTATCAGGTTACCTCCTCTATTCCTCCTAAATAGCAAGCCCGATTTAAGGGAACTTCCCAATTTCGTACCCATTTTCATGTACCATCCATAATATGTTATAGGATACCATTATTTTTATAAAATCAATATTTTAATCATGAAAAACTAACCAAGTTCATTTCTGGATTTATACAAACAATTATGATTATTTTTTCTATTTTAAAGGCTCTTTTATATTTTCCCTTAATCCCACTAAAATGGCCCATTACTGAAGTTTATTAAAAAACATTTTTACCTTTTTTAACTCAATTTGGAAATAATATATGACTAAAATATTATTTCATGTTACTTACATTTTATTTTTGGGATATACATATGACAAATGAAAATGATTTTCTAAAAGAACCTTTTTTTGAAAAGTAAAAATGGTATTTCTCTCACGAATTCCTTGATGATTTTATTAGATTATTATTATCTATTTCAAAATCCTCTATATAATAATATGATTTATTGGTATTAATAATTTATTATATCATTGAATATATTTTATTAAAGGGTTAATGATTAGTTTGACTATATATGTGCTATTTTGATACAATTCCCCATATTACTCAAAATGATTAGTGATTATGTTTACTGATTGGGGAAAGTTATTTATATTTTTTATATATATTTTGTTTATATTTAATTAATTTTATATTAGGAATAGATAATATGTGATTGGTGGAGTCTTTTGTATCCCCTCAATGCATTGATAGGTCTTATGAGAGAAACTAAACCAGGTTTTTACCCATTTAAGGTTTCTTAGCCGAAACCTTGATGATTTGTTTATAATATATAAAATTATAAAGTATATAATAATGTTAATAGTAATTAATAGTCCATTTGATTAATTTACTAATATAATATCCATGGTTACATTTCTTTCTCCAGAGATAATTTATGGAATTATTTAATCAACTTTTATTCCTTCCATATTATGCTCAAGATTCTGTTGTAATGGTATGGGTTTTTAGTTATTCACCATGCCTTATTGTTTATGTCATCTACCACTGTATTTTTTTCCATTACTGATCATTGGAGCTCATCCCTTTCTTATTTTTTATTTTTCCCAGGATGTGAAGATGTATATTTAGAATGAATTTTAGCGATAATCTAGTAGTTTATGGGTATTTCCATTGGAGTTTCTATGTTTTTCCCTCTCAAGTTGTAATGTCAAACTTATATATGTATATTGTTTTCCAATTATACTAAACTATTCATTAATTTAGAAAGTGATATATTGTTCTTAGTACCAATTTAATAAAGCAAGGAACTGGATTTAGGATACTGGGGCTTGGGTCTTTACAGTTGGTGTCAGAGAAAGTTGGGTAGAAACCTTGGAAACTTGATTTAGAAAACATAGATAAAGGAAAATAACACTAAGATAGACATTGATGATAAATGTAGAATAAAATCCAATAATTTTGTAAAGGTAGATTTTTTGTGAGTCTTCCTAGAAATAGAACCCAATTTGGATACTAATAGTGGACATGATTCTGTCACATATGTACCTAAGTGTAAAAAATGTGATAATGTGTGTTCGGATAATATTGTCCAAACTAGTACATTATAACACAACTTACTATGCACCTGGTTGACACTATTGGGGATATTATTAAGATTTTTCACATTTTATTTTGAAACCATTATTAAGATTTAAAATTAAACATTTCCCCAAATAAACCATGTTTATGATTATGAGATTAGTTATGAATAAATTTTCAATTTATGTTATGTTATTGGCTAGTTAAATATTATGAATTATGATTTATAACCTAAATTAGTATATTTAATTGTTTAGAAATGGATCCTAGTGAAAGAAATGGAAACCACATTAACTCATGTATTCAGAGTAGGTATTTCCCTCTTATGATATGTAATTATGTTATGGATAGAATTGTAATTGGAGATGAACAACTTATAACTATATTGGTAAAACTAAATCAGTTTATGAAAAATAACATTACTTTAATAGAGTATCCCTATCCACAATGCATTTTAAAAATGTTGTAATT
Organism: Viscum album; assembly: GCA_963277665.1. Lineage (NCBI taxonomy): Eukaryota > Viridiplantae > Streptophyta > Magnoliopsida > Santalales > Viscaceae > Viscum > Viscum album. The sequence continues at coordinate 1,069,358,541 of OY728139.1, read as the reverse complement.
CTTCACATGACCACAAAATCAATCATTAAATGGGAATACAAACCCATTTTTAGCTAAGAAATGTGAAAGTTCCTTAGAGATGATATTCTTTAATTTAGGAAGTAATGAAAGGGGGAAAGTTGTCATGATAATTTATCATCTCCTGGGAGATGCAGATTAATGGTGATCATTGATTATAAACACAAAATATGAAGAATAAATAGAAAACATTGAATGTAATGATTTAAGGAAAATTTCCTGGAAAAATATTTCCATCATGAACAATTAGATAATATTAAAATAAAATTCATGAATATGAGGAAAAAGGAATATGAGATTTTCAATAAGTATGAAGCCAACTTTACAAGGTTATCAATGCATGTTTTGGATTACATATGAAATATGTAGAGAAATATTGATCTATTATTTTATGGGTTAAAATCATTCCTTAAAAGGGAACTGGTCTCCCAAGAATTATCAACATATGAAGATGTTGTCTTGTGTTCTATTAAGATAGAGAAATAATTATCTAGGTATTATGACATAAATGGATTGAAAGAGAATAATATGGATACTGAAGACTCTAAAAAAGGAAATAAGGAAAATGTGATGAAGGGAAGAGTTGAATTTCCATCCTATAATAATTAAAAAAAAACATGATGGAACATTACTTTTGGGGATGAGAGTCTATTACAAGTGTGGAGAAAAAGACCATCAATCCTATGATTGAAAGTGAATGAAATAATCTACCAATGTTCACTGAAACAATTTTATAGAGATGGTACATTATGAAATTTATTATCCTAAAAATCAAGGAAACTTACCCCAGAAAAGGTAAAGGGAACAAGGCCATGAATATGAAGTCACAAAATCTGAGTTTGAAGTTCCTAAGGATATAATGGAAGGTACTTTAATCATTTACACAAGTTTAGCTAAATATTTATTATATTTGTTATCCTCACATTCATTTATATATTCATATTTTTATTTTAAAATTAGTAATTTCCAATTCACCTTAAAAAGGGAGTTTTAAGGGAAGACTCATAGTGAAAACCTTATTATAATATAGATTTGTTGAGAAGTTCTTATTATGATGCATAAATATGCTCTAATTTATGATTTTATCATCATACCTAGAGTTTATTTTGATATAATCCTTTTAATATACATATTTTCTAAATTTAATTCAAAAATTTTATTGAAGGAGAAGGAAATTATGTTTTTTGATGAAGATGTGGAATTTCCTCTCTTTATAGTGGATAATTAATCATCTGATTCTTATCTAGATCCACCCCTAGTAGCTATACTGAATGAAATTATTAGGGAGGAAGAGGAAACACCATCTATGGGAAAGGAAAGAAATATACAAATTAATGTTGTACATTTTTACATGAATAAATTGATGCATTTATAGAGGATTCACCTAAACATACTCCAGAGTGGGAAGTTGAGTTTCTTTTTTATTTAACCCCTAACGTAAGGCTAATATCAATGTATCCCTATAGAATGGCCACTATATAATTGTGGGGAAGTGGAAACAACAAGAGGAGATGTGTAATAATGGACTTATTCACCCTAGTGTTTCTACATAGGGAGCCCCTCTTATCTTTGTTAAGAAGAAAGTTGGATCCATTAGGCGATGTATTCACTATAGATAAATCAATACAATTACAATAAAGAACATGTATCCTCAACCTCACATTGATGATATATTTGATCAAATTCCCATAGATCATTATTTTCATGATTGATTTTCAATCATAATATCATCAATTACATGTAAAGAAGTAAGGTATTCCAAATACAACATTTTGAACCATGTATAGACATTATGAGTTTACAACAATTCCATTTGGACTGACTGATGAACCTTTTGTTTTTATGGATCTAATGAACAAAGTGTTCGAGGAATATCATGATGATTTTTTTGTGTTTTTTATTGACTATATCTTGATATATTCCAAAATATATTCGGACCAAGGGAATAATTTGTGGATTGTTATGGAGACTCATAGAAGAAAAGAGTTATATAATAAGTTTAGTAAGTGTGAATTCTAGCTTCAAATAGTTTATTTTCTTGGCCATATTGTCTCTAAGGATAGAACATCAGTTGATACTATAAAGAAAATATACGTTCAATAATAACCTAAAACAATGAATATAACCAAGGTACATAGTTTCATTTGGTTTTCAAGTTACTATCGGTGATTTGTTTATAATTTTTCTCGACTAACTAACCTGTTAACTAATCTTACTCATAAAGGGTTTAAGTTCATATGGATAAAAAATGTGATTAACGTTTTAAATAATTGAAGAGAATATTAATGAATTCCCTAATATTGAAACTTCCATAAATAAATGGTTGAGTTGTGATTTATAGGGACACATCAAAGAAAGTAATTTGATGCCCCCTGAAGTAGAATGATAATGTTATTTCCTATGCATAAAGGCAGCTAAAAACTCCTGAACAGAGCTATCTAACTCATGATCTTGAGGTAACAACCAAAGTCATTACTCCAAAGATATATAGACACTAGCCTTATAGTCAAAGATGTGAGATAATATTGATCAAAAGAGCTTGAAATATATATTCTCACACAAAGAACTAAATATGATGAAAAGGTGATTCCTCTACCTACTCAAGGATTATGATTTTTCAATACAATACCACCCAGGAAATGTGAATAAGGTAGAAGATTCATAGAGTAGGATGGATCCTGGAGTTTTGAATAAAATGAGGATTGACATGGATCATGTGTACTTGGATCTAGTAAATATGGATATGGGAATTATCAAGGAAGGCGAAACATCATTACTTTTTCAATTGTTTTCCCAACCATATTTAATGGAAAAGGATTAAAATTTCTTAGTATGATGTTGAGAATCTTCAAAGGAAAATTAATGGTGTGAATGATACGATGTTGGAATACTTTGTGTATGATGATGGAATTATAAATTTTATAAATAGGATTTATATTCCCTTTATACTTGATCTAAAAGGGAGTTATCAGATGATTCCCAAATCTCTATTTTCTCTATACACATTGGAAGTACTAAGATTTATAGAGATTTGAAGAAAAATATCTAGTGGGATAATATGAAGTGGGAAATTTCTTATTATGTATCAAGGTGTTTAGTTCGTCAACAGGTGAAGTCTGAAAGAAAATAACATAGATGAGTCATGAAACCTCTTACTATTCCCACATAGAAATGTGATGACATTACTATTTATTTTTTCACTATATTACCAAGGAATCCAAGAAATAATGAATCAATATGGGTAATTTTTGATAAACTTACCAAATCTGCACATTTTTCACTATAAAGGAGGATTTTCCATTGGATCCCCTTGAAAGACTCTATATTAATGAATTTTTAAGGCTTAATGGATCACATATTTGAATTGTGTCTAATCAGGATTCTTTATTTACATCGAAATTTTGGAAAATTATTTAAAAATCTTCAGAGGATGAGCTTCATTGCAGTACAACTTATCACCCTCAAATGAACAACCAGTCTCAAAGGACCATTAAAATGTTGGAAGACATGTTGAAATCATTCTCACTTGAATATCAAGGATTTCGAGATCAATATGTTCCTTTGGTATAGTTTCACTGTAATAATAGATTCCATTAAAGTATTCAAATGGTACCATATAAAGATTTTTATGGAAGGAGATGTTTTACACCAACTTTTTGGGATGAAGTTTGTTAAAGATGCTTGTAGGCCCAAAACATATGGTGTAAACAATAGAAAAGGTAAATTATATTCAAACACATTTCAACAATTAAAAAAGTATAGAGAATAGACATGTTAATAGGTAGAGGAAGGATGAATAGTTTAAATTGGGAGATCATGTATTCCTAAAGGTATCTCCATGGAAGGGTGTTATAAGATTTGGAAGGAATGGGAAATTGAGCTGAAGGTAAATTGGAACTTTTGAAATCCTAGAGATTATTGGAGTTGTGGATTACCATTTGGTGATTCTTCCAAGACTTTATAAATTACAAAATGTGTTCCACATCTCTTTGTTAAGGAATTACATTCCAGACCCAATGCATGTCCTCATCTCTCAAGGAACATAATTGGAACATAATTTATCTTACTTTGAAGATTCGATCCAGATTCTGGACACTAGAGATCAGGTGTTGAGGAATTAGATGACTCGACTGGTAAAGGTACTTTGAAACAATCATAAAATTGAAGATGTGATTTGGAAACTAGAAGAATTTATTATGAATAACTACCTAATATTTTTATTAGGTGACATTATAGAAATATCAAGGAAAAAATATTGATGACGGAGGGGAGAATGTAACAACCCAAGATTTTATGGTATTCCTCTTTTAAAATTTTATATCATTCATAATTTAAGCTTCACCCAACACCGAGTTTAAAACCATAATATACTATAAAATATGACCATTTGAATAGTAATGCATCCATTAGAAATAATAATATGACCAAAAAATGAGCAACATCATCTATTAAAGTATAGATAAAATTTGGGAATCTTATAAATGAAAACATGGTATATTTACATCATTTAATAAGTAAATAAATATTTTAAAAATAGTAAACTAAGTGTTGATATTTTTGTGAAACCTAAATTTTTATTTACAATTTTATAATTAATATAATGAAGTAAAAGAAATTTTTTTTCATAATATAGATTCAAAAATTAATATTTTATTTTTATAATTATAAGATGATTTTATGGTACCTTAATTAATTTTTGAAAGTATCATAAAATCAGTTATAATATTAAAATATGATTTTTTTGATTAAATGATTACTTTATTTAAAAATTAAAATTATAATATTTAGAAAATTATTTTCATAAAAAATATTTCATTTTTGAATTCTAAATTTCCTGAAAGTTTTCAGTTTAATTTTTGGTATTTTTTCTAAAATAGTTGTTTTTTTAAATAGTGAAATACAATATATTATGGTATTTAACAAATACTTGAATTATTGAGTCTTAGATGATATATGGATGATATAAGACCATAATATTGAACTATAATTCATTATTTTAACATATTTAGTGATAAAGATAAAATTATTGATATTTATGAGCCAAATTAATAAACAAATAAATAAAAATAATAAAAAAAACACCCCTCTCCTTCACTATAAATACCACCCATCACCACCCCTTCTCCTCACACCTCCAAAGCCTTGAATAATATACTATATATGTCCAATAACTCTTATAAACTTCTACCCCACATTATTGTTTTGCTGGTCTCACCCAAAATACCATTTCAAAGTCCCTTAAGGAGGTCCTCAAGGAGAGGAATTCAAGAGGTAAAATCCCCATTCGTTCATTTAAATTTCATTAAATTTCTTTTCTTATCCATTACTTACCTCCTATATCAAAAAATTAATGATAATTATATTATATTATATATATACTATAATTTTGTTATGATAATTAGATATCCACCATCAATTCTTTTCTCTTCATTTTTTTTTTCTAAAAATTAAAACGTTGTCCATGAGGTGTCGATTCACCACCTTTGTGGATTATGATTCTTTGGTTTTCTAATACCTCATTCAATATTGGTCATAAAAAAAATATAGTTAAAATAATATTATAATATTATTATTTTAAATTATTTAGTGTTCTATAACCAATATATATACATAATATTAATTAATAAAATAATACCAGTACGTAATGATTAAACAAACACCAAAATAATATAAATGATTATTATTAACATTTTATCTAATTAATTATCATAATTTCTTAAAAAATGATATATAATAACATTAAATCTATTTTAAGTTCATTAATTATAAATAATTCTAATTCTCGGTAACCGTTTCCATTTTACATGGTATTTCGTATATGTATACAAGTGAAAAAAATCATTAAAACCAAGGGAAAAAACAATCTTGAATGATGAAATTGAATCTTATAACACCTAAAAACAAGACATAGATTAAATTAAAAAATTATAATAAATCAAATACATGTTCTAGAGGTTCTTAATTAAATTTTTAATGAATCTAGTTTCATTATCTAGGGAATTAGGTACTAGTGTATAATACTTTCAGATATAAGGTAAGTGTTTCTTCCCAAACCTCCATTTTTCATTCGGGATACGATTTATCTCTCTTTACCCCAATTTAATTCTTAATTATTATTATTTACTCATCCTAAATTATGTGGGTATGTTTCAAACATATTTAAGCATCTTAATTATTCTTTATTCTATAGAGAAATACATGTTTTATAGGGTTCCCTTCTCAATTCCTCCTGATAAGAAAGCACAATTTAAGGGAACTTCCCACATTCTTACCCATTTTCAAGTACCATCCATAATCTATTATAAGAAACCAAGATTTTTATAAAATCCATATTTTTATAATTAAAAAATATCTTTTTTGATTTCTTGTTTTATGCAAAAAATTATTATTTTTTATTTTAAAGACTCTTTTATATTTTCCCTTAAACACCACTGAGGTAGAAAATTTCAAAAGTTTTTTAAAAACTATTTTTACATGTTTTCACTTAACTTGGACATAATTTATGACTCAAACAAAATTTCAATATACTTACCTTTTCTTTTTGGTATATACAAGTTTATAATCTTATTTTTTGACAAACAAAAATGGTCTTTCTAAAAGAACTCTTTATTAAAATATAAAAAGGGAATTTCTATGAAGAATTCCTCAATGATTTAATTAGAGTACTTTCATATATTTCAAAAACAACAATTGAATCTTATAATTATGTGGGATTTATATTTTATGATATCATCTACCATATTTTATTAAATGGTTTATGATCAGTTTGACTTTGGATGTGCTATGTTGATACCACTCAGCATATTATTCAAAATGATTAGTGACTTTGTTTACTGATTGGGGAAAGTAATTTATATTTCATAAACATATGTTTTTTATTTTTCAAACCATTCATATTATGAATTAATCAGACTTATTATGTGATTATAGGGGCCCTCTATAGCCCCTTGATGCACCGGTAGGTCTCATGGGAAAAACTAGACTAGTTTTTTACCCATTTACGGTGCCTTGTCTAATGCCATGATAGCATGTTTATGATGTACAACATTATGAATTAGCTCATTATGATCCTAGTAATTTATAGTCCATAGTATTATTCAACTATTAAAATATCTATGGTTAAGTTTCTTTCTCATGTGATTATTTATGTTGTTATTTACACATCTTTTATTCCTACCATATTAAACTCAAGATTATGTTTTAATGGTATGCCTTATTATTTATAATAGCTTCCACTCTATTGATTACCCTTACTGATCATCTAATATCACCCTTTTCTTTTTTTTCCTAGGATATGAATATTTTATTATAAATGACTTATTTGGATAATCTAGGAATTCATGGGTGTTTCCAGTGGAGTTTATCAATTGTTTTTTCCTTTAAAGGTGAAATGTAATACAGATGTATGTATCTAGTTTTCTAAATATAATAAAATAATCATTCTATTGGGACATGATATCATTTTATTATTACCATTTAACAAATTAAGGCACATGCTCCAGGATACTACGGTTGGGTTCTTTAAAAGAGAGATCTATATGTATCCTTTGTTCCCTATTGAAAATACCATTTTGAGAACGGAATAAAGATTCTTTTGTCATTTATTATTACGATGCTAATTTTAATCCACATAGTGGGGTGGTTTGGAATTTATCATCATATAGGAATATATGAGTTGTTTTTATGTCGGCATCGGTCCCATGAGACGTTCTTCCTACATATCCTTGTGAAAGGAATCTAAACCCACATAGTTTGATTCCACATAATGAGACAAATCCCCCCTTTTAATGTCATGTAACAAGGACCATACAGTGTAGTTTATTATCACGCGGTAAGGCAATCAATCTAAAAGGTTCCTAGTCAAGGGATGGTGTAGGAATTATGCCGACGTGGCCTGAAATACTTTGAAAGCATGTAGACTTCTAGGAGAGATCTGACCCTATTGAGGATTTGGCCCACAAAATATTAAGGTGATTTTGGAGCCCTAGGTTTTGACCTTATGGAGGATTCCTACATATCCCATTTGTATGTGAATAAAAGACCATTTACATTTGAATTATTGGAGGAACCATTCCTCTAGAGGCCCTATGAGTGTTTTTCTTATAGGGTATATCGGTCTTTGAGATGGATACATGAATTTTAGGACCCATGTTTATGGAGGCCCTCTAAAGGATGGTGAGAGGAAGATCCTAAAAAAGATTCTCTACCAAGACTTGCATCCGATCATGTAGATTTCATGACCAACACTAAACTCCATTACCATGTGAGTCATGCTCAGTTTGAGAAATAAGAGTAAGATATTTTTCTGAAAAACCAAACAATCAAATTCATCTGATTGTGTATAAGGACATGTTTATGGGAGAGAGAATGGGCCTTGATGTGATTATATCCCCTCTTTTCTTATTAACCTCATGGTATATAAGATAGGAGGGAAATGACCTCCTATAAGAAATACTAGTGGCCTACTCGACATGGGATTCCCTATTTGATGTTTCAGAGAATATGAGAGGTGGATAAGTCACTAACCCTCATCAAATGGAAATTCAAGTACCCCCACTCACCCTATGAATTTGGTAGGTCCGCATTTCAGAGATGACATGGGAAGGAAATTTCATTGTCCTTCATCATATAAAATGGGAGGTCCATAGGGCCACCACTAAGGATTGGGTCCTCGTTATTAAGAGATTGAAAAAGGTAATCCCCTGGGGACCCTACCCATTAGTTAAGAGTAGCGTGGAACACCTCTTACTTTGGGAATGTAGAATTGAATGATAAAAACATTGAAGTATCTTTCTCCATATTGATGTAAATATGAAGGATTTATTGGTGGTTTTGATTTCTTCCTCCTTATATTAGAGTCCCAAGGAAGGAGGTTCCCTTCCATTGGTGGCATGAAAAAATGGGACTCATGTAGGTGAATCCTAGGAGAGTAGAAGGTTTCTTTCATAGGTGATGTATAAGTGAGAATAAAGGATTATAAAGAGGGTAGACCTAGGCATACCATAAGTGCTTAATGTAGGTTGGACCTAGGATATATAGATGTTTATTTTTGGTTATTAATAGCTTAGGAATAAACATTTGGGAAGGCATTACTCTAGGCTCCATGTGTTTCCTTAGGTTTCATTGGAAGGGTCATGTGTGGGCCTTGATTTTGGGAAGAGACTTTTGCACTGTTACTTTTCAATTAAGGGGAAGTGTCTCCTTATATAGATCTCATTCATTTCAAAAATTAGAGGAAATTTAATAAAAACATTCCCCATAATTCCCTATTCTATAGGGTTTTGAAGAAAAATGTATATTGTTTTTAGGGCTTGGGCGAGCAAAGCATCAAGGATTATACTTAACTTCCAGTCATTTTTAGAACCATGAGGAATATTTCAACTCATAGTGATTTTTTTTGGTTGGGTAATACACCTAAGAGGATTTCCACGTTTCTAGAACCATGACGAGTATCTCGACACATGGTTATTTGGTTTGGTTGGGTCGTACACCTAGGAGGATTCTATTTTTTGGAATAATTAGAACTATCTTGACTCCTAGTGATTTGGAATGAGAGGTGGAGTTGTATGTGTCATAACCCAAAACATCCTTGGCCCAACCCAGTAATTTCGTAGTGTGACTCTCCATTTTTAATGGGGGTAAGTGAGGGTGGAAAATGTATAGTGTCGGAGGCTCAGAATCATATTTTTTCACATATCCCATGTGGGGGCGTATCTCCTGTAGTGTGGACTAGTGGGTGTGAAGGATTTCCCATGTAGAATGATACAGGTGCAGGTCATCCCAAATAGTTTTTTCCAAATGAGGGATCACCCAAGAATGGGTCACCAAAGTGTGTGTTACCCAAGTATTAGGTTGGGGGCCTCATCTTAATGTTTCACCCATATGAGGTCTCTTCCATGTGTGGGTGCCCAAATATGGGTTTCCTAGGTGTGGTTCACCCACGTATGGGTCACCCAGGTATGGGTATCCTAGTTATGGGTCCCCCAGGTATGGTTCACCAAAGTTTGGGTCACCCAAGTGATGGGTTTGGGGGACTCACTCTAGTGAGGGTGGGCTATGGTGGTTTTCCTTGATGGGGGAGAACTAGTGGTGGTGGACAACTAGGGTGAGAAGAGCTCTCACCTCTCCTTGTCATCAAGAAGTTGATCCATCATCCTAAATATTTGGGGTGGAGGGGTCTATTTATATACTAGATGGTGGACCTAGGTGAATGGTTTACATGAATATAATTTTGTGAGGGCCTTTCATGAAATGTCATGTGTAAATGGATTTCATGAGGGCATTTCAAGGGAGATCATATTCCATTATAAATTATTCCCGACTTCTGATAGCCATAACTTTTGATCTGTAAGTTTGATTGGGCATAATGACTATTCAAATTTAATCTTGAGAAGAAAAATAATCTCTTAATTATGGTTAATATGCCAAATACTTCTATAAGACACTCAAAAATCATTTTATTTTGTTGAAACATTTTTATCAGTGATTTTAGAAATCCATAGACTACTCTTGGAGGGAGGTTCTCTCCCCTAAACCACTAAACTAGGAATAATTTATAAGGAATAATTATCTCTAATTGTGAAGAAGTCTTATGGATGATGTAAATAAAACATGAATATTATTTTTCCATGGACACACATCTCTTGTCAAATTCGACATTTTTTTCTAAGTGAGGATAATATAATCTGTCTCGTGGACAAGTTCCTGGCATAAAATTTTCTATGTCAATACTAATCACCTAATGTTAAAATGTATGAAATGATTCCCCATAAAAATTATGTTAAGATATAAAGTGGTGTCCTTATTGTAAGGTTCTAAACTAGATGGCATAGTTCCAAGATATATGTGTAAAAACCCTGAACCCAAACTCCAGGACCCTATACTATATACACAATGTTTACATTTATAGATTGTGACTGATGAACATGGCCCAATATCATCTATAAAAAACATAAAACTTAAAATTAAATGCTGGGTCACATACATACATAAGAATATTTTAGGTTTATAGTTTAAGATAATTTTGACAAAATCTTACATAATAACTTGGAAATATCAACCACTTATTCATAAAAATATATTTCATCTCCCACTATGTTTTTCACATTTAGTAACCTTATTTGGTTTAACGTAATTAAAACCATTCTTCATAACATATGTAAATGAAAAAAATATGAAGGGTGATATCAAACACACAGTTAGGGTAAATCTTATAATTATCAATTTAATGTAATTAGTGAATATAAGATGAGAATAAGGGTATGATGACATAATCATAGTGAATGATAAAAATATTAGAGAATTTATACCCATAAAAAATTTCGATCAAAAAATATATGACATGGACTAATGATTTATAAAATTCAAGAGTTGTGAGAAATCAATAATCATGAGCGATGTGATATCAATATTGATCAAATTAACCATTTTGAACCCATATGAAGAATAAATAATATGTGTCAGTATCATAGAACACTATATTAATAAACCACATTAGAAATAATTGGATATCAGTTAAAACTATTATATAAACCTTCTAGGTTAACTCCCTCCTTCTTACCTTTAAAGAAAAGAAACATTACCCAATGAATTGGAGAGATATATTAGGATCACTTATCATATAAGCTGAATCAGTATCACCAGTTGTACAAGCTATATCAGGCACAACTATTACTATCAATACCTTTAAAGTATAATTGAAGAATAAGACATTTATAATCATTTTCATTTCAATATAATACCCTTGAAAACAATCATCATTCCTTTATAGATTGGATAACCCAGTAAAATAAAAGGGTTTAATGAAAATATCTGTAAAAAATCATTATAATCCATAAAGATAAAGATTATGGACTGAATAATAATATAATAATCCTAATCAATTAGTGGAATCATTCTCAGATGTTGAAATAGATGAAAAAACCATTAAAATAAAATTAAAACATTTCATTTAAAATAAAAAAAACCCTTTTGATTTGAAAATATTTTAAAAATATTTATAGAATATTGAGAAAAATATATATTTTGGAAAATGACCATAGAAAAATATAAAGGGATACTAAAAGAAAATAATGGTCAGGATATCAAGGAACACTATTCATGCTTTAAATTATAAAAATAAACAATATTTTTAATCTTTTGTAATGATATTTAGGAGTGAACCACGAAAAAACATTAATAAATTTCCTCTTAAAACATTCTAAAATAAGGTTAAATTCCATATAAAATAACTTTGTGAAATCATTTATCTTTTTAAACAAATTATTGAAAACATTTTATAAAACATGGATATGTATGAGAAGGATTCCTTATATAAAATAATTCATATGATCAATATCACTTGAAAATAACTTTCTTGTTGTTTATTTAATAAATAATAATTAAAATTTATACTAAACATATAAACCATGTTCATAACAAGAGAAGAAGAAATGAGATGTGGTTAAATAAAATAATATTATATGATCTCCCTAAAGTAAAATTGAACATAAAAAATATCAAAATAAGATAAAATTGAATCATAAAGATCCATACCTTTTTGATAACTTTTCAATCATAAGAACCCTGAAAGAATAACATAAAATAAAACATTAAAAATCATTAACATGAGGATATTCGTGATATACATTTTCAAATTGGAATTAAATACACCTTCTAAACATAGATATGTGTATAACATAAACATATGTCCCAAATAAGTAAAATTTATAATGAATAACTCAAACACATATCACATCATTGAATTGAGAATTCTACAATTGAGTGATTTTGTGTAACAAATTTAAATAAAAAAAGTGGAAATTAAATATAAAACAATAATAGGTCATTTTAGACATAATTTGGACATAAATTAGTCAATGAAGTACAATTATAAACCAAATAAATGAAAACGAGTTTTGAAATACCTTACCACTTTTGTAACATCCTAATAAAAACCACTTGGATGAAATTGTTCAAATTGTAACATAAAATACCATTAATTATGATGTATTTATAAAATAACCCTAATTATGAAGTATTTAGGATAAAAATAAAATGGGGTATTATATACACCATATAAAATAATTTAGGTTTATAACATAAAATACGCCTCAATGAAGATAAATTGAGACTAAATACATTACCCTGAGTCCAACTCATCACATACGTTATTTATCTTCTTGAGTAATAAAATTATTTTGAATATATAATTTCATAAGCATATTTTCAAGTTTATTATTCCTTTTTTAATTTATTAATTACCATGTTATAATTAATTACTTAAACAATTAAGTACACATCATACATTTTAATGATATTCGACTCATATGTCCAAAATGACATTGGTAGGTTGACTAAGTCAATGGGTTCATTATTTTATCATAAATAAAGTAAAAATAATAAATTAATTGGCATTTATATATTTAAATTTTTCTTTTAAAATCAAAAATGAAACATGGTTATGAAAAAACTGAATTATATAACAATCATAGAGACTGTAGGTCATATGTACGCATGAGTAACGTTTTCATTTTACAAAGAGTATGAGGGAAAGATGTTAAGTATCATTTTATATTTATATAATTATGATTATATCATAAATATAATGTTATATATTAAATTACATTTATATATATCATCCATGTGATGTGGTGATAAAAAACGAATCACATCACATTATAGAGGTGATAATCAACAGATACACTGAAATGAAGTTATCAATTTTAAATTGATGAAAATGTATGTAAATATATGATATATTATATTTAAAAAATCTTAATTATTTAATTAATATCATATATATACATTAAATACAACATTATAACCATCCGTGAGAATCAATGATGGAAAAAGAATTACATCGGTTCGTGAGGCAGTAGTCTGCCGTACACATGAACGATGGTTCAATATCCCATTTAATGTAAGAAGGATATGGATATAAGTTGTTCCATTATCATAATAAAATATGATTATATGGAATATTCTAGGGTTATTATTTAATCATGTTTTAATAATACTTCAAGGATGCCTAAAAATAAATAAAATTAAACATTAAGTTAATAGCTATACCTCTTCGTCAGACAACACCATTTTCTTTACTCCTTACACAATCTAAGTTGGGTATTTTTCTGAATATAAGACCTAAATAACATAAGGAAGGATTTTATTAAGGGATTTTAGTAAGTATTATCCAACATAGAGTGCTCAAAATGTGGGTGGATGTGAGGAGAGGAGGTTCCCTTTTAATAAGTGAGGAGAGGGGAACTTTTATGGATCTGTATTCTACACAGAGATCTCTCTCGGTTCTCTTAGCGACAACTAGGGTTTTCCCTTGATTCATCTAGTGAATGTGGAATCTCTTTCTATGAATGGGGTGTTATTTAGTTTTTCTAGGCTCACCTCTCTCCCTTTTCTCTTTTCTTTATTTTGGCATTTAGGGTTGATTTCGTTGCATCTTCTTTCATGGTGTTTCGATACTAAATCTTCAATATCCCTCCTCTAGTGATATTTTAATATTCACAGTCATGCTATATCACATAATGGTCCAAAGAAATGGTTCAAATGATGTATTGGGATGGTTTTCACGACATATTGGTTTGGGGATTCAGTATTTCTGGTTCAGAGGTTTTTTTTGTGTCCGTGTTGTTCCATTTTTCCACATTGGTTCGGGTTTTCTTCCTTCTTGGTCCTGGTCCTCGTGTCTTCTTGGTGATGGTGCTCAGGTTCCCCTTCATGTCGACACTGACTTCTTTAATAGAGTTTCTTTGGACCGGAAAAGGTTGTGCTAATGAACTCCTTGGCCTCTCAACATTCTCTAACCCCATGTTCCAATGAACGTCACTTAGTCGGATTTGGAGTAGGGGTTACTACAATGTTATGGGATTTGTGGTCCAATGTTCTAAGGGATTCAAGTGTCCGTTGCTCTAGGAGTTAGTCCTTCAATGTCAGTAGAATTATTTTTTTGGCTTCAAATATGTTTTTGTACAATTTGATGATGGTGAAAATCAAATTGTTTCATAATATAGTGTCCCTATAGGAAGATATTTTCAAGATTTGGTGATTTCCCAGTTTTTTTGTGATGTTCGGTTATGGGTTTTCTTAGAGGTGATGATGTTTTCTAGAAATCATTTTCCTCCAATATATGATGTAGTGATGAATCAGTTATTATGACGGTGTGGTGATTAGTCGGGGATGATGATGATATGTTCAGTGATAATGATAGACGACGAGATGACTTATGTGTCAGACAATGTCGGGAAACTTTTTTGTGACTTCGACTAGTGGGAGAATATTCCTAATATCCTCATTTTTGATGGATTTTTGAATCTTTTATTTTGTATTTGGCTCACCATTTCTGTAACCCCCCATTTTGAAAATCAAATTAAAAGATAATTTTTTAGTCAGGAGAGGGGCACTTTTGGAATTACCTAAATTAATAAATTAATATAAAATAATTTTTTGTTTTAAGTGGATAAAATTGATAAAATTAAAATAATGGATGATTATGATCCTAAATATAATTATACAATAAAATATAGAAAAGTTTATATTATGTTTTAACCCTTATCTATTTATTTTAACTATCCATTAACCCTTTTGACAATTAGCACAATATTAATGTTTTTCACTCTTTAAGGTAAATAAAGTTGATATAAAAATAATAATAAACCAAAAATGTAACTTGGTTTATATTTTCAATAAAATAACCTTAACTAGTCTTAATATAGGATTTCTACAAATTTTAAAACACTTAAATAAATAATTTTTGTTATAAAATATCATTATTGTAATTTATGGAAATAAATGAAATATTATGATATAATATGTGTCCAACTCTTGTGAAATTGTACAAAAATGACATATATTCTAATATAATGAGTTTATAGTATTAATTAAATCATAAAATTAAATTTATATAGTTTTATACATTATTTTAAACCTTATCCTTTCCTATAACCCCTTTTTTAACTAATTTTAACCTTAACCGCGATAATGAATTTTTAAATATTAGAGGGTAATAATTATAATTATAAATTGAAAATTAGATCATTAATAGAAAATTAATGAAATTTTCAAACATTTTCATCCTAATTTTTCTCTTTCGATTTTTTATATTTTTAAAATAATCTAATAATGTATTATTTATCATAAAATATCATTAATGTCAATTTTAACATTATTCATATAATTTGAATTTAAAAACAACATGAAAAAATAGTAATTCTATTATAAACCTTTCACACATTCCTAATGTGTTATATGTATCTATAAAATTCATGGGAAAAAATAAATAACCCATAAATAATAACTTTTAGAGTTTCTGTTATCATTTACTTGATATTTCAAGAGCTTGCACAAGCATCAAGTTCGTGTTGCGTAAGTATTTATGGAAAATATTTCATCACTAAAAATTTCATAATAAATTACAATGATAAAAAATAATTTATAAATTATAAAAAGTTTTTTAACCCATTATGAAAATAATATATATATTAAAAGTAATAGAGTAGCATTTTTTTACTTTATATTTACTTAAAATAATATATATGCCAAATTTAAAATAAAATGGAACAAAATTTTCATAAATAAGAATCTTGGATGATTATGGTTGAACAAGACACATAAAATAGATTTAAATAATGTATTATGGTTATTTTTAGTCTTTATAATATTATTTTTGACCTTTATTACCCGACATACCCAAACCAAGATGATAAATTTTTCAATAGTTACTATTTATAAGGACAAAAAATAAAATGTACCTCTTTACCAAATTTATAAATATTTATTAATAATATGGAATCAATTTTTCAATATTAAATTTATATAAGTGGTAGAAATTTATATTATTATTAAAACCCAAAATTCAACAAAAAACAATGTTTAGAAAATTAGTATTTTTCACCATTCATTTAAAAATAAATCTTTCTATAAAAAATAATATTTCACCAAAAGTTAAATTTCATATGATGAATTCAAAAATGATATTATTTTTATCAAATAAAATTTCAGAAAGTTATAGAAATTATTTTTAATCTTTGATGACCTAAAACAAGAAAATCCATTTTTTAAGAAAACATATTTTTGAAGCATAAAATAAATTTATTGTAACATTGAGTACATATTTTCTAAAAAATATTCAATACATTTTTATTGAGAATAAAATTTATATATATTTTACAATTTGGTTAATTATATTCATTATATCATATTTTAATGGGTAGTTTATAACTATAACATTTAAATAATAATATTTCAGGGTTCATTTAAGCACATTATTGCGTGTTTTATATGCTATCGAACATAGTGTTCTTTTTAATGTAAATGGATTTTACATTCTATAATCCTTTAAATATAATCCTATAAATTTTAAATTGGGCTATGTAATCAATGGTTTAACATTTGAAAATACCTTTATTGAAATCCCACATCGTAAAAACGGTTACAAAAGCATCCTTTTGAAAATAGGGGAAAAGAAATAAGAATGTAATATGGAATAAAAGATAAATAAGTTTCCAAATAGGATAAAATTACTGGGAAGTGAAAATATGGACATGGAGAAAAAAAATAATGTCCAAATAATTAAAGAAGCTAGTGACCACAAAATGATAAATCAATAAGCTATGAAAAAGACCATCGATTCATCAGAAATGAAGGTAATATGATGACATTTTTTTTTCAATATCCTTTTCCTAGAGTCGAGGAATTCATTTACTATATAGCCTAAGAAAATGAGGAAATATACTTACTTGAAAATTATAATTTCATCAATTAATCAATTTCTATAAGAATCTCTTTTTTTCTCCAAATAATATATATTTAAGATGGATTTTTTCTGACTAAATCACTAACATCACCTTCAAATGGATCAAATTATCAACAAAAGGATAAGAAATTACTCCTCCTATATTTATAAATTAAAAGAAAAAGGTTTGAAAAATTTAATATAATTCAAAAAATGAATAAACCATTATATTTTGAAATAATACATTAATCTGAAAAATTAAACAATATAACAAAAGGTTCAACAAAGATCATTCCATAAAAAACTATCCATAAACATTTTCAAAATATTCCTCTATAAGATTAAAACCAAAAGATTATAGTTATTTGAACAGATATTCCTTGAAAATAAAATTAAAATTTATCTCCAAATAACATCAATCACTTTAAATGTATCATAATATAAATTTATATTCATAACATATATAATCTCCAAGATATGCCAATAATTTCCATAAATAACTTGAATCACTATAAAGACACATTGAAATCAGATATTCTTCCAAAAGAAAATTTAACATTTATTCCTAAAATAAAATAACATCTTATCCAAAAATATTTCCATCTACCTTAATTGCATATAGTTCCAAAAATAGAGACCTTCTTCTGAAAAAACATTAATCACTTAATCAAAAAAGCACGTTTCAATCTCATGATTAACTCTATGATAAAATTTATATTCCCATATTGAATTAACCTATAATTACCTCAATATAAAAGATCATATAAACCCTAAATGTTATCAATATCTTTAAACTTATTTCCACAAAATGTAAATTCATTATTCCGAAAATAATAATTCTTTTCAAAATTAAAGTTTTCATATTCCCCAACCCAATAATACATCACCCAAAATGACATTAATCAATTTAAAGTTCTATCACATGAAACAAAAAATGGGTGTATATGACTTTTAACTTATTATCAACCTTAAAATTATAAAACAATAGTGGTGTCAATAAATCATAATATAAACTATCTTTAAAACATCATAATCTTCAATGTTTTATATACCTTTATTAATACCAATTGTAAGGGTCTTGAGCCCACACTCCCGGTCCCAGTGTTATAAACAAAATATTTACATTTCATGCTTGATACCTATGAACATGAACCAATTTTATCCATAGAAAACATAAAACATAAAAAGAAAATTTTGGATCACTTATATACTAAAGGAGGCTTTAGGTTTTTAGTTCTAGATAATCATGAAAAACTCTTACATAATAACATAAATACATAAACAACAGGTCCATAAAAATCTATATCATATTCCACTAAGATCATCACATTTAGTAGCCTTCCTTGGAATAAGATAATTAAAATCATTCTTCGTATCCTATGAAAATGGAAAAATGGGAAGGTTGAGATCAAACACTCAGTAAGGGTAAACATATTCATTTAATAATTGAATGTCATTAGTGAACATAAGCTGTGCATAAGGTTATGATGACATAGTCAAAGTGCATGAGAATAATATTAGATAATTCATACACATAAAATCCTAGTACATAAAGAACGTGACATGTCATAAAGATATATCAAAGGATTGAGGTAGGATAAATCAATAAACATGATCCATGTGATATTAATATTTATCAGCAGGAATATTAAAAACTCTTAACAAACCTTAAGAAAGGATTTTGTTATCTTGGAAAATTATCTTAATAACCCTTATTTGAAATAATGGATCCTAGTGAAATATATAAGTTATACCTCACCAGTTAACTCCCACCTTCTTGTCTTTAAGGAAAAGGAACATTACATAATGAATTCGATAGCTATAACAGGCTCACCCATCATATAATACATATCGAGTCCACACATCATATAAGCTATATCGAGCTCACCATCATATAATTTGTATCAATATTACCAATCATATAATATGTATTATTATCACCCATTATCATTAATAATTTACATGAACTATTCCTGAATAACACATTTATAATCTTTCACTTTTCAACATAACACCATTGAAAACAATCATGATTTCTTTATAATATGGTTAACTAGTGAAAAAGAAATAAGTTTCATGAAAATATCTTAAAAAAATCATCATAATACATCCATATAAATAATATGGATGATATTTTATGATCATAATGACTATGAAGTAGAGGAATCATTTATTGATGATGACACAGATGAAAATACCCTTAAAAGAGTATTTAAAATATTTCCATTAAAATAAAAAAAATACCAATTTATTTTGTAATATTTTATATAAATTTTTATAATTTTGACCGAAATATTTTATTTGAAAATAAAAATAGAAACTTATAATGTTAACATCAAATAAAATCTTGGCCATGAAGGTAGGAAAACCATTTCATGCTCTAAACAATAAATACAACCATTCTTTTCAATATTTTGTAAGGAGAGTAAAAAGTGGTGTGTGTGGAAAAATATAGTAAGTTTACTTTTAAAACTTTTAATATATGGTTAAGTATAATGTAAAATATAATGAAGAAATAATTTATGATTATAAAATAATTTTTTTTAAACATTTTAGAAAAATGGATTTAAAAGAGAAAGATTCTTGTTATAAAATAATGTACAAGATTGGTATCACTTAAATTTTTTTGGTGTTTCTTTAACAAATAATGGTAGAAATGAAAATTGAAAATGTAAAAAAGTATAAAAAAGTATAATAAAATATAAGTGGTTCAAGAAAATAAGAGAATACTATTTTCCCATTGGATCCATGAACATAGAAAATCATGAAATAAGATGAGATTGTATCATAAAAATATTTACTGTTTAGGTGACTTTTTAATCCTAAGTATCATAAAAGGATAACATAAAATGAAAATTTAAATTCAATTAAAATGGGTATATTAATGAAATAAAATGTAAAATGGGAAGTATATTCACCTTATAAAAGTAGATAGGTGCATAACCAAAACATATGTCCCAAGGATGGACAATTTTAGACAAATAAATCTTACAAAGATCATATCATTGAATTTAGAATTAATAAATGGAGATATTATGTGAAACTTATTTAAATAAAAAAGTTTAAATAAAAATTAATAATACTATTGGTCATTATAAACATAATATTTACATATCATAGTCAATAAAGTAGAAGTGTGACCCAAAAAATGAAATTGAGTTATGAAATACATTATTGCTTTGGTAACTTCATAACCAAAACACCATGGGTTAAATAATTTGAAATTTAACATAACATAAAATTAAATATGAAATATTCATGATTAAACATGTAAAGGGGTATTTATATACACCATATAAAATAAAATATATTCATAACACTAAAATATCCCTCAATAAAGGGAAATTGAGATGTAATATTTTACCTCTAGTCTGAATCATCCGGTATATTCTTTATATTATTGAATAATAATCTTATGTTAATTATTTAATTTATTAGAAAAAATTCTTAATTTTATTCTTTTTTTATTTTATTTATTACCATGATATATTTAATTACTTAATCAATTATCTTTATGTCAGAGGTTTTAATTATATTCAACTAATATGTGAAAAATGAATTAGGTAGGTTAACTGTGGTATTCCCCCATATATAGAATAATAATAATGAAATAATTTAATTTTTTATATATAAATTACTATTTCAAAACCCACCATGAAATATGGTTATGAAAAATTAATTATGTTACAATCCTGGAGATGGTAGGTCATATGTGAGCATGAGTGACATTTTCATTTTTCATAGAGCATGTGTAAAAAAAGTTAAGCATCATTTTATATTTATAGAATGATTAATATATCTTAAATATAATATTATATCATTAAATAAAGTTATATATAACTACTATGAGATTCAGTGATGAAAAATGAATCACATCACTTCATAGAGGCGGTAATTCACATATATACACAAATGATGTCATCATTTTCTGAGAAATGTAAAGGTAATGAAAAATGAAACATAAATTTAATTAATATTAAATTTTTAATTAATATTATATATATATATATATTAAATCCATATTTATAAGCTTTCTTCATAGGTGGTTATGGAAAAAACATTACTTCGGTTTGCGAGGCGGTAGTCCACCGTACACATGAACAATTTTTCCATTTCTAATTTGATGGTATAGGGAGATGGATATATGTTATAAAATCTACATAAAAAACTAAATATTTGGAAAATAATTGTGTTGTTATTTGAGAATGATTTAAAAATATTTAAAGTATGTATAAGAATAAGTAAAACTTAAACATTTAGTTAAAAGTTGTACCTCTTCTTTGGACAACCTCTTATTCTTTATGCCTTGAGCCCTCTATGGTTGATATTTATACCAATATATGACCTATATAAAATGGTGAGGTATTATATGAAGCTATTTAGGAACTTAATTTCTATGATAATGTCATCAGGATGTGTGAGTAAGAGAGTATAGGAGGTTCCCTTTTATAAGTTAGGAGAGGGACACTTTTTAAATTACTTAAAGTATTAAACTAATATTAATTAATATTCATGTTCTAGTGGTTAAAAATTGATATAACTCAAATGTATGAATATTATGAGTCTAAATAAACTCAGAAAATAAAATTTTAATAACATTATAATATTTTTTCACCTTTATTTCTTTGTTTTATTCCATCACTAACCCGTTTGAAAATTACCGTGATATAAATGATTTTTACACTTTAAGGGTCAAGAAATTTAAAATAAAATAAAAATGAACGTTAAATGGAAAATTTTTGATATCTTAAATCACATCTCTTTAAATTGGCTCAATATGAGATTTTATTTAAATTTTTTTATAATTTAATAATTGTTGTTTTTGATAAAATATCATTAATATCATTTTTGGAAATACACGAAATGGTGTAATATAATATGTGTCTAACTCATGTTAAATGATTAAAACTTTTCATGGATTATAATATAATGAATATATGGTCTTAATTTAATATTATATTTAAATTTATATAGTTTAGGAAGTTATTTTAAACCTAATATTTCTGTTTAACCCCTTGGTTAACAAATTTTAACCTTAACTGTAGCAACACATTTTTCAATATTAAAGGGTTATAATTTCACTTATAATTTGAAAATTGGATCAAAAATGGAAAATTTATGATATTTTCAGCCATTTTTATGCTAAATTTCTACTTGAAACATTTTTATGATTTTTAAAGAATTTAATAATCTATTATTTAACATAAAATATCATTAATGTCATTTTCGACATTATTCAATTAGTTTGACTTTGAAAACAACATGATAGAAAGGTAATTCAAATAAAAACTTTTAAAACATATATAACATATTATATTATATATGAAATCCATGATACACTATAAATTTCCCAAAAATAAATAGTTTTAGTGTTTTTAGAATAATATACTTGTGTTTTTACAGTTTATAGAAGAACCGAGTTAGTGCCGCATAAGCATTAAAGGTTATTATTACACTAATAAAAATTAAAAATAAATTAACATGACAAAAAATAAATTTTTATTTTAAATAAATATTTCTAATTATTTATAATAAGTTTTTATCTCTTTAAAAAAATGTTATAGATAATAAAATCTAGAGAGAGACATTTTGACTTTATATTTAGACGAAATAATATAGAAGTCATTTTCAAAGAAAATTGGAAAACAATTACCATAAATTAAAATAATGGATGAGGATAGTCAATAACCACTCATACCATAGACTAAATTTAAGTTATATAGTTATTTTTAGTCTTTATCATATTATTTTTAACCAAAATTACCTGTTTTACTCTTACCGAGGTGACAAATATTTACTATGGTTACTATTCACAATGAAAAAAAATAATAAAGAAAATATTTAAAAAAAATTAATTTATGAATACAAATATGGAATCAATTTTTAAATATTCAATAAATATTTTTTATATAAATTTAATTTAATATTAAAGAAAAAAACATAACAAAAAACAATTTTTAGAAAAATGCATTTTTAAGCCAAAAAATGATATTATAATAAAAGAAGGTGTAATGATTGTTCCTTTATAATTAATTATATTATTTATAATTATAGGATATTTATGTTACTTTAATATTAAATTATAATTTTATAGTACCTTATTTAATTATAATCAATGACAGTTTTACCAAAAAATGAAAATTTTCACTATTCACTGAAAAATTACACTTTCCAAAAAATACCAAGACATAACAAAAAGTTATCTTTGACATGATAAATTAATAAATTATATCATTTTGATCAGATAAATTTTTTAAAATTTCTATAAATTAATTATAATATTTAGTAAAAAAGTAATAATTTTTTTTAAAGGAAAAATATTTTTGAAGCATAAAATGAATTTATTTAAAAAGTGAGTAATTTGTTTATAAGAATTAATCAATAAAGACGTATTTAGTAGAAACTTTATACACACAAACACAAACACACACACAGATATATATATATATATATATCATAAGTTAGTTAATCCTATTCAATCCCACCAATATTAACGATTATGTTACAACTATAACATTTAAATAATAATATGTCATGGTTTATATAAGCTCGGTGTTGCGTGCTGTATATGTAATCAAATATTGTATAATTATAAAATATGTAGATTTTACATTATCAAATTATTTAATAAATATTTTCCTCAAAAATTGAACTTGGGATCAAAAATCATGGGATTGAAATTTGAAAATATCTTTGTCAAAATCCCATATCATAAAGAGAGTTAATAAAACATCCATTAAAAATGGGAAAAGGAAATAAGAAGATCTTCTTTGATAACATATAACTTAGTTTAAAATTTGGATCAATTTATTTGGAAGTGAAAATATGGACATGGAGCAAAAATGTAAAGTCCAAATAATAATGTTGAGTGATAGAGAACATTGATCAGAAGAAAGAGAATGACCATGAGAAAATTATTAACCACAAAATTGTAAATCAATACGGTGTAAAAATACTACCAATTAATCATTAAAAAATGTAATATGATAACATTTTTATTTAAATATTATTTTCCTATATTAAAGGAATTAATATAATATATAGACTTGGAACATTAGGAAATATAATTATTTGATAAGTATAATTTCATCATTCAATCAATTTTATTCATAATATCTTCTTTTTCTCCAAACTATGAGTATTAAAGATGTATTTTTCATGCCCAAATCACAAAAATCAACATATAATGGATCACATAATTAAAAAATGATATAAAAACTATTCCTCCTTTCTTCATACATTTACCAAAACCCAAGTGGTTAGAAAAAGTAAATATAATTCTCAAAATGAATATACCTTTATATAAATAAATAGTACATTAATCTCGAAATTTTAATAATATCACAAATGGTTCAACATATTTTATTCCATAAATAACTATACTTAAAATTATTTAAAATGTTCCTATCTAACACTGAAACCAAAATATTATAATTACATGAAAAAATATTCTTTTAATATAAATTTAGCATTTATCTACAAATAACATCAATCACTCTTAAATTATCATTCCAAAATTTTTAGGCCATAGTTTATAATATCCAAGATATTCTAACCTATTACATAAATAAAATAAATCACAATAAAACTGCATTAAAATAATATATGATTCCAAAATATAATTTAACATTTATTCCTTAAAAAATTCCATCCTATCCAAAAATATTTTCATTTAATTTAATCATTTACTGTTCCAAAAATTGTGAAATTATTATTAAATAACATTAATAAATTAATCACCAAATCATTTTTCAATACCATAGTTATCTCTATGATAAAATATATATTCCTAAATTATAATAACCCATAGTTTCCTCAGTATCAATTAGAATATAAACAGTAAAGGTTATTAATACAATTAAACATATGTGTATAAACATTAAAGGAATTATTCCTCAAATTATAATTCATGTTAAAATTAAAGGTAATATATACCTCAACCTAATAAAACATCTCCAAAAATTCCATCAATTAGTTTAAAATATTGTCACTTCAAACCTGAAAATAGTTGTTTAAGAATTTGAACTTATGATCTACCTTAAACTTATTAACCGATGATGGTATCCATAAATCCTAAGATAATATCTCATTAAAACATAATATTATGTTATATTTTCTAAACCATACATTAGTACCAACTATAAAATACATGAGTATACACTCTTGTACTTGGTGAAAAAAACATAATATTTACATATTTGGATTGATATTGATTAAAATGACCTAATTTTATCTATCCAAAACATTAAACATCAAAAATAAATATTATACCACTTACATAACCAAGGAAATTTTTAGTTTAGAGTATTAGTGAATTAGGACAAACTCTTAAAAATTAACTTGGATACATAAACCACTACTTCACTAAACATTATGTCATATCCAAAAACGTTCTTAACATCTAGTAACCTTCTTAGGAATAATATACATAAAAACTTTCGTCACAACCTAATTAAATAGAAAAAATCAAAATGGGGATCACAAATAGTCTGTAAGGGTAAACATAATCATTAACAATTGAATTCCATCAGTGATAATAAGATTAAAATAAGGGTACAATGACATAATCAAAGTGCATAGCCCCAATATAAGAGAATTTATAACCATAAAAATAAGGATACTAAAATATGTCACATTGAATAAAGATTTATTTAAGGAAATAGTGATGTGAAATTAATAATATGATCTATATGATATCAATCTTGATCAAAGGAACCACCAAAAACTCATAGTAATAATAATGAAAACATATTGGTATGTTGAAAAATTATCTTTATATCCCTTTTAAAAAATAAATAGAGCCTATTTAAATAAAAATAAGAAAACCACCTGGTCAAGTCCCCTTTATTTCCTTTAAATACAAAAAATATTACCCAATACATTGGAGTGATATATCAGGCTCACCTATAAAATATATCATATCGAGATCACCCACTATAGAAGCTCTATCGAGCTCAACTACCACATAAGTTGTATTGGAATCACTCATAATATAAGATTTATCGCGATCGGAGAACATAATTTATAATTTATAAGGACCATTCATGAAAAAAAAGTTATATTCTTTCACATTTCAACACAACAGACTTAAAAATAATCATCATTCTTTTATAGTTTGTTAACCCATGTAAATGAAATGGGTTTGATGATATTCTCTTAACAAAAATCACCAAAATCAATCCTTATAAAAAATATGAATGATATCAGAATATCATAATCCCCATGAAATAGTGGAATCATTGTTTATTATTTTTAACACCTAGATATTTTATAAAATATTTTTGACAGATAATTTTAATTTCTTCGATAGCTTGTGTTATATGAAACACCAAGATTTAACGAAATGTAATATAACGTACCATTATAACCAAGACATTAAATTTGAGGGAATGAATAAGGATAACTAAAATTTTAAAATTACATGGTTTACACATGAATAAAATAAATTACGTTGTGATTAGTTAAGTAGACATGAAAATAAAAAAAAAATTGAACATAAAAGAATAGTTTTCTTGAAAATTTGTTTACATGCACCGTTCACTCAATGCCTGCCTAAAAATTATTTTTTAATTATAAATAAAGACACTTTTGAGGTCAAAGTGAGAAACCATAAGTTCCAACAAGCACACAACAACGACAAACATAATATCAGAAACAACCTCATCCAAGCCAAAGCAGCGACCGCTAACTCCAAAGAAGGACCACTCGACGTTCCCATGCAAGCATGGTCCCTCCCAATGGCAAGCCATCCCTCCGTATCCACCACATCCCAAATGGCCTGCAGAGGAAGAGGCAGCACACTCTAGCCCATCTGATCCGAACTGACCATTCCACATTCCTCACACAACAAGATTGGTAACTCAACAAAGCATAAGCTAGGAAATAAGTAAAATAGAGTCATTGAAAACCAGTTGAATCCTACCAGAGTCAGAGTCTCTAACCAGCCTCCAGGATAAATTAGAAACCTGCAGAAGAGAATCCCCCCTTATCATGTCTTCAAAGGAAGAAGTCAGTTTGTTCCAGACCTGCATATACTCCTCAAGTCTGATCAACCCCTTATTGAAGCCTCCAACCAGGATCGTGTCCTGTTTATCAACCCAAATATATTGTTCCTCATTAAGATCCACTTCAAGATTCCTACCCATCATCTTGGTTGCATCCTCTTCTGAGGCGTTGAGGAATAACACCTGCTCTGTAACCACATCACCCGAACATAAGATAAAATCCGGGGAAGGGCCAAGCTGTCCAGGTGACTTTAGACTGATCTCCTTGTTCAGCTTCTCAACCAATATATTATTTGTAGACCGGGTCTTCATAGGAGGAGGTAAGGAGGAGTAATCCTTCCTACCCCTCCTCCCTCTCTTCCTCCTGATACCCCTCGAACTGACTTCTGCTTCTGAGAAACTTCTATAGACCACGCCCCGTTCAGATTCCCTTCCACCATCTTCACCCTCTTCCACATTCAGGGCAGCTGAATCAGTTCTGAGTTCCTCCTTGGCCAGCCTCTCATACCTGTTACTCAAGACTACAGGATTTCGGACAGGAGAAACAACCTCTGGTAGGAAGGGAGGCCCCGACCCCCCTACATCTCCAAGGCTGGTATGGGCCATCATCTCCAAACCATTCCATATCATTTGGCTAGGGGCGGTACCCAGATCAGTCCCCACCCCACTGGTCCCTTCCTTCCCCAAGAAACTAGGTTTTCATGTTATAAGAGTTTGTGTTAAAACTAATTTTCCACAAACATAATAATTTTATTTGATAAATTAGATTTAATTTTTAAAATTAGTGGGTTTAAATTATTTAATAAGTCCCACTTATGTTTAGAATTAAATGATAAATTAAATAGTCAAAAAAAAACAAAAAAAAATGTTTCCATGGTGAAATGTAAAATGGAAAAAGTATGTAAACTTAGAGGATAAGTAAATAAAATGATTCAAAATGTTAATTTTTTTTGATGGTTTTCTTAAAAATACATTACAAATAATACATTATATATCAATTTTTGTGGAAATTTTGTTTAAGTTTACTTATCATTATTCAATAGTTTTGAGAGTTTATAAAAATACCACTTATCATCAATTATAAAAGGGAACATACTCCCCTTAATTATTCACACCTATTAAGTATTTTAGATCAAAAAAACCCTACCAAGATCTCTCTCAAAAAACCTCATCCATTTTCTAGAACTAATGATATTCCCAAAATACCAACCCTAGGGTCCTTAATAAGAGAGGCAAATTAGGTTTTTCTAAGGAAAGGTAATTGTCTTCACTAAGATCTATATTTTGTGAATTATCATCATACTAAATTAATTCATGAATTAATAATTAAAATATAATAAATATAGTATCTACAATATTTTGAGATTTTATTAATCTTTTTTAATATCCTATATTTATCTCCCCTTCTATAAAATGGTAAACAAAACTGTCAATCATGTGTACAACTGACTAATGCCTCATAAAATGATATAACTGGTTTTCCGTAAACTCATACCATGGATGCCTAAAATTATGGTTTTAATGCATATATATTATATTTATTTCAGTATTATAATTCTTTAATTATAAAATCACATCTTCCTTCTAGCCTTTTAACATGTTAAAAAATAATAATATCGCTTATGCGTGCGTGTGGACAACTGCATCCACGAAGAGATGTGATAAAACATCCATTTTATTGATACATGGATGGTAATAAGGACAAATTTAATGAATATATATGATATTTATTATATAAATATTATTAAATAATTTAAAATTATTATATAATTTTTTTCCTTCCAACTGTTGAAAAATGAAAATAGCATTCATGTGTATTTACGACCTATCATCTCCTTGAATGATGTATTTCATTTTTAAATCCCTAACTCTTATGGATGACTATAAATATTTATATAATGGTTATATATAATATTTATATCATGTTTACAATTATTGATATGATGTAACCATGATCAATGTACAAGAACTGAAACTAATAAACCAAAACATACATGAAATATGAAGTAGTTATTACTTGAAATGGAGATTTTAAGCAAGAATTGTTAATAAATGGGTGATAACATATTATAAGTAATAATATGTGGTGTGATATATATGATTATGGGTCTATAAAATATTTATAATAAACCTATATTAATTATATAGGAGGTTCAAACATGTATGATGAAATTTGAGACTTAAGGAAAGGTACTTTCGTCTAACTTTTACTTCTATGAGACACATGTTATATTCACCACTTGTTTATTTTATATGGCATATATTCTACCGATGAATTCATTTTATGATTATTCTAATGATAATTATGGGATATACATATCTATATATATTTCCTTCATGCTTTTTATGATTCAAATGTTACCAAAGTGATAAGGGTCTTATGATATGATCTCATTGTTTATCAGAATTTTATATGATTATGATTCTAATGATGAAATATTATGATATATCTCTCAAGAAACACATGAATTTTATTCCATAATATTTATTTAGGTAAATTACATGTTTTCCTTTTATGTTTCCCACTTTATGTACTTATTATTTGAAAATAATGTTTTAAGGAAAATTGACATTATTTGTCTCTTTATTTTTACATGTGTAACATGAACCATATTTCCCACCATCATGTATGCTCAATTATTTTAAGATTACATTAAATATTCTCAAGTTTATTTTCAAAGTAAATTATTTCTTCAATATTTGTAAATTATTATACTTTAAAGAAGTGATTTCAAAATTGAAAGGATATTTTCCTTAGGAATATTTTAATGACATTTTTATTGAATTTCTATTCATCAATGAAAAAAAAGTTTGAATATGATTTACTGGGGGTATGATCTAATGGTATTATCATTATTATTTATTAGAACGTTTTATGATTATTATTATGATAATTTTATGAAACCCATTTATAGTTTCCATCTTTTATGTTATGACGGGTTGATGAAATGTTTATGAAACCTGGTTTGTTGAACGAATTATGATATGATGACATGATAAATGTTTCATGGATCATATACATATGGTTAAATTTTATGACTGTCAATTTTATTTCTCTACTATGGTAAATAATTTAATGTGTTTATTTCTCTTTGGGAAATAATTCGATGTGGTTGATCCATTATGGTAAACAAATCGACGTGCTTGAGACACTCTAAGAAATTGGTGTTGATTATTGATTCATTATGGTTTGATAGAATCTGAATTTAACCTTAAAATATTAAATTATTTATATATTTATGGTGGTTTCACACTTATATTACATGATATTATGGTTCATGATTGATTTATGATTATTTCACACAAATATGAATCATTCCTTTTTAAATGGTAGTGTTTTATACAATGAATCATGTTTATGGTCCATGATAGTTTGGATATGAAAATTTTAATTTATATTCATGATATAAATCATTTAATATTATATTATAATTTTATATGATCATTGATTGATATCTCTTTTGTTTAACCTTACAGAGAATCTGAGCTCTCCAAGTATTATGTCTCATTTTCCCAGGTTATGAAGAAATGTTTAAAGTATGGTATATCTATGAAGAGTACTAAAGGGGATGTTCTTTATGGAAAATATTGAAGATATTTCATGAATTAAGAATATTTATCATCTACTATCTAAAGATACTAAAACTTTCTGGTCCTTAGGTAAGTATTTGTGAATTATATTGAATATTTATTTAAAAAGATTTAATATTTATATATGAATAGTTTGGGTCGTCGTAGTTGGTATCACATATAGGTTTAGTTGATATTTTGGGATTATAGTTAGAAATAATTAGTGATAACCCTTGGGATAAGTTTAAGTATAGGATAACATCCTAAAATTTTGTTAATAAAGAGTTTATATGGTTTTCCTAGTAATACATCCATGTTTCGATACTACAAGTGGGTGTGGCTCTAGAATAGTTGTACCTAGGGGTAATACCTTAAAAAATTGAATATTTGGATTTGAATCAATCGTCACATGGTGCATGAAAAGGATCCTTCCTATACACCTAGATTGAAACTCCTAGTGGGATATTTTAGAAATTGAAAAACACTTTATGAACCATCTTGAAGGATTTGGATATATAATGAACTTGAATGGCCTTTGTTAAAAATTTCGTTTATAGGATTAAAATAAGGTGTTAATATTTATAAATCTTTTTAATTTTTCTGGATTACATAGTTTTCCACTTTTTTATTGTTTCTTACACTTTGATTTTATGGTTTTAGTTAATTAATGGAACTAGAAGAAATCGTTCTAACAAAAAATGTGTTTGAAAAAGAAATGATTGTCCACCTAAATAACCAAATTCAATTGGAGATGGAATGAAGAATATTTTTATTATCCATATGAAAATTTGTCAAGATATAAACCTTTTTGAATATAAAAATGAAAAAATGAGGGAAAAAGTTCTATTGAGTCTTTAATGACACAACATCCACCTTTATTTAGTGGGTTTTCTAATCCATTTGTCACTAAGAAATAAATCAGCACAATTGGAAACAAACTTTCTATTCACTAATTCTTGGATCATGAAAAATTCATTTTCTCTATATATTTTGTAGAAGGTGAATTAATTTAATGGTGGAACATAATTATGAATACAAGGAAACATGAACAAATTGAATATATAGAGTGGCATTTTTTTAAGAGATTATTTTTAAATAACTAATTTACTAGTATTATTAATATGAAAATGGATAATAAATTCATTGAGCTAAAGCTGATGGATGATGAATCCATTGGTACTTATGGGAAAAATTTTACAAGAAATGAAATATATCACCACCACCACCAAAGATTTGTATTTTATTTATAGAGAAAAGTGGAATAAAGAGACGTTTAAAAACATACAATCATACATTTAGGGGGGGTCTAAAGTAGTGGAGGATAAGTGTGTCAGATCAGACAAAGTGACTCCCATCCAGGTGAATGGATCTAGTGTTGGTAAAAATGAGAAGCCAACCATGTTGCGAAGCTCTTGAGGCGAGGAAATACACCACAACATTCCCCTCCTGCAACGTATGAAGAATAGACATATGCTCATTTACCAGTCTCTTGTAGCATCTGATAGCATAAACGATGGACCAAGGAGTCGGAGTCTTGCCTGAGAGTGCATTAAAAAGTGCTAGAGAGTCAGCCTCGATCTCTCTGATAAGAATGTTCCGCTGATTGCACAACAAGAGCCCGAAAAGCATAGTAAGGGTCTCCTCTTGGAGAGAATCACCAGGGACCCAGAAGAAAGAGATGGCTATCACCACAGATCCATAAATATCTATAATGATGCCACCCCTGTTCATAATGACCATGCAACATGATCCATTCATATTAATCTTGATCCCCAAGTATGGTTCCTTCCATCAAACCCATGCGTCAGGGGTAGTGAAACTCGAACTAGGTACCGCATGTTGAGGAAGGATTGAGTAGACTGAAGGATCAGCCTCAATATCTTTAGAAAGCTTTCAGAAGTATAGGATAAGGTTGAGGTACTTGAATAGAAAGCACAATTTGGTTGGCACTGGATTGCTATGGTAGGAAACATTCCTTGAGAACTAAATGAGCCAAAAACCCGCAGTGAAGATGGTCGCTCATGCCTTCCGTTCTGCACTAGTCCTGTCCAACGTCTCGAACCAGTTTTGGAGGAAAAAATCAACATTGTATTCCCAGTCATACCCTCCTATGAACTTACCAAACACACTCTATAGGAACTTAGCCCAGTTGATGTTAAAGAAAAAATGCACTGCAAATGTAGATTGTGCCTCTCGACAGCAGAAGCACTTTGAAGCCATATTAACACCTCTCCGATTAACATTATCTTCCTTGGGAAGTTCACCATGTTGAACTCTTCAGAAAAGGAACATAAATTTGGATGGGATACTCTTCCACCAAATAATTTCTCCCCATATTTCCTAAGGCAAAGTGGTAGATTGAATTTTAACGAAGTCCCTGATAGAGAATGTACCAGCATCTGAGCCTACGAACACCAACTTGTTTGGGTCGTTAGGAAGTGAGATGGTATAAAAGAGAATCCTTTGATCAAAAATCAATGTGGTATGAATGAGAAGACCATATTCACTAGCTTCCCTAAAAGATATGTTTAGAGTGGGGCATAAAGGGAATCCCAGAATATTCCCTAACAAGTTATGATGCCAATAACTTATATTCCCTTTTTCCACAAACCACCGGGTGTGAAACTGAATGAGAGGGATATATGGTATGATCAGATTGCAGATTTTAGAAGTTTTACATATATTAGAACTCCCCCTAATGCCCTAGGTGGTCTTCATATGCTTTCCCTATAAAGAAATACCCTCCACCACCTCCCAGGAAAGCTTGGCATGAAAGACACACAAGGAGTTAGAGACACTCCTCAAATTGAGACCCCCTTCCACCATAGGTTTGGCCATCATCTTCCAAGAGGACCAATTACATTTAGGTTATTGATACCCACACCATAGGAAATATTTCAAAGTAGATTCAATGTTGGAGACCACTTTTTTTTGGGATATTGAGAGTTGACAGAATATTTATGGGAATTGAAGATAAAATTGAGTTGATCAGTGTGATTCTCCCACCAAAGGATAATAGACTATTCTTCCAGTTGAGAATGAACCCATTCATTTTAACCATGACTAAGTCAAAGTGTCTCATAAGGAGGGAATTAAAGGATACAGGAGCACCCAGATAGGTCATAGGGAAGGAGCCTTGGGGCATGACTAGGATTCACTTTAGAGATCTTAACCAACTTTCCAAACATTTGGATGGAGCAAAGATGAGACTCTTATCCCTATTGACCACTCCATCTACAATAGATATCAAGATCCTCATTATCCTTGTGAATTGATCTCTGGATTCCATTGTCAAAGAGAGTTGTTTTGTCTGCAAACATCTAGTGGGATACACCCCCATAAAAAATCTTATTGTGAAAAAGAGTCACTTTCCCAAGAGAGATACAATGATTAAGGTACCGGCTAAGAACATCTTGGTTAATGATGAAAAGATTGGGGGAAGAGGATCCACTTGCCGCATACCATTGATAGCTTTGAAAAAACGAAATTTCTTACCCATGAAAGAGGTGGCCATATAGGGCGAGCTAAAGAAGAAAAAAAGAAGGTCAATGGACCAAGCATCGAAGCCCATGATCAATAGAACCCTAGTAAGAAAACTCCATTCCAATCTATCATAAGCTTTAGTCATATAAAGATTAATGGCCACATTCCTCCCTGGGGATTTTAAATTGATGTCACTAATAATTTCCTAGGCCAAGGAAATATCCCCTTGGATGGATATTCCTTTCACAAAACTATGTTTCTCTGAAGCTATCCATATCAGAAGAGAGGTGGAAAATCTTGAGTTCAGGATGACAACCAAAAATTTATAGGGAACATTACATAGAATAAAAGGACAATACTGATTCAGAGAAGGCTGAGGATTGACTTTGGGAAAAATCAACAATTTAGTTTCACATGCCGCAAAAAGAAGGTTCCCTCCTTGAAAAGAATCTTAGACAACCCTTATGAGGCATGCTTTCACAGTATCCCAAGCCACTCTATAAAAGGAGCTTAGAAAAGAATCTGGTCTAGGGGCACTAATAGGGTTAATAGACCAAACAACCTCCCTAATTTCATCCTCATTTAGTAAGTATTAGAGAAAAACATTATCATCCTCTGAAACTAAGTGGGTAATCATGTCAAATAGGGCTGAAGAGCCCCTTGGATAACCACCTACCATGAGAGGGATCAGATCAGCCAATAGAGACCGGATGTGAGAATCAGCAAGGCTCCCAATCGTGTGTTTATCTCTTGAGTAGGATCCATCCTCCATTAACAAATTGGGACTGATCATTATACATTTTTTCTTTATATAGGTGTGAAAATAGGTTGTATTGTGGTCTCCTTCTCAAATCCACTTGGTCTGTGACTCCTCTCTAGCAAATCGCTCCTACTTGAGAAGAAAATCAGACTACATGTTCTTTTTACATTACAAATCCATAAAAACTGAATCATCCAAAGCATTTCCCAGGTGCAATTCAAACTAGAGTATCTCCCTGTTAATATTCTCTAGGTTTGTGTCAGTGGATGGAGGATTTTTGACCCATGATATAAGTTTAGACTTTGAACAACATAAGTTGTTGTGGAGAGAAACCCAGGGGTTTCCATTACTAGAGGAATCCCACACTCTCCTGAAGATCTCATAGAAACCTAGGTTGTTCACCCAGAAAAAAGAAAAATGAAAGAGGTGTTGGAAGTTAATCTCATATTGTTGGGGAGAAACTCAACATTGATGGTATTTCTATTTTTTAGGTGTTTTTTATGTCGTTTCAGATGAGTTTTCTAGTATTCTAGTAAATTTTGATTTTTAGTTCACAATATAACTAATACACGATTTTAATATTATTTTAATGAGTCCATATATAATGATCCCAATTGAGTTGTAAGAATTGAATAAGAAACTCTAGGAGAATCTTGACAAGGTATTTATTCAGAAAAGTGTTCCACCTTATGGTGAACCTATTATTGTTGTCAAAAATAATGATTGATTGAAGCAACTCAGTATTGATTAACAAGAACTGAAAAATATCAAAATCAATAACAAGAATCCAATATCTCATAATGATTACTTTCTTGATCAACTATATTGAGCATAATAATTTTACAAGATTGACCTCCATTCTAGATATCATCAATTAATGGTTAATAAGGACGATATACCACGAGATAATTCTGTAAAACATTAGGACACTATGAACATATAGTGATTCCTTTTTTCTTTCTAATTTCCTCATTATCTTCATGGAATTAATAAATAGCATCTTCAAATGTTACTTTGATTAGTTTGAGGTAGTCTTTATAGAAATCATTCTTATATATTAAATGTTTATAGAAGAGAACAAATATCACTAAAACAATATACTTAAGTCCCAGAGGAAAGAGATGATGTATGAAAAAATTACCAAGTATGAATTTTGGATTCAAAAGGTTTCATTTTTAGGTCATATAATCTCAATAGAGGGTATATTTTTTGATCCATTAAAGACTAAAGTTATTGAACATTGGTTCATACCAACAACTATGACTAATATCCAATGTTTGTAGTTGGGGTTTAGATTAGTGGTAAGCACCCCATAATCCTAGATGAATAATGGGGGTTCAAAACCCATTTGGAATAGGTTACTATAGAAGTACTGTAGTTGTACTATAGCAGTGGTGGTACTGTAGCACCAGGGGTACTATTGATCAGTGGTACTCTAGCAGTGGCAGGACACTATAGCGGATGGCAGGGCACTGTAGCAGTGGTGGGTACTATAGTAGACATGTTACTATTCATAGAATGTGCCTTGGGCCAAAACATTAGGCATATGGGCTATGTAATCGTCTACATGCCCACATGGCCTTCGGGCTGTGTAATGGGACTCCCTCTACCCAATTAAAAAAGGTCTTTGATTTTCTTTAATAATAAAATGAGGCTTTGACCCCAAACTTTTAAAAAAACTAAGATCCAATGTTTTCTTAGTTTGGATGGATATTATCGATGGTTTTTAGAGAATTTCTCATGGATATCTAATCCAATCACCATGTTAACTCAGAAGGGATACAAGTTCCTTCAGACTAATGAATGTAAAGTAAATTTTAAATACCTAAAGAGAAGGTTAATTAGTGCACCTGTGCTTAAATTAACCTATAACTGATAAGGATTTTTAATCAATAGTGATTAATTTAAGAAGGGATTTGGATGTGTTCTCATGTAGAATGATATGGTTATTGCTTATGCCTCATTAACCTTAGATGTTCATAAGAGAAATTACCTAACTCATGATTTGGAGTTAAATAATGTATTTTTGGCATTAAAAATATAGATCTATTATCATTATAGAGAACAGACTGATATGTATACTGATTATAAAATATTAATGTATATATTCACAAAGAAGGATTTTAATATGAACCATAGAATATGAAATTGACTGATTAAGGATTATGAATTCTCAATACATTACCACCCTAGGAAATAAAACAAGGTGGTTAATGCTTTGAGTTTAGAGGATAATGTTGTCTTATCTATGATGAGGATCATAAAAGATCAAATATTTATGGATTTTCAAAGGATTTATATAAAAATATCAAATGGGAGAAAAATTATTTTTCACAAATGAGTGTTCAACCATCTATCCCTGTAAGGATTAAAAGAGCATGCAAGGAAGATACAGAGCTACAAAATAAGGTGATAAATGTTATTGAGGTTAACCTTGATTTTGAGGGAATGATTAAGTACAAGAACCATTTAGGTGTTCTGTCTATACCATTTTTGAAGAAGAAACTATTGCATGAGTCTTTTAGTCCTTTATTCTATATCCATCCTAGAGGTAAGAATATGTATAGGGATTTAAAAGAGTTATTATAGTGGGAAAACATGAATAGAGACATTATGGGGTATGTATCTTGGTTCTCGGTATGTCGACATGTTAAGGTTTAGAGTCAAAATTTAAGGGGATGTTATAACCATTACCCATACTATAATGAGAATAGGAAACCATCACCATGTATTTTTTCATCAGAATCCCCAAAAAATCAAAAAGACATAATGTTTTATGGGTTTTAGTTGAGAACCATACAAATTCTAAAAACTTCATTTCTATTATAGAATATTTCTCCCTATATCATATTTCAAAAATATACATTTAGGAATTAGTAAGGTTGCATTGTTTATCACATTTTATTATATATGACCGGGATCCAAGGTTTACCATGATGTTCTAGAAAAGTCTTCAATGAGCCGTTGATATATAGTTGATTTTTAGGGGAACTTATCACCCTCAAATATATGATCAATATGATAGAACCATTCAAACCCTAGAGTGTCATATGGGATCTTATTTTTTGTATTTATAAGGTGGTAGGGATCAACAAAATCATCTAGTTTAATTTTATTTCAAAAATAACATTCAATCAAGAATTCAAATGGCTCCATATGAAAACTTTTATGGGAATAAGTATAGAAAACAAACATGTTGAGATTATGTTGGAGAAAGAAAGATATTGGGATCTAAGCTAGCTAAGGAAATGATAGATAATGTTATATCTATTCAAAAACATATAAGGGAAGCACAAAGTCAATAGAAAAGTTATGATGAAAATTATCAGTGAGATTTGGAGTTCAAAGTTAGTGAGAAGGGGTTTTTGAAAATTTTCCCAAGGAATAATATTATGATATTTTAAAATAAGGGAAATATAATCCCAAGGTATATTGGATCTTTCTAGATTCCTAGTCTAATATGGATGGTAGCTTATCTCTTGGGGCTCCCACTGAACCTCTCTCATGTTCCCGATGTGTTCCGTATATCTATCATGAGGAAGTAAATACCAGATCGTTCACATATACTGAACTTAAAGGTCATATCACTAGATTTTTATCTCTATTTTAAGGAAAACGAGTGGATATTCTAGATCATAGAGATAAAGTGCTACAGAAAAATTCCACTCTCATAGTTAAATTTTTTATAGTGAAATAACCAATTTTTGAAATCTATATGGGAACCTGATGATATGATGAGGCATAAATATATTTAATTGTTTATATTAAATTGATAAAATTTCAATGTTGAAAATAATTTTAGGGTGGGGAGGTTTATAATTTACCAACATAATTTTATATGAAATATTGTTTTACAAATAAATTCATTTTCTTCGATAGCCTACGTTACAAGAAACACCGAGATTTAACTAACCGTAATATAGTATACTATTATAACATAGCTATTAAATTAAAAGGTGTGAATATGAATAACTTAAATATGAAAATTAAATGATTTACAAAGGAATAAAAAAAATTCATTGGTCATCAATGGATTAGAAATGAAAATAAAAATCGGTTTAAAGTAAAAATAATGCTTTTCTGAAAAACTATTTTTATATGTGAAACGTTTTTTATAATAATTAAATAAATTAATCAATATTTTTGAACTATTTTGATGAAATATACATATTATATATTCAATATAATGTTTTATCATTCATATAATCTTTTGTCTTGTCATGAGATAAGAAGTAATCCATTTTTATGATTAAAAACTTTATTATTCTAAAAAGTGGTTTTATCTTATTTTGAAATATTATTTAAAAATTAATTATTATCACTTATAGAAAATTTATTTTTAATAATTAAATTCATTTTTAAATCAAAATTATTAAATTATATTGGATTTAAATTTTGATAATTTTATGAAATGACTAATTCTCCTGTGAATAGTTAACAATTACTAATATTTACTATAAATTATATTTTTGTTTAAAGTATTTATAGGGTTCCATTTTGTTTTAATTTTTTAAAAGAAAATTTAGTTTAAATCTATTCTTATTAATCCAATTAAGGTCATTTTAATCAATTTAATGTTTAATATTTATATAAATTGTCCTTATACTTATAAAAAAATCTCTTTAGAAAACTACATTTTGATCATTATTGAGGGTTTAATTTTATATTAAATTATGAAAATTACGAGAATTGTATTTGATAAAATGGATTAAATATTTTTAATTAGAATAATTAATATTATTAATGAAGGAAAATTTATTTTTTTCTTATAATTTATATTAAAGGCTGTAAATATTAATTATAACATTTAATGTTGAAACATAGTTTTGTGGATTACATGAAACAATGTTAAAAATAATTTTCCCCACACATAGGACTTTTATTTGATAAATTCTATATCATGTTCATTATAATTTCATTAAAATTATAAAATAAGTCTCATTTAGTTTTAAGATTAAAGGATAAATTACCTTGGTAAATAATTAAAAAAATCATTACCAGGGTGAAAACTAAATTAGTAATAGTAAGTAAACTTATAGGATAAGGGGTAAAATGTTTAAAAAATATTTTCTTTATGAAGGTTTAGATTGACCTCATTTTCCATAAAACATATTATTTTTCAATTTTGGAGATACTTGGGATGAGTGTGACTTCCCATTATTGAATACTTTTGGGTATTTAAAACATGCCACTCCTCCTCAAATATAAAAGGGAACCACCTCCCCCAACTTACTCACACCACATAATATATTTACTTCAAAAAAATTACTAAATCCCTCCATAAAATACTTATTCACAATATATGGATTTTTGTCTTCCAAAAATTCCATCTCTAGGGTCCTTAATGAGAAATCCAAATGATTTTTTCTAGGCGAAGGTAATTGTCTCCACTATGCTATTTTTTTCAGTTCACCTATTACCACCTTCATTCATGTGTTAATAATTAAAATATTGTAACACCCATTTTTAAAATATAATAATATTTTATTATTTTTATGGGATAACTTATATCCATATCCTTTGCCATTAAATGGGAAACGAAACTGTCGATCGTCTATACGACGGACTATCGCCTTACGGAGTGATATAGTTCGTTTTCCATTATCGTCTCTAATGAATTGATATATTTATTGATTTAATGTTTATAAATATGATATTTATGAAATAATTTTCATTTTTAATTATAATATTATATCTACCTTATTACCTTCAAATCCGTTGAAAAATGAAAATTTTGCTCGTGTATACATGTGGAGCACCGCCTCCATGAAGCGATGTGACACGTTTTTCTTTTTCTGTTAGCATGGATGTTAATTAGGATAATATTTAATTAATATATATAATATATATGATATAAAAAATATTCAATAAAGGTAAATTATTATATAAATTTATTTTTTTTCGTCTATCAACAAAAGAAAACAATGTTCATGCATACCTACGTCTTACCATCTCCGTAAACATTGTAATTAACTTTTATATCTTTAATTTTTTTGGCTGGATATAAATATTTACATAATGAATATATATGATATTTATATTATGGTTAAATTTCAATATATTATGTAACCACGATAAAATTACAAGGGCTGAAACCACCAAATCAAAATGTACATGAAAACAAGCAGTTATTACACGAAAAAGTGATTTTAACAAAAAAAATTAATAATAGGGTGATAAAAGATTATAAGTAAGTAATATATGGTATGAAATATATAATTGTGGTTTTGTAATAGATTTATAATGAATTAATATTTATTATAATATAGGATTGAATATGTATGATGAATTCTAAGACTTGATGTAAGGGACTTTCATCAATCTTTTATATATGTGAATAATATGCCATATTCACCACTTGTTTATTTTATGTGGTGTATATTATACCCATAAATTTACTTTATTATTATTATTAAGAATATTATGGTATATAAATATTAATATAACTTTATCTACTTCATGGGTTTTATGATTCATAAGATACCAAAGTTGTAAGGGATTTATGCTACAATCTAATTATTTATCAGGATTATCTTTTATTATACATATAGTGATGAAATATTATGATATATCTCTTATGGAACTCATGAATTTAATTATCACCTAGTTATTTATTGAAATTAAATTTTTTACTTTCATTTTTCCCTTTTTATGTACCTAATAATAAAAAATAATGTTTTTAAGGAAATCCAACTTTATTTCTCTCTTAAGTCGAAAATAATATCTCTTATTTATCCATGTTTTCTAAAAACGTTGTTATTTTCCACCAATGATTTTTTAAATTAATTTGTACCCCTATTTTATTTTTTATAATTTTTTTAAAAATAATATCCTTTCTATTTTACAAATGATATACTATTTTACTTTTACCAAAATTGTAAAAGAAACCATTAATTGTATATGTATGATATAAATATTATTTCCCACCATAATGACCAATCAATGAT
This sequence comes from Viscum album, assembly GCA_963277665.1. Classification (NCBI taxonomy): domain Eukaryota; kingdom Viridiplantae; phylum Streptophyta; class Magnoliopsida; order Santalales; family Viscaceae; genus Viscum; species Viscum album. Next base: position 1,069,316,034 of record OY728139.1, on the reverse strand, counting down.
TTAATGATTAACATAAAATATTCCAAAGTTATTTTTAAGGAAAATATTTTCTTTAATATTTTTGAGTTTTTATATTTTAAACATGTCATTTGAAAATAGAAAGGATAATTTCCTCAAGAACGATTTAATGATATTTTTATTGAAAAACTATTTATCAACAACAACATCCTTTGGTGTTTGATATGATTTACTAGGGATATGATTCAATGATAACATAATTATTCTTTCTCTAGATGGTTTATTATTATTATTATTATTATATTACTAAGAAACCATTTTATTTATCCCTAGGTTATCTCATGATGGATGAATGAAATTTTAATGAAACCTGATTGGTTTTAAAGAGTTATGATATGATTATATGATAAATGTTTTATGAAAAAACATTTATGGTATTCATTATGTTAGGGGTGGGACAAGAATAATATATCCCTCTAATGAATTTGGTAAATCTTTATATATCATGACATAATTATTAGAGACTAGTCATTGTACTTGACCCTCTCTGGGAGTCAAGTCCATGTGCTTTATCCACAATGAAAAAAAGATTATGCACTATATCAATTATGGGAAATAAGTTAATGTAATTTATCTACATTGGGAAACTAGTATTTATGCTTGATTGGTTATGATTTGATTATCTTGGTATTTAATATATAAAAATGAAATAGTTTATATATTTTTTATGGTTACACACTTATGTGACAGGATATTATGGTTATTAATTGATTTATGATGATTTCCTACACGTACGATTCCTGTATTTTGAAATGGTAATGTTTTATTCCATGAATTATCCTTACGGCCCATGATAGGCTGGGTATGACATTTCAAAGTTATATTCACGATATCATTCCCTTATACTTATCTTATGATTTCATATGATCATTGATTGATATCAACCATGTTTACTTTACTAAGCATATGATCTCAAACGTTCTTCTGATTACATTCACTAGGTTATGAAAAATATTTTTATGTAGGTTATGTCTAGGAATATTACAAAATGGGATGATCATTATGGGTGATATTGAATAAATTTCATGAAATAATAAGACTGTCTATCTAGTCTCTAATACACTAAAACTTTAAGGTACTTGGTTGAGTATTCGGGAAATATATTGAATATTCATCTAAAAATATGTAATTTTTATGTATGAAAATACTCGTTTGTAAAATATTAAAATTAATGAAAATATATTTAAGATAATATTTAAAACATTTCTTCAAAAACAAGAAAAAAACAAGTTCTTTTGTTATTATTTTATATAAAATCACGAATATTAGGAAAAAAATATTCTTTAAAAATAACTATGGAAAATTATAATGGGAGATTCAAATAAATCAGTAGTCATGATGGTAGGGAAACCTATTCAAGCTATAAATGTTAAAAATAAACATTCTTTCCAGTCACTTATAAAGTGATTAAAAAGTGACCCATGTTGAAAATGTTAATAAATTTCCATTTAATTTTTTTTAAAGTGTTTTAAATATCATGTAAAATAACTCTAGGAAATCATTTATGTTTAGAATATAGCATTATTGAAAAACATTTAGATAAAATGTATTGGAGGAAATTTTTTTTGATCTAAATGAAGATATGGGATCAATATCACTTTCAAAAAAATTCTTCATGCTTATTTAATCAATATTTGGGGAAATATAAAATAAAAAACAAAACAAATCATGAAGATAGGAGAAAAAATAGATATATTTTAAAAAATAATATCATATGATTCCCCCAAAGGAACCATTAACATAATCAATCTCAAAAAAAGATGATATCATATCATAAAAATCCATACCATTTTGGTAACTTTTGATTTGTAATCCCCATGAAAGAATAACATCAAACGGAACGTTAAATATCATGAACATGAGTATATTCATGACATAACCTCTCAAATGGGTATTATATACACCTTATAAAATAGATAGGTCTGAGACATAAATATATGTCACAAAGAAATAAAATTTGAGATGAATAACACTTACAAGGATCATATCATTGAATTTGGAATTAATAAATGGATAAATTATTTATCAAACATAAATCCAAAAACATATATAGAGATAAAACATAATACAATCTGGGGAAAGTTTTGAAAAAATAATGGAATAATATGGTCAATCGAGTAGAAGTATAACCCAAATAAATAAAATTTATTTTTGAAAGTCCTTACCGCCTTAGTAACTTAATAATAAAAAACCCTTGAATGAAATATTTTTGATTTTAACTTAAAATACCTTAAATTATATTTAATTAATGATATAACATGAATAATGGACATTATATACAACAAATAAAATAAATTAGGTGTATAAAATTAAAATGTTTCTCAATGAAGGGAAATTGAGAATAAATACATTTCCTCAAGTATGAATCACCACAAACATTATTTATCTTACCGAATATTAAAAATTTATTAATTATTTAATTTAATAAAAACCTTATTAAAATTTTATTCAATTAATTATATTTTTTACCAGGTTATATTCGATTATTTGATTAATAATGTTCACACGAGATGTTTTGATAATATTTAGATCATATGTCCAAAATTACTATGGTAAGTTGAATATGTTATTATATAATCTTATGACTAATAATAATGAAATAATTATCATTTTTATACATCAATTGTACTTTTAAATCTATCCACAAAAGATGGTTATGAAAAAGGAATTACATTACAATCATGTATACGGTAGGTTGTATGTTTGCATGAGTAACATTTTCATTTTTCAATGTGCATGAGGGAAAGAAGATATGTATCAGTTTATATTTATATAATAATTATTATAACACAAATATCATATTATATCTTGAAATACACTTATCTATACTGTTCATATTATGCGGTGATGAAAAAATAATCAAATCACTTTGTGGAGGTGGTTATCCACACGTACGCAAGAATGGCATTATCATTTTTCAATGGATTAAAAGGTAAGAAAATGGATGATATATTATCTTTAAGTAATGTCAATTATTTCATAAATATCATAGAAATATATATTAAATTCATCATTATAACCAGCTATGAGGGTAAGTGATGGAAAAAATTACAACTGTTTATGAGGTGGTAGTTTGTAGTACACATGCACGTTGGATCAGTTTCCCATTTGATGGAAGAATGATTAGGATATAGATTATTCCATGAAAACAACACCATTTTAGATTAAATAAGATATTTTTTTTATTATTTAATAATTTTTTAATAATATTTCATGGATGTTGAAGAATAAATAAAACTAAAACATCAGTTTAAAGGCTATACCTATTCTTTAGAAAACCACTTTTGCTTTAATATAATTATTTCATCACTAAAATTTAAAAATAAATTACCATGATAAAAAAATATTTATCTTCTAAATAAATACTTATAACCTAACATTCATTATTTTTATCCCTATCATAAAATATTAATGATATTAAAATTAATACAGTGACATTTTTGACTTTATATTTACTTAAAATAATATTTCATTTTCAAAGAAAAGTGGCACCAAAATTTCCATAAATTAGAATATTGGGTTTGAATGGTCGATTCCCACTCATAAAATATATTAAATTCGTGTGTTAAAATTATTTTTTGTCTTTATCATATAATTTTTGATCTTAATTACCTGATTTCCCATTATTGATGTGAAAAATATTCACTACGATTACCATTCATAATGGAAAAAATATAAAATGCCCTATTTACCCACTTTGGACCTCCTGAATAAAAATATGAAATCAATCTTTCAGGATTCAACTTTTATAATTTTCAAAAATATCATTTAATATTACAATACAAAACCAAATGAAAAGAAATTTTAAAAAAAAATGTATTTTTAAGCACAAAAATTATCTTATACCAAAATAAGTATAATGATGGTTCTTATATAATTAACTAGATTATATGCACTGTTTGGAGAATCTCTTAGCTATTGAGGTGAAGATCTTTGTTTTATGATCCTAGATGGAAGATCCCTCTACATTTTGAAGTAGCTCTTATTGGGTGTTGGATTTTGTTTGTCTAAGTTTCCTTTTACCCCCTTATTTCCCTACTGGAGTAAACACATTACTCCTTGTGTTTTGTATTGCAAATTTTCATTTGATAAATTCTTTTGATGACATGAACTGGGAAACGAGTTCATGTCATCACTTTTTCAAAAAAAATACTTTTAAATTACTATATTAAATTAATATAAATGATAATTGTACAAAAATTGGTATTTTCACTATTCACTAAAAAACTAATCATTCTAAAAAAATTAAAAAAATTAACCCTAGGTTATTTTTGACATTAATAACTCAAAAATGATATAATTTTTATCAAATAAAATTTCTAAATGTACTAGAATATTTCTTATAATATAAAAAAAATAAAAACCATTTTTGAAGAATACATATTTTTGAAGCATAAAATGACTTTACAGAAATAGTGAGTGTTGATTTCAAATGAATTAATCATTAAAGTTATATTTAGTAGGACAGTCATATATACTTTCTAATGTGTTTAATATTATTCACTCCCACCAATATTAAATGCTAGTGTATAACTATAACATTTAAATAATATCGTTTCATGGTTCGAGTAAGATCGATATTGTGTGTTATATATTCTATCAAAAATAGTGTTATTTTAAAATATCAGCATATTTTAGTATGAATATAAGTGTAATATCACTTACATCCATGTCAAAATATGGAAAATTGTATGATTTTAGTAAGAACACTATAGATATGTACTCTAGTGAGGTAAAAGTAATCTTAGAATATCATTTTGTTTCTAACACTGAGCACGACTCACATGGGATTGGAGGTCCTAGAATATTCCTAAATTTATTATAATAGAGATACACTATAAATGTAGGAAACATAACACTGACCACATTATAAAAACATACACAACACAAGGTCTACCATACATGACCTCTTAGACTAATTGAGAGGTTATGTGGGACTGGTATGTATGAACACAGATTTTCTATGAGGAAAAATACTTTTTAATTTCCCTTATATTCTTTAAATTTATCCTTATGGGAGTCTCTACTTTGGTCATGGAGGAAAAAGGGTGTATAGAGATTGTATAGACCCCAGAGCCAGTGATTATGGAGGAGGCAGCAGGCCTATACAGTTAGTAGAAACCATCCAGCCTAGTCATCATAATTTGATCGAACCCTGTAGGGTGGTCCAATAGACTATATAGGGCCACATAGTTTAATTAAACCATGCCACCCATACCACATTCCCTTTTGTTTGCTGCAAACTTTTTAAGGTGGAGTGAGTTAATGGGGGACTGTTATTTAGAATATGAGACAACAAGAAGAAATTTAATCCATTGAGTGGGAAAAATTTAAGATATTGCTTTAAATAACTAATTTCCTTTTATTATTCACATTAAAAAGGAGCAGGAATTATTTATGCTAAATAAGAACAGAGATGAATTTGTTGGAACCTATGGTTAAAATTTTATAAGGCATGTGATATAAAATTCTAGTATTATCATCCAACTAGAATATAAGTTTGATTTATTATTTGTTATACTATAATATAGTCATCAAAAGGGATTATATATAAGAAACTTTTATAGTTCTGAATAAATAACTCATTGTGGACTCATTCTAGAAATGGAAATTGGATATTCTCAAAATTCCCATTATTTTGATAATAAAACGAAGATCGACAGTCCGAAAAATTCAAATAAATCACATGATGGAAAGAAGTTCCCACCATATAGATTCCATAAATCTGGAAAGAGGCATCAATTAAAATTCTTTATGGAAATAGGTGGTGCTTTAAATATTGAAGGTTAGATTATAAATCATGTTAACGTCAAAAGGTAATGAAAGAATGGTTAACACAATAGAAGAGAATATGACACCCACTAATAAACCTACCATTCTCTAATGCTTTAAATGAAAAAAGAATGGGAACTATGCTAAACAGTGAATAAATTTGAAGGTTAATGATGATGATAGGCATAAAAAATATTTTAAGATCAATGATAATGGGAAATATCATTGTATCATCACTGTAAAAGTGGGTAATAATAATGACACGATGAAAGGTACCCTTATTATCCACTGTATAATAGCTAATGTTATATTGGATTCAATATCCACACACTCTTTTATATATAATAAATTTACAAAGTGTATTGAATTACTAGCTCAATGATTAGATATTGAGTTATAGGTGAAATATTCTAATGAAAAGATGGTCTCATATGAAGTCTATAATTCCTCTCAGATTGATGTTTGCGTGAAATTGCTTCCTGAAAATATTTTGATTCTCTTATTAGTTGAATTTTACGTGATTCTAGGCATGTATTTTATTTCTTTATATGGAATCCATATCAATTTCTAGGAAGGGTAAGAGTCATATTTTTTATTCCAAATAAACCCATGCACATTTATTTATGTGAGAATGAATAAAAAATTATAAGGGAAATTTAATCCATTATATGGGTCTTGATTCATTTTCAAAAGGGATTTTTATCTCATATTGTTGGGGAGAAACTAAACATTGATGATATATCTATTTTTAAGGACTTTTTTATTTCTTTTGAGTTGAGTTTCATAGTATTCAACTAAATTATGTTGTTGATTTCTCAATAGAAATCATACATAATGCTATGATTATTTAAAGGACTCCATATAGAATGGAACCAATTAAGTGGATAAAATTGAAAAATCCACTCCATAAGAATATTGATGAAGGATTTATTAAGCCAAGTGTGTCACCTTGAGGTGAACCTATTATTTTTGTTAGAATAATGATGGATCGATGTGACTCTGTACTGATTATCAGGAACTGAAGAAGATCAAAATCAAGAACAAGAATCCTCTACCACATTTTGATGACTTGATTCATCAACTATGTGTATCATATTAAATTTACAAGATTTACCTTAATTATATATATCATCAATTTATGGTTAATACGCAGGATATTACCAAGACATAATTTCATAAAAGGTTTGGATACTATGAATAAATTTTGATTCCATTTGGTCTTACTAATTTCATCTTTATCTACATGGAATTAAGGAATATAGTCTTTAGAAATTACCTTAATTTTTTTCTCATAGTATTTATAAAAAATATAATTATCTACTCAAAGTTCTATTAATAACATAATGATTACTTGATAAATGTTCTTATGTCCTTGAGGAAGGAGTTCTTGTATGAAAAATTTACATAGTGTGAATTTTGGCCACAAAAAGCTTCATTTTTGTGTCATATAATCTCAATAGAGGGTATATTTTTAGATCAATTAAATAATTAAGTTATTGAACATTGGACTAGACCAACCACTATGACTGAGATCCAAAGATTTTGGGTTTGGATGCATATTATCAACAGATTTTGGATAATTTCTCATGACTATCTAATCCACACCACAAGTTATCTCAAAAGGGATATGAGTTCCTTTAGACTAATGAATATGAATGAAATTTCTAATAATTGAATAGAAGTTTATTTAGTAGACCTATTTACATATTACCCTACAATGAAGAAGGATTTGTAATCTATAGAGACTTATAATTGAAGGGATCAAGATGCATTCTCATTTAGAATGATACAGTTATTGCTGATGCCTCATGACAATTAAAGGTTCCTGAGAAAAATCCATAAACTCATGATTTGGAGTTAGATATTTTTTTTCATTAAAAATATAAAGGCATTATCAAAATTGGAGAAACTATTTATATGTATAATGATCATACAATTTTAATGTATATATTCAAAGAGAATTATTTGAATTTGCATCAGATTATATGGTTGAAACTAATTAAATATTATGACTGATCAGTACATTAAAACCATGGGAAAGTGAACAAGGCGGGTGATTATTTAACTTAAAAAGATCATGATATATTATATATTATGAGGATCACAAAAGATAATTTATTTATGGATTTTCAAAGGATGGATCTGAAAATATTTAAGGGGAGAAATATTATGTTTCCCAAATGAGTGTTCAAACATCTATCCATGTAAGGATTAAACAATCATGTAAAGAATATATAGAGCTGGAGAAGAAGGTGAAAAATGTTCTTGAGGTTTACCTTAATTGTGATGGAATGAAAAATTTATAAACTATGTATGTGCTCCTTCTATAGAATATTTGAAGAAGGAGCTATTGGATGAGTCTGATAGTTCTTTATTTTCTATTCATCCTAGAGGTATGAATATGTATTGAGATTTTAAAGAGTATTTGTGGTGGGAAAACCTGAATAGATGCATTACTGAGTATCTATCTCATTTATTGGTATGTTAAAACATTAATATTTAGAGACAAAATAAAAGGGGATGTAACAACCATTAACCATACCAAAATAAAAATGGGAAAATATCACAATGGATTTTGTCATTGGAATCCCCAAAACATCTTAAGGATATACTGCATTCTGGGTTGTAGATGATCACCTAAAAAATTTATGCATACTTCATTTCTATTATAGAATATTTCTAACTTGATCATCTTTACAAAATATACATTAAGTGGTATGGTTTCATGTATTATCACATTATATTATATCTGAATGGGATCCATGGATTACTTTTATGTCTTTCGAATGACTTCAGCAATCCTTTGATATAGAGTTGACTTTCAATAGAAATTATCATCCTTATATATATGGTCAGTCTAATAAGAATAAATCAAACCCTAGAGAATATAATGAGATATTATTCTATGTATTTAAAAGGTGCTTGGGATAAACATCCACCACTAGATGATTTTTCTTACAAAAACGACTTTCAATAAATAATTCCTATTGACCCTTATGATGACCTCTTTGGAATAAAGAATAGAACTCTAACATATTGGGATGAAGTTGGGGAAATAAATCTATTGGGACCTCATATAGATAAATAAATTAAATAAAGGGTTAGAAATATTCAAAAACATATAGGGGAAGCTAAAACTCGATGGAAAAGTTATAAAAAAGTAATACCCTAGAATTCTACGGTATTTTTTAAATAGAATGTGATAATTTCAATACTAGGCTCTGAGATAGCATGAAATTCCAAGGACTGGAGTGGCCATAATGGATTTTTAAACTTTTTTAATTTTTATTAAATAATTGTGTGGGATATTTTTTTATCTTTTAAACTAGTTCCTAGATTAATAACTTGGGGTTAACATTAAACTTAGAGGATCGATATTCACCTTTAAAGTGTCTAACATTGGCTGGTGTGGACCAACAGTATAAGTTAGTTTTTTGGCCCTAAACAAAATAATTAAAAATTATTTTATTTTAAAATCCTTATAATATCTAAACGGTAATGAGGATTGGAAATCTGAGAGTACCATTGAGCTCCTGAGGGCTTGTTTCCCTGAGGCAGATCTTAACTTCTAGAGGCGTAGGTTGAGGGTGAAAGATAGTTCTGGAAATTTTTTTAAGCGAATTAAAATGGTGCACATGCATGGTTTTTAAAACATCTAAATGAGTGCCCGTATTGAAAATATAAGTGCACCACTGCATCCAAAATGATTATATTACCAAGGATTGAACCAAACCTCGACTGGCGCTGGTCGACCGAAAAAGTTAATTTTTAGAATTTTTAAGGAAAGTTAAAATAAAATACACCTGTTGTTTTATTTTATTTTTAGTATTAAAATTATTGCGACAAAATAGTTTTGTAATGTAGAAAAACCAATAACGTTGTTTCATTAATGAAACAACGTAACAATGCTGCAATGCATTGGAAATAGAAAGGTGTTTCCACAATTAATGTTTTGACGGGGGGTGCGTCGTTGGCACTTTGGGAGAAACTCTCAGAACCTCTAAAGGATCACCATTGATGAATGATGATCGATGATCACCAATTTCCTTGATCATTCTTTCTCCCATTTTTGAGATCACTTCCTCGATGATGGATCAAGAAACTTTGAAGACTGATCTCCTTTAGTTAATGATCCATCCCATGAACGAACCTTCACTAGGTAGGGGTTGTTTTTTAATTCTGTTATTTCCCCATTCTTGGTTTTAAATGAAGAATGTGGATCAACCCATGAATAGGTTGACCTGTGAATCGTTATTTCTTGTGGGATAGATTTAAATTGGGATTATATTTGGTTAATTAATCCACTCTTGATTTAAATTATATTTCATTTTCTCTGTTTAAACCTTATAATAGGAGTGGATCAATTCCATGATGAATGACAGTGAAGGTTTGTTCCTCACCTTGGTTGATGTGGCTTTCTTCTCCTATTTTACCCGATTTTCTTTAATCTCTTAGCGGGTTTATGAACGGTTAGTCATTTCACAACCATTCTTGGAACAACGATCTGACATCTTGGATCCGAAAATGGATAAGACATGATGGAGGTGTGATGACGATGGTGACAGATTGATCAAGGTGGTGCGGGAGATACTTCAGATCAAAATTTTATATAGTAAGGGATCACAATGGATATTCGAACACCATGTGACAAAGATCACAAAATGTGGACTCCAAATCACCATCTAGATTGAATAACTGATCACTAGAGCTCGTCTGGTGGTCTGTAGAAGGTTCTGTCAGTGCGCCGCAGTGGCGGTGGTTGCGACAGCTGCGTAATTTAGTGGCCCGCATGGCAGACCTCTACTCCATCAGCAATGTGACCTAGACCAACAAAAAGTCACCGGTCACACCAGAAGACCTGGTCCGACTGAGCGGAACGGTTGACGATGGGGGGAGGAACTAGTTGGTGTTGCATGATGCAAGACAGATGTGGAAGCACCACATCCGGTCTAGAGAGACTGGCCCTCCGTAGTGGGTCAGGCTGGTGCTGGTGGGCTGCGTCCATCCAAGTAGGCCAGGCTGAGCCCAATGGGCCGGGTTAGTCTTACCGGGTCGAACCAAACCCAAACAAAACTGGCCTCTGTTTTGCTAAAACACCCGTAAATTTGAAAACATAGATTCTGTTTGACGAGCCATCTGTTAGGTTGGGACCCTTGCGATGCGACGGTCATTTTGAGATACTCTATGTGAGATTTAGAGAATGTTGGAGGATGACCTATTGATTTTAAGGGTAGGACCTCCCGATATAAGTTTTCTTTGAACAGAGTCAGGGTATCTCTCTTGAAGAGATTCTAGGAAGGTTACTCCCTTTATAACTAAGGGCCCGAGTACTCCTTATCCTTCTGCTTAGGTAGAGACAAGACTCCACACATCATGGGTGTGGGTTCATTTCCTTAGGGTAGTTTCCTCTAGGGGTGTAACTCCCCTAAAGGACTAGGGAACATATTCTTAGATATGTTCTTGAAGGAAGAGTAGGTAATCCCATGTGTGACTAGTGAGTGGGTTCCCAAACTATGGAGTCATTACTCTCATATCATTCCCGGGTGTGGGCCCTCCTTAAAAATTGTTTCGATAGAGTCGGTACTCCCCTGTCATGTGAGGGAGTAGGTCCTCTTGCCTCAGGTCAGTACTCCCCTAACGTACATGCATGAAGGTCCCCCATAACGAATAAACTGACAGAGTTGGTACTCCCCTAGTATGAGGGTGCAGATCCTCCAGTCACTGAGTAGTACTCCCCTATAAGTTAGGGTGCCATTTCTTGTTATACAAAGTAATACTCCCCTATTTCAATAGGGTTTTGGTCCTTCATGAGTAATACTCCCCTGTTGGAACCATGGTGCGAGACCTCACTTATGGAGTAGTACTCCCCCATCTCTGAGTAGCGACGAGGAGTAGGTCCTCCATAGAAGTTGGATCTCCCTCGACTATAGGACACATCTATGAGAAGCATGCCCCTCCAATTGAATATATCGACACCTATGTATGAGAATGTGCTCCCTAGATGAGACTGAGGTGTGGGCCACTCCTTACAGGAGTGACTGGGGTATCGCAGGATAGTCTAGAGCAATGCTCCTTCAACTCTATAAAGTGGAGAGGGGAGGGACTTCTCACTTGTGTTTCCTTAGTCTTTAGTTGGGTGAAGAATGTGATGACTATACCCCTAGTGTATGCCAATAGAGTTGGTACTTGTAGAATGTCCCTGATTGACTGTATCTCTTGAATGGGTGCCACCAAAGATGGTTGAGCTCTTGGAGTGTGATACCCTAGTTTGTGTGTTATGACTTGAGTCTTCGGTGATAATCTGGATGCTTACTATGAGGATGGGAAATCATGTTCCTTAGTGGATGAGACAAGTATATTGGGATGTTCAGGGTATATGTATGGGAATATACCTGAGTAGAGATGACTATGCATTTTTTTCATTTTTTTCTTCTGTGATTTATCTTTTTGGTGTTCAGGGTCCCCTACTGAGTATTGTTTTACTCACCCTACACGAGCTTCACTCACATGTGTTGTGTTTAGTGTAGACAAAAGGAAATTCAACAAAGACCTCAGCAGCCTAGGACCAAGTGGTGCCTAGTGAGACACAATAGGTTGGACGTACTTCCATAGCATCGGATATCCACTCCTTGCCTAACCGTCAGATAGGATCTTCTTTAGATGTCTTTTATATATCCTTTGTACTTTCCTTTTTTCTTTTTTTCTTTTTTTGGGTTTGTATTCGGTCCAATTTGACTTAAAACTTGTACCTTTACTCAGTGGTTGTTTACTGGCATGCATGTTTTCCATTCCATCTATTTGGTAAGTGGTTGTGTGTGTGTTCATGGGTATAGGTACTTAGAAAATCCCTCCCACACATGGGATAATTCCTTCTGTGCTAGTCGCCAGCCCCTGGACTTTGGGATTTGGGCTTGTGGTAGTCATGGCACAGGCCCCGTGGGACAGGTCAAGACACTAATGATCATTGATTTTATTTGGAGTTCAATGTTAGTGAGAATGTGTTTTTTTTTTGAATATTTCCCCATAGAATAGGATTATGAGATTCAAAAAGAAGGAAAATCTAATACTTAGGTATATTGGACCTCTCTATATTCTCATTCGAGTATAGATGGTAGCTTATTTCTTGGTGCTCCCACTATACCTCTCTCTGGTTCACCATGTGTTCCATGCATATATCTTAAGGAAGTACATACTAGATCGTTCACACATACTGAAATTAGAGGTCATACCAATAGATCAATATATCTCTTTTAAGGAATAGCTGGTGAAGATTCTAGATCATAGAGATAAATTTATTCAAAAAAGACCACTCACCTGGTTAATTTTGTTATGGAGAAACCAAAAATTTGTAGAAGCTATATGGGAATCCATGATATGAGAAGGCATCAGTATCCTAAATTTTTTATACTTGAGTGAAAAAATATTGATGGTGAAATTAATTTTAACGGGAGTAGAATGTGACACCATGATAGTTTATTAAATATTTTTTTTACAAATAAATTTAATTTATTTGATATCTTTTGTAACACGCAACACCGAGAATTAATAAATCATAATATAGTATATCATTATAAAATAGCCATTAAATTGGAATGTATCAATAATAGTAACAATATTTTTAAAATTATATGGTGTAAAAATTAGTAAAATAAATTCATTGGTTATCAATTGATTATAAATGAAAATAAAAAACATTTAGAAGTTAAAAAAAAATTTCTTGACAAAACTATTTTTATATGCACAACATTTTTTTATCGTACTTAATGAAATTAATTTATATATTTGAATGTTGTTAATTGTATCTAAATATCATATATTAAAAAAATGTTTTATCATTCATCTAATATTTTTTTCATAGGTTAGAATAAATATAGTTTCATTCTTAAAACTGTTTCACTCTAAAAAGAGGTTTCATCGCATTTTAAAAAAGTATTTTTTAATTAATTACTATTAATTTTTTGAAATTTTAGTTGTAAAAATTAAATTAAATTTTTTAAATTAATATTACAAAATTATATTTTATTTAATTTTTTAGAATATTATGAAAATATTAATTTCTGATGAATAGTGAAAAATTACTGATTTTTATTGAAAATTATCCTATTATTTAAAGAATTTATAAGGATCCATTTTGTTTAAAAATTATTTCAAAATTAAAATTTGATTAATTATATTATAATTAATCTAATTAGGTTCATTTAAATCAATTTAATATTCAATTATGATAATTTCTTTTTTTACTTCTGAAAACTTTTTCTTGGGAAAACTTTTTTTTCCTCAAGATTGTGGGTTTAATTTTAAATTAAATTCTAAAACTTTTGTGAATTAAATTTTATAAAATTAATTTAAAAAATTTAATTATAGAAATTAATATTAGGTAATAATGACAGACTAATTATAGATCATAATGGATATTAATTATTTTAAATATTAATTACCATGTTTGATGTTAAAAGAGGGTTTTGCCCATTATATGCATCTCTGTTAAAATAATTTTTTCACACGCATATGAATTTTATTTGATAAATTTTATTTCATGGTTACTATATTTTTTTCAAATTATTAAATAATTATCATTTATATATAAGGTTAAAGGATAAATTACCTTGGTAAATAAACAAAAAAATAGTTACCGTGGTGAAAAATAAAATGTTAAAAGTACGTAAACTTAGAGGATAAGGGTGTAATATTTGTTAAAAAATTTATTTTAGTTATTAGGGATGTGTGGAAAGATCTTATCTTCTATAAAATTTATTATTTATCATGTTTGGAGATTCTCGGGTAGAGAGTGACATCTCATTATCTAATAGTTCTCGGTATTTACAAAAATGCCACTCCTCAATTATAAGAGGGCACCTCCTCTCTTAACTTACTCACATAACATAAGACTTTTAGTTCGACCAAAAAATTCCAAATTATCTTCATATAATCCTTATACACATTCTAGATTTTAGTTTCTTCCAAAAAAACTACTACAGGGTTCTTAATAAGATATTCAATGGAGGTTTCCCTAAACAACGACAAATGTCTTCACTAAGATCTTTCTTTTTTACTTATTCTCTTGCCAAATTCATTCATGAATTAATAATTGAAATATAATAACACTTGTATTTGAAATATAATAATATTTTATTATGTTTATGGGTCATACTATATAAATATCCTCTTCCATCAAATGAGAAATGAGATCATTGATCCTGTGTTTGATGGACTACCGCCTCACAAACCGACATAATTCATTTTCTTTCATCACCACTTGTGAATTGATATAAAATTGAATATAATGTATGTATGTATATATATATATATAATTTATGATTATTTTTTAATTTTTTTTAATTCTACTATCAAATATACTTTCATACCATCCAATCTTTTGAAATATGATAATGTCTCTCATGCTTACGTATGGACTACCACCACCACGAAGTGATGTGACACGTTTTTCATTTAATTTTAATATGGATGTTAATAAGGATAGAGTTAATGAATATATATGATAAATATGATATATATGGTTTAAAAATTATTCCATAATGGTGAATAATTATATAATTTTTTTCATTCCATATGTTAGAAAATGGAATCAACGTTCATTCTTACATACGACTTACTGTCTCCACAAAAGATGTAAATAATTTTTACATCCCTAAATTTTATGGATGAACCTAAATATTTATATAATTAATATATATGATATTTATATGTTGGTTAAAATTATATATATTATGTAACCATGATCAATGTACACAGACCGAAACCACCAAACCAAAACATACATGAAAAACAAAGTAGTTATTACCTGAAATAGGGATTTTAATAATTAATTGTCAACAAAAGGGTGAAAAATGATTATAATTAAATATTATCTCATATGATATAAATTATTATGGTTCTGGAAGAGATGAATAATAAACCAATATTTATTATATTGGAGGTTCAAACATGTATGATGAAAGTGGAGACTTGAGGTAAGGGACAATTATATCACATTTACGTTTGTGAATGACATGCCAAATTCACCCCATGTTTCCTTTATTGGGTTTATATGAAACCCATGAATGAATTTCATGATTCTAATAATGAAAATTATGGGATATACATACCCATATATGTTTATTTCCTTCATGGGTATTATGATTCAAAATTTACCAAAGTGGTAAGGATTTTATGCTACAATATCATTGTTTATAAGGAGTGTCTATGATTTTGATTATGACGATGAAATGTTATGATCTATATCTTAGTAAAATAATAAATTTTAAAATTCAATATTTATTTATAGAAATTAACTTTTTTCCATCATTTACCCTATTTATGTACTGAATAATACAAAAGAATGTTTTTATGGAAATCCAACATTATTTATCTATTTGGTCAGAAACCCTTTCTCTTCAATTTCCATGCTTTCTAATTTTTTTAATAAATGTTTTTAATATTAAACAATGATTTTTTTAAAATAATTTTTACCCTTGATTGAATTTATAAAAAATGTTTTAAAAGGAATATTCTTTTCATTTTTCGAATGATGTACTTTTGAATTTTACTAAAAATGTGAAAGGAATCACTATTTTAATATGAATGAAATGAATGGTATTTACCTCTATCCTGATTAATCCATGATTTTATGATTAAATTGAAATATTCCATGGTTATTTTTTAATAAAATTTTTTATTTAATATATTTTAATTTTATGATTTTAAATAAGTGATTTCAAAATGGGAAGGTTATTTTCCTCAAGAACATTTTAATTATATTTTTATTAAATTTATATTTATTAACAACAACATGATTTTGTGTTTCTTGTGATTTACTAGGGATATAATCCAATAATACCATTATGATTCCTTCTATATATTTTTTATGATTATAATGATGATATATTTATGAAACCCATTTATTTTTATATGGGTTATGATATGATGGATTAATGAAATGTTTGTGAAACCCAATTTCTTTTCACTTGTTATGATATAATGATATGGTAAATGTATTATAGAACAAATACTTATTGTTTTCATTATATGATGGATGAGATTGTAATTACTCATCCCTCCAATTAATTGGGTAAATTTTTGATTAACTATGGGAATCAAGTCGATGTGCTTGATCCAAAATGAGAGACAAGTCGATGCACTATACTAGTTATGGGTAAAAAGTAAATGTTGATTATTTACTTTTGGAAACTGGTGTTCATTCTAGATTGAATATGATTTTATGGGCTTCGTAGTTAACCTTGACCTATGAAATGGTTTATATATTTATGATGGTTCCACACTTATATGTCCCGATCATATGGTTATTGATTGATTTATTATGATTTCCCACACTTAAGATTTATTTATTTTGAGATGATAATGTTTTATTCCATGAATAATGTTTACATTCCATGATATAATAGGTATGGAATTTTTAAGTTATATTCATGATATCAGTCCCTTATGCTTGTCTTATGATTTCATATGTTCATCGATTGATATATCACATGTTTACCATTACTGAGGAACTGATCTCATACTTTCTTATGTTTCCTTTACTTAGGTTATGAAGAATTGTTTTACGTACGGTATGTCTATAATGAGTACTAAATGAGATGATCATTATTGGACATATTGAACATATTTCATGAAATAATAATATCATGTATCTAGTATCAAAATACACTAAACCATTATTGTCATTGGGTGTTTTTTGGAAATATATTGAATATTAATATAAATAAATGAAATTTTTATATATGAAAATAATTGGATGTTATATATTTACATTGATGAAAATATATATATAATTATATTTAAAACATTTCATTGAAAATAGAAAAAATATCATTTTATTTTGGTAATATTTTATAAAAATTTCCACTATATTAAAAAATATTTTTTATTTGAAAAAATATTGAAAATATAAATTGATATTAAAATAAATAAATGGTCATAATGGTAGGAAAACCTATTAATGGAGTAAATGTGAAAAATAAACATTATTTTTAGTCTTTAATAAAGTGATTCAAAAGTGACCTGTGGAGAAAATTTTAATAATTTTCCTTTTACAACCCTTTGTATGAAGGATAAAGATAATGTAATTTCACTTTAGGAAATAATTTTTGTTTAGAAAATAACATTATTGAATAAATTTTAGATAACATGGATTGGAAGAGAAAAATTCCTAATATAAAAGAAGATATAGGATCTGTATCGCTTATAAAAAAATTTCTTGATGTTTCTTTAATAAATAATAGAGGAAATAGAAAATTAAAAATGTAAATCAATTTCATAACCAGAGGATAACAAATATATGCGGTTTGTGAAAATAAGAGTATATGATTCCCCAAAAGAGACCTTGAGCATAAACAATCCCAAAATAAGAAGATATTGTACCATTAAAATCTATACCGTTGTGGTAAATTTTGAATTGAAAGCCCAATGAAATAATTATTTCAAATGAAACATTCAATATCATTAACATGAGTATATTCATGATATTACATATCAAAAGGGAAGTAAATAAACCGTATAAAATTATATAGAATCATAATATATACATATATTCAAACAAACGAAACATTGAGATGAATAACCCCTAAAAATATCATATCATTTAATAGGGAAGTAATCAATGGATGTATTATTTAATATATTTAATTCCAAAAAAATGGAAATAAAAATATTATACAATAATTGGATATTTTATACATATTAATGGCATAATATAGTCAATGAATTAGACGTATAACCCAATGAAATGAAATTGATTTATGAAATACCATACCACTTTGGTAACATAACAATCAGAACCCCTTGGATGAAATATTATGAATTGTAACTTAAAATACCATTAATTATGAATAAATAATGATATAAAATGTAAAATTTACACTATATAAAATATATAAAATAAATTATATGTATAACATTAATGTATGTCTCAATATATAAAAATTTAGAAGAAATCCCTTACCTATAGTCTACCTCATCACAAGCATTATTTATATTTCTGAATAATAAACTTATGTTAATTATTTCATTCCCTAAGAACCTTCTTAAATTTTTATCTCTATTTATTTTATTTATTACAATGTTATATTTAATTAATTAATAAATAATTTTCACGTCAGACGTTTTGACGATATTCAGATCATATGCCCAAAATGATTTTGGTAGGTTGAATATTGTGTTACATAATATAATTAATAAAAATAAAGAAATAATTACCATTTTTATACTTAAATTATACTTTTCTAACTATCCATGAAATATGGTTACGAATAAATAATTACATTACAATCATGGATAAAATAGGTCGTATGTATGCATGCGTAACATTTTCATTTATCAAAATGAATGGGGAAAAGAAGGTATATATCAGTTTATATTTATAAAATTATTAATATAACATAAATATCATATTATATCACTAAATAAACATTCGTATACCATCCATGTGATGTGGTGATGAAAAAATAAACACATCGGTTTGTGGATGTGGTTATCCAAACATACACATGAATGAAGTTATCATTTTTTAATGGATGAAAATGTAAGAAAATAAGAGGTATATTACTGTTACAAAATTTATATTATTTAATTAATATCATAGATATATATATTAAATCCATCATTATAACCATAAATGAGTGGCAGTGATGGAAAAAATTACATCGGTTCACGTGGTGGTAGGTCGTAGTACACATGAACAATGATTTAGTTTCCCATTTGATTAAAGAGGAAGAATGATATATCTTTTTAAATTAATGTAAAAATATCTAATTATATGAAAAATAATATTTTTATTATTTTATATTTTTTAATAATATTTTTTGGATGTTTCAGAACAAATAAAACTAAATAATCTAGTTTAAAGCTATACCTTTTCTTCGAACAACCTCCTTTACTTTATGCCTTAACCACTATAAGGTTGGTATTTTTATCCATATAAGGTCTATTTAACATGTGGAGTTAAGTTATTAAGGTATTTGGATAGGTTTTTATGAGATATAGTGTTAAATAACATGTGATAAAGGTAGGAGAGGTGGTACCCTTTTATAATCGAGGGGAGGGATAGTTTTGGAATTACATAAAGTATTAAATTAATATAAAAAATATTAATATTCAAGTGGATCCAAATTGAATTATTTATAATATTGGAAAATTATTTATTGAAATAATCTTATAAAATAAATATTTTACATTTTTATATTATTATTTCACTATTATCTCTTTTTTTAACATTCTATTAACCCATTTGACAATTACCATTATATCAATGTTTTTACGCTTTAAGGGTAAAAATGTTACTATAAAAATAAAAATGACCCATAAATAAACCATGTTTTATATATTAAACCACATTAAATTAACCTTGATTTATTTAAATATATATTTTAATTTTATATAATTTAAAAAAAATATTCTTTATTATAAAATTTATTGTATGTTATTTTTGGAAATACATGAAATATTATAATATAATAAGTGTCTAAATCATGTAAAATATGTACAAAATGACTTTGATTCTAAGATAAGGAGGATATATACTATATTTAATCATCCAATAATGTTTATGTAGGTTCATATATTATTATTAACTATATATTTTGGTCTAACCCCTTACTTAACCAATTTTAACCATAGACATGGTAATGAATTTTTCAATATTAATGAGTTATAATTTTAATTATAAGTTGAAAATTGGATCATAAATGGAAAATTTATGAAATTTTGGACAATTTATAATCCTAGTTGTCCTATTTTATTTTTTTTTAATTTCTCAATGATTTCATAAAATATTATTTACCATAAAATATTATTAATTTCATTTTTTACATTATTCATTTAATTTGACTTTTAAAACAACATGAAAACAAAGAATTTGAATATAAACTATTAAAAGTACCTAATATTTTTATATATATAAATTTCTTGATATAATATAACATATGAATAAAATACATTTAAAATTTTAATCTATTTTAATCTATTGTTCTACTACTTACATAAAAACTGAGTCGGTGTTTCATAAGAATTAAAGGTAACTATTCCATCACTGGAAATTAAAAATTAATCACCATGGAAAACAATGATTTATCTTTAAAATAAATATTTATAACCAAAAATACATTGTTTTTATCCCAGTAATTAAAAACTATAGATATTAAATTCAAGACTCTTTCATTTTTGACAATATATTTTCTTAAAATAATATGTAATTTTCAAAGAGGAATGGTACAAAATTTTCATACAATAGAATATTTTGAGAGGATGGTCTATTACCACTCAATATATTGAATTCATGTGTTAAAATTATATTTTGTCTTTATTATATTATTTTTAATCATAATTACCTGATTTACCCTTACCGATGTGGGAAATATTTACCACGATTAATATTCATAATGAAAAAAATAAAAGAGACATATTTACCAAATTTGGACCTAATGAATAAAATTATGGAATCAATTTCTAGGTTTAAATTTATATAATTTTCATAAATTTAATTTAATATTAAAACACAAAATGCAATGAAAAATAGTTTTTTGAAAATGCATTTTTAAGAATAAAAATTACTTTGCACCAAAAATAGTTATAATGATGGTTCCCATGTAATTAATTAAATTTTTTGTAGTTAAAGGATACTTAGGTTCATTTATGATAAAATAATACTTTTAAATTACTATATTTAATTAAAAAAATAAACAGTTTTACAAAAATTGGTATTTTTCATTATCCACTAAAAAACTAATATTCCCAAAATATTTGGAAAATTTCACCATAAGTAAATTTTGACCTGATAAGTTCAAAAATTATATCATTTTTATCAAATAAAAAGTCTAAAATTTCAATAAATTTTTTATAATAGTTCTTAGAAAAATTTATAAAAACCATTTTTGAAGAAAACATATTTTTGTAGCGTAAAATGACTTTTCGGAAAAATTGAGTGATTATTTCTTAGTAATTAGTCAACAAGTTCGTACCGAATATGTCCTACATATATTTTTTTAATGTGTTTAATCCTATTAATTCCCACCAATATAAAAGGGTATTTTTTAACTATAACAGTTAATAATAATATTCATGGTCCGTTTAAGCTCGGTGTTGTGTGTTATATATTCTTTAAAACATAGTGTTATTTTTAAATATCAAGATATTATAGTTTGAATATAAGATCAATATTACTTAAATACTTTTCAAAATATGGAAAACTATATGATTTGAGTTATAAGACTATAGACTATTACTCTAGTGAGGTATGAGTAATCTTATAACAACCCATTGTTTCTCACATTGAGCATGAATTATATCATCTCAGAGGTCCTAAATGATTGATCAAATTATTGTATTATAGATGAACTATTTTTGAAGTTAGGAAACACAAACCTAGACACATTCCATAAATCTACATAACATAAGTTATACCTTACATGACCTCTCAGAATGACAAAGAGGTTAAATGGGATGAGTATGTAAGAATCTAGCTTTTCTGTGAGGTAAAAAACCTTTTTATTTTTGTTACATTTATTAATTTTATCTTTATGTGAGTGTCTAGTGGTTTCACTGAGGAAATTTAATATCCCTCCACTTATCATTGGTTTGAGATGGAGGAAGGGTGTTACTTTTCCTTTAGCGACATCCGCAAGATTACAGAGGCTTTCAATAAATGTAGAAGGGTTTCAATGTATGCAAGGGATGATTTATCCAATAAGAATAAAACCAATGTCCATAAAATCCAAATCTAAACAACCACTATATGATGCATGATAAAATAAAATAAAATTAAAAATTTTATTTTTAAAAATCATTCTAGAATCGATTACCACAATAGAAGACTACAATATCAATTTAAACAATGGATGACAAACAGAAAAACTCCAAGACCACCACAAGTCTCCATGATCTATAATATCCAAGTTCCAACTTCACCAAAAATACCATGTATCATGAGGTGGTTCTAAATATGTTAGATAAATTACATTTTTCCATATCTCGATAGATGACATCTTCAAAAGAACCAAAGAGACAAAGGTGGGGTGAGTACTAAAACATAGTAGGTTTTCCCTACTGACTTCCCTATTCACACCACTAGGAATGAACATTCTAACAAAAATTTTATAACAAAATTTTTATAAAACAAATTAAAAAATAGTTTATTTCAAAATTTAAACTAAATCCACTTTATACATTTTTCCAAGGAAAGAACATAAAAAGTTCTTTAAATCATTTATCATTCCATTTTTGAATAATCCATCCCTTTCCACACAACCATACATAAAAACATGCTTGAAATCCATAGACCTACCTATACTTGATAGTAGTGAGTAATCCTTCCACTAATCCATCAATTAGTGGACTAATTTGATTAGGGTACTTCACGCCCATATCTTCCCCATCCTCTTGATGGGGGTAATTCCTACCATTATCCATACCAATGCATATGAACACACACCACACAACCATTCCAACTCATATAAATTCCAATTGTGTTCAAACCATTCAATAAAACTTCATTATTTTTTTATCTAAATGTTTTTTCTTCCATGTAGAAATACCAAACATTATTTTGGAATCATAATTTTAAAATCATGTTATCAAAAACGCTTTCCAATAACACAGTAATTTCCCAATTTCCACAAACTTTCACACATAAGGGTTTAAAAAATGATTTCAAAAAAAATAAAAAATCAATTTCAATAAAAGAAATAAATTTTAAACTAATAATTCGTGTTATGAAATAGAGGAGTGAAGAGTGATTCCACCTAAAATAAGGGTTTTATAGAAAATGATAAACGACACAAAAAACTCACAAAATTGGGTTTAGTGTTCACAAACTCACCTTAGACACCTTCCCATGTCAAGAGAAAGACCAAATCATAACATATTCGGTATACATAACCTTATATCTACAAACAACAGGAATAGATCTATGAAACTGAGAGTGAGAGAAGTATATATAAGAAAATCACATCCTAAAAGATAAATAATGATCATATACCACATGAATCGAGCTTCAACTCAACAAGGTAAGGCTTAGGATTGATTAAATTTTTATTGGGAGGGGTTATCTAACCATTGAGAGAGAAAAAATCCTAAGTTAGGGCTATTTAGTGTAAAAAAATGCACTTAGAGGTAAAATCGAGTTAGATCCACAATTTAAGGATCTAATTAGGACCTGAGCATGGTTTAGTTGCATAGTTAGATAAACTATCTTCTAACAATGATCATGATTATACCTTAAGGGAGACCTCACATAAATGACTCACATGGTCTCCAAACCATTTTCCATCCATACCAAATCTCACTGTCTAAAAATTTCACCACAAAACATGGGTTCTCCTTGGATTCTGCAAGGTTTGGACCAACTGTGCGAAACACATGTTCCATCCCTTTTTAAAATGTCTGACAATAAATGGGTTCCTTCAAGTGTTTCATAGGTTCCACAAAAACAGTCCACCACTCGTGCACCTATAGAAAAATCCCCAAATCTCAAAACAAGTTCTCCAAACTCTCCAAAACATCACCCTTATATTTATATAATTAAAAAGAATAAATAAAGGGTTATATACCAAATACAGGAGGTGAAAAATTATCCCCACCATTGGTCTTTCTATCCTCATAATGTAAACATTCATATGTGACCTGAAATATTTCCAGTCATTTCTCAATCATCTCCATCTCACGTTCCCAAGTCTCTTTCTGAATATGATCATGTTTCCAAAAATCCTCACTAGACCAATGCCCTTTCCCCATAATACCTTCTATTTCTTATCAAAAATCCACACCGAGATATATACTGATGATGCATCTGACTCTAGTTAAATGTGATCCCATGTGATCACATGGTTAGAATCATGCCGATAATTTTTGAAAGGAGATACATGGAACACATTACGCACCGTACTGAAACATGGGTGCACTTCCAGCCAATATGACACCTCTCAAACCCATTATATTATCTCAAAAGGTGTTATATATCAAGGATATAACTTTACTTGATTCCAAAAATGATGATGTCCAAGTCCTAGAGAGAACCAAAAGAACACATGATCACTCACTACAAACGAAGAAGACCGTTGAGGATGATCTCTATATGATTTCTAATGACTATGATCCATCTCAATCCTTTTTCTGATCAACTAAATATTCCTTCTTGTATCTTGAACATGGTTTAGATCAATTAGTGATGTCTCACCTATTTGCACCCAAAAAATTGGATATGGACAAGGAAATATGTACAATGCTTCAAAAAGAGACATATGTATTGAGGCCTGATAGATATTATTATATGAAAACTCCTACAATGACACATGCACTTCCCAAGAGACACCAAAATTCGTTTGATAAGCCCGTAACATGTCCTTTAATGTTTGTATCATCCTTTCAGATTTAAAATTCATCTGAGGATGATACGTCGTAATCATAGTCAACTGAGTTCCAAGGGATTTTTGTAAGGATTTCTTAAAACATTAATTGAACCTCAGATATCTATATCATATGATGGAAACTAGTATTCTAGGTCTCTTTATAACTTCTTGGATATAGATTTTGGATGAATCCTCCACCATATGATTTTCACGGATAGGGATGAAATGGAATGACATTGTGAGCTTATCCACAATCACCCATATGGAATCTTTTTTACAAACCATTCTTAGGAGAACTATAACAATATATATAGCTATATATTCCAATTTTTATATTGGAAAAGTTAATTACTATAACATAATTTCTGGTCATTGATGCTCTGCCTTAACTTGTAGACATGTTAATAATCTGGAAACATACTCAGCCACCTTCCATTTCATGTCGACCCACCTATACTTCATTTTCAATGCCTTATACATATTCTATATTCCATGATAGAAAACCTATTTTGAATGGTGGTAAACATAAAGTATTTGGTCCTAAAAAGACATTTTTACGAACATATGATCTAGAAACAAAAAAACTATACTCTCGTCCAGCCTCTAGCCGCCAACAGTCTCCCCACCATTGAGTTTTAACCTCATAAAAACACATTATACATCAAGTGTATGTGCCTCCTTGTCCATCTTCAACAAATTTGGAAAAATCTAAAATAGAAAGAAAACCACAACATCAACTCATTCTTCGTATTCCACATGCATGTCGGCTATGACCAGCATCAGTTTACACTCATCTAATCTTCTTTTTCCAACTAAGCATACAACTCTCTACTTAATGCATCATCCACCAAATTGACATTATTGGGTGTATAAATCATGTCAAATTCAACCATTTGGTGAAAATCCACCCATCTTCCTTTCTGTAGATTCAATTACTGTTTTGAGAAAATATGCTTCAAGCACTTATGATCCATGAAAAAAATAAATTTCTTACAGAAGAGATAATGATTCCAAGTCTTAAATGCATGAGTGAATATAGATAACTCCAAATCAAGTGTTGGTTAGTTCTTCTCATGACCTATAAATTTCCTTGATCCATAATAAAAGAATGGTCTCCTTGCATGAGGACACACACTAACCAAGATTCTGAAGCATCACAATACACCACATACCCTTTTCTCGATTCTAGAAAAATCAAGATCGATGCGGATGTAGGGAAAGACTTTCTCTTTAATATATTTCTGGCATTCCCCAATCAACCGGAATGGAACATTGTTCTTTTTCAAAGTTTTCATTGGTGAGGCATGTTGTGAAAACTCATGCACAAATCATCATCAATAAACTGGTAGACCAAGAAAACTCTATATCTCAAAGATGTTCTTTGGTAGTTTCCAAGAGATAATAGCTTCAATCTTATCAAGATCCACTAAAACACCTATTTTAGAAACTACATGTCCACTAATGTGTACCTATTATATCCAAAAACCACTCTTTGATAATTTGTAATACAAATTATGGTCTCTTAGGATTTCCAACACCATCGCCAAGTGTTGCGCATACTAATACCTTGTCCTCGAATACACCAGTATGTTTTAAAAAAATACCACATCTAAAGATTCTATATTTCATTGAAATATCCTATCCATAAATTCCATAAAGACAGATGGCTCATTCGTAATACTGAAAATAATTACCATGTATTCATAATGACCACATCTGCTTCTGAAAGCTATCTTCAGAATATCCTCATTCCAAATAGACAATTGGTGATATCTGGATCATAAGTGAATCTAAGATAACCACTAGTCTCCCCTCAATTGATTGAATATATCATCAATACATTGAAGTGGATACATATTATTTATTTTAACTTTCTTAAGATTAACAAAATCCCCACAAAAATTTATATTTACATAATCTTTCTTCACGAATAAGACCAGTGCTACCCACAAAGATGTGCTCAGCCGAATGAAACCGTTTCTTTCCAGTTCTTCCAACTTCACCTTTAGTTCCCTCATTTCTGTTTGTTCAACTCAAGAAGAAAAAAGTGAGATGGTACTGGTCCCCGGAAGGAGATAAATCATAAACTACACTTCGATCATGGTTGGAAACCCAGATAATTATTTGAGAAATACATACAAAAAATTATCAACAACTATAGAAAAGCACTTCTCCCAACCTATTCCAATGATTCCAAGGAAAAATCTACCAAATGGTAATAGATCATTCCCATTCATGGTACCGACAAGCCCATTGCACTGGGATTATTATTCTTTTATCCTTTAAAAGGATTCTCAAAACGATCCTCAGACTCGAAACTAACCATTCTTAAATAACAGTTGATGTGATACATTAACATTTTCATCCATTCCATACCCTAGATTAATTTGTAAAAATCCATCTCTAGCACAAAGAAGTCTCATTTCTGATCATATCCATCAAAATTTATTGAACATGTTCTTTTTCAAAATCTTTCATTTGAAAACACTTTTACTTATTTTTTCAAAAATCAGCACCTTTCTATAAAACATAAATCATTACTAAAAATGATATATTCACTCCAAGTGGAAGGTAATTCTTCTATTGCATGGAATGATCATCTCATTGGATAAACCCATGAAAATGAGATTTAAAAATCCTATAAGTGTCTCCAAAACACTTATATACTCAACTCCCTGGTAAATTTATGTTTATCCTAAAAGGCTATCTACATATTTTTATGATCTACAATTCATGTTCTGATTCTCCTAATCCTTTCTATGATTCAAACCCTAGTAATGGAAAAGAATGAAATTCAAATTCCAAAACTAATGGAAGTGATGACTACTTATTCCACTAGAAAAGAAAAATTTGACACAATTTATCTCAAACCGACATTTGGACCGAAACAAAATTATACCATTTGTGATGTCGCACATCATCTCATTATATTGAGAGGGAGGAAGGGTGTTACTTGGGCTTAGGGGACATTCCCATGATTCTATAGGTTTTTAAGAAATACCAAATGGTTTAAATATATATTGGGGAAAATTTACCCTTTATTAATAAAACCACTTACTAGAAAATCCATAACCAAACAAACACTGTATGATGCATGATAATAAAGAATAACAACACGCCATTTTATTTATCAAAATAATTCTAGATTCAATTACCACAGTGGATGACCACAATACCAATGTAAAAAAATTGGATTACAAACTAATAAAACTCCATTACCACCACAACTCTTCATGATCCACAAGCTCCATGTTCCTACTTCACTAAACAGACCAAATATCTTGAGGTATTGCTAAAGATGTGTGACACTTTACTTTTTCCAAAATATTAATAGATGAAATCTTCAGAATCACCAATGTTTTAATGTAGGGGTGACTAAAAAACTCAGTAGGATTTCCCCAATGATTTCCCTACTCACACCACTAGGATCGAACTTGTTAGGAACATTTATATAACAAAATTTATATATTTTTTTTCTAAAACATTTTATATCAAAATATAAACTAAATCCATTGTACACACTTTTCAAAGGAAAGAACATAAATTTTTCTTTATATCATTTAACATTACATTTTGGAATAACCCACCCCTTTCCATACAACATTACTTCCCACAATCAATGCAATCCATGGACCTCCCTATATTCTTGAGTGGTGATTCATCCTTCCACTAATCTATAACATAGTGGACCACTTTGATCGAAGTAATTCACGCCCATATACATCCCATAATGTTGATGGGGGTACTTCACACCCTTATCCATCCCAATGTGTATGAACACATGCCACAAAACCATGGAAACTAATACCAAATTCAAGTGTGTTCAAATCCTTCAATAAAACATCATTATTTTTACAAAAACTATTTTTCTTATATTTAAAAAAATTAATAATTATTTTAAAATCAATATTTTAAAATAATGTAATGAAAAAAACTTTCCAATAACACACCAGTTTCCAAATTTCTAGAAAACATCACTGAAGAGGGTTCCAAAATTATTTCACAGAAAATAAAAAATCAATTTCAATCAAAGCAATCAATTTGAAAATAAGCCTTCAAGTTCTAAAATAAAGGATTTGAGAGTGAAGCCATGTACCATGAGATTTTTTTCAAAATGATAAATGACACGAAACAACATCACAAAATTGGGTTGAATCTTTATAAACCCACCTTAGATCTCTTATACTATAAACAAAAAGGCCAAATCTAAACATATTTGGCATCCATAACCATAGATCTACCCACATCAGGCATATATATATAAAATCTATATCTAGGGAGAAGTATAACTATGAAAATGTACCAATAACGACAATGAACTATCATATAATGCATGAATTGAGATTTAACACACCAAGGAAAGGCTCTCTATTGATTCTAATTTTCTTGGGAGAGGTTCTCCAACATGTGAGAGACAAAAATCCCAAGATAGAGCTGTTTTGGGTAAAAAAGTGAGGCACTTAGAGGTAAAAATGGGTTAGATCCACAATTTGAGGACCAAATTTGCCCTGATCATGGTTTAGTCACATGATTAGTTAAACCACGCACTGGTAATTCTCTTACTTTTTCCCGAAGGTAGTCCTCACATAGTTTCCTCACACGATCTCCAAACCATGCACCAACTGTGCCAAAGATCACTGTCCAATAATTTCACCACACAACATTGTTTCTCCAAATATTCCACCTGGTTTGGACCAACCGTGTGCAGCCTATGTGCCGTTAGTTTTGACACTATCCCATTTTTCATTGTTTTCTATAATTGTTGTACTGTTTCCAAAAACCATGAACCACCCATGCATATATAGTAATTCCCCAAAAACTAACAAAAATTTCTCCAAAATCACCCTAAATTAAACCTTATAATTTATATACTTAAAATATAATTAAATAGTTACATACTAGAAAATGGGGGTGCTACATGAAATGGGGTTGTCCTGAGATTGTATAAATCCTAGAGATTGAGGATTTGGAGGAGGTATCTGGGCCTCACAGTTAGTAGAAACCATCCTTCCTAGTCCACACAGTTAGATCAAACCATTCAGGGTGTTCCATTGCACTATCTTGAGATGTGAATTTTAATGAGATAATTCCACCCATACCGTACACCCTTTCATTTAAAATATACTTTTTAATAGGGGAAAAACACAATTGGTGTACTTTTTGGTTAATCGTGTTCCATAAATGTTCATGAAGGGTTCCTAGGTAGTAAAACTTTCATAGTTGGTTCACAAATTGGACAACCATGTAGGAAAATCATGTGACCACTTAAGGTTTGATAAAATGAAAATTTCAACCTTAAGAACGTTATATACCACAAACTCTATTCTTTATCCTCCAATGCACAATATCCCCTCTTTTGATGCTCATAATTGTTAATGGAACACATTCCCATGAAAGGTCACATGTGATGAGTAATTCGATGAAAATAATGCATAATGAAATATTATAATGGTGTTCGGGGTGTGCGCATTATTTGCACAATTAAAGGAGTATTTTCATTGTAATTTTTATTTTTATTATTATTTTATTTGAAATAATAATAATGGTAATAAATACAATGAAATAAAAGTGGTAGTTTCCATTTTATTGAAGCAGTGGCTATCATGTGGTGGAAAATTTAGATTTGGGGTCATCTTTAACCTTGCACTCGGATGCCAACTTTCAACCATGGGAGATAAACCAACCCCATCAATAGCCATTAAAAATACTATGAGAGGTGGTATTGATTCCATGAATGATTCTTAGGGCCATGGGATGAAATGATGTTAAGTTTTCATGCACTCACACTTCATGTGATGATCCAATACACGGTTTCCTATGAGGAATATGTTGAATAAGAATACCACATTCTTGCTGATTAACCAAATAAAGAGGATAATACATAGTTTCTTAGAGCTGGGAATCATATTTTACCTTTGTTGGCCGACAGAGTAACTAGGGGATTGGCCTTGTCATGCATAACTCCTCATGCTATCATTTCCATCACATCAAGGCACTTCACTTGATTAGATATCATGTGAAGAATTAAAACCATGATCCTGAATCATTGCATGAGGTGGAACATACTATTTGTCCTACTTTTACATTTTGGATTCCCTATAAAGTGCTTCCGTGAGAGTATCGGGCCACACTAAACCATGCTCTTTAGTACGATCAATCTTGGTGGATCATAAGGACACATGATGAAACACATATATATCATAGATGGAATCAGGATGTGGCACTAATAATTCACTATGATCATCATGGATGGACCAGTAATGAATGATGTGGAATCATGTGAAGTGGAGGAGGCCACACCCACTTGAAAAAATGCACAGAAGAACTTTCGGGATAATATATTTATGAGGAAGTGTATTCACCCTCCATTTGAGGAAAATATAAAATACACACTAACAATAGATAATGCATTGAAGGAATTGTTTGAGATCACCACAACACCCATATATAGTACATGAGTAAGGGAAACTATGTAAATATTGTGTTTTAGATATAATCTTGGGATGATGAAGATCCGTAGTGCATGAATAAAACTCCAGATGTGGATCATGGGACTATGTGAAATCTCTATAATATTATGAAATCAAAAAAATCCAAATATGAATCACATAATGAAAACTTTATGTTTTTTTAGTTATTTAAAGATATATATTGATGAAAATATAAGGCTATGTAATTTGTTGTGATGGATAATAGGGAATATTTACAAGACATGCCACCAATATTTGATGACCAGGTGTTGTGAAATATTTCATCTATAAATAAAGAGAGAACACAAATCATAGAGGTCCTCTTCCAATTGGGAGAAATATTTATCTCATTTTCTTTTGAAAAATAGAGCATCACAACCCCATATAAGGGTTATGAGAATAATATTTCATGAGCCTGTATAAGGGTTATGTGAAGAATCTAACATGAGATTTCATGATTTCATTCATCAAAAGAAGCTTAGGAATCATGATACAAGTTATGAAAAGGGATAAGGCCTCACCTAACCAATCATGAAAAGGGGTTGTGTGGTACTATGATGGATGAATAATACTTCAAAAATAAAACTATGTTCTCACATATATATACGTCATCATGAAACATGGAAGTGATCACTATCACAATCTCATCATTTCCAAAAAGAGATAAAATTAGTGTGTAGCTATTTATGTAATGAATTGTGAACAAAAACTCAAAAACTGATGATCAAGGCCCAAAACATTACATTATTCACAATGAAATTCAAGCATGAATAATAATCAAGTCTCACTACATTATATCGATCTGATGGATGTCTGGACCACACACATACAATATTCATGCACACATGAAAAGTTCTATGATGCACCATATACCATCATGTGAAGAGAATATTTATTCCATGCATGGGTTTTGTGGGAATGAGAAGTTAAGTATATATGAGAATCTATTGCATAATCTTCCATATGTGATCATATGACACTTTCAACATCATGAGGCCCCCATTTTTGTTCATAAATAAGAATAGAGACTGTCCATGATGATCCCCACATGCCTTCATGAGATCCATTTTTGATCATGCGATGCCCTAATGAACAACTGATGAGAAGGATAAGAAAAACCTTTTAAAAGAAAGGATTAAAATATAAAGAAGACAAAATAATTTTATGGTATGTTTTGGATTCTTTCTTTGGGGCACCTCACCTAACATTTCATTGTGATGATGCAGTTGCATTGTAAACCACATTATCACTTTCCAAAGGCAGGATAAATTCATCACTAACTCGGTGATGTCTGCTTCTTGATCGTAAAAAGATGATGGGATGCCGGTTCCTAATTCCATGGGTTCCTCCTTCAAATCCATCACATAGTTCGGGTCTCCATTATATTTTAAGATGTGTTCATGAAACTCAATCCCAATGCAATCTCTTTGTGGATACCGGTTAATTTTTCTACATTTGGTAAGACATTCCAAGGGGACTTGATAGGGAATCAAACTTCAGTTAGGAGAGTAGTCAAATTGTGTGTCATTGAAATGTTTGGACATTGGAAAATTGGTCACCTATATCTTCCTCATAGGAACGAATCTCATAGAGGTATATTGATCATTGAACCTAAGGCATCCCATATCGATCATGGGATATCTTATGTGAACGGAATATATTTTGAGGATTTTATAAGGCATGCCATGTTTAACATGAGGTAACAGTGTGACTGGTCATATGTTTAATGACTTGTAGAAACAAAATGGGATGGATCAAGATTCCCCATAGAGTAAGATCATATAGGTATATCCCTAGGGTAGAGAAACTAGAAGGTTTATTAATGGATGGATCAGAATGCCTATGGGGGTTGACCTAGGGAGGTTTTTCCCATAGAAAGAAGATGTTTCACCCGAAAGGGTTGATCAGAACACTAATAATGGTGGATTAGGGAGGTTCACCCCTATGAGGGGGGAAGCAAGGTTTACCTCTGGTTGGGATGGAACCTCAAATATGTGTCCTAGGTACCCTGTTTAGGAGAAAGGTATCAAAACATACATATTTTTATGGATGGTGTAGGGATTAGGAATGAGATTTTACCTTTATAAAAGGATTTATATTGGTTAGATTGTGATGGATTGAGTGGGTATTACGTATGGGATCTTACTAGGCACTTATAAAAGTAGCAATGAAATGGATGGGGCTTACTTGTAAGAATGACCCAAGTGGGTGGAATGATTTCACAAGGATTTGGAAACCCAAGTAAAATCATAGTGGATGTGGATGAAGTGTTGGGTGGAATTCATAGAATTTATAGGGTGGAAGAAGTGCTAGTTTTAAACCTCATAAAGGATTCCTATGTATCCCATGTTATTGGGAATCAAATCCAGCACAATTTGAAAAGGGGTGCTAGTGATTACACCTAAGAAGGAGGCCCATTTGAAGGGACATGGTTGGGGATTATGCATGGAGGATACCTATAGATTGATTTGGGGATTACTCATGCTCATATACCATATATAGATTGGATTTCATGGCCATTTATACCCTCTAAGACCATGTGTTTCATGATTGGTGTGGGGATTATGCTTGGAAGTTACCTATGAAGAAGATTCCCTTCCACGTGTGGAAGACCTCATTCCATGCCAGTCATACACATAACATACTATCGAAGTTGTGTAGGGATTCCACATGGAAACTTCTTGAGGTGGGAATGTTGAAAAATTCCAAAGGGAGATGGATAAAGGATTAAGATTATGTAAGGTGGGATGGTTACCAGTGCACATCCCCTCTCTGATCTTGTGTGGAGGATGTCATTCCATGTCATTAATTCATAGAGACATATTTCATCTATTGTATAGGGTTATATCACAATTTAACATCACGTGTTGAGGACTTCGGTACTAGGAAGTTTTATGTCCAGTAGCTGGGATTTGGGGGAATCACTTCTCACACCTTGTGATTAAATAACCTTCACTCATTGAACATTGTGAGGAGGATGGATTCAGGAATTATAGGTTGGAATGGTGTGGAAAATTAATCACTCACAAGTTCCATGTTAGCATGGATATGATAAAAAGCAAGAGGCATTAAAAACCTATTATGAAAAGAAAGAGGTAAATAGGAATATTGAGCCACATTTGAAGAAGATTGTGCTACAATAATAGATATTGAAGGTCACATAAGAACTTCAATTGAAGCTGAACCTATCTGAGAGTGTTGTGGGGGATTTAATCACACAACAATCACAAATAAGTGTTAGTAAAAGGGAGTAAACATGGTGAGGCCCAGGATAAGGGATTCTTAAAGTTGGGGACTCAATAAGAAGTGATTCGCGAAGCTTAGGATATTTATGGAAGATAAGGGATTCATGAAGAAATGGGCTTCACGAAGAAGGGTGTCCCTATCTTGACATGGAGTCGGGATTTGGCATCATAGTGCTTAATGAAGGCTTAGTGCTCTATGAATCCTAATGTAACCCATAGGGTGTTTTTCCTCTATGAAGGGTGTATACCTTCTTGAAAGGAAACCCCAACATAGGTGGAGGGTTTTAAGAACATTGTAAGGGTGTTTCCATGAATCTCAAACACCTCAAATGATTCATTTTCCATTTTTTTGGTAGTTAGGTAATTTGAGAATTGAGAGATTAAAAGTCAAAAGGTTAGGGTAGATATGATTTTAAAGTGTAATGAGCAAGGTATTTATAGGAAATGGGTTTACACAATGTTGGGAGGTATGCCTTTGATCACAATTCGGCTCCCTGAATGGCCATGGCTCGTTCGGACATGTGAGGTCATCCATAAACTTTTATCATGGTCACAATTCTCTTTTAGATTCATGGAGATTACTATCAGGGCCTCGTGTAGTCAGGGGGGGTCCTTTGGAGATTACATTGTCATCTGGACTATATTGATGGATTTTTGTCTATTTGAGAATGGATTTTCTTCCAAATGGTTGTGTCCTCCTTGAAAACTCTTTTGGAACATATTTAAAAAACAAAAAATTCCCCACTTAAATAGGAGATGTTAAGAAAAGGATGGATGGATTCTTAGGGCGAACAAAAAAAATATAGACAAACCTCTTTTTTCGCGAAGATAGCTTGTGATGAATGACTGGTGAGGGTTGCAGGCATGAAGGTATTCACGAAGCCTGAGTCATCCGTGGACATATAAATAGTACTTGGGGGACACTCAAATTTTAAAAAACCCTCCCATGGAGACCATTCATAGCTCTCATTTCATGAATCTTATTTCCTCCATGATAATTTCTTTGTGAATGAATTTTTTTACAACTATAATTTTTGGACCCCAGCCTTGCATATGATTCTTAGTGAATCAGGCCTTACAATATTTTGATTCTTCATGAGATGTGACAAGTACCCCATGGATTTGCGACCCACTATTATGCGAATGACCTTCGTGAGATACGCTTAGAAAAAAAATCTATGTATCAGATTTGATTACCACTTAAAAATTTGATCGGGAAATCCTTGTGGATACCACTCGAAGGTATGAAATGGCGAACACCATTATGATTGGATGGTATATTTGAAGTCATTTGGAAAACCAAATTCTACTCAAGATTTCATTAGAAGATCATAAGAAGTACTCTTTATGTAAGAGGTTTCCATTTTATTCATTTGGACTTATAGATGATGTCTTCATTCCACCTTCCAATATGGATGAACCAACTTACCGGTTCGTAGGCATACAAGGGAAGTACAAGAGGCACAAGGATACTGATGACCACATCTGGAAGGACCCCCACCCATCATGGATGAATGTCTCTACAAGTATACCAACAATATCAATTGGTAGGTTCTATAAGATAAGTAATTTATGCCACAATATTAGAAAATCATCAAGGAAAGATTGAGAAACATAGAGAAAGGATGAACCGAAAGTTGGGACATTCTCCATGGATGAAGCTTCATAGATGAATGGGATTGGGCCTACTGGGTGTTTGCATCTTGCGATAAATTCGGTGTAGAGCTGAGGTGGGTTGGCTTGTATGAAGTGACATGGACTTCTCAGTTCCATATATTCCAATTGTGAGAGATCATTCATGATCTGTTGAGAATATGGTCACCAGGGACCAACACATTTCATCTTAAACACGGGAAGGTTGACATCAGCCTATGGGACCTTCATCAGGTCTCTAGGATCCATATCATGGGGCTGATGAATGAAATGTTTCTTCACATAGAGAATGTGTGGGAGGAGGAGGATCACCTACCACGTTTTGAGAAGATGCTACTATATTTTGTGTCGAGAAAAACTAAATAATACCCGTGACTAAGTGATGTCCATTTCAAGAAATGGATCAATTATTTTCTAAACTACCAGACAGAGGATCCTATTGAGGGGAAGAGGAAACTATAAACTATCTGACAAGGCCCCACACCTCTGAAAGTGTAATTAAAAAAGGAAAATGGGGATATTACTAGTGAATCCTAGATAATAACCAATGTCATCTATGGTTGTTCTATATCATGACCATGCCTTAACCGATATTCCAGTTGGCCAGGTTCATTATGGAACTGATCTACGGTTTGATGCTTCTGATAAGGGACATTAACATGGGGGTGTAGCGGAGCATATTTATAATGGTGGTCTTGATGGAGATAAGGACCCATATCAATCTTGGGATCCCCATTCCGGGAAATATATATAATGTTATTCAACATTTCATCTAGGGGAAGAAGCCAATGCACTTCTGCGGGACATTTCACTTCATGTATATATGGGTGGATGCATGCATGGGAGTCTATGAGTATCCAAATACCATTTCCACTCCTAAAAGGAACCTATGACTAGTGATTCCATGTTTCGTGGGGAGTTTCCTATTCAAGATAGGAATGATGACTGTGTTGAGGAAGATTGGGATGGAAGAACAGTTTACCTTCCACCTATTTATTTTTCCAATGGGGTTGGTGAACAGTAATGGAACAAGGATCGAGGAACAATAAGCATATCTCATGTCCTTCCATGATGGGGTGCTCGTGGTGTGAGTCAATTGGGAGCCGATCTATGAGCCATACAACCGACATCGATTCACAAGGTAGGTTAGGTACCTAAAAAGGATGATTCGAAATTTATAATCAGAGTTACATCATAAAAACCACCCATTGGTGATGATGAAATTCTAGATCATGTTAGCACATGAATATGGAAAGATACGTAATGAGATTTTGACATCCACCACTATATATGGGATTACCAATGGTTATGAAAAGTTATGGGAATCTATCTATTTGGGTGTAATGCTGAGGCATTGGACAATATGATTAGATGAGGGGTCATCAATATACCTCAGGAATGAGGGACAATGGTGCATAGAGAGCATCATAGTGGTAGGGATGGGGAACACCGTGGTGGTAGAGTTGTAATAAGAGAGCCAATAGTTTAGGGACTTGGACCCTCCAGATTTAAAGAAAGTGGAAAAACATCATAACCAACACTCTCAATCAAGAAAACATAGGAGGAATGGGATCCCTTAAAAGGGTTCTATAAGATGCATTCTCAAAATCCTGGGATGCAGTTTCATTATGTGGGCATTCCCGATGATGACGTCTACCTCGAGGCCTAGGAATGTTTGGATTTAAAAAGGAAGATTATCAACCCCAATAGAATGTGGGGCCACATAAATAGTTATGGGATGGAACTTATGGGGATTGGTTACGCCATGGATGGATTATTTGTATCTCGAGAAGAGGGATAGCGGTATGTGATAGAGTTGTCAGAATTAATGTATACCCATGGCACTATGTGCCCAACGATGGACCAGGTTAAGGTACTTCTATACATGATCTCTCCCACAAAACTTTTCGTTGCTGAGCTAGAAGTGTTTTATCCATTTTATAAGGAATTAGATTAATCTTAGGGGGAATATTCCAATAAAGGGATCCCTCTAAAGGACAACAAGATCAAATCCTCATTGAGTGAATTTTCCAAACTTGATAGAGTAAGTTTCAACTCATTTATCCATGTTTCATGTTAAATCATGATTTATCTAGATTCTAAAACTAAAATATGCTCAATAAATAAGAATATTTCATAAGGTACCCATGATAATAGAGATGGAGCCACATCAATAGGTGGAGAGGACCAAGATATTGGATCTGCGCCCAGAGAAGAAGAAAGTGTAGGGATGACCATAGTTAAAGAAGCAAGAGAAACCACCTCAGAATCATTAGAGATCCTAATCATCCATGGGTGGATACAACCTATAATTATAATTGCTGAGACCCATGAATATGATCATCCATTACTTAGATTCTATAAGTTTCCTACCTTACATATTCATATTTTTTTGTTTTCATGATTAGGCTAAATGAAATGTTCCCTACAGGAATATTTATTGGGGTAGCATGTTATATTCTATTTAAAATGGTTAGATGATCTTAGATCCCATTTTCGATAGGGGGTCCATTTCACATGAATCCAACCATTCAAGGTGACTAGGCCAAAACATCTTGTGAACAATCAGTTTTGGCTGTGATTAATGCTACTAGGCGGACAGAACGTAGGGCTAATAGGGAAAAAATGATGAGGAGGGATCAAGTGGAGATGATAAATCATGAGGAATGGATCCTAGAACATCTAATAAGATGCTAGAGAAATACCATTCTGCTGAACTTATAGTTATCCTCTAAGAGTATGAGCCCATGAATCCAGGAGAGTAGGATGATTCTGAACCTGAATCACTCGATCTCAGGGGGGGCTATATGTGTGATTGTTCAAAAACTCATAACTTACTTGTTTTGTAACGTACTGTGTGAATGGTCATAATTAATCACATTATTTAATTATCAAACTTCAATCATATTTGTTAGGAATCTAATTACTGGTTCCTAAGATCATGTGGGTTAGTCTCACCGTGAGAAACAAGGGATGAAAGATATAATTTTACACATTTTATAGGAGAACTAAATAGTCATCAAACACCTGAGGTCTGCTATTTTTTATTGACCATTGAGGGATTTTAGGCCTACGAGATGCTGTGACATTAGAAAATTTTTCTGAAGATAGCTAAATGCTTCTCGGATGTGCACTAATGCATGAAGGGACAACACAAAGGGCATTAGAATAGATCCCAACAAAGTGGAATTAATAATGTGAATCACATTTACCAAAATTCGGAACATGAGGAGGATGGAAGGGAGTTACAAGACTACTACTGACCAAGTTTGAAATAGAGTATCTCTATCGCTATCCTTAAAAGGGGAAAAATTAATGAGGGTCAGCCACTGACCATGTTCGAAACATGACACTTGTCTCAAACATTCATTTTAATTCTTCTAGAACATTAGACATGGATGGTAGGTGAGCCAAAGTGGTGTGGTACTCGGTCTTTAGAGGGTCCATTCAAACATGAAAGTGAACGAAGATCCAAATGAGGGGCACACAAATTATGGAAATGAGTGATGATATGTTTGAAATCTATTTCAAAACTCTTGGAATTATGCCAACATGACATAGTGGACATTAGTGAAAGTGTACTGGTCTAAAAGAAGATCAAACCTATCTTCTAGGGGAGTACCATATCAAATTCTAGGTGATAACTGAGGATAAAAACAATACAGTAGGTGACCATCTTTAATAGATAGGAAATCTTAGGTGAGGGACTCAGATTCGGTATAGTTTTCATCATGAAACTAAGGATGATTAACATGAAGATTAACATCATACAGTCTGGGCGATGCATTGTACAATTTAACATAATTTCATTAGGATGTTTCTCATATTTTAATATCTTGTAAATAATATATTTCACACATTTCAAGGTCATACTTCCTAGACCTTGTCCAATGGCTTAAAGTGATGTCACATGGACTTTGGGAATGCCTATTCAAAGAATATTTGTGTGGTATAGAGGAAACAAACCTAACATGAATGGGAAAAGGAGGCTCTTTCAATACACAAGTATCAGGGAATATATGGGAAAGAGGCATATGTGATGTGTCAAGAGATGAAACCAACAGAAATGGAGTCTTAGGAGGCCTAGTTCCACACCACATTTCACAATTAGGATCTTAGTTTAAGTTCATAGAGTTTTAACTATGAAGGGATCATGTGATTCTTGACCATATCAGTAAGTACCCTACCATAATTCCTAAGACCCTATGATTCACTATCAGTGTAAGAAATAAGGAATTTTATAGGGGATCTACCTAGAATGTGGGATCACGTGTCGGAGGAAATGGTAATACTGGGATTCCACCATTATATAGAGGAGTGGAAAGAAGGGATGTAAATATTTTTAAGATATAGATATGGGAGAAACTAGTGACTCGGGATCGACTACTGACCATGTTCGAAAGAAAGAGACCATGACCACACCATCCAATAATGAGGAGAAAAAATTTGGGATCACCTATTGATGAAATTTGTAACATAGGATAGAATATTATTACTGAAAATCCATTAGGGAATAGTACTAGGATGGTAAGTAAGCCAAAATGGAAGGATACCATCACCGATAGGGGGTCTGTCTAAATATGAAAGATGGTTGAAATAT
This sequence comes from Viscum album, assembly GCA_963277665.1. NCBI lineage: Eukaryota > Viridiplantae > Streptophyta > Magnoliopsida > Santalales > Viscaceae > Viscum > Viscum album. The sequence continues at coordinate 1,069,274,921 of OY728139.1, read as the reverse complement.
GAATCAAGAAATACTAGAAGTTTTGAATGGGGAAATCAAAAAGTGGAATTAAAACTTGAACAATGGGATATATTTAAATTATTTCCACTAGGACTAAGGAAAAATATTTAAATTCGGGTTGATTTGATTAAGTAAAAGAGTTTAAAGTTAGGTTTCTTGGACTAAGGATAAAATGGGGGTTTAAAATACATTCACATGGTGTGAGAGTAAAAATCCCAACATGAATGGGCCATAGAGGCCCTACACAACGTTGAAAATGGTTTAAATTCATATATCCTAGACCATAATTGGGGCCAAGGACCGAGGGTTTGAAGGGACCTGTGCCTGGACATGAAGGAGATATTTTTTAGTGTCACTATGTATCCCCAGAGAATAGGAATCAAGACACATGTAGTCCTAAAACATAATGTGGTAGGAGACCAACACTGGTTGGGGAAATTCTCTTTGGTGAGGGAAATGAGGCATATCGTGATTATCATGGGGAATCACAAACCTTTTTGGGGTATGGTTTTAGTTTAACAATGTTCATTGAGGATGACAGATATTATTTTAACGTCATTGAGTTTGGATTAATAAGGAGGATATCTAAAATGTGTGTGTGTTGCATGGCGTCTTAAGGGACCCAATGTCCCGATAGAACTAACATGAATGGGGTCCAAGGAGGCCCGACACCACAATACACATACCATATAAAATACCACTTCTAGTTTAAAGTCTTGTAAAGTGGACTATACTGAGTCCATGGGACAAAAGTTCAACGGATCTACAGCCAGGCCTGGAAAAAATGTATAGGCATCACTATGTATCCCATGAGTATGGAAATAAAGCCACATGTAGTTCAAAAAACTATCGCCCAGTGTAGGTAGGCTTCATAAACATAAGGGGGTATTTGTTTTTGGAGTTTTTGGACCTAGATATAGAATCTAGGAACTGCTATGTATCCTATATCGACAAGAATCAAACTGTACATAGTTCTTGATGATAGCATGGTAGGTGATCAATGTTAGGGGAAATTTCCTCTCAGGAGATAACATTATGCAACTTTACTAGTTATCCTCATACAACCAGGATGATTATTATTACATAGATTAAAATCATGAAACATGAAAACTGGTTGGTACATAGAATAAGGTCATGAAAATTTGACTATAGGGGATCTTAGTTTAATTTAATAGATTTTGGATCATGAGATGAGGATTAAAAGATAGAAATATGTAGTGAGGAATCATGGAAAACTGAACATGAATGGGGTTGAAGAAGGACTTGTAACACCCCAAACCAAGTTACCCAGAGTCAATGCATTATTTTAGTACATTGGCATGATTACAAGGAATCAAGTCCCAAAGGACTGATCGGTTTAACAGTCTTGGAAAATAGATAACATACATGAATGTTACATTACACTTCTTAACATACAAAACAACATAAATAATCCTTCACGAACGCCATTATCCTTTGGCTTAACCCTGCATATCAATCACAATACAATTCTTGGAATCCTGGTAAAAATAAAACATAGAATGGTGTGAGATCAAATGTTTAGTAAAGATAACAATACATCAGAAACTTTCATAAATAAGCATAAACATTTAAGATAATGCATAACTAAAACAAAAGCCTTTTAAACTTGAACATCAACATAATATGGAAAAAATAAAATGATGTAATGACATTTACTTATTCACATGAATATTCTACTATTCGAATAATCACATGCAATATAACTAACCACTTTCTTAATGATGGAATGCATAATGCCAGACTATCATAACCACATAGTCAAGGCTTTGTGCCAAGACTACAAATAAGATTTTATCAAGGCCTTTTTCTAAGACACTATTTTGTCTCATGATACCTACCGATTCATCGAGGAGCTATAGCGGCCTCCACCTGTCACTTAATAAGTCCAATTCATTCCGCATATGAAAAGGTTTAAACATAACATAAACATTCATATTAAAACTTGCATACGAAATGTCAATAATTTACCCATAAACCAAGAATGGTATAAAAATAACACATCCATAGTCAAAAATATCACAAAACCTTCAATACAATATGGATGATTTGTATCATAATAAATCACCCTCAATCAAAAAAAATATCCCGCAATGGATGCAGACATAGTTGAAAATGATGATTAAAAAATTTTGAGAGAAATATCCTCTTTGTAAAATAATTTAAAAGTCACACATTTATAAAGGAAGTAATTTAAAAGATATTTTTGAATGAAAATGTCCCATACCACTTTGAAACTATTAAAAAGAATTATCATTTCAAAACATTCATGTTCATATAAATAAATCCTTAAAATCAATTTGAAAACATGGACATTAATTAAAAAGAATTAGAAAGATAAATATTTAAAAAATTTAAAAGTATCATCTTGATAAAGATTACCTTTAAAAAACCCTTAAAATATTCATTTTCAAATCATTTTTATTAAAAATGGACATTGATTAAAAAAATTTCCCAGTAAATACTTACACATAAACAATCTTAGATAATAATGAGATTGAGGAATTAACCCTTACCAATTTGGTAACTTATGAAACATACACCCCATAAAAGAGGTATCATACAATGAATATGTAAATAAACATAAATTAATTTGTATTACACAAATAATACAGTTATGGGCAGTACATACACCACACAAAAGGTAATAGTGGCAATATGGCATGAATCTCACGGGAATAAGGAGTGAGATCAAAACCGCTTACCTTGCACTTTCCTTTAGTCGAGGGGACGTTTAACCTCCATTATGAAGACCGTATTATGTTATTAAATTATACCAGAACCATATTAATATTTATGATATCATACATTATTCATTTATGACTTTTTACTACCCATTTAATAATAATTTCAATGTTAAATTAACATTTCGGGTAATAATCGCTTTCTTTATCATATGTGTTTTAACTTATAACTCTAGATTGTATCAGATAGATAATTATTTAAATACTTCTAGAATATAAAACATGATTTATATATCATATATATTTAGAATATAATTACGTATAATTGATATATATGTGAAATGGAAAACATAGTTTATGGAGACGGTAGTCCATACATACGCATAAACATTGTTTCCGTTTTCATAATGTATTAAATGGAACTAAGTGAATAAAATATATATAAGTACATATATATATATATATATATATATATCTCCATTATAATTATTATGTCATAGATTACAAACATATTAGTAATATATATTTTTATAACCGTCGATGAATGGTGAATATGGAAATGAATCTCATCGCGTCGTGGAGCTGGTAATCTGTACGTACGCACGAGCGACAACATCATTTCCTTAAAGGTGTGGAATTGGATGGTATATTAATTTTACAGAGACATTATCATGTAATTTTCATTATTTATATACATATTACTCATCATTATATCCATCCAAATAACATAGTGTTGAATAACAAAGTACACAACATCGTGGAGATGGTAAGCCGTACGTACGCACGCATGGTGACATTATCAATCATAAAAAGGATAGAATAATTAATATAGTTGTTAAATATTTATAATAGCATAAAATTATATATAATATACTAGGGTTATTGTTTTATAATGGAAATAACAAGTAAAGGAGAAGTGGAAGAAGAAAGGAACTTGAAAGAGTGTGGTGAAAACATTACCTCCTCTTCGGGTTCTTTCTTTTGATTTGATCAAAAGGTATCCTTAGGATGGATTTCTTATCAAACTAATGCCTCTAGGTTGAAGTGAGGGAAGTTTAGAGAATATTTTTTCAGGGGTTTGCCGAGCCAAAAGGATTTTAAGTTATGAATTTGAGAGAAGGGGGAGTGCTCTTTTATAAGAGGGGTGAGGGGAACATTTGGAAAAGCTAGAAATATTATTTTATAATAAATTAATATTCAGTTTCTAATGGAACCAAAGTGTATTATTTAAAGGTTAATATGGGGATAGGTCACAAACCACTCAACCAATAGGTTTTATACAGGTTTGAGTCACTGTATTAACTTTATCTTTTTTATTTAACTCTTAGTTAAATAGTTTGACATTTACCATGTCTCTTTGTATTTTTATATTATATAGTCAATATACATACTATAAACTTCCAAGAGTCCCCCAAGTGGTCCATTAAAAAAACTATCATTATATAAGTCCTTTGGCCGAACCTTAGATTTTTAGGAATAGAATAACAATTAATCATATAATATTTGTATTAAAAACTCCTTTATGTCAATTTTGACACTATTTAATAACTGATTTTTGTTAAAGTCATAACAAATTTATTAATTCAAAACAAATTCATTTAAGCAATCCTAACATGTCATATTATCCAATTAATTTTTTTTATGTCATAAAAACTTTCAAATTATATTTATTTTAACATTTATAATACTAATTATTTGATTCTTTCATTAATGAGGAAAATACTACATCATTATTTTGTCATAAATAAATTTATTTATTCAATATCTAAAAATTATAAATAAAATACCATTATGTAGGAAATATTTATATCTTTGTGATGAATATTGATAGTCTAAAATATAACATATATAACCCAATGTAAAATTTGTTTTTCTAAAAGATATATGCTTATGTTATTTTGGTATTTAATTTAACTTAATTAATATAAAGTGTCATTATCACTTACAAGTGGACCCATGGGATCCCAAAAATCGACCCAAAGATGCCCATAGTCAGACATGTATCAATCAATAGGGTTATGACAAGTTTTAGGGTAATTTATTATTATTATAATATTATTTGTCTACCCTTATTTAACGGATTTACCCTTTAACCATGGTAAATAAAATATTTACCAAAGTAATTATTCAAAATGTCTAAAAATAAAATTTACCTATTTACAAAATTTAGACCTCCTGATTCTAAATGTGGAATAAATTTTTCTAAATTCAAAACACTGAAGTGGTAGAAATTAATTTAAAATTATTTCCTGTTGTTGAAACAAAAAGCGTGTTTTTAAGAGATAATAACTATCAAAAAATTGGCATTTTCTTATGTTCAGTTTAAATGTGAAATTATGTCCAATGACCAACATTGGATTAAATGGTAAAAATATAATCTAATTATAGTCTAAAATAACTCAAATACATAACTTATCACTATTAATTACTTTTATTAAAAAAGGAGTTTTTAAATAAAATTTAGTAATTTTCACTATTCATCAAAATATGAAAGTTATCCGAAAAGTACCAAAAATTCACGCTAAGCTAACTTCGATATTCCGAATCCAAAATTGACGTCCATTTTGAATGATAAAATATATAAAATTTCAAAAAGTGGGTATTACTATTCATAACAGCTTGTTTGATTGGTTGTGGTGTGTGTTAGAACTCAAAGTTGCATACAACACATGCTACTGCATTATTCAAAGAGAAGGGTACCGTGGAATATTGGGGTGTTACATTATACCCTCCTCCAATAAATTACATCCTCTCAATTTGAAATTATTTTTCAAAATGAAAAGGTTGAAAATAGAAAATACCTTTTTGGGAAACCCACATCGGAAATTAGGTTAATAAAATTTAGTCTTAATAAGAGGAAAAGGGAAATGAAAGGGTCACCACCAAATTATGATCTCGATTAGGAGAACATTAGTTTCAATTAGAGACATATAATTGGGGGGAAAATGTAAATATTTATAGGTAGTGATTGAGGTCATCAATCACAAACAAGTGTTAAATTGAGGGCCTCAAATTCATCAATCTATGATGATTTAAAATACCACCAGTTCAATAAAAATTATGGTATTAGGATAAAATATTTTTGGTTTTAAGATCCCTTCACTAAAATATATGAATAAATTTTTTCACAGAATAAAAGAAGAAGAAAAAAATATATACTTGACAAGTACAGTCCCATACTTTAACTAATTTCTACCACCAACTCATCTTTCGCTCTAAAAGATAATAGAACTTAAAAATAATATTCTATTTATCCTATTCGTATAGAGTAAAAAAATGAATTTATAATTCATCCACTAGAATTTTTTAAACAATAATACATTATTCAATCCAGGACATCACGTGGGCCAGTGGTAGGCGATACACTCTTATCGCCCTTAGGTTGCAGGTTCAAGTCTCACGGCCTTGCTGGACATGACGGGTTGCCGCCCGACCTATGGGTTATCCTTTTATGAAAATCCAAAAATAATCTCAAACTAGAATTTTCCAAAATACTTCTGTCCAAACTCAAAGCTCAAAAATTTATAAGGAAGGTAAACATAATGAATATCCTTTTTTCCACTTAATAACATGTGAACACCTTAATCATGTATTCTTTTAAAGTACTAAAACATTATGAATTACCATAAAACCTTATTGATTACATTCATGATCCCTTATTACTTATAGAATACTAGATATACACCTTCTGTCAAAAAACATTGTAAACTCCAATAATGATGGAATATACAAATCATTAATCAGTTTCAAGGTAGTCAAGAATATCCAATATAATTTATCCATATCAATCATGTATTATTCCAAAATCATTACCTCAGTATCAGAACCATATTATGCTTTATATTTCTCTCAAACATATATTTTCCAAATATTTAACCTGCTATTGAGTCACTTTTCTTGGTTCCACACAATCTCAAGTCCTTAATAAAATAGTAATGCATTACAATCCTTATATACTCCATAATTATTATAACCAGTATATTGTTGATACAACACTCAAATGACATAATTTTCTAATAACAACATAAGAACTCTAATCATTCCCCATCATCTATAGTAGTATCAAAACTTTATTATTATCCAGTAGCATCATTTGGGGCATACTCTGATGATTTGGACATTGGTTTATGTAGTGTCCCAACTCTTTGCAGATGAAGCATTGTACACTTGAAGCCTTTTTCATACCCTTGTAGTCATGTACATGGAGTCCTTTTTCTCCACACTTATAAAAAACTCACATTACCTTAAGGAAATTTCCAAGGTGTTTCTTCCCAGAGTTATCACATATGGGAAAATTCTTCTTTTCCCTCTCCCCTTTATCCATCTTTATCTATTCAATCCTTTTCTTCTCTTTCTTCCCTTCGAAGCCATAGGACTCAGAGAATTTTTTACTTATCTTATTAACACATGATACTATTTCTTCATATATTGAGAATACATGGGATACTATTTCCCTTCTAAATGTTGGCTTAATACCATGGAAAATATGATCCTTCTTACTCTTTGGATCATACATATTACTGGAGTTCACATTCTTATACTGGGCGCCATTTCTATACAATAGAATAAAGTAGGTCAATTTATGAACTGCAATGAATAATTCCAAACTTGTAAAATACCTAATGTAAATTGAACGGTTTATGGAAATATTCCATAATCATAAAGATGTTTTCATTGAAGAAGTATATACTCATAATCCCTTCATAATGATTTGTAATTAAAATGAGAATTATCCTAAGAATATCCCCCAGGAGTGTCGTAACCAAGAGTGCAGCAAGGCCCGTTGTCATGCACCAGTTCTCATTCGAGTCTAGCTCAAAGCGGTGTTTTCAGGTTTTACCCCTAGGTACATCTGTGCTAGATCCACCTCTACCTGGTCATATTCAGACATGGATGTATTTGCCTGAAAAACTCACAAAATATCTACATTACAAAAATTCCAGGAATTTCTTCTATACTAATCCTCAAAGTCTATCTTAGGTCTATGCTCTCTAATCAGAATTTATCTAAATATAACTTCCAAGGTTATTTCTAAACTTCCTCTAATACCAACTGTAATTCCCCGACCCCAGTTACCCAGAGTCAGTGCATTATTTTAATACATTAGCATGATTACAAGGAATCAAGTCCCGAAGGATAGATCGATTTAGCAGTCTTGGAAAATAGATTCACTACTGGAATGCTGGCCTTTCCCCACGGTTAGATACCAACGGTTCTATGAAACCGTTGGGGAAGGAGGTTTTTACCAACGGTTCATTAGAACCGTTGGCATAGAGGTTTCCATGGAGCTTTTTCCCAACGGTTCATGAGAACCGTTGGGATAGATGGCTTTTTTCCAACGGTTCATGAGAACCGTTGGCATAGATGAGGTTTTTGCAGGTTTTTCCCAACGGTTCTGTAGAACCATTGGGATAGATATACATATGCCAACGGTTTTTAAGAACCGTTGGCAAAGGTCCTCCCCAAATTCCCAGCCGCCTGTTCTCTCCCCCATTCGCGATACACAACCCTAAAACGGGAGCAGCAGCCGATTTAGGCGATTTTGGAGGTACTGCCGGCCTTCAATTTTCCAGCTCTTATTAAGGTTATTCTTCTTCTTTAACTGAAAATGTATTCAAATGTTTGGATAGTATTTAAAGCTATTTTCGTTTTTCCCATCAGTTTAGGTGATTTTGGTGCTACTGCCGGTCGGACCAGCCTAAGGGTGAGTTTTCTTGAAAATTCCTTTTTGGATTTTACCCCTTGAACATGGGATGTCATTTGTGAAAGGTTATATAAATCGAATTGATTGTTCGATTTCTGAATTGAATTGTAAATTAAATTAATTAAGGGTATTTTATGGTTTGCATTCCCCTTTTAACACATGAATGCCAATTATTTTTTAACACATGTTTTAATTGTATTGCCTTGCCAATGTGAGTAAAGTAGAGACTATGCTATGAATCTATGAAATTGGATTGAATTTATCTTATATTTTATGTTACCATGTTATATATATTATAACTAATGCATGTGATATCTTTATAGTCTTGTTAGGAGTGTTCTATTAAAAATTCCCATGTGAGTGCTTGAATTTTCATTGAATTGCTAGCCATTATGAGTTATGTTGAGACCATGATATGGAATTGATTGATTAAGCAAGGGAATCTAATTATCTTTTCATTACAACATGAGTAAATGAAGCTTCATTCTTTTCAGGTTATTATTTGATTGAGTCGCCATTTTGAGGTGAGTTGTAATAAATACCTTAGTTTTTGACCTTGGTATGTTTAATGAATTGTTTAAATGAAATGGAATTCATTAAATGATTAATAGTAAATGGTGATACATGGATTCTATTAGGATGCCAGGTATATAATCTTGTTTCTATTAACTTATACGCTTTATGTGATAAATGGATTCACAGTGTAATTCCACGGATAGACTCATTTCTTTGAATATTGATTAAGCCATGGGTGATACATGGATCCAAGGGAGGGATTCCATAGATAGACTTATTGAATGTAGAATTATATTCCAATTGATACATGGATTCTTATGATAATTCCATAGATAGACTTATTGAATGTAGAATTATATTCCAATTGATACATGGATTCTTATGATAATTCCATAGATAGACTTATTGAATGTAGAATTATATTCCAATGCTATGCGTCTTGTGTGGTGGTGGTGTGGTTTATGTGTTTTATGGTAGTAGTGAAGTGTGTGATTATGTAGTTAATGTGAACCCATAGGTTGAGTATTTTGTGCTATCTATATATCATGTATTTTTATGTTATTTCTACACATTCCCAACCAGAGTTGGATAAACTTACCAACGATCAGAGGTTTTGAGTTATGAGTATTTTTTCTAATATCTAGGATGGTGGTTATATGTTTGGATAGCTACCATGTCTTCCCTACTCTTCCTGCAAAAGTGATTGACCATGTGTTTTTAGGCAAGATGCGATGTGATTGTCCATGTGTCTTCAGGTGAGATGTACTATGATTTCCATAGTGTTTTTCGGTGAGGTGTGATGTGATAAGGCTATAATAAGATGTGGCATGTGGTTGGGGTCATGTAGGGTAGGAGTATGGCACAAGGTTGATGTTATTCATGTTCATGATACCCTACTAATATGGTTATGGGATGAGTCATGCTGTTATGTGATATAACACATTAAGTTCTTGTTGGTTTTACATTTTTTCAATAACACATTTGTATGTTTTTTTGACATGTGTAGTTGATACCTTGATTATTTTCTTCCTTTATCATTTACTTAAATGTATTTTCTATTATAGTTAATGCCTATTGAATTGTTTATGAAAAAATGACTTATATAAATTCTTTTTACAGAATTGACAGAAGTTGGATGTATGAAACCGATCGGATCTCAGACGATTTTCAAAACAATTTGGAGAGCTTTATAGATTTTTCATTTCACAATGCTTCAGATAGTGGTCGCATACACTGCCCATGTTCCAATTGTGTTGGTAGACCTTGGTTGAGTCGTGAAGAAGTCAGCTACCACATAACCAAAAATGGGTTTCAAGCAAACTACTTTCTGTGGTATCACAATGGGGAGAAAACGAAATCTCAAATTGGTGATGATCGAAATGAAAAGACTGGAATGGAGAATTTGTTAGATGATCGGTTTCCGTTTATTCTTCATCATGAAAAAGAAAGGATTTCGACTCAAGAAGACTTTGATATGAGGACAGCTGATGCATCTAGTGAAAATGATGATATTGATAGGGTGAAAAAATTGAATGATGCTGCCACGACTCCAGTATATCGACAATGCAATAAAATGAAAAATCTGGAATTTTTAATCCGATTATTTCATGGGAAAACTATGTATGGGATTTCTAATACAGTAATCGATTACATTCTTACCCTCTTGAAGGATTTACTTCCAGATGATGCAGATATTCCCTCAAACCACTATATGGCATGGAAGTTAGTTGAGGAACTTGGATTTTCAAGAAACAAAATTCATGCTTGCCCGAAATATTGCAGTTTATTCTGGGAGGAAACCGCTGAACGAAATGAATGTATAAAATGTGGCACATCCCGCTGGAAGTCAAAATCTGATGGAACACCATCCCGCGTTCCACAGAAAGTAATGTGGCACTTTCCATTGATCCCCAGACTCCAGAATCTTTTTATGTCTGATGACATATCAATAAAAATGAGATGGCATGATACCGAGAGAAAGAAGACTGATGATGAGTTGGTTCATCCTGCAGATGGATTTGCATGGAAGAGATTTGATGCTCGACATCCTGATTTTGCAGCTGACGTGCGTAATGTGAGGCTGGGTCTTTCATGCGACGGTTTTAATCCGTTTGGGCAGATGCTTACTTCGCACAGCACATGGCCCGTTTTTATACACATTTATAATCTTCCCCCATGGTTGTGTATGAAAAAATCTTTCACTTTCATGAGTATACTCATATCTGGTCCTTCTGATCCCGGCATTGATATTGATGTATACATGCAACCTTTAATAAAATAGTTGAAGCTTCTTTGGGATGTGGGTGTGCGCACATACGATGCATGTTCGAAAGACATATTTCAGATGCGTGCTGCGCTTATGTGGACAATCAATGATTTTCCAGCTTATGCAATGATGTCTGGATGGAGCACGAAGGGGAAACTGTCATGTCCAGTTTGTATGAAGAATACACGATCTAGAAGACTGAAACATCGTTGTAGTTTCAGTTTTATGGGACATCGACGATTTTTGCCAAAGGATCATCCATATAGAATGAATCGTAGAAGATTTGATAATACTATAGAGACTGATGATCCAACTCAGCGTATGTCTGGAACTGATGTGCTTAATGAATTGAAAGATTTCAGTTTTTCGTTCGGGAAGGGTCAAATGAAATCTGGAAAGAGAAAGAATGTTTCCACAGAAACCTGTTACAATTGGAGGAAGAGGAGTATCTTTTTTGATTTGCCTTATTGGTCAACCAATTTGCTACGTCATTGCTTAGACGTAATGCATATTGAAAAGAATATATGTGAAATGTTGCTTTCAGTTCTTCTAAATGTCAAGGGGAAGGCAAAAGATGATTTACGATCTCGACGTGACTTGGTGGATTGGGGCATCAGACCAGAATTGCATCCTGTGCGTATCAGTGAAAATAAATGGCAACTTCCATGTGCTTCTTATGTGATGACACCTACTGAAAAAAAAAAATGGAAGTATTAGAGACTATTAGAGTTCCTGATGGCTATTCAAGCAACATATCTAAACGGGTCAACAGAAGAGAGTTGAAGCTAAAATCTTTGAAGACTCATGATTATCACGTTCTACTGCATGAGTTGCTTCCAATAGAAATCCGTCATCTTTTGTCCAATAATGTAAGGGTGGGTGTTATTCGGTTGTGCCATTTGTTTAGAGATCTTTGTGCTAAGAAGTTGTCCAAGTCTTTCTTGCAAAAAATGTTGACAGATGCCCCATTAATTTTGTGTGAGTTGGAGAAAATATTTCCCCCATCATTTTTCACATGCATGCTGCATCTGACTGTCCATATTCCAACTGAAATACTTCTCGGAGGACCTGTTTCTTTTCGTTGGATGTATCCAACTGAAAGAAATATGTTCACATTAAAGTCTTATGTTCGAAACAAGAATCATCCCGAAGGTTCTATCGTGAACGGTTACTTAGCTCAAGAATGTATGGATTTCTGTTCAATGTATTTGTCTGATCTTACTACAAGAATGAACAGACCAATGAGAAATGAAGAAGAACAATATGAGAAAATTGAACCCAGTTTTCCATCACTTCCTCAAACAGGAGGAATTCCTGGATCATACACATTGAAGACATTAAGCCATGAAGAGCGGGAGATGGCACATCGCACAGTTTTGTTCAACTGTGATTTGTTCGATGACTATATCAGGTAACAAAATTGAATATGTATATCTTACATATATATCTGTTAAACTATTCATATTTTTTTATCTACAGGGAACATAAAACAATGATAAATAGGAAGCATCGTTCTTTATCTTTGAGAAGGAGAGAGACTTTGCATAGCAAAGAGTTTTCTGCTTGGTTAAAATTGAAGGTAAAAATATTACTGTTTAAATTAATTATTTCAATATTTACTTAAGTTTAACTGTCATTTATATTGCAGGTATTGAGTTTGTCTGCTGACTCTATCTCTGAGGAAATAAGAGCTTTGGCTTTTGGTCCTAATACCGTGGTTCGTGACTGTAAATCAATTGTTATCAATGGGTATAGATTTATTGTCACTGAACGAGCCAAAAACATGAGAACACAACATGATGGTATTATGGTTACTGCCACAACAGATTGTTATGCCAGCGCATCAGATAGTAGACCGCGACTTGAAAATGTGGGTTATTATGGAGTCGTTGAGAAAATAATAATATTGCATTATTACTCTCATGGACGAGTCACAATGATGAAATTCCATTGGTTTGATTCGATGACGAGACATGGCACATTTATTGATGATTGTGGATTTCGAGTAATTAATATGACCCGCACTCTTGCAACCGAAGAACCATATGTGTTGGCATCAATGGCTAAACAAGTTTTTTATGTCAAAGATCAACTTCAACCTGAATTTGGTGTCGTAGTTGAAGTAATTCCAAGACATATTTTTGATGATGCTGATGATGGAATTGACACTGTCCCTATTGCCATTGGAACCAATCCATTTATTTCTTTTGATGACTCCAATAGCTCAATTGTCAGAGTTGATTGTGAACCTAAAGTTGTGGTTGGAAATATATAGAATCATTCATCCATGTTCTCAATTCTTTTGGTTTACCTCGAGTTGGGTTGTTAAGGTTGGTAATATTCATATTTATTTAGTATTGATCACAAATATGTTTTAGCTGACTTGACCGTTATGTGAATTTTCAATGTTTATTGGTTGCTGTTTTATTTGAATTGCATTTTCTAATTTGGAATTGAACTGTATTCAAACCAAATCAAACAATATTTCTAACTTGGTGAACATTACAACTTGTATGTTTTATTAAATTCATTCAAGCTCTTCTAAAACAATTGATAGCTAAATTACCAATGAATCCCCTCATTCCCTCATATATTTAGTTTTTTGGTTTACACATTAATTTTCTTTTTCTAATTAATTACATATTTGTTTTCCAATGCAGGAAATGAAGCCAATTGAAGAGAGACGAAGAAAAAAAATGGCGGAGAACAATCTTCGGATGGAGGAGATGGGCATTCCACCATTAGTGCCTGTTGGAATCACCTGTTTTGATAATCCCAAATCATGCTTAAACATTGATTATGATGTATTAAACCTTTGCATTAATCTTATTATTCTATGCTTAAATGTATTTTATTCTAAACAGTTCATATTCTTACTCTCATAACCTTATTGTAACAGCTTACAGTAGTATTTACATAAGTTTGGTATTGTTAGCCAACAGTCAGAGTTTTATTTTCAAAGTCACAGTTACAGTTAACTGTCACCTTAAGTTACTGTTGCAATCAGTTTACAGTTACAAGGTTACAGACGAAGACTAATACAAGCTTACAGTTACGAGTCTACTGCTATCTCTTGTCAAAGCTCACAGACGAAGGTTATAGTTACAAGACTTCTGCTCAAAGTTTTCTCTGCTCAAGTTCACAGTCGAACAAGCCTACAGTCATAAGCCTACAGTCAAGGTTATAGTTAGACAGCTTCTGTCTACTAAGTCTACAGATGATCGAAGTCTACGGTTGACAAAGGTTACAGTTCTAACAAATTTGATGTTACAAGTCCACAGTTGGAAGTCCACAGTTGGAAGTCCACAGTTGGAAGTCCACAGTTGGAAGTCCACAGTTGGAAGTCCACAGTTGGAAGTCCACAGTTGGAAGTCCACAGTTGGAAGACCAGAGTTGAAGTCCATAGTGACATACTTTCTCGACCAGTTTATTATTATTATATTTCTACTTTTTCTTTACCAATTTGATTAATACTAATCTAACGGTCATGTATATCAAGATGAATACATCTAACATTATTTATTGATATTTGCAGACATATCAAGAAATAATACAATGTACGAGGAAGATCGCACGTGCACCTCCAGACTATCTATCTTGTCGGCCTCGGGTGAACAAAAAGGGAATATATGGAGGAGTATAAAAAGAAGAGAGAAGCATTCAAGAACACAGATATGAATGGAACAGTTACACTGAGTCTAACATCCAGAACTGAGAAGGAGATACGCATATACACAAAAAGAGGAAGAACTCTCGAGCATTCATTCTGAAGAACAAAAGAGTCTCAGTGAACCGACTGAAAGAAGCGTCTCCTAAAAGCCATGCTGTGAAGCACTCAAACTCAAAAAGGCTGATCACTTGAACATCTGGAAGTCTGAAAATCCCGACACTCTGTTTTAGTGTCAACTTACAGAAAAAGGACCAAAGCTTCAAGTCACTCATTCCTACGAGTCCAGAACTGATCTGCCAACACTATAGAGCACTCTAAACCTTCTTCATTCTATCCATTGCTCTACTGTGTTTTAGTTTTCTACATTTCGAGCAGTGTGTGATATCTGCTGTATTAAACACACACACTGACTCCTGTACTTTCACTGGAGGATCTGTAAATCCTCAGCAAATCTTTTTGCATCCCATTTCCCACTGTGGATAGTGGTAGAGGTCTTGTGACCTGGACAGCTTGCTGCTGTTGTTTGTTTTCCCACGAAGAACTGTGGTAGAGGTCTTGTGACCTGGACAGTGTGTTCACTGTTGTTAACCCTGATCCAGGGTGTGGATCATTCTTATATAAAATTTTGAGAGGACTAAGTCTCGGCTTGAGACTGAACCTCTTGGTTAATTTTCTGTGCTTATAGTTATACTCTATATCCATACTATACATATTTATTTCATTTTCCGCTGCTATTACTTTGAAATATAATCTATCTTCAAAGCTACTTTGATAATTAAATTAGCAAGTGTTTATATTTGTTATAAATCAGTAAGTTAGTTTCAAAAGTTAATTTAATCATAAGATTAAGTTAACTGAGAATTAATCAATCTTTGAGAAACTAATTGAACCTTTATAATCTATATAAATTCACTACAGTTTAATTTGTTTTTGAAATTGGGGGATTTTGATAGAAATTGTTTTTAACAGAAATTTTTAATTGGAACTCAATTCACCCCCCTCTTGAGTGTCCACTCCGACCAACATTTGGTATCAGAGGTTTTGTTTAGCTCTGTTATACTTGCTCAAAGTTTTATTTTAACTCTCTGTTTTTAAACTGTGATTGTAGTTTTATCTAAAAGATCTTAAATTTCTGTTAATTCTAAATTTTATCTCTTTAAAACATTTTCTAGAATTTCCTTATGGATAATAGACTAGAAGGTGCTGCTACTAACAGGCCACCCTTCTTTAATGGTGTGAATTATGCCCAATGGAAGCTCAAAATGAAAATTCATTTGGAAAGTATGGGTTTTGATATTTGGACTGCTATAGAGTCTCAATACAAGATTCCAGAAACTGAAAGAATAACTTGGGATGAACCTACTAAAGTAGCTTACAATAATAATTGTAAGGCTGTGAATGCTCTCTACTGTGCTCTAGGAGATGAGGAATTCAATAGAATTTCTGCATGTAAAACTGCTTTTGAAATCTGGGACACCTTAGCTGTTTCTCATGAAGGAACAACTAATGTCAAGGAAATGCGGTTAAACACTTATACTATCAAATATGATAACTTTAAGATGAAAGCTGATGAACCTATTTCTGATATGTATCTCAGGTTTAATGAGATAGTCAACACAATGATCTCACTCGGGAAGATTGTTCCAGCAAAGGAGCAAATCATGAGATTATTGAGATGTCTGCCTGACAGATGGAGAGGCACATCCGTTTCAATTAGAGAATCCTGTGACATTGGAACTTTGCCTGTCAAGGAGCTAATTGGTAAGCTGATGATGTACGAAGAAGAGCTAAAGGTGAATAAAGAGGAAGATGAGGAACCAAAACGAAAATCTGTAGCTTTTAAGTCTACTGCATCAAAGAGCAAAGACAAGGAGAAAGTACATATACCAACTGAAAGCTCATCTAGTGAAGACTTAGATTCTGACAGTGATGCCGAGATGGCACAAATAGCAAGGAGATTCAAGAAGTTCTATAGGAAGAAGAAGTTCTTCAGAAAACCAAACTACAAGGGTAAGTATGATAGACAAGGTAAGTGGAAGAAAGATTGGAAGAAAACTGATAAAGAAGAAGACATAGTTTGCTATGAATGTAAAAGGAAAGGACACATCAAAGCTGACTGTCCTAAGTTAAAATTCAAGAAGAAATATGAGTACAAGGACAAGAATTATAAGAAAGCTATGAAGGCCACCTGGAGTGCTTCAGAAGACAGCACAAGTGAATCAGAGTCCAGTGATTCTGAAAGAAATCGTGCTAATATGTGTTTCATGACAAACACATCTGAGGTAACCCTAGACACTCCCACTTTAAACTCTTATTATTCTGAAGGTGAAGCAGAATCTGGTTCTGATTCTGAAAATATGTCTAAAGATGAATTGACTGAATACTGTAATATGCTGGAAGAAACGTGTAATGAACTAAAGGATAAATATAAGTCTTTAAAGAAACAGCATGCTCTTACTGCAAGTGTCAAGTCTGCACTTGATGTAGAAAAAGAGAAAAATGTTCAATTATTAAAGGAGAATACAGAACTGAAACTATCTAATGAACAACTTAGAAAGGACTTAGAAACATTCACAAATGGAAAAGATACTCTAACCCAACTGCTAGGAAAGCAAGTTGCACCTAAGTATGCTACTGGCTTGGGATACCAACCTGGACAAAGACAGCTTACTAAAACCCGATTTATTTCCAAGTCTGAAAAAAATCCTGCTAGTTCCAGTTTTGGAAATTCATATGCCTCAACTGGTTATTTAAATAGTTGTCGATCAAGTAAAGTATATCTCTCTAAATCTATTGCATCTATTAATTGTATGGGACCCATAAAACAAATCTGGGTACCTAAATCCTTGATTGCTAACATATCTGGACCCAAGAAAATCTGGGTACCAAAGTCATTTCTTGTCTAATCTGTTTTGTAGGAAATCTGTTTGAAAAGCAATTACAGGAAGGTATGGTACTTAGACAGTGGATGTTCAAGACACATGTCTGGGGACTATTCGTGCTTCAAAAGCTTAATAAAGGTTGATGGAGGATATGTCACTTTTGGTGATAACTCAAAAGGAAAAATCATCGGCCTAGGCCAGATTGGTAACTCTGACTCAGTATTAATTTCCAAAGTTTTATTTGTTGATGGACTTAAGTACAACCTACTTAGCATTTCTCAATTATGTGATGATGGCTTTAATGTCAAGTTTGAAAACAATTCTTGTGATGTTTATAATTCCAAAAATGCTTTAATATTTTCTGCCTTAAGAAATGAAAATGTTTATGCTGTTGACTTAAACACTTTAGCTAAACATAATGTTACTTGCTTAAATGCTTTTCATAAAGAGTCTTGGCTGTGGCATAGGAGATTAGGACACTGCAACATTCATTCACTTAGAAAACTCTCTAAGAAACACCTAGTTAGAGACTTACCTAAGCTTGAATTCCCAAATGACAAAGTGTGTAATCCCTGTCAGAAGGGAAAACAACACAAAGTTTCTTTTAAACCAAAGAAAGAAGTTTCAACTTCTCAACCACTTGAACTGGTTCACATGGATTTGTTTGGACCATCAAGAATTTCAAGTCTAAATGGGAAGCACTATGTATATGTTCTTGTAGATGACTTTTCTAGATATACTTGGGTATACTTTCTAGCTCACAAAAGTGAAGCCTGCTCTTCCTTTGTTAAATACTCTAAGTCTGTAGAAAATCTTAGTGGACTTAAGATTAAGACCTTGAGGAGTGATCATGGCCGTGAGTTTGAGAATCGAGAATTTGAATCTTAATGCTCACTCAATGGCTATTCTCATAACTTTTCTGCCCCTAGGACACCCCAACAGAATGGTGTAGTGGAAAGAAGAAACAGAACCCTGCAAGAAATTTCTAGAACTATGCTTAATGAATATGACCTGCCAATTTACTTTTGGGCTGAAGCTGTTAATACAGCTTGTTATGTCATTAATAGAGTCTTGATCAGACCAGTTCTTAAGAAAACCCCTTATGAATTGTGGAACAATATGATGCCTAAGGTTAATTACTTTAGAGTTTTTGGTTGCAAAGTCTTTATTCTGAATACTAAAGATAATCTTGATAAATTTGCTCCAAAAAGTGATGAAGGAATTTTCCTAGGTTACTCTATGTCTAGTAAAGCCTATAGAGTGTTCAATAAGAAAACCAAATGTGTGGAAGAATCTGTTCACATCAAGTTTGATGAGACTGATCCACATGAGTCTAAAACTTCTCTTGAAGATGTTGAAGAAGACTTATCTGTTCTGGACCTAAATGACAAATCTAAAGAACCTGTAATAAAAACATCCAGTTCTGGACTTTTTCCAGAATCTTCCTCTGTGGAACCCGAACCTATAGAGGAACCTGAAATCTCTAGTCCAACCTTTACCAAACCAACTAGGATTCTAAAGAATCATCCTTTAGATGCTGTTGTTGGTAATCTTGATAGAGGAACACAAACTAGAGCTTCTCTAAAAAATCAGGTTGAACATCAAGCTTTTCTTTCACAGCTTGAACCCAAAAATGTCAATGAGGCTATCACTAAATGGGTGTTTAGAAACAAAGTTGATGAGTTTGGTAACATAATCAGAAACAAAGCTAGGCTAGTTGCACAAGGGTATAGTCAGGAAGAAGGAATAGACTATGAGGAGACCTTTGCACCCGTGGCTAGACTAGAGGCCATTAGGATATTACTTGCTTATGCTGCTCATCTGAATTTCAAACTATATCAAATGGATGTTAAAAGTGCTTTTCTAAATGGATATATAATTGAGGATGTATTTGTGGAACAACCTCCTGGTTTTACAAATCCCCATTTTTCTAATCATGTTTTTAAACTATCTAAAGCTTTATATGGTTTAAAGCAAGCTCCAAGAGCTTGGTATGATAGGCTCAGCTCTTTTCTTATTTCAAAAGGATTTACTAAAGGGATAGCTGATCCTACTCTTTTTATTAAATGGATTTCTAAAGATGTCTTAATAGTTCAAATTTATGTGGATGATATTATTTTTGGATCTTCAAAAAATTCTTTATGTGTTGATTTTTCAAAAATAATGCAAAATGAGTTTGAAATGAGTTTAATGGGAGAACTCAAATTTTTCCTTGGATTTCAGATCTTTCAAAATAAAAATGGTATTATTTTGAACCAAAGCAAATATATTAAAGATCTTCTAAAACGTTTTTCTTTGGATGGCACCAAAGGCAGTGACACACCTATGAGCACCACTTGCAAGTTGGACAGTGATGAAACTGGTGAACCAGTGGATCAAACCAATTACAGAGGTATGATAGGTAGTCTACTGTACCTTACTGCCAGTAGACCTGACATCATGTTCAGTGTATGCATGTGTGCTCGATTTCAAGCCAATCCAAAAGAGTCTCATTTGACTGCTGTTAAAAGGATTTTCAAATATCTAAAACATACTCCCAATTTGGGATTATTTTATCCAAAAGGACAATCATTTTATTTATTAAGTTATTCTGATGCTGATTTTGCTGGCTGCAAGTTAGATAGAAAGAGCACCTCTGGAACATGTCACATTTTAGGCAAGTCACTAGTATCTTGGTGTAGTAAGAAGCAGAATTCTGTTGCATTGTCTACTGCCGAAGCTGAGTATATAGCTGCTGGTAGCTGTTGTGCACAAATCTTGTGGATGAAACACACTTTACTAGACTATGGATATCAATTCAAACATGTCTCTATAAGGTGTGACAATACAAGTGCTATTAACATTTCAAAAAATCCAGTATCTCATGCTAGGACAAAACATATTTATGTGAGACATCACTTTCTGAGGGATCATTATCAAAAAGGTGATATCACTCTTGAGTTCATTGGCACTGAACATCAGTTAGCTGATATTTTTACAAAGCCTTTGAATTCTGAGAGATTAAGTTATATCAAACATGAGTTAGGTATGATTAACTATATCACAGTTGAAACCTCACAGTTGAAACCTCACAGTTGAACCTCACAGTTGAAACCTCACAGTTGAAACCTCACAGTTGAACCTCACAGTTGAAACCTCACAGTTGAAACCTCACAGTTGAAACCTCACAGTTGAACCTCACAGTTGAAACCTCACAGTTATACCTCACAGTTGAAACCTCACAGTTAGACCTCACCGGTGTACCTCACTGTTACATCTCTCTGTAGGCTGTTTCGCTGTTTTATCTTATTTTATTTTTGCGGGAATTCGAACCGTTTCTTTTCTTTATTCTTTTATTTCTAAATCCCTAAATGATAAAATTGAGAACATCGAACATATCTCAATCCACTCATCTCGACCCTTGCTCTCTCAAGTCCTAAACCCTAAACCTTCAACCGAACCTCGAAACCTCATTCAGTTCCAATGGCCAGAACAAAGCGACCCCCGACTGTCAACGAAGATGCACCAATGCCAAAGAGGATTCAAGTCGAATCCAGTGGCACCGGGAACGCCTCGATAAGACCTGTTAATCCACATCTGACTAAGAGAGAAATAGTTGCTGAGAAGGAGCTAAGTGAAGAATGGATTTTATCGAGCAGATCATTAGTACTGGCAGTTCTTAATGATCAAGGATGGACCGAATGCTTCGCAAACAATAACGGACCATACTACCCGAAGCTGGTGAAGGAGTTCTATGAATATCTACAGTTCGAGGAAGAGGATGATCTGCATAGACTGGTATCCAGAGTAAACGGCAATGAAGTCAGTTTTTCATCCGTTGAATGGGCTGCATGTTTAAGAGTTCCTCATGAGGGTATTTACAACTACTATTCTGGAGCGGCTCCTCCAAACAGTAGAATCTTTGATCATGAGACGGCTCTGGAAGAATTGACAGGCAATGGCACTGTAAGGAAGATTATTGCTACTGAAATGAATGGAGAGGACAGGCTTCTGTTTAAATTTATCCAGCATGTACTGAGTCCTAGAAGAGGAGATTTTGCAACTCTGAAGCATCAGGATATTTACTTGATGTACTTATTAAAACATGGAAGGAAGGTCAACCTTTGTAGGTTGCTGATGGCTCAGATGGAGGACATGATAAAGCCAAGCTCAAAATCAAGTGCCTTGTTTTATGCTAAACTCATTTCGGTTATGTTGAAAGTGAAAGGTGCAGCTGGAAGTCAGGAAGAGTTGATAGTAGCAAAGAACAGTGTATGTATCTCGAAAGTAATCTACAAATTCATGAAGATAAGTTGGAATCCCTGGAAGAAATCATGGGTGAATGATGAGGAGAGAATCTATGAGACTTTTAGCCCTTCTACTCATCCCTCTAGACCGAGAGATAGGAGAGATCCAGGCTTAAAGCCTGATGAGCCTGAACCTGTATACTCAGATGATGAACAGACTGCAGTAGTTGGTAACTCTGCAAGAGAGAACACTCCAATTGATGAAGGGAGTGATCCTGATACTACTCACAGTCCTGTCAGGACAGTGACGTTTGGAGCAGCAAGCCCTCCAAAAGAACTACCTAGTAGAGAACCTGTTCTAAGAGACAGTGAAACTGAGACTACAGAAGAAGAAGAAGAATCTCAGTATTTTGTCAAGGACACCTCTGACGAGGATGATACAGTCGAAGCAGAAGAGGCTGGAGCTTTAAATGAAAATCAAGAAACTGTTGGAGAAGAACTTAGTATGAGCCCTCTGATAGGGTATACAGACAAGTTAGTGTCTGACCAGGAAGTAGGAGTGGTCTCTACTACTGTTGTCATGGAAGTGGTTGATGACCCAACAGAGAAGGAGGCTAACCTCACTGCTGAACCTACAGAGGAAGCAAGTATGGAACCTGCTAGAGCTACAGAAGAGAACCTAGAGTTACCCAGAGTGGAGCAGATAGTAGAAAGTGCTCAGGAAGGACCTCCAAGTGAGGGGGAGCGTGTTGGTTCAGTCTCTGTACTGTATGATATAGAAGGATGGACCTCAGATCCAGGATACATGGTGTTAGGACTCAATTATGAGGATTCAGATGAGGAAAACCAACCACCAAGAAATCCAGTCATCCTACCTAACAGCTCTCCAGTGTTAGAAACTGAAAGATTGGCCACCAAGGAAGACCTTGAATCCTTAAAGAATGAAATGAAGGAGACCATCAGACAGTCTGTTGCTGAATTGAAAACCAGTCTTTTTGATGAGCTGAAAAATGTAGAACAATCCTTAGAACTATCTCTGGGATGTGTTGTGGGAAGTCCAATAAAAGAAGTGATGGATGAAATGAAAGTGTGCCACACCCAAATTGAAAGCTGGACTGGAGCAGTAGTGGCCCTCAGACAATCAGTTGCTTCTTTAACTGCTCTGAGCAGTTCTCAGACACAAGTGGCCAGTGAGATTCGATACATCAAAGAAGTGGTCAAGCAGTTTGTGGAAGTATTTGAGGCTTTCAAGAAATCAGTAAAAGAACACTTTAACAATCAGGATGCTGTCATTCAGAAGGTGATTGGAAATCTGACTCAGTCTTTCAAGGAGACAGTGGCATTCTCAGTCAAGTCCCTTCCTTCATCTAGCTCTCCTATGGACCTTGAGCAGTTTAGAAGCCTGCTCAGAGAAGAGCTTACTCAGGCCCGTGCAAATGACACATCAGATCTTCAGATTCTTGCTACTACAAGAGAAGTCAGTGGCTTTGTTCGTGAGCACCTGCAGGCTGCTACTGCTTCTCAGGAGGCCATCAAAAGTAAAGTGGATTATTACTTTGATCGGATTTTCACCAAGCATCAGTTGAACAATCACTTTAAGATCGTGCTAGAAACTATGAAGCTGCCTCCTGTAACTCAAGCCTTCAAAGAACAAGTTAGCAAGCTACGAGAGTTGACCCCGGCTTTGGATAAATTCTTGGAAAACAAAGATGACTTCTTATCTGCCATGGACAGAGGAGGAAACATCATCATGGATTTCAGGAATCTGCTCCTACCTTTTCTTCATGTGGACTGCACACCTGTTATAGTTCCTCCTGCCCTACCAGTCTCCAACCCCAGTGGTTCTTCCATAATGTCTCCTGCTGATGCCCTCAGAAGCCTTAGACCACTGATCCCTCGACAAGCTACTCACTACCGGCCTTCAGGAGCCTCTGTTGCTGCCCCTCCAGACATTCCTGCTGCCATTCCTCAGCCTGTTGATCCTTCACCTCCTGCTCCATCTTCTTCCTCCAAAGGAAAAGATCCCTTACCTCCTGATGAAGAGGATTGAGTCTGTTTATGTTTTTTCTTTGATAGGGATCATGTATTCACATTTTGGGTCATGTAATGTACTCCTTATTAATACAATGTTTCTTTTCTCTCATTCTGTCTTTCTTTTTGTTAATCACAAAGGGGGAGAAATAAAGAGAAATAGATAGGGGGAGAAATGGGGAGAAATAGGAAACTCAAAGGGAGAAATGAACCTATACAAAGAGGAGAAATCCTTGCGGATTATACCTAATTTTTGTGCTCATTTTGCTAATACTATGTTTTGCACACTTCTCTCTGATACTTCTATATTTCATACTGACATAATTTGTGATTATCAAAAAGGGGGAGATTGTTGGAATCACCTGTTTTGATAATCCCAAATCATGCTTAAACATTGATTATGATGTATTAAACCTTTGCATTAATCTTATTATTCTATGCTTAAATGTATTTTATTCTAAACAGTTCATATTCTTACTCTCATAACCTTACTGTAACAGCTTACAGTAGTATTTACATAAGTTTGGTATTGTTAGCCAACAGTCAGAGTTTTATTTTCAAAGTCACAGTTACAGTTAACTGTCACCTTAAGTTACTGTTGCAATCAGTTTACAGTTACAAGGTTACAGACGAAGACTAATACAAGCTTACAGTTACGAGTCTACTGCTATCTCTTGTCAAAGCTCACAGACGAAGGTTACAGTTACAAGACTTCTGCTCAAAGTTTTCTCTGCTCAAGTTCACAGTCGAACAAGCCTACAGTCATAAGCCTACAGTCAAGGTTACAGTTAGACAGCTTCTGTCTACTAATTCTACAGATGATCGAAGTCTACGGTTGACAAAGGTTACAGTTCTAACAAATTTGATGTTACAAGTCCACAGTTGGAAGTCCACAGTTGGAAGTCCACAGTTGGAAGTCCACAGTTGGAAGTCCACAGTTGGAAGTCCACAGTTGGAAGTCCACAGTTGGAAGACCAGAGTTGAAGTCCATAATGACATACTTTCTCGACCAGTTTATTATTATTATATTTCTACTTTTTCTTTACCAATTTGATTAATACTAATCTAACGGTCATGTCTATCAAGATGAATACATCTAACATTATTTATTGATATTTGCAGACATATCAAGAAATAATACAATGTACGAGGAAGATCGCACGTGCACCTCCAGACTATCTATCTTGTCGGCCTCGGGTGAACAAAAAGGGAATATATGGAGGAGTATAAAAAGAAGAGAGAAGCATTCAAGAACACAGATATGAATGGAACAGTTACACTGAGTCTAACATCCAGAACTGAGAAGGAGATACGCATATACACAAAAAGAGGAAGAACTCTCGAGCATTCATTCTGAAGAACAAAAGAGTCTCAGTGAACCGACTGAAAGAAGCGTCTCCTAAAAGCCATGCTGTGAAGCACTCAAACTCAAAAAGGCTGATCACTTGAACATCTGGAAGTCTGAAAATCCCGACACTCTGTTTTAGTGTCAACTTACAGAAAAAGGACCAAAGCTTCAAGTCACTCATTCCTACGAGTCCAGAACTGATCTGCCAACACTATAGAGCACTCTAAACCTTCTTCATTCTATCCATTGCTCTACTGTGTTTTAGTTTTCTACATTTCGAGCAGTGTGTGATATCTGCTGTATTAAACACACACACTGACTCCTGTACTTTCACTGGAGGATCTGTAAATCCTCAGCAAATCTTTTTGCATCCCATTTCCCACTGTGGATAGTGGTAGAGGTCTTGTGACCTGGACAGCTTGCTGCTGTTGTTTGTTTTCCCACGAAGAACTGTGGTAGAGGTCTTGTGACCTGGACAGTGTGTTCACTGTTGTTAACCCCGATCCAGGGTGTGGATCATTCTTATATAAAATTTTGAGAGGACTAAGTCTCGGCTTGAGACTGAACCTCTTGGTTAATTTTCTGTGCTTATAGTTATACTCTATATCCATACTATACATATTTATTTCATTTTCCGCTGCTATTACTTTGAAATATAATCTATCTTCAAAGATACTTTGATAATTAAATTAGCAAGTGTTTATATTTGTTATAAATCAGTAAGTTAGTTTCAAAAGTTAATTTAATCATAAGATTAAGTTAACTGAGAATTAATCAATCTTTGAGAAACTAATTGAACCTTTATAATCTATATAAATTCACTACAGTTTAATTTGTTTTTGAAATTGGGGGATTTTGATAGAAATTGTTTTTAACAGAAATTTTTAATTGGAACTCAATTCACCCCCCTCTTGAGTGTCCACTCCGACCAACAGTGCCTATAGTGAGTACTTTATTTCAAATATATATATATATATATTTACAGAATATATAATGTCATGTGATTAATTTTTTTTGTAAACTTTTTTGTAGGATCCACCATTACGTCGACAGTTATTCAACGAGGAGCCTAGTACTGGTCCTAGTACTCAGGCCGGTGGTACGAGGAGGGTTCGTACTAGAGGTGGACATAGAGCTGTGCGTGCCCGACTAGACCCTGCCCCTCCCACTGACATTTTAGCCTTCCCACATTCTGATCCCGGTGTGTCGTTAGGGACACACGGGATATTTAGACCTCCCATGTTTTCGCTACCTTCTGCATCTTCTGCCCCATCATTTTCACATCCCATGATGATTCCCACTCCCCAGTCAGCATCAGGTCATACAGTTGTTCCATCTTCTTTTCCTTCTACTTCTGTCTCTCCGAGCTTTTATATTCCATCATCTTCGACTCCTGTTCCACCAGAGGGTGTTCCATCAGGTTCTGTGGATCCGGCGCCACTCATTGATCAGACTAGCACAGGTATATTTATAAAACCCTATCAAATTTTTATAGCAATATTTATTTTCATTATAACATGTTTTGATAAAATATTTGTTTTTCTTTCATGACAGATACATCTACTGAAAGGAGGCGGGGGCGGGGCCGTACACGCATGCGTTCGGTGTGGAATCGTCGCACACAGGTTATGGTGGAATATAATGAAGACAATCAGATGGTTGAGAAAACAGGGCAACAATGTCGGAGTTTTATGGCGACGCTTGCCAAATACTCCGACATCATTCCCGTCAGCCCGCTGTCGTGGAGACATTTGCCACATGAGGTCAAAGATAGAGCTTGGGCAGAGATATGGGTAAAAAAATATGTTGTATTTAATGCCATGAATTTTTTTTGTATTTATATAAATTAATATTTTCATTTCAGCTTCGATTTAATTTTCCTGATGGTGAGGGTGCATGAATGGAATGTCTAAAGGATTTAGGCGAGCTTTGGAGAGACTACAAGCATGAGCTGTATATTGGCTGGCGTGCTAGAGTTGGCACTGAGTTAGAGGCGGTACCAGTCGTGGATGATTGTCCTATAGAGCAGTATCGTCAGATGATTACTCATTGGACGAGTACCCAGTTTAAGGTACGGATTACATTTGAGGTATTTAAATAATAACTTTCAAGTTTTTCATTAATATTATCCTTTTCATTATCAAATTTTATTTAGGAATCATCTGGAAAAAATAAAAAAAACATTGATGCAAAAAAATATCTCCATACACTAGGACGCACGACGATGCCGGATCATGAGAGGCAGCAGGTATGACAATTGTTTATAAGTTTTCTTTACGACTTACATTTTCTTTTGTTTCCTCAATTATTTAATTATTTTCTGAAGTCTTTATATAAATTTTGTTTTCAATGTCATTGTAGAGGCAAGTACAAAATATTGAAGGACGTGTGCCTCGAGCAAAACTGTTTTGCTCGAGTAGACGAAAAAAGGATGGACGTGCTGTCAACGAAGCGACTCAGCAGCAGATTGTAAGTTTTAATCTGTTGATTTTATATTTTAATATCTATTTCGTAACTTAACAATATATTTATATTTGTAACAGGATGCTTTAGAGGCCCTCGATGCCCAAGAAGCAGACAATTTTGGGCCATCTGATCACTTACATCAGGTGTTGGGAGATGATCATTCTGGCAGAGTACGCTGCCGACCTAGGATAGCCCCGACGAGGTATTGGCCTGCCTCAGGTACGAGTTGTAGTGCCACCGAGCTGCAGCAAGTTAGGGCACAGGCAGAACAGGCTGAGAAAAGGGCCACAGAGACGGCAGAACAGTCTGCAAGGGCAAACAGTGCATTTATGAAATTTATTGAAGTTCTACATCCAACACTTCCAGCAGAGGCCAACCCAGCGATTGATGAATACATGTCATCGATACATTCTATATATGGTGCACCAGGTGGCAGTTCCAGTGGTGGTCAAGCCGATGTCGAGCTTGAAGATGATGATGGCGAACAGTCTGATGCGGAAGAGGAGGGAGATGAGGAGGGCGAGGAGGAGGGCGAAGGCGAGGAGGAAGGCGCTGTGGAGGGTGAGGACGATGAGGAGGACGATGACGAGGGCGATGATGATGATGATGATGGAGATGGTGATGCTGATGTGGGACATATTGATCCGTTACATTTTTGACTTGAGATTTGATGTTAAATCTATTCTAGTTGTTGGTTTTATCTAGACTCGTAGTATAGTATTGGAGTTGAGTTATTTTTATATATTGTCTGTTTTTATGGATGTTGTTGTCTTTTAGTGGTTGTGTGTTTGAGAACTCCCTGGACAACCCCCCTCATTCTTGGACCCTGGACAACCCCCCCTCCCCCTTGGACCCCGAACACCCACCAAACACCCCCCGGACAGCCCCGCGGACAGCCCCCTGGACAGCCCCCGGACAGCCCCCCGTACAGCCCCCAACCCTCCACCCTGGACCCCGGATAGCCCCCCGGACAGCCCCCCGTACAACCCCCCCACCCTCCCCCTTGGACCCCGGACAACCCCCCAAACACCCCCCGGACAACCCCCTGAACAACCCCGGACAACCCCCTGAACAACCACTGGACATCCCCCTAAACAACCCCGGAAAACCCCCTGAAGAACCCTCAAACACCCTCCGGACAGACCCCGCACAGCCCCCCCACCCTCATCCTTGGTCCCCGGACAGCCCCCCGGACACCCACCGGACAGCCCCCCCGGACAGCCCCCGCGGACAGCCCCCTGGACAGCCCACCGTACAGCCCCAAACCCTCCACCCTGGACCCCGGATATCCCCCCGGACAGCCCCCCGGACAACCCCCCCACCCCCCCCCCCCCCCTTGGACCCCGGACAACCCCCACCCCCCCCCCCTTGGACCCCGGACAACCCCCCAAACACCCCCCGGACAGCCCCCTGAACACCCCCGGACAACCCCCTGAACAACCCCCTGAACAACCCCCGGAAAGCCCCCTGAACAACCCCGGACAACCCCCTGATCAACCCCCAAAAACCCCCCGGACACCCACCGGAAAGCCCCCCGGACACCCACCGGACAGCCCCCCGGACAGCCCCCCGGACACCCACCGGACAGCCCCCCCGGACAGCCCCCCGGACATCCCCTCCACCTTCCTTAATTTCATTAGCTCTGAAATGTTTCATAGCACGATCAACTAAAATATAATCCATACTAAATATGATATAAAAATATTCTATATGAATTTCCATAATATTTTAAGTGAAAACAAAAAGTGACATACGAAAAACTGACCAAACGCATTCGAAATGTGTTGATGCTTTAGGACAACGATCCATGGGTCATATGTGACGTGTACGAGTCATCCCCGCCTCAATCCGAGGCGCGGTGTGGTCGGAACAACTCAAAGTGTATGTCTTTTGTTTCAAAAGGACATCATTTTAAGTGAAAAACATCAACTGGCATCGTTCGGCCCGTTTGGACCCCCCTCACGCGCGTTTACGAAGCGCGCGCATCACTTAAAACACGAATATTGAGCCGTACCGCGCAAACCGCACATCCGATTGACGTTCCGTCTACGCGTAGACGTCACGAATAATAATTAGAATGTTCCACGGTGGTTTCAGCTCAATCCGAGGTCGTCCGCTATGAATTTGACCGTTGGACGCCCGTTTTGGCCGTTTATGACACCAGAACTGCGTTGTCGGTCACCGCGGGCACACGGCACGTCCGATTGACGTAACGTCTGCTCGAACACTTCAGAAATCACTCACCCGTATTTGTCGTCTGATTTCAGGCCATTCCGACATCGTTCGGCCCGTTTGGACCCCCCTCACGCGCGTTTACGAAGCGCGCGCATCACTTAAAACACGAATATTGAGCCGTACCGCGCAAACCGCACGTCTGATTGACGTGTCGTCTGCGCGTACACATCACGAATAATAATTAGAATGTTCCACGGTGGTTTCAGCTCAATCTGAGGCCGTCCGCTATGAATTTGACCGTTGGACGCCCGTTCTGGCCGTTTATGACACCAGAACTGCGTTGTCGGTCACCGCGGGCACACGGCACGTCCGATTGACGTGCCGTCTGCTCGACCACTTCAGAAATCACTCACCCGTATTTGTCGTCTGATTTCAGTCCATTCCGACATCGTTCGGCCTGTTTGGACCCCCCTCACGCGCGTTTACGAAGCGCGCGCATCACTTAAAACACGAATATTGAGCCGTACCGCGCAAACCGCACGTCCGATTGACGTGCCGTCTGCGCGTACACGTCACGAATAATAATTAGAATGTTCCACGGTGGTTTCAGCTCAATCCGAGGCCGTCCGCTATGAATTTGACCGTTGGACGCCCGTTCTGGCCGTTTATGACACCAGAACTGCGTTGTCGGTCACCGCGGGCACACGGCACGTCCGATTGACGTGCCGTCTGCTCGAACACTTCAGAAATCAGTCACCCGTATTTGTCGTCTGATTTCATGCCATTCTGACATCGTTCGGCCCATTTGGACCCCCCTCACGCGCGTTTACGAAGTGCGCGCATCACTTAAAACACGAATATTGAGCCGTACCGCGCAAACCGCACGTCCGATTGACGTTCCGTCTGCGCGTACACGTCACGAATAATAATTAGAATGTTCCACGGTGGTTTCAGCTCAATCTGAGGTCGTCCGCTATGAATTTGACCGTTGGATGCCCGTTCTGGCCGTTTATGACACCACAACTGCGTTGTCGGTCACCGCGGGCACACGGCACGTCCGATTGACGTGACGTCTGCTCGAACACTTAAGAAATCACTCACCCGTATTTGTCGTCTGATTTCAGGCCATTCCGACATCGTTCGGCCCGTTTGGACCCCCCTCACGCGCGTTTACGAAGCGCGCGCATCACTTAAAACACGAATATTGAGCCGTACCGCGCAAACCGCACGTCCGATTGACGTGCCGTCTGCGCGTACATGTCACGAATAATAATTAGAATGTTCCACGGTAGTTTCAGCTCAATCTGAGGCCGTCCGCTATGAATTTGACCATTGGACGCCCGTTCTGGCCGTTTATGACACCAGAACTGCGTTGTCGGTCACTGCGGGCACACGGCACGTCCGATTGACGTGCCGTCTGCTCGACCACTTCAGAAATCACTCACCCGTATTTTTCGTCTGATTTCAGGACATTCCGACATCGTTCGGCCCGTTTGGACCCCCCTCACGCGCGTTTACGAAGCGTGCACATCACTTAAAACACCAATATTGAGCCGTACCGCGCAAACCGCACGTCCGATTGAGGTGACGTCTGCGCGTACACGTCACGAATAATAATTAGAATGTTCCACGGTGGTTTCAGCTCAATCCGAGGCCGTCCGCTATGAATTTGACCGTTGGACGCCCGTTCTGGCCGTTTATGACACCAGAACTGCGTTGTCGGTCACCGCGGGCACACGGCACGTCCGATTGACGTGCCGTCTGCTCGACCACTTCAGAAATCAGTCACCCGTATTTTTCGTCTGATTTCAGGCCATTCCAACATCGTTCGGCCCGTTTGGACCCCCCTCACGCGCGTTTACGAAGCGCGCGCATCACTTAAAACACGAATATTGAGCCGTACCGCGCAAATCGCACGTCCGATTGGCGTTCCGTCTGCGCGTACACGTCACGAATAATAATTAGAATGTTCCACGGTGGTTTCATCTCAATCTGAGGTCGTCCGCTATGAATTTGACCGTTGGACGCCCGTTTTGGCCGTTTATGACACCACAACTGCGTTGTCGGTCACCGCGGGCACACGGCACGTCCGATTGACGTGCCGTCTGCTCGAACACTTCAGAAATCACTCACCCATATTTGTCGTCTGATTTCAGGCCATTCCGACATCGTTCGGCCCATTTGGACCCCCCTCACGCGCGTTTACGAAGCGCGCGCATCACTTAAAACACGAATATTGAGCCGTACCGCGCAAACCGCACATCCGATTGACGTGCCGTCTGCGCGTACACGTCACGAATAATAATTAGAATGTTCCACGGTGGTTTCAGCTCAATCTGAGGCCGTACGCTTTGAATTTGACCGTTGGACGCCCGTTCTGGCCGTTTATGACACCACAACTGCGTTGTCGGTCACCGCGGGCACACGGCATGTCAGATTGACGTGCCGTCTGCTCGAACACTTCAGAAATCACTCACCCATATTTGTCGTCTGATTTCAGGCCATTCCGATATCGTTCGGCCCGTTTGGACCCCCCTCACGCGCGTTTATAAAGCGCACGCATCACTTAAAACACGAATATTGAGTCGTACCGCGCAAACCGCACGTCCGATTGACGTGCCGTCTACGCGTACACGTCACGAATAATAATTAGAATGTTCCACGGTGGTTTCAGCTCAATCCGAGGCCGTCCGCTATGAATTTGACCGTTGGACGACCGTTCTGGCCGTTTATGACACCAGAACTGCGTTGTCGGTCACCGCGGGCACACGGCACGTCCGATTGACGTTCCGTCTGCTCGACCACTTCAGAAATCACTCACCCGTATTTTTCGTCTGATTTCAGGCCATTCCGACATCGTTCGGCCCGTTTGGACCCCTCTCACGCGCGTTTACGAAGCGCGCGCATCACTTAAAACACGAATATTGAGCCTTACCGCGCAAACTGCACGTCCGATTGAGGTGACGTCTGCGCGTACACGTCACGAATAATAATTAGAATGTTCCACGGTGATTTCAGCTCAATCCGAGGCCGTCCGCTATGAATTTGACCGTTGGACGCCCGTTCTGGCCGTTTATGACACCAGAACTGCGTTTTCGGTCACCGCGGGCACACGGCACGTCCGATTGACGTGCCGTCTGCTCGACCACTTCAGAAATCAGTCACCCGTATTTGTCGTCTGATTTCAGGCCATTCCGACATCGTTCGGCCTGTTTGGACCCCCCTCACGCTTGTTTACGAAGCGCGCGCATCACTTAAAACACAAATATTGAGCCGTACCGCGCAAATCGCATGTCCGATTGACGTTCCGTCTCCGCGTACACGTCACGAATAATAATTAGAATGTTCCACGGTGGTTTCAGCTCAATCTGAGGTCGTCCGCTATGAATTTGACCGTTGGACGCCCGTTCTGGCCGTTTATGACACCACAACTGCGTTGTCGGTCACCGCCGGCACACTGCACGTCCGATTGACGTGCCGTCTGCTCGAAGACTTCATAAATCACTCACCCGTATTTGT
Organism: Viscum album; assembly: GCA_963277665.1. Lineage (NCBI taxonomy): Eukaryota > Viridiplantae > Streptophyta > Magnoliopsida > Santalales > Viscaceae > Viscum > Viscum album. The sequence goes on along the minus strand of OY728139.1, from coordinate 1,069,241,416 downwards.
CGTCTGATTTCAGGCCATTCCGACATCGTTCGGCCCGTTTGGACCCCCCTCACGCGCGTTTACGAAGCGCGCGCATCACTTAAAACACGAATATTGAGCCGTACCGCGCAAACCGCACGTCCGATTGACGTGCCGTCTGCGCGTACACGTCACGAATAATAATTAGAATGTTCCACGGTGGTTTAAGCTCAATCCGAGGCTGTCCGCTATGAATTTGACCGTTGGACGCCCGTTCTGGCCGTTTATGACACCACAACTGTGTTGTCGGTCACCGCGGGCACACGCCACGTCCGATTGACGTTCCATCTGCTCGAACACTTCAGAAATCAAACACCCGTATTTGTCGTCTGATTTCAGGCCATTCCGACATCGTTCAGCCCGTTTGGACCCCCCTCACGCGCGTTTACGAAGCGCGCGCATCACTTAAAACACGAATATTGAGCCGTACCGCGCAAACCGCACGTCCGATTGACGTGCCGTCTGCGCGTACACGTCACGAATAATAATTAGAATGTTCCACGGTGGTTTCAGCTCAATCCGAGGCCGTCCGCTATGAATTTGACCGTTGGACGCCCGTTCTGGCCATTTATGACACCAGAACTGCGTTGTCGATCACCACGGGCACACGGCACGTCCGATTGACGTGCCGTCTACTCGACCACTTCAGAAATCACTCACCCGTATTTGTCGTCTGATTTCAGGCCATTCCGACATCGTTCGGCCCGTTTGGACCCCCCTCACGCGCGTTTACGAAGCGCGCGCATCACTTAAAACACGAATATTGAGCCGTACCGCGCAAACCGCACGTCCGATTGAGGTGCCGTCTACGCGTACACGTCACGAATAATAATTAGAATGTTCCACGGTGGTTTCAGCTCAATCCGAGGCCGTCTGCTATGAATTTGACCGTTGGACGCCCGTTCTGGCCGTTTATGACACCAGAACTGCGTTGTCAGTCACCGCGGGCACACGGCACGTCCGATTGACGTGCCGTCTGCTCGACCACTTCAGAAATCAGTCACCCGTATTTTTCGTCTGATTTCAGGCCATTCCGACATCGTTCGGCCCGTTTGGACCCCCCTCACGCATGTTTACGAAGCGCGCACATCACTTAAAACACGAATATTGAGCCGTACCGCGCAAACCGCACGTCCGATTGAGGTGCCGTCTGCGCGTACACGTCACGAATAATAATTAGAATGTTCCACGGTAGTTTCAGCTCAATCCGAGGCCGTCCGCTATGAATTTGACCGTTGGACGCCTGTTCTGGCCGTTTATGACACCAGAACTGCGTTGTCGGTCACCGCGGGCACACGACACGTCCGATTGACGTGCCGTCTGCTCGACCACTTCAGAAATCAGTCACCCATATTTGTCGTCTGATTTCAGGCAATTACGACATCGTTCGGCCTGTTTGGACCCCCCTCACGCGTGTTTACGAAGCGCGCACATCACTTAAAACACGAATATTGAGCCGTACCGCGCAAACCGCACGTCCGATTGACGTGCCGTCTGCGCGTACACGTCACGAATAATAATTAGAATGTTCCATGGTGGTTTCAGCTCAATCCGAGGCCGTCTGCTATGAATTTGACCGTTGGACGCCCGTTCTGGCCGTTTATGACACCAGAACTGCGTTGTCGGTCACCGCGGGCACACGGCACGTCCGATTGACGTGCCGTCTGCTCGACCACTTCAGAAATCACTCACCCGTATTTTTCGTCTGATTTCAGGCCATTCCAACATCGTTCGGCCCATTTGGACCCCCCCCCCCCCCCCACGCGCGTTTACGAAGCGCGCGCATCACTTAAAACACGAATATTGAGCCGTACCGCGCAAACCGCACATCCGATTGACGTTCCGTCTGCGCGTACACGTCATGAATAATAATTAGAATGTTCCACGGTGGTTTCAGCTCAATCCGAGGTCGTCCGCTATGAATTTGACCGTTGGACGCCCGTTCTGGCCGTTTATGACACCAGAACTGCGTTGTCAGTCACCGCGGGCACACGGCACGTCCGATTGACGTGCCGTCTGCTCGACCACTTCAGAAATCACTCACCCGTATTTTTCGTCTGATTTCAGGCCATTCCAACATCGTTCGGCCCATTTGGACCCCCCTCACGCGCGTTTACGAAGCGCGCACATCACTTAAAACACGAATATTGAGCCGTACCGCGCAAACCGCACGTCTGATTGACGTTCCGTCTGCGCGTACACGTCAAAAATAATAATTAGAATGTTCCACGGTGGTTTCAGATCAATCCGAGGTACTCCGCTATGAATTTGACCATTGGACGCCCGTTCTGGCCGTTTATGACACCCGAACTGCGTTCTCGGTCACCGCGGGCACAGGACACGTCCGATTGACGTGCCGTCTAGTCGACCACTTCAGAAATCACTCACCCGTATTTGTCGTCTGATTTAAGGCCATTCCGACATCGTTCGGCCCGTTTGGACCCCCCTCACGCGCGTTTACGAAGCGCGCGCATCACTTAAAACACGAATATTGAGCCGTACCGCGCAAACCGCACGTCCGATTGACGTGTCATCTGCGCGTACACGTCACGAATAATAATTAGAATGTTGCACGGTGGTTTCAAGTCAAAAGGACGTCATTTTAAGTGAAAAGCATCAACTGGCATACGGAAAACCGACCAAACACATTCCGAATCTGTTGATAATTTATCTCAACAATCCATGGGTCATATGTGACGTGTACGAGCCAACCCGGGATGAATCCGAGTCGCGGTGTGGCCGGGATAAGTCTAAGTGGCTCTCTTTTGTTTAAAATGGACACCATTTTAAGTACATACGGAAAAACGACCAAACGGATTCGGTTTCCGTTGAAAATTTAGGAGAACGATCCATGGGTCATATGTGACGTGTACGAATCAACCCCGCCACAATCGGAGACACGGTGTGGCCGACACCACTCAAAGTGTCGGTCTTTTGTTTCAAAAAGGCGTCATTTTAAGTGAAAAGCATCAAGTGACATACGAAAAACCGACCTAAGGCATTCGGACTGTGTCGATACTTTATCACAAGGATCCATGGGTCGTATGTGACGTGTATGAGTCAATCCCGCCTCAATCCGAGGAGCGGTGTGGCCGACACCATTCTAACTGTGTCTATTTTGTTTAAAATGGACAGGATTATAAGTGAAAAGAACAACTGGCATACGGAAAACCGACCAAACGCATTCCAAATTTGTTGATAATTTATCCCAACGATCCATGGGTCATATGTGACATGTACGAGCTGACCCGGGATGAATCCAAGTCATGGTGTGGCCGAGATCAGTCTAAGTGGCTCTCTTTTGTTTAAAACGGACATCATTTTAAGTACATACGGAAAACCGACGAAACGGATTCGGTTTCCGTTGAAACTTTAGGAGAACGATCCATGGGTCATATGTGACGTGTACGAATCAACCCCGCTTCAATTGGAGACGCGGTGTGACCGACACCACTCAAAGTGTCTGTCTTTTGTTTCAAAGGGACATCATTTTAAGTGAAAAGCATCAAGTGACATACGGAAAACGGAGAAAATGCATTCGGATTGTGTCCATACTTTAGGAAAAGGATCCACGGGTCGTATGTGACGTGTACGAGTCAATCCCGCCTCAATATGAGGAGCGGTGTGGCCGACACCGCTCTAACTGTGTCTCTTTTGCTTAAAATGGACAACAATTTAAGTACATACGGAAAACCGACCAAATGCATTCGGTTTCCATTGAAACTTTAGGAGAACGATCCATAGGTCATATGTGACGTGTACGAGTCAACACCGCCTCAATCTGAGACGCGGTGTGGCCGGAACCACTCAAAGTGTCTGGATTTTGTTTCAAAAGTACGTCATTTTAATTGAAAAACATCAACTGGCATACGGAAAAACGACCAAACGCATTCGGATTGTGTCGATACATTAGCACAACGATCCATGGGTCATATGTGACGTGTATGAGTCAACCCCGCCTCAATCTGAGGCACGTTGTGGATGGTAGCACTCCAGGTGTATGTATTATGTTTAAAACGGACATTACTTTAGGTAAAAATATGTGGTATACAAAAAACAGATCAAATTATGAATTGACTTCCAGATTCCACATATAATTGTCATCTACATTTTAAATTGAAATCTAAATGAATTATGTATGTTTATAATTTAATTATGGATGTGTATAGTTCTACCATTATATGTTAAACGTGTATGAATTTGTTCTCTATATGTAAGTGTTAGTTGGTTACTGCAGGTACAATAATTATATATGTATGTGTTAGTTTATTGCAGGTACAATAATTGGATTGAAAGATGAGAGGGAACCCACAAAACCAGATGTGGTGCTGGTCAAATTGGAGACCTAGTTGGGAGCTCCTGGGCAAATTGGGGAGCTGCTGGGTGATTTGCCCAGCAGAGGCTATGCCAACGGTTCAAAACCGTTGGCATAGAAATTGTGGATTAGTTTTACCAACGGTTCAACAAACCGTTCGTAAAACACTTTTCCCAACGGTTTAAAACCGTTGGGAAAGAGTTGATGTGGGGTTTTTCCCAACGGTTTACCAAACCGTTGGGAAAAACATGATAATTTTAAGCCCTTGTGCCAACGGTTTTAAACCGTTGGCAAATCTTTTTCCCAACGGTTTTAATGAACCGTTGGGATAGAGTAACCTTTCTCCACCCTATCCCAACGGTTTACTGTAAACCGTTGGGAAATGTTTTTTCCAACGCCTTACTTACCTACGGTTGGCAGAACCGTTGGTATATGTTATACCAACGGTTGTCCAGCATTTCCCAACATTTCTCAACCGTTGGTAAATCTATTATTTCCAGTAGTGATTACATACATGAATGTTACATTACACTTATTAAAATACAAAACAACATAAATAATCCTTCATTAATTCCATTATCCTTTGGATTAACCCTACATATCAATCACAATACACTTCTTGGAATCCTAGGAAAAATAAAATATAAAAATGGTTGAGCTGAGATGCTCGGTAAGGATAACAATACATCAGAAACTTTTATAAATAAGCATAAACATTTAAGGCAATGTTTAACTAAAACAGAAGCCTTTTGAACTTTAACTTCAGAATAATATGGAAAAAATAAAATGAATTAATGCCATTTACTTATTCACATGGATATTATACTAGTCAAATAATCACATGCAATATCACTAACCACTTTCATAATGATGGAATGCATAATGCCAGACTATCATAATAACATAGTCAAGTCCTTGTGCCAATACTACAAATAATATTTTGTCAAGGAATTGTTCCAAGACACTAGTTTGTCTCATGATACCTACTGATGCATCGAGGAGCTATAGCAGGCTCCACCCATTACTTACTAAGTCCAATGCATTCCTCATATGATAAGGTTTAAACATAACATAAACATTCGTATTAAAAGATGCATACAAAAATTTCAATATGTTACCCACAAACCATGAATGGTATAAAAATAACAAATCCGTAGTAAAACATATCACAAAACCTTCAATTCAATATGGAATATTTGTATCATAATAAATCAACCTCAATAAAAAATAATATCCAGTAATGGATGCTGACATAGTTGAAAATGACGAGTAAATTTTTTAAAGAGAAATAGCCTTTTTGTAAAATCATTTAAAATTAACAAATTTATAAATGAAGTAATTTAAAAGATATTTTTGAATCAAAGTGTCCCATACCACTTTAAAACATTTAAATATAATTATCATTTCAAAACATTCATGTCCATATAAATAAATCCTTAAAATCATTTTGAAAACATGGACATTAATTAAAACGATTTAGAAAGATAAATCTTTAAAACATTTAAAATTCTGAACTTGATAAAGAGTACATTTCAAAAATCCTTAAAATATTAATTTTGAAATAATTTTTTATGAAAAATGGACATGGATGATAAAAATGTCCGAGTAAATACTTACACATATGCAATATCGGATAATAATGAGATTCATGAATTAACCCTTACCAATTTGGTAACTTACGAAACATACACCCCATGAAAGAGGTATCATACAATTAATATTTAAATACACATAAATTAAAGTGTATTACAAAAAGAATACAATTATGGACAGTACATACAGCAGACAAAAGGTAATAGTGGCAATATGGCATGAATCTCACGGGAATAAGGAGTGAGATGAAAACCCATTACCTTCCACTTTCCTTTAGTCGAGGGTACATCTAACCACCTGTATGAATACCGTATTATGTTATTAAATTATACCAGCACCATATTAATATTTATGATATCATAAAATATTCATTTATGACTTTTTACTACCCATTTAATAATAATTTCCATGTTAAATTAACATTTCGGGTAATAATCGCTTTATTTATCGTACGTGTTTTAACTTGTTACTCTTGATTGTATCACTTAGATAAAAATTTAAATACATCCATAATATAAAACATGATTTATATATCATATATATTTAGAATATAATTATGTATAATAGATATATATGTGAAATGGAAAACACCATTTATGGAAACAGTAGTCCGTACATACGCATAAACGTTGTTTCAGTTTTCATAACTTATTGAACAGAAATAAGTGAATAAATATATGTATGTAAATATATATATATATATATATCTCCAGTAGAATTATTATGTCATATATTACAGACATATTTGTAATATATATTTTTACAATCGTCGATGAATGGTGAATGTGGAAATGAATCTCATCACGTCGTGGAGACGGTAATCCGTATGTACGCACGAGCGACAATAAAAAATTCCTTAAAGGTGTGGAATTAGATGGTATATTAATTTTAAAGAGACATTATCATGTTATTTTCATTATTTATATACATATTACTAATCATTTTATTCATCCAAATAACACAGTGTTGAATAAAAAATTACACCACAGCGTGGAGATAGTAAGCCGTACGCACGCACGCATGGTGACATTATCATTCATAAAATGGATATAATAATGAATATAGTTGTTCAATAATTATAATAACATAATAGTATATTGAATATACTGGGTTTATTATTTTATAATGTAAATAACAAATAAATAAGAAGTGGAAGAAGAAATGAACTTGAAAGAGGGTGGTGAAAACATTACCTCTTCTTCGGGTTCTTCCTTTTGATCTGATCAAAAGGGCTCCTTAGGTTGGCTTTCTGATCAAAATAAGGCCTCTATGTTGAAGTGATGGAAGTTGAGATAATATTTTTTTAGGGTTTGGATGATAAAAAAGGCTTTGAATATATGAATTTGAGGTAAGGGGGAGTGCCCTTTTATAAGAGGGGTAAGGGGCACCTTTCGAAAAGATAGAAATATTATTTTATAATAAATTCATATTAGGTTTATAATGGCACCAAAGTTGATTATTTAAAGGTTAAGGTGGGGATAGGTCTAAAACCACTCATAAAAAAGGTTTTATATAGGTTTGGGTCACTATATTAACTTTATCATTTTTATTTAACTCTTAGTTAAATAGTTGGACATTTACCATGTCTCTTTGTATTTTTATATTATATAATCAATAAACTTACTATAAAAGTTAATGATACCCCCAAGTTTACCATTAATAATAAAAGTAACATTATATAATTCCTTTTTCCAAACCTTATATTTTTTTTGAATAAAATATCATTTAATCATATAATATTTGTTTTAAAAACATCTTTATGTCAATTTTGACACTATTTAATAATTGATTTTTGTTAGAGTCTTATAAACTTTATTAAATCGAAAAAAATTTATTTAATAAATCCTAACTTGTAATTTTAACCAATAAAAGTTTTTTATGTCATCAAAACATTCAAATTATATTTATTTTAACATTTCTAATACTAATTATCTGATTCTTTCATTAATAAGGAAAATACTGCATCGTTATTGTGTCATAAATAAATTTACTTATTCAATGTATAAAAATTATAAATAAAATACAATTATTTAGTAAATATTTTTATCTTTCTAATTAATATTTATAGTATAAAATATAACATATATAAACCTATGTAAAAATTGTTTTTCTAAATGATATATGCTTTTGTCATTTTTGTATTTACTTTAACTTAATTAATATAAAGTGTCATTATCACTTACAAGTGGATCCATGGGGTCCCAAAATCTACCTAAATATTCCCATGGCCCAACATGTATCAATAAATTGGGTTAGTACATGTTTTAGGGTAATTTAGTATTATTATAATATTATTTGTTAACCCTTATTTACCGGATTTACCCTTTTACCATGGTAAATAAAATATTTACCAAAGTAATTATTTAAAATGTCTAAAAATAAAAGTTACCTATTTACAAAATTTGGACCTCCTGATTCTAAATATGGAATCCATTTTTCTAAATTCAAAACACAGAAGTTGCAAAAATTAATTTAAAATTGATTCCCGTTGTTAAAATAAAAAGCGTGTTTTTAAGAGATAATAACTATCAAAAGATTGGCACTTGATTATATCCAGTTTTAATGTGAAATTATGTCCAATTACCAAAATTGGATTAAATGGTAAAAATAAAATCCAATTATACTCTAAAATCACTCAAATTCATAATTAATCATTATTAATTATTTCGATTAAAAAATTGTTTTTAATTAAAATTTAGTAATATTCACTATTCATCAAAATATGAAAGTTATCCGAAAGGTACCAAAAATTCACCGTAAGCTAATTTTGATATTCCGAATAAAAAAATGATGTCCATTTTGAATGATAAAATTAATAATATTTCAAAAAGTGGGTATTACTATTCATAACGTCTAGTTTGATTTGTTGTGGTGTGTGTTAAAACTCAAAGTTGCGTACAACACACGCTACTTCATTATTCAAAGAGAAGCGTATTGTGGAAGCTTGGGGTGTTACAATACCAGCACAAAACAACACATTATTAATAATAAGATACACACAATTTAAATTCATTATTCTTGGACTCAGGATATTTAGTTTAAATTCATAAAACTCGGACTAAAAGATTTGGGGTACCCGAGAAACGAGACATGTGTAGCAGAACGAGAAAAAACTGACTTGAATAAGGGACAAATGAGGTCAGCGCTTCTTGAAACATTTGAAAGTGAATATCCACAAATATTTTAACGTCAAAATTTTTGGGCTCAAGTTTCCGATTTAATATCATGTGCTTAGGATGGGGGTACGCGCCTTTTCAGGTCATACGAGAAGGACCATTAATGTTGTGAAATTTAACATCGTACAGATTAGATGCTGGTTGTTATGTAGATAAACATCATGTAACTAGGATGAAATCATTCATGTGAAGTACAAATTGAGTAACTTGGTATTGGATAGAGGAGTGATGCACTCTCCATCCATGTTAACCAAAGAGTATTCACAATTAGGATATACCTTATGAATTAAGTATGGTCCATCTCACATGGTTTATGAATTTAGAAGCTTCCTTCCAGGTATCATAGGAATTCAAAGAGCCAATAATGTATCACCCTGGAGAAGGAGAAGAGAAAACCTACATATTGAATTCTCTAGCTTTCATATTTTAGTACATTTCTAGATTGTGCATGGCTCAAAGCCTATTATCATCAAGGGATTCTTGTTCAGATAGATGGAATTATATTATTTTTTATTAAAATTTCTGATCATATGCATCTATTCACATAAATTAAAACTAAACATCCATAGGAAGGAATACCTTAGTTCCATAAACCAAGGAATATGGAGCCACCTGGGTGGAATTTAAAGTCATTGTTTGATAATCCCAGAGTGCATTGGGAATTTTTTCTAGCCAAATGTTCTTTTTCTGGACCACCATCTTCTGCAGAATGTACAAGAGGGTTTTGTTGAATGCCTTGATTTTTCCATTTTCTTGTGCATGATAGCAAGAAGTATAGTTGGACCAGATGCTGTATTAGGTGTAAAAATTCTTTAGCTCACCAGTATAGAAGTTGGAACTGTATTTAGTGAGAATAACATGAGGGAATCAGAATTGATGGATGATATTAAAGCTCATGTATTTGAAAATCTATTGGGTTTTTACTTCCTTGATAGGGATCAATTCTACCCACATAGAAAAGAAATATATCATGGTTAGAATGAACCTTCACTGGGGAGATTTTTCTATTATATATGGTCTGGTAACATTGAGTCCCTAATCCTCAAAATTCTTAGATTAATTTGTATTATGGAAGGGATATAGCAGTGAAATCAAAAGTTGACATGAAACCAAAACATGTGGCACCTATTCAAAAACTCAGAAAAGTCATAGACCAAGTGGGACAAAAATATTCCAACCTTTGAATATGGTGGAAGATATTCAACCCTTCCTTGTGAGAACTACCAGAACAAGCATGAAATTCCAAGATAACAAGGGGAATATCATCTACTTCGATTATCAGAGAAGGATTATGTCAAACCCTTGCCTATAGAGAGTCTTCTCAAGGATGGGGCCACTCTGAATGGTCAACTACACATAACAATGATGGACTCTCTCATGTTATGCTTTGTCTGATAGGAGAAATCCATCCTAGAGATACTCCATAAAAGGAGCTATCCAGTCAGAGTTTTCTTTAACTATGGGGGGATCCAAAGGTTTCAATGCAGAAGCATCGGTGGTTATATGGTTTACCTACAATATATCATCATTGTCTGAAATAAAAGGAATGTTGACCCTTTGGGGTACTCTAGGAATAAGAAGATCATCCTGGTCAATCTCTGAATGGGAGGTCTCTAGATAGTATAGGGAAACAGATCAACCATTCTAAAACAGTGGAGCACAACTCACCACCGGTTGAGAAGGGAACCAAGCCATCAACTGATGAGAATACCTGAGAAGGGTCATGAGATCTATATTCTTGATGATATAATCACAATTTATTTTCTTCATGACTAACTTGTTTTCACCCTTCACACAAAATAGGGAAACATAAATATCGAGGTCCATATCAAGACTAGTAATGAGAGCCTGATACTCTGCCTCATTGTTGGTACAAAACTCTATCAATAGAAACATGTAGGGTGGTACATCCTATGCTGGGGTGATAAAGACGATACCTAGAACTACATTATTGAGTTTGGGATCATTGATTGTTCTATAGGATGGGTTATGGAAGGAACCATCAAAATGAATTCTAAATAAAGGAATAACATGATGTACTGATTAGATGACCTCATCTAGGAATGAAAGATACATGGACTACTCCGTCAGGGTTGGATAAGTGCCAATAAGTCTTCCAAATCCTAACCCTTGACAAACTTCTGTGGAACGAATCTGAAATCAAACTACTGAAGAATCACTGTCCAGCATGCAAGCCAATATGTCAATATAGAGTGATTAAGAATTTAGTTTAGATGTTCCATTTGGGATACCAGATGTATCTCATGATGCAATAAATAATTCCACAACTTCTACACTGTAAAAACTAGTGTGATGTATCTCTTCTTGATAGGTGAGTATATGGACTCTATGTCGAGGATCATGTGACTGAGATAGTACAAAAGTTTATATATCCCTTTGTTATTCTTCTAAGTTATAAGGGTGTTGAGGGATTGTTCTCGTGTGGTCACATAGAGGAAGAAAGGAATCCCTGATATGCTTCTAAGATATAATGGTGCTGAGGGATTGTTCTATTGTGGTCACATAAAGGAAGAAAGGAATCTCTGAGATGTGTTGTAACGCCCCAACCCCAGCTACCCAGAGCTGGTGCATTACTTCGTAACATTGGCATGATCACAAGAAAGATCAAATCTCGAAAGACCGATTGGTTTAGTAGCCTTGGAAACACTAGATATATTCATAAAGTTTTACATTACATTTCAAAGTGAAAAACTACTACAACAACAAAGTCTTCATATCCACACTATTAACCCCTCATAATATCCCTGCAATTCAATCATAATTTACTTCTTCACTACCTGGGAAAAATAAAACATAGAAAAGGGGTGAGCTCAAATGCCCAGTAAGGATAACAATATAGCGGAAACTTTCATAAATAAGAATAAACTTTTAAGGCAATGTATAACTAAAACAAAAGCCTTTCCAACATGAACTTTAAACATGGTATGGCATAAATAAAATGAAATAATGCCATTTACTTATTCACATGGATATTCTACTAATCGAATAATCACATGCAAAAATCAATAACCACTTTCATAATGTTGGAATGCATAATGTTGAACTTTAATTTCTTTGTCAAGGCCTCATCCCAAGACCTTGGGGCTAACTGTAACCGGAACCCAACCCGGAGTGCCTCTAATAACCGGACACCAACCCGGAGTGCCTCTAATAACCGGACACCAACCCGGAGTGCCTCTAATAACCGGACACCAACCCGGAGTCCTTCTAATAACCGGAGACCAAACCGGAGGGCTTACTTTTACCAGTCCCTAACCTGGAGGGCTTACTTTTACCAGTCCCCAACCTGGAGGGCTTACTTTAACCAGTCCCCAACCTGGAACATACTTGTCCAACACATTCATATGAAGTAAAGGTTGAAATATAACATAAACATTATTATTGGAACTAGCATACGAAATGTCAATACTTTACTCATAAACCATGAATGCTATATAAATGGCACATCCACAGTCAAACATATCACAAAACTTTATTACAATATGGAAGTTTTGTATCATAATAAATCAACTTCAAATAAGCGTAAAATCCATCAAAGGATGTTGACATAGATGAAATCAAAACACTTTTTAGAGAAATATCTCTTTCTATTTTTGAAACCATTTAAGAGCCATATAAAATAAAACATTTTCTTGAAAATGTTTTTATAAGCTTGTAAGGGAAGCTTTGACGATTTTATAACGGCGGAAAATAACCGCACCCGCCGTATAAGTTAAAAAAACATTCTTATCTTAATTCTGTCGAAAAGGTTAAAAGCACCTTGTTTGGAAAACGACGGAAAGATTCCCTTATAAACCTCTTATAAAAAGTCAAACAAGGGTATAAATTACTTTGACCGATATTATTTTAAATATTAGAAATGTTTTGAAATACATTTTGAAGGAACATGGACGTGGATGATAACAAGGTCCCAGTAGATAATTATGTATAAACAATCTCGGATAATGAAGAGATTGCGAAATAAATCCTTACCTTGTACTTTTCCTTTGTTGGGGTCGGTTAACCTCCTTTAATTTAGGTAACTTACTTTGGTTGGAACCAAAGGACTTCTTGAAATGCTTTCTGCCTAAGGGGAAGCTTCAAGGAGGAGGAGAGGGATGTGGGGAGATTAGTTGGGCAGAGTTTGGACGAGCCAAGTGGCTTTAGAGGTGTGAGGAATGAGTAGAAGTGGTCTCCTTTTATAAGGGAGAAGAGGGGATCTTTAGGAAAGAGTGAAAGTATTACTTTATAATATAATTATATTCGGTTTATAATGGTCCAAAAATCATTGAGGTCGAAGATAAGATGACTAATATTCTAAATAACATCAACCAATAAGAATTGGACAGGTTTTAGATAATATTTTAATCATTATAATCTTATTTATTTAAATGATTTATTAATGAGGTAAACATTGCATCATTATTGTGTCATTAATAATTTAAATTATTTGATGTCTAAAAATTATAAATAAAATATAATTATGTAGGAAATCTTTTTAGTTTTCTAATGAATATTTATAATCGAAAATCCAACATGTATAACCCTATGTAAAAATTGTTCTTTTAAAAGATGTAAGCTTATGCCATTTTTGTATTCATTTTAACTTAATTAAAATAAAGTGTCATTATCACTTACAAGTGGATCAATGGGGTCCCAAAACTGACCCAAAGATGCCCATGGTCGACCATGTATCAACCAATAGGGTTAAGACACGTTTTAGGGTAATTTAGTATTATTATAATATTATTTTTTAACCCTTATTTACCGGATTTACCCTTAACCATGGTAAATAAAATATTTACCGCAGTAATTATTCAAAATGTCTAAAAATAAAAGTTACCTATTTACACAATTTGAACATCCTGATTCCAAATATGGAATCCATTTTCCTAAATTCAAAACACAGAAGTGGCAGAAATTAATTTAAAATTAATTCCCGCTATCAAAACAAAAAGCGTGTTTTTAAGAGATAATAACTATCAAAAGATTGACACTTGTTTATGTTCGGTTTAATTGTAAAATTATATCCAATGACCAACATTATATTAAATGGTAAAAATATATTCTAAATATACTTTAAAACCTCTCAAATTCAAAATTTATCACTATTAATTATTTTGATTAAAAAAGTTGTTTTTAATTAAAATTTAGTAATTTTCACTATTCATCAAAATATGAAAGTTATCCGAAAAGTACCAAAATTTCACCTTAGGCTAAATTTGATATTCCGAATCCAAAAATGAAGTCCATTTTAAAATATAAAATATATATAACTTCAAAAAGTAGGTATTACTATTCATAACAGCTAGTTTGATTGGTTACGGTGTGTTAGAACTCGAAGTTGCGTACAACACACGCTACTGTTTTATTCAAAGGAAAGCGTACCGTGGAAGCTTGGGATGTTTCATTTTAAATTTTTGATGTCCCCATTTAGTCAAAAAGTTTAAAATATTGTATTTAAAAAGTTTTCACTATTAGAAGTTGATAAAAGTGAAATACTGAAAATGAATCTGTTCTTGCAATATGACTAAGAAACTCATAATAGGGATTCTAAAATTATAAGGATTATATAAAGTTCAAAATTTAGTTAATACTATTCATGACCTCTTTTAATGGTGTGATTGAACTCGGTGTTGCGTGTAGTGCAAGTTATTGAATTATTTTTAAGAAATAACACACTCTGAAATCCTGGGGTGTTACATTCTCCCCTCCTTCAATAAATTGCGTCCTCGCAATTTGAAATTGTTCTTCGAAAATAAAAGGTTGGAAGTAGAAAATATATTTGTGGGAAAACCCACATCGGAAATTGGGTTACTAAAATTTAGTCTTAATATGAGGAAAAGATAAATGAAAGGGTCACCACCAAATTATGATCTCGATTAGGAGAACATTGGTGGCAATTAGAGACATATAATTGGAGGAAAAATGTAAATATTTATAGGTAGTGATTGAGGTCATCAATAACAAACAAGTATAAAATTGAGGTCCTTAAACTCATCAATCTATGATGATTTGAAGTACCATCGGTTCAACAAAATATAGGGTATTGGGACAACACATTTTTGACATTTCAAAATATCTTAGTTGAAATCCCACATCGAAAAATGAATTAATGAGGCCTCTATTTAAAATAAAGAGTGGAAAGTATGAAGATTACCGAAAATAACACATACTAGGGTTCCATGTAGGAAAATATGGATATGGAAGAGAAATCTAACCATCAATTATCTGATGGAGAGTGGTAGAGAACATGGCTATGAAAAGGCCAACAATCCCAAAGCCATAAATTTGTGATGATTTAAGGTACCATCTAGGACAACATTTTTGTTCTAAGTTTCTATTATTAATGTTGAGGAATTTATTTATGAGATTGGCTAAGATCATAAGGAGATATACTTACTTTATAATTAGAGTTTTGTCCATTAATAAATTTTTACCATAAACTCATCTTTCACTCGTAAAAAAAATTATATTTATACTATTCGTACAGGGTTCCAAAATAAACGAATTTATAATTCATCTACCAGATCTTTTAAAAAAACTACATTATTTAATCCAGGACATCTCTTGGGCCAGTGGTAGGTGATACACCCTTGTCGCCCTTCGGTTGCGGGTTCAAGTCTCGCGGCCTTGCCGGACGCAACAGGTTGCTGCCCGACCTTCGGGTTGTCCTTTTATGGCAATCCAAAATAATCCAAATAAGAACTATCCAAAATAATTCTATCCAAACTCACAGTCCAACATTTATAAGGAAGATAAACATAATATAGATCCTTTTTACCCCGTAATAGCATATAAATACCTTCATCATGTATTACCATATTCCTTATTGATTACATTCATGATCCCTTATTCCATATAGAATGCTGGATATACTTCATTAATCCAAAAATGTTTTAAACCCCAACAATGATGGAATATACAAATCATTAATCAGTTCCAAGGTAGTCAAGAATATCCAATATAATTTATCCAAAACAATCACATATTATTCCAAAATCACTACCTCAGTATCAGAACTATATTATGATTTATCATTCTCTCAACCATATATTTTCCAAAAATTTATCCTGTTATTGAGTCACTTTTCTTTGTTCCACACAATCTCAAGTCCTTAATGAAATAGTACTGCAGTACAATCCTTATATAGTCCATAATTATTATAACAAGTACATTGTTGATACAACACTCAATTGACATAATCAACATAAGAACTCTAATCATTCCTCTTCATCTGTGGTAGTATCATAACTTGATTATTATCCAATAGCATCATTTGCGTCATAGACTGATGACTGGAACATAGGTTCGCGTAGTGTCCAAACTCCTTGAAAATGAAGCATTGTACATTTGAAACCATTTTCTTACCCTTGCAGTCACATACTTTGTGCCCTTTTCCTCCACACTTATAACAAACTCTCATTCCTTTCAGGCAAGTTCCAGGGTGTTTCTTTCCACAGTTACCACATATGGGAAAATTCTTCTTTTCCCTCTTCCCTTTATCCATATTTCTCTCTTCCATCCTTTTCTTCTCTTGCTTCCCTTCAAAGCCATAGGACTCAGTAAACTCTTTACTTATCTTATCAATAGATGATATTATTTCTTCATATGATGATAATACATGGGAGACTATTTCTCTTATAAATTCTAGCTTAAGACCATGAAAGATATGATCCTTCCTTCTCTTTGAATCATGTGTATTTCTGGAGTTCTCATTCCTTCTATTGGGCGCCATTTCTATACCATGGCATAAACTAGATCAGTTTATGAATCAAAACACATAATCCCATACATATAAAACACTTAACATAAATTGAACTATTTATGGATATAATCCATAATCATAATAATGTTTTCTTTGAGGAAGTATATACTCATGATCCCTTCAAAATGATTTGTAAAGAAAATGAGAGTTATCCTAAGCATATCCCCCGGGAGTGTCGTAACCAAGAGTGCAGCAAGGCCCGTTGTCGTGCACCAGTTCCCGTTCGAGTCTAGCTCAAAGCGGTGTTTTCGGGTTTTACCCCTAGGTACAACTGTGCCAGAGCCGCCTCTACCTGCTCGTATCCAGATAGGGATGTATTGCTTGGAAAACTCACAAAATCTCTACGATACCAAAATTCTAGGAAGTTCTTCTATACTAATCCTCAAAGTTCATCTTAGGTCTACGTGCTCTAATCAGAGTTTATCTAAATCTAGTTTCCAAGGTTTGTACTAAACTTCCTCTGATACCAACTGTAACGCCCCGACCCCAGCTACCCAGAGCTGGTGCATTACTTCGTAACATTGGCATGATCACAAGAAAGATCAAATCTCGAAAGACTGATTGGTTTAGTAGCCTTGGAAACACTAGATATATTCATAAAGTTTTACATTACATTTCAAAGTGAAAAAATACTACAACAACAAAGTCTTCATATCCACACTATTAACCCCTCATAATATCCCTGCAAGTCAATCATAATTTACTTCTTCACTACCTGGGAAAAATAAAACATAGAAAAGGGGTGAGCTCAAATGCCCAGTAAGGATAACAATATAGCGGAAACTTTCATAAATAAGAATAAACTTTTAAGGCAATGTATAACTAAAACAAAAGCCTTTCAAACATGAACTTTAAACATGGTATGACATAAATAAAATGAAATAATGCCATTTACTTATTCACATGGATATTCTACTAATCGAATAATCACATGCAAAAATCAATAACCACTTTCATAATGTTGGAATTCATAATTTTGAACTTTAATTTCTTTGTCAAGGCCTCATCCCAAGACCTTGGGGCTAACTGTAACCGGAACCCAACCCGGAGTGCCTCTAATAACCGGACACCATCCCGGAGTGCCTCTAATAACCGGACACCAACCCGGAGTGCCTCTAATAACCGGACACCAACCCGGAGTCCTTCTAATAACCGGAGACCAAACCGGAGGGCTTACTTTTACCAGTCCCTAACCTGGAGGGCTTACTTTTACCAGTCCCCAACCTGGAGGGCTTACTTTAACCAGTCCCCAACCTGGAACATACATGTCCAACACATTCATATGAAGTAAAGGTTGAAATATAACATAAACATTATTATTGGAACTAGCATACGAAATGTCAATACTTTACTCATAAACCATGAATGCTATATAAATGGCACATCCACAGTCAAACATATCACAAAACTTTATTACAATATGGAAGTTTTGTATCATAATAAATCAACTTCAAATAAGCGTAAAATCCATCAAAGGATGTTGACATAGATGAAATCAAAACACTTTTTAGAGAAATATCTCTTTCTATTTTTGAAACCATTTAAGAGCCATATAAAATAAAACATTTTCTTGAAAATGTTTTTATAAGCTTGTAAGGGAAGCTTTGACGATTTTATAACGGCGGAAAATAACCGCACCCGCCGTATAAGTTAAAAAAACATTCTTATCTTAATTCTGTCGAAAAGGTTAAAAGCACCTTGTTTGGAAAACGACGGAAAGATTCCCTTATAAACCTCTTATAAAAAGTCAAACAAGGGTATAAATTACTTTGACCGATATTATTTTAAATATTAGAAATGTTTTGAAATACATTTTGAAGGAACATGGACGTGGATGATAACAAGGTCCCAGTAGATAATTATGTATAAACAATCTCGGATAATGAAGAGATTGCGAAATAAATCCTTACCTTGTACTTTTCCTTTGTTGGGGTCGGTTAACCTCCTTTAATTTAGGTAACTCACTTTGGTTGGAACCAAAGGACTTCTTGAAATGATTTCTGCCTAAGGGGAAGCTTCAAGGAGGAGGAGAGGGATGTGGGGAGATTAGTTGGGCAGAGTTTGGACGAGCCAAGTGGCTTTAGAGGTGTGAGGAATGAGTAGAAGTGGTCTCCTTTTATAAGGGAGAAGAGGGGATCTTTAGGAAAGAGTGAAAGTATTACTTTATAATATAATTATATTCGGTTTATAATGGTCCAAAAATCATTGAGGTCGAAGATAAGATGACTAATATTCTAAATAACATCAACCAATAAGAATTGGACAGGTTTTAGATAATATTTTAATCATTATAATCTTATTTATTTAAATGATTTATTAATGAGGTAAACATTGCATCATTATTGTGTCATTAATAATTTAAATTATTTGATGTCTAAAAATTATAAATAAAATATAATTATGTAGGAAATCTTTTTAGTTTTCTAATGAATATTTATAATCGAAAATCCAACATGTATAACCCTATATAAAAATTGTTCTTTTAAAAGATGTAAGCTTATGCCATTTTTGTATTCATTTTAACTTAATTAAAATAAAGTGTCATTATCACTTACAAGTGGATCAATGGGGTCCCAAAACTGACCCAAAGATGCCCATGGTCGACCATGTATCAACCAATAGGGTTAAGACACGTTTTAGGGTAATTTAGTATTATTATAATATTATTTTTTAACCCTTATTTACCGGATTTACCCTTAACCATGGTAAATAAAATATTTACCGCAGTAATTATTCAAAATGTCTAAAAATAAAAGTTACCTATTTACACAATTTGAACATCCTGATTCCAAATATGGAATCCATTTTCCTAAATTCAAAACACAGAAGTGGCAGAAATTAATTTAAAATTAATTCCCGCTGTCAAAACAAAAAGCGTGTTTTTAAGAGATAATAACTATCAAAAGATTGACACTTGTTTATGTTCGGTTTAATTGTAAAATTATATCCAATGACCAACATTATATTAAATGGTAAAAATATATTCTAAATATACTTTAAAACCACTCAAATTCAAAATTTATCACTATTAATTATTTTGATTAAAAAAGTTGTTTTTAATTAAAATTTAGTAATTTTCACTATTCATCAAAATATGAAAGTTATCCGAAAAGTACCAAAATTTCACCTTAGGCTAAATTTGATATTCCGAATCCAAAAATGAAGTCCATTTTAAAATATAAAATATATATAACTTCAAAAAGTAGGTATTACTATTCATAACAGCTACTTTGATTGGTTACGGTGTGTTAGAACTCGAAGTTGCGTACAACACACGCTACTGTTTTATTCAAAGGAAAGCGTACCGTGGAAGCTTGGGATGTTTCATTTTAAATTTTTGATGTCCCCATTTAGTCAAAAAGTTTAAAATATTGTATTTAAAAAGTTTTCACTATTAGAAGTTGATAAAAGTGAAATACTGAAAATGAATCTGTTCTTGCAATATGACTAAGAAACTCATAATAGGGATTATAAAATTATAAGGATTATATAAAGTTCAAAATTTAGTTAATACTATTCATGACCTCTTTTAATGGTGTGATTGAACTCGGTGTTGCGTGTAGTGCAAGTTATTGAATTATTTTTAAGAAATAACACACTCTGAAATCCTGGGGTGTTACATTCTCCCCTCCTTCAATAAATTGCGTCCTCGCAATTTGAAATTGTTCTTCGAAAATAAAAGGTTGGAAGTAGAAAATATATTTGTGGGAAAACCCACATCGGAAATTGGGTTACTAAAATTTAGTCTTAATATGAGGAAAAGATAAATGAAAGGGTCACCACCAAATTATGATCTCGATTAGGAGAACATTGGTGGCAATTAGAGA
The DNA here is from genome assembly GCA_963277665.1 of Viscum album. NCBI lineage: Eukaryota > Viridiplantae > Streptophyta > Magnoliopsida > Santalales > Viscaceae > Viscum > Viscum album. The sequence goes on along the minus strand of OY728139.1, from coordinate 1,069,220,719 downwards.
CATATAATTGGAGGAAAAATGTAAATATTTATAGGTAGTGATTGAGGTCATCAATAACAAACAAGTATAAAATTGAGGTCCTTAAACTCATCAATCTATGATGATTTGAAGTACCATCGGTTCAACAAAATATAGGGTATTGGGACAACACATTTTTGACATTTCAAAATATCTTAGTTGAAATCCCACATCGAAAAATGAATTAATGAGGCCTCTATTTAAAATGAAGAGTGGAAAGTATGAAGATTACCGAAAATAACACATACTAGGGTTCCATGTAGGAAAATATGGATATGGAAGGGAAATCTAACCATCAATTATCTGATGGAGAGTGGTAGAGAACATGGCTATGAAAAGGCCAACAATCCCAAAGCCATAAATTTGTGATGATTTAAGGTACCATCTAGGACAACATTTTTGTTCTAAGTTTCTATTATTAATGTTGAGGAATTTATTTATGAGATTGGCTAAGATCATAAGGAGATATACTTACTTTATAATTAGAGTTTTGTCCATTAATAAATTTTTACCATAAACTCATCTTTCACTCGTAAAAAAATTATATTTATACTATTCGTACAGGGTTCCAAAATAAACGAATTTATAATTCATCTACCAGATCTTTTAAAAAAACTACATTATTTAATCCAGGACATCTCTTGGGCCAGTGGTAGGTGATACACCCTTGTCGCCCTTCGGTTGCGGGTTCAAGTCTCGCGGCCTTGCCAGACGCAACATGTTGCTGCCCGACCTCCGGGTTGTCCTTTTATGGAAATCCAAAATAATCCAAATAAGAACTATCCAAAATAATTCTATCCAAACTCACAGTCCAACATTTATAAGGAAGATAAACATAATATAGATCCTTTTTACCCCGTAATAGCATATAAATACCTTCATCATGTATTACCATATTCCTTATTGATTACATTCATGATCCCTTATTCCATATAGAATGCTGGATATACTTCATTAATCCAAAAATGTTTTAAACCCCAACAATGATGGAATATACAAATCATTAATCAGTTCCAAGGTAGTCAAGAATATCCAATATAATTTATCCAAAACAATCACATATTATTCCAAAATCACTACCTCAGTATCAGAACTATATTATGATTTATCATTCTCTCAACCATATATTTTCCAAAAATTTATCCTGCTATTGAGTCACTTTTCTTTGTTCCACACAATCTCAAGTCCTTAATGAAATAGTACTGCAGTACAATCCTTATATAGTCCATAATTATTATAACAAGTACATTGTTGATACAACACTCAATTGACATAATCAACATAAGAACTCTAATCATTCCTCTTCATCTGTGGTAGTATCATAACTTGATTATTATCCAATAGCATCATTTGCGTCATAGAATGATGACTGGGACATAGGTTCGCGTAGTGTCCAAACTCCTTGCAAATGAAGCATTGTACATTTGAAACCATTTTCTTACCCTTGCAGTCACGTACTTTGTGCCCTTTTCCTCCACACTTATAACAAACTCTCATTCCTTTCAGGCAAGTTCCAGGGTGTTTCTTTCCACAGTTACCACATATGGGAAAATTCTTCTTTTCCCTCTTCCCTTTATCCATATTTCTCTCTTCCATCCTTTTCTTCTCTTGCTTCCCTTCAAAGCCATAGGACTCAGTAAACTCTTTACTTATCTTATCAATAGATGATATTATTTCTTCATATGATGATAATACATGGGAGACTATTTCTCTTATAAATTCTAGCTTAAGACCATGAAAGATATGATCCTTCCTTCTCTTTGAATCATGTGTATTTCTGGAGTTCTCATTCCTTCTATTGGGCGCCATTTCTATACCATGGCATAAACTAGATCAGTTTATGAATCAAAACACATAATCCCATACTTATAAAACACTTAACATAAATTGAACTATTTATGGATATAATCCATAATCATAATAATGTTTTCTTTGAGGAAGTATATACTCATAATCCCTTCAAAATGATTTGTAAAGAAAATGAGAGTTATCCTAAGCATATCCCCCGGGAGTGTCGTAACCAAGAGTGCAGCAAGGCCCGTTGTCGTGCACCAGTTCCCGTTCGAGTCTAGCTCAAAGCGGTGTTTTCGGGTTTTACCCCTAGGTACATCTGTGCCAGAGCCGCCTCTACCTGCTCGTATCCAGACAGGGATGTATTGCTTGGAAAACTCACAAAATCTCTACGATACCAAAATTCTAGGAAGTTCTTCTATACTAATCCTCAAAGTTCATCTTAGGTCTACGTGCTCTAATCAGAGTTTATCTAAATCTAGTTTCCAAGGTTTGTACTAAACTTCCTCTGATACCAACTGTAACGCCCCGACCCCAGCTACCCAGAGCTGGTGCATTACTTCGTAACATTGTCATGATCACAAGAAAGATCAAATCTCGAAAGACTGATTGGTTTAGTAGCCTTGGAAACACTAGATATATTCATAAAGTTTTACATTACATTTCAAAGTGAAAAAATACTACAACAACAAAGTCTTCATATCCACACTATTAACCCCTCATAATATCCCTGCAAGTCAATCATAATTTACTTCTTCACTACCTGGGAAAAATAAAACATAGAAAAGGGGTGAGCTCAAATGCCCAGTAAGGATAACAATATAGCGGAAACTTTCATAAATAAGAATAAACTTTTAAGGCAATGTATAACTAAAACAAAAGCCTTTAAAACATGAACTTTAAACATGGTATGGCATAAATAAAATGAAATAATGCCATTTACTTATTCACATGGATATTCTACTAATCGAATAATCACATGCAAAAATCAATAACCACTTTCATAATGTTGGAATTCATAATGTTGAACTTTAATTTCTTTGTCAAGGCCTCATCCCAAGACCTTGGGGCTAACTGTAACCGGAACCCAACCCGGAGTGCCTCTAATAACCGGACACCAACCCGGAGTGCCTCTAATAACCGGACACCAACCCGGAGTGCCTCTAATAACCGGACACCAACCCGGAGTCCTTCTAATAACCGGAGACCAAACCGGAGGGCTTACTTTTACCAGTCCCTAACCTGGAGGGCTTACTTTTACCAGTCCCCAACCTGGAGGGCTTACTTTAACCAGTCCCCAACCTGGAACATACTTGTCCAACACATTCATATGAAGTAAAGGTTGAAATATAACATAAACATTATTATTGGAACTAGCATACGAAATGTCAATACTTTACTCATAAACCATGAATGCTATATAAATGGCACATCCACAGTCAAACATATCACAAAACTTTATTACAATATGGAAGTTTTGTATCATAATAAATCAACTTCAAATAAGCGTAAAATCCATCAAAGGATGTTGACATAGATGAAATCAAAACACTTTTTAGAGAAATATCTCTTTCTATTTTTGAAACCATTTAAGAGCCATATAAAATAAAACATTTTCTTGAAAATGTTTTTATAAGCTTGTAAGGGAAGCTTTGACGATTTTATAACGGCGGAAAATAACCGCACCCACCGTATAAGTTAAAAAAACATTCTTATCTTAATTCTGTCGAAAAGGTTAAAAGCACCTTGTTTGGAAAACGACGGAAAGATTCCCTTATAAACCTCTTATAAAAAGTCAAACAAGGGTATAAATTACTTTGACCGATATTATTTTAAATATTAGAAATGTTTTGAAATACATTTTGAAGGAAAATGGATGTGGATGATAACAAGGTCCCAGTAGATAATTATGTATAAACAATCTCGGATAATGAAGAGATTGCGAAATAAATCCTTACCTTGTACTTTTCCTTTGTTGGGGTCGGTTAACCTCCTTTAATTTAGGTAACTCACTTTGGTTGGAACCAAAGGACTTATTGAAATGCTTTCTGCCTAAGGGGAAGCTTCAAGGAGGAGGAGAGGGATGTGGGGAGCTTAGTTGGGCAGAGTTTGGATGAGCCAAGTGGCTTGAGAGGTGTGAGGAATGAGTAGAAGTGGTCTCCTTTTATAAGGGAGAAGAGGGGCTCTTTAGGAAAGAGTGAAAGTATTACTTTATAATATAATTATATTCGGTTTATAATGGTCCAAAAATCATTGAGGTCGAAGATAAGATGACTAATATTCTAAATAACATCAACCAATAAGAATTGGACAGGTTTTAGATAATATTTTAATCCTTATAATCTTATTTATTTAAATGATTTATTAATGAGGTAAACATTGCATCATTATTGTGTCATTAATAATTTAAATTATTTGATGTCTAAAAATTATAAATAAAATATAATTATGTAGGAAATCTTTTTAGTTTTCTAATGAATATTTATAATCGAAAATCCAACATGTATAACCCTATGTAAAAATTGTTCTTTTAAAAGATGTAAGCTTATGCCATTTTTGTATTCATTTTAACTTAATTAAAATAAAGTGTCATTATCACTTACAAGTGGATCAATGGGGTCCCAAAACTGACTCAAAGATGCCCATGGTCGACCATGTATCAACAAATAGGGTTAAGACACGTTTTAGGGTAATTTAGTATTATTATAATATTATTTTTTAACCCTTATTTACCGGATTTACCCTTAACCATGGTAAATAAAATATTTACCGCAGTAATTATTCAAAATGTCTAAAAATAAAAGTTACCTATTTACACAATTTGAACATCCTGATTCCAAATATGGAATCCATTTTCCTAAATTCAAAACACAGAAGTGGCAGAAATTAATTTAAAATTAATTCCCGCTGTCAAAACAAAAAGCGTGTTTTTAAGAGATAATAACTATCAAAAGATTGACACTTATTTATGTTCGGTTTAATTGTAAAATTATATCCAATGACCAACATTATATTAAATGGTAAAAATATCTTTTAAATATACTTTAAAACCACTCAAATTCAAAATTTATCACTATTAATTATTTTGATTAAAAAAGTTGTTTTTAATTAAAATTTAGTAATTTTCACTATTCATCAAAATATGAAAGTTATCCGAAAAGTACCAAAATTTCACCTTAGGCTAAATTTGATATTCCGAATCCAAAAATGAAGTCCATTTTAAAATATAAAATATATATAACTTCAAAAAGTAGGTATTACTATTCATAACAGCTAGTTTGATTGGTTACGGTGTGTTAGAACTCGAAGTTGCGTACAACACACGCTACTGTTTTATTCAAAGGAAAGCGTACCGTGGAAGCTTGGGATGTTTCATTTTAAATTTTTGATGTCCCCATTTAGTCAAAAAGTTTAAAATATTGTATTTAAAAAGTTTTCACTATTAGAAGTTGATAAAAGTGAAATACTGAAAATGAATCTGTTCTTGCAATATGACTAAGAAACTCATAATAGGGATTCTAAAATTATAAGGATTATATAAAGTTCAAAATGTAGTTAATACTATTCATGACCTCTTTTAATGGTGTGATTGAACTCGGTGTTGCGTGTACTGCAAGTTATTGAATTATTTTTAAGAAATAACACACTCTGAAATCCTGGGGTGTTACATGTGTGGCATCATAACAAGAGGTTGTAGAAAATATTTCTTGATCTCTTCAAACACGGGCTGACACTCTTCATTCCATTAGAAGATGGGGCCATTATTTAAGATATTGGAAAAGGGCTTACACTTTCTATAATGATTGGTGATGAAAATTCATATGTAGGATAAGTGTCCTTGGAGGCCTCGGAGCTCCCAAAGTTTGCTCGGAGGAGGCATCTTGCTGATATCCTTGATCTTATCTGGGTCAATCTCAATGCCACTATATATGAAAACGAAAGTGAGGATATTTCTTGAGGTAAAACCAATATCACATTTCATGGTGTTCAAATTCAGTTGAAAAGTGAGAAGGAAGTCAAGAACCTTCTCAAGATCACTCATATGGTATTGAACCTAGTGGATTCTGACAACAAAATAATCCACATAGGATTCCGCTAACACACTAAGGATAATTTTGACGATGTGGTGCATGACCCACTGATACTTAGTGTAGTGACTCTGGTTTTGGCTCTGTCATAATTTGGAATATTCCTATGAATAATTCTAGAGCATGGCGCAAAGACGGCATGCGATTCCGAGGCCTGGTGTGCCAGGATTTAATTTTATAAAAATATGAAGTATATTTATACTATGCACATGGGGGGGTGTTATCTGCTAAAAGGTATCTCAGAATGTGAATATGAGGGCATGGTTGCGTCCGGAGCGTGTCATTTACCCTAGGCGGGGTGTAAACTTTGCGGGCTTGGGCTTGCTGTGAGAAAAGCCACCAAGGTTTTTTCCATAAATAAATTGGAAAGTTTATTTATGAGCGTTGGCTCGAATAACTTCTAAACAGAGTCTCTGATTGAAAATCAGAGTCCGCCGTTGTGTTTAGAACGACGTGTTTACCCAAGTGGAAACCTCATTTTCTTTACACCGAGAGGTTTGGTCTGAGGCAGGGTCGTGTGTGTGAGATGATTTTTTTAAAAAAAATAAAAAAACAAACCTCATCTCCCCCAACCCCTTGTACGCGTAGACCACCCCCCTTTCCTCCTCTTCGCCGAAGAACGAATGACACACGAAGGAGACGAAATCAATAGTTTTCAACCCAGATCGTTGGAAGATCGAACTCCAGCACGTCACAGGCGTCGTTCTGCACCTGAAGCTTCGGCGTTTCGCCTGCGAGGTAGGCGATTTGATTTTTAACCCCCGATCTTGTTTCTGCTGTGTTTTCCTTCATTTTGAATCCGTAGTTTTGTAGAAGGGGTATCGAGGGTCGCACATGCACCTATAGATCAAAAAACGAACCACCGTGGCGGTCCCGGCGGTCGGTAGAATCCTCGCGGGTGCGACTCAGGTGCCGGCGAGGGGCAGCCGGCCACAACGGGACGGTGCAACATGGCTACGACGGCCGCCTGGGTCGCGGGTGCGCACCGCCTAGCGCGGTGGGGCGGGCCACAGCGCGGCGTAGGGCCACCGGCCGGGGGGGTGGCCTGGCCGTCCAGTGGGGGGGGGGGGGGGGCTCAGGCCGCTGCGGGCCGATTCAGGTCGGTCGGACCGGCCAGGTAGGGCCGGTCCGACCCAGTCTTTGTCCGGGGGTTCTTTAAACCCCCGTAGTTTGAAAACCGTGTGTCCGTTTCACATGCCGTCTGTGGATACATGACCCTAGAGATAATGAGAAACATTTGATGTGGGTTTGTGATTTTAATGTTTTGGGATCGTGGCCCGGGAGTTTGAAACGTCGAATAAAATAATAATATTTTATTATTATTCGACTTGGGCCGTTGTATCTTCTACCCGGAGCGTCTGATTGATGTGCTGCTAGAGGTGTTGAGGCCCTGATGGTACGAAAGAATTTTCTTGTTGGTTTTAGGGTGTTGGGTCCGATTTTGGGCTGTGGGCCCCATGAGGCCAGGTTCCTGTGTTTACAGAGAAACACAAGTTTTTCACCAGGAGTCTGATTTTCGCAGATGAATAGTCAGTCCTGTGTGTTTTTTCAAGAGGATCACATTGGTGAGATCTGTTCGATGAGTTTAGGGATTGAGACATGGGCCCCAATCGAGCTAGCTTTGGTGAATAGTACCCTTTTCACCGGTGGTCTATTTTGGACGAATGAGTAGAGGATCCTGTGTGTTTTTTCAATGGGATCGTAGTGGTATGCCCTGCTTAATGAGTTTGGAGATTGTTGTGTGGGCCCCACATGAGGTAGCTATGGTGAACAGTTTCTTTTTCACCGGTTGTCTGTTTCGGGCGAGTAAACAGTCTATCTTGTGTGTTATTCCACGTAGATCTCTATGGTGGCCTCAGTATCGGCCTTGGAGGTGCGCAGTGTGGAATTGTGGTGGGTTGCTCGGGTTAGTGATGTTTGGACCGGCAGTGGTTGAGGGTACTCCTGTAACGCCCCGAGTTTCAGAAAATAAAAATAAATAAATTATAGTTTAAAATGAATAATGCTATAAATAAACTATAAAAGAAGGCTTTTTTCTAAATGAAAATTTATGAATACTTTGATTTATAAAAAAATGTCATGTTTTTAAATACGCAACGACATCAAATATAATTTCAAAGAAATTTTAATGAATGATATAATTAAGAATAATGTTTTATTATAAATAATGTTTTAAATGATAATTATTTATGAATATACTGAATTTGTTACTAATATGTATACAAAATATTAGTATTATGTCTATCTTTATAATAAATGAATATGTATATATATTATAAAACAAACTTTATATATATGTGTAAAAAAACGAATTTTATAAATATATATATATATGCTTAAAAAAAACAACGCCACATGTGTTGTTAAAAAAACTAGTTTCATAGGAAAATGATAATAATAATAAAGTGGTAATAATTGAATGATTTGCTTTACAAAAAGTCAAAACAAAATTATAAAAGGAGTAACAAGGAAAACAAAAACAATGAATAAACAAAAAAAAACAAAATGAAAAAAATATGGGATTTGATAAAAAAAGTCAAAAGGTTAATACTTTAGTAAAAAAACAATAAATGTGTGTAAATATAAAATTAATAATAATAATAAAATGAATATATATATATATATATATATAATTTGTACTTACGTAACGAATATATATATTTATATATGATTCACGCTTCATTAAAAAAAAAGTGTTTTCATTATGTTCAAAAAAAAAGTGTAATGATTATTTGACCAAAATTGGTGTGACGTGAGGTGAGTGAAAATAAAATGATAAGATTAAAAAAAATGAAAACTGCATCTTATAAAAACATGAATTTAATTATTAGTATAAAAAATAACGAATATATATATATATATTACATGTTTTTCTCGTTTATATATATTTATATTAATATAGAATAAAAATTAATATATATATATATATATATACATATTAGATACACTATTATTTAAAAAAACAATGACTTTAATATGTTAAAAAAATGAATTTAATTATTTATACAAAAACGTTTTATATAAAACGTTTTACAAAAGAAAAAAATAATAAAACGTTAAATCAAACACAAAAAAATAATGGGTGAAAAGTCAAAACATGGAAAGATATTTAATAATTGTGTGGAGAGAGAGAATCTTGAGAATAAAAAAAACGTGATGACAAAAGATGATCATAATAAATTATAAACAACAAACAATCATGATAAAAAAATATATTACATTGAATGGTGGAGGAATAGGCATGTGTATTAAAATAATTTGAATTTATAAAATAATATAAAGTGATAATATAAAATAATAACAAAGATGTATAATTGAGGGGAAAATGAGTCATGTTTTTGTCTCTTTTGAAACAACACTTCATATGAACCGATCCAAATATTTCTAATTTCAGCTTGCCCAACAAGCTTCTAATTAATATATATATGTAAAACTCATTATATATGCCCTGCGTGACCTATTTTTTTCATCTGCAACTTTCCTGCTTTCCCTTGGTATGTCCAAGCATTGTCAGTGGATTTGCATTTAAGGTAAGGGTCTATTTTCCTTTATCTCTATTTTACAAACCTTTATTACATAATTATGACTTTTTTTCAGTTTTATATACTTAGATTTCAATCCTTTATTTAAAATATTTCAAAGAGTATTTATGATTTGATTATACAGAATATAATCATATATTCCTTGGTATATACAGATTTATATATATAAATATTTATGTGTACTTCAAAATCAACCTAAATATTAATTATATTTTTTTTGGTTTTGGTTCTCTTTTATTCTGCGGAATTTTAAGGTGAAAATATTATTATAATTTTATTTTTATTATTCAAATTATGTTATTTTAAATGGTTATACATGTATATATATATGTGTCTATATATATATATATGCGTATGGATAAAATAACGATTATTATTTTGTAATTTTATTTCAGCTTATCGTCATGCTTCTAAAAAAAAATAAACATCAAATATCAACATTTTTTTATCGACATTATGAGTGACGCATATGCATAGATACATGGCCATGATTTTATGTTCATCGTCGACACTCGTCGAATTATAAATTAACTCATGAATTTCATATAGGTAATGCCCATTATTTCCTATTAATGACACGTCGTGTGCATCAGTATCATTAATTGTGTTTGTATAATAGTTGTGCATATTTTATGCGCTGTATATATATATATATATATATATATATATATGCATGGTTAATTTGTTAATATTATTTCTAAAAGGAATAAATCGCTTAAGGGAAAAGTATGTATGACAAATCGTGCAGAGATAAGTCGATGTAAATCGACTACTTCAGAAAAAGAAAATGAAATTTAATAAAAGTATATATACCTATATATATATATGTAAGAATATGTATATATAAATATGTACACATGCATTACTTATGTATCAAACGTTGTTTACGATTTTTTTATATATATGAAAACCCAGTGCAAATGTATACATATTTAACGCAAGCTTAAAAATGTTTTCAGAAAACCCGACTCTCGAGTATGGTAGACAGGAAGGGATTGGGCGTGGACCCATCATGGCCTGTAATTAGTCGAGCAGTCTCATAATTAGTTATTTGTGTTCAGAAGCTTGCATAATGTTTTCATAAAAACACTGGAGTATATTTGAGAAATTTTAAACGTAAGAATCTTATAAAAAAAATTGAACTAGTATTTTGATGTTGTAATTAATTTCAAACGGTATTTTAAAAATTGGAATTCCTAAATATTTATATACCGTTTTTCAAAGAATATTTATTGAAGGTTTTTAAACCCCTTACTGAGCATATTTTGTGCTCACCCCATGTTTTCAAAATATTTTTCAACAGGAAGCCTTGAAATCCAGAGTTGGTCGTCTTTGTTGTAGCGCGCGCAGAAGCGGAGTTTATCTTTCGTTTTGTTTAATTTATGCTGTAACTCTGATGTTTTTATAAGCATGTATCTATTCTCCAAAACCTAGAACGGAATAAGGTCCTCATGTATGTCATGTCTAAGGATGAGTCCTTACACTTGGTATCAGAGGAACGTTCTAGACAACTTTGGAAATAGATGTTGTTGTCTAAAATTAGTGTCTAGGAATCTAGCGGTCTTAGTTTTCTAAATTATGATGACAGAAATTCATAATTAGTTTAGTCCAATGATCGAATTGCGAGGACGCAATTCTGTTAAGAGGGAGATATTGTAACGCCCCGAGTTTCAGAAAATAAAAATAAATAAATTATAGTTTAAAATGAATAATGCTGTAAATAAACTATAAAAGAAGGCTTTTTTCTAAATGAAAATTTATGAATACTTTGATTTATAAAAAAATGTCATGTTTTTAAATACGCAACGACATCAAATATAATTTCAAAGAAATTTTAATGAATGAAATAATTAAGAATAATGTTTTATTATAAATAATGTTTTAAATGATAATTATTTATGAATATACTGAATTTGTTACTAATATGTATACAAAATATTAGTATTATGTCTATCTTTATAATAAATGAATATGTATATATATTATAAAACAAACTTTATATATATGTGTAAAAAAAAACGAATTTTATAAATATATATATATATGCTTAAAAAAAACAACGCCACATGTGTTGTTAAAAAAACTATTTTCATAGGAAAATGATAATAATAATAAAGTGATAATAATTGAATGATTTGCTTTACAAAAAGTCAAAACAAAATTATAAAAGGAGTAACGTGAAAGGGAAACAAGGAAAACAAAAACAATGAATAAACAAAAAAAAACAAAATGAAAAAAATACGGGATTTGATAAAAAAAGTCAAAAGGTTAATACTTTAGTAAAAAAACAATAAATGTGTGTAAATATAAAATTAATAATAATAATAAAATGAATATATATATATATATATATATATATATAATTTGTACTTACGTAACGAATATATATATTTATATATGATTCACGCTTCATTCAAAAAAAAATGTGTTTTCATTATGTTCAAAAAAAAGTGTAATGATTATTTGACCAAAATTGGTGTGACGTGAGGTGAGTGAAAATAAAATGATAAGATTAAAAAAAATAAAAACTGCATCTTATAAAAACATGAATTTAATTATTAGTATAAAAAATAACGAATATATATATATATATATATTACATGTTTTTCTTCGTTTATATATATTTATATTAATATAGAATAAAAATTAATATATATATATACATATTAGATACACTATTCTTTAAAAAAAACAATGACTTTAATATGTTAAAAAAATGAATTTAATTATTTATACAAAAACGTTTTATATAAAACGTTTTACAAAAGAAAAAAATAATAAAACGTTAAATCAAACACAAAAAAATAATGGGTGAAAAGTCAAAACATGGAAAGATATTTAATAATTGTGTGGAGAGAGAGAATCTTGAGAATAAAAAAAAACGTGATGACAAAAGATGATCATAATAAATTATAAACAACAAACAATCATGATAAAAAAATATATTATATTGAATGGTGGAGGAATAGGCATGTGTATTAAAATAATGTGAATTTATAAAATAATATAAAGTGATAATATAAAATAATAACAAAGATGTATAATTGAGGGGAAAATGAGTCATGTTTTTGTCTCTTTTGAAACAACACTTCATATGAACCGATCCAAATATTTCTAATTTTAGCTTTCCCAACAAGCTTCTAATTAATATATATATGTAAAACTCATTATATATGCCCTGCGTGACCTATTTTTTTCATCTGCAACTTTCCTGCTTTCCCTTGGTATGTCCAAGCATTGTCAGTGGATCTGCATTTAAGGTAAGGGTCTATTTTCCTTTATCTCTATTTTACAAACCTTTATTACATAATTATGACTTTTTTTTTCAGTTTTATATACTTAGATTTCAATCCTTTATTTAAAATATTTCAAAGAGTATTTATGATTTGATTATACAGAATATAATCATATATTCCTTGGTATATACAGATTTATATATATAAATATTTATATGTGTACTTCAAAATCAACCTAAATATTAATTATATTTTTTTTGGTTTTGGTTCTCTTTTATTCTGCGGAATTTTAAGGTGAAAATATTATTATAATTTTATTTTTATTATTCAAATTATGTTATTTTAAATGGTTATACATGTATATCTATATGTGTATATATATATATGCGTATGGATAAAATAACGATTATTATTTTGTAATTTTATTTCAGCTTATCGTCATGCTTCTAAAAAAAATAAACATCAAATATCAACATTTTTTTATCGACATTATGAGTGACACATATGCATAGATACATGGCCATGATTTTATGTTCATCGTCGACACTCGTCGAATTATAAATTAACTCATGAATTTCATATAGGTAATGACCATTATTTCCTATTAATGACACGTCGTGTGCATCAGTATCATTAATTGTGTTTGTATAATAGTTGTGCATATTTTATGCGCTGTATATATATATATATATATATATGCATGGTTAATTTGTTAATATTATTTCTAAAAGGAATAAATCGCTTAAGGGAAAAGTATGTATGACAAATCGTGCAGAGATAAGTCGATGTAAATCGACTACTTCAGAACAAGAAAATGAAATTTAATAAAAGTATATATATATATATATATATATATATGTAAGAATATGTATATATAAATATGTACACATGCATTACTTATGTATCAAACGTTGTTTACGATTTTTTTTATATATGAAAACCCAGTGCAAATGTATACATATTTAACGCAAGCTTAAAAATGTTTTCAGAAAACCTGACTCTCGAGTATGGTAGACAGGAAGGGATTGGGCGTGGACCCATCATGACCTGTAATTAGTCGAGCAGTCTCATAATTAGTTATTTGTGTTCAGAAGCTTGCATAATGTTTTCATAAAAACACTGGAGTATATTTGAGAAATTTTAAACGTAAGAATCTTCTTAAAAAAATTGAACTAGTATTTTGATGTTGTAATTAATTTCAAACGGTATTTTAAAAATTGGAATTCCTAAATATTTATATACCGTTTTTCAAAGAATATTTATTGAAGGTTTTTAAACCCCTTACTGAGCATATTTTGTGCTCACCCCATGTTTTCAAAATATTTTTCAACAGGAAGCCTTGAAATCCAGAGTTGGTCGTCTTTGTTGTAGTGCGCGCAGAAGCGGAGTTTATCTTTCGTTTTGTTTAATTTATGCTGTAACTCTGATGTTTTTATAAGCATGTATCTATTCTCCAAAACCTAGAACGGAATAAGGTCCTCATGTATGTCATGTCTATGGTTGGGTCCTTACAACTCCCTTGGTTCGTTCCTATGAGGGTTCGCGTGACATCACAACCTTAGTATAGGTTTTTTAACCTCTTGATGGTATTTTTAATCTATTAGAGTTTTGGAATCCCTCTAGTGGGCCTGGAACATGATCATATAGCATCGGTTCCCTAGATCGGGTTCTTGGTATCGCTGTGACCGCTTATCCACGACCAGTGATCCCCTGTCTAGCACGTTAACCCCATAGGTTTTGTGGAATAATCAAGAATATGATCCACTACACAGTTGGTCGTTCTCAGTAGGGTTGTGGTATCGTCGGGTATATGATCCCCTACTTAGCATGAGGTTTATAGTAGGGTTGCAGTATCATTGGTTAGATGATCCCCTACCAAGCACATGGTTTCTGTAGGGTTGTGGCATCTTTAGTTTGATCCCCTACAGCGCGAGATGTACTAGATAGGGTTTCGGTATCATTGTGACTGTTGTGACATGGGTGACGATCCCCTATCTAAGTGACAAGTTTCTGTCGAGTACCAGATCAGTTTGTGGTATCCCCCAGCAGATCCTAGGAGTGATCCCTTATCTGTGAGATCTATGAATGCCAGATCAGGCTGTGATATCCCTCAGCAGACCCTGGGAGTGATCCCCTATATGTGAGATCTTCGAATATTGGTGTGGGTTCTGGAATCCCCTAGCGGACCCTAGGAGTGATCCCTTATCCGAGGAGTTTGTTGTTTATGTTGTTTCAGTGAGTTTTCCTCGGTGACAATATTCGACGAGCGTGATCTCTCAGGAGAGCGTCTGAGATGTTTGTGTGCGACCTGATGGAGTGAATCTCTCGGACGAGTGTCATCTGGGATGATAGTGATTATAGAGTGTACTCTCCTGGTTGTGAATCGTTTCTGCTGATGAGGTCGGTACCTCATGTGGCTTGGTGCGCGAGCTGCGTATATCTGGATTTTCAAGGTGTATGTATGGGCATACACATGGATTGAGATGACTAGTTGTGTTTATCCAAGGATGGTCACGAGAAGATGTTTCTCTCTCGTCTGGGTTCCCTCTGGCTGGGATGAGCGGACTATTTCCTTTCAGTTTCTCCCTTTTGTTTTGGGTTTTTGGGGTGCCTACTGAGTATTTTTATACTCTCCACTACACGGGATTTGTTGGCAGAAGTTTGTGTCTTGTGCATACCACATTCCTTTCGACGGTGTCCCAGGAGGACCCGGAGCAGGCGGAGCTGAGTGAGCGGGATTGAACATGGATTCTTACTAGAGCTATGTCGAGGAGCTTTCCGATGGTGTTTTTGGAAGTGTTCCCCTTCTTCCGAGCAGGTTCGACGCTTTTGTAGTTTTCTTTTGGTGGGCCCTGTTTTTCTTTTTTGTACTTCTGTTTCACTTTGGTTTGGGATAGTTGTATGCATGAATTTTCTTTTCAGTTCTTATATATATCTCTGCACTATTTCATGGAGGTGTATGTGGGTGCATGTTTACAGGTACCTTAGGCTAATGCCTCCCATGTGTGTGATAGCCTTCTCGGCACTAGACGCCAGCCCCTGGCCTATTGGAGGTAGGCTTGGGGAGTCGCGGCTCGAGCCCCATTGGGTTGGGTCGTGACAGAGTGGTATCAGAAGAGGTTCCACCTTTGGGATCTCAGAGTGTAGCTGGTTTAACTGTGAGTTTGGTTTGGGTTGCATAGCGGTAGTTTCAAGTTGCATAACGGTACATGAATCATATATGAATGGGTTTTTTGGGTTTCCATTGTTCTTCTTGATTCATCTCTCCAAATATACTCTTTGAATATGGAGCGTATTGATTGTGTTTCAGGATACCTCCACGATGACAGCCAGCGAGAGTTCTCCAGCGGGATTGTGGTGGCGATCCGCCTGGTGTAGAGGCTATAGACCAGGGCACAGGTTCTGAGGCTGCACCACCAGGTGGTCTGCCAGTTGAGACACCACATGTTGAGCAGCTGGTTGTGTCGGGAGTGCAGGATGAGGTTGCACGCAGGCTGAGAGCACTGCAGGAGTTCCAGAGGTAGCGAACTATGAGGTTTCGGGGGTGATCCAGACCCTCAAGCAGCTGATGACTGGCTTGAAGAAGTCACTCGTGTTTTCCACCTAGTGAGGACACATCCAGATCATATGGTGGTCCTAGCAGCGAGCCTTCTTCATGGTTCGGTCGGGCGTTGGTGGAGATTGGTGACACAGTCCCACGATGAAGAGACGCTCATGTGGGAATATTTTGAGCGGCTCTTCAGGGAAGAGTTATATTCGGTGATGCTGAGGTTAGTGCGGATTCAGGAGCCTCTGTAGCTTCGATATGAGGGCATGACTGTGTCGGAGTACTCAGCGAGGTTTACCGACCTATCGTGCTACTCCATGGATATGGTTCGAGGCCCGTTCTTTAGGGCTCAGACCTTTGCACAGGGGTTATGTAGGGACATCCAGGCAGGTGTGGCTTCTTTGTGTCTTACCACCTATGTTGGAGTACTAGATCAAGCGTTGGTGGTGGAGAGCTTTTTGGCTGAGCAAATCCTGCCTGTTAGTTATGGGCACGCAAGAGCTGAGACTTCATCAGTCGGATCATCATATGGTAGCCTGCAGCAGGCGCAAGGGTCAGGACCTGGCCGACGTTTCAGGAGGTGACCCCAGGATAGAGGATCTAAGGCTCAGGGCTCACAGGGCTTGCAGGCCAGTTTGGGTCAGCTGCAGGAGAGGCAGTGTTTCGCTTGTGACGGTCAAGGACATCTTGCTAGAGATCATCTGACTTGTCATGCTGATGAGAGGGAGCCAATTGACAGGACACCTTGGTAGGGGCAACGTCTCGAGTTTGGTGGTCCATAGGGCGATAGACGTGGCAACAGAGCCGGTGCAGCAGTAGGAGGTGGTAGGTGGTATCAGTTGCCACCACCCCACCCCCAGGTGGTCCACGCCAAGCTTAGGTAGTTGGGGGACGAGGGTGAAGACAACTACATGCCATAGAGGCTATTGACCTAGAGGCTCTGCGGGTGGATCAAGGTATGCGTTGTGTCCTTTCAACTTTCTACAGTAGTTTTATAGACACTGTTTAGCAATACTCTTCCCTTTTCGTTGCTTGCTTGAGTTTTGTTTAGGGCGTAGGTAAGACCCTGTGTGGGTGTTGTTCGTCGTGCTTCTAATGCGTTAGGAAGAGGGATCCTTCCCCCACCGAGATGCATTTTTTTGACGTGATTAAAACCCTGCGGGTGAGACAGTGCCACCCAAAGCGGATAATGTTGAGGTGAGGTGGATGAGTCCCTCTGACTTATGCGTTCGGGTAGTGGTGTTTGTTGGTGAACTCGCTAGCGTGGGAGAACCCATTGATATTCTAGTTTCCTCCATTGTTCTTAGGGATATTTGAGGGAGAAAATTTCTAAGTTGGGGAGGATGTAGTGAATTGGGTTTTGGCCATGTCGGACATTGACATATTCCTATGAATAATTCCAGAGCGTGGCGTGAAGACGACATGCAATTCTGAGGCCCGGTGTTCCCAGAATTAATTTTATAATAATATTAAGTATTTTTATACTATGCACATGGTTGGGGTGTGTTATATCATAAAAAATAGCTTAGAATGGGAATCTGAGGGCACGGTTCTGTCTGGAGCGTACCGTTAACCATAGGCATGGTGTAATCTTTGCGGGCGCGGGCCTGCTGTGAGAAAAGCCACCAGGGGAATTTACGTAAATAAATTGAAAAGTTTATTTAGGAGTGTCGGCTTGAATAACTTCTGAACGGAGTCTCGAATTGAAAATATGAGTCTACCGTTGCATTCAGAATGACACGTTTACCCTAGGGGCGACCTCATTTTCTCGACACCGTGAGGTTTGGTCTGAGGCAGGTTCGTGTGTGTGAGTTGATTGTTTTGAACAAAAAACAAAAATAAAAAAACTCATCTCCCCCAAACCCCTTGTATGCACAGACCACCCCCCCTTTCTCCACTTCGTTGACGAACAAACGACCCCCGAAGGAGCCGACGTCAGCCGTTTTCGACGCAGATTGTCGGCAGATCGAGCTCCAGCGCGTCGCAGGCGTCATTCTGCACCTGAAGCTTCGACGTTTCTCCCATGAGGAATAAGATTATAGTTTTAATCGTCTATCCCATTTCTACTGCATTTTCCTTCATTTTAAATCTGTAGTAGTGTAGAAGGTGTCCCGAGGGCCACACAGGAACCTCCGAATCGAAAAACGGACCACCTGGGTGGTCCCGACAGTCCGCGAAAGCCTCGTCGGTGCGGAAGGCGGCGATGAACACCTAAGGTGAGGTAGCACACTGCGAAATTCGGTTGAGGGCTGCGGTCCCACGGCGGGCAGTCCGGTTCAGGCGGGCCGGACCGGCCGGGTTGGGCCTATCCGGCCCAGTCTTCATCCGGGGGTTCTTTAAACCCCTGTAGTTTGCTAACCGGGTGTCCGTTTCACATGCCATCTACGGAGACATGACCCTGGAAATAAGGAGAACCCCTTGAGGTGGTTTTGGGAGTTTAAAGTTTTGGGATCGTGGCCTGGGAGCTTGAAATGTTGAATAAAATAACAATATTTTATTATTATTCGACTTGGGGCCGTTGTATCTGCTACCCGGAGCGTCTGATTGACGTGCCGTCAGAGGCGTTGAGGCCCTGATGGTACGACAGAATTTTCTTGTTAGTTTTTGGGTGTTGGGGATGAGTTTGGGGTGCGGGTCCCACGAGGCTGGGTTTGGGCGTTTATGGAGAAATGCATCTTTCTCACCAGGAGTCCAATTTTGGTGGATGAATAGTCGATCCTATCTATTTTTCCAAGAGGATTGCATTGGTGTGATCCGTTCAATGAGTTTCAGGATTGAGGCGTGGGCCCCACCCGAGCTGGCTTCAGTAAATAGTACATTTTTCACCGGGGGTCTGTTTGGGATGAACGAGTAGTAAATCCCGTGTGTTTTTCTAGGGTATCACAGTGGTATGATCCGCTTGATGAGTTTTGGGATCATTGTGTGGGCCCCACACATGCTAGCTATAGTGAATAGTGAGTTTTTCACCAGTTGTCCATTTCAGGCGAGTAAACTGCCAATCCTGCATGTTTTTCTGCATGGATCGCAATGGTGGCCTCAGTATCAGCCTTATAGGTGCGTGGTGTGGCATTATGGTGGGTTGCTCGGGTTAGCGACGTTTGGACCCGCAGTGGTTGAGGGTATTCCCTTGGTTCATTCCTATGAGGGTTCATGCGACATCATAACCTTATATATGTTTGTGATCCTATCGATGAGATATTTAATATGTTAGAGTTATGGAATCCCTCCGGTGGGTCCAGAGTGGGATCCTCTAGCATCGTTTCCCTATATCGGGTTCTTGGTATCGTTGTGACTGCTTATCCATGGGCAGTGATCCCCTATCTAGCTGGTTAACCCTATAGGGTTTGTGGCATCATCAGAAATATAATCCCCTACAAGGTGGTCATGTTCAGTATGGTTGTGGCATCATCTGGTATACGATCCCCTACTCATCATGAGGATTATAATAGGGTTGTGGTATCGTTGGTCAGATGATCCTCTACTCAGCGCGTGGTTTCTATAGGGTTGAGACATCATCAGTTCGATCCACTACAACATGAGGTGTACCAGATAGGGTTTCCGTATCATCATGACATGGGTGACGATCCTCTATCTGAGTGACGTGTTTCTGTCGAGCGCCAGATCAGGTTGTGGTATCCCCCAGCGGATCCTGGGAGTGATCCCATATCTGTGAGATCTACGAATGCCAGATCGAGTTTTGGTATCCCCAGGAAAACCCTGGGAGTGATCCCCTATCTGTGAGATCTTCTAATACCAGTGTGGGTTCTGGCATCCCATAGCGGACCCTAGGAGCAATCCTCTATCCAAGGAGTTTGGTGTTTATGTTGTTTTAGTGAGTTTTCCTCGATGATGATATCGGACAAGCGTGATCTCTCAGGTGAGAATCTGAGATGTTTGTGTGGGACCCTATGGATTTTATCTCTCGGACGAGTGTCATCTGGGATGACAGTGATCATGGAGTGTGCTCTCCTGGTTTTGAACCATTCCTGGTGATGAGTTTGGTACCTCATGTGGCCTGGTGCATGAGCAGATTATATCTGAATGTTCAAGGTGTATGTATGGTCATACACCTGGATTTATTTGACTAGTTGTGTTTAGCCAAGGATGGTCACAAGATGGAGTTTCTCTCTCATCTGGGTTCCCTCTGGCTGGGATGAGCAGATTTTTTCCTATCAGTTGCTCCCTTTTGTTTTGGGTTTTTGGGGTGCCTACTGAGTATTGTTATACTCACCGCTACACGGGCTTTGCCCGCACATGTTTGTGTCTTGTGCAGACCATAGGCCTTTCGACGGTGTCCCAGGAGGAACCGAAGCTGGTGGAGCTGAGTGAGGGAGACTGACCGTGGAGTCTTACCGGAGCTGTGTCGAGGAGCTTTCTGGTGGTGCTTCTGGCAGCGTACCCTATCTTCCGAGAAGGTTTGACGCTTTTGTAGTTTTCTTTTGTTGGGACCTATTTTTCCCTTTTGTACTTCTGTTGCACTCTGGTTTGGGATAGTTGTATGCATGCAATTTCTTTTCAGTTTTTTTATATATCTCTATACTGTTTCATGGAGGTGTATGTGAGTGCATGTGTACAGGTACCTTAGGCTAATGCCTCTCATGCGTGTGATAGCCTTCTCGGTGCAAGACGCCAGCCCCTGGCCATTTAGAGGTGGGCTTGGGGAGTCACGTCTCGAGCCCTGTTGGGTTGGGTTGTGACACTTAGCCCCTGTATTATTTAGATAGAAGGGAATGGCCAGATAATAGAAATTACATGGAGGTACTCTGAAGATGGTAGAATCCCCATCTTTGGGATCCATCTAGATTATATTGTATCTAGAGTAAACATTTAGGAAGGAGAGATCCTGGAACCCAATTGTAGTGTAGATTAAGAAATCCATCATTGGAAGGAGAAAATCATCCTTTAAAAAATGGTGGTTGAGATCACAGAAGTCAATGTAGACTATGATCTACTTTCTCTTCTTCCTAACTAGGATGATGTTGGTGCACCACTTGGGGTACTAAATTTATATGACGAAGTTAGATTTGATAAGATTGTTAACTTTGGTCGCGACAATTGCCTCGTGAGAAGGGTGCATTTTTATGGGAGCCTTCTTGGATCCACGATGGCTTACCAATAGAACCATATGGTGGATTAAGACATGAATTTCCTACCCTATCTTGACATTGGTATGGAAAAAACATCACAATGTTTCTTTAAGAAATATACGTACTACAATTGTTCCTCTGTAAGCATGGCTGTACTGATCAACATCAGCCTCAAATCTACCTCGGTTCCAAGGTTTAATAGAACCACCTCATCAATGGTGGTAGAGATGCCTTACTCAAATACATGATTATCATATTCTATATATTATTCACTATCTAAGGTAGGGTGATTACTGTGTGGAGATAGTTCTTCCAAACTGATTGATTTTGGGGAAACATTGGTGCTTATTTGGGATGATATAGAACCATTATTCGGAGAAACATGATCTATTAAAACCATTATGACAAAGTCTATCATGAAAATTCCATATGGAATTCAACCATTGGTCTAATGCTTGATATCAAAGAAATGGTGATGGGTTAGTTTGCGGCAGTTCAACCCAGCTCGATGGAACAAGATGGTCTGATGTATAACGGTATCAATTGGGCAAACATCTTGATAGTTGATAGGAGTAGGAGGATATGGTATTAACCAACCCTAACCTATGTAGGAGTAATATATAATCTTCTTATATCCTTTTCTACTTAGGGACATTTTCCCTCTCCTCTCATACACAATAACCCAATTTCATGTTTCTGGTGTTGTAGCCTCTTACCGATTAATGAGACGGATAAATGCACCATATAAATCCATTCATGGGATGGCTAGGATGAAGGTGAGATAAAAATATTTGGTATAAAATTTATTACCCTTTCTCTAGTAATATGAAACATCTGTATAATGGGTCCCATAGGATTCAAAGGGAGGAACATCACCTTGTAGTTTGCCTGCTCAACCATTGAGGGTGTACTTGAGGAATTAGTTATATGAGTAGGGAACTGGTGCATACAGATAGAGTCAAGTCCTACCTATCAACTCATTATAAGTAGTGTTTTGTGAGATAACCATGAATTTAGTGTTTTCTACCAAACAACTAAACTAGGTCTTCAAATGGATCCCTCCCTACAATGTCTGTTTGGTTCTGTCATAACCCCAAATCATCATGTCAGAGGTGCTAAAGTATTATTCAGTGAGTCCCAGCCTATAGAGAATATGGTTCAGGATTATATTGATCGTATAACCTATATAAACAAGACAATGAAGAACCTCCACACCATTGATCAGACTGGTGATGTAAAATGTGCTTATGTTCCCCTGCACGAGATAAATTTCATCTTCTCGAGAAAAACGGATGATGGCTTGGAATTATTATAACACC
The DNA here is from genome assembly GCA_963277665.1 of Viscum album. NCBI lineage: Eukaryota > Viridiplantae > Streptophyta > Magnoliopsida > Santalales > Viscaceae > Viscum > Viscum album. The sequence goes on along the minus strand of OY728139.1, from coordinate 1,069,198,091 downwards.
CCAAACATTTTATGGTATGCTTATATTAAATACATTCATTTCATAGCCTATATTTCATGAATCACTATGTATTTTTTGAATCCAAAAATTATAGGAGAAACTTATAAAATATCCATTAAACATAAATTTTCCACTTCTATGTTTTGAATTTTGGAAAATGGTCATCTAGAGTTGTGATTAATAATTCATTTGGATTCTGATAGAAAAAACTTGTTTTTTAGTGAATAGTAACATACCCTTATGAATAGTAATATGAATATTAATATGACCCTTATGAATGGTAAAAAATAATATTATTTTATTTTATTAAGGAAATAATATAATGAGATCTTAATTAGTTTTTCAATGAGAAATAAAACTAAGTGCACCTTTAAGACTTTTATTTTTTGAATTAATTATGTATTTATTTAAAAATGAAATTAACAATATTTAGAAAATTAATTTTGGAAAATGGAGGTCATTTTTGAATTCTACACATTTATAAATGGTTAGGGTAATTTTTTGGTATTTTTCTGAAATTCTAGAATTTTTGATGAATAATGAAAAACGATAAAATACCGTATATATAAATTATCAGCTAAATACAATATTTATGATATCTTAAGTGATGTAATTCCACCTGGTTCGAACTCACATGCACTTATTACAATTAGGGGTCACATTAAACAACACTATGGGTTGTCTTGGGGGAAATAATAAAATAGTGAATTAAATATTCAAAATTTACCCCTCTCCTCCACTATAAAAACCCTTCACCACTCCCTCTTCTCTTCACTCCTCAAATACATGAATCTTCTCAATGTTCTGCCCAAATACCCTTCCCTAGTCACTCCCCATTACCAGGATGCTCTTGGTCTTTCCAAAAGACCAAAATACCTTCCCTTAAGGAGGTTCTCGAGGAAGTTATTTCAAGAGGTAAAACACCTTTCTTTTTCTTTTAGTTTCATTTGAATTTATCATCATTTGTTATCCTCTCCTCACATCCTCTATCCAAATTATCATTATTACTCCATTATAATCTATATACTAGATTTATATCATGTGAATGGAAGAAACAACCTCAATATTCTTACTCCCTCCCTTTTATTTTTATAAATGAAATCAATGTCCATGAGGTTCCAATTTATAACCTTCGTGGATAACGAAGTTTCATTCTTCAATCGTTCCTTCATTAATATTCACAAAACCATATTTATGGTTGAACCATGTCATAATATATTTATTTTATTTTGATTAATGTTCTGTAATCTTTACACGTACATAATATGGAATAATAATACAAAACATGTTTATTGAGCACAAAACTGCCAAGCCAAATTCAAGCGTTTATTCTTAACGCATCGAATGAGTCATACTCACGGTATATAAACTATATCATTATAAGACCATTTATATCTCTTTAATGTCCCTAATAATGTATATTAACAATTCTGGATGTTTAACCATATTTCAAATGAACTTCCATTCATGAATACACGTAATCAAATCATGCAACCAAGTTAGAAAATACATCTAAAACAATAAAATTGAATATCTTAAACCCATAAAAAGGCCATTAATGAACTTAATATGGTTATAAAATATCAATTAAATGTTTATTAGGTTCTTTAATTATTAATTAATGAATCTAAATTTGATTATTCAAGTCGTTAAGAACAATCAAGAACACCTTCGAGTATATGGTAAGGGATCCTCTCTCTCACTTTTGTTCAAGAATATCCTCTATGTTGTGCTCTTTTATTTTAATACCTAATGATGGGGAATGAATTCTAACCTACCTCATGATCCCCTTATGATATATAAATAATGGTATAACCTTTTACCTCTCATTAATCCCTTGCAAGAACACTCGTTACCATGCCGAAGTGTTTGTAAGGGGTTTCTCATCTCACTTTCATTTCGATGAGATTTTCATTGTTCACCATTTATTTCATATATGTGGTATAATTTTACTTAAATTTGATATAAAATAACATTATTATCTTTATATTCTTGTTATTAAATTATTCATTTGATGTTTATTATGTTCTGGTCATATGATTCGATTGATTACATTGTGGTAAGAGACTTTGTCTCAACTTCTATTTGATTGTGACTAACTTTGTATAGTGCACCTTATAATCCTTATGTTATGTACCTACTGCCCATTTGAGATCAATTTTCATTTGAAATTATATTTATATTAAATATCCATAATCTCATATCATGGATATGTTTTTTTCTAAACTGTATACCATTTTACATATGGTGTTAATTTGGAATGTTATTTTAGTTAGGGAAATATTGATGAATCTGTATACTCTACTGTATACGGATATTGAAAAGGAATATTTATATTGTATTGAATCAATTTATAAAGAATTATCTGGACATGAAGTATATTTTGGGGCCCATAATAGACCCTCGATGCATCGATAGGTCTCATGAGACAAATCAGTTGGCGGCAAACCCTTTGAGTTTGATTCCAAAAAATCAGACAGGTTTCTACCCATGGAACTAAACCATTTTTACAGTATTATTGTTTCATGTTCCAGATACATGAAGTCCAATTAATAATAATTCTCTTTATTCATTATCAGTTATTATTATTATCCATTATGTTTTCACTTTGAGAAAATCTATGGATGTAGCTTCATTCTCAGTTTATTAATGGAATTAGTTATTCATTTATTCACTATTCCATATTGATTATGTTAGATTGATTGTGATTCACTTATTATTTAAATCATGCTTTCGCTATTTTTAACATATAATGAGAATTTGAGCTCACCCGTTTCATTGTTTACTTTCAATAGGTGACAAAGAAGAGATCGTTTGTTAAGTTCTTATGGATGCATTTTTTATTTTTGTTATGTATTGTATTTCGTAAACTTTTCCAATGTAATTTGAGTAACATCTATGCATCTAGTTTCTTCAAAACTACTAAAATGATCATTCCTTCAGGATTCTCTATTCCTTATAACCATTCCAATATCCCAAGAAATTCACCGGCTCCAGCCTAGAGGGTTTGGCATGTTATAGTTGGTATCACATAAGTTTAGTAGAAAACATGGAAACTAGAGTAGGAAATGTATAGTATGGAAAAAATCCCTAAGGTAGTATTTGGGGATAAAAATACAAGAATGTACTGGTATTTTTCTAAGGAATAGATTATGTGGATATTTCAAGAAATACATCCCTGTCAGGATACGAGCAGGTATAGGCGGCTCTGGAACAGATGTATCTAGGGGTAAAACCCGAAAACGCCACTTTGAGCTTGACTCGAACATGAACTGGTTCACGACAACGGGCCTTAATACACTCTTGGTTAAGACACTCCTAGGGGGTATGATTAGGATAATTCATATTTTCTTTAAAAGCCATTATGAAGGAGTTTAATGCAAATTTTTCATCAGATGAACCATGTTTATAAAATTAGCTATGCATAGAATTTCAATATAGGTTCAGTTCTTTTCTATTTTAGATTCATAAACTAACCCAGCATATCCCATTATTTAGAAATGGTGTCTAATTGAAGAAGGGGAATCAATACTTGTGGGTAAGGTAGGGATATACCTACTGAGTAAGTCAACACAGTCAACGTTGGAGCAGATCAGATCATGACCATATTGGGACTACTTACTCAAGTTGTAATGAATAACCATTCCACACCTGTGTTGGATCATTTAATGTGGAAGAATCCCCCATCTTTTAGCGGGGCTACTAATCCAGTGGTAGCTGATCAATGGATCAAGTCCCTTGAAAAGATATTCATGGTATTAAGATGCAATGAAAATGAAAAGGTAGTACTGGTGGTATATTGTCTCAAGGGCAATTCTAGTCAATTGTGGTCCTGGATTCATAATACCACAGAGGAAGAAGAAATAGAAGATATGTAATGGAGTAAATTTATGGAAATATTATTCAAAAAATATTTCTCTCGTGAGAAAAAAAATAAAATGAAGAGGAAATTCCTGAGCTTAAAACAAAGGGAAGAAGACAGTGTTGTAGAGTATGAGGCTGCTTTCACAAGGCCGACCAGGTATGTTGTGGATTACGTACATGACTAGGCAAACAATATTGATCATTTCATTGAAGGTATTAATCCAATTATTTGAAGGGCACTGGCTTCTCAATCATTGTCATCATATGATTAAATTGTATCAAGTGCCATCAAAACGAGGAGGTATTTTTCTAGACCAAATCTTTTCCAAGGAAACCAAGATAAGAAGCGGTACTCTGATAACAAAGTAAAAGGAAAATCACAAAGAAGAGAAAGGGAACAAATATATTCCTGTTACGTGAGAACTGTGGAAATAATCATCTTATGAAATTCTTGAAAGTCATGGGAGTCTGCTATAAATGTGGAGAAAAGGGTCATCGATTTGATAAATTCAAGGGGAAGAAATGATTCAATGATATTCAATGCTAAAATTTCATAGAGATAGGACACTATGCAAATGAGTGTCCTAAGCCTCACGTAAACATGACTTAGAAAAGAACAAGGGAGAAAGGGAGAGCCTTTGTGATTACAACCGCAGAGGTTGAAGTTCCTAATGACGTGGTGGCATGTACTTTAACTGTTTCCTCAAAAATAGACAACACTTTATTTAATTCTAGATCATCTCATTTATTTATATCTTTCCAGTTTTCCAAGAAAATTTGATATGTCCAATTTGATTTAATAAAGAAGATGTCTGTCTAAATTCATTGGGGATGTATCATTGCAACCAAGGAATGTCGACTACTCCCCCTCCAGACACCAAAATGTACTCTATTTTCTAACCTTATAATCATACCAATGACAGATTTTGATATAATTCTCAGTATGGATTGGATATCAAATTATTATGCGAATATTTATTGTAAGAAGAAGGAAGTTACAATTTTTGAAAATGGTCTAGAATCCCATGTCTTTAGGGCAGAAACATCACCACCTGATTCTTATATAGAACCACCCCCAATAGCTCTACTGAATACAATACTTGGATAGGAAGATAAACCAATATCTATGTGCGAGGAAATAAATCTTCAAATTGAATATGTGCACATAGTGAAAGAGTATATTGATGTATTTCCAGAGGATCTACCTGAACATCCTCTAGAGTGGGAAGTTGAGTTCTATATTGATTAAATCCCAGATGCAAGACCTTTATCAAAGAATCCCTATAGAATATCCACTGTGGAATTAGTAGAGCTAAAGAAAAACCTAGAGTATTTGAGTGAAAAAGGATTTATTCTACCTAGTGTTTCTCAATGGGGAGCCCCTGTCCTCTTTGTCAAAAAGAAAGATGGATCCATGAGGCTTTGCATTTATTACAGTGAAATCAATGATACTACAATAATGAATAAGTATCGTCTGACCCAGATTGATGATTTATTTGACCAACTTGATGGATCTCAATACTCATCAAAGATTTACCTTCGATCAGTATATCATCAGTTGCATGTGAGGAAGGAATATATTCCTAAGACAGCATTTTGGACCAGGTATGGGCATTACAAGTTTACAGTGATGCCTTTTGGATTGAAAAATGAACCCTATATTTTCATGGATTTAATGAATAGAGTTTTCAAGTAATATCTTTATAACATTGTTGTTGTATTCATTAATGATATCCTCGTATACTCCAAAATCTATGAAGACCATGAGAATCACTAGCAGGTTATTCTGAGAACTCTTAGAAGAAATAAATTATATGGGAAGTTTTGTAAGTGTGAATTCTGACTTCAATAAGCTTCTTCTCTGGGCCATATTGTCTCTAAAGTTGGAATCCAAGTTGATCCTGCAAAGACAATGGCAATCCAAGATTTGCCCATGCCAACAAATATAACTGAGGTATGCAGTTTTATTGGCTTAGCAGGTTATTATCGACGTTTCGTTCAGAATTTTTTCCGACTGGCTGACCCGCTAACCAAGCTCACACATAAAGGAGTTAAGTTTGTGTGGACAAAATAATGTATATAATGCATCGATGAATTGAAAAAAATATTGTTCAATGCTCCAATTTTGAATCTTCCATCTAGATGTGATGGATTTTTAATATACAGCAATGCATCAAATAACGGTCTTGGTTGCGTCCTTATGAAAAACAATAATGATATTTCTTATGCATTAAGATAGTTGAAGACTCATGAGAAAAATTATCCAACTCATGATATTGAGTTAGCAGCTGTAATATTTGCTTTGAAAATATGGTGGCATTATCTCTATAGATAGAGATGTGAGATTTATACGAACCAAAAGAGTTTGAAATATATTTTCACACAAAAATTACTCAACATGATGCAAAGAAGATGGCTCGAGTTACTCAAATATTACAATTGTTCAATACACTACCACCCAGGAAATGCGAATAAGGTGGAAGATGCATTAATCATGAAATATCATGGCCTTCTGACTCAAATGAGGATTGAAAGGGATGCTATGTTCATGGATATACTAAAGATGGATATAGGAATTGTTAAGGATGGGGAAACATCACTCCTCATTCAAATTATTGCTAAACCATCTTTACTAGAGAAGATAAAAATTTCTCAATATGATGATGATAATATGCGCATGAAAATTAATCCAGTTAAGGATGGGAGACTGGCAGACTTTGTGTATGAAGAAGGAGTTATGATGTTTGGGAAGAGGTTATGCATTCTATCAGTACATGAGCTAAAAAGGGAACTATTAGATGATGCTCATAGATCAAATTTTTCTATACACCAGGGTAGCACCAAGATGTTTAGAGATCTGAAGGAATATTTTTGTTGGGAAAATATGAAGCGAGAAATTGCTAACTACGTGTCAAGGTGTCTAGTTTGTCAACAAGTGAAGGCCGAGAGACAACATACTGAAGGATTCATGAAACCTCTACCTATTCCTATGTGGAAGTGGGATAACATTATGAGGTATTTTGACACCAGACTACCGAGGACACATAGAAGGAATGATGAAATATGGGTAATTGTTGATCGTCTCACTAAAACACCACATTTCCTTCCAATAAGAGAGGATTTACCACTTGATCACCTGGAAAGATGTTATATTAATGAAGTTGTGAGACTTCATGGTGAACCTCTATAGATTGTCTCCGATCAAGATCCCTGGTTTACATCAAAATTCTAGAAAATTATCCATAAGGTTTTGAATAATGAGCTTCATATGAGTACCGTATATCACCCCCAAACTGATGGACAATCTAAAAGTACTATTAAAACACTAGAAGATATGATTAGGTCATCTTATCTTGACTTCCAAGGTATGTGGGATCTATTATTACCTTTTGTGGAATTTTCATACAATAATAGTTTCTATTCTAGTATTCAAATGGCTCCATATGAAGCATTATATGGAAAGAGATGTCAAACTCCAAATTGTTGGGATGAAGTTGGTGAATGGAAACTTATAGGCCCAGAAATTATTGAAGAGACCATGAAAAGGGTGAGTAAAATACAATACCATATTAAAGAAACCCAAAGTAGGCAGAAGAGCTATGATGACAACCGGAGAAAGGACCTGTAATTCCAAGTGGGGGATCATGTATTTCTGAAGGTATCTCCATGGAAGGGTGTCTTAAGGTTCGATAAGAAAGGGAAATGAGCCCTAGGTACATTGGACCGTTTGAAATTTTGGGAAGAATCGGAGCTGTAGCTTACCATTTAGTGATGCTGCCAAATCTCTCCAGAGTTCATGATGTGTTCCATGTATCATTGTTAAAGAAGTACCTGCCATACCCAATGCATGTAATCACATATGATAAAATATAACTGGAACCTGATTTGTCATACTGTGAAAATCCTATCAGGATTCTTGACACAAGGGAGCAGGTATTGATAAATCAAACAACTCTCCTAGTAAAGGTTATTTGGAGAAACCAAAATATGGAGGAAGAAACATGGGAACTAGAGAATTTCGTGAAGAAGAACAACCCACATCTTTTTGGTGGACTTTATACATAAAATTTAGAGGATAAAATTTCTGAAGGAGGGAATAATATAACACCCCAAACATTTTATGGTATTCTTCTATTAAATACATTCTATTCATATCCTATATTTCATGAAGCACTATGTTTCTTTTGAATCAAAACATTATAGGAGAAACTTATAAGATATCCATTAAACATAAATTTTCCACTTCTATGTTTTGAATTTCAAAAAATGGTCATCTAGGGTTGTGATCAGAAAGTCATTTGGAGTCTGATAGAACAAGCTTATTTTTTGGTGAATAGTAACATACCCTTATGAATAGAAATATGAACCATATGAATAGTAAATAATAATATTATTTTATTTTCTCAAGGCAATAAGATAATGAGATCTTATTTAGTTTTCCAATGAGAAATAAAACTAATTGCACCTTTAAGATTGTTATTTTTCAAATTAAGTATGATTTTTAAAAAAATTAAATTAATAATATTTATAAAATTAATTTTAAAAACTAGAGTTTATCTTTGAATTCTACACATCGAAAAATGGTTAGGGTAAATTTTTGGGATTTTTCTGAAATTCTAGATTTTTTGTTGAATAGTGAAATACTATAAAATACTGTATATACAAATTATCAGTTAAACACACTATTTAGGACATCAGAAGTGATGTAAGGCCACTTGGTTCGAACTCACATGCTCTTATTACTATTATAGGTCACATGACACAACACTATTGGTTGTCTTGATGGTAATAATAAAATAATGAATTAAATATTCAAAATTTACCCCTCTTCTCCACTATAAAAACCCCTCACCACTCCCTCTTATGTTCACTCCTCTAAGCCTTGAAGCTTCTCAAATTTCTGACCAAATACCATTCCCCTAGTCAATTCCAACTAACAGGAAGCTATTTGTCTTTCTAAAAGACCAAAATCACTTCTCTTAAGGAGGTTCTTGAGGAAGTTATTTCAAGATGTAAAACACCTTTATTTTTCTTTTAGTTTCATTTGAATTTATCTTCATTTGTTATCCTCTCCTCACCTATTATATACATATGATCATGATAACTCAATTATCATCTATATACTAGATTTATATCATATTAATGGAAGAACCATCATCAATATTCTTACTCCTTCCCTTTTATTTTTATAAATGAAATCAACGTCCAGGAGGTTACAATTTGTAACCTTCGTGGATGATGAAGTTTCGTTCTTCAATAGTTCCTTAATTACTGGTCATGAAACCATATTTATGGTTTAACCAAGTAATAATATATGTATTTTATCTTGATTAATGTTCTATAATCTTTACATGTAAATAATATGGAATAATAATACAAAACATGTTTATTGAGCACAAAACTGCCAAGCCAAATTAAAGCGTTTATTTTTAACTCATCGAATGAGTCATCCTCATGGTATATAACCAGAGTCATTATAAGATAATTTATATCTATTTAATGTCACTAATAATTTATAATAAAAATTCTGGATGTTTAACCATATTTCAAACCAAATTCCATTCATGAATACATGTAAACAAATCAAGAAACCAAGTAAGAAAATGCTTCTAAAACAATAAAATTGAATCTCTTAAACCCATAAAAAAGGCCATTAATGAACGTAATAAGGTTATACCATATAACTTACATATTTATTAGGTTATTTAATTATTAATTAATAAATCTAAATTTTATTATTGAGGTTGTTAAGAACAATCAAGAATACATTCGAGCCTAATGTAAGGGATCCTCTCTCTCACTTTTGTTCAATAATCTCCCCTATGTTGTGCTCTTTTTTTAATACCTAATGATGGGGTATGTTTTCTCAACTTACCCATACTTCAATTATGATATATAAATAATGGTATATCATTTTACCTCTCATTAATCCCTTGCAAGATCACTCATTACCATGCTGAAACGCCTGTAAGGGGTTTCTCATCTCACTTTCATTTCTGTGATATTTTCATTGTTCAACACTTATTTCATATATGTGTTATAAGTGTACTTACATTTGATATAAAATAACATGATTCTATTTATATTCATGTTATTAAATGATTCTTTTTATGTTCATTATGTTCTCGTCATATGATTCGACTGATTACATTGTGGTAAGAGACTTTGTCTCAACTTGTCTTTGGTTGTGACTAACTTTGTATGGTGCACCTAATAATCCTTATGTGGTGTACCTAATTCCCATTTCAGATCAATTTTCATTTTAAATTATATTTATATTCAATATCCACAATCTCATATCATGGATATGTTTTTTCTCTAAACCGTATACCATTTTACATACGTTGTTTATTTGGAATGTTATTTTAGTTAAGGAACTATTGATGAATCCGTATTCTCCACTCTATATTGATATTGAAAAGGCACATTTCTATTGTATTGAATCAATGTATAAAGAATTATTTGGACATGCAATGGCAGGTGGGGACCTCTATATCCCCTCGATGAATTGGTAGGTCTCATGAGACAAATCAGTTGGTGGCAAACCCTTAGGGTTTGTTTCCAAAAAATCAGACTAGTTTCTACCCATAGAACTAAACCATTTTTGCAGTATTATTGTTTCATGTGCCAGATAAATGACATTCAATCAATAAGTATTATCTTTATTCATTATTAGTTATTATTATTATTCCAGTGGTTTTCGCTATGAAAAAATATATGGATGTAGTTTCATTCTTAGTTTATTAATGATATTAGTTTTTCATTTATTCACAGTGTCATATTGATTATGTCAGATTGATTGTGATTTGCTTATTATTATACTCATTCTTCTACTATTTATATCCATTACGTAGCATTTGATCTCACCCATTTCATTGTTTACTTTCAATAGGTGACAAAGAGGAGATTGTTTATTGAGTTCTTGTGGATGCAGTTTTTAGTTTCATTATGTATTGTGTTTAGTAAACTTTTCCAATGTAATTTTAGTGAAATCTATGTATCTAGTTTCTTCCGAACTACTAAACTGATCATTCCTTTGGGATTTTTCATTCCTTATAACCATGCCAATATCACAAGTAATTCACCAACTCCATCCTAGAGTGGTCAGGGTGTTACAATTATGACCACACAGAATCCTCAACATAGATATTTTCTAGAGCTGCAAACTCTATTTCGAACTATTGGGGGAATTTTTAGCCTTATGTATGGGTATCTCGAATCTATTAAGTAATATATAGATCCTTGAGGATTGGGAAAATTAATGGAAATCTTGTGTGGTTTTGAACACATATTACTTCCATTCTAGATGCACATTTCCGCCCATAGAGGGGTTTTCCTTTATAGGAAACATGACATGCACTACTAGATGAACCACTGGATTCTGACTGGTGTTGAAAATTTCCTAATTCTCATCAAACAGACTACCTAGAACTACTATTGGATGACAAAGGCTTTTTTGGTCATGGTACATCATGAAGAATCTATGGTTGTTCTGCCTATTCAATTATCATGGTCAATAGTGGTGGTGTATTTGATATAGTGGGAGAAAGGATTGTGCTTGCTGAGCTATGCGTAAAGACTACTATCTGGTCTTGGTTAAATTAATAGCCTGGCTTGAAGCACGTGACTGAGCATCCAGTGATTAACATGTCCTCAAACCATTCTTCTATGGAATCTACCAAGGGAATTTGGTGATAACTCTTGATATTTTTCATTTTTAGGGACCATGTAGGGGTCCACCATCATGAAGGAATTCACAAAGGCATATTAATGGTCATCATTATAAGAGTATTCATCTAATATAAGAACTCTTGAGGCAATTTTTATCTCTTAAGTCATGATGTATCCAAGAGTACGAGAAGAATTTAGCACTCGTGGGTGACTTTTCTTTCCCTTTCACCATCAGTGCTTACTCTTTTAAGACTTCGAAGACATATAGGTATATGAAAAAGGAGATAATAGAGAAGTAACAATGAATTTATAAGATTAAGGTAATCCTAAATGTGAATAAATGACTTCATAGGTGTGAGAGACTACCTAGTGATCCAACCAATCATCATACTTCTGAGACATGTAGTTGGAAACATGCTTCCATTCACTAGAACATTCATTTTCACTATCGGGATCAATAAAGATGTGTGTTATCTGTGTCAAAACCACACCCAAAAGACCACACCATTATAAAATTTTTCCTAGATCTAATAATTGAAGAAATAACATTTCTTTATGGAATTTCCAAGGATCATGTGGTAAGGGCAGTGATTGAGATAATTAGTGAGCTTAACCTCATGGGGATTTTTGAATCATGGAATCTCTAGATTATCTTCTTCCAAGGAATTATGCTAATAACCCAGAACCTATGAATTTGAAAAGTAGTAGGTTGGGGTTTCCTTATTTTGGAAGTGAGCTATAAGAGATGGTCCATGATGAGGGGCTAGAGCCTAAGGTGGGGTCAAAGCCACATTCTCTTGTATGGGTGGTGGTTCTTACAAATGAGGTGGCTACCGATTCTAAGATGGGTGAAGAGGGGCTTTCTGAGGTTTCTATCCATGGAAAAGGGTGTTCTTACGAGGACTCTATAGGAAAAAATTGTAGCTGCTCTAGGGCACCTACCTGTACTAAAACGTCAGTCTATGCCTTGGTAGCTCTTCTTATAAGAGTAGAAAATGGCATGGAACACGCCTCCGTGTCTTTTTTCAAGGCTTCCTCTAGGTATTGATGCTTGTATGAGAAATCTTGGAATCCTCCTAGGAAATTCAAATTTATGAGGGTGGGAACCAATTAATTCTTGACATTCCCCACACACATATTCAATATATTCTCCTGAGTGAGTGACATGTAGAGTGAGTATGTGTGGCCCTTCCACTTGGTGGTGAATATTGCGAAATGCTCATCTGGAAGATTCATGCACTTGAAGAGTTCAATAATACTTGTCTTTCATGTAATGGAACTGATATAGTAAATACACTTCCCGTGGAGGTCTTCCCAGCTGGTTATGGACACAATGGGTAACTGGTTGTACCAGAAAAATGTATACCTTTCCAATGTCTGAAAAAAACATATGGGCTTGGATGCTTCTTTCTAGTCCATGGTTCCCTAATATGGGTCTTCACATTGAGATAAAGTGGGATAGATGATGCATAGAGTCACCAATCTTATTGATGGAGGAAAAGGTTGGATTTCCAAAATTCAAGGCTGCTCGCATTTCATCCACCCATGCCGGATATAACATGTCATCAGGTGGGATCAACACCTACAACATTTCTAGGGTTTCGAGATGAGCAGTGACAGTATCTGGTAGATCATTCATTCAAGGATTCCAATATTGGTGAGCATTCCTAACCACCCGTGTATTGACCGACTCTTCAATATAGTAGGTAGTCATAATGACTCACGAAGTGACCTCTAGAGTAGCCTTTAGAGTGGTTTTATCTGAGTCTTATGGGAGATTCTCACACATTTTAGGTGGATTGGGTGACATATACCAGAGTCACATTACATAAATCATGGTATCAAACCTATTATGATGCATGATATCTCCAAACATGGTTGGGGGAACCTAGCCGAGAAGGACATGTGACTACCCCTACTTCCCCGATGGAGGAAAAGCATGATCCTATTTGGTGGACCCATAATATGGGTGCCTCTTAGTAAGTATATCATTAATAAACTAGCTAGGAATCTCCTATCATAGGGTGGAAATAGCGGGATCACTCCAAGAGGATCTAATGTCTTCAGATATCCATTTACATTATTAAGATTATAGTTGATGGGAAATGATGTAGAGGGTTTCCTAGGGCTGAGAGCCGACCGTTGTAGGAGAGTGAGAAAATATGTGTAAGGGTCCACCGGATACTGTACTTCCCCAGCAGGATGGTCCTCTTTATTGGATCTTAATCTAGTGTCCCCATCCATATGAAATGTGAGTCCAACTATATTCACCATGACAATACACCTGGAGAGTTTCCTCAATATCACCAAGTGAATCCAGATGCTACATGATGGGACTAATATAGAGAGCTGTGTACTATCCCCAAACATGGATATTCACATGAAGAGATGATGAATTAATGATTCTTTAGAGAACAATGAATCTATAAAAAATATATATATATTGAAGGGTCCAGTGGTAACCGAGTGACGTAGGATGCAGTGACATTGGGAGTGCTTCCAAATCAACCATGCAACATTGCTCGATGATTTCATAAATGTGTTTTCAGATATTCGATTAGAAAAAATGGTGGCGAAATAAGAAAAATATGTCTCCCATATGGTTTGGGGAAAAAACATGACCTCTTCCTGAGTGAGGAACTCCAAAACATCAAAGTTGGGATTCACATTTGGTCAAAAAACCAGATAGACCTAGTTGACGACCAGAGTGTTCCACATGATTTCCAATTCAAAAGTAGGTCCCAACTCATGGATGGTCCAAGATCTAGTTGGATATATCAAAGTTAATAGAAATAGAATAGATTTGGACCACTCTCATAGTGGGATGGTTGGTGGAGTGGCCACTGTATGAACTGAATGATCACTTCACATAGGGTAATTTCCTAGAGGCGGTGCCAACAACATCATCACATTTTAGTAAGAAAAGTTACTTTCCCCTGCCACATGTGAGAGGTTAGTGGAATTAATCTATGGCTCGAGTGGGTTCTCCTTTTCTTTAAAATTATTGATTAAATCTATATGATTTCAAGTAGAGGTAGTGAACGAAACTACCATTGAAAAAGACAACTGCACCATGAGACCCTATGCAGGATCCAAATCATCCTCCTCCTGCATATACCTATGAAGTAATTTAGGGATATTTTTGATCTCACCATTTGGGATGATGAATATTTAATATCAGGCTCCTTCCCTAGACTTTGGTATAGATGTCTGGGTTGAAGGTTCTATCCTTGAATCATTTTATTTTTCTTTAGAGTGTGAGAAGAAAATGGGATTGACAACAGCTTGGCACTTCTGGGAGTTTTGCCTTCAGCAGCGGTGCTTATCCCTTATGTACTATGATGAATCCTCAGGGTAGGAAATTTCTTCGATATGGGGAGGACCTCCTTAATGGTTGGTGCTGGAGCAGAGAGGACCACTTCTGGAGATGGATGGGAGATAGGGAGGTCCTACGTATAATTTGATATCGGAGTGGGGAGGAGCTCCGCATGGATTATTATAAGAGTGGGGAGGGCCTCTACTCTAGTAGCTTCCATAGTAGGATGGACCTATTCTTTGGTTTGTGATAAAATGGGTAGGACATCCATGTTGATTGTTAGCAACATCACAAGTAGGTATTCAATACAGGTGTGTGAAAACCTATTGATGACCTTCACTCTGATCGAACTAAACATGGGGAGGGCCTTCATGTTGACTATTGATGGAGTGTTGAGGGAAAACGCTTTGATTGATGTTGGAGAAGGGAGGAACTCTACTGAATCTAGTGGAAACATGGGGAAGGCCTCTATAATGGTTGGTTATTGCATGGGGAGGACCTCCGTGTTGGTCAGTGGTTGTATGGGGAGAAAATCAGTACCAGTTTTTAATGAAGTGGGGAGGCCCTCCACATGAATAGATGAAAGTGTAGGGAGGTTCTTCAGTTGTGCTAGAAATGGTGTGGGGGGAACCATCTCATTGAAGTTCCATGACATTGGGAGTGCCTTCATATTGGTAACCATAGGCATGGGGAGGGCCTCCATGTGGGATATTGATGATGTGTGGAGGAAATTCACTTTATATGATAAATGGAACATGGGGAATGCCCCCTTGTTAAGTGTGAGAGAGGGGAGGACCTACACTCTAACTATAGATGGTACATGGAGGACCTACATATAGATTATGATCGTCATGGGTTGGCTCATGATGGTCGTAGGTTATACCAAAAATCAAGAGTCAACCCAACCTACCTATGGGGTGGATGAGGTCTCGATTCTGACCAGAAATTTTTGGGTCCTTGCTCTGCAATGGAAAGGATATGTTGGAGTGCATCAGGGGTGGTAAGATCCACTAGAGCTATAGATGATGATTCCCAATGACCATAATCATCTTTACCATTTTCATGACATTAACATCTTCTTAAAAGGACCAAGGAAAAAAATGTAGGGGGATAATCAACATGTTCATTACCATGGAAGACTGGTCATTGGTTGGACTAGAATGACTTGGTGTGATCCCTCCTAGGTGACTCATAGGTAGGGGTCATTTCCGTGATACCCTATGAATCCCCTACCTCCTCGGCATAAGGGAGTGACTCAAAGGATCACTCCTAGGATAGGCTCCTAAAGCGGTTCATTGTTGGAGTGGGGAGCTGCACCTCCCTGCCTGACCCATGGGGGTGATGGTGTCTATGAGGTATAGAATCCACCAGGTCCTAGCGAACCATTTAACTTATGGGAATGAATCCATCCTGCTAATACTATCATACGAGGGAGTCCATAATCCTCTCCTAGATAATTCTAGAGAGTGAGATGAGGCATGGGTTCTTTGTACCTTATGGGGTAATCAAAATCATTGTTGGTGTAACACCCCGAGATTTTATGAGATATATTATTTTTAATTTCTTTGATGTCTTCTATTATACACTACACCAAGATTAGTGTGTACTATACGTAACACCATATTAGCTTTCAGTATACACAACACTATTCTTGGCTCGTGTTACACACAATTTCAAGTTTGTTTTGTGGAAATTATTCTATGCAACATTAAGTATAGATTTTGTTTAATGTATAAATGAAATAAGTTTTGATTATGTTATACGCAACACCAAACAGAGCTTTTACTACACACAGCCCTGACTTGGCTCTCATTACACACAATCAAGACCTTCCTCGATAGCGTGTGTAGTACTCCATATCGAGTTTCACTAAACGAGATATTGTTATAATATTATTATGAACTAACTATTATGAATAGTAATACCCACTTTTTGAAAGTTTATAAATTTTATCTTTCAAAATGGAATTCATGTTTGGATTCGGAATATCGAAAGTAGCCTAGGGTGAATTTTTGGTATTTTTATGAAAACATTCAATTTTTGATGAATATTGAAAACACTGGGTTACTATTTAAAAACCGACTTTTTATTTAAAAAACTATTTATTTTATTTAAATTTATTTTATATAAAAATTGATACATAATACCTATATTTGTTCAATGTAAATAATTGGATTCATTTTATAATAATTTTAGATATATAAAAATTTTATGGAACTTTTCACCGTCTTTTACCCACCTCCTAGGAGAATTTGAAAATTTACATAAAACATAATTTTACCGCTTCTGTGAGTAGAATATCGAAAACCCGAGAGACACTGTTAATATCAATGTGTAAAATGTGGTTCACTAAGATAAAAATAATTTTTGGTGAATAGTAACTTTTTACTTTTATTTACCACGGTTAAAAGTAAATAGGGTGATTAAGTGTAAAAATGATATTATTATTACCCTAACACATGCACTAATTCTATAGGATAAGCGTAATTTGACCAAGAAAACCTTATAAATAAAATATTATCATTTAGGTCCACTTGGATTAGATTAGAACAATTATTATTATTTTATATAAAGAAGAGTTAAAATAGTTAAAATCAATGTTTAATAACTAAAACATTTTTAATATAGGGTTATACATAAGATAAATTAAACTATAAATATTCATTAGAAATATAAAAATATTTCCTACATAATGGTATTTTATTTATAATTTTTAGATATTAAATAATATAATTTATTAATGACATAATGATGATGTAGTAATTACCTTATTAATGAAATATTAACATAATTGATGTTATGAATACCCAAATAAATGTAATTTGAGACTTTTTATAAATTTCACTAATTTTTTAGGTTAATATGACATGTTAGTATTGATTAAATTAAATTTTTTCGAACTAATAATTCTTTTATGATTTTCACAAAAATCAATTACCAAATAGTGTCAAAATTGACCTAAAATAGTTTTTAAAACAAATATTATATTATTAATTGTTATTCTATTCTTAAAAATAAAATGTTCTACCAAATGACTTAGATAATGTTATATATATTACTAAGTAACCACTTCAGGTCTGTTTGGCTTGTTATAGTATGTTTATTAACCATATCCTTTAAGAAAACAAGAAGACACAGTAAAAGTTAAATTATTTAACTTAGAGTTAAATCTAAATGATAAGGTTAAAAGAGTAACCTAAACTTGTCTAAAACCTATTTGTTGAAAGTATTTAGACCAATACCCACTTTATATTCTAAATAAATCAATTTTTTGCTATTATAAACCGATTATGACTTTATTATAAATCAATATTTTATGTTTTTCCTAAGGTGCCCCTCTCCTCCCTTATAATAGGGAACATCCTCCCTTTTCTCTTTACACAATATTGAGCCTTCAAGCTCATACAACCCCTGACCATTTACCTTCTCAAATTCTCTATAAACATTATAGAGGTTCTTATCTCCTCAAAAGGCCAAATCTAGTTTCTTAAGGGGAAGCTTGGAAGGGGTGCGTTGAAGAAGAGGTAATCCCTTCTACCGATTCATTCAAGTTCCTTTCTTCTTAAACTTATTATTATATATTTTTTTCATCATAAATTAATAATATCAGTATCAATAATATAATTATATGTTATTATAAATTTGAAACAACCCTATTTCACCTTTTAACCATCCTACGAAAAATGAAATCACCGCGCGTGCATACGTACGGAATACTGTCTCTACGCCGTGGTGTAATCTGTATTTCCACCACCACTTTACTTGGATGGGTATAATGGTGTAAAGAATAAATATATATAGTTATTATAACATAATACAGATTCTATGATATTATATCATCCACTCCAATTCAATTCAATAATTATGGAAACGATATCATCGCTTGTGCGTACGTACGGATTACCGTCTCCACGATGCGATGAGATTCATTCTCCATGTTAACCACTAAAGAATGATTAAAAAGTATATATAATGAATAATAATGAAATATATGACATGATGAAGCTACTAGGTTTATTTATATATATATATTTCATCTACTTACTTCCATTCAAGTCAATAAGGAAAAGAAAACAGCGTTCATGCATACGTACGACCTACCATCTCCATGAACGGTGTATCCCATTTAATTTATCTACTTATTATATATAAATATATATACTGAATATATATGATATATAAATCATGATTTAAATTCTGGAAGTAACTAAATCAGTATATATGTAATAATAAAATCAATAACAACAAGTCCAAATACATACGATAAATAAAACGATTTTACCCAAAACGCTGCTTTAACATTGTATTTACAAACGAAAAGGTAATATAAAGTCATAAGTGAACCATATATGATATCATAACAATGAATATGACTCTGTAATAAGTCAATGACATTATTTAAATCATTATACAAGAGGTTCGGATACGTACAAGGCATATCAGACCTAAGGTAAGTGATAATTATTCCAATCTCATTCTTATCAGAGATTGTTTATTCGTTTGTATTTACTGGGGTTATTGTCATAATCCATGTCCATGTTTTCTAAAAGTGTTTTTATGTATGTTTAAAGTTATTTTTACCCATTTTTTACTTTTATCACATGTTATGAAATGAATATTTCTTTTGTTTACCATATGAGGAACTTTTTGACTTTTCCGACAAAAGTATGAGGAAAATGTTTTTTTAACTTATACAGCATGAACGGATTTTTACGGTTTCATAACACCTTATTTTCATGAATCTTACTCTACAAGATTTCATGAATATTTTCAACAAAATCCTCTTCTTTTAAAATTTCATGGCATTTTGTGAAAAGAAAATTATTTTGAATAAGAAATGATATTTTCCTTAAGAATTTATTTCAAGTGTTTTATCCAACCCATTTTCCATCTAAGATGACATTATTTCATATGTGTACGTTTCAAGTATAATGTTTCTATTATTTACATGGTTTCAATTCTCTTAAGATGAAATGATATCCATTTGTTTTATGTGGATTATGTTATGATGAGATGATGTTTATGAAACCCATTTTATTCTTTGGGTTATGATGAATGATTTATGTTTATGTCGTGGAACACGTAAGAATGATTTCATTATGAGATGGGTGGGACCTATATCTCCCTACAATGAATTGGGTAAAGATTTATATCTCATGAGATATACATGGTTGGAATGACAAGTTAATCCAGTTCAGTGATACAGGACTGGAACAAGGAATGAACTCGGTTCAGTAAGGGACTTTGTCCACTAAGATGGTCTTGGAAGCAATGCCTTGGCTACTATGGAAATCATATCATGTGATTAATGTTTTTCCACAATTAAAAGTTTTATTTCCAAGCTATTTTATCATTATTGATGTTCCATTATGATCTATTCCTTACGTACTGCACTGTTTTATGTCATTACTAAAGATTTTGATGTTTAAACATTATGTTCATGTTTTTATGTTCAAATGTATATGGTTTGTTTTATTTTCTCCATGCTTAACCATACTGAGCACTTGCGGTCACCCTTTATATTTTTTCTTTTCACTAGGATATAAAGAAAGGTTTTAGGTAAGAAAACAAAAGAGAAAGATCTTTATTGGAGATGTTGAAGATCTTTCACCATGATTAGAAGATTATGTTCTGAGTTTCCAAATACACTAAACTATTACAATCCTTGAGTGTTGGTTTTTGTTATGTATTAAGTATTCCAAAAAATTAATGTAATGTCCATGTACGTCAAGCTTTGGGTATCTACAATTGGTATCGTAGGAATGGTTTAGTTAACCTTTGGAAATTAGGATGCTAAAACATTAGTGATATCCCTAGATATATTTCTAAGGTATGTCTAGGGATATTCCTAATGTTAAGTATAAGTATAGGTTATAATCCTAGAATTACGGTAACAATCTTAGAATTCACTCTAATATGTTATATATTGAAGGTACTCCCCCTTTATTATGTTGTTTTCCATAGCATTATTTTTTCCTCTCACACTATTCTTTTTGGGTTTTAGACGATGGATGGAACCCGAAGGAATCATGTTGATCAATGTAATGGACTATGCAATGATTTTCCTCTTGAACAAACCAATGTTATGGGAGATGGAGTGAAAAATCTTATTGCTATACTTACACAAGATATGAATCATTCTGGACATCCAAATGAACAGAGAAGGGAAAAATATTATATTGAGTCCATCACGAGGAAATGTCCACCTTCTTTCAGTGGGTCTTCGGATCCACTTGTTGCTGGACAATGGATCAGTACCATTGAAAAGATATTTTCTATACTTCGTTGTTTGGAACATGAAAAAGTCATTTTGTCTATTTACCGTTTTGAAGGTGAATCAGATCAAAGGTGGACTCTAATTAAGAATACGAGGCCCCTAGATGAAATTGAATCCATCGAATGGGATGAGTTCAAGAACTTATTTTTCAATAATTACTTCCCTTGCATTATTCGAAAAAATATGGAAAATGATTTCCTTGAGATTATGCAAAATTATGATGAATCTCTTGGTATATACGAAGCAAATTTTACAAGGCTTGCAAGGTATGCATCTGGATCTATCATCAAACCTAAAAGTAAAGTTTATCGATTCTTTAGTGGCTTAAAACCAAGTCTTCGAAGGGCATTAACTTTAAGAGACTTCAGTAGTTATGAAGATCTTGTGCATTTTGCTATCAAGGTAGAAATGGAAGTTGGTGTTACATATCCATCTCATGGTTCTGACAAGAATCGAAAGTTGGAGTTCATGGAAAAATCTCAAAACAATGGTGAAAAGAAGAAAAATGTTTTTTTATGTTCAAAGTGTGGAAAGAAGCATGGTGGATATTGTCTTAAAGGGACTAGAAAATGTTTTTAAGTATGGAAAAGAAGGTCATCGAGCAGATGAGTTTCAAAGTAATGGAAAAAGTATTTCTAATGATGTGAATAAGGAAAATACTGCAGAGAACACACCACCAACACTTCAATGCTTCAAGTTCAAGGAAATGGGGCATTATGCTAATCAATGCCCTAATCCAATGGTTAATGATGATCAACGTGAGAAACCTCTTAAGGGAAAGGATAAAGGGTAGTCACATGCAATCACTATTTTTGATGTTGAGTATGACAATGATGTCGTGTAATAATTAAGTGTTTATGTAATGGGATTTAATAATAGTATCAGGGAATCTCATTTATTCTATTGTGGAATTTTGGAATATCTATGTATTGGTTTTCAATAATTATATGGTTCCGGTAACCATGAAATGTGATTGAAATATTTTTGGAAAGAAGATTATATGCGCATAATGAAGGGATTAAGAAAAAATGAAATGATCTCAGGACAGATATAAGGAAAAAGTTATATCATGGTTTGAGTGTATAGAAATTTTGGAATTTTGGTATGTGGAAAGTGTTAAATTTTGACAGCATTCATTTTTTCACTATGGTTTAGTGGGTATTAATTTTTTAAGAGAATACATGATTAAGGTATTCATGTGTTTGTAAGTTGACCAATAAGATATATCGTATGATATATGGTGGATAAATGATGGTATTCACATGCTCGGCAGATGACATTTCTAGTAATTGTTTTCATTATACTATGAGCTTGGACAGAAGTATTTTAGATAAGCCTAAAGATTGGAATGGATTATGATGGACATAAGTTAGTATTGTTTAAGGCTAGAACTTTTTTCGATATTATTGATGGAATGTTATAATAATGTAGTTTTAGAAAACGGACAACCTCCAGGATGGGTGACAACCGATCGTGTTGGACAAGGCTGCGGGAATCAAACCCACAACCGAAGTACGACATGCCTTTATCACCTACCACTGGCCTACAGGAAGTCCCTGGTTAGTATAAACTAGTTTTATTATATTAAGTCGTATGATATATGAAGTATAAGTCCATTTTAGGAACTATATATGATTAATCTCACTATAGATGAACTTATGTATATTTAATAACTTTTTCTATCCTTTTGTTTGAGACAGATGGAATGACCTATAATTCTATCACATGATCTGATAACACAACACAAAAGAAAAATTCAACTTCATTGCTTTATGAGATGAAGGGTAAATTGTTCAAGGCACAAACAACAATAATATTGTACCGAAATGAAGTATGTATTTCTTTTAATTCAACAATTTTTAAAATTTATGGAAATGATATTTAAAATAAAAAAATGTTGTCCTAGTGTCCTTAAATCTGATGAATCAAATGGTACCCTAAACCATCACAAATTTATGGATTTGTGATTGTTGTCTTTTTCATATCCATTTCCTCTACCAATCTCCATCAAAACATTATGGTTAGATTTTTCTTCCATATCCATACTTCCACCTATGTTCTCCTATGTGGAAACCCAGTGATGAGTTAATACGAGTAACCATTACATTTCTTACATTACTTTTTAAAATTATGTTTTAGTATTCCTTTTATGATGTGTGTTTTTATGAATGAAACATTCACGTAGTAAACGATTTATAACCCCGATGTATTTCAAGGGCGAAATTCATTTTAAGGTGGGTAGAATGTAACACCCTGAGATTTTATGAGATATATTATTTTTAATTTCATTGATGTCTTCAATTATACACAACACCAAGATTATATTGTAATATACACAACACCTAATTATCTTGCAGTATACACAACACTATTCTTGGCTCGTGTTACACACAATTTCAAGTTCATTTTGTGGAAATTATTCTACGCAATATTAAGTATAGATTTTGTTTAATGTATAAATGAAATAAGTTTTGATTATTTTATATGCAACACCAAACAGAGCTTTCACTACACAGAGCCCTGACTTGGCTCGTATTACACGCAATCAAGACCTTCCTCAATAGCGTGTGTAGTACGCCATACCGAGTTTCACTAAACGAGATATTATTATAATATTATTATGAATTAGACGTTATAAATAGTAATACCCACTTTTTGAAATTTTATAAATTTTATCTTTCAAAATGGACTTCATTTTTGGATTAGGAATATCGAAATTAGCCTAGGGTGAATTTTCGGTATTTTTCTGAAAACTTTTAATTTTTGATGAATAGCGAAAACACTGGGTTACTATTTAAAAACAGACTTTTTATTTAAAAAATTATTTATTTTATTTAAATTTATTTTAGCTCAAAATTGATACATTATACTAATATAAGTTCAATGTAATTAATTAGAATCATTTTATAATAATTTTAGATATATAAAAATTTTATTGAACTTTTCACCGTCTTTTACCCACCTCCTAGGAGAATTTGAAAATTTACATAAAACTTAATTTTACAGCTTCTCTGAGTGGAATTTTGAAAATCTGAGAGACACGGTTAATATCAAGGAGTAAAATGTGGTTCAATAAAATAAAAATAATTTTTGGTGAATTGTAACTTTTTACTTTTATTTACCACTGTTAATAGTAAATAGGGTGATTAAGGGTAAAAATGATATTATTATTACCCTAACTCTTGCAATAATTCTATTTGATAAGTTTAATTCGACAAAAAACAACCTTAAAAATAAAATATTATCATTTAGGTCCACTTGGATTAGATTAGGACATTTATTATTATTTTATTTAAAGAAGATATAAAATATTTAAAATCAAAGTTTAATAACTAAATTTTTTTTAATATAGGGATATACATAAAATAAATTAGACTATAAATATTAGTTATAAAGATAAAACAATTTTCTACATAATGGTATTTTATTTATAATTTTTAGATATTAAATATTTTAATTTATTTATGACACAATGATGATACAATAATTACCTTATTAATGAAATATTAACATAATTGATGTTATGAATACCCAAATATATGTAATTTGAGACTTTTTATAAATTAAAATAATTTTTAGGTTAATATGACATGTTAGTATTGATTCAATTATCTTTTTTCGAACTAATCATGCTTTTATGATTTTAAAAAAAATCAATTACCAAATAGTGTCAAAATTGACATAAAATAGTATTTAAAACAAATATAATATTATTAATTTTTATTCTATTCTTAAAAATATAATGTTTGAAAAAATGACTTTGATAAGGTTATATATATTAATAATTAACCACTTGGGGTTCGTTTGGCTTGTTATAGTATGTTTATTAACCATATCGTGTAAGAAAACAAGAAGACACAGTAAAAGTTAAATTATTTTACATAGAGTTAAATCTAAATGATAAGGTTAAAATAGTAACCTAAACTTGTCTAAAACCTATTGGTTGAAAGGATTTCTACCCATACCCACTTTATCTTCGAAATATATCAATTTTGAGCTATTATAAACGGAATACGACTTTATTATAAAATAATATTTTAAGTTTTTCCTAAGGTGCCCCTCTCCTCCCTTATATAAGAGCACATCCTCCCTCTTCTCTTTACACAAATTTGAGCCTTCAAGATCGGAAAGCCTCTACCCATTTCCCTTCCCAACTTCCCTATAAACATTATAGAGGTTCATATCTCCTCAAAATACCAACTCTAGTACCTTAATAGGAAGCCTAAAATGGGTGAATTGAAGAAGAGGTAATCTTTTCTACCGATTCATTCAAGTTTCTTTCTTCTTCAACTTCATCTTCTTTTTTTGTTTCATCATAAATTAATAACATCAGTAAAATTCATATAATGATATGTTATTATAAATTTTAAACAACCCTATTTCACCTTCTAACCATCCTACGAAAAATGAAATCACCGCGCGTGCGTACGTACGGAATGTCGTCTCCACGCCGTGGTGTAATCTGTTTTTCCCCCACCACCATACTTGGATGGGTATAATGGTGTAAAGAATAACTATATATAGTTATTATAACATAATAC
Organism: Viscum album; assembly: GCA_963277665.1. Classification (NCBI taxonomy): domain Eukaryota; kingdom Viridiplantae; phylum Streptophyta; class Magnoliopsida; order Santalales; family Viscaceae; genus Viscum; species Viscum album. The sequence goes on along the minus strand of OY728139.1, from coordinate 1,069,172,422 downwards.
AGATTTTTAGATATTATATCATCCACTCCAATTCAATTCAATAATTATGGGAACGATATCATCGCTCGTGCATACGTACAGATTATCGTCTCCATGACCCGATGAGATTCATTCTCCATGTTAACCACTCAAGAATGATTATAAAGTATATATAATGAATAATAATGAAATATATTACATGATAAATATAATGGATTTATGTATATATATATATATTTCATCTACTTACTTCCATTCAAGTCAATAGGGAAAATAAAACAGTGTTCATGCATACGTACGACCTATAGTATCCATGAACAGTGTATTTCATTTCATTTATCTATCTATTATATATATATATATACTAAATATATATGATATATAAATCATTATTAACATTCTTGAAGTAATTAAATCATGGTATAAGTAATAATAATATCAATAACAACAAGTCCAAATACGTACGATACATAAAATGATTTTACCCAAAACGCTGCTTTAACATGGTATTTACAAAAGAACCGGTAATATAAAGTCATAAGTGAACCATATATGATATCATAACAATGAATATGAATCTGTAATAAGTCAAAGACATTATTTAAATCATTATAATGGTGTTTTGAATACGTACGAAGCATATCAGACCTAAGGTAAGGGATAATTATTCCAATAACATTCTTATACGAGATTGTTTATTCGTAATTATTTACTGGGGTTATTGTTATCATCCATGTCCATGTTTTCTAAAAGTCTATTTATGTATGTTTAAATTCCTTTTTACCTATTTCTTTTACTTTTATCACATGTTATGAATGGAATATTTCTTTTGTTTACCATATGTGGAAATTTTTGACTTTTCCGACAAAAGTACGAGGATAATGTTTTTTTAAATTATACTGCATGAACGGATTTTTACGGTTTCATAACACCATATTTTCATGAAGTTTACTCTATAATATTTCATTACTATTTTCAATAAAATACTCTTCTTTTAAAATTTCATTGCATTTTGTGAAAAAAATGATTTTAAATAAGAAAGGATATTTTCCTCAAGAATTTCTTTCAAGTGTTTTATCAAAACCATTTTCATCTAAGATGACATTATTTCGTATGTGTATGTTTCAAGTATAATGTCTCTATGATTTACATGTTTTCACTTCTCTCATGATGAAATGATATACATTTGTTTTATATGGATTATGTTATTATGGGATGATGTTTATGAAACCCATTTTATTCTTTGCGTTTTGATGAATGATTTATGTTTATTTTATGGCACATGTAAAAATGATTTAATTATGAGATGGGTGGGACCTATATTTCCCTCCAGTGCATTGGGTAAATATTTATATCTCATGAGATAGACATGGCTGTAATGGCTAGTTAATCTGGTTTAGTGATACATGACTAGAACGAGGAATGAAATCGGTTCAGTGAGGGACTTTGTCCACTATGATGGTCTTGGGAGTAATACCTTGGATACTATGGAAATAATATCAAGTGCATAATGTTTTTAGACAATTACGAGTTTTATTTCCATGTTATTTTATCATGATTGATGTTCCATTATGATATATGTCTTACGTACTACCATGTTTTATGTCATTGTTCAAGATTTTGATGTTTAAAAATTATGTTCATGTTTTTATGTTCAAATGTATATGGTTTGTTTTATTTTCTCCATGCCTAACCATACTGAGCATTTGAGCTCACCTTTATATGTTTTCTTTTCCCCAGGATATAAATAAATGTTTTAGGTAAGAAAACAAAAGGGGAAGATCTTTGTGGGAGATGTTGAAGATATTTCACCATGATTAGAAGATTATGTTCCGAGTTTCCAAAGACACTAAACTATTACGATCCTTGAGTGTTGGTTTTTGTTATGTATTAAGTATTCCAAAAAAGTAATGTAATTCCATGCATGTCAAGATTTGGGTCTCTACAATAGGAGTGGGGTCATGTGGGGTCTATACATTGGAATCTCTCCATCACCTACAATTGGGTGAATGATTTCTTTTATCTTGGTTCCTATGAAGAATGGATATTCTACTGTCATTACAGATACTTGGAAAGTGATGACCAATTCCCCAGTGTCATCCAATCATCCATGAATGGAGAGAGAGATCCACACTAATGATGTTGTAGACCAGAATTCCCAATGTTCAACTATCCAAATTTATGGTGAGTTCCATGTTAGGAACAATATTTTCTTAGTAGGTCCTCGCACCGGATAGTTTAATCTAGTAACATTATTATTTGTAAAACTGATTATCAACATGGAAAACACTCATCATTGAATTTGAAAAGATTCATGTCTTGTTCACTATTTCTATTTCCAATGCTTTCCCCAGGGGTACCCACCTCATGTTTCATCATGAAATTGGAATTGCATGGTTACCCCACATTCCTTTTTTCTAATGGTGAGAAACATTCATCACTTTCTAGATGATGTCTACTCTTTGATAAAACTGGGATGATAGTAGGTCAGTTTCTCCTTCCATGGATTCCTCCTTAGTACTCATTTCCTAGTATGGGTATCCCTCATAGATTAAGATGTGTTAAAGAAACTCATTCCTGGTTCCCTATCTATGTGGATGTTCGTTAATTATGTTGCATCTTTATGAAAATTCGAAGGGGTCTTGACAGTGAAGAAACATTCAATTGAGAGAGTAGTCACATTGGGTATCACTTTTTTCATGTCTGGACACTGGAGCATTGGTCACTTGAATCTTCCTCATAGTAGGGAATCTCATGGAGGCATGTTGGGTTCCAAAATTGCGATATCCAATGATGATCATGGGGTATCTGATGCCAAAGTCATATCTTCTGAGTTTTTCCATTGGAATCCCATGTTATACATGAGGTAGAAGTGTGATAGGTCATGAGTTTAACATCTGGTTGAGATGATATGGGACTAATCAGGATGCCCCATGAAGGCAGATCAGAGAGGCACATCCCTAGGAGGAATCACCTTGAAGGTTTACCGATGGATAGATCAGAATTCCCATGGGGGTGGGCAAGGGGAGGTGTTTCCTATAAAGAGAAGATGTGACACCATGAAGGTTGATCTGAATGATGTTGGAGGTGGATCATGGAGGTTCAACCCAAGGATGGGGGCACCAATTATTTTTGTTGGTCAAGAGTAAACTTCAAAGAGGCATCCTACATACCCTATTAAGGAAACATGGATCAAAACCCATATAGTTTGATGGATGGTGAAGAGGTTATGCATGATAGATTCCATTCACAAGAGGATTTATCTTGGTTGTATTGTGTTGGATTATGTGGGGATTAATCAAGGGATATGCCTGTGTACGACTAGGAGAAACGAGTAAATGGATGGGGATTACATGTAGGATTGACCTAAATGGGTGTAATAATTTCACCGAGGTATGGTGGCACAAGTAAAATAATGATGGATGTGGAAGAAGTGTTGGGTGGAATGGATGAAATGGATGGGGTTGAATGGATTTCTGTGTTTGGACCTCATTGAGGCTTCCTAGGCATCCCAAGTGATCAGGAAAAAAATACCAAATAGTTTGAAAAGGGGTTATGGGGATTACACCTAAGGAGGGGCCCATTTCACCAGGATGTGTCATCCCACGTGAGTCATGCTCATTGTGAGAAACAACAGGATATAGTAAACCAGACTATCATGTCGCGAAAGATGCACTAACAAGAGATGGTGTGGGGCTTACATGTAGAATATTCCTGATGAGGATTTCCTTTTTTAAGAAGTGGATTCCATTCTGTGTGAGGAATACATCATTACATGTCAATCACACATAGGGAATCCTATCAAAGGTGTGCAAGGATTTCACATGGAAACTACCTAAGGCGTGCATAGAGATAAAGACAATATGGATAGGGATGGAGGATTGAGAGAACAGAGGTGGGAAGGTTTTTGGTGACCATCCCTTCTATGATCATGTGTCGGGGATTTCATTCTATGGAAGTCATGAAAAAAAGAAATCCTACATCTTTTTCAAAGGGTGAGATCACAGTTTATCATCATGTGTTGATGATGTTAGTTCTAAGTAATTTTATATCATACATCTCAGACATGGGGGAATCACTAATCACCCATAGAGCACACATTTCCATCACTCATCAACCCTTGGGAGGGGGATGGATTAAAAGATTCTATATTTTAATGGTGTGGAGGAGGTCAGACTCACAAGGTCTATGTTAGTGCATGTATACATAACAGTAAGAGCAATTAACATACCTATGTGGAAAAAGAACCGGAAAATAGGAATATTTGTCCACACTAGAAGTGTATTGGGCCACAATAATGGATAAAACATGTCACACAAGGACTTGAAGTGAAACTGAACCAATCTCATAGGTATGTGATGGCATGAAGCACTCAACCATCATGAAGAGGTTTCAACATAAGGGTGGAAACATGGTGAGTCTTAGGAGAAGGGATTAACAAAGTAGGGGTCCTTGCTAAGAAGTTCTTAACGAATCTCAAGTGCGTTGTGGAGGAAATGGGATTCATGAAGGAATAGGATTTGTGAAGCATGGATAACCTTCCTTAGTATGGATTCCCGATTTGATAGTGGAGTGCTTCACATATCCTTAGTAATCCACAAAGCCTCAAGTATGCCATAGGTCCTTTTTCCTCCAAAAAGGGTGTATTCCTTTGAAAAAGGAATCCCTACCATAGTTGGAGGAATTTAGTAAAATGGGAAAGGGGATTTAGTTATTATAAAATACCTTTAATGGTTAATTTCTTGTTTTGTTTATGGTGATCAGGTACTTCCTGGATTGAGAGAATAGAGGTCCAAAGATCATGGTAGATGTGCTTTTAAGGTGGAACGATCAAGGTATTTGTATTCAATGGGGAAAATGTAGGCTCCGTGAATGGCCACTGCTTAATTGGACTCTTGAGGCTATCTTTGAACTTTCAACATGGTCATAGAGCTCCATCGGAGTCACGAAGAGAACTGAAAGTGCCTCGTGCAGTCGTGGGGGGGGGGGGGGGGGTAGGGATCCTCCTGAGCGAGCTTCATGATCTAGACATGTTTTGTGGATTTTTGGGATGTTTGATATTAGGTTCTCTTCCAAATAGAAGTGTCCTCCTTAACTAATCTCGTGAAATGTATTTCAGTTCCAACATGGTCGTAATCCATCATGCGATGTGTCCATGTGGTTCTTAAGAAACCATGGAAGTCCTAGAAGAATTCTTCAACTTTCATGAAGGATCCCACTATCATGTCAACTTTATCACTTGAAGAGATTAGGAAATTTCTAGGAGGTCATGTTCTCCCCCTATAGCTCTATAGACAAACAGAAGGGTTGTCCATTATAAATTCTTGTCCACCAACACAGGACCCTTTGTTTGTCATGTGATTTATAATAGATGGGTAGAATGATTTTCCATGACTAAAATTATATATACCTATGAGATCCTAGGACTATTTAAAATAAAAAAGGAAATAAAAAAAAGGACATGAATGGAGCTTTTTTCGAGGGGGAAGAGATGGTGTTTTTATGTGAATGGAGTTATATGACCTAAGCGTTCACGGTTGATCATATGAACCCCCCTCAATAATCTAACATGATCCTTCAATACCCCATTTACATGAAAACATGGTCCCACTAAGGCCCCCTGATAATCCAACTCTATCTTGTGGAGGACCCCAAACAAGTCATCATAGATCAAACAAAAGCCTTTCAACATGCGTCTTGATTTCACAATGTCTTTTAGACATTTCATCCCGACCTTGTAAAACCCACCTTATCATGTAAACATGATTAGAAAAGAATAATTTTATTGGAAAAAATCCATCAAATGGGGCACTGATGACATAGTATTGTAGTAACTATAAATCATGTGATGCCCCTCAGATGACCTATGAAAGGATCTCATGAAACACGTAACATCAAATCCCTCCACCGACTATGGTCCAAGAATAAGAGATACATGACATGAAAGGAGACGTATAAGAGGGTTGGAAAGGAAAATAAATTCCTCCTCATCATAAAAAAAGATCGTTGGATCCATGCACTAACACAACCAAGAATGAGACCTGACTTCTCACTGTGACCAATCTCACGATCACATGGTATTACACCAGGTAATGATTTGGGGAATTACCTAAGGGATCACGAGTCATGCATATCCACTCCACATGATCTCTGGAGATCACTCAAAGGAATTTTGTCATGTTGAACAAATATTATGATGGAGAAGTGCATATCTACCCAATTACTTGGGAACTAAACAAGATAACATAGAATAAATCTAAAGCATTTATGAAATAAACGGTTGGAACACAGGCTAATAAAGGATGTTATAATTATATAAAGGATATACATGATGAAACACATGAGTTTCGTCTGAACCACATAGATTATGTGATATCAACGGGACATGTTTTTTAGACCAGGTGACATTCCCTAGAAAAACTATTCAAATAAGTCCATGTCCCATAAACATGTCGAAGCAAGTCATGAATTCCCTTTTAGCATACCCCCACGTCTTGAGAAACCCTCAACAATCTCCAACCTGACATTGTGATGTCCTATAAACATGTTTCCCAAATCATTCAGTTGCACCAGTTCATGTTTGTTGGTTCTCACAATGGCACAAGAGTTTGTCAATCGGCTCTCATGACATCCTCTGGACAAGTCATCCTGCTCTCCTGGAACCATCCATGCATGTTGGTTAGATTTCACGATGAAGATAGGAAAAGTCACCCAATTCATGAAACAACCTTCTATCAGGTAATTCTAGATCAGATAATGTCATCCTGGACAATTATTCAAGGTCTTGTGATATCCTCTTGACAAGTCATCCTTGGTTATGTGATGTCTTCAGACATGTCATCCAGATTATGGAATATCCCTTAGACAATCCAAATAGATCTTGAGATTGTCTTTGGACATGTCCGCGATACAACCAAACATATCCAAGCTTCCTACAACATATTAGGAATAAAATCAAGTAGGTTAGACAAACAACTATTCCAGGTCAAGCAGGAGCCCCAAGACATGATAACATTGTCTTGCCTCTATACTAGGGGAACCTCAATGTGTAATCCTCTATCAATGAAATGATATGACTACCTCCATACTAGAAAAATCATAGTCTGTAATCTCTGATCATATTAACTATTATAACAACGATTCCTGAAATAACTGGTATTTGTAAGATAGCTTTGTAAGGCTTGAGAAAAAATAAATAGACCCTTTTTTGAAATTTCCCCCATGTATCTGATATTTCAACCATCGGGATCTAATCTCTCCCATGGGATGATCTTCCTACCTCATCAATCAATAGACTGAGAACCCCAACTAAACTACGAGAACTCTGATTCCTATAATAACTAGGATATATAGGAAGTATTTATATGACCTAAGATCAATTTTAAACATCCAAAGGGTTATCCTATCACATATGCCATACATCCATATAAAATGAGACTGGTTACTTGCTACACCATGTTTCTCACATCGATCATGGATCATGTGGGATTAGAGTGTTGTAATGCAAATATCATTCACATTATGAACCCCCACTATACATGGAAACCTTAGGGTGTAAGACTCGATCATTAGTATGATATGACTACCCCATACAAGTGTATCTACCTTGGGGTCAATCTTAATGGAATGATTGAACTATGATGAATATAATTCATACCATAACCATGATATGTAAGACCTCTCTCTGTGACTTGAGCCCAAATACCTAGTTCCAAAGATCTTATATGTACTTCTTTATCATATAACATTAAAATGAACAGGTTTAAGAAACTAGGTGTGTTCTGATTCATTCTATAAATAGGATATGTAGGAGGGATCATAACAGCTCAATCCCTTCCTCAACAAATTAATCGACCCCTGTATGGTGACAAATTCTGAAGTGCATGGATATATTACTTCAACATAAAAAAATATACCCATCAACAGGAAATTAATTGATGCATACAAATTAATCCACAAAGAATATTCCACAATTTATATAAAATTGTTTAACCTATGATCAGTTTTAGGGTAACCGATTACATATCCGGATTAGGAAGAGATTCTTCAACATTTCTTAAATCTATAAGAGAGTCTTGAAGTAGGAAACAATTCTTAACAAAAAGCTTTAATGAGCCTGACCTCCCATCCTCTCAACCAATGTGAGTTTTTAAGCATCGATCTTTCAGAAACACCAAAGGACCACCTTCCTTTGGAAAGCAGGTCCATAATCAATTATGCATGTCAGAAACATTGGGAGTTTATTGGGAAGATTAAAAAAAAATGGTAAAACCAGATGTGAATTATTGAGAAAGGCATTGACCCCCCCCCACATTCAAGAAATCTAGATAACACATTCATATATTTATGGAATAAAAAGTGGTGAACCCAATGTGAAACTGTAAAATAATAGAATTATATGTTTACCATGATTCAGGTCATGTTGTTTGAATATCCTTTGAAAACATGGAAAACAAGACATTAATCATACAATTGCCTCTCTATATTTGGGGATCTAATGAAATAATTCAATCTTAACATTGATGAGTCCATGTGAGGAGAATGGAAGGATCTGGAATAATAGGAAAATTGTGTTACCTATGTAAATCAGATTGAGAATTCATCATCCATATGATGATGCATTGATTAGAGACCTTGTTCCTTATTATCTTTATCACTATAGATATTGTTATCACAAATAACACCGTGATCTGACATGTCATCATCCAACCATCATTCTAGAGAATTAGCTTCAATTGCAACCCTTGGGGCAATAAAATGATCTCACTTTCCTGAAATATTTAGTATAGGGTGGAGAATTCAATAGTCTGTGAATACCATCAACATGGTGTGATCCCAAACAATGAGGCTTCTTGAAAGGGTCTTCATGTAGTTAAAATGATGAGTCGATATCATCCAAAGTAAATTTATTAAAGCTAGATTCACTCATCACTACTGCCAACCACATTAGAATATTATCCTTAGAGAATGATAATAAATGCCTTATATATCTAATGAAGGTGGATCAAGGATTAAACTATGAATCCCTTATAGTTCAGTTTCTTTTGAGGAGGTATCTTTTCTACCTCTTTCATTAGTGTCATCCCACTGGTACCCTTCAGTCACTTACTGAGGGTACCACCCAACACACCGCCACATCTTATACCCATGTATCAGTAATAAGGAAGACACATTAGACATAAAAGGATCTAGATAATCATGAGTGGGATCATATTTCCACTCCCACTGATGATGTCTTCTATTATATCCAGGTAGTATCCAATAACCAGGCACATATCCCTTTTAGCTCAAAAGAATTCTTTGGGAATATTCCTATAATAATCATGGGAGAGGCTCATATATCTAATCCTATGGATGAATCCCATCAACATATTCTGATGGAACAAGGAGGAAATAAGTGGGGTCATATTCAAACTTCCATTAAAGATATATTCCTATATATTGTGGGGGAAAAATGTACGGTCTTACATTCCTGTTCACACTATGCTAAAGTGTCATTACAACTTAGAAAAAATTGATGAATTTCATCAACAGATTCTATCTCTGGTACAGAAATAGTGAAAGGTAAATATTCTTATCCCTATAGCCAGAGTATCAAAAAACTCTAATTAGTATGAAAGGTGGTTTCTCTGGAGAAATCAGACAATATTTCTATTGCCCAGGAGGATTAAAAACATATTGTACTAAAGGACAGAGCACCAGAGTAAGATCATATTCTTATTCAAATAATGGATCACCATGTGAGAGTTGTACCTGCCTTGGTATAAGGGGAAATTACTATAAAAAAATACTAGCATAATATTCCAAAGGGCATGGATCAAGCTCATATCCCGTTCGAGCCAGGGCTTACCAAGTGAGAGTAGCACATGCCTCAGGATAGGATAATATTTTTTCAATGATGACCAGGGGAATACTACAAAGGCCTAGGATTGGGGTAATATCCCCATTCTATCTAGGGATCACAAAGTGAGAGTAGAACATGCATTTGGGTAGGCTAATATTCCTATTAGAGAATATAGATGACATATTCTAGAAAATCAAGGATGCCAGGCTCATATCCGTACTCGCAATAAAGAATGACTACATCCACATCCTTCCAATACAATAACATAGGAGGCTATTATCCATTATCCCATTCAATCGCTCCATAAGCATATTATAATAGGGAATTCATATTCGGATTGGGCCTACATTACCACTCCCACTGGGGTTCACCAAGTGAGAGAATCACATGTCTCAGGATAGGCTCGTATTCTTATTGAAAAAGATCAGTAGCATATTCCAATGTCTCAGAATTAGGTCCATGTTCCCATTATGACTATAGTTTATCATGTAAGAGTGGAACATATCACATGGAAGGCTCATATTTATACCAATAATGAATAATATTATTGGAATATTCCATAAGCTTCTTTGTAGAGGGGTCATATTCACACAATAGTAGATTTTTATCCACAAATTCATACAACCTTCATATAGAATTCTCATATACTTGAAAAATACAAAAAGAAATGTCAGTATATTCCGACCAAAACATATATTGAGACTCATATTTCTAATCTTCTCAATTCCAGTGCCCTTGAGGTCGTTCGAGACACATTCAAAACAACCCAATGGTCCATCCACTCTTCAACTAAATTAGAAGTTGACCATTATCATGATATTTCGCCTCATGGTAGTGTGGAGATGGATTACCATGACTCTACTCATGAAATATACCCTGGTTATCCTCCCCATAGAGACATCTCCAAAAAAAAGAAAATCCCCCCTTTCCCAGACACCTCTGTATAGAGATGTGCTCAAAACATGGATGCCATCATATATAGAGGTGCTCAGCACATCATGGTTAAACCATATATAGTTACCCATAAACTTCTAGTAGCACTCCAATATGGTCAACATGCAACCCCATGAATCACATTCTATAGTCTGACTAGATGGAGTCTTGTAAGTCAGATGAAGAAGAAGATAACCCTGACATATGGAGAGAGTTAGCGAGAAATATCCTCCCCACAATGTTTTATCCCCCTTCCACATCTGACTACAAGATGCTAGATTCCCATGAAAAGTATTTCATACCTAATATATTCCAAAATATTTGGGAAACTCATTAGTAAATGAAGGTTATACATCTCCCATATAAAAAACTAAAAATATCAACTTCATACCATCAATATGATCTATTTTCGGCTATATGGCTTCATTTTTCATAGCATGGAATGTAGGAATGGAGGACCACGACAAAAACCTATGTAGTGTTTGTCTCTACACCATAAAATATCTCCACCAATTGATTTCCAAATCATCAAAAGACCTAATTTTCCAAGGATGGGAGAAATATGGATCATTACACTTCACTCTTTCCTCAAAATAATGGAACCACCCCAATTACAGTGTCCTATAACATCATAGCCACTAGAGAAATTAGAAGACCAACCAACACGTGATCTAGTTGGTCACTACAACAGAATTCCCCCACATCAATGGTTCCAAGACATCATAAACATAGGGATATGAAAACCCATAGATATCTGAACTAGTCCCCTAAAAAAATGGGAAAACATTTCAGAAATGGAGGGAAAGTTTGCGACCAACATGTCAACTTTTAAAAGAAACATACTCCCATCATTGGATTCCATGGAATCCATGGAATCCATATCCTATATGAGCATAGATGGACCACATAATGTAGTTTTCTAGGAGAGAACCCATCCCACTGAGATGAGGGATTATATACCACCACCTCCACACCTCGGATCATCAATTCTTGATAGGATTTTGAAAATATTTGTAGTAGTAAAAAAACCCCAATCCATTGGGAGGGGGGATTTTTATCACAATTTCAATCACTGGGGTTATCATCCCATGAGGGGGACCTAAGTAAATCAATGAAGATTACAGATCAACCCCATCCCCCTTGGTCGGGGGAAATAAAATCTTAATGTCCACCATAGGATTCATAAAATCCCCATCAAGAATAACTCGATCCTTAAAAAATGATTAACAAATGCCAATTGTGGCCCTGAATAGTGCCCAGCTTGGATGTCCACAGATATTTTCATCATCATCATCACAGCAAGTGGAATTAGCCTTCTCAAGGATGGGAGGTACATATCAAAGGTCAAAATCCTATCCATTCCTCACACCATAGAAAAGTCCTATACTGCATAGGGCACATTTGATATTCACAATCAGAAACTCCCTATAGGCCACTATGCACCAGCTAAGATAGAATGAGCGTACAATGAAGGTAATCATACCGTGTCAGGGTCTCGAGACAAAAAGGCCCAATAAAACCAAGGGTTTTATGAATGAACTTAATAAAAGAATTACCAATTCTTCATATTGCGTTAAAAGTAACGATACAAATACCATTTCCTGATACACCTATGTGAATGTCATCAATATCAACACAACAGATAGTGTGGATCAAGACATAGATACAAAGGGATGCAATACAGAAAACATGATATGAGAGGATGATCTATATGCACCCATTAAGGCTTCATGTACCCAGAACTAGAGGAGACTCCAAAATTGGGCACCTCAAAATATCATTTTCCACCTATACAATAGAACACTACCATGGATAAAACGGTATGGTGTGGTGAATTCCCAATAAACACCCAAAAGAAACAAAAATACTTCCATGGAGGAACTATTTTAACGATATGATGTTGAGATTAAAACTCTCATACAACTCAATGTGGAGCGACTCAGGGGAATCATTCCCACCATGTATCATCTTTAGGTAGAGATGAGTATTTTTCCTCCATGACATGATCATCTTGTAAGGGAGGCATTTGAGCATCACACCGGCTTTGGATCTAGGCATCCAATCCACATAATTGAGGAAGTCAAATATTATCATGAATTCCTTCCATTATGGTGACAACCTCTCCCTCTGTAGGGTAATAATTACTTCCTCTAATGAATAGTGAATCAGCGGGAGACCATAATAAGGCCCCACTGACTCCCTATACATGGGAGATGACTTATGTTTCAATACCACTAGAATTTATATGTGCCATCGAGTCTATGACTACTATAATAGAATCCATGGAGGACCAACATGAACTTATGAAACCTAATAGGTATCCATATCCCAAATGGGTGGATGAATCCTTTTTTCTTCCCAATTTCATAAATCTTACCTTCTCCACCTTTTATGGAATGGGAGAGCACAAAAAATCTCACAAACTTTGTATCCTGATGTGGTCTGATGATGGGCCCTCATGATAAATGGGATACAACAATGATGAGATGTTTTTTTTACAAACATGGGTAGATCCAACCTTTTTTTAGTACAAAAACCTTCCAACAGGATCAATTTCATAATTGGATGACCTTCATTATAAATTCCTTTACCGATTCAACTACATACTAAGAAAAGTGAAAATTATCAACATGACGAATTGAATGTAACAAGAAAATGAGTGGGTTTATGACTTCATATCCATATGAAGGGCTTAACCAATTCTCTCAACATCCCTCTATTACAAGAATAATTGTTGGAACATTGGGCTAAAAATATCCTGGATGAGTTGAAGATTCCTCTTATTCTAATGAAGTATCTAGTTTAGTTCATTGAGTTTCCAGAAACGATAAAATGTATGGAAGGATCCATTCATCATACTCAAGAAAAGTCTTAGATCATGCCTTTATCACATGGGAAAAAGCATGGAAAAGTAGAAAGTTCTTTTGTTACCCTCAATCTAGTAGCAGTACCCATCCTACCACCTAGGTAGGTCTTGAACCACAAATAACCTCATATCGAGCTGTCAAAATGACAAAATATCCCTTAGCCGTAATCCAAAAGAGATAAAGGACACACTGGATGTGCAGAATATATGAATAATGTATGGTCCTTATGAAAGGAGAAATCCCCATGTTATTTCCTTATAGACATGTGAAATAACTTGATCAGGCATCCATAGCACAGGAAACTAAATGAGGTCAACCTCACTTATTGTCTTGATTACTCCCTTTTCCATAGAAGGATGGGTCAAAAAATCCACAATTCCTTCATCTTAAATCATATAAACCAAAGAAAAGTAAATTCTAGTTAGGATATGTTGGATAAATCCGAACATCGGTGACCTACATAACCATTTACTTATCAGAAGGAAAAGTTGACTAGTAGAATGTCAGAGCGAGGCATGAGAAGAAGTTCAACTATTGGATGACTTGAAAGACAATTGACCGATCTCACGACACCCATAAGGAAAATATTTACAGACCCAAAATAGTTCCTCTAAATCTATAGGTGACATTGGATATGTATTTTTAAGGTAGACGTGACCATCCGACACAAGAAGAGACAAAAGAGGTAGAGTCATGTTCTACTCCAACACATGCTCTGACTCTTTCTTATTTCTTCTTGAAATGTCCAAGGAATGGGCCACCCCACCAAATGGAACCCTCATTTGATGAATATGTCATCTATTACTCCATTAATTATATATACGTGGAATATCACCTCTATAATGATGAATATTTCTTAGAATATGAGTTCCATGTACCTTACCGGGGAATAGGAGGCTACATGCGCATGCACTGAGGATACAAGGGACAATGAAGATATGGTTAAACCAAATATTTTTTAGCATCCCATCATATGAAATATATAAAACTGATAATTGTGGTAAATCACTCCCACATAGAGAACAAATAAATAGAGGTGTTCTAAAAACATTTAATGGTTATCCATGCCCAGTTGTCTTTCATGACCACCTAGTGAGGGTACAATTATCTGATCAACCTAAACAACAGGGAAGAACAAAACGACCTATACCACTATTAAAATATACTCCCTCAACCCCTGAACAAGTACCAAGCCTATCTACTTCAAATTTCTCAGCTTATAAGTTAAATAAAAAAAGAACCCTCACCTCAGGAAGCACCATCCTAGGGCACAAAAGAAAACAATTCTGAAATAGCAGGTGGTTATCCCATCCAATATATCAATACTAGATGCAATAAATATTCCAAAATAAATTAGGGAGTAAATTTTTAAATATCTTTATAGAGCACAAGAGTTAAACATAGACGTCTCTACAACAAAGTTATATAGAGTGGAGACCATTCTTGTAGAGTTCTATATCGTCATCTCATTCATATAACAATATTTGGAAGATGTCATCTAGGGAGACATCAGGACCCTATATGTTACTGGTGGATTCAATAATGTTTACATACGAAGGGATATGATTGAAAATGTTTTTGGGATCAACCTCATCCTTATTCGAACCATCCAACATTCGGGGTATAACCAAGGTCATTTTTCTCCCAAAAAACAAACCATTCAAGGGTACAATAAGCCTATGAAAATACCTATCGAGAATATCAAGCTCAAAGTCCATTTTGGGGATCTCACATCCAACATTGAGTTTATGATTTTCAAAAAATACACCACATACAATTTCATGCTCAAAAGGCCTTGGATTCATAGACAAGTGGTGATACCCTCATCATTCCATCAGTTTTAAAAATACCCCATCTATGGAATGGTTGACATAATACATGGTGAAAATTCCTTCTATGCGACTTCTATAGCCACATATACTGAAGAAGGTATCTACAACAGGGAAGGAAGAAAAAAATGTTGGATGTAGATATATAGGTTGTATCCCCAAATGAATTTGGACAAACCCCCCAAATCCCTATAATATTCTCGATAAAAACCATGTGACCCCCATAAATTTAGTTGAGATCATAGCCATGATTCTAGATGTACAAGAACCATATGTCCCTAGTGACAATGTAAAGGAAAAAAAGATCCAAAATCTCTCTTCAATGACTCTATCTATAGTGGAAGATAATTTATTTTCTTATGAACTCTCTCACCTTAACAGTGATAGAGATGCCCCCAAATTTCCAACTTCTTCAAGAAATGCATCCATAGAAAAGTGTTGTATTAAGAGGAGGAGGAACTTAAGAATTCCCTTCTATAGTTTAGGAAGGAATATCCACTACCATTGATAAGCTCGAGTAGGTAAATCTGGGTACAAAATAAGACCTGTAACCTACACTGATCTGTGTCACCATTCCTATCAAGGATAAATATATTTACATCACATTTATAAAGAAACACCGATATATGTTCACTTGGAATTTTACAAAAATGGCCAGAATAAATTGGTATGTGGTTACACACCTTCTTATATTACCAGATGACCATCAAGGCTTCAAGAAGTGAGTTAGGAGGATGCAACCATCTCATGATACCAATGTATAGGCCGATGTTGACAACTTTATCAAATTCATCATTTTTCAAGAAGTGAAATACCTAATAACAATCACTAATGTAATCCTTATCAAGAATAATAATGTGGAGATTAGGAACATCATCGATTTTAGATACCTAAATTGACACTTCCCAAAGGATGATTTCCCATTACTAATCATAGAACTCATGATCGATGAAATTTATAGATTCCAATCCCTCTCTTTCATGGATGGGTATTCAGGGTATAATCAAATAAAGGGTTTCCCTAAAGATGGGGAAACTACCTCTTTCAGAGATCCAAAAGGGATATTTTTTTACTAGGTCAGGCACTTTGAATTAAGAAATGTGACACTATGTACAAATTCACTACACATCATATCATTAATCCCTTATTGGTATGAATTTATAAATGTTACATCGATGAAATTTTGGTCAAATAATGACAATGATGTGATCAATTAAGAGATATTTAAATAGTCTTTGACAAGTAATGACAGAACAGTCTAAAGTTGAATCCATTGAAATTCACTTTTGAGGTAACATTAGGGAAGTTCCTTATCTTTTTGGTACACCACTATTCCATTGAGGCCGACCCATAATAGACCATTGATATTATATAAATAACACCCCTAGGAATCTTCAATAATTAATGGGGTTCCTAAAGGACCCCGGGACACCCTGAGAGGGGAGGGGTGAATTAGGGTGACCACTTTTTCTTCTAATGTGATGGATCTTGTTCCCACGTTGGTAGGAACTTGTTGAACCTGTATGATGATTATGATAAGAAAGCAAAAATTCACATGCAAAGAGAAGACACCACCCTTTTTACTTGGTTCACCACTAAGGGCTATGTCTAAGGAGCATACGCCGACAGGTTGTCGGTCGTACCAAAATCTACTATGCTTCACTAGCTTGGGATTACAAAAGTTCGGGCACAGTCACTCTGTCCCAGGCTCACTGCCTTTAAAAAGGTTCAGGGATAGCTCACTGCTTCCCTCAGGTCACTCCCGTTGACTCTCCCTGGCTCACTGCCGTTGGTGAAGTCCCACTCAGTTTATAGACGTGAAGGTCTCTTCAATGGATGGACATGAAGTTCATTGTCTCCTGTTCAACATGAGACTTTTCTTGCATCAGAGTCCTGAGTTAATGCTCTGTTAGATCCAAATTCCAACCACTAATAAATACCCCCTTTCGCTTGTCCACAGGGCAAACAACCTTTGGAAAAGGCCTTCTCAAAGTACCCTACTTCGTAAGGCTCCCAATTTTTCAAAGCTCAAACAAGCCTTCACGGAGACCCTGCCATTTCGCGAAGCTCAATCTCGAAGCACTCTCGCGATGCTCCAGCCTTCGCAATGCTTGGAAATTGTGAAGCTCCTGCCTCTTCGCGAAGCTCACTGAGCCAACGTGGGGCGCACGTCTTTCGCGGAGCTAGAATAGCCGCCGCGAAGCTCCTCTTTCGCGAAGCACACTTCCTTCGTGAGAGACCTTTGCGAACCGAGAGCAAAGGACTTTCTCTGAAATTCTCACTACTTCTCTTGAGGGGGTCAGCCTCTATTTATAGGTGATTCCACCGAACCTCTTCCCTTCTATGCGAAGTCAACGCCACATCATCACAAATCACGAAGCTCCAAAGTTTCCACTGGAATTCTTTCCAAATCACGAAGCACCACGGCAATTTTCCGTTCGCGGAGCTTGATGTAGTCGTGAAGAATCACCGTCAACTTACCTTCACGGCGCGCCTTCGTTCGCGGAGCTCATCATAATCACGGAGAAACACCATCAACATTCCTTCGCGGTGCGCGCCTTCTCCGTGAACCTCCCTCGCAAAGCCCTTCTTCGCCGCGAACCTCCCTCGCAAAGCCCTTCTCCGCCACGATGCGCTTCAGCCTCTGCCGTTCGCGAAGCTTGACGTAATCGCGAAGAGTCACCGTCTCTATTCTTCTGGTCTTCGCGAAATCCAATCCATACATCCCATCTTCGTGAAACTCATGCCTTTTCCATATAATAATATGCTCTTCCTGGAAATCCACTCTTCGCGATGCTCAGCAACTTCCAGATTTTGGACCCCAAAAATTTGGCAAACATTGGGAAACGAAGCCACCTTCACTACTGTTTTCTGCTGGAACGGTATGATCTCTTTGTTGGTACACATCCTAAAATTCCACTGAGGATTGACAAAAAACACAAACCATATGCCAAATCATGCTCTGAAGACCCTGGTTCCAACAGTTCCAGGGCACCTCGCCTAAATTTATTATTTCATAGCCACCCTGGCTGGAAAATATATCCCCTTTACCAAGATAATGAATAAGGGAATCACCTATCAGTTGGATGATGACTACCAACAAACCATTGAGGGTCTTAAAAAGTATCTACAACACCCATTGGTCTTAATGTTGCTGGTGGAGTTAAATCTACCCATATTATATGTGTCCTCTACGGAATAATCCGTTGTCACTCTCCTCAAATAGAAGAATGATGCAGTGGATGAGAATTTTCTTTAATACCTCATCCGAGAAATTGTAGGTACTAATACCCAATGACCGTTTTTCAAGAAGAACTGCCTTGCACTCATATTTGCAATATAGAATATGAGGTATTACTTATAGTACCTCAATGTCCATTTGGTCTCTCATATTGATCTGATCAAGTGAATCCTTGGTTGTCCTATACTGAATGGGTTCTTGGGCTGATGAATGGTAATTCTACAATACTATGAAATATATTTTTAATAACATAAGTCAATTAATGGGAAGATAATGGATACTTTCTTCTGGGCACATCCCACATAGGAAAGTAAATCGGTATATACTGAGCTTCCAGATGATCGAGTGTTCTATTCCAATTAAACTCCTTGAATTTGGGATATTTATTTTTATGGTGCCTCTTGAAGGATTATTGAAAAAAGGATAGAATATACAAAGCTCAACCAGGTTGGATTATATATTGTTTTTTTCTCTCCATAAAAATAAAACTTTCATTACATTTTTTCACTATCCAAAGAATGCAAGAATAATAAGGCTGAATATCAATCCATCATCATTATTTATGAATTGGCACTACAATTACAAATAGCCTACATAAACATAAAATGAGATTTAGAGTAATTGATAAAGAAAATAAATGGTGAATATTCCAGTAAAAAGGAAGAATGTTCCCCTCTCACTGGCTACATTAGTGGAATAATGGAAGAGTTCTTAATTTACCCCACATTGTATCCTATTCCCTAATCAAAGAATGTTCGTAATAATTCATTGCCTTATTCTTCCACAAAATTGTTTGACCCAGATTAGGGGAAGCAATCTTCCACATTATACACTGAATAATGGTCTTATTAATCACTATCAGTAGCATGGAGGAAGTCAATCAGGTTAACACTGACATAGATCACGATGAACTGGTATCTATTTCGAGATAGATGAATTCCATGATTGATTATCTCAAGAATGGGATCCTCGAAATGAACTAATCCATAAGGGAATAGATTCAATGGAAAACTAAAAACATTACACAATGATATGGTCTGAATGAGAAACAAAATAACTCTATAAGAAAGGTTTTGATGAAGTCATCCTCAAATTCATAGTATAAGGATAGGTTTTCTTAATCATGGAAGCATTCCACACAATGGAGCTCATTAGTTTGGGACCATAATCTCCCACCAAATCTAAAGGCTAGGTTACTACTAGAAATCGATGATATAAGACTATGTGGAATTCACCAGGAAATTTCATGCATGCTAGATCCATGAAAACTTCATCAATCATTCCCCATAATTGATACATAGATCCATGTATTCCTGGACATTTTCCAAATGGGGAAGGGATGGTGCGGGTTCATATCCCCCATCCAATGCTAAGAATTTCAAGTACAATTTTACTACAACCAACTTTGTTTCCAAATGGGATGATCCAATACCCCTCATTTAAATTAGGATGAAGAACATCATCAACATCATAATGTCATATATCATATACATGTTTGGAGTCCCTGAAACAATATTGACAGACAATTACACTAAATTATGTTCCACTGAGTAGAAGAAATTATACTAGGAATACAAAATCAAGACCAATTATTCATCCTACTACTGCACAATAGAAAATGCATTGATATAGGCATTCAATAAAACTCCTCAAAATATACTCTAGAAGATGGTGAATAAGGAAAAATATTCAATGATGTAACAAACCTGTTATTTATTTCACATTTTTACACGATTTAATACATAGAGTTACACATAATAAAACCTAGAGGATTGATTAGTATAGTTTATTTTGGAATTATTTACATTACACAAAAATTTAAAATAGTAAAAAAATGTTATCTTTATTCAAAACAAACATAACATGCTTGCACATTAAACTGAATGGGATAACCTGGGGACACACATAAGAAAGTGCTAAGCTATCAAGCCCAATAAGGGAATAAACATAGAATAACCTGAAGTGAATAATAAATTTTAAAAAATAGGTATATAAAAAGTGTATAAAAAGAGTAGGAATCATAAATATTAACAATGAGACATGATATATCATGATTATCATAAAGGAAACATGGGGAATGTGGAAACAACATAAATCACTACATCATAAACATCGGTCATTGATAACTAACAAGACATCATGATGGAAGAAGTCCCATGGTGGAGTAAACTTCACTTCATATACCAACATGACATCTCATGGGAAGAAACATTACCCAATGCATTGGAGCGCTATATAATTCTGGGCACACCCATCACTTTTATTTCATTGGAGTGCTTAAGCATGTCATATAGATCATAAAACATGGCTTCATTAATCATCATATATTATTCAATGATCAAGGAGTTTGAAATTAACACATGTAATCCCCTGTCAAATAATTATATGTGTATAAATGTGAACTCCATGATAAGAAATGGGTAAGGTATTCAATAAATAATTCTTTTAGCATGGAAATCATAGTTAAATTTCATCATTGAAATGACTCCACATAAAAATTCATAAAATGGGTTGATGGGATAGAAAGGGGTATATCATCAATTGTATATAAAATGGGAAGTAATGGAGACTTATAATGACAAGTCTCAGCATTTGGAATTGGAAATACAGGGCTTCAGATAATAATGAAACTTGAATAAATAAGAGAAGGTGAGGATCCTTTACATGAGTGTGTGCCACCAAATGCTTGGGAGGGGATTCTTGAGATCATGGGGGTGCCTTAGTAGGAATCTAGAGAGCAGATGTCACAGTAAGGACATTATCTAAGGGTTTTGAGTGAAGAGAAATGTGATCTTGGGAGGGTTTTTATAGGAAACAAGTGGGGATTTTCTTAATATTTCTCTAACATAGGATTTGGACACAATATAATAAAATAACCAAAACCAAAAACAATACCATGGGTTTTGAACATGATTCCTACCAAATATGAGTTATTTTAATTATTTTATATGGATAAGGTTATAACATAATAAAATAATACCCTTGCTTATGTGGATGTGAGTCATGCGCTTAAAAAATTATTTTAAATCCATAAAATATATTAATGGTTTTGGATGACTCACAAAGACTTTATAAAATAAAAAAATAAAAAAATAAAATTATTTTAAAATTTAAAAAATTATTTGTTCATGTATTCTTTTATAGTATTTTTACATCACTTTTGCTTCATTATGATGTCATGATACACAACGAATATTTATAAAGTATTTAATTTTTACCTGAAAATTTTACCATCTCAGAAAATTATGATACATTCACCGTTGGATAATTTTGAAGTTATGATTCCCTAAATAATATAATTATTATCAAAATATTTTTCTAAATATGTACATTTTTAATTTTAAAATACGAATTGACATTTACTGAGAAATGTTAGGATTTTTGACAATAAAAATTTTCGAACCGTTATTAAAATTACATTTGACTTCATAAACAAATATGAACATTTATTTATAATTAAAAATGTTTAATAAGAATATTTTATTATAATATTATTTATTTCAAAAATCCATTAATTCAACAAAATAAATGTCTTAATTGAAATTGAATATTAATTAAAAATAATTTTTTTGTTTTATTGTATGAAAATAAAAATCATTTATAAGGTAACAATAATAGGATGAAAATATATTCATAATTCTATTAACAATAATTTATATAATAATATTTCTTGGGTCTTGATACTTATACTTTTAATAAACCAACAAATTCTCTAAGGGTAAGGTGCACAATGGTGAGACATTCATGGTGTGGTTCAACAAACGTGGTTTGGGTCATTAAATCGGTGAGCTTAAACATCTACTGAAACAGTTTAACTCATGATTAAGATGTCGGATCCCCACATGGGATTGGTAAAGGGAAAATATAAATGATTTTATCTCCAATGGAATATTTGCTAAATGGTCTTCCTTGGTTAAAATCCTATTGGTTTAGGCCATCACATACTTTTTATGAGTCAATTTACTTTACTAAAACCCTACATTTATAAAAATCATGTGATCTCTATTGAACGACTATGTTATCAAATATAATTATGATTAATGGTATTTTAAAAAGGCTATAATAAAATTAATGGAGCCCATGATTTTTCTATTTACATAATACATAATAATAAATTTTAATTAAATCAAAAGGGGGATTTTATTTATAATAGTTCGGGTTGTTATAATATCCCCCTTATAAAATATCACCCTAATGGTTTTTTTTACCTCACTAAAATAGATGATGGTAACTCTATTTCATCACCTCCTCTAGTTCCCACACCACTTCATAAAACTTTTATTTTCTACACATTACTTTAAAAATTAGGATTGTCTTATTTCATAGAAGTTTTTCTCTACAATCAATGATTTTCACCAGCTGATCTTCAAAGGAAATATTACTATCCAAATGGTTCCACCGATGGATTTAGTATATGCGTACATTTTGGTATGCACTTTATTATGTAGGGTACATGGAATACATCATGTTCTTGACATAGGTTTAGTGTGGGTGCTAGTGGACAGGCCATTAATTCGATGTGATAAAGGATCTCAAAGGGGATGATGTATCTTGTAATAAACAATTCCTTCCTTCGAAATCTCATCAATTTCATTCATGAAGACATGCGGAGGAAAAAAATGTCTCAAACAACAAACATTAGATCTCATTGATGATTATCATAACAAAACGTTTATTGACTATTATAATCCTTGATGTGATGTTGAATGGGGTTAACCTTTTCCACCATTTACTTAACCATTTCAAGACCTAACAGTTTTCCTTACCTAACTTCATCTCAGCATACATGTTTTCTAAAACTATTCCAATAAAGGGATTTATATGGATCTATTTGGATGCTCGAGTGGAAACTATTATTTTATGAGAACCCAACCAGAGTTTGATGTTTTTTCCAATCCTACTTTAAAGTCAGTTGATCATTCCATAATCATTTCTTACAATGTATGAATAGTACGCTCAGACTGGCCATCAATTTAAATATGATCTTCTATAATAAAGTTTAGCTCAGTGTTTAGATAATATTGGATAAATTTCCATCCCTTGAAGGTGAATCTTTGATCTCAATCAGATACAATTGGTAGTGCTACTCCATGAATCCTTACCACCTCTATGATGTATATCCATGCATGTTTTTCTAGTGAGAAATATTCTTAAATAAAAATGAAGCACGTGGTGATCGTAAGATGATCCAACAAAAACCAAATAACATTATTCCCTCATTATGTATTCATAAGACCCTTGAAAAAGTCCACGATGATGTTTTTCCATTTCCATATAGGTATTGTTAATGGTTGCATCATCCCCTTGGATTTTCACCTTTATTCTTTCAATTACTGTTATATAAAGAATTTTGATGTATACTATGTGATATCCTTCTACATATTGTCCTACCAATAGTTCTCTCAGAGATATCGATACATCTTTGTGATTACAATATGGATAGAGAATGTCAAGCTATGTGTATTATCCTATAACACCTTCTTTAACTCATGATTTTATGGTACTCATAGCCGTGAACCAAATCTTACAACACCTTCTTCATTAACATTGAAATCTAAGGATTTCCATTTTCTTATAGATTCCAATTTCTTTTGAATTCATGCATCAAATTTTTGATCAATCTTTATCATTTCCAAAAGATATGGTTGATCAATCATTTGTGAAAGGATTGAAGATGTTCCTTCCTTTATGATTCCAATGTCTATCCTCTTCAATTATAAGAAGACCAAATCCCTCTGAATTCTAATTGATGATTGAATGGATGGATCCTTTATACCAAGAGAGAAATATGATTTTTTATCATTCCCTATATGGTAGTGAATTGAGTAGTCATAGTCCTTGACAATATTTAACCATCTTCTTTTGCACATATTGACCTCTTTCGATGTGAATTTATACTTGCGAATGTTTTGATGTGTATATATTTCATACTTATCACTATATTGATAATTCTGTTGTATTTTCCAAGAGAATATCACTACATATAACTGTAGATCATGTGTTGGGTAGTTCAATTTTTAAAATTTCAACTTCATTGAAGCATAGGCTATCACGTGGTCATTTTTCATTAACAAGTATCACAATACCTTCTTCGAAGAATCATTGAATGATAAAAAAAGTTCTCCACTTGTGGTTAGGGTGAGCACATGGGCTGTGATAATCCTCATTTTCAACTCAGTGAAGATCTCTCGACATTCATCATTCCAAGAAAACCTGACTCCCTTCTAGGTTATCTTGGTTAGAGGGTTTGACAATTGAAAGAAATTTCCCACATGTCGATGATAATACCCTTCCAATACAAGGAAACTATGAATATATATCATTGATATTAGTCTCAACCATCCTAAAATTTCTTCTTTATTTTAAGGGTCCATATATATCTTATTTATTGTAATGATATTCCCTAGGAATGATACATACTTCAACCATAACTCACATTTTCTATACATTGAAAAAATGTTCTCCTTTTGAAAGGTATTTATAATAGTGCATATGTGATCATCACGATCCTCCTTAGTTTTATATAATATTATGATATAATCGATAAATAATACCACAACTTTTTTGAGGTTATATCTATAGGCTCAATTCATCATTTCCTTTGAGATTTTTAGAGAATTAGTGAGTCCAAATGGATTTTTATGAACTCATAGTTCT
This sequence comes from Viscum album, assembly GCA_963277665.1. Lineage (NCBI taxonomy): Eukaryota > Viridiplantae > Streptophyta > Magnoliopsida > Santalales > Viscaceae > Viscum > Viscum album. The sequence continues at coordinate 1,069,147,072 of OY728139.1, read as the reverse complement.
TGTTCCTTGTACAATAAGTTGACATGGGGATATCCTCCTTCTTCAACCTACCTAGGTAGTATCCCAACTGAATATCCACTTAATAAAGGTATTTTTCTCAACATAGTTGATTGAACTAGCCCTCAATCTGTGGAAGATGATACTTGTTCTTTATTGTGATCTTTTTGAACTCATGATAATCAATACAATGGAACATTGACCCATCCTCATTCATGACAATGAGGAATGGTGCAACCTAAGGTGAATCATTTAGGAATATGAACCCTTTATCAAGATTGTTCTGAAATCGTTTCTTTAGCTCTTTTAGTTTCACAACAACTATTATATATAGAGTCTTGAATAATGGTTATTACCCAGGTATAAGATCTACAGAAAATTCAACCTATCAGATAGGAGGAAGACTAGGAAATTCCTTTCGAAACACACCCAAATATTCCCTCACTATGTGAATTTATTTAAGGAATATTATTTCATTAGATTAAATCATTTGATATAGATATACATCCTAATAGTGAAATAATATCCATGCTTGAGATGTTGGGTCTAAAGAAGATTCATCCCCCTCCTTTCACTTATATAGAATCAGGGGACAATTCAAAATACAAAGATTGATTTAATTATCATAGCTATTTATGTTGGATCTATATAGGTAAATCCAATCCATACTCATAATTTCATAAAATGTCACCAAAGGAAGTATGAAAAGGTTCTTTGTGAATTTCAACCCAAAAATTGTGATAGGGGAGGATTTATATACTTTGGATTCAATAATTCCCCCATTTTCCATTTTAACTTATAGCTATACTTCCTTGCATGGTAGGGGGATTAAATAGTTCTACTAAACTTTAATGATGTTGAGGAATGCGTAGAACTAGAATAAAAATGTAAGTTTACTATTATTGAATTAATAACAAGTGTACCACTCACCACTTCTTTTTCAGGATCCACCAAAGGGGTTGTGTTGGAAAAATATCTCCCTTGTATCCTTTGAGGTTGTCAGTTGTCTTTGAAATCTCTTAACATAGTTAATTGGTTTATAAAGTTCATTGGTTACCTATAATTAATGAATTGAAAAGTGGGATATTGAAATTTATTGTTTCCCTTAGGAATTTTATGGGGTGTTTCTTTCCACACAATTGGAAAGTGGGATATTGAAATTTCATAGCACCACTAGATATCTACATCGGACCACCAAAATTAAACTCCAATTTCAGATTTTTTTCTTCATGAGACCCTTGAGATTAGATGATTTCCATTTCAAATTTTAGATAACATCAAAAAATTTACTCAAAGCTATCAAAGTCTCAGATCGTGAGGGATTTTTGTAGACTGGGTTTTATCCCACCAAAGAACCAGTCAACCCTGAATTCCTGGGTAACGAAAAATCTAGAGTCATATCATGCATGTCTTGTGAATTTTTCCTCGTACATACTGATAGATTTGTCATATTTTTTCTTAAGGGAAAGGAAACCCCTTTCCATTTTAAGATGAAGAGTGTGAAGAAAATATTTATTGAAAAATACTTTTTTTGAATTCCTTCCACCCCATCACTTAAATATTTTTCACATGATTCATATTCTGGATAAATGTGAATCACTTATCAACCCCTCCTTCTATATAATTAACATCCATTAGAACATTCTCTTGCTTATAACTTTAAAGAATGGAGAATATCCTCTCAGTGTAGTTGATACATTTTTCCATGATTAAGAAATCATAAGATCCATTGAACGTCAGGGGAATTTGTCACATAAAGGTCTCAATCAATCCTTGTTCTCTTTTAGGGGGATTTGAATACTCCTACTAATCTAGGTTTATATTCATAACCCAAGTCAACTGAGTGAGTATCATCCTTATTTTTGTTATTCCTACTCCCATTAGGTTGAGAATCTTGTTGGGGAAGTCATCACATTTCCTGTGACATTGATTGATTATTAGAATAATACTATTTATGGCCATTTAATAGAATAAATGAAACAATAGGGATGATTATTTTTAAACTATTAAATATATAAATGGAAATCCAATGGAATTAAAGGGATAACTTATAAATTACATGTATTTCCGAAATAATGAATTTCAAGGCTTCAATATATGCTATCCATGATCCATTAACTAGGATATATTATTATGGGTATTTTGTACTTAATAATGATTTATAAAAATCTTATGAATTTACCAAATTATATATCTTGGGAGTGTCAAAACAAGTGTAAAGAATAGACCATTTTCACGTACCAGTTCCTGGCCAATTCTAACTCAACATGGTGTTTTTGGGTTTTACACCTATGTACATATATGACAGGGCCACATCCAAAAGTAGTATCCATACATGGATTTATTTTCTTAATAACCACATACTCTATATATACAAATAATTTAGTGTTGTTTTCTTATACTTATTATTATCCCTATCATTTTCTATATAGTTTTCTCATCCTAGAACAAAAAAATTACTAAACATTTCCTTTGATACCAACTATAATAATCATGTTACTTATTTATCATTATTAAATTATTTAATACATAAGGTTAAATAAAATAAAACATATAAGATCAATATGTATAGTGTCTTTGGGAATTAGGTGTAACGCCCCAACCCCAGTTACCCAGAGTCGGTGCATTATTTTAATACATTGGCATGATTACAAGGAATCAAGTCCTGAAGGACCGACCAGTTTACCAGTCTTGGAAAATTGATTACATACATTAACATTACATTAAATTTTCAAATAGAAAACACATCATAAATAGTTCTTCGATAATGCCAATATTCCCTTTAGCTTAACCATGCATATTAATCAAAATACACTTCTTGTAATCCTGGGAAAAATAAAACATAGAAATAGCTGAGATCAAACACTTAGTAAGGCAAAGCAATACAGTGGAAGATGACATAAATATTAAGAATGGTGAATAATTAAAACCACATGCCTTTATAAATAATAAACATGAATACATTTATGGAAATAATATGAGCTTAGTAAATAATTTCATAATAAAACATAATCAGGGGTATTCTACTAGTAGAATGACCACATGAACCATCAATATTATTTCCTTAATGAGGGAATTTATAATGCCGGACATTCTGAAACATTTTGTCAAGGTCTCAGCCAAGACATATAAAAATGATTAAGGCCTCGGCCCAAACCATATATAAAATTGGGAAAGGGCCTCATCCAATTCCACATCTAGTTGTCTCATGAGACCTACCAATGCATCGAGGAGCTATATCAGGATCCACCTGTCACTTACTAAGTCTAATACATTCCTCATATTAAAAGGATTAAACATATCATAAACATTCGTATTAAAACTAGCATATGAAATGTCAATACTTTAACCCTAAATCATGAATGGTGTAAAAATATCACATCCACAGTCAGATAATGAAGAGATTGTGAAAGAAACTATTACCTTTTACTTTTCCATGGCTGAGGGTAGGTTAACCTTCTGTGTAATGGTAAAATAATTTTTATTAAATTATAAAAGAATAATATTCATTAATATGATATCATATATGATCTTTTAACATTTCTTTGTTAATAATATCTTAGTATTATCGTCATTTAGGGTGTTAACTTACTCGTTTTCTTTTATATGTTTTGTTACATAAGCCATGTTTGTTATGGATAGGTTGTATCTTATTCATATCCAGAATGATAAAAAGTCCTTAAAAATTATTTTTAATCATTAAATAAAAAATTAGTCTTGAATAGATACGATGGGGAATGAATCTCATCGCATTCGTGGAGACGGTAGTCTGTAGGTACAGACAAGCAAATATATAATTATTTTTATGTTAAAAAAATTTATAATTGGATATTATATAATATATACAGAATCATTATCATGTTATATTTATTATTTACATGAATTAAACAACATTATTATACCCATCCAAATAATAATGTATTGAATAACAATTACACCACGATGTGGAGACGGTAGGCCGTACTCACGCACGTCTGGTGAAATGTCATTAAAAGGGTGGATAGAATACTGAATATGGTTGTACCATATTTATATTAATATGAAAATATATAGAACATACTGGAGTTATTATTTTATAATGGAAATAACAAAGAATTAAGAAGTTGAAGAAGAAAGGAACTTGAAAGAGGGTGGTGAAAACATTACTACTTTTTCGGGTTCATCCTTTTGATTTGATCAAAAGGGATCCATAGATTGGCTTTATGACTAAATTAAGGCCTCTAGGATTAAGGTAGGATAGTTGAGAGGGTATTTGGGCAGAGTTTTTCCGAACAAATAGGCTTTGAAGGTATGAATAATTGGTTAGAAGTGGTGTCCCTTTATAAGGGGGAGGAGGGGCTCTTTAGAAAAAACATAAAGTATTAATTTATAATAAATTCATATTCAGTTTATAATGGATAAAAATTGGATTATTCAAAGTATAAGGTGGTTATGGGTCTAAATAATTTCATCCAATAGATTTTATATAGGTTTGTGTCAATATATTAACCTTATTTTTTAGTTTTAACTCTTAGTTAATTAGTTTGACATTTACCATGTCACTTTTCATTTTTATATTATATATTTAATAATTGTACTATATACATACAAGAGACCCCCAAGTGGTCCATTAATAATACTAATACCATTATATAAGAAATTTGGCCGAACCTTAGAATTTTAGGAATATAATATCAATTATTAATATAATATTGTTTTTAAAAACTCATTTATGTCAATTTTGATACTTTTCAATAATTGATTTTTTTTAAAGTCATAAAAAAATTATTAATTTGAATAAAATTTATTTAACCAATCCTAAAATGTATTATTAACCAATAAAATTCGTGGATGTCATCAAAAATTTCAAATTATATTTATTTTAACATTTATAATACTGATTATTTGATTCTTTCATTAATAAAGAAAATACTATATCATTATTGTGTCATAAATAAATTTAAGTATTAAATGTCTAAAAAGTATAAATAAAATACCATTATGTAGGAAATCTTTTTATAATTCTAATTAATATTTAGTATAAAATATAACATATAGAACCCTATGTAAAAATTGTTTTTCTAAAAGATATATGCTTATGTCATTTTTGTATTTACTTTAACTTAATTAATATAAAGTGTCATTATGACTTACAAGTGGATCCATGGGGTCCCAAAATCTACCCAAATATTCCCATGGCCGGATATGTATCATCAAATTGGGTTAGGACACGTTTTAGGGTAATTTATTATTATTATATTATTATTTTTACCCTTATTTACCAGATTTACCCTTTAACCATGGTAAATAAAATATTTTCCAAAGTTTTTATTCAAAATGTCTAAAAATAAAAGTTACCTATTTACACAATTTTGACCTCCGGATTCTAAATATGTAATCCATTTTTATAAATTGAAAACATAGAAGTGCCATAAATTAATTTAAAATTAATTCTCGCTGTCAAAACAAAAAGCGTGTTTTTAAGAAATAATAACTATCCAAAGATTGACACTTGTTTATGTCCGGTTTAAATGTAAAATTAAAATCAATGACCAAACATGTATTAAATGGTACAAATATATTCTAAATATACTTTAAAACCACTCAAATTCATAATTTATCACTATTAATTATTTCAATTAAAAAAGTTGTTTTTAATTAAAATTTAGTGATTTTCACTATTCATCAAAAATTGAAAGTTTTCATAAAAATACCAAAAATTCTCCATAAGACTATTTCGAAATTAAAAATCCTAAAATGAAGTTCATTTTGAATGATAAAATATATAAAATTTCAAAAAGTGGGTATTACTATTCATAACATCTAGTTTGATTGGTTGTGGCGTATTAGAACTCAAAATTCCGTACAACACACGCTATTATATTATTCAAAGAGAAGCGTACTGTGGAAGATTGGGATGATAAATTCTCCCCTCCTTCCATAAATTGCATCCTCTCAATTTATTCTCGGTATTGGAAACATGGGGTTGACATTTCAAAATATCTTTGTTGATATCCCACATCGAAAAATGGATTAATGAGGCCTCTATTCAAAATAAAGAGTGGTAAATATGAAGGTTACCAAAAAAACACATAATAGGGTTCCATTTAAGAAAACATGGATATGGAAGAAAAATCTAAACATCAATATCTGATGGAGAGTGGTAGACAACATGGCTCCCAAAAAGCCAACAATCACAAAGTCATAAAATTGTGATGATCTAAGGTACCATCTAGGACAAAGATTTTGTTCTAAGTTCCTTTTCTTAATGTTGAGGAATTTAATTAGGAGAATGGATAAGATCATAAGAAGATATACTTACTTTATAATTAGAGTTTTATTCATTAATAAATTTCTACCACAAACTCATCTTTCACTCCAAAACATAATACAACTCAAAATACTATATTTATCTTAGTCGTATAGGGTTCCAAATATCAACATATACTATTTAAATGATGAAAAATATTTTGTATCACCTAGGGACTTCCTGTAGGCTAGTGGTAGGTAATAAAGGTTTGTCGCACTATGATTGTGGGTTCGATTCCTGCAGATTTTTCCCATGCAACGAGTTATCAGCCGACCCTCATGTTGTCCTTTTCCAAGACTAGTATTATAATATTCCAAAAATAATCATAAGAAATGTTTTATCCTTAAACAACACCATCCAAAGTTCAACTTAATTTATTTCAAACACTATAGTTATCCAAAATACCTATGTCCAGACTCTCTGTAAAAGTTATCTAAATTCCAAAATCAATTGTAACATAAGATTTCCCAAACAAAGTAAATTTTCTCTTATTGTAACATACTGAAAATATGATTACCTTATTCATATTAAAACCTTAATAAAAACAACAAGTATTGTAGTACAATCCTTATATATATCACATTATTCTTATAACGAGAATATAGTTCTTGAGTTCCAAAACACAAATACAATAATTATTCAACTTCAACTGTGGTAACAACATAAGCTTGGCCATCCTCCCTTGGCCTTTTCTGAGGTAAGTTTCCTTGGTGCTTAGGAAATTTATTTGCATAATGCCCCATTTCTCTACAATTATAGCATCCAATATTGACATCAACTTTCTTTCCCTTGCAATCATGAGATTGGTGGCCTTTTTTTACCACACTTGTAGCAGTCTCCCATTCCTTTTTGGCAAGTACCAGGGTGTCTGTTCCCACAATTACCACATGATGGAAAATCCTTCTTTCCCTTTTTCCCATTACCTATCTCTTTAACAACCATTCTATTCTTCTCTTGCTTTACTTTATTGTCATAAGATTTAGAAAATTCCTTTTCTATCTTGATAGCACATGAGATAATATCTTCGTATGATGAGAAGGATTGATATACTAAATCTTGATGGAGAAATGGTTTTAACCCATAAAAGAAACGATAAATATTACTTCTTGGGTTACGTATATTATCTACTGTATGCCTTGCTAACCTTGTAAAGTTAGCCACATACTTTGAAACATTATCATCCTCTTTTTTCATTAGACTGAGAAATTGTCTTTCTATATCCGCTTGATGGTCATGAGGAAAGTATTTTTATAAGAAAATACCTTTAAACTCCCTCCATTCCATACATGATACTTATTCTTCCTCCATTGTGTTTTGAATAAATGACCACCATTGATCAGCATCTCCAGTGAGGCGATAAACTGCCATGACAACTTTTTCCATTTCACTACTCCCCAAAGCCTGAAATATCTTCTCTAGGGAACTTATCCATTGCTCAGATACTAATGGATTTGTATTCCCATCTAATGTTGGTGGGTTTTGCCTCATGAAGCGATCTAAAATTGATACTTTGTGTTGTGGATCAGGGTTCTCTATAGGGGTAAGGTTATTATTCATAACCTGAGTGAGTTTTCCCAATATGGTGATAAGCTGATCAGCACCAGTTGTATCACCAGCTCCACTATAATTTTCTTGATTAGGTGGGAAATCCCTACATGGATTATGCATAGTGATACAATTTCCATTCCTTCCACAAGGTTCCATTTCTAAACAATGGCAAAAACTAAATTAGTTTACGAGTCGAAATATATAATTCCAAACTTATAAAATACCTAACGTAAATTGAAAAATTTATATATATAATCCATAATCATAAAAATGTTTTCATTGAGTAATTATATACTCATAATTCCTTCATAATGGTTTGTAAATAAAATGAGAATTATCCTAATCATATCCCCCAGGAGTGTCGTAACCAATAGTGTAGTAAGGCCCATCGTTGTGCACTAGTTCCTATTCGAGTCTAGCTCAAAGTGCGGTTTTTGGGTTTTACCCCTAGGTACATCTGTGCCAGAGCTGCCTATACCTAATTGTATCTAGACAGGTATGTATTGCTCAGAAAACTCACAAAATGTCTACAATACCATAATTCTAGGAAGTTTTTCTATATTAATCCTCAAATTCCATCTTAGGTCTATGTGCTCTAATCAGAGTTTATCTAAATCTAGTGTCCAAGGTTATTGTTAAACGTCCTCTAATACCAACTGTAACACCCCGACCCTAGTCACCCAGAGTCGGTGCATTATTTTAATACATTGGTAGGATTACAAGGAATCAAGTCCTGAAGAGCCAATCAGTTTAGCAGTCTTGGAAAATAGATTACATACATTAACATTACATTACAATTTCAAACATAAAACACAGCGTAAATAGTTCTTTGAGAACACCATTATTCCCTTTAGCATAACCATGTATATTAATCACAATACACTTCTTAGAATCCTTGGTAAAATAAAACATAGAAAGGGGTGAGCTTAAATGCTCAATAATGGTAAGCAATACAACAAAAGATGACATAAATTTTAAGCATGGTGAATAACTGAAACCACATGTCTTTACCAATAATAAACATGAATACTTTTATGGGAAGAATATGAGATTAGTAAATAATGCCATAATAAAACATATTCATGGGTATTATACTAGTTGAATGAACACATGAACCATCAATATTATTTCCATAATTAGGAAATGTATAATGTCGGACATTCTGAAACATTTTGTCAAGGCCTCGGCCAAGACATCTAAACATGATTAAGGCCTCAGCCAAAACCATATTTCAAATTTGGAAAGGGCCTTGACCAATTCCATATCTAGTTGTCTCATGAGACCTAACGATGCATTGAGGAGCTATAGAGGGCTCCACCTTTCACTTACTAATTCCAATACATTCCTCATATGAAAAGGTTTAAACATATCATAAACATTCGTATTGAAACTAGCATACGAAATGTCAATACTTTAACCATAAATCATGAATGGTTTAAAAATAGTGCATCCACATTCAAACATATCACAAAACCTTTAATACAATATGGAAATTTTGTATCATAATAAATCAACTCCAAATAAACATAAAATCCATCAAAGGATGTTGACATAGATGAAATCAAAACCCTATTTAGAGAAATATCTATTTCTATTTTGAAATCATTTAAGAGTCACATAATTATAAAATAAAACATTTACTTTGAAAATATTCTTATAATATTGTAAGGGAATCTTCGAAAAGTTTATAATGGTAGAAAATAGCCGCACCCGCCGTATAAGTTAAAAAAAGACATTCTTACTTTAATTTTGTCCAAAAGGTTAAAAATGACTTTGTTTGGAAAACGACGGAATGATTCCTTTATAAACACCTTATAAAAAGTCAAACAAGGGTATAAATAAATTTAACCCATATTATATAAAATAGTACAATTTTTTTAAATACATTTTTAAGAAACATGGATGTGGACGATAAAGAGGTCCCAGTAGTTATGTATAAACAACCTCAGATAATGAAGAGATTGTGAAACAAACCCTTACCTTGTAATTTTCCTTGGATGAGGGTAGTTTAACATCCTGTATAATGGTTATATAATTGTTATTAAATTATAAAAGAAAAATATACATTAATATGATATCTTATATGATCTTTTAACATTCCTTTGTTAATAATATCTTAGTTTTATCGTCATTTCGGGTGTTAACTTACCCGTTTTCTATTATATGTTTTGTTACATAAGCCATGTTTGTTATGGATAAGTTGTATCTCATTCATATACATAATGATATCAAGTACTTAAACATTATTTTTAATCATCAAATGAAAATTAGTCTTGAATAGATACGACGGGGAATGAATCTCATCGCATTTGTGGAGACGGTAGTCCATACGTACACACGAGCGAAAATATCATTATTTTGATATTAAAATAATATATAATTGGATAGTATATCATATATACAGAATAATTATCATTTTATGTTTATTATTTACATGAATTACACATCATTATTATACCCATTCAAATAATAATGTGTTGAATAACAATTACACCACGACGTGGAGATGGTATACCGTACGTACGCACGTATGGTGACATGTCATTTAAAGGGTGGATAGAATACTGAATATGGTTGTAAAATATTTATAATAACATCACAGTATATAGAACATATTGGATTTATTATTTTATAATGGAAATAACAAATAAAGAAGACGTTGAAGAAGAAAGGAACTAGAAAGAGAGTGGTGAAATCATTACCTCTTCTTCGGGTTCTTCTTTTGATTTGATCAAAAGGGATCCTTAGGATGGATTCATGACTAAAGGAAGGCCTCTAGGATTAAGGGAGTATAGTTGAGAGTGTATTTGGGTAGAGTTTATCTGAACCAAAAGGCTTTGAAGTTATGAAGAATTGGTTAGAAGTTGTGTCCTTTTATAAGGGGAGGATGGTCTCTTTAAGAAAAGTTTAAAGCATTAATTTATAATGAATCCATATTCGGTTTCTAATGGCTCAAAAGTGGATTATTCAAATTATAAGGTTGTAAGGGGGTGAAATCCTTTCAACCAATAGATTTTAGACATGTTTCAGTCACGATAATAACCTTATTTTTAGTTTTAACTCATAGTTAATTAGTTTGACATTTACCATGTCACTTTTTATTTTTATATTATAAAGTTAATAAACATACTATATACAACCAGGAGACCCCCAAGTGGTCCATTAATAATAGAACTAACATTATATAATTCCGTTGGTCTAACCATATAATTTTAGGAATAGAATATCAATTTTTAATATAATATTTGTTTTAGAAACTCATTTATGTCAATTTTGACACTATTCAATAATTGAATTTTTCTAAAGTCTTAAATTTTTTTTATTTCTAATAAAATTCAGTTAAGAAATAATAGGATTTAATATAAAAAAATAAAATTAGTGTATATCATCAAAAAATTAAATTATATTTATTTTAACATTTATAATACTAATTATTTGATTCTTTCATTAATAAGGAAAATACTGCTTCATTATTGTGTCATAAATAAATTTAATTATTCAATGTCAAAAAATTATAAATAAATTCCATTATGTTGGAAATCATTTTAGATTTCCAATTAATATTTATAGTTGAAATTATAACATATATAACCCTATGAAAAAAATTGTTTTTCTAAATGATATATGCGTTTGTCATTTTTGTATTTACTTTAACTTAATTAATATAAAGTGTCAGTATCTCTTACAAGTGGATCCATGGGGTCCCAAAATCGACCCAAATATGCATGTGGTCTGAAATTTATCAACCAATAGGGTTATGACATAGTTTAGGGTAATTTTTTATTATTATAATATTATTTGTTACCCTTATTTACTGGATTTACCCTTTAACAATGGTAAATAAAATATTTACCGAAGTAATTATTCAAAATGTCTAAAAATAAAAGTTACCCATTTACACAATTTGGAACTCTGGATTATAAATATGGAATCCATTTTTCTTAATTCAAAACACATAAGTGGTAGAAATTAATTAAAAATTAATTCTCGCTGTCAAAACAAAAAGCGTGTTTTTAAGAAATAATAACTATCAAAAGATTGACACTTGTTTATGTTCGGTTTAAATTTGAAATTATGTATAATGGCCAAAATTGTATTAAATCGTAACAATATATTATAAATAGACTTTAAAACCACACAAATTCATAATTTATCACTATTAAGTATTTTGATTAAAAAATTTGTTTTTTATTAAAATGCAGTGATTTTTACTATTCATCAAAAAATTGAAAGATTTCAGAAAAATACCAAAAACTCACCCTAAACTAATTTCAATATTATTAATCCAAAAATGAAGTCCATTTTGAAAGATAAAATGTATCAAATTTTAAAATGTGGGAATAACAATTCATAACAGCTAGTTTGATTGGTTGTGGTGTATTAGAACTCAAAGTTGCGTACAACACACACTATTGTATTATTCAAAGAGAAGCGTACCATGGAAGATTGGGATGTTACATTTTCCCCTCCTTCAATAAATTGTGTCCTCAAAATTTATGCTTTGTATTGGAAACTTGGGGTTGACATTTCAAAATATCTTAGTTGAAATCACTCATCGAAAAATGTATTAATGAGGCCTCTATTTAAAATAAAGATTGGTAAGTATAAGGGTTACCAAAAATAACACATACTAGGGTTCCATTTAAGAAAACATGGATATGGAAGTGAAATCTAACCATAAATATCTGATGGAGAGTCGTAGACAACATGGCTATGAAAAATCCAACAATCATAAAGCCATAAATTTGTGATGATCTATGGTACCATCTAGGACAATGTTTTTGTTCTAAGTTCCTTTTTTTAATGATGAGGAATTTATTTATGAGATTGGATAAGATCATAAAGATATATAGTTACTTTATAATTAGAGTTTTATCTATTAATAAATTTCTACCACAAACTCAAATTTCACTCCAGAACATAATACAACTCAAAAATACTCTATTTATCCTAATCGTATAGGGTTCCAAATATAAACATATACCATTTAAATGATGAAAACAATTTTCTATCAACCAAGGAATTCCTATAGGATAGTGGTAGGTAATAAAGGCCTGTCACACTATGATTATGGGTTCGATTCCTGCAGCTTTTTCCGACACGATGGGTTATCGACCGACCCGCAGGTTATCCTTTTCCAAGACTATAGTATTATAATATTCCAAAAATAATCATAAGAAATGTTTTAACCTTAGAAAATACCATCCAAAGTTCATCTTAATTAATTGAAAACATTATAATTATCCAAAATACCTCTGTCCAGACTCTCTGTAAAAGGTATCTAAATTCCAAAATCCATTGTAACATCAGATTCCCCAAACAAGGTAAAGTTTCTCTTATTATCACATACTGAAAATATGATTACCTTAATCATATTAAAAACATAATGAAAACAACAAGTACTACAGTAAAATCCATATATATATCACATTATTCTTATAACCAGAATATAGTTCTTGAGTCCAAAAACACAAATAAAATAATTATTCAACTTCAATTCTAGTAACAGCCTAAGCTTGGCCTTGCTCCCTTGGCCTTTTCTAAGGTATGTTTCCTTTGAGCTTAGGAAATTCATTTACATAATTCCCCATGTCTCTAAAATTATAGTATTCAACATTGAGAACAACTTTCTTTCCCATGCAATCATGAGCTTGATGTACTTTTTCCCCACACTTGTAATAGACTCGCATTGCTTTTCGGCAAGTACCTGGGTGTTTGTTCCCACAATTATCACATGATGGAAAATCCTTCTCTCCCTTTTTCCCATTACCTATATCTTGCTCCACCGTTCTCTTTTTCTCTTACTTTTCTTTATTGTCATAAGATTTAGAGAATTCCTTTGATGTCTTGATAGCACATGAGACAATATCTTAGTATGATGGGAAGGATTGAGATACTAAAGCTCAATGGAGAAATGGTTTTAACCCATAAAAAAAAGATCAATCTTACTTCTTGGGTTACGTATATAATTTTCATCATGCCTTGATATCCTTGTAAAGTCAGCCTCATACTTTGCAACATTCTCAACCTTCATTTTCCTCAGACTGAGAAATTGGCTTTCCATATCCGCTCGATGGTCATGAGGAAAGTATTTTTCTAAGAAAATTTCTTTAAAATACCTCCATTCCATACTTGATACTTCTTCTTCCTCCTTTGTGTTTTGAATCAATAACTACCATTGATCAGCATCTTCAGTGAGGCGATAAACTACCATAACAACTTTTTCCATTTCACTACTCCCCAAAGCCTGAAATATCTTCTCTAAGGAACTTATCCATTTCTCAACTACCAATGGATTTGTTTTCCCATATAATGTTGGTTTTTTTGCCTCATTAAGCGATCTAACATTGATAATCCATGTTGTGGATCAGGGTGATCCATATGGGTAAGGTTATTATTCATAACCTAAGTGAGCTGTCCCAGTATGGTGATAAGCTAATCAACTCCAGTTGTATCACCAGCTCCACTATAATTTTCTTGAGTAGGAGGGAAATACCTACATGGAGTACGCACGTTTATATGATTTTTATTCCTTCCCCTAGGTGACATTTCTAAACAATGGAATAAACTAGATTAGTTTATGAATCGAAATACATAATTCCAAACTCATAAAATACCTAACGTAAATTGAATAGTTTATGGATATAATCCATAATCATAAAAATGTTTTATTTGAGTAAGTATATACTCATAATCCCTTCTTAATGGTTTGTAAAGAAAATGAGAATTATCATAAGTATATCCCCCGAGAGTATCGTAACCAAGAGTGCAGCAGGGCCCGTTGTCGTGCCCCAGTTCCCGTTTGAGTCTAGCTCAAAGCGGTGTTTTCAGGTTTTACCCATAGGTACATCTGTTCCAGAGCCGCCTCTACCTACTCATATCCAGACATGACTTTACTGCTGAAAAAACTCACAAAATTTCTACAAAACTAAAATTATAGGATGTTTACCTATACTAATCCTCAAAGTCCATCTTAGGTCTATGTACTCTAATCAGAGTTTATCTAAATCTAGTGTCCAAGGTTATTGCTAAACTTCCTCTGATTCCAACTGCAACATCCCGACCCTAGTTACCCAGAGTCGATGAATTATTTTAATACATTGGCATGATTACAAGGAATCATGTCCCGAAGGACCGATTAGTTTACCAGGGTTGGAAAATAGATTACATACATTAACATTACATTACAATTTCAAACATAAAACACAGTGTAAATAGTTCTTTGAGAACACCATTATTCCATTTAGATTAACCCTACATATTAATCAAAATGCACTTCTTGTAATCCTATGAAAAAAACATAGAAAGGGGTGAGCTCAAATTCTCAGTAAGGGTAAGCAATATAGCGGAAGATGACATAAATATTAAGCATGGTGAATAATTGAAACCACATGCCTTTACCAATAACAAACATGAATACTTTTATGGAAAGAATATGATCTTAGTAAATAATGTGATAATAAAACATAATCAAGGAAATTATACTAGTCTAATGACCACATTAACCATCAATATTATTTCTATAATGAGGGAATGTATAATGCGGGACATTCTGAAACATTTTGTCAAGGCC
Source organism: Viscum album (assembly GCA_963277665.1). Taxonomy (NCBI): domain Eukaryota; kingdom Viridiplantae; phylum Streptophyta; class Magnoliopsida; order Santalales; family Viscaceae; genus Viscum; species Viscum album. Next base: position 1,069,131,665 of record OY728139.1, on the reverse strand, counting down.
TCGGCCAAGACGTCTAAAACTGATTAAGGCCTTAGCCAAAACCATATATCAAATTGGGAAAGGGCCTCGGCCAATTCTACGTCTAGTTTTCTCATGAGACATACCGATGCATCAAGGAGCTATAGAGGGCTCCACCCGTCACTTACTAATTACAGTACATTCCTCATATGAAAAGGTTTAAACATATCATAAACATTCGTATTAAAACTAGAATACAGAATGTCAATACATTATCCATATATCATGAATAGTGTAAAAATATAACATCCATAGTCAAACATATCACAAAACCTTCAATAAAATATGGATGTTTTGTATCATAATAAATCAACTCCAAATAAACATAAAATCCATCAATAGATGTTGACATAGATGAAATCAAAACCCTTTTTAGAGAAATATCTCTTTCTATTTTGAAATTATTAAGTGTCACAAAATTATAAAATAAAAACATTACTTTGGAAACATTATTATAAAATTTTATGTGATGCTTTGAAGAGTTTATAATGGTAGAAAATAGACGCACCCACTGTATAAGTTAAAAAAGACATTCTTACCTTAATTTTTTCTGAAAGTTTAAAAGGACCTTGTTTTGAAAACGACGGAAAGATTCCTTTATAAACATCTTATAAAAAGTAAAATAAAGGTACAAATGACTTTAACCCATATTCGGTAAAATAGTAAGAATGTTTTTAAATACATTTTTAAGAATCATAGATGTGGATTATAAAGAGGTCACAATAGATAATTATGTACAAACAATCTCGGATAATGAAGAGATTGTGAAATAAACCCTTACATTGTAATTTTCATTGGTTGAGGGTAGGTTAACATCCTGTATAATGGAGAAATAATTGTTATTAAATTATACAATAATAATATACATTAATATGATATCATATATGATCTTTTAACATTTCTTTGTAAATAATATCTTAGTATTATCGTCATTTCGGGTGTTAACTTACTCATTTTCATTTATATGTTTTGTTACATAAGCCATGTTTGTTATGGATAGGTTGCATATTTTTCATATCCCTAATGATATCAAGTCTTTAAAAATTATTTTTAGTCAACAAATGAAAATTATTCTTGAATAGATACGATGGGGAATGAATCTCATCGCAATCATGGAGACAATAGTCTGTACGTACGCACGAGTGACAATATCATTATTTTGATATTAAAATAATATATAATTGGATATTATATCATATATACAGAATAATTATAATTTTATATTTATTATTTACATTAATTAAACATCATTATTATATCCATCAAAATAATAATGTATTGAATAACAATTACACCACGACGTGGAGACGGTAGGTCGTACGTACGCATGTATGGTGACATGTCATTGACAGGGTGGATAGAATACTGAATATGGTTGTAAAAAATTTATAATAACATCACATTATATATAACATACTGGAATTATTATTTTAGAATGGAAATAAAAAATAAATAAGAAGTTGAAGAAGAAAGGAACTTGAAAGAGGGTGGTGAAAACATTACCTCTTCTTCGGGTTCTTCCTTTTAATTTGATCAAAAGGAAAACATAGGTTCGCTTTATGACTAAAGGAAGGATTCTAGGATTAAGGGAGGATATTTTAAAGGGTATTTGTGCAGAGTTTGACTGAACCAAAAGGATTTCAAGGTATGAAGAATTGGTTAGAAGTGGTGTCCTTTTATAAGTGGGAGGATGGGCTCTTTAGAAAAAATGTAAAGTATTAATTAATAATAAATTCATATTTGGTTTATAATGGCTCCAAAGTGGATTATTCAAATTATAAGGTAGGTATGGGTCGAAATATTTTCAACCAATAAATTTTATATAGGTTTGGTTCACTATATTATCCTTATCTTTTAGTTTTAACTCTTAGTTAATTAGTTTGACATATACAATGTCACTTTGTATTTTTATATTATATAGTTAATAAACCTAGTATATACATCCAAGAGACTCCCAAGTGGTATATTGAAAATACAACTACCATTATATAAGTCCTTTGGCCAAACCTTCGAATTTTAGGAATAGAATATCAATTGTTAATATAATATTCTTTTAAAAACTCAGTTATGTCAATTTTGACAATATTCAATAATTGATTTTTGTTAAAGTATTAAAAACGTTATTAACAAGAATAAAATTCATTTATGAAATACTAACACGTAATATTAACCAATAAAATTTGTGCATGTCATCAAAAAAGTCAAATTATATTTATTTTAAGATTTATAATACCAATTATTTGATTCTTTCATTAATAAGGAAAATACTGCATCATTATTGTGTCATAAATAAATTTAATTATTCAACATATAAAAATTAAAAAAAATACCATTACTTAGGATATTATTTTATCTTTATAATGAATATTTATAGTAAAAAATATAACATATATTTCCATATGTAAAAATTGTTTTGCAAAATGATATATGCTTATGTCATTTTTGTATTAACTTTAACTTAATTAATATAAAGTGTCATTATCACTAACAAGTGGATCCATGGGGTCCCAAAATCGACCTAAATATGCCAATGGTTGGAAATGTATCAACCAATATTATTAGGACACGTTTTAGGGTAATTTAGTATTATTATAAAATTATTTTTCACCCTTATTTACCGGATTTACCCTTTTACAATGGTAAATAAAATATTTACTGAAGTAATTATTCAAAATGTCTAAAAATAAAAGTTACCTATTTACATAATTGTTACCTCATTATTATAAATATGGAATCCATTTTTATAAATTAAAAACACATAAGGGGCGGAAATTAATTTAAAATTAATCCTGCCATCAAAACAAAAAGCGTGTTTTTAAGAAATAATAACTATCAAAAGATTGACACTGGTTTATGTCCGGTTTAAAAGTGAAATAACGTCCAATGACCAAAATTGTATTAAATGGTAAAAATATATTCTAAATAAACTTTAAAACTACTGAAATTCATAATTTATCACTATTAATTATTTTGATTAAAAAAGTTATTTTTAATTAAAATTTTTTGATTTTCACTATTCATCAAAAATTTAAAGTTTTCAGAAAAATACCAAAAATTCATCCAAAGCTAATTTCTATATTCCGAATCCAAAAATGAAGTCTATTTTGAATGATAAAATGTATAAAATTTCAAAAAGTGGGTATTACTATTCATAACGGCTAGTTTGATTGGTTGTGGTGTAATAGAACTCGAAGTTGCGTACGACACACACAATTGTATTATTCAAAGAGAAGTGTACCATGGATGCTTGGGATGTTACATTATCCCCTCTTTCATTAAATTGCATCCTCATAATTTATGCTCAGAATTGAAAACTTGGGGTTGAAATATCAAAATATCTTAGTTGAAATCGCAAATCAAAAAACGGATTAATGAGGCCTCAATTTAAAATAAAGAGTGGTATGTATGAAGGAGACCAAAAATAACACATACTAGGGTTCCATGTAAGAAAAAATGGATATGGAAGAAAAATATAACCATCAATATCTGATGGAGAGTGGTAGAGAACATTGCTATGAAAAATCCAACAATCACAAAGCCATAAATTTGTGATGATCTAAGGTACCATCTAGGACAATGTTTTTGTTCTAAGTTCCTTTTCTTAATGTTCAAAAATTTATTTATGAGATTGGATAAGATAATAAGGAGATATACTTACTTTATAATTAGAGTTTTATCCATTAATATATTTCTACCACAAACTCATATTTCACTACATAACATAATACAACTCAAAAATACTCTATTTATCCTAATCGTATAGGGTTCCAAATATTAAAATATAGAATTTAAATGATGAATACTATTTTTTATCACCAAGGGACTTCATGTAGGCTAGTGGTAGGTAATAAAGGCCTTTCACACTATGATTGTGGGTTTCATTCCTACAGCTTTGTCCGACACAACGGGTTATCGCCCGTCCTGCAGGTTGTCCTTTTCCATGACTATAGTATTATAATATTCCAAAAATAATCATAAGAAATGTTTTAACCTTAAAAAATTCCATCCAAAGTTCAACTTAATTCATTTCAACCATTATAGTTATCCAAAATACCTTTATCCAGACTCTTTGTAAAAGGTATATAAATTCTAAAATCGATTGTAACATCAGATTCCCCAAACAAAGTAAAGTTTCTCTTATTGTCACATTCTGAAAATATGATCACCTTTGTCATATTAAAACCTTAATGAAAACAAAAATTACTGTAGTACAATCCTTATATATATCACATTATTCTTAAAACCAAAATATATTTCTTGAGTCCAAAAACACAAATTCAATAATTATTCAACTTCAACTTTAGTAAGAACATAAGCTTGGCCTTGCTCCCTTGGACTTTTCTAAGGTAAGTTTCCTTGGTTCTTAGAACATTCATTTGAATAATTACCCATTTCTCTACAATTATAGCATTCAAGGTTGACAACAACTTTATTTCCCTTACAATCATGAGCTTGGTGGTATTTTCACCACACTTGTAACAGACTCCCATTCCTTTTCCGCAAGTACCAGGGTGTTTGTTCCCACAATTATCACATGATGGAAAATCCTTCTCTCCCTTTTTCCCATTACCTATCTCTTCCTCCACCATTATCTTCGTCTCTTTCTTTACTTAATTTTCATACGATTTAGAGAATTCCTTTTCTGTCTTGATAGAAAATGAGACAATATATTCGTATGATGAAAAGGATTGAGATACAAAGTCTCGATGGATAAATGGATTTAACCCATCAAATATATGATCAATCTTACTTCTTGGGTTACGTATATAATTTGCAGCATGCCTTGAAAACCTTGTAAAGTTAGCCTCATAATTTGCAACATTTTCATCCTCCTTTTTCCTCAGATAGAGAAATTGTCTTTCCATATCCACTTCATGGTCATGAGGAGTGTATTTTTCTAAGAAAATTTCTTTAAACTACCTACATTAAATACTTGATACTTATTCTTCCTCCTTTGTGTTTTGAATCAATGACCACCATTGATCAACATCTCAAGTGAGGCGATAAACTGCCATGATAACTTTTTTAATTTCACTACTCCCCAAAACCTGAAATATCTTCTCTAGGGAACTTATCCATTGCTCATCCACCAATGTATTTTTATTCCAATCGAATGTTGGTGGTTTTTTACTCATTAAGCGATCTAACATTAAAACTCCGCATTGTGGATCAAGGTGCTCCATACAGGTAAAGTTATTATTCATAACCTAAGTGAGTTTTCCCAGTATGGTGATAAGCTGATCAGCACCAGTTGTTTCACCAGATCTACTATATTTTTTTGGAGTGGGAGGTAAATCCCTAGATGGAGTACGTGCGTTGATATGATTTCCATTCCTTCCACTAGGTTCCATTTATAAACAATGGAATAAACTAAATTAGTTTATGAATTGAAATACATAATTCAAAACTTATAAAATATCTAACATAAATTTAATAGTTTATTGATATAATCCATAATCATAAAAATGTTTTCTTTGAGTAAGTATATACTCATAATCCCTTCATAAGGTTTTGTAAAGAAAACGAGAATTATCCTAAGCATATCCCCTAGGAGTGTCGTAACCAGGAGTGCAGTAAGGCCCATTGTCGTGCACCGGTTCCCATTTGAGTCTATCTAAAAGTGGTGTTTTCGGGTTTTACCCCTAGGTACATCTGTGCCAGAGCCGCCTCTACCTGCTCGTATCCAGACATGGATGTATTGCTAGGAAAAATCAAAAAATTTATACAATACCAAAATTCTAGGAAGTTCTTCTATACTAATCCTCAATGTCCATCTTAGGTCTCTGTGCTCTAATAAAAGTTTATCAAAATTTAGTGTTCAAGGTTATTGCTAAAATTTCTCTGATACCAACTGTAATGCCCTAACACTAGTTACCTAGAGTCGGTGCATTATTTTAATACATTGTCATGATTATAAGGAATCATGTCCCAAAAGAACGATCAGTTTAGAATTCTTGAAAAATATATTACATACATTAACATTACATTACAATTTCAAACATAAAACACAGTGTAAATAGTTATTTAAGAACTCCATTATTCCTTTTAGCTTAACCCTACATATTAATCATAATACACTTCTTGGAATCCTGGAAAAAATAAAACATAGAAAGTGGTGAGATCAAATACTCAGTAATGGTAAGAAATACAGTGGAAGATGACATAAATATTAAGCACGATGAATAATTGAAACCACATGCCTTTACCAATAATAAACATGAATATTTTTATGGAAAGAATATGAGCATAGTAAATAATTCCATAATAAAACATAATCATGGGTATTGTACTAGTAGAATGACCACATGGACCATCAATATTATTTCTATAATGATGGAATGTATAATGCCAGACATTCTGAAACATTTTGTCAAGGGCTTGTCCAAGATGTCTAAAAATGATTAAGGCCTCCGCCAAAACCATATATCAAATTGGGAAAGGGCCTCGGCCAATTCCACATCTAGTTGTCTCATGAGACCTACCGATGCATCGAGGAGCTATAGAAGGCTCCACCCATCACTTACTAAGTCCAATACATTCCTCATATGAAATGGTTTAAATATATCATCAACATTCGTATTAAAACTTGCATTAAAAATGTCAATACTTTAACCATAAATAATGAATGGTGAAAACTAGCACATCCATATCCAAACATATCACAAAACCTTCAATACAATATGTACGTTTTGTATCATAATAAATCAACTCCAAATAAACTTAAAATCTATCAGAGGATGTTGACATTGATGAAATCGAAACCCTTTTTAGAGAAATATATCTTTCTATTTTGAGATCATTTAAGAGTCACATAATTATAAAATAAAACATTTACTTTGAAAATATTATTATAAGATTTTAAGGGAAGCTTCGACGAGTTTATAATGGTAGAAAATAGCCACACCCGCCGTATAAGTTAAATTAAGACATTCTTACCTTAATTTTGTCAGAAAGGTTAAAAAGGACCTTGTTTGGAAAACGACAGAAAGATTCCTTTATAAACATCTTATAAAAAGTCAAACAAGGGTATAAATGAATTTAAACCTTATTATGTAAAATAGTAAGAATTTTTTTAAATACATTTTTAAGAAACATGGATGTGGATGATAAAGAAGTCCTAGTAGATAATTATGTATAAACAACCTCGGATAATGAAGAGATTGTGAAATAAACCATTAAGTTGTACTTTTCCTTGGTTGAGGGTATGTTAACCTCTATTATAATGGTGAAATAATTGTTATTAAATTATACAAGAATCGTATACATTAATATGATATCATATATGATCTTCTATCATTGTTTTTTTAATAACATCTTAGTATTATCGTCATTTCGGGTGTTAACTTCCTCGTTTTCTTTTATATGTTTTGTTACATAATCCTTTTTTGTTATGGATTGGTTGTAAATTATTCATATCCAGAATGATTTCAAGTCCATAAACATTATTTTTAATCATCAAATGAAAATTAGTCTTTAATAGATACGATGGGGAATGAATCCCATCCCGTTCGTGGAGACGGTAGTCCGTACGTACGCACGAGCGACAATATCTTTATTTTGATATTAAAATAATATATAATTGGATAGTATATCATATATACAGAATCATTATAATGTTATATTTATTATTTACATTAATTACACATCATTATTATACCCATCCAAATAATAATGTATTGAATAACAATTACACCATGACATGAAGACGGTAGGCCGTACGTACGTACGTTTGGTGACATGTCATTCAATGGGTGGATAGAATACTGAATATGGTTGTACCATATTTATAATAATATCGCAGTATATAGAAAATACTGGAGTTATTATTTTATAATGGAAATTTCAATGAATGAAGAAGTTGAAGAAGAAAGGAATTTGAAAGAGGGTGGTGAAAACATTACCTCTTCTTTGGGTTCTTCCTTTAGATTTGATCACAAGGGATCCCTCGGTTTTCTTTCTGACTAAATGAAGGCCAATATGATTAATGGAGGATATTTTAGCGGGTATTTGGGCAGATTTTTTCCGAATGAAAAGGCTTTGAAGGTATGAGGAATTGGTTAGAAGTTGTGTCCTTTTATAAGGGGGATGAGGGGCTCTTTAATAAAAACATAAAGTGTTAATTTATAATAAATTCATATTAAATTTCTAATGGCTCAAAAGTTAATTATTAAAAGTCTATGTTGAGTATGAGTGGAAATAATTTCAACCAATAGATTTTAGATAGGTTTGGGTCCCTATATTGACCTTATTTTTTAGTTTTAACTCTTAGTTAATTAGTTTGACATTTACATTTACAATGTCAATTTTTATTTTTATATTATATAGTTAATAAACTCACTAAATACATCCAAGAGACCCACAAGTGGTCCATTAATAAGAAACCTACCATTATATAAGTATTTTGGCCGAACCTTAGAATTTTAGGAATATAATATCAATTATTAATATAATATTTTTTTTAAAAACTCATTTATGTCATTTTTTACATTATTCAATAATTGATTTTTTTTAGTCTTAAATACTTTATTAATTCGAATAAAATTCATTTAAGCAATAATAACATCTTATATTAACCAATAAAATTCGTTGATTTCATCAAAACTTTCAAATTATATTTATTTTAACATTTATAATACTAATTATTTGATTCTTTCATTAATAAGGAAAATACTGCAACATTATTGTGTCAAAAATAAATTTAATTATTAAATGTGTAAAAATTATAAATAAAATAACATTATGTAGGAAATCGTTTTATATTTCTAATGAATATTTATAGTAAAAAATATAACATATATAACCCTATGTAAAAATTATTTTTCTAAAAGATATATGCTTATGTCATTTTTGTATTTACATTAACTTAATTAATATAAAGTGTCATTATCACTTACAAGTGGATATATGGGGTCCCAAAATCGACCCAAATATGCCCATGGTTGGACATGTATCAACCAATGGGGTTAGGACATGTTTTAGGATAATTTATTATTATTATAATATTATTTTTTACCCTTATTTACCGGATTTACCCTTTAACCATAGTAAATAAAATATTTTTCGAAGTAATTATTCAAAATGTCTAAAAATATAAGCTAACTATTTACAGAATATGGACATCCTGATTCTAAATATGGAATAAATTTTTCTAAATTCAAAACATAAAAGTGGCAAAAATTAATTTAATATTAATTCTCGCTGTCAAAACAAAAAGCGTGTTTTTATGAAATAATAACTATCAAAAGATTGACACTGGTTTATGTCTGGTTTGAATGTAAACTTAAGTCCAATGACTAAAATTGTATTAAATGGTAAAAATATATTCTAAATACACTTTAAAACCACTCAAATTCATAATTTATCACAATAAATTATTTCGATTAAAAAGTTGTTTTTAATTAAAATTTAGTGATTTTCACTATTCATAAAAAATTGAATGTTTTCAAAAAAATACCAAAAATTCACCCTAAGATAATTTCGATATTCAAAATCAAAAAATGAAGTTCATTTTTAAATATAACATGTATAAAATTTTAAAAAGTGGGCATTACTATTCATAATGGCTAGTGTGATTGGTTGTGGTGTAATAGAACTCGAAGTTGTGTAGAACACACGCTATTGTGTTATTTAAAGAGAATCGTACCCTGGAATATTGGGATGTTACATTATCCCCTACTTAAATAAATTGCATCCTCTCAATTTATGCTCAGTATTGGAAACTTGGGTTCGACATTTCAAAATATCTTAGTTCAAATCCCACATAGAAAAATGGATTCATGAGGCCTCTATTTAAAATAAATAGTGTTAAGTATGAAGGTTACCAAAAATAACAAATACTAGGGTTCCATGTAGAAAAACATGGATATGGAAGAAAAATCTAACCATCAATATCTGATGGAGAGTGGTAGATAACATTGCTATGAAAAAGCCAACAATCACAAAGCGATAATTTTGTGATTATCTAAGGTACCATCTAGGGAAACATTTTTATTCTAAGTTCCTTTTCTTAATGTTGGGGAATTTATTTATGAGATTGGATAAGATCATAAGGAGATATAATTACTCTATAATTAGAGATTTATCCATTAATAAATTTCTACCACAAACTCATCTTTCACTCCAAAACATAATACAACTCAAAAATACTTTATTTATCCTAATCGTATAGTGTTCCGAATATAAACATATACCATTTAAATTATGAAAATTGTTTTTTATCAACCAAGGAATTCCTTTAGGCTAGTGGTAGGCGATAAAAAAATATCGCACTATTATTTTGGGTTTGATTCCAGCAGCTTTGTCCGATGTGACAGGTTATCGCCCGACCCGTAGGTTGTCCTTTTCCAAGACTATAGTATTATAATATTCCAAAAATAATCATAAGAAATGTTTTATCCTTAAACAATACCATACAAAGTTCAACTTAATTCATCACAACCATTATAGTTAAACGAAATACCTCTATCCAGACTCTCTGTAAAAGGTATCTAAATTCCAAAATCAATTGTGGCATCAGATTCCCCAAACAAAGTAATGTTTCTCTTATTGTCACATACTGAAAATATGATTACATTAGTCATATTAAAACCTTAATGAAAACAAAAAGTTATGCAGTACAATCCTTATATATATCACATTATTCTTAAAACCAGAATATAGTTCTTGAGTCCAAAAAAACAAATAAAATAATTATTCAACTTCATTTGTAGTAACAACATATGCTTGTCATTGCTCCCTTGGACTTTTCTAAGGTATGTTTACATGGTTCTTAGTACATTAATTTTAATAATTCCCCATTTCTCCAAAATTAGAGCATTCAACGTTGACAACAACTTTCTTTCCCTTGCAATCATGAGCTTGGAGGCCTTTTTCCCCACACTTGTAACATACTCCCATTCCTTTTCGGCAAGTACCGAGGTGTTTGTTCCCACATTTATCACATGATGGAAAATCGTTCTCTCACTTTTTCCCATTACCTATCTCTTGCTCCACCATTCTCTTCTTCTCTTGTTTTACATTATTGTCATAAGATTTAGAGGTTTTTTTCTATCTTGATAGCACATGAGAAAATATCTTCGTATGATGAGAAGGATTGAGATAATAAAGCTTGACAGAGAAATGGTTTTAACCCATCAAATAAATTATCAATATTACTTCTTGGGTTATTTATATAATCTGCATCATGCCTTGCTAACCTTGTGAAGTTAGCCTCATACTTTGCAACATTCTCATCCTCCTTTTGCCTCAGACTGTGAAATTGTCTTTTCATATCCGCTCGATGGTCATGAGGAAAGTATTTTTCTAATAAAATTTCATTAAAATCCCTCCATTACATACTTGATATTTCCTCTTCCTCCTTTGTGTTTTGAATCAATGACCACCATTGATCAATATCTCCAGTGAGGCGATAAACTCCCATGACAACTTTTCCATTTCACTACTCCCAAAGCCTGAAATATCTTCTCTAGGGAACTTATCCATTGCTCATCTACCAATGTATTTTTATTCCAATAGAATTTTGGTGGTTTTTGCCACATGAATCGATCTAATATTAATAATCCACGTTGTGGATCAGGGTACTCCATATGGGTAAGGTTATTATTCATAACCTGAGTGAGTTGTCCCAGTATGGTGATAAGCTGATCAGCACCAGTTGTATCACCAGCTCCACTATAATTTTCTTAAGTAGGAGGGAAATACCTACATGGAGTACATGCGTTGATATGAGTTCCATTCCTTCCACTAGGTTCCATTTCTAAACAATGGAATAAACTAGATTAGTTTATGAATCAACATACATTATTCCAACTCAAACGCTCAGTAAGGGTAAGCAATACAGCGGATGATGACATAAATATTAATCATGGTGAATAATTGAAACCACATGCCTTTACCAATAATAAACATGAATACTTTTATGGAAAGAATATGATTTCAGTAAATAATTCCATAATAAAACATAATCATGGGTATTATACTAGTCTAATGACCACATGAACCATCAACATTTTTTTTCATAATGGGGGAATGTATAATGCCGGACATTCTGAAACATTTTTTCAAGGCCTTAGCCAAGACATCTAAAAATGATTAACGCCTCGGCCAAAACCATATATAAAATTGGGAAAGGGACTCGTCCAATTCCACGTCTAGTTTTCTCATTAGACCTACCGATGTATCAAAGAGCTATAGCGAGCTCCACCCGTCAGTTACTAAGTCCAATACATTCCTCATATGAAAATGTTTAAACATATCATTAACATTCATATTAAAACTAGCATAAAAAATGCCAATAATTTAACCATGTTGTACCTCTCGTACCCCTCGTGGTTTAATTTTCATGATCACAATCACTCTCTTATTTATCTAATCTTGTTTTAAGTGTTTTTGGATGATAGGCATGATTTCAGGTTGCCAAGAAATTGGGCCAAGAAAGCCAGAAGGCAAAAGTGGACTGATTTCAGTCCACCGGCCAACCGGTGGATGACCACCGGCCAGCCGGTGGAATCTTGACAGAAGGCATCCCCTCTGTCCAGACCATCGGCCAACTTGTGTCCCATCACCAGCCAGCCGGTGGAACCCAGACAGAAGGGACACCTACTGTCTCACCACCGGCCAACCGGTGGCCTCCTCACCGGCCAGCCGGTGGTGCCTGGGCAGAAGGCCTCTCCATTTTCCAAAGCACCGGCCAACCGATGGCCAAGCACCGGTCAGCCGGTGGAGCCAGTCAAACTAGCCGTTGGGATTTGACCAGCCTGCTCCCAACGGCTCCGATGACTTTTCCAACGGCTCCGAAGACCCTGAACGGCCATATGAGGGTTCCCCCTCTATAAATAAAGGACTAGGAAGCCCCGGAATGGGTGTGGAACAATAACCAAGCCAACGGAAGCCAACGGACACATTTTTTATCATTTGGCAAACCTCCGGTGGATTCCTTCAAGGAACCTCAATTGCTCCAACCCACTTCCACATCCAAGGAGCACCATCAAAGAAGCTTGGGAGCGCTCTTCATCAACTTCATCAATCCTTTGATGCCCAAGGCTTCTCCTCTTACGTTTTTTCATTATTTATCTTTTTGAGCATCAATTTGGGTTTGTGCCTACAAACCCCCATTTCTTTTATCTTCCTTTTGTTTGGGTTTTCACACCACCTTCAAGGTGTGAAGAGGTTAGTCAAGCCTTCCCTTTAAAATGCTTGAGTCATAGGTGAGCTAGACTTCACCTGTAAGAAGGCTAGTGGGTTCTTGCTCAACCATTAAAAGCAAGCTGTAATAGGTTCTAGACTACCTTAAAGTCTAGTGTGTTTCTTGCTAAAACCATTAAAAAGCAATCGGTAGTAAATCTCTCAACGGTTGAGTTGGCAGCGGAGACGTAGGCTTTGGTTTAAACCGAACTCCGTTATCATGTTTTGTGTTTTTCCTCTTTTATTTCCGCTGCACTTTAACTTTGTTTTAAATTGTTAATTTTTTTTAAAAAGGCAATTCACCCCCCTCTTGCCATCACTCTCCTCCCCAACAATTGGTATCAAAGGGAGTGTTTGTGTAATACCTTAACCGGTTTCAAATTCAAGATCCATTGTGATGGCTTCATCTTCTTTCGCCCCCGAAGGTTATTCATTGGGTCGTGCTCCATTCTTTGATGGAACCGACTATACCTATTGGAAAACACGCATGACTACTTTTCTTAGAAGTATAGGTTATCCTATTTATAGAATTGTCATGCATGGTTACTCTCTCTCTTCTCCCGATGAATACAAATGGACTCAAGCCGATAATAAAAATTTTGAGCTTGATGGAAAAGCCATGAATGCTCTTCATTGCGGCCTTGATCGTAATGAATTCAATCGAGTTTCCACATGCACTTCATCTCATGAAATCTGGAAACTATTGGAGGTTACCCATGAGGGGACCAACAAAGTTAAGGATACTCGATTGGATATGTACCGTCAAGATTTTGAGTCTTTTACCATGAATCCAAATGAAAATATAACTGAAATGTTTACATGTTTTACTGATGTTTGCAATGGGAGAAAGTCCCTTGGTGATGATGTGTCTGCAGAAACGATGGTCAAGAAGATCCTTTGGATCTTACCAAGCACATGGGCACCGAAAGTCACGACAATCCAAGAAGCAAAAGACATCAAGAACATGTCGGTCGAAGAGCTCATCGGATCCCTCATGACCTACGAGATCACCATGAGGAGGAAAGCTAAAAAGGAAGGCAAACTGATCAAAGTTCCAAAGAACATCGCCTTCAAAGTTCAAAAAGAATAAACCTCCTCCTCCTTATCGTCTTCCTCTTCAAGCGGCAATTCCGAAATGGAGAATCTTGCCCGCAAAATGCACAAATTCATGAAGAAGCACAAGAAGAAGAAATCCCGCAAGGCTCAACCCAACGAAAAATCTGAGCCCGAGGTAACATGTTACGGGTGTGGCAAGAAAGGCCATTACAAGCCCGATTGTCCACTCAACAAGAAAAAGGCCAAGCAAAAGGAAAAGAAGAAGGCATTCAAGGCCACATGGAGTGATAGCTCCACATCCTCCTCCTCCTCCTCCTCAAGTGACAACGGTAAAAAATGCCTAATGGAATTTCATGAGGTATCCTCATCCGACTCCTCATCCTCTAGTTCTTCAAATTCTTTCAATCATTTATCTTATGAGGATCTCCAACATGCTAGAGATCAATTGGAGGAAGGCTTTCACGAACTTTCTTCCAAATTTATTGCTTTAAAAAAGAATTTCCAAAAACTTTCTTCCGAAAAGGAACAACTTCTCAAAGAAAAGGAGGAGTTGTCCCTCAAGATCCAAAACCTTCCCGATGTTGATTCTATGGAATTAACAATCAAGGATTTAAGGAAATCCCTAGCTAAGTTCACCGAAGGTGAACATAACCTTTCGAAACTCCTTGGTTCCCAATACGTATCTAGAACCACCCAAGGGCTTGGCTATTCCAAGAAAGCTTCCTCTTCCCATGCTCCTACTATTTTTGTAAGGGGGAGCTCCCAATATAAATTTTAAAACTATTGTAAAAAACACGGGCACTTAATTTATGAGTGCGATTGCAAAAATGCCCGGTATGGAAGGCCCAAAACCATTTCCTTTAATGATGAATTTCATAGGAGAAGACCCGCCACTAGACAAGTTTGGATTGAAAAATCCCTTTCAGCGAGTCTCACCGGACCAAAATTTGTCTCGGTTCTAAAATCCTCTCCCCGGTGATTTGTTGTTTTTATTTAGGGGGAGTTAGGATCGTTTATGCCTTTTTGATTTATATTCAAAACTTTCAATTCAAAACCTTCAATTCAAAACTTTCAATTCAAAACTTTCAATTCAAATCTCAAAAATTTCAATTGGTTTAAAAACTCTATCCTGTTTTTCAACCTTTCCCTCAATCATGTTTTATGCCCCGTGCTATTTTGATAATCACAAAGGGGGAGAAATTCTTGGTTGATTGGGGGAAAAATCTTTCTCTCATGCTTTGCTTTATACTTTAAAGCATGCCTTTCATTTCAGTCTTTTACATTACTTGTTTTGGTGATTGTGATCATCAAAATAGGGGGAGATTGTTGTACCTCTCGTACCCCTCGTGGTTTAATTTTCATGATCACAATCACTCTCTTATTTATCTAATCTTGTTTTAAGTGTTTTTGGATGATAGGCATGATTTCAGGTTGCCAAGGAATTGGGACAAGAAAGCCAGAAGGCAAAAGTGGACTGATTTCAGTCCACCGGCCAACCGGTGGATGACCACCGGCCAGCCGGTGGAATCTTGACAGAAGGCATCCCCTCTGTCCAGACCATCGGCCAACCGGTGTCCCATCACCGGCCAGCCAGTGGAACCCAGACAGAAGGGACACCTACTGTCTCACCACCGGCCAACCGGTGGCCTCCTCACCAGCCAGCCAGTGGTGCCTGGGCAGAAGGCCTCTCCATTTTCCAAAGCACCGGCCAACCGATGGCCAAGCACCGGTCAGCCGGTGGAGCCAGTCAAACTTGCCGTTGGGCTTTGACCAGCCTGCTCCCAATGGCTCCGAAGACTTTTCCAATGGCTCCGAAGACCCCAAAAGGCCATATGAGGGTTCCCCCTCTATAAATAAAGGACTAGGAAGCCCCAGAACGGGTGTGGAACAATAACCATGCCAACGGAAGCCAACGGAAGCTAACAGACACATTTTTCATCATTTGGCAAACCTCCGGCGGATTCCTTCAAGGAACCTCAATTGCTCCAACCCACTTCCACATCCAAGGAGCACCATCAAAGAAGCTTGGGAGCGCTCTTCATCAACTTGATCAATCCTTTGACGCCCAAGTCTTCTCCTCTTACAGTTTTTCATTATTTATCTTTTTGAGCATCAATTTGGGTTTGTGCCTACAAACCCCCATTTCTTTTATCTTCCTTTTGTTTGGATTTTCAAACCACCTTCAAGGTGTGAAGAGGTTAGTCAAGCCTTCCCTTTAAAAGGATTGAGTCATAGGTGAGATAGCCTTCACCTGTAAGAAGGCTAGTGGGTTCTTGCTCAACCATTAAAAGCAAGCTGTAATTGGTTCTAGACTACCTTAAAGTCTAGTGGGTTTCTTGCTAAAACCATTAAAAAGCAAGCGGTAGTAAATCTCTCAACGGTTGAGTTGGGAGCGGAGACGTAGGCTTTGGTTTAAGCTGAACTCTGTTATCAAGTTTTGTGTCTTGCCTCTTTTATTTCCGCTGCTCTTTAACTTTGTTTTAAATTGTTAATTTTTTTTAAAAGGCAATTCACCCCCCTCTTGCCATCACTCTCCTCCCCAACAAACCATAAATCATGAATTGTGTAAAAATAGCACATCCACATTCAAAAATATTACAAAACCTTCAATACAATATTGTCGTTTTGTATCATAATAAATCAACTCCAAATAAACTTAAAATCCATCAAAGGATGTAAACATAGAAGAAATCAAAACACTTTTTAGAGAAATATCTCTTTCTATTTTGAAATCATTTAAGAGTCACATAACAAGAAAATAAAGCATTTACATTGAAAATATTCTAATAATATTGTAAGGGATGCTTTGACGAGTTTATAATGGTAGAAAATAGCTGCACCCACCGTATAAGTTAAAAAAAGTCATTCTTACCTTAATTTTGTTGGAAAGGTTAGAAAGGACCTTGTTTGGAAAAAGTCAGAAAAATTATTTTATAAATAGCTTATAAAAATTCAAACAAGGGTATAAATGACTTTATCCCATATTCTATAAAATAGTAAGAATGTCTTTAAATACATTTTTAAGAAACATGGATGTGGATGATAAAGAGGTCCCAGTAGATAATTATGTATAAACAACCTCTGATAATGAAGAGATTGTGAAATAAACCCTTATGTTATACTTTTCCTTGGTTGAGGGTAGGTTAACCTCCTCTATAATGGTGAAATAATTGTTATTTAATTATTCAGAAATCATATATATTAATATGACATCATATATGATCTTTTAACATTTCTTTGTTAATAATATCTTAGTATTATCATCATTTCGGGTGTTAACTTACTCATTTTATTTTATATGTTTTGTTACATAAGCCGTGTTTGTTATGGATAGGTTGTATATTATTCATATAAATAATGATATCAAGTCCTTAAAAATTATTTTTATTCATCAAATGAAAATTATTCCTGAATAGATACAATGGGGAATGAATCTCATCCCGTTCGTGGAGACGGTAGTCCGTACGTACGCACGAGAGACAATATCATTATTTTGATATTAAAATAATATATAATTGGATATTACATCATATATACAGAATAATTATCATGTTATATTTATTATTTAAATGAATTACATATCATTATTATAGCAATCCAAATAATAATGTATTGAATAACAATTACACCACGACGTGGAGACGGTAGGCCGTACGTACACACGTATGGTGACATGTCATTCAAAGGGTGGATAGAATACTGAATATGGTGGTACCATATTTATATTAACATAACAGTATATAGAACATACTGGATTTACTATTTTAGAATGGAAATAACAAAGAAGGAAGATGTTGAAGAAGAAAGGAACTTGAAAGAGGGTGGTGAAAACATTACCTCTTCTTCGGGTTCTTCCTTTTCATTTGATCAAAAGGGATCCGTAGGTTGGATTTATGAATAAAGTAAGGCCTCTAGTATTAAGGTAGGATAGTTGAGAGGGTATTTGGGTATAGTATTTCTGAAACAAAAGTCTTGGAAGGTATGAATAATTTTTTATAAGTGGTGTCCTTTTTTAAGGGGGGGGGGGGGTGGGGCCTTTTTAGGAAGAACATAAAGTAATAATTTATAATAAATTCATATTCGGTTTATAATGGCTCCAAAGTGGATTATTAAAAGTATAAGGCGGGGATGTTTCAAAATACTTTCAACCAATAGATTTCAGACAGGTTTGGGTCACTATATTAAACTTCTTTTTTAGTTTTAATTCTTAAATAATTAGCTTGACATTTACCATGTCACTTTGTATTTTTACATTATATAGTTAATAAACATACGATATACATCCAAGAGACCCCCAAGTGGTCCATTAATAACATACCAACCATTATATAAGTCCTTTGGCCAAGCCTTATAATTTTAGGAAAAGAATATCAATTATTAATATAATATTTGTTTTAAAAACTCATTTATGTCAATTTTGACACTATTAAATTATAGATTTTTGTTAAAGTCATAAGAACTTTATTAATTCTAATAAAATTAATTAAAGAAATAATAACATGTTATATTAACCAATAAAATTCTTGGATGTCATCAAAACTTTTAAATTATATTTATTTTGACATTTATAATAATAATTATTTGATTCTTTCATTAATAAGGAAAATACTGCAACATTATTGTGTCAAAAATAAATTTAATTATTCAATGTGTAAAAATTATAAATAAAATAAAATTATGTAGGAAATTGTTTTATCTTTCTAATGAATATTTATAGTAAAACATATAACATATATAACCCTATGTAAAAATTGTTTTGCTAAAAGATATATGCTTTTGTCATTTTTGTATTTACATTAACTTAATTAATATAAAGTGTCATTATCACTTACAAGTGGATCTATGGGGTCCCAAAATCGACCCAAAGAAGGAAATGGTCGGACATGTATCAAAAAATAGTGTTAGGACACGCTCTAGGGTAATTTATTATTATTATAATATTATTTTTTACCATTATTTACCAGATTTACCCTTTAATCATGGTAAATAAAATATTTACCGAAGTAATTATTCGAAATGTCTAAAAATAAAAGTTACCTATTTACAAAATTTGGACCACGTGATTATAAATATGGAATCCATTTTTCTAAATTCAAAACACATATGTGGAAGAAATTAATTTAAAATTAATTCCCGTTATCAAAACAAAATGCGTGTTTTAAGAAATAATAACTATCAAAAGATTGACACTTGTTTATGTAAACTTTTATCCAATCACCAATATTTTATTAAATGGTAAAACGATATTCTAAATATACTTTAAAACCACTCAAATTCATAATTTATCACTATTAATTATTTCGATTAAAAAAGTTGTTTTTAATTAAAATTTTGTGATTTTCACTATTCATCAGGAATTGAATGTTTTCAGAAAAATACCAAAAATTCACCCTAAGCTAATTTCGATATTCAGAATCCAAAAATGAAGTCCATTTTGAATGATAAAATGTATAAAATCTCAAAAAGTGGGTATTACTATTCATAATGGCTAGTTTGATTCGTGGTGGCGTATTAGAACTCGAAGTTGCGTATAACAGACGCTATTGTATTATTCAAAGAGAAGCGTACCGTGGAAGCTTGGGATGTTACATTAGGTACATTTAAATAAAATTTAAAATAGGAAAAAATATCATCTTTATTGAAAAATCCCTTAACATGATCGCACTTAAAACTACATGGGATAACTTGGGGACATACACATGAAAGGGGTGAGATACATGCCCAATAAGGGAATTAACATGTCATCACATGAAGAGAATAATACATGTTAGACAATAGTCATATCAATGTGGAATGAAAAGAGAAGGAATCATAAATATAAACAATGAGACCTGACATAGAATGATAATCATAAAGGCAACATGGGAAATGTGAAAACAACTTAAAACATTGCATAAAGAACATTGGTTAAGGCTAAACAGTAAGAAATATTGATAGAAAAATTACCATTAAGTAATCAGGTTGTCTCTCGATCTCAACATGATGTCACATGATACTAATCATTACCCAATGCATTGGATTTCTATATAATTCTGGGCCGTCAATTTCATTTCATTCTCATGCTTAAGCGGTTCACATATATCATACAACAAGGACTCATTCATCATAATATTTTATTACATGAAAAATGAGTGTAGAATACATACATGTAATTCCAAATTTAAATAAATATATGTGTATAAAGTTGAACACCATTGATAGGAATTGGGTATGGTATTCAGTATATAATTTTTTTGTCTTTGAAAAGAATGATGAAATTTCAATAGCATAACGATGTCATATAAAAAATTCATAAAATTTTTTAATGAGAGAAATAAGGGCCTTCCATAATTTTTACTTCAATTGAGAAGTAATGGGGACATGTAAATACATGTCCCAACATTAGGAATTGGAAATATATGGCATAAGATAATAAAAAAACTTGAATAAAGAAGAGAAGGTGAGGATCCCTTACATGTGTGTGAGACTCCAAATTCTTGGGAGGGGATTCTTGAGAACTTGGGGGAACCTTGGAAGGACTATAGAGATCGGATGTAGGAATAAGGAAGTTCTATAAAGATTTTTAATGTAAAAATATTTGAGCTTGGGTGGGTTCATATTGGAAATGATTGATTTCATTAATATTTCTCAAACATAGGTTTGGACTCTATAAAATAAAATAAACCAAACC
Organism: Viscum album; assembly: GCA_963277665.1. Lineage (NCBI taxonomy): Eukaryota > Viridiplantae > Streptophyta > Magnoliopsida > Santalales > Viscaceae > Viscum > Viscum album. The sequence continues at coordinate 1,069,110,739 of OY728139.1, read as the reverse complement.
AAAAATATTCCCATGGTTTTTCCCATGGTTTCTTCCAAACCGAAATGGGTTTCATTATTTCATAAGGTCAAGGGATGAAGTTAATAAAATAATACCGTTACTTATGTGGAAGTGAGTTATACATTTAAACAAATTATTTTAAAAACATAAAATACATTAATGGTTTTGGAGGATCCCCAATGGATTTATAAAATTAAAAAAATAAACATAAATTCATATTATTTTATAGGTAAAACAAATACATGGTTATGGATGCCTTTTCTAGTATTTATTACATCACCTTTGGGTCATTATGATGTCATCCACATTGTATATTTATATGTTATTTAATTTTTATATTATGAATTGAATATCTCATAAAAATTTAAAAAATTTACCATTGGATAATTTCAATGATCTAATTCCAAAAATAATATTCATTCAATCAAAATAATTTTATAGATATTATCAATTTCACTTTTAAAATAATAATAATCTTTTACTGGGAAATGTTGGGTCATTTTGACTGTAATAGTTTTTGAACCCTTATAATAATGACATTTCAATTTATAAAACATTTATTATCATTTATATTTATTAAATAGTATTTAATAATGATATTTTATTAAAAATTATTTATTTCAAAATTCCATTCAATCACCAAAACACATTTCTTAATTGAAATTGAATACTAATTAAAAATACAATATGTGTTTTATTGTATAAAAATAAAAATCATTTATAAAGTTATAATAATATGATGGAAATATATTCATTATTATATAAAAAACAATGTACGTACTCATATTTCTAGGGTCTTTATTTATATCCATTTAATACACCAAAGACTCCCTAAAGGTATGGTGCGTGATAGTGAACCTTTCATTGGGGGGGGGGGGGTTGGTGAACATGGTTTGGGATGCGATCCCTATGAGCTTGAACATCTGTCGTAAACTGTTTTGGTCATGCTTAAGCCGATGGATCTCATTAATGGTATCTGCATCATGAACAATGATAAATGGGATTCATAGGGTATGATACTATTGGTTGTGGTCATCACTTCCTTTTTCTGTGTAATTGGATTTGTTAAAACCATATATTTATACTAATCATGCGATAAATATTAAATGACTATATTATTGGAATTAATGATGATTAAGGGTCTTTTAAATAGGATAAAATAAAACCATAGGAGTTTATGTGTTTCCTCTAATAATAAAATATAAAAAGACATATTAATTATAACAAAAGGGGAGTTTTATTGATAACAGTTTAGGTCGTCTCACTAGCAGGACAAACTCATCCATGCTTTACAGGCCTACCACACAATTTTATGTATTTCTACATAAGAAACACCAAATTAATTGGTATATAGAATTGAGGTAGTGTTTCCCATAGAAGACTAGTTTAACCCACTTGTAATATCCTTATTTGGACACCTTTCAAATGACGAGAAATCACTATAGCGATTGGATGAGCTAGAGAAGATCGATGAGAATTGGTTTCATACATTTCGCCACCCTGAATTTCATCAAAATCAGATCTCACACACCTTTAATAATAAGTTCTGCCTCTATCCATTCCTCCAAGGAGAACTAATACTGGATCTCAAAACCCCAATGATAGAATGAAAGTAGCCTCTAATGATGGGAACTTTATGAGAATGAACTTATATCATACATATGGAGGTTTATAAAAGATAGATTACTCACTAGACATAATCGATGGGGAAGGATTCACTCCCCCCCATTAATGCAAGGTTTCTCAAGAAATACATTTCATATATATCAATAAGAATATCTTGTCGTGGTTTCATGATGTTAAACTACACAAAGATTTCTTGGTATCATGACCTTAAACTGAATAGAATCTCTCATACTAGAAGAAAGATGTTAAACTACACAATATATTTCGTCCAAACCACATAATGTTAAACTGTATGGAATATCTCCCAACAGTAAGATGTTAAATTACAGTGTCGCACATCCTGTTTTCATGACTTAAAAACTACACAGATGATACCCTCACTGCATGATGCTAAAATGAATAGGAATCATCATCTCACTAATGATTCACAAAAAATTATCTATATCTATGTGAGAGAAAAATGAAATTCCACTATCCCTATGATAGAGTTAAATCCACACATGGAATATTTTCATCTAAGAACAATGCGTGGATTGATTCCTTCCATCACCAGAAATATAGTGGCACCAAAAAGACCATTCATGGGCCCAACCAGAATATTACTTTCCTTCCATACCAGGTTACCCATATCCTTACCACAAGATTTTAAACTACACGGATGATGTCCTTTCTACATGACAATAAAAAACATGGTTTTAAAGAACTACATGTGGCTTGGATTATTCCATTGTAGTATTTTAAGTGAAACCTATAACTCTATTCTCAAGAATTTCCATGACATTCAACTTCATTATTTTTGACTTACCCATGTCCTTACCATAGGGTGTTAAACTACATAAATGATGCCCTTTCCCCATGAAATTACACTATAGGGATTTCTTGAACAACATACATCTCGATTCTCATTCAAATGAGATACGTAGAGATGCTAAGATCCTATATCTTGGCCCATCCACATCATAATTCAAAATTCCCCTATCCTTTCCCCAATTTCCTCCATGTCATGAAGAATCTTGGACATTCTTTATTATTTACACCAAGAATAGCTCATGTGAGTTTAGGAATACAAGTAAGGCCTCTCCTCGTGATACCAAGAGATATCGATTCATGATAATATTTTCATGGTCTTGATTGAAAGACCATAAAAGAAACATCTGGATTCTTCACTGCATAATGTCAAATTTTATGAATGATGACCCTTTCTTGACATAAAACTGCACATTACTATGATCCTTGCCTAAGAGGACCACTTCCCTTGGTGTTGGTCTCCCACCACACTTCCATTGAAGAACTATGTATGGCTTGATTCCTAATATCAGAGGATACATATAGATGCTCTAATTTCCAATCCCAGTCCCAATTGTAATAAATAAACATAAACATTCCACCTCTATACATATGGGTCAGACCTATGTAGGGATATTTCTCTAAAACTATGTGTGGATTGATTCTTATCAGCGCATGATACATAGTTCCACCCAGAACTCCATTCTTAGGAACAATTTCAATACATCATCATCACTTTGGGGAGAATAAATTTTTTTTCTTCATGACATTAAACCACTTAATTTCTCAATAACTATGCATGGATTGATTACTATTATCATAGGCTACATAGTGATGTCCATATCTCTATATTTTGTCCAACTAAAACAATCAATAGGAACAATTCCCACCTCTATGTATGGGTCAAAACTGCATAGATAATTTTCCATTCAAGAACTACATGCTGCTTGATTCCTACCATCATAGGATATATAGTGATGTCATGATCTTCAATCCGGGGTCTAGATAAAATGACCAACAAAAAAAATGCACCCCTAACTGCATAAGGGATTAGTCTTATGAGATAATTTTTCTTATGTATGAGTCAAATATGTGTATTGGTCACTTTTGTAGGTAATACATCATTCACAATTTTCCACATCGTTTCCCATTTTCATAATGTATGATGGTAAATTTTAAGAATAAAAAAATAGTCCATAACACATAATAATAAACTAAAATGAAAAGCTATTACCTAAAAGACATTAAAAATGCATTGAAAATAAATCCTGACTTCATGAAGATAAAATTTATTGTCCATTACGTATCATCATTCCTTATCAATGAACAAAAATATCCTTATGCTAGCCAACTAGGGTATGGTGTGCTTATACCATCATTTAAGCACCTCATCCCATTAATCATGAATCATGAATTGAGTGCCTTGGGTTACTAAGAACCATTCATGGACCTCAAGAAGGGAAATGAGATCTCTCCTTTTGACCATGAAATTGATGCATAATTTCATAGACCTAACAACTATATGCATCTTGGACTTATAAAAAAATATTTATGATCCTTGTTAGCCTGACATCACTATGGAGGAACTCAACAAATGGGGGTGTTATGGGTCATCCCCAAAATTATTGTCCCATATCACTACCCATGACCTAATAACCTTGATCCATGATATAAAACATTTTCATCTCTCAATCCGAAGGAAGTTGGAATACTAGTAACACTAGGTATACTAATTGGTTCACTGTGTAACATTCCAAAAACAATAGGCCCAAATCAATCATGACCTTATATTACATGAACTTTGGATAAAGCTGTGTGAACTAAAACTCTATCATTTACTGAATCAAATCATAAGACCATAAAATACTAGTGAACGAGACATGAAACTTGTTAGGTTGAAAACTCTCATAGGTGGGTTGAAAACTAGTCAATTATTTCCTCGCTAAACTCTTTATCACTAGAGTTTAGGAAAAAATAAGGGCATAAAAGAATAAGGAATAAATATCACAAGGACTATTTTGAGGAACTAGTAAAAGTTGAGTAATTTTCACTGGACCCCCGGTCTAAGAAAAAGCTATAGTAATTATTTATCGCATCTCCCCACCATGATAATCTGTTCACTATGTGACAAGAAACTTATAGAGTGCTTGAACCCTCCTTGAATCATATATATTTCTTAAATCAAACTTCTTGATTTGAGTTCCTCGGGTGGTCTTAAATTTTCCTTCACCATTGGAAAAGGATACTCAGCTTCAAGGGAACCATTGATTTACTATACATTTATGACTATGGATCCTACATAGAAGCATGTTGTCATTAAGAAAATGTGTCATTCTGTAAAAGTGATTCCTAATCCTTAAGATCCTTGATGTCACTATGACAGAACTCAACACCTCAGTGTGTTTTGGGAAATACCCGCACGTTTTTCCCACACAATACTCATGACCAAAACACTTTGGAAAATGATTTAGAATCCACCTGGCCAAACTATTCAACAGGATTTGATATACTCAATGTTATGTTAATGTATTTTTTATGTTTTCTCAAATAGGGAATTAAAAACTCTATTCCAGAAACTTTTTATGTCCTACACTCCTTGATTCGAAACTGTGGGGCATAGGTCTGGAGCTTCACAAAAGAGATGAACTACCAAAGGGTAACAGAAACCTTCCTAAATATCCCTTCATTACATATCTAACATCACTATCTATACATTTGAGTCCTCAAAAATCATTCATTTCCCTTTGAAAAGAGTAAAAAAACCTTTTTTGACCATACTACCAATGCATATGGGATTTGACCTACCAACTAGAGGCATCCCTTCCTTACAAGAAAGGAAATATGATCCTTTTGATCCCTGATAGGACCATGGTGGAACCTATCACATTAGGGTGTTACGGGTCATCCCCATAATGTATTACATATTCCATATTCCTCAACTCAAACTTTTTGGTTATGAATTATTCAACTCGTGCTCTAAATGTCCAGGTGGACTAAGATTCCCTAGTATTTAATCCTCAACCAATATTACCCCCATCAATATTCCATGTAACCTAGAAATTATATGATAAACCTATGTTTGACCATGCTATCGACGCATAAAGAATTTGACCAACTAATTAGAAGTATCTCTTCCTTGTAATAAAGGATATCAAATCTTCCTATGCCTTGAAAACACCAAGGTGGAACTCAGCATCGTAGAGTGTTTTGGATCATTCATAGATATTATTTTCCCATATCCCATATTCATAAGTCATGTCTAAGAATCCAAGCATTAAACTAATAAAAATTTATACGCCTATAAAACATGATGCTAAAATGCATGATGGAAATCCTTACCACAAGACATTAAACTACAAGGAGAATGCTACTTCAAAAAAAAAAAACAATTGAAGGTCTATAATAAAAGAACCTATCCCAAAACAATATAACATCCAAGATAAAAAGTCCGTAAACTACAGAAATAGAAGGTTCATTCTAGAAAGACCCTAAAATATAAAAATAGAAGGTTTGAGATAAAAATAACATAAACTACAGAAATAGAAGGTCTAAGCTAAAAGACCCTAAACTACAACACAAAAAAGATTGAATCTGCACCAATAAAAAAGATAAAAATATTGTGTGGCCCACCACATGGATTTAATAAAAAAATCAATATATTCTCACAATGTCCATTGAATTATGAAAAATATAGAATGATATACCTCAATGAAATATATCCTACACAAATTATCCTTTGAAGAATCATGTAATCTTAAGATAATAGGAGACGATACACCAATGAGAAATAATAAGTTTCTAGGAAGTCAGGAGAATTTCTCGAAGAAAACACTATTATGGTTTAAAAATTAAAATCTAGACATTCAGGTTTACTTGATATTATACAAAAGAAGGTCACCATTGATGATCCAAACAACATCATGTAAAATCCATGTACTCATGGTCAGGAGTCTTCTCTGGATAATACTTAAATCCATTAGTCAATACACAATTGAAAAATCCTCTCATGGGTCTAAATATTAAAACCTAGTAGATGTTAATATATATGGAAAAGTGATCTATTTTTACCTTATAATCAGATTCTTTTCATTTTGAATGAATTTTATTATGGGGGGGGCATTTTTTGTGTGTTCATAATTTCACATAGTACACTTCTTTATGAAAGGACCCATGTGATTAGTGATCGAATGGACATAATTCAAAATGGAATATTATAATGATGTTTAGGGCATGTTCATTTTTTACAAAATTGAAGGATTATTTTCATTATTATTATTATTATTATTTATGTTGTTATTATGAGTTTTAAAATAATAATAATGGAAATAAATAAAATTAAATAAAAGCATAACTTTAAATTTTCTTTAAGTAGGGAATATGTGATGATGGATAAATGAGATTTTAGACATCTTTAACCTATCTCTAATATTCCATATTTAATCTATGGGAGACAAAAAACCATTGGCTGCCAATACCACTACCATGAGAGGTGGTATCAACAACATGGATGATTTTTAGGTCCCTATGATGTACTGATGTGAGGTTTTAATTCACCCACACATAGTGCAATGATCAAATACATGGTTTTCTATGAGAAATCATGTGAATAAGAATAGAACAAGCATGATGATCTACTAAAGAAGGAGAATAATACATGGTTCCTCATATCTAGGATTAATCTTCTTCTTCACCTTCATTTTCCGATAGAGTAATTAGTGGATTAACCTCATTGTGTATAACTAATCATGATGAACTTTCCATCACTTAAAGATGAAACACTTGATAGGACATCACATGAAGATTAGTAAATCCGTTCTCCTAGATTAGTGCATAAGGTGGCCCATACCGCAACTCATACTTTCATGTTGTGACTTCCATATGAAGTGTAGTCATGAGAAGATCTAACCATTTAATATACCATGTGATATGGTATGATTGATCTTGGTAGATCATAAAGAAAAGTTTTTTCACATGGATCGCTCATGGATGGAATGAGGATTCAATGATCTTAGTTTATTGTGATCATCTTGGATGGCCCATTCATGAACGAGAATTCAACATGTTGAGTAGAGGAGAAATAGAACCACTTTTAAAAATACATAGATGAAAATACAAGATAATATTCTTATGAAGAAGATATTTCAACCAACATATGTGGAAAATATGAAGGTCACACTAAAAATAGAACATGCACTGAAGGAGTTGTGGGAGGTCACCACCATGCCCCTAAATATTACATGAGAAGAATAAAATATTCAAATATTGAGTTTTAGATATAACTTTTTTGTGAAGAATATCCATAGAACATGAATGAAAATCTAGATGTGGATCATGTGACTACCCAAAATATCTATAGGATTCAATGATCACAAAAATCCAAATATTATTCGGATAAGAATATTGAATGTTTTGGTGTTTTGATGATATATCTGGATTCAAATTTTAGGATGGGTAAGTTGGTGTGATGGATGAAAGAGCATGTTTGTTGTCCACTAAACCTTTCATGGATGAATAGGTTTTATGAAATCCTTAATCTATAAATATTGTGAGATCAGAAGTAAGAGATTGGAATTTACAGTTGGGAGAAAAAGTGATTTTATTTTCTATGAAATATTGGGAATTGAATCCCCATATATGGGTTATATTAAGATTCCTACATAATCCCTCATAAGGGTTATGCAACGAAGAACATGTGAGATTTTATGCTTTATTTAATGGAAAGAAGATAGGGCATCACATAACCAGTCATGAGAAAGGTTGATGTGTCACCTAACCAGCCCAATGAAGTGGTTATGCGATACCGTGATGGGTTAATACTCCTTCAAATATAAAACTATGATATTTCATATATATACTCTATCATAAAAAATATGGAAGCGATCTAAAATCATGGTCCTGCTTCTACCCAATTGAGATTAAATTACCGTACAACTAGTTATGTGAAAAATTGTGAATAGTAACTCGACAATTGATGATCAATCCATAAATAATTTTTTGATACACCGTGAAAGCCAATCATGAATAGAACTCAATTATCACTGCATCATATCGATCTGATGTAAGTTTTTACCGCACACATGAAATATTCACGCACAGATGAGAAGGTCCATGATGAACCTTATAACATCATGGGAAGAGAATATATATTTCATGCATGGGTGTTATGGGAATGAGAATGAAAGCCTATATGCGACTTTTTTACACGATCCCCCTTATGAGATCCCATGACTCCTTGAACATCATGTGGCACCACTTCAGGTCAACAAACAAGTGGTAAAAATATCCAAGATGATTCCTACATGCCATTGAGAGATCCGTTATTGATCATGAAATGCCCTGATGGAAAACTGAATAGAAATATATGAAAAAACTTTTAAAATATATAGAAAAATATAAACAAGAAAAAAAATACATTTTTAGTCTTAAAACTTCATGTGACAAGCCCATGAAGTTCACAAGACAAATCAGAAGTCCTAGAGACCTACTAGCCTTTTCATGCAAGAGCCCACTAGCATGTCTCCCTCATCATATTAAGGGTTTTATACATGTATAGGTGGTCATGCGCTCCCCCTTCGGATCCATAGACAATCAAATGTTTTTAAATGTAAAATTCATGTGCATCACAACATGTCCCTTTGTTTTTTATACAATTCATCAAAAATGGGAAGAGTTATTTTCCGCAACAACAGTTGTATAAACTCATTCGATCCTTTGACTTTTTAAAATTTAAAAGGAAATAAAAAGGGAAATGAATAGATGTTTTTGCGAGGGGAAGATGTGATGATTTTTTAAAAATATAGTTATATGCCCTGGGAGATCACAATTGGTCATGAAAATCCCCCTCAACAAACCATCATAGTCCTACAAGACTCATTGAAAAGGCAGTTTGGTCTTGTGAAGGACCCATAACAATCCACCACTATCTCATGGAGGACCCTAAACAAGTCTACTTAGATCATGACAAAGCCTTTCAACATGCATCCTGATATCGTGAAGGCTCTTGGAAATGTCATCCAAACCATGTAAAATCCCACTTTCAATGTCCACATGATTAGGTAAGACTCAATTTATTATCTATAATCCAATAAATGGGTCATCGATGGGAAGGTCTTGGGGTCGATGATAATCAAGTGACACCCCTAAGATGAACTACTATAGGTTCTCACAAAACATATATCCTTAATGAACTCCAACAACTCTGGCCCAAATTTGGGAGATACATGTCGTCCATGGTGGCATATAATCGGCGTTTCAAGGCCTATAAATGCCTTCCCTCCACACAAAAACATGACCCTTTGATCCATGAATCGGCACACCCATGTAATATAGAAGACTTTATAGAGTGGTAAATATCATGATCTAATGGACTTCATCTAGGTAAAGATCTAGGGAATGACCTAAGAGGTCACAAGGCATGTATATGCACTCTGTTTAATTATTTGAGATCAAAAATTAGACTTTTGGTGTGTCAAAAAGATTTTCTAAAGGAAATCGTGCATATTTTTGGAATCATACAAGACCTAAATAAGATACCACTAGACAAATATAAATCAAATATGCAATAAATAGTTGAAACAATGACTAAAAAATGGTGGGAGACATATGTAAAGGGAATACACACTAATCTACATTCACATCAAATGAACCAACCAAGTCATGATACAATACTAGGACCTATCACACTAGCCATGCAACACTCCATTGACATATGATTCTTATCATGTGATGTCTCCTAGACACGTAAAAAATGTCATGAAATCCCGATGGTATTAAAACCAAGTATCACAAGACCCTTTGAGCTCTACACATATACTTTGGGATATCCTCTCTACATATATCCCAAGTCATACAGTGATGCATGTGCTTGTTAGTTGGGTCTTGAGATGGCACAAGGGCATGTTTACTAGCTATCATGATGTACTCTAGAAAAGTATTCCAGATCTCACTGCACCCTCCAAATATGTCTGCTAAGATCCATGATGACACTTGAACAATTCATCCAAATCATGTGAAGCCCTTAATGTATGTCTGTGAAGATAATCCTGTTGCCTTTAAGAAATGTTATCTAGTTCTTGTTATTTCCTCTGGATAAGTCAGCCTTGGTCATCTGATGGCCTTTAGACATGCCATACAGATTATTCCAAACTCCTCAGATAAGACAACTTGATCTTGTGAATATCTTTGGAATGGTATGTGATACAACCAAAAAAGTACAAGCATCAATTGATATGTCTGGAAGTAAATAAAGAAAGTCAAGAAGATAATAAAGCCAAGTCAAGAAGGTGCCTCAAGAGATGATAACTTTATTTGACCTCTATATTATGGAGACCTCAGTATGTAAGCCTCTATTTGTGGCATGATATAACTACCTCTATATAAGGTAAACCTTAATGTTTAAGCCCCGATCAACCAAACTATAAAAAATATGATTCCATCATTAACTAGGATATGTAGGACGCCTTTATAAAGTCCGAGCTCATATAAATAACCACTTTTGTGTATGTTTTCACCATGTCTCTAAAATTTAAACCATTAGGACCCAATCTATCCCATGGGATGATTTTTATCCCTCATCCACTAGAGGACTGAGAACCCTAAATGAACTACGAATGCATTGATTCCTAAAATAACAATGATACATTGGAATCCTCCCATAGTACTGAGCTCCATATTAAGTATCCAAATGGATTTCTCAAAAAATATATCCCATATCCCTTTTCAGTGAGCCTAATTAATTGATATCTCTTATTTCTATCTCAGAGCATCAATCACATGGGTTAGGGAGTTGCAATGGTCATATCATTTTCACTATAAACCACACTATCCAAGGAAACTTCAGTGTGTAAGACCCAACTAGTGGTATGATATTACTACCCCGTACAAGGGTATCCAGTTAGTGGTTAGTCCCATGGTTGTGATTGAGATACGATGAATCTAATTTCTTCCATAACCAGTATATGTAGGATTTCCCCTAGAGACACATGCTCAAATACCCATTGAACATGTTCCTATACGTATGTCCTTTCCATATGACATTAAAATGAATGAGTTTAATAAACTACTTGGGGTTTTATTCCTACTATAAATAGGATATATAGGATGCCTCATAATGGCCCAATCCCATCCTCTACAAATTAAATTCCACCTTATATAAAATCAAATTCTAAAGTGTCTGTCTATATGGCATCAACATATTATCGATACCAATAAATAGGAAATTAATGAAGATCCTCATATATATACAAATGAATCCACCAATAAGATTCCCCTTTTCAAATAAAAGGTTTTATCCTATGAAAATTTGGTTTGGGTAAAAAGTCCCATATTAGGATTGAAAAGAGATTATTGAACATATATTACATCTATAAGAGAATACCAGAGTAGGAAACAATCCCCCCCAAAAGGTGTGACAAGCCATACCTCCCATACTCTTGACCAATGTGATTTCCTAAGCATCGTTGGGTCTAAAACCCAAAAGGAATATCTTCCTTTGAAGAGTAGGTCCATACTCAATTAGGATATGGGAACCGTTCAAAGTTTCTAGGGATGATTAATCAAATAGTGAAACCAAAAGTTAATGATTGAGAAAGGCATTGGACTCCCACCCCCCAAATCAAATAATCAGGATAACACATCCATATCTTTTCTGATGGAGCACCATCAATTTGGTCCTGTCCCTTGAATATCTTCCTAGGATTGGGAATATCTCACTCATACGGACTCTGATCGACCTGTTTTCGGTCTCGTTGGTTGCATAATGATATGTTGTCAAGTAGTCTTATTCCATTATGCATTTGTCTTCCTCTCTATAGAGTTATTTTTCTATGAGCTAATATGAACTATTTCAGGGGTGTTTATATCATTCCTTGATTTGTTCTATTCTAGCCCAGATCAGACGACCACAACATATTATGAGTTTACTACCAAGCTGAGGTAGGTGGTATTGTTATTTTACCTTAATTTCATGGTGTTTATATATAATTTTTTTTTGTTCCACATGATGGTTCTTTTAGCTGATAGTTATAAATTTAATTTTTTTTAATATTAAATTGTTTGGCTTGACCAATAGCACTCCTGAGACCAATTATATAATGATAAAGTTTAAGGACCTTGAATTTAACCACACCTTTGGGTGTATTTCTTAAATGTATAAAAGAACCTGGGTGGGCTATTAATTTATTTCCCCTTAGAGGTGTGTTATTTACCCCTTTCATTGGAATTTTAAATGAAATGGTTGAAATGTAATTTTAATTGAATTAATTAAGAGTGAATGAAATTTCATGTACCCATGCCTTTGGTCATTCTCTTTTTCACTTATTATTGATACAACCTTCTATCCAAAGGGATAATTAAGTTAAATGGGAGGATTAATGTTTAGATAGGCCTTCTAAGCCTATTCTTGTTTTTGAACACATTTTTAGGAGATTTTAATAGATTAAATTAATATTATTTCTAGTTGATTTCTATGAACATTATTGGTTTGGATAGTATTTGGGCCCATGACCACTCTTATTTCCAATATAAGACTGAGAGGTGGGATCCAACTTACTACCACCATAGATAGAATCATCAGACATCAATCATTAAATGATTATAATGAATTAATTTATATAAATCCTAGGTGACACATGTGTTCTCATATTAATTCCAAGGAAAAAATCATTTGGAAGCTATCTTGTAAATGCTTGAGTGACACTTGGACACCTTAGTGGACTTCCATGTATAGACATTGAGGGTAAAATTTTATTATGACATGAGTGATACTTGGACCCCATATGTAGACTACCAAGTAATGACTGAAAGGTAATATTATTATATACATAACGAGTGACACATGGGCTCTATATGTGGACTACCAAGTACAGGCTCAGAGGGTGGTGACATTATACCACAACTAGAGCGATACAAGGATTCCTATTTGGGATTCCTTGGATGGGATTGTATGGTGGGTTCATGATTATCTTAAAGAGATACCTGGATTCAAAATATGGAATGACATGGAAGGGATAAGGTTTCTTTTAAATTATTATATTAAATTATTATATGAAGAATCTACAAATCCAAAGTACAAGATATGATTTGGTCAAATCCTTACATTTTACCGATGACCTTTTTATACATGTCTTATTGAATATGATACATGGTTGATAATTGGGATTCTATTCAGGTCCCAATATGTTATTAAATAAAATCATCATTGACTGGTCACTCAGAGATAGTCCATCCTAGTTTGAAGTAGGTGGTAGTGGATGGGTGTCCCATGGGAACCATGAAATATGTGGTTATTTATTTTCCAAATTTATTTTAATATTTTTTTGTTACCTTCAGACTATTTATTAAATATTCATGGACTAAAAGGCATTATACTCCATTGGTCGTGTCCTAATGTTTTTATATCACACCCTGTATAGCCTATCGTTTGGTATGTAGAAATAATTCGTGGATATAGGTAGGGATAAGGTCAAGAAAACAATTTCTAATGCTTGATTTTTTAAATTATGGTATTAATAAGAATGTGACTGATCTATGGCTCCTAATTCGATGAAGAGATAATATTTTAGTATTTTTTGTTCTTTTGGTATACATGTATATATGGGTACATGCTTCCATGTTTACCTATGTTTTATTATTTTGTATAGCATTCCATGATCATCATTTTGAATAAGGCATCAAAGGATGTTATTACGTGGTTATTTATATGATGGATGTTAATTATTTAGTTGTTCTGTTATCTTTATGATTTCTCCATTTATTGATATGATTGTACTGCTATTCTACACTCAGATCGAGAGGGTATTATATTATCATTATTACACCATGTATCCTTGCTACTAGTCAAAAGCCCCTGGAATATGTGGATGAATGCTTGAGGTCATGTGGCTAACCAGGTTTAGTTACAATTGAGTGAACCAGGTCCAGGATGTCACAAAGTGGTATTAGAGTTTTCTTTCCTTTAACTAAAAATTTGAGATTATATAAAGGATAAATAGGATGTGTCGGCATTTGGTCATGAGCTTGTTCATGGGAGTTTTTAACCCATGCGTACATTGTAAAGATAAATTACCTTGGATGGGACATGTTTTTCATGATTTTTCTTTTTACAGTTGACTTGATTTCACCAATAGGTGATAAACATGATGTTTGGTGTCCCTTATTACTATGGGGTTTTACCCTTGTCCTGATATGGAAATGAAGTATTGCATCATGCATCATTATAAGAAACTTCAGGATTTTTATTCTATTCATTATCCATACCATTTTAACATTACTGCATAAATTTCCTATTGCATGATTCGATGCCTCTATTTCTATCTCCATGATATTGTGATAACATTTAATAAAAGGATAGAAAAAAATAAATGTTTATAATCAAATAGATTCCAATTGAAATTTATAAAGTGTATGGGACTTTTTAATTTTTTAAGGACAACCCATTTAATTGGACATTGATATGTATATATATATATATAAATGAGTATAGACTTATACGAAGAAAATGTTGAAATGAATGGTCATCGCTAAATGATTTTTACATTTTGAAATTAATGGATGTTTTCCTCTATAACTTTTAATTTTCACTCTGTATTCCAAAATATTTGACTTATAATAGATAACTTGACCCTAATCCAACCTTTGTAGTTGGATTTAGGTAGTGTATATTATTTTTATTATGATTCATATGTCACCCATACCACATTTTTGTAGTATGTATATGGATGTGACTCTTATAAAGGAAATATTGTACCTGTCATATTCTGATATATGTGATTTTAGTGGTTGTTAAATTTTTTATTGAGGCATACATTTGAATTTATAGAGACATACCACCATGAAATCCTTGAGTCATGTTCAAAGAGGTTGGGGAAGATCATTCTCTATAGGTTATGGGACTTGGGTTTCCAGTAGATCCTCCAATAGTGCCACTATATTACCACTAGTTATACCAAATGTCAGTGCTGATTCCTAGTTTCGAGATGGATTCCTATCATTCATGGAGACCATTTAAGGATCCCCATGACCTAACCCGACTATGGATGGGCTGATGCATGAGTTTTAGCAGCATCAACCACCCATGTTTTCAAGGGATGGAAGACCATATGCTATAGAGTCATGGATAGAGGCCATGATATATATTTTAGATCATATTAAGACAGCTCCTGAGAGGAGAGTGAATCACACTACATATATTTTGTCGGATCCCTCTATGATATGGTTGGATGTTATTACTCAAACTGTTCGTCATCAAGATATTTCTTGGAGATATTTTTATATACCATTATAAGATTATTTTTATCCTGATACATTAAGGGCCAATTGATCCAAAGATTCTATGCGCATGGAGAAGGGTATATTTTCAGTTATATACTATTATTCTAGTTTCATGGAGCTCCAACATTTCACAAATATTCTATAACATGACAATTTAACTAAATTAACAATATTTGAAGATAGTCTCAAGCATAACATCATATCACAGGTAAATTTATTTCATCTTACTACTATAACTAGAATTGTAAATTAGGTGCTTGTCATAGAGCATAACCTGAGAGAGGATGGGGGTATGATCTAGGGTGGTTTAACACCTCAATCTGAAACTACACCAACCAATAGTAGGATGAATCACTTGGAGCTTCAACATGTTGATATTAGTATCCAGGTTATATTCAACGGTATCTAGGCGACATTCTATCAATGTGGTAGACCAGGACATATGAGACCTCAGTGTATGAGGGAACTAGTCATGTTTTAATCTTCCTACATGATGATCCATATTTATTGATTTTTTAGTGATTTTTTTTCAATTATCCAGTGAGAGAGGGCATGTACGGACTCTACATTTATATGTGGGTTTAGAAGCTTCTTGTTAGGAAGGGTGATGGAGTGTTGCTGAATGACTAGGCCAAGGTGGGGCTCATGGTTGGGGTTGCGAGACACCAGATATACAACACCCGTATAGTGGACCTACTCAAGGTATCCAAGATATATCACAGGGATGTAGATTAGGAAAAATTTATTCCATGAAACTGTTACACAATGAAAACTGTGTCAGTGATTCTATGGTTGGAGGTAATATTCTTGTAGACTACATGTTAGTATATTCTCTTTTCTATTCATGTGTGTATCATTCCTTTATATTTCAGTCTATTGTGGAGATCCCTAGGCATGATTTTATATTTTCTTTGGGCATGAGGACACTCGATACTTTATTGGGGATATGATCAAAGAGTGTATATTAGAGTAGGAAGTTCCCACTAAAGATATGTTTGTGTTTCATTGTATGGGACCTCATTTTCCTCGAGAGGATAGTGTTTGATATCATACTCATGATGTACTATTTGGATCCCAATATTTTTTACCATGACTGATATAACCAAAGGGTGAATTTCAAATCACTGGGGGGTGGGATTTTTATTCACAAGGGTGAATGAGATATCTAAGGGTTTTGAGATGGACCAGGCCATCGTGGGCTAGGCGCGATGATAGCCTTGATTTCATGCTAATATCTATGTGATTAGGGAATCCATCATGATATTTTTCCTCCAATGGTATATTGTTTCAAGGATGTGTTCCCTAATGACTTTTTAGGACTAGATCCCGAGAGAGTGGTAGATTTTTTCATCCAGAAATATCCTGGAGCGGCACCGATATCCATTCCTCATAATAGGATGAATAATACCAAGTTTAAGGAGCTCAAGATGAATCTAGAGTATTTAGATTCTAAGGGTTTTATATGACCAATTTAATCCCTATGATGGTTCACTGGTCCTTTTTTTTCTAAGGAGTTCTGTACCCCCAGGGTTTGGGTGTATTACCATCAGTTATACATGCATACATTTATGAAATAGAATCCAATTCCTCTTATAGATGACTCATTTGATCTGATTTGAGGAGAAAGGGTTTTCTCAAAGATCAATATATGATTGGGAAGTCATTAGTTTTATGTTAATACAATAGATAAACCATGTAAAACATTCTATAGTAGATATATCATGTACTTGTACTTGGTCATGTCGTTCGGTCTCAGGAATTCACTAATAGTGTTTATGGAACTGATGAACTGGGTTTTCTATCCATACCTAGAATCAGTTTTAGTGGTATTCATGGAAAATATCTTGATATATTCTCCCACTTCACAAGAACATTCTAAATATCTTGAGATAATATTGGATACAATGAGAGAGAATAAATTATAATCTAAGCTCACAATGTTTCAATTTTGGATTAATAAAGTTCACTTCTTAGGTCATATTATTTTAAAGAAAAGTGTATAATTTTACCCAAATAAGTAGAGTACTATAGTTTCCAGAGAGTATCCCAATGAATTCTTTGATATATAGTGTTCATGGGGATATTTTTGTATTACAATAATGTTATACTCGACTTATCATGCTTAGGATAACCTCTTATGGTATTGAGTTAGAAGAGTGTGAAGTTTATATGGTCAGAATCCTTTGAGAAATCCTTTCAAGAGTTAAAATGGAGACTAAACTCAGTGCCAATATTGATTATACTAGAGCTAGGAAGAATGTATATAGAATATTATGGTTCATTAGTTATCATGATAGGATTAGTTATTATGCAACAGGAGTGAGTCATGGGGTATGGGTCATTTTAGTTATGGCCACGAGAGAGAAACTACCTAACACATAATCTCAAGTTATCCATTATTGTTCATGTATTCAACTATGGGAGTCACTATTTTCAATGAGATAGTTTTGTGGTCTACACAGACCAAAAAATACTCCAGTATATATTTACACAACATGACTTGAATTTCACAAAAATTAACGTGGGTTTAATACCTTCAGTACTTCAACATTGAGCTTTCTTATATGCCCGTAAAGGGATATTCAGTTTTCGACACACTAACAAAACAAACTTAGATATAGAATGTTATTGGGTTCAGTTTCAAGTGGAAACTTATGGCCCTATTTATTGAGAAGCATATGGAGGTTTAGGACCATCACATAAGGTCTGTAATTGAATCATTATTAGTCACATATTCACTTATGAAGAGAGTGAAGATGATGAAACTATTAAATTATGAAGGATTAGTCCTATGGGAGAGTGTTTTTGGTGTTTCTCCACATTTTGGAAGTATCATTAATGAAGAAAGGATCATTAATTTCCCTGGATGTTTATGGGTTCCTACAGACATCAGAATGGAGTTGATGTGAGAGTCACATTCCTCTACATGGGCATTACATCCTGGTCTTACCAAGATTTATTATGAATTAAGCTACCAATATTTGTGCTCGATGATGAAAAGTGAGATAGTTGTGTTTCTTACTCATTGTTCCACCTATTAGTAACTAAAGGTTGAACACCAACAACCAATGAGGCTTTTACAATTGTTTCCTATTCTAGAGTGAAAGTGGGAAGTCCCCATGTATTTCCTGAATGGATTTCCTAGATCACCTTGGGGTAGTGACTCCATATGCGTGACTATTGATAGGTTGACAGATGTGTCAAATTTATTACATATTCGGGAGAAATTATTAGTGAATGAGTTCGGGAGGCTCTAAATTTGAGAGATCATACACCTCCCCAGAATACTGCATAATATATTATCAGATAGAGATACTTCATTTATGTCATGGTTCTGGTAGAGGATGCAGATGGAATTGGGGTTATGGGTCCTACTATGTAAAAAATGAACTATTGAATGACATTCAATCCAAGTATATGATATTGGTTTTAGAGTACAAGCTCCGAGAATATATCCTTGACATTAGAGGGTTTTAGGAGAAATAGTTAACTCTTAATGATTTTTCTTGTTATAACATCTTCCATGTGACTATACAGATGGATCCTTATGAGACCCTATACGATTGGTTGTTCCATTCACCTCTATGATTATTAGGAAGAAGAGGCAGTGATACTTGGTTCTTGTATCATTTATGAGACATCAAAGAAGTATTATCTTATTCAGAATTAGATATCTATATCTCCGTATAAATAGAAATCATATTCTGATCACCACCATTAAATACTAAAGTTCTATGTTGGGAGTCGAGTTTTATTATGTGTTCCACCTATACTAGGGAACAAATGAATTCAGAAACATGGTAAGATGTTACCCCATTACGTCATGACCTTCAAGATTCTAAGGAGTTTTGGGATGGTAGGATATTATTTGTAGTTACCTCAAAGGTACCATGCCATATATGATGTATTCGTTGTATCTCATCTTCACTGATATCTTTCAGATCCATTCCATATTATTCATCCCAAGGAGGTTCAGTTGGAGGTTGATGCATCCATTTAAGAGTATCCTATCTGTATTCTTAATCAAGGCATGGAGGTTCAGAAAAGAAAGTCAGTTCCTCTGATAGAATTAATATGGAAGCAGAACAATGTGCATGATTCACCTTTGTAGTGAGAGGATGAAGTACATTACTTATGGATAGATTGATTCTAAAATGATTCTTGACCACCATTAGAAGTGAAGTTCATGGAAAAATTTCTTTAAGGGGTGAGGTTTGTAAGAACCTAGCTTTTCTAAAAGTCAATGAACATTTTAAATTTCATTTATTGGTTAATTTTTTTCTTATGGGAGTTCCTAGTGGGAATCAAAGGGAATGGGGCTGTTCGGGGCTTGTATGGATCCCGAATCATGAGAATTTAGAGGAGGAATATGGGACACATGGTTAGAAGATACTATTCCTCCCAATCCATATAGTTAGATCAAAATATGTGGGGGAGATCCAAACCGTTATCTAGAGCCACATAATTTGATGAAAACATGAATCCTAGGCTGCATGACATTGTGTTTACTACAAAATTTTTAACAGAAGGAAAACACATTCTCAACACATGGTTTGTCTAAATGTGCACCATGATTTTGGAAGAAAGGTTCCTAAGAAGTGAGCCTTTCACAATTGGCACATAGTTGGGACAACCATGAGGTCAAACTGTGTGACTCCTTAAAGTTCGGTAAAATGAATATTTCTACCTTAAGAACCTTATTACTCTCAACCTCTTTTATTTCTCCTTAAATTCACAACACCACCAAGATTTAGAGATCTCCCATGAAGATCCTCTCAAACCTGAATATTTTTCACTCATCAAAACTCTAATATAGTTTTATTTGGTCTCATTGTCCATGTACTGGTATGTTCTCCATTCCTATTGCACCTTCATCATTTTCCTTCTTCTTGAAAGAGTTATTTTTTTTGTGAGATCATATTCCCTGTTTTTAGATAATTTGTCTCTTTTCTCAATTCCATCAATTTTTTCCTGCATTAGTGACCAAGAACGGATGAGGAGTTTGTAACACCTGAGACTTTTATGTTATATAAATCATCAAAGAAATATTTTTCTACACAACACTTTCTTGGCTTGCTTTACACGAAATCGCGACCTTCCTCGATAGCTTGCGTCATACGCAATACCGAGTTTCACTAAACAATGACATGCTATTAAAATATTATTAAAACTAGCCGTTATGAATAGTAATAACCACTTTTTGAAATTTTATAAATTTTATTTTTCAAAATGGACTTCATTTTTTAATTTAGAATATCGAAATTAGCCTAGGGTGAAATTTTGGTATTTTTCTGAAAACTTTCAATTTTTGATGAATAGTGAAACCACTAAGTGGTAGTTAAAAAACTGAATTTTTCATAAAACTTAATTTTACCGCTTCTGTGAGTGGAATTTCAAAAATCCTAGAGACACGGTTGATGTCAGTAAGTAAAATGTGGTTCAATGAGATGAAAATAATTTTTTGGTGAATAGTAACTTTTTACTTTTTTTACCACGGTAAAAAGTAAATAGGGTAATTAAGGGTAAAGATGATATTATTATTACCCTAACACATGTCCTAATTCTATTGGACAAGTGTAATTCGACCAAAAACAAACTTAGGAATAAAATATGACCATTTAGGCCCAGTTGGATAGATGAGGACATTTATTATTAATTTATTTAAAGAAGGGTTAAAATAGTTAAAATCAACGTTTAATAAGTAAATAATTTTTAATATGGGGTTATACATAAGATAAATTCCACTATAAATATTCATTAGAAAGATAAAACGATTTCCTACATAATGGTATTTTAGTTATAATTTTCAGACATTAAATAATTTAATTTATTTATGACACAATGATGATGCAGTAATTATCTTATTAATGAAATATTGACATAATTGTTGTTATAAACACAAAACTAAATGTAATTTGAGACTTTTTATGCATCCCACTAATTTTATAGGTTAATATGACATGTTAGTATTGATTTAATTAACTTGGTTCGAACTAATAGTTCTGTTATGATTTTCACAAAAATCAATTACTAAATATTGTCAAAATTGACATAAAATAGTTTTTAAAACAAATATTATATTGGTAATTGTTATTTTATTCCTAAAAATCTAAGGTTCGGCCAAATGACTTAGATAAGGTTATATATATTAATAATAAACATATTGGGGTTCGTTTGGCTACTTATAGTAAGTTTATTAACTTTATAGTATAACAACACAAGAAGACATGGTAAAAGTAAAATTATTTAACTTAATGTTAAATCTAAATGATAAGGTTAAAATAAGAACCTAAACTTGTCTAAATTCTATTGTATGAGAGGATTTCGACCCATACCCACCTTAGCTTCGAAATATATCAATTTGGATCTATTTAAAACCGAACTTGACTTTATAATAAAATAATAGTTTTAGTTATTCCAAAGGTGCCCCTCTCCTCCCTTATAAAAGGACACCCCCCCCTCTTCCTCACACCACTTTGAGCCTTCAATATCGGCCAAAACCTAAAAATTTCTCATCTCCACTTCCCTAGAGACATCATAGAGGTCCTGGTATTCTTCAAAGACCAAGTTTAGTGCCCTAAAAGAAGGTCTCAAAGCAGCACTTCAAAGAAGAGGTAATGTCCGTTACCGATTCTTTCATCATTATTTCTTCTTCCACTTCTTCTTCTTTAGTTGTTTCATTATGAAGTAATAACATCAGTATCACTAATATACTGATATGTTATTATAAGTATGAAACAACCCTATTTCACCATCTATCCATCCTACGGAAAAAGAAATCACCGCACGTGCGTACGTACGGAATACCGTCTCCACGCCGTGGTGTAATCTATTTTCCACCACCACCTTACTTGGATGGGTATAATGGTGTAAATAATGACTATATATGACTATTATAAAGTGATATTGATTATTAAATTGTATACATATACTCCAATATAATTCCACAATCATAGGAACGATATCATCACTCGTGCGTACGTACGGAATACCGTCTCCACGATGTGATGCGACTCCTTCTACATGATCTTAATTTCATAATGATTATATAAAAGAATTGAATGAATTAATATGATATATATTACACTAATAAAATTCTGGAAATGTGGTATCTATAACCTAAAGAAAAGAATAAGAATTTATTCGACAAAACATGCATAAGAACAAAAAGTTATAAACACCCGAATAACAAGTAACAATGAAATATTACTACTAAGAAGCTAAGAATATGACCATATATGATATCATAAAAATAAGTATGATTCTGTAATAAGTCAATAACATTATTTAAATCATTATACAGGAGTTTCAGACACATACAAAGAAAGTCGGACCTAAGGTAAGGGAAATATCACAATCTCAATTTTATCCGAGATTGTTTATACTTTGGAATTTACTGGGGTGAATTTTATCATCCACATCCATGTTTCCTCAATATGTAATATTATTTCCATCCAAGTACAATTGTTTAAATCCTATTTTACCCTTTGGTGAGTTTTTAGTAAAAGATATGAAAGGAATCTTTTGTCATTTTTCGTACGAGGTACTTTTTGACTTTTCCGACAAAAGTACGCGAAGAATGTTTTTTTTAACTTATACGGCATGAATGGATTTTTAAAACATTATTTCCAAGAAGCTTCCTTTACAAGTTTTCAAGTTTATTATTAATCTACTTCTTTTAGTTTAAAATTGTATGACATGTTAAGAAAGGAAATGTGTTTTTGAAGTAGAAAGGATATTTTCCTCAAGAATGAAGTTTAAGTGTTTTATAAAAATTATTTTACATCTAAGATAATAAAGGGTTCTGTTTTTATCCCTATTACTAAATTTATTTGAATATGTTGTGATGGAATTATTTTTATGAATTCCTTTATCATATATGAATTGTTTTATGATGTCATGATGTTTAAGATTCCCATTTTTATTACGTGGGTTATGTAATGATGTATGATTTATGATTTTGTGGCACACATAAGAATGGTATCATTATGAAATGGGTGGGACCTATATCTCCCTCCAATTCATTGGGTAAATATTTTATATCTCATGAGATAGACATGGCTGGAATGGTAGCTTATACCAGTTCAGTGAAACAGGACTGAAACGAGGGTGACTCGGTTCAGAAAGGGACTTTGTCCACTAAGATAGTTTTGGAAATGAGTCTTGACTAACAAGAAATGATTCTCTATGATTATGTGTGTATGCCACAAAGTTTCATGTTTTAAGTTATGATTATTGTGATTACATTTCACTGCCATGATTTATCCCATGTTATGAAATTATGATCTCTTTTGCAGGTTAAGATTTCCAAAAGTTATGTGCTTGTGTATACGATGTGATTGATATTTCTTTTGTTTACCCTTACTGAGCATTTGAGCTCACCCTTTTGTATGTTTTCTTTCCCCAGGTCAGGAAGAAGGTTATTAATTAGGATATGCCAAAAAGGGACTCTAGATATGATGAAATAAGTGGGAGGCAAAGTTGATGCTTTATGAACCAGTTTTTTATGTTTTCCAGTTTCTAAAGACACTATACCTATACGGTCCTTTCGTGGTTTTGTTATATGTTGTAATAAGTATGCTTCAGTTTTGAAGTATTAACAATGTTTGTAAAGTATGGGTCGTTATAGTTGGTATCAGAGGAAAGGTATAGTCAACCTTTGGAATCTAGGATGTGAAAACCTTAGTAAGAACCCTAAGGATAAGTCTAAGCATAGAACACAATCTTAGTGTTTTAGAAATGGCCATTAATAACCTAGGATAAGACCTTAAGTGTGAAATTTTATTCTTCATTATGTGGTTTTCCTATTATAATTAGTGTTGCTCACACTATCCTTCTTGGTTTTAGTCAATGGATGGAACCCGAAGGAATCGTGTTAATGCGGAATGCGACGAGCAATGCAATGATTGTCCCCCTGAGCAACCAAACATTATGGGAGATGGAATGAAAAATCTTGTAGCCTTGCTCACACAACTTTCTGAAGCTATGAATCATGCAGGACTTCCAGACGAGCAACGGAAGGAGCAACATTCTGTTGAATCCTTCATGAGACAGCGTCCACCTTCTTTCAGCGGGTCTACTGATCCATTAGTTGCTGAAAAATGGATTAGTACTAATGAAAAGATATTTTCAGTTCTTCAATGTTCTGAACATGATAAAGTCATCCTAGCAGTGTATCATTTGGAAGGAGATGCTGATCAATGGTGGAATCTTATTAAGAATACGAGGCAAAGGGATGAAATTGAGTCCATGGAATGGGACGAGTTAAAGAACTTATTTTTCAATAAGTACTTCCCTCGTATTCTCCGAACAAAGATGGAGAAAGAGTTTCTTGAACTGAAGCAAAAGGATGATGAATCTGTTGGTACCTATGAAGAAAATTTTACAAGACTTGCAAGGTATGCTTCTGGTATTATTATCCAACCTGAGAGTACGATCGATCGATTCTATAGTGGCTTAAAACCAAGTCCTCGAAGGGCGTTATCCATAAGGGACTTCAATAGCTACGAGGAAATCATTCGATGTGCTCTCAAAGTCGAGATGGAGATTGGAGTAACCCATCAGTCATATGGGTTTGATAAGAAGAGGAAAATGGAATTCAAAGGAAAATCTAAAGAGCACACTGAAAAGAAGATGAGCTTTCCCTTATGCTCAAATTGTCGAAAGAAACATGGAGGGAGTTGTCTTAAAGGGACAAGTAAATGCTTCAAATGTGGAAAGGAAGGTCATCGGGCATTTGAATGCCGCGATGATGGGAAGAAGATGTCTAATGATGCAAACAAAGGAAGGGATACACATAATGAACCTACTACACTTCAATGTTTCAAGTGCAAGTAGATGGGGCATTATGCCGATAAATTCCCTAATCCAAGGGTTGATGATGATGGTCGACGTCAACAAACTCTTAAGGCTAAAGACAAAGGAAAGTCAAATGCAATTTCTATCAGCGATGTGGAGTACGATAATGATGTGGTGAAAGGTACACTTACCATCCACTCTAAAGTAGCAAATGTTTTATTTGATTCTGGATCCACCCAATCTTTTATTTCTGAAGAATTTTCTAAGGGTATCACCGTATTACCTCAACAATTAGATGTTGAGTTAGCTGTGACAACACCTAATGGCACAACAGTCGCATCAAAAGTTTATAATTCTTCTCCGATCGAAGTTTGTGGGAAAGTGCTTCCTACAAATCTTGTGATCCTTCCTATAGTGGAATTTGATGTGATTCTTGGCATGGATTGGCTTTCTTTATATGGAGCTCATATCAATTTCCAAATAAGGGAAGTCACATTTAATATTCCAGATCAATCTATGATCGTCTATCAATGCAAGGATGAACATAACCTTCCAGTGGAAATTTCTTCCATTTTATGGGTATTGATTCCACTAAATTAAGGTTATTTATCTCAAATGGTTGGTGATAAACTCACGATTAAGAATATTCCCATTGTACGGTAGTTTGATGATGTCTTTCCGGAGGAATTACCGGGTCTTCCACCGAATCGTGAAGTTGAGTTTTCAATAGAACTCGTACCGGGTGCTTTGCCTATTTCAAAGACACCTTATAGAATGGCCCCAATTGAGTTACAGGAATTGAAGAAGCAACTCCAAGAGAATATTGATAAGGGATTCATACGCCCTAGTGCGTCACCTTGGGGAGAACCTGTTCTATTTGTTAAGAAGAAAGATGGATCAATGATACTCTACATTGATTATCGAGAACTTAACAAGATCACTATCAAGAACAAACATCCTCTCCCGCGCATTGATGACCTATTTGACCAACTACGCGGAGCTCAATACTTTTCCAAGATTGATCTTCGTTCAGGGTATCATCAATTAAGGGTCAAAAAGGAGGATATACCAAAGACATCTTTCAGTACAAGGTATGGAAACTATGAATTTATAGTGATTTCGTTTGGTCTTACTAATTCCCCTGCTATCTTTATGGATCTAATGAATAGAGTCTTTAGAAACTATCTTGATCAGTTTGTGGTAGTATTTATAGATGATATTCTTGTCTATTCAAAGAGCAACGAATAACATGGAGATCACTTGAGAATTGTATTAAAGACCCTAAAAAGGAGAATCTTTATGCCAAATTTACCAAGTGTGACTTTTGGCTTCAAAAAGTTTCATTTTTGGGTCACATAATCTCAAAAGATGGGATATTTGTGGATCCAACAAAAATAGATGTTATTGAAAAATGGTCGAGACCAATGATAGTAACTGAGATTCGAAGTTTTCTTGGTCTGGTAGGATATTATCGACGTTTTGTGAAAGATTTTTCAAGGTTATCTAATCCACTCACCAAGTTGACTCGGAAAGGAGTTAAGTTTGTCTGGACGGAAGAATGTGAAGTGAATTTCAAGGAGTTGAAAAGAAGGTTATCCAGTGCACCTGTGCTCACACTGCCTTGTAGTGGAGAAAGGTTTGTGATATATAGTGATGCATCCAAGAAGGGATTAGGGTGTGTTCTTAAGCAAAATGATATGGTGATAGCTTATGCCTCACGACAGTTGAAAATCCATGAGAAAAATTACCCAACACATGATTTGGAGTTAGCTGCGGTAATCTTTGCATTAAAGATTTGGAGGCATTACCTTTATGGTGAAAGGTGTGATATTTATACTGATCATAAAAGTTTAAAGTATATTTTCACACAAAAGGAGCTAAATATGCGTCAAAGAAGATGGTTGGAGCTGATTAAGGATTACGACTGCTCAATCCATTACCACCCTAGGAAAGCAAACATGGTGGCAGATGCATTAAGTCGACAAGACCATGCTAGTTTATCCATGATGAGGATAAAAAAAGATCTAATATTTATGGATTTACAAAGGATGGATCTTGGAATTATAATGGAAGGGGAAAATCTTATCTTTCTCAAATGAATGTTCAACCATCTATACATGTGAAGATTAAAGAGGCACAGAAAGAAGATGTCGATTTACAAAAGAAGGTGAGAAATGTTCCTAAGTTCAACCTTTATTGTGATGGGATAATAAAGTTCAGGAATCGGGTTTGTGTTCCTCCCATCCACAAAATTAAAGAAGGAACTGCTGGATGAGGCTCATAGTTCTTCATTCTCTATTCATCCTGGAAGCACGAAGATGTATAGGGACCTGAAAGAGTACTTCTGGTGGGATGGCATGAAAAGAGATGTTGCTGAATATGTCTCTCGATGCTTGGTTTGTCAATAAGTTAAAGCTGAGAGACAGAAGTCTAAGGGGATTTTACAACCAATACCCATACCCGAATGGAAATGGGAAAACATCACTATGGACTTTGTCACAGGACTTTCTAAAACATCCAAAGGCAATAATGTTATCTGGGTCATAGTTGATCGTCTTACCAAGTCTTCACATTTCATTGCTATTAGAGAGGATTTCTCTCTGGATCAGCTTGCCAGGATATATGTAAAGGAAGTGGTAAGATTGTATGGAGTACCACTTTCTATTATATCTGATCGGGATCCAAGATTTAATTCGAAGTTCTGGCGACGTCTTCAGCATACTCTGGATACAGAGTTGAGTTTCAGCACTGCTTATCATCCTCAGATAGATGGTCAATCTAAGAGAACAATTTAAACCCTAGAAGATATGTTGAGAGCTTGCTCTATGGATTTCAAAGGTGGTTGGGATCAACACCTACCTTTGGTGGAATTTTCTTATAATAATATCTTTCACTCCAGTATTCAGATGGCTCCTTATGAAGCTCTCTATGGAAAGAAATGCAGGACTCCAACTTGCTGAGATGAAGTTGGGGAAAGAAAGCTATTAGGACCTGATCTCATTGATGAAATGGTAGAAAAGGTCAGATCTATTCACCAACACATAAGAGCAGCTCAGAGTCGACAGAAAAGTTATGCCGTCAACCGAAGAAAAGACCTAGAGTTTGAAGTGGGTGATAAAGTGTTCTTACGAATATCTCCCTGGAAGAGGGTTATGAGATTTGGAAAGAAGGGGAAGTTGAGCCCTAGATATATTGGTCCTTTTGAAATATTGGATCGTGTTGGGAAGGTAGCTTACCGATTGGCGCTTCCACCGAATCTCTCTCAAGTTCACGATGTGTTCCATGTATCTCTTCTGAGAAAGTACATACCTGATCCTTCACATGTACTCAGCTCAGAAGTTGTATCGCTGGAGCAAGATCTTTCTTATGAAGAACAACCGATAGAGATTCTGGATTGTAGCGAAAAAGTCCTACGAAACAAGACCACTCGATTGGTGAAAGTTTTATGGAGGAACCACCAATTAGAAGAAGCTACATGGGAACTTGAGGATATGATGAGGGAGAGGTATCCTCATCTGTTTGTTACAAAGTGACGAATTTCGAGGGTGAAATTCATTTTAAGGGGGGTAGAATGTAACACCCGAGACTTTTATGTTATATAAATCATCAAAGGAATCTTTTTCTACACAACACTTTCTTGGATTTCTTTACACGAAATCGCGACCTTCCTCGATAGCTTGCGTCATACGCAATACCGAGTTTCACTAAACAACGATATGCTATTAAAATATTATTAAAACTAGCCGTTATGAATAGTAATAACCACTTTTTGAAATTTTATAAATTTTATTTTTCAAAATGGACTTCATTTTTTGATTAGGTATATCGAAATTAACCTAGGGTGAAATTTTGGTATTTTTCTGAAAACTTTCAATTTTTGATGAATAGTGAAACCACTAAGTGGTAGTTAAAAAACTGAATTTTTTATAAAACTTAATTTTACCGCTTATGTGAGTGGATTTTCAAAAATCCGAGAGACACGGTTGATGTCAGTAAGTAAAATGTGGTTCAATGAGATGATAATAATTTTTTGGTGAATAGTAACTTTTTATTTTTTTTACCACGGTAAAAAGTAAATAGGGTAATTAAGGGTAAAGATGATATTATTATTACCCTAACACATGTCCTAATTCTATTGGAAAAGTGTAATTCGACCAAAAAAAATCTTAGGAATAAAATATGACCATTTAGGCCCACTTGGATTAGATGAGGACATTTATTATTAATTTATTTAAAGAAGGGTTAAAATAGTTAAAATCAACGTTTAATAAGTAAATAATTTTTAATATGGGGTTATAAATAAGATAAATTCTACTATAAATATTCATTAGAAATCTAAAATGATTTCCTACATAATGGTATTTTATTTGTAATTTTTAGACATTAAATAATTTAATTTATTTATGACACAATGATGATGCAGTAATTATCTTATTAATGAAATATTGATATAATTGATGTTATAAACACAAAAATAAATGTAATTTGAGACTTCTTATGAATACCACTAATTTTCTAGGTTAATATGACATGTTATTATTGATTTAATTAACTTGGTTCGAACTAATAATTCCTTTATGATTTTCACAAAAATCAATTACTAAATAGTGTCAAAATTGACATAAAATAGTTTTTAAAACAAATATTATATTGGTAATTGTTATTTTATTCCTAAAAATCTATGGTTCGGACACATGACTTATATAAGGTTATATATATTAATAATAAACAACTTGGGGTTAGTTTGTCTGCTTATAGTAAGTTTATTAACCATATAGTATAAGAAAACAAGAAGACATGGTAAAAGTAAAATTATTTAACTTAATGTTAAATCTAAATGATAAGGTTAAAATAGGAACCTAAACTTGTCTAAATTCTATTGGATGAGAGGATTTCGACCCATCCCCACCTTATCTTCGAAATATATCAATTTGGAGCTATTTAAAACCGAAATTGACTTTATAATAAAATAATAGTTTTAGTTATTCCAAAGGTGCCTCTCTCCTCCCTTATAAAAGGACACCTCCTCCCCCCTATTCCTCACACCACTTTGAGCCTTCAAGCTCGGCCAAAACCTGCCACATTCTCCTCTCCACTTCCATAGAGACATCCTAGAGGTCCTGGTCTTCTTCAAAGACCAATTTTAGTGCCCTAAAAGAAGGTCTCAAAGATGCACTTCAGAGAAGAGGTAATGTCCGTTACCGATTCTTTCATCTTTATTTCTTCTTCCAATTCTTATTCTTTAGTTTTTTCATTATGAAGTAATAACATCAGTATCACTCATATACTAATATGTTATTATAAGTATGAAACAACCCTATTTCACCATCTATCCATCCTACGGAAAAATAAATCACCGCGCGTGCGTACGTACAGAATACCGTCTCCACGCCGTGGTGTAATCTATTTTCCACCACCACCTTACTTGGATGGGTATAATGGTGTAAATAATGACTATATATGACTATTATAAAGTTATATTGATTCTGAAATAGTATACATATACTCCAATACAATTCCACGATCATAGGAACGATATCATCACTCGTACGTACGTACGGAATACCGTCTCCACGATGTGATGCGACTCGTTCTACATGATCTTCATTTCATAATGATTATATAAAAGAATTGAATCAATGAATATGATATATATTACACTAATACCATTATGGAAATGAGGTATCTATAACCTAAAGAAAAGAATAAGAATTTATTCGACAAAACACGCATAAGAACAAAAAGTTATAAACACCCGAATAACAAGTAGCAATGAAATATTACTACTAAGAAGCTAATAATATGACCATATATGATATCATAAAAATAAGTATGATTCTGGAATAAGTCAATAACATTGTTTAAATCATTATACAGGAGGTTCGGACACTTACAAAGAAAGTCGGACCTAAGGTAAGGGAAATATCACAATCTCATTTTTATCCAAGATTGTTTATACTTTGGAATTTACTGGGGTGAATTTTATCATCCACATCCATGTTTCCTCAATATGTAATATTATTTCCATCCACGTACAATTGTTTAAATCCTATTTTACCCTTCGGTGAGTTTTTAGTAAAAGCTATGAAAGGAATCTTTTGTTGTTTTTCGTACGAGGTACTTTTTGACTTTTCCGACAAAAGTACGCGAAGAATGTTTTTTTAACTTATACGGCATAAATAGAATTTTGAAACATTATTTCCAAGAAGCTTCCTTTAAAAGTTTTCATGTTTATTTTTAATAAACTTATTTTAGTTTAAAATTGTATGACATGTTAAGAAAGGAAAAGTGTTTTTGAGGTAGAAAGGATATTTTCCTCAAGAATGAAGTTTAATTGTTTTATCAAAATTATTTTCCATCTAAGATAATAAAGGGTTCTGTTTTTATCCCTATTACTACATTTATTTGATTATGTTGTGATGGAATTATTTTTATGAATTCCTTTATCGTATATGAATTGTTTTATGATGTCATGATGTTTAAGATTCCCATTTTTATTACATGGGTTATGTAATGATGTATGATTTATGATTTTATGGAACACATAAGAATGGTATAATTATGAAATGGGTGGGACCTATATCTCCCTCCAATTCATTGGGTAAATATTTTATATCTCATGAGATAGACATGGCTGGAATGGTAGGTTATACCGGTTCAGTGAAACAGGACTGAAACGAGGGTGACTCGGTTTAAAAAGGGACTTTGTCCACTAAGATAGTCTTGGCAATGAGTCTTGACTAACAAGAAATGATTATCTATGATTATGTGTGTATGCCACAAAGTTTCATGTTTTACGTTATGATTATTGTGATTACATTTCACTTCCATGATTTATCCCATGTTATGAAATTATGATCTCTTTTGCAGGTTAGGATTTCCAAAATTTATGTGCTTGTGTATACGATGTGATTGATATTTCTTTTTTTTACCCTTACTGAGCATTTGAGCTCACCCTTTTGTATTTTTTCTTTCCCCAGGTCAGGAAGAAAGTTATTAAGTAGGATATGCCAAAAAGGGACTCTAGATTTGATGAAATAAATGGGAGGCCAAGTTGATGCTTTATGAACCAGTTGTTTATGTTTCCCAGTTTCTAAAGACACTATACCTATACGGTCCTTTCGTGGTTTTGTTATATGTTTTAATAAATATGCTTCAATTTTGAAGTATTAACAATGTATGTAATGTATGGGTCGTTATAGAGTTGACTACCAAGTGGACGTAAGTGGCCTCATGATTTTACCTTAAATTGAGGGCGTTTATATAAAATTTCCTTATTCTATGTGATGATTATACCAAGATACTCCTATTAATTGAATTTATATTTAAATTAAATGGTTTGGATTGACCAATACCACTCTTGATACAACTTATATAATGCTAAAGCTTATGGATCTTGAATTTAACCCCCCTTTGTGTGTGATTTTTCAATAGATAAAACCACCATAGGTGGCCTAGGAATTTGATTCCCCATTAATGTGTCATATTTAACACTTTATTTTTAATTTTGAATGAAATTGTTGAAAATTAATTTGAATTGAATTGATTAAGAGGTAATGGAAGACTATATCCCTTTTACATTAGCCATTTTCATTCTCACATAGTCTTGAGACATTCTTTGTATAAAAATTCCCAATTAAGAAAAATGGTAGGATTCATGTGATGATAGGAATTATAATCCTATAATTGTGTTTGATCCACCTTCTGAGGTGAGTTTAATAGGTTAAATAAATATGATATATAATTGAACTATGAGAAGTTAAATGGAATGGATAGTATTTGGGCCCACAACCATTCTTACTTGCACACCAAGAGTGAGAGGTGGGTTCCAAATTAGGATCTACAAAGATGGATTCTATAGATATCAATAATTAAATGATTATAATGGATTTATTATTATAGACCTTGGGTGACACAAGGGTTCTCATATGAATTCAATGGATAAACTCATTTGGAATATATATTTTAAGCATCTGAGTGACACTTGGACTCCTTTGTCGAGAACCAAGGATAGTCCCTGAGGGAAGACAATGAATATTCCACAAGTGATACATGGACTCCCTCTATTTATTTACATGTATAGACTCAGAAGAATGACTAATATATATTCCACAACTGACACTGGGACTCCCTAGGAAAAATTCCATGGACAGACTCAGAGGGGGTGATGTTATACCACACCTACTTTAATATCAAGATTCCAAGGAGGGAACCTAGTATGGTATTGTAAGGTGTTTGGTTCAGGATAATCCTAATTTTATAACTAGGTTAAAAATTTAGAATTCCAAGAATGGTATTCGGTTACAGTGGAATTATTATATGAAATGATTATATGATGTGTCTACAATCCAAATCACAAGCTTGGATTGGGTCTGAGCATACATATTACTAATGGCCTTTCTTTGTACACATAATATTGGACCTGACATATAGGGGATGACTGGGGTTTTATCTAGGTCCCAAGAATTCATTTTAATGAAATAATGATAGACTGATCACTCAAAGATAGCCTCACTTTAGGCTAGTGTAGGTAGGAGGGGACATGTGTCACATGGGAACCTAGACCAATGTGGTTATTTGTTTTCCAGATTTTATATTAATATTTATTCTTTACTACACACTGTTTATTATATATTCATGGGATGAATGTAATTAGAAACTATTGGTGGTGTATTTCTATTTTTATCTCACACCCTGCTATGTTTTTTATTAGGTACTTGGACAAAATTTCCTTGATGTAGGTTGGGACAGGGGAAAGCACCCAATTTCCAATGATTGATTTATTATAGCATGAGAGTATGTATAATTATATTGAGACCTGGTTTTTTATTCTATTAGGAGATATATTTTTGGAATTTTTGGTTCTTTTGGTATACATGTATATATGTGTACCTGATACCAAGTCTATCTACACTACAACATAAATCGCATTTAGCAGTGGTCTTTTAGTGTCGGTTTACAAAACCATCAAGAATCCTTTTCTTAAAAGGGCTTCACAGTGGTTTATTGAAAACCACTACTAAACCCATTTATTTTTTTACAGTCATGACACTCCCCCCCACACCCGAGCCAACCCCCTTCTCCCCCCCGACGCAGCATCTCCCCCCGACCCTGTCGAGCCCCTACCCTAGGTCCGGTCACCTCCCATACCGCTGGTGACCTCGCTTCTCGTCTCCGCTGACCCCCCTTCTCCCACCAACACCCATGACACTACCTTCTCCCTCTGGACCCATCGAGTTCCTACCCTAGGTGGGCTCCCCTCCCCTACCGCTGGTGGTTTTCATAGTGGTAGATATGGTTTTTCATGTTTTTTTTTATTCTTTGGATGTTTGTGTATTAGCTTTTTTATCTATGATTTTATTTCGGATTTATCTTGTATATGGGTTATTGTTTTTCATTTTATGTCTGGATTATGTGATGGTTTGGATTATGAGTTTTTTTGATTAATTTTATTCTGTTATACTCTTCTTTGTTCATTCACTATTAAGAAAACTATTTATTTTTGTGCATGGATGTCTAAATGTGATATTGGATGAGTGGACGTTAGTGCATGAGGGAAATAGTTAAACTAATTTAGGTGAGAGTTAGTTCATATGTCTATTCATTTAGGCATTACTATTCTTATTTCACATTTTCATGAGAGGTTTTGGGGATTATCCTATTGAGTATACTTATATAATCACTCCCACATATATAACTATGTTTTAAAGGTGTCTGAGGGAGATTTGGTGGCTGACGTACACATTTCAAGTGTGAGGCTTGTAGTTGTTTGGAGAATAATTTTCATAGGAGTTTACTTTTGATATTTATTTTTCATACTTTTTTTATGCATGGAAATTACATGAATTATAGATTGGGTTTTATTTTATATATTTTCAATTTGATTGGTGGTTTATTTTATATTTGTAAGGTTATGGGGGTAATGAAGGATTTCTATAGCATATTATCACTTAAACTAAGTAGTGATAGTAAATAAGAAAAAAAAACCCATGATCACCATGCATGAAACCCAAAGAAAAACAATAAATAAAATTAAGAAACTATTATATACCTTACACTGAAGAGTTTCAACCTTTATCTTTATTCATTACATGTGATAAATATCACTCAAGGGTATCCATAAGATTACCCTCTACATAGTGTATCCATGGGTTGAACTAAGTCACCTAACATTCAGGTGGTACTCTCCATCCATCCAAGATAAGCTAGTAACTCTCGAGTATTAGGATAAAAGTTGAAACAGAGCACCGAAGCATATGAGATATTCATCCAAGATCCTACACACTATTTTTTTTGACCCTCTTCCTTTATATACTCTATTAGATATTTCCCCCAATCCCCCCCACATTTACTCATGCGTTACATAACACATGAGTAAATATCATATGCTTACTTCGGTTTTCAACCCATTGATCAAATGCGTACTGATAATTATCATATAAAAACAACATTTAATCTCCATTTATTTAAAGATATCTTATGTGGTGGTAGAAATATATAATCATAAAAATGCTTTATGACTAAACCTTAGTAAGGAATATAATATTCTTTGTTTTTATTATACCAAACAATATGATATAACCATGAATTCATCATATGTGTATGGATTTAAGGAATATCTCCTTCAATCTACTACTTTACCTAAAACCTCATAGACATAGTTCCATTTCCCCTTATATTGTATCATGTATAATAATATGTGAAACCATATCTGAAAATAGTTTTAGATATATTCTAAAACACTTTTATAAATCTATCATTAACTTCCATTTATATCACATCATATATAATACCCTGTGAATGTCCATCCCAAACTCTTTTAAGATAAATTGTAAAACACTTTCAAAGAATATCTATGGGATAAAAAGATAAACATTCATTCAACTATAATGT
This sequence comes from Viscum album, assembly GCA_963277665.1. Classification (NCBI taxonomy): domain Eukaryota; kingdom Viridiplantae; phylum Streptophyta; class Magnoliopsida; order Santalales; family Viscaceae; genus Viscum; species Viscum album. The sequence goes on along the minus strand of OY728139.1, from coordinate 1,069,074,367 downwards.
TTTACCCCATGATACTTTATAACATTAATAAAAAATTTGAATTCCCAAATTTATGAATGTAAGCGAAGAAAAGCCTCTAGAAAAGAACCAATGAAACTCTAGTTGAAAAGGGACTGGGCATGATCTCCATCAAATACATGTACCTCTATACCAATATCCACCATCTACATCATATAAAATCATGCATCTTATATGATCCCTTTTTTTAAAACATTGAGTTCCAATGAGAAAAGAACTAATACAATCATTGATTCTCTTAGTTAAGGCATGGAAACATCGTTTTATTCTAGAATAATCCATTTTTTATGTAATTATAGACTCAACAAGTGACATTACTTTAAAATCAAACCTCTAGATCATGTTTTGAAGAAAAAATTGTTTTCTTAACACCACTTTCTGAGTCAGGATCAGCCACGACACGTTTTAATCATATTTTATATCTAAAGAGACTTGAAATAATTATTACATCACTTATTTTTTGCATTTTTTGGATTTAATCGGATCTTTCTTTATCTCAATAACATGTACTTTATTTGCACATCCACCCCATGGATCATATCTCCCATCAATATTGGGCCACATCAAACAGTGGTTAGAATTAGTTTATTTAATGGTAGAGGGGAACCTACAGCTTTCTTAAGTTGAGTAATGCTGTTGGAATTTGTTCACTCACCGTAATCCCCAAATTTAATTCTAATCCTTTGTGGTGGTACTAATTTAGATGACACCACTAGTAAAAATTTCTTCACCAATGTTAAATTTAAAATATTCTATGTCCTATTAATTGGTCTTAAACCCAGATGTGGGAGTAATCCTCATTTTTTATATTTCCTCCATTTATGAACCATGAACCATCCATGAACTCTTTGTTATTCTTATTTTTCTATTCAAGGCTAATTCCACCAGTATTATTTTCATGCTTTGTAGTTTGGTAAAGGATAAAACTTAAGCATTTTTCTTACAATCCATCCATAAATTTCATCAAGAATACTTTTTACATTTCAATATAGGGTGAATAAAACAAATTAATGCTCTTTTATTTCATAGGTGAGATAGATTCACCCATTTTATCCATCCTCCAAATTTAATGCTCCTTTGGTTTAAATTTTATTTTTCGTGGGGTTTATATTCATATTTTCATTGTTTTTTTATTATGTTTCATACTACAATGTTATAACTTGTACTCAAAGTCCCTCTAACTACATCATCAATGATTGGTAGAGAAAAGTTTTCATTAACATTCGACTATATTCAATATATAGAAACCATCAATTATTTCCAAATTCCATCAGGGGTACATTTCTTGTGTAGGAGTTATGAAAATTTAGGCCATACATATTCAATATAAGGGGTCCCAATTTAACATCATGTATTGTGGGGATTCAAAATAACAAGACCCAAATTGTGTATGTGAATTGAATTATTGATTAAATAAGATTAAATATGTTGAACCATCATCGAATATTTCTCAATGCATCTCATAGATTTCAGCAGAATAGATCAAAATTTAACGATTTCATTGATCGTAGACCACCTCCAAAGTTGTTCACTAGTTATAAAATATTGGCACAACTTGGAAAAGTTGAAATAGAATTTGGGAAGGTTTTTTATTTGAATGATATCATGAAATGGGTTCGAAGTGAAATGTCAAGTGAAATAAGAACGCAACAATGGAAGAAAAAAAGTACATTCTTTAAACATACTTATTGGGAATTTAATTTGTTGTGGAATAATCTTGATGTGATGCATATTTAGAATAATGTATGTGACAATTTGATTTTCACATTGCTTAATGAGCATGTAAAGTAGAAGGATCATCTCAATTCTCACAAAGACTTACAAGTAATGAACATAAAATGTGATCTCTGGCCAGATGAGAATGAAAAGTATCCACTGACAATTTTAGCAATGAAAAATAGGGATAAAGATACATTCATTCGAATTTTAAATAATGTTAAGGTATCTGATGGGTATTCAAGTAACATATCGAGGCGTGTTGACCTGAATAATCATATGTTACATGGATTGAAAAGTCACGATTCACATATTTTGTGACAACAGTTACTACCATTGGAATTTCTTACCTCATTACCTGAAAAAATTACTGCTGTTGTACTCTAATTCTTCACATTTTTTAGACAACTAAGTGAGAAATCTCTACATCCATTCTAACTTGACAAACTCTAGGAGAGGTTTTTATTTTACCTTTATGCAATGGAGATGGTCTTTCCTCCATCGTTTTTTACTGTAATGATGCATTTAACTGTGCATTTGGTTGAGGAAGATAAATTAGGAGACCCCATTAATTATCAATGGATATATCCAATTGAGAGGTACTTTATTTATATGTTTTTTAGTTAAGTAAAAAAAAATTGAACTTAATTAAATGCATAATTATGTTTATTTTATTTCACAGATATATTGGGAATTTGAAATCATACGTGAGAAATAATGGTCAACCAGAAGGCTGTATTGTTGAAGACTATTTGGTTGAGGAGTGTCTTACCTTTTTTTTCTAGATACCTGGATGATATTGAGACAAGATTTAATCAAGTTGGACATGTTGACAACACATCGACTCAATGTCAAATACATCAGAAATCAAAAATATTTCCTGGTATTGGTCGATCAGTTGGGAGGACCTCAAATGTGACACTGACAAAATTGGAATTATTCGAGCCAGATACATATGTGCTGCTGAATAGCGAAATTTTAGATCCATTTATTGAAGAGTTGAGGATAAAAATAAAGAGATTAATGAGAGGCCGAACATGAAATGAGAAAGATATAATGAAAGCTGTTAATAAAGAGCTTGTAGAATGGTTTACACGATGTGTAAGTTCATAAATATTGTAATAAATACGAATATTAGTTTTACACATATATTTTGTAATTATGATAATTTATATTTATTCTTTAAGATTATGAATACCGATAATCGAGTACAGGTTCTAGAATATTTGAAGTTTCTTTCTCAAGGTCATCTAAAAAAATTTAAAAAGTTCGACACTTACAACATGAATGGATTTAGATTTTGTACAGTCAATCGAGATGAGGGTTTGAAAAAACAGAATAGTGGTATATTTACATTTTCTAAATTGGAATACTATGGAAAGATTACTGATATTATTGAATTAAAATAACACATACTTTTTGAGTTGTTTTATTCAAATGAAATTGGGTCGAGAGATTCCTTGCAATTTACTTTTGTGAACTTCTCTCGCTTGATGGATGTTGGTGATCATGAACTGCATGATCCATATATCTTATTATTGCAAGAAAAAGTGGTATATTATGTGAATAATGTTGTGGATTAAGGTTGTAGTGTAGTTTCTCAGTCAATACAATGATATTTGTATGATATGGGTGATGAAGTGGAAGATTTGACCTTTGAAATTGAATCTCATCAACAATAAGAAGCAGAATTATTTGTCCACCATGATATTGAAAATATTAGTATAACATGGATGAATGATGAGGATGATGTAATGGAGTAGGAAATATACATTATTGAAAGAGAAAATGATTGTAAGTACAGTTATTTATTCATTTAGCAACCAATTATTTCATTTGTACAGTTATTCATTATCATTGTTATGTATATTTTGTTTATTAGTACTGAGCATCTATTATCATTATGAAATTCTTTTCTACATATTTTTTTTGAAATAGATGTTTTTATCTTAATATTTTTTATTAAATGACAGGAATACCATGGAGGAAGCGGTACACTGTTTCATCAACTACTATGACAGATGACGATCTATCTGTCTCCCTCCCTACGACATCTAATCCACCAGCTACTTTCCCCCCTACACCATCTCTCACACCCTCTATGTGTTTTCCTTTAGAAGCTAAGTCGTTGAGTCCCTCTTTTGGAGCCTCATCAGTCAGGTGGCGGCGCTCCAGTTCTAGTTCATCACAGACATACTGGAGGGTCAATGTTATAGGTACCAATTATTGTATAAATAAATTATTTCACTTTTTTAATACTAACTATTTTTTCATTAAAGATGAAAAAATGAAACTATGGAGAAAAATATAAAAAGTTCAAATGTGTGGAATATGTATGGAGAAAGGATAATTGTCCCATTTGATTCATATGGGGTCCCTACGTTTGACACCGCGGGACTACTTGGCCAAATTCTAGGCTAGCTGGCAGTGGATCCCATTTCCCTCCCTATTTCTTATGATGATTAGAGACATATTCCTACAGGTTGGAAAAATGAAGTTTTTGATTCCCAAATAAATGTAATTCTAATTCATTATCGTTTAATTGAATGTCATTTTATTAATATGTTCGAAATGAATTTCTGTATACAGATGTGTTTCCACCTTACAGTTGATGATGTGATAACACAAAATTGGATGTTGAAAAATCATGGTAAGAAACAGAAATACTTAAAATAGAGATTGCGGGGTGATGTCAAAGATACTTCATTGACTGTCCAACAAATGTATGAGAAGCTACCCAATGGGGTACCCCAAATATAGTGGAAAGTTTTTGTTGACAGACATCGTGATGAGAAGTAGATGGTATTTAGATATATATTATAATATTAACCCCATTTTAAATTTACCATGTACATGAAGAGGATATGGTGTTTAATACATTACTATTAAATTTCATTTTATTTATTTCAGGATCTCTCAAGAAATAATTTATTAAGCCAGGCTAAGAAATTCATCGCTCACACTATGGGGTCAAAAAGCTTTTCTAGAAGCCGATCAACTCTGGTAATCTTTTCATTAGTATAAATATTTATAAGAAAATAATATATTTTTAATATAATAAATTATTGATTTATATTTTTTAATGTATTCAAAGAGGTTAGGGCGAAAGGCATCCCAAACTGAAGTGTGGTTGGATGGTCACAAAACATCTGATGGAAGTTTTGTTAATGGGCCTACCAAAGAAGTTGGGGTATGAACTCATTTTTTCATTATAATAACTTATTATCAGTTTTTACTATGATAATTTATATTGATATTTTATTTATAGGTAAAAATTAAGGAAATATGGGATGCCAATCCTGGGCAGTCCTACTCAGTCTCCCAGGATGACCCGGTTTGCTAATGTCCTTGGGAAGGAGCATCTTGGTATAGTGCGCGGGATGGGTTTGGGGCCCGTAACATCTGAGGTTTTTTGTAGGCCACCAGGGATTGCAGCTGCATCTACTCCTGTTTGTAGTCAGCCCATACCCCATGATGCTCAGAGAGATATTGTTTCCTTACGAAACATAGTTCACAGGTAGGGGGATCAGATATCCCCTTTGCAGAAAGCGTTTATTAATATACGTCAGCAGATGAGAAGATATGCCCCTTGTGGTATTGTATGGACTAGTGTTGAGTAGGTAAATCACAGAAATTTAAAATCATTTAGTATGAAAACTTTTATTTGTTTTAATTTTACATATAAATATGCAACACTTTTTAATTTTCAATATAATGTTCTTACATGTGGTAGCAATTAGTGGAGATGGAGGTGTAGAGGGTGACGATATGTGTTCATCATCGGATAGTGATTAGTTGTATTGTTAATATGTTGGAGGTGGAGAGGGTGACGATTTGTGTTCATTGTTGGTTTGTATATGTATCATGTGTGGCACATAGTTGCCACCAAAAATTTTCATGACCTAAGATTTTCTTGATTTGTCATGTTTCATTTTATGTATTTTCTTGATTTCTGATGTTTCCTTTTATGTCTTGAATTCATGAGTGTGGTATGCACCATATATGTTGATTCTTTATTGTGATGATTCATTTTTTATGATTCATTTTCCTAAATTTATTAGGTTTGTCGGCCCTGGGTGGACGTCCCACTTTAAAGTATTATAGACTGGTTATGGGGATGTCGGTCCTATAATGTGGATATATAAAAGGAATTTCATAGATTCTAGGGTGATTAGTAAAATTTTTAGATATAATGAGATGCATTGTAACTAATATTCCATACAAAAACTCTCTGAATTCTCAATGAAGGAAATTGATATTGAATTGATTGTGCAAGGAATCATGAAGCCCATTTCATATTTAGGACACAACCGCCTACATCAGTCCCCTATAAAATAATTAACAGAACCAAGCATTCTCTTTCCAACAAATTTAAAATAGTGAATAATAGGGAAAAAATTAGGATACAGGAAGAGGGAAACTCACCTAAAACTGTTAATGGTTGTTCTCCCAAGATCGATGTTAAAATCTAATTAAAAGGGTTCAGAATTCCTCTTATGGATATACTTGGGTCATCTATGAATTGAAAGAAAATATGGAATAATGTGGGGGGATTGAGGGTATTATGCAATATATAGGTGGTCTAGAAAAAAGAAGAAATTGGTGCAGACCCCTACACAATTCCACAGAATTACTGAAAAGGGAGGGGTCTATGTAATAATGGGAAGGACCATTCCATAATGAAGTTGTTCAAGTCATCCTATGAGAATTGTAGTCATATATGTGATGAAGCTCTAATAAAATAATAGAAGGGGCCACGATATATTCTAGAGATCTATTTGGGAGAGAAGAACTAGGAAGGGGGTGTTATAACACAACCCAAATCCATGATTCCACAACCCCAAATTTGATAAAACCCCGAACCCCACCCCACCCCCAAAAAAAACTCACCCTCAGACACCATAACACAACCAAGGTGAAAATTCCATAACCATGACCAAAATGGAAGAATAACCCAAACACTCCCATGAGCCCTAATGTCGTAGCCTACCAATCCACACCATAGAAATCCAAGGACTATGTTGTGACCCTTCTCCACAGTGTATCCATGAAAAAATGGATGTATCACCAAAATCCTCTCTACCCCCCCCCACACACACACCACAACCAACCTATCCAAAAATTATTGGGGCTCTTTATGGTGAAAATGATCTCCTCTATAGCTCAATCCTAATAAAGACATAGTGATTGCCTTAAAATTTCCCTGAAACTGAAGTAGAAACTCTCAAACATTAAAAAATATGAAAATAATAACCAGGATGTTACAATTCTCCTCACTATATGAATTTTTTTTCTCTGGGAAGTCATGTGGGAGAAATATTATCTAGAATGTATGAAGGTACCCTACCAACCACCTCTATCTGAGATTCATGAACTTATAAGAAAAGATATTTCTCAAACTATTATGATAAAAAATGATCATGAATATCTATCCAAAAGATTGTGTCTCCAATACTTAAGCACATGCATATAGGAAAAAATGATCAAACTCATTATAGGGGTAATTTTTATCTTGTGGATAATGTTGAAGATATTCATAGGCCACAAGAAGAAGTTTAACATTTTATAAAAAAAATATTTCTCACACAACTTTTCATGTATTTATTAAATATGTATCAAAATTCCCTTGGTTGTGCTTAGTTAAGAATCTATTTTCATATTGACTATAGTATGTATTTTTTTGGTCTTTTGGTATTATTGTAATGGTTCTTTAGGGAACTAGTACAGAAGCCGTAGAAACTGCGGTTTTTTTGTAAATCTGTTTTTAGCGACGGTTTTAACTGCCACTAAATGACGGTATTTTTCTATTAGTGGCGGTTTTAACCACCGTAAAATGTTATAGGAATACATAGAGGTAGTTTTAACCGCCTATAAATGTCATCATTTTTCTATTAGTGGCATTATAACTGCTGCTATGGTATTAAATTTAGAGGTGGTTATAACCGCAACTACAAATGACCATCTTCCTCGCATAGTTCACGGAGGTTATAATTTTTTTAGCGGTGGTTTTAACCGCTATGAAAAAAGTGAGCCCCTGCCCCTGGAAAACTGCAATGAAAAAACATCATAACCACTACGAACAGCACAAACTACGACAGTTCCTATAATCCTCCATTAAAAATCTTTAACTTCCATTAATAGTGTCTCTACATAAAATTTATCAGTGGTTTTCAGAAACCACTGCAAAAGCATATAGCAGTGGTTAAAACCACTGCCATTCCCAAAAATAACCGCCATGAATAGTCAATTTTCCTATAGTGCTATATATATATATATATATATATATATATAATTCCATGATCATTATTTTGTATATGACATTGATGGATGTGATTATGTGGTAATTGATATGATGGATTTTTATTCTTTAGCTATTACGTTATCCTTATAATTATTCCATATATTGATATGATCATACCTCTCTGCTACATTATGATCATGAGGATATAGTCTACCCACTGTTACATCTTGTACCCTCACTACTGGTCGGTTGTCTCTGGTGTACAAGGAGGAGATATTGAGGATATGTGGACAAATAGATTTAGTTACTATTGAGTAAACCATGTCTAGGATGTCACACAATCTCTCATACGCGAGATTCATATTATTGTAAGAGTTATTAGTACCTATTTCCTCCCCACGTCTATTGTCTAACACTAGGAGGGAATACACTTATTATAAGATCTATGTATTGATTGATTCCTATTGTTTTTAGGATACATAGTGATATATGAACATCCATACCTAGGTCTATAACCAATAAAAATTATGTCCTCAATTTATTTTTGAAACCTAATTCAATTCATATTGGGTTCCCCATCCCTGATAAACATTAAGACAAGGTGACCTTAATTTGTCACATATATCAAAATTTTGTGTGGCATGTTTCTTGATGTTATGAGATATGTAGTGAAACTTAGATATACTACCATGGGCCCAAATTAATGTTTTGACTACTTTTAACTCCCTTATCCATATAGGAGATCCATATACATGTAAGAATTCATTGTGAGTACTCTATTTGTGTCCTTTACATTTACACTTGAATAAAATATCCCACTTCATCTTCATCCATATCACATGACATTAAACTGGATGGTATAAAATTTCACTATAAAAAACCATCCATTCTTTTGAGATGGATTTTTAATGTTACCATATCTCCTTACATGATATCTATATCTATGTAAGAAGTTTTATCACATTTAAGTATTATCACTAAGACAAAATCACCTAAATATATCAACAATAGGTATTTATTTATTATTAATGTTTCAATATAGACAGTGATCCCCATGTCATATGTCTTAAAACTAGTATCGATTTAAATTATATTGGATCTCTTCTCAGTGTATGATCTCTTCATTAATATTAAGTATTGTTACATTAGACTCCTCATTGATATAAAATATCCTCAAATATCATTACTTAGTGTTGATTGATTCCTATTTTCACAGGATATATAGTTATGCCTAAATTACTTATCCTGAGTGAAACTATGAATCTCAATCAAATTCATGCATTATATTGATAGTTGGTTCTTCACAATTTTCATCAAATTATCTTTTAATTGGCACATCCTTGATATGAATCCATCTTCTTTTGTTTATAATACATATAGAAATAAGATTTCTAGAATATGGTTCTATATCTATAAACCTATGTCACATTCAAAATTTCCTCAATTCATTAGGTCCTGGTCGCATGAGCATAAACTACATGACATCCAAGTCTAAGATTAATGATTTTAAACTATGTAGAACATAATCCCTACCACACTATGGTAAACTTCATGACATATGGTATATATTATAGGACATCCAACTATTTTGAGTGGCCTACCATGTGTGGAATGATCTCCTTTCATAAGAGCTAGATCCATAAAAGTTCTTCACCCACACATAAATTCTTATCTATTGTATTATAGTGAATAAACAATTCCCCATAACAAGTAAGTTTTTGATCTACAAAGAAGAATTAAGCATAGACTTTATTATCCTAAAAACCTATTCTTTAAAAATTCATCCATCCAAAAAAACTTCTTCCTATAATGACTGAGTGAATATAAAGAAATTTTCTTCAATGGATTTTATGATTCATCTAAAATATGGATTGAAGAATTCACCAATAAAATATTCATATCTACTTGTGGGGAATTGATACATGTCACATTAAACATTATGGGGGATTTACTCAAAATATGACCTTAAACTATAAAGAACATTATTCATTGTCATATGAAATTGAACTATAAGAAATTTTATCCATCCTGTATGACCATTAACTACATAAAATGATAGGTGGTCCATGAACAACTATCCGTACAATGAATCCATATCCATGTAAGGGTGAAAAACATATGGGGCCTCTTCACTATTTTAAAATGTACCTTTATCCTTTAAAATTCCTAGTTTTTGGACTCCCCATGTTCATATTTGTCTATTCACTAGAACATTCACCTAAACAAAACCATGGAATATCATTTTGTCTCAAAAAAATACAACAAAAATTACCTTCTCTTATAGGGGATTGATACATGTTTAAGGACCTTATAAGAAATACTTATATCATGATTCACATTATTTTAGAATACATTCTCACATATGAATTACATATTTCAGATAAAACCTCAATTCATAATCTATCACTCAACTTTCTTCATGCCTAAATCACTTAATCATGATTTGTACAATATTGGGAAATTACAACCATATTTTTTGTGTTTCCTTATATACTTCACACTTTTTAACCAAAGTGTTTAATGAGTATAAAATTTTCTCTACCATAGGTAATGAGATTCTACCACTACAATGGACACCTCTATTTAGTAATCATTATTGGGGGTTCTATGTTCATCCCTTATAAATAGAGTCATATTTGTCCAAAGGAAATGGTCGTTTAATATTCATACACTCAGGAAACATTATTATATAAATTTTCATTTGATTTATGATTAAAATTAATTCTTGGCATACTTATCACATCTCTAATTTTTTATTCAAATACTTCATATCATGATTTACACCCTTACCATTACCCATTCAAATAGGTGGGGTAATATATTTCCTGGGGCCTCATATGGGCTATTATATCACACCATATCCAAGGAAAATGATTTTTTTTTTCACACCTTCCCAAGATAGTGTATAGTAGACCTATAATCTTTTTTACACATTGGGTTTTACCTGTTTCTAGCAACACAGGATGTCTCACTTCTTAGGTCTAAGAACAATAACCATAAATGTTGTTAATCCCATTTCAATATGGTATATACTAATATTAGTCCCCTAATTTACATCAGGTTTCATAATTCCCAGTTTAGTTTTATTATCTCACTCTTTTGGAAAAAACAATACGAAATTAAACCCCAAAAATATTTAGCAAATGTTGTGAAATGTTACACTCTATCCACCAATGGTCAAAATTTCTGGACCATTAGACTATAGATAAAAAATACTAAAAACATGTTTAGTTAAAAATATACAAAAGGGAGACATGAGAAAGAGTCAAGTTTCTCCTTATTAGGAAATTACATCTCATGGATTAGTAAAGATTTAAAGAAAAAAACTAAATAAGGCATAAAACTTGTGGGGAACACCATGTGGGGAACACCATATAGACCTTAGAAATTTCAACACATGCTCAATGAACCATATTATTGAGAAAATGATAGTATAATTTCATTTTTAACCCTTTTTCTCATATACATGTTCACTATATGGAAACATAACATAGAGGGTGGTCAAAGCCTTCTTCGATTCCCCATATTATCCATCAATCCCACTTAATTGTTCTATTGTTTGAATTCTTGGAAAATTTTTATATCTTTCATTAAAAAGTGAATATTGATCTATGGGACACCAGTAGTTGGTTATGATCATCATTGCTGCAATATTTTCCCTTACTAACTCGTGACGTCATTTTCATGAGGAAAAGGCCCCCTAATCTCTATATGCCCTGATAGTATCACAATGAAACCCATCTTTCAAATTTTTTTAATGTTTAACCCATGAATACCTATCCCATATCATCAAAAATATGTCCAAATTTTCTCGAGTTATGATTTAAGTAACCCATAATATAACCATTTATGTTGATCTAAATACCCTTGATATTACACATTCGAGCACTATACTCATTTTGAAAGCAATGATTTTCTATTCTATTTTTGAACCATTTCGAGTCCCCATCACATGACCCAAAACAACTTGAGTCCATGTACTATAAAATTTATCAATGTTAAAATTATTATGAGGCGATTTATACTGGAATGGGGCTCTCATTCACTTCAGGTTTCCCATTCACGTTATTTTATGTGTATTGGAGAACTATTTGGTCATTGATATCTGACCTTAAACACAAGCTATAAAGACTTATATTTCATGAAATAAAATAAATAAGGAAAGATATTTAGAACTAAATAGGTTGAAAAGACTTAAATTTTGAACCAATAAACAGTTGTGTCCTCTCTCTCCGGGCATGAATAATGCATGACCTAAAAAAACTGAGCACCAAAAAAGAAGAAAAAGGAACAAAAATGTTAGGTTAAAACCCACAAATTGAAGCCTAAAAAACTATGCTTCTTATTAATAAGTCTCCCCATATTATATTTAGGAAACATATAAGGTTATAAAAATAATAAAAAAATTACGTATTCCAATATATTATCCTATTAAATTCAAGTTGTGTTTTCTAGGTCTGTTAGCCAAGGAAAAGGTAGCGGAATCATCCATTTCTAAAATATTGGTTTATAAATTTATGTAAACTCATAAAAGTGTCATTATGGGGTGTTTGATATCATTTTAAAATTGGTATCCTTATTAAAAAATCCCTCTTCCTGATTGACATCTTGTTGAGTAAACAATGTTCTAAATCCGAATAGACTAATGTAAATGTGCAGTGATGATATTCATAACTATACTCATCTATGAGTACACACCCTAAAGAAGAACATGTTATACTGCTAAATGAAAAAAATCTTATGTAAAAAGATTATTTTCATACCTATACCTATTTGAGATCATATTCCTTGGATAAGACCAAGATTCACATCTAAATAGTCTAACTCTAGTGTATGATGATTGTCTTCATACCTACATTCAACTACGAACACATTCCATATAGGATACCATATACCAAATCCAAATAGACTGTCTTTAGTTTAGGATGATGAGGTTCATACATATAACTATCTATGATCACATTCCTAGGAGGATACCATGTTTCACATCTACATGGACTCTCTTTTGAGTAATGTGATGATAGAAAATCCGATACCCGTTTGGGAGAAATTTTTTAAGAGGAAACTAATGCTGGATTAAGAAGACCGAAATCTTGATTAACCTTATTTCATTCACAATAAACTTTTGTATGATTCATTTACCTTGTTATTATTATTTTTAAACATCATAGGTTGGTATATACTGATAATCATGATTAAATAGTGGTTAAAAGAGTTCCAAATGATTATTATGTATGTTTTCATTTTCACTGAAAAGATAAAAGAGAGGGACATCCATAGTTTGTAGTCTCTCTCAAATATATACAAATAGAGATGTTGATGGGAATATTATTGCAGGTCATGTTTGGTAGGCTCTTGATGTTTAAAAATAGCTTGTTCTGAATCACTAACATATTGGAACCATCTTTATAACACTACATCTTCCACCTTTGGGTCTGATTGTAATTCACATACAATTTAAGTGGAATCATTTCCCTCCTTTTCTACTTCCTCAGCTAGTTGATTGTGTTTTTATATGATATTTTCAGAAATATTAATATCCTTTTGAAGTCTATATAGCCATTTGTTAATTGTATTTTTCAGGTCCCTCCCATGAGTGCAATGTTTCCATTAGTTGACCACCATTGTTACATGATGAGACACATCAAGAATTTGTATGGCTAGTAGATTTCTAGACTATGATAGATAAACCATATGAAAATTCTCAAATGAAAGAACATTCATCTTATCATGGGGAGTTACTATCTCCTTTATCTTTTCTTGAATGGAACAATAATAATACTTACCATACACAAGAATTGTGAATATATGATTAACCATGTAAAACAACTTTACCAAGTCTATTAAGAGAGTTCAAGAGACCATGATCTATATATCTTTCCATATATAATACATAGTGGAACGTAATTCCTTTAAAGGATCAAGAAGAACACTTAATTTTATTTTTGGAAGGAAGAATATCTTTGGGGACTGACTAACTCAATTAGGGTATAGTCTCGACACCTCCCGAAGAAGATATCCCATACCAATTACTCTTTCTACAACTTCCATTGGTTAAGATTCTGAGTCAATGAAAATTTTAATTTTAGGGGCCTATGAAAAGATTATTGAAATTGGAACCTGATGTATGTTAATTTTAATATAGGGAAAGAATTCAGAATACTACATATGTGAATACTCACTCTCATTTATTGGATAACCAATTTTCATGACCACATTCTTTCCATTGGTGGGCCTAACAGATGATTTCACTAGTGGAAACTCCCACATGGGGACTCAAGATTATTTATCCATTTTTGGGAATCATACCCTACTATCCCCACGATGTCAAATACTCTAAGAAGGGGGGGGGGGTGAAATTAGGGTATGAAAGAATAAAATAACTTCCCCTTATTGATATTATTTCATTGCTAAACAACATGATCTTCTCTCTCTTTCCCGAAACAATGTAGGAAAAAAATTAAAGCATTCATGAGATATAGAAATCATAATTGGTTCACCCCTACCTAGATAAATTCAAGGATAATACAACAACAATGAGAAAATGAACCAAATTCACTAAAAGCACACTATTGTTTACAAAGATTGTAGCGGAATCACTATCCCTCATGGTTTACAACCAATCAAAAATTGAAATCCCACTTATCTATCAAATGAAGTGTGATCACTTCTTATTCAGAATTTCCTCCTTTTATTTTTTAAAAAAATTTATTTACAACCTATTTAGTGTATCATTGAGTTCCTCTTTCATCCACTTGATGAATGATGCATTACCTCAGATGTATTGGGAAACATAAAAATTTTTCAAATCCTAATGGTGGATTGCATGGAACATTAAGACATGCACACAACTCATTCCTTTTTCATAGAAAAACAACTTGTGTGAAAATTACTTCTTGCACAGGACTTCCTTATTACACACAACTCACTACTTGCATGCAACTCCCTTCTTATGTGAACTCACTACTTGTAAGAAAATTACTTCTTATAAACCACTCAATACCTACATGATGAAGATATTATATTCTATCTATGTGCTTAGAATTCTCAAATGAGAGGGTTATCCACCTATTTATTGGCATTTTATAACCCTGTGAGAAACTCACACAGCTTTCTCTAAGCACACAAGTCTCATCCATGCATGTCTCTTTCACAAAAACTCAACAGTCATGAAAAACCATATCTTGTGTGCACTTCATTACTTTTATACATTTTTGTGTAATTATATTGAAATATTACTTGTTCACAAATTTAAAAATCTCCTTAACACTTTTCTGAAACATCCGTTTCAAAAAAACAATTTTCTCCACTCTCTAATTTTTAGACCCAATATTTTGGAAAACACTGGGAAACAACACCACCTTGTATACGATATTTTTGTACTGAATCCAAAAGATCCAATCCTTTTTCATGGATATTTTTCCACTTAGTTCATTGAAATTATGTCAAGAACTTCATAAAAGATCATATAAACCCTCTTTTCCAACAAACACAATCAACCCAAAAATACTGCAATGTAGCATTGTGGGATTTTTTCCCAACATACCCTATATTAGAGTAATAATAATATAAATAAATGAATACTCAAACATTAATGGATATTTTTCATAGAGAGTTACATATGGGGACTAATTAAACTCAATAATATTATAAAAAATAGTACAAATACCATGGTCACACATCCTCTTTCATGGAAATTGAAATCATGGAGAGATCAGATTCAAACTAGATAATAGGGTTTTCACCCTCTATAACATCATAAATTTACCATAAATTAAAAAGTATGATTTTAAATAAAATTTATTAGAGGTCTAACTATATTTAAAATATGACCATTTATTCTCCCACAACTTTCACTCCCATATGGGACCCTTTTGTTAGTGTCAGAACACTACGCCATTAGAGAGATGCTACCCTAGAGTTCAAAACCACTATAGTGTTCTCTATTGGCATTGAATATATATTTATGATATCTATATAGCTCATAAGGTCACCCAATTTCCTTGATTTTGAAGTGTAAGAAATTTAAATTTTACAATGAAGGGTGGTTTCGGATCATTCTTGTACATAAACCGATAACATACCCACAATGACTACAACTATAAGTGCATGGTATAAAGGATATTTTATTATGGATACCCTAATCCAATAAAAATAATGTTCACATCTAAATAAAATAATTATGTACAAATAAATATATAATAAAAACTTGAAAGACGGTTGATATAATAATATTCCTTGAAATTTTGAGTGAAGGTGATTCATCAAGGACCTCTCACAACTACTCTTGTTGATTACTCATAGAGATAGATCTTTGACATGTGTGATCAGTAGTGGTAATAAGGGTACATCAATAAGATTATAAATCACCATCTATATGTGCTATATTAGGGTAGGAGAACCTTCATCCTTGACCCTTTCACCTGAATGAGAACTTAAGCCTACATACATCCCCATATCTTTGTATTCTAGGGAAGGAAAACGTTAATCCTCTTATTTTTCCAACATTGAAAGTTATTTTTAATTTTTTTTTGAAATGGAAGAAAAAAAGAGTTCTTAGTGAAAGTGGGAAGTTATCATATTTCTCCAAAGGAGGTTCTTGATCTATCTTCTACTTCCTTGGTTATGTCTACCACATGTTTTAGTATTTAAAAAACCTGATTTTTATATAATATTTTTCTATTGAGTGAATAGATTAAGATCACATGACCTCAAATATTAGTATTAACTTCTTCAGAATGACCTATATAGGATATTCAATTGTTCCCAACTATATATCCAAACACATTTAAAAAAATTCCTTTTCTTAATGAAATTTCAGGGAATCTTGAGTACATAGGGTGGGATTCAAAGAGTCCCATCACCTCTTAAAAAATTTGAATGTCGTATCTGTAAAAATGGATGATTAGGCATCCAAAAAACTTTTCAAGGGTAGATAATCAAAATTCCCCCTTTTGTTTTATCATATCAAGAGACTTTTCTAGAACAATATTCTCATGAGGCCTTTAATTTTAAATAGGTTTCTCTATTTCCACTTCAATTTCATCCCCTGGTAGACCTTGGTAGTGAGTAATGATATAAGATAACATCCCTATAGGATATGACTGAATATAATTTTCAATATAATGGTTTAAATTCCCTACAATGGCCCCAGTAGGTGTAAAAAACATGAATACCTATATCCTCATATGTAATTATTTTCCAAAATTTATTCACAATCAAGAGGCATTTCTCATTTTTCAAATTGTAAGGAGAATCATGGATTTTTTTTCAAAACGCTATAGAATTAATAAAACAATATATAGGTATAATATCCAAAATAGATCAATTATTTATTAATACTGGTAGATAATATACTTTCTTTCAGAGATATGAGATATTCCATTTCCTCATGGAATCCAGTTGAATTGCCCATGAATTTTTTTTCTTCTCAATATGTTGTAAAGATAAAATTTTTATACTAATTAAACATGATCTTTATGTCTTTTTTACTATGATGGAGTGTCCTAACCCCATCTAGAAATAAGATATAGAGTTTAAATTGTGAATTTTGATAACTTAATTCTAGATAAATTCATATAACCCAACATGGGTTATAATCATTCCCATACAAATCTGAATGTGTCCCATGATCCTGAATGGGGACATCCCCTAATGGATATGATTAAGGAGATAGTATTACATCACCATTATTGGTATATCTAAGTTAATTCACCATTCAAAATCTATATGGGATTCCCTAAAAAACCCACAAATATCGACACTTGTATGTGAATACCTTACCAAAATAATGTATCCACTAACAAACAATATAAGAACCCTTCTATATAGACCAAATGGTCCATTTTGGGGGGGTGATCTCCTATATAGATTTGGCATAATTACCTTCTTCCAAAATTGGTATGTATGCACTATGAATTCACCAAGTCCTCTGGGATGGGCATGTCCTTAGTTTCTCCACCTTTGGATCATGATCACTTGGTTTGATGAGTTTCCTTGCCTAGGAATTGAACAAAATATCATTAATTGGGTGAATAACTTCCTTAAAGATATTATATGACATTATGAATAGATCTCATGAAATAGTATGAGCCTTTTTCACATATTTCCATGCATATAGAATGGGTAAAAACTCATTATATTAATTTACCATGATTGACACTTCCTTAATCATGTTCACATACCTAAGGTTTATCCAAACATATCCATGAACTAGATTGAAAGTGTTGATGTCCATAATCCTCCAACTATGAATTTATATAATAATATATCTATTTTGATGATATAAGGACCATAAGACCTAGATAGATTCATATAGTCTAACTACCCTAATATCTTTATCAGAATTGATAATAATCTAGCATACATAAAAGGTCCAACCCCATTTTATGTTGAATATTCCGGTCAGATCAGAAATCAAGGTTGAATTTCCATCATAATTTATGATAAAATATTTATTTTAACAAATATGAATTGCTATGGTATTATTTTTTTTGGTATTTTTCACTCCCCTTATAAGGTTAAATAAGTGTACCATATTATATTACATTTGAGGAAACTATGGGTAAGGATTTATAGTGTTGTTACTTTCTATATCCTAATTTTGCGTTGAATTTATATGTACACTCTTACTAAAACTAACTTAATAGGGTGTTTCATGTGGTAGTTCAAGGTTGGATCCACAGTAAAAATTATAGAAATCACTAGGAATGAGTATGGATCAATGGAAAAAAGAAAATAAAATTGTGACTCCAATCAGAAGAAAAATAGATTTATTATAGGTGAATCCAAGTTTATTACAATGTGAAATAAAACTATAAATGATCATCACAATTTAATTAGAATTAGGTATAAGAAAATCCCTTTATATCAGTACTAACCCTATGTATTAAATATTATCATTTTCTTATGCTCAATTACATTAGTTAGTAAATGGAATATGTAACGAAAAAAATTTAAACATAACTAACCTAGACCACATAATTGTCATCAATTAAAAGAATATCAACCTTAAAATAAAATATTATGGAATGAGACGTAAAAAAAATTTATCATAAGTTAATAAATTCAAAAAAACATCTCAAATTACTCATAAAAGGAATAATATACTAGATACAATACCCTATCAATATAAACATTCCACTAAAACAATCCCTTATCATTAGAAACTTTACACTAAATGAATCTCCCCATTATTCTATTCATGGGAATGTGTAAACAAAATAAATAAACCAAAAACAAAAGATTCAGTAGTTAAGGTGACTCCATGTGTACCTTTATAACTATCACAATTTTCATGTCATATAACTCCTCATATATAGATAAAATACTCATGTAATTATCATTTTAAGTATCGCTTAGAATATATCAGTAAATATCAAGGATATATAACCCATTTCATAGTTGTAATAAGTTTGTATCTGGACTTCATGAAATGAATAGGTTTTCATAAAAAAGTAAACATTAGATCATATAGAACTTACATGTATATGCACACTCACACCACATTAAATATTAATTATTAGAAAAAAAATTAAAATATTTATCACCTCTATTATTTGGGTTTTAGTATGAAGTATACTCCTACATGGCATGAAAAAATACTATGTAAATTGGAACCTTTCCTAAAAAATATTTCATGAAATGAAAATGGAATTCATGAAACGACCCTTTCATTGAATTTACTAAAGTAATTTAGCCTTAAATATTTTGGAGAGGGACCTTATTAATATCCTTATTGGTATATACTCCTCAGATACGGTATAACCAACCTTTACATTCTCCTTGTTCACCTTGTACTCAGCATTGCCTAGGGCTACCCCACAATGGTCCATCCTCTATTCCCCTCCCTCTAGATCTAAACTGCACTAAAACTTCTTCTCCATGCATTTACCATGACTTCTAATGCTCAATCAGCTATTGATCTTACTTGGTCACCCTTATGGTTGGTTGGATGATCCAGTAGGACTTTCTTAAAAAACAACCATCTTATTTATATAAGATAAATGTTTTTTATTCTATGAATTTCCCAACCTTCCACTATGGAATTTCTTCTTATATTATTTTACCCTTTTTCTAAATCCTCAAAACTCAAAAATAGACAATTTACTACAATAATAAATTAATGAAATTCTATTAGACAATAAAATCTATTAAATAATATAAATACCGATGAGAAAAGTGTTTCATGAAATATAACGATAAGCTATATTCTATAATATATCACCCCAGTGATGAAATGTTAACTTTGATCATTAGTAATGTCGAATAATCTAGTTTAATAGAATGTTCATGTTTCATAGTGTAGTGTTGGGATCATTTCTTGGAACTCCAAACCCATATATGGAAAGTGTTTCTAATAGTAGTAAACTCAATTCCCTGATCTTATCATCTCTAATATAAGATTGTGTTTTGGAAGAACCAGATGACATTGGATGACATTAACACTATTAATTTTCTCATTTTTTCATGTATGAATAGACATGGAAAACTATTATGTTCACATTTCCTAAAAATAAATTAAAACAATGTATTTTTGGGATAAACCATCAAAATAAAATTCAAAAATGGTAAAAACACAATATTTCACATAGTCACTTAGAAAACTGTGTAGTCACTAGGTGAGCTACATGACTAGAAAGGAAACATAATGGCCTCTATGTGATCATATTTATTCCACATACTGAGTTCCCAGATAATTATATGTCTTTAGATAAGAGAGGTTCCAAGAAATTCTATGATCTTTCATGAAGAAGGATTTTACAGATGGTTCATATCTTTGATGAAGAGAAGTTTTCAAGGGAGAAATCATTTATTAAAATAGATGTTTTTGAGAGATATCTTGTTTGAAAATTATAAGTTACCACTCACAATCAATGGTGAAAATGAAGAAGGAAAAATTAAATTATATTGGTGGATACCCCAGAATGGATCACATGGTGTTCACATAGTTCATCATACTTTATCAAAATCATATCATTGTAATCATGAATGAACCCAAATTTGAGAGGGGTGGGGGGATTTTTTTGAGTGTCGAGATTCAGATAAAAAATCACAAAATTTAAGAAACCCAATAATATATAGAGAAAATGGTTAATAATATTTACTTTACAAAGAATAAAAATCCCTTTATGAATCCAGACTTGTGTATCATGAAAACCACCTCATGAATATCCCTACCATACGAAGCATTGCTATTTGCAAAACTTTAGTGCCCTTTTTCAAGACACCAAGCAGAGTCCTCATGAATGGTTTTGGTTAATTGATCAATTTACAAATTCCCATTGTAGGCAACATTTTTTTCACACCACAATGTGATTTCATGGGTTTATCCACCCATTTCAATTTCATAACCTACCTCATAGCTGGATAATCTCAGAAAATCTGAAGTATCCCTTCCATAAATACTGGGTGTGAATATCAAGGAGGTAAAAAATGATTGGGATATAAAAATGAAAAGATAAATACCAAAAAATTAACAAGTTTGAATGAAACATGAGCTTAAGTGAAGAGAATATTCTGAATTTCCTTTTTAATGGTGTTCCCATGTAAACCAAGAGCCAAATAAATGAAATAGAAGGTAAAGAATCCTACTTCAATGAGGTCAAACCCTATGAATTGGGCCTATAAGGTAACTCTGTCTGGAAAAACCGAAAAGACCACTTCATAAGTCTCACACATAAATGTTTTGTTTAGAAGGATGGTGAATGTGAGATGATTTCATAAATTATGTGGTTGTGAGACCATATCATAAAGCCTATGATCATTAGGATGGAATATAAATACCATAAGAACCATTCTTAATGTTCTTACCATGTGGTTATCTTGAAAAAATAGTGTTCAATGAGTTCTCATTCAAAAACTCAATAACTCTTCATGAACCATATTGTTTTACATGATACCCAAACTAACAAGGATATCATATTCCATCGTCATAGGAAAAACCAGCTACAAGAAATTTATATCCCTTTTGACCACTCGGTAATTCTTTCAAATAGTGCATAAATATAACTACACTATATTTTATCCTTTATCTATTTCCACTAGCTAGAAAAATTTAACTCAAATGACCTTCATGGAATCTCTTCACTAAGGTGAAAGCCCTGAAATGGGTTTGTCAAGACCTACTCCCAAATCACCCTACATATATGATCAGGTTGTTAATAATCATATATTATCTTCCTTTGATCATATATATCTTTTATAAAATGGTTCTTTAGGATTTTCTTTCTAGATAGATATAACCATCGTAGTGATCAAAACTATACATCCTCTTGATAATGAGGTTTTTATATTAGGAGAAAAAAAGATCATCCTCTCTTGGATCAGGTTGTACATCTTGAATTCTAATGTTCCATACTTTATTATCTTTTCCACTCATTGAATATAATGAAATGGTATTCACCACATAGTTTAATTCCTAACCATGTTCCCATTTATTACTTCAACATTGAGAGACATCAATGATCTAGGGACACCCACACCATGGTATCCCTAAATTCGTAAACCCTACTCAATCTTATATTGTTTTTCCTATCATCACATAGTTATCTTGTCCACATAATGTTAAACTATATAAAATAATTTACTAGGGACATGAAATAAAAATTCACAATAATAAATTTACTATTTGATTTTAAACAGCACTGTATTGTACCATAATATGGACTTAAACTATTTAATTGGAACTATGAAAGATTTAATTTTTATTTTAGCAGGATATGTCGGAAACCACCTTGAGGTTACCATCCAACATCTCTCCACTTTCATATAAATTTTTTAAGCCTATATATTATATTAAACCATATTAAAAGAGTCATATTCCTCATGAAATTGTATACTTTCATCATCACCATTCTATATTCTCCATGATAATGGATGTCCATTCACTAGGTTCCATTTTATATAAGATAATTTTTCATTAATAAATATTCATGATTAATCCATAATCATACAGAGTTTTCTATATTCCAATGGTATAAATCAACCACATCCATCAGAGGTCCATATTCCTTTTAAAACCCAAACCATTCAGAAGCACCACATTCCCTATGTCAAAAAGTATAAATAGATTTATATGTATAAGTACCACAACAAGAATTGTTGGGGATATTTTACCATGTAGTACAATCCTCATGACGTTAATGTTTTTAAATGATTTCATGTATTTATAACCATAAAAGGAACAAATATCCATGTCACACAACCTAAAAAGTACGACGTGTCTAATTATATGGCACAAAAATACATGGGTTTTGATTCCTCTCTTAATGATACATATGTATCCCCTATCAAGGGAATAATCACAACACACAAAACTTATCACATTATTGGATGCCACTAAATTTCAAATTACTAAAATGTATTTATTTAAACCATAGTATCAAAAATTAATAAATATAAAAATATAGTTTTTTTACACATATAGATGGTCATGTTGATGGAGAGTGTCTGATTTAGGTGGTCACATCAATGGAAACATAATGATATATATGTACATAAGTTCACATCAATTAAAATATATAATCAATACCTATTATCGTGGTAACTAGTCCCATAATATGATTTCAAAAGGATTCATGAACATATCTTGAGTTTATAATAGGGTACAATAATAAGAAATAATGCCCCCAAAATGGTGAGAAGAGACTAAACATCTATCCTCTCGGCGAATACACTAGGAAAATGTCATTGGGAAATCCCCCCATGACCACCTTCCTTTTGAAAGAAGGTATGAGTCAACTAAAAAAATCACATGCTTATTGGATTTCAGAATAAATGACATATATCTTTCACCATTGAAAATGTATCTTCCTGATGAGGACCTTATATAATCAATTTATCCATCCTAGTTAGCATCAATGAGTTCTTATAAGTTCAACCCCTTCTTTCTCATACAATAGCCATAATTTGATGTGAATAATAGGTGTCACAAAATTATATTTTCTACCAAGATATTTGACTCTTTAGGAATTTATTAATACTTAAAACAATGAGTAACAACATATATATTATTTAGACTTAAGGCAATCATGTAAATAAGTTTGTTGATCAATTTTCTAAATTCTTTATCATTTACACTCTTTTACATAATCATGCTTAATCAATTTAGTACCAACATGGATTTTTATAGATACTCATCTTCATTCATATATATAAATCCTCTTCAATAAATCTTTTATATATTTTAATTTTAGAATGAATATTTGACCAATATATTTTGTAATTTATAAACCCATGAAATTTTTTACCACTCTAAGAAAAGACATAAAATTATTCTTAATCATTTTTTATGGAAAATTATAATAATTGCTATAAAATATAATATAATAAACTTAAAAAATCAGAATAACAGATATTGTATTGGTATTATTTACTTATTCATTTCTACATACCCATACTTTCATTAATTACATGATTCAAATGAACTCAAACATCTTAAAATTCCATGCTATTGTGTCTTGTTTCTACCTACAAAGAGACTTCTTTAATTTGTATACTTTTATTCCATCCCCATTAAACAAAAAACCCTTACGTTTATCTCTATATATTTATACATTTAGCTCACCATTTATAATTGTATAATTTAAATCGATTTGGAAAACTTTTAATCTTTTGAAAGTTATAATTTCAAAGAAAATTATGATGGTCTCAAGCCTTGAAATAATGTATATGTTTTATCAAAATTAATTCCTTCAATCTATGAGTACCAATTTAATACATGTATTTATTTTTTTACAAAAAATAACTATTCTGATGAATATTTTTTATGAGAATGATTTTTTTCTAGTGATTTTCCCCACCTTGGAACTGGGGATAAGATCCCATGTTTTATTATTTTCAATTTTATATGGATATTAATTATTGGATTGAATATACTATTTCTGATCAAAATCTTAATAAAATGTTTAGGGTTCAAAATTTTAAAGAATACTTGTGTAAGAAATTGTGTTTGGTTTTATAATAGTGTTCACACATTGGTTATAATCACTAATGATATTATCAACATCAACATTCTTATTAATCATTGTATGACTTTATATAGAATCCATTTCATTAGCATCATCTTTTGAGTAAGAAAAACCAGAATCTCCATTCAATTTTCTAATTTTTCATCAGTACCATCATAGGAATAATAATTAAGAACCTCATATTAATTATGCACCATGACTAATTTATTTTATCACCTATTCATTAAAAATGACTACCACATCAACATAATCCACTATCTTCTTAGATTTTTTGTGTAGATTCTGTAAGAGCTTCCATTTGGTGTATAACCAAAGAATTTTCAATCTTTATCCTTCTCAGTAAATTTACCACCACATATTCCACTCAACATGATCAATAATGGATTATAAACACTCTAAAGGATTTCACAATTATATTATTATTGAAATACACTATATAAGGATTAATATCTGAATTTTTCCTTAAGAATAAATTTTTAAATGTTTCCAATAATAGTAATTAATTTTATCTGGAGGTATATTGATGTACCTTGATCAGTTACAATGGTTCTAACCATATCAACAAGGATTATGTTCTTCCATTCATACACACTATTTTCTTGAGGAGTGTATAGTGAACCAAACTCGTGTATTATGCCCATTTTATCACGATATTATGATTTTTGGCATTCTTTGTGGCATTACATGACCTAATTCATTTAAAAGGAAAACAATATAATTTTTATCTATCCTTATAAAACAACAAAAAATTCTCAGGAATTGAGATTTGGAGAAATAAACATAAGGCTTTTCATTTTAGTAATTTCAACAGTGAAAGCAAAGAAATAATTTTCTCCACATATTGAATTCATGTTTATGGGTCCATAAACATCTAGTGAACTAACTAAAATTGTATTCTTGTTAATAACTCATATACCTTGTGAATTGTAGTCACTGTAATATATTTTTGATATATTTTATAGATAATTATAATATATTACATTAAAAAAATAATATCTCCCAAAACATATATCATCAATTTCTTTATGATCTTTTATCCAAGATTACCAAGACTTACTTTCCATATATTGTTTAACATGAATAATCATGTAGAGAATTATTTTGGATTCTCCAAACTAAAAAGGATTACCTTGGATTATCAATAGTCTTACTATAAAATCTTTATATTTCAGTATTTTCACTAAAAATCAATTATTTTTTAAAATTAATCATTTTCATCATCAAAAATTCATTATAAAATCAATATATTATGCTTCAAACCTTTAACAAATAGAACATTATTTGGGTGTATCAGATTTTTACAAATTTGAACCATGAACATAGATTTTTTTAATTATTTTTACTTAGAAAGGTAAAAAAATATTCCCCAATATAATTCAACATCTATTTGTTTATTTAAATCACCTAACATGTGAGAAGAGTTACCATTATCAATAATACATGGCTTTTAAAATTTTCATTCATTAAATTTAACATCAACAGCTATTACCCATCGCTTGAATGAATTATTATTTTTTAAAATTTTAGATCATTAGAAATGATTTAATTGATCAGGTAAGAATGTAAGGCATTCATTTGAGATTACCATTTTTTATTACACCTCCCAAAAACTTCTTACAATCTCTCAAAAATATTTCTCCCTTCAATATACTTCTCAAGTTTTTTAGTCTTGTGATTTATTATAATATAATACCAGGTATAGACAAGTTATACCATAATATATAATCTTTATGTCCAAAAAATACATAACACACATAGTTTCCTAAAATCTCATTCTATAAAAACAATTGTTATTACCTGGGTTTTTATAAAACACGACTATTAGACCTCAAAAGAGATGATTTTACAAATCTTTTTGGATATATTCATTAAATATATAGGGAATGCATGAATATTTTTATTCATATATATATATATATATGATAATGTTTTCTCATTATTTTTAATCTCTAAGATAATCTGTATAACTATTTACAATGAATTATTTTTAAAAAATGAATTCATTTAGAGGATAAGAATAGGTATCTTTCTATTATTTTTAATAGAATATTTTTCATTAATAATGGTTGATTTTATTACATATATCACTCACCTAACTACTCGGTAGATCTAATTTTCCTCTTATATTTCGTTGAACATTCAGTTGATATCATGAACACTCTTTTTTAATTATGATTTATTTTTCTTCCTTTATCAATTTTAATAATTTCATTTTTTTGTTTTTAACCTCCTTATACCTAAGGATTATAGTGAATTTGAAGTAAAAACGAATCTTTATTCTCTCTATAATATCATGTTTTAACCATACAAATTAATTGTCTAAACATTATTTCCCTATTTGGATTTGATCATTCTTACAATTATTCCTTTTTAGAGGAAATTTTTTGATCTCTTAGTATTTCAATATCCCCCAAAAACATTTTTATCTTCAATATCATTTTTTACTCCTTGGATGATTCCCACTTTTTAGTACCTAATTCACTATTTATTTGTGAGTCACTATAAGATGATTTAATTTCATCATTTTATTATTCATCTTCTTATTGTTATTGAGATTTTATGGTATTTTAAAAAGTTTATTTGTGATTTTTCTCATTATTATAACCATTATCACTATTAGAAATGGATAATTTAAAGGAAAAAATAATTCCAAAGAGTTTGGAAAGAATTTTCTTATTTAATTTTTATTCATATTGATTTATTCTTAAAATAATATTCTTTATTGGATAATGTCTCAACATCTTCATCATGTTTATTATCACCTCTAATATTCAATGGACAAGTGAACGAGAAATAACCTTTTTTCATAGTTAAACAATATACAAAAATGTTTCCATTAACACTTACATTCCCTCTTATAATGCTCAATCACATGAGAGATATATTATCATTATAGTCTTATATACTATCCTCTTCAAAAAAAAGTTCATATTCTATCTTCAAATAATTGAATGATTTAATGTATTTGTTTTTCAACTTATTGAATTTTATTTTGAGTGTATCTCCTAGTCTCATTCCATAATTTATAGTAATTTGAATTTTATCAATGGTTACGTAATCATGATATTTATCTTTAAGTGATGATATATTAACATCAAAACTATTTAGAAAAATTATCATGAGTTTCAAAACCATATTAGAGTATTAAATAATTTCTTTATATCCTATGATGGTTCTAAAAATTACATTAAATTTTGTGGATAACTCATTATTAGATTTATCTTCTTTCATTATAAAATATTCAAAAATATTGTTTATAAATTTAAATAACTTCTTATTTAACCATATTGTTAACTTCATAAATAATATAATGTATTTCAAAAATATGATTAGCAATTTGGTATCACATGAATTTTGTTAGATTCCATTTAGATAGGAAGGGTAATATTGTATTGTAAGACATCCCATAAATTTAAAAAAATATTGTATAAAATGGATACTAATAAAAAATCTCCATTAGAACTATGAAACCTTAAAGAAAAAAAATAAGAACACAATGTTTATGTAAAAAAATATAGACAAACATTATTTATTTCCACACATGAAATACTTTCTCACCAAATTTTGGAGTCCATTTATGATTGAATAATTTATGTTGATACGTTTTAATTTTAAGAGAGATCTCTAGTAGAAAACTGAGCTATGATACCAATTAATAGGATCACTTTGGATGTGATCAACACTGAGAGGGAGGTGAATCTGTGTTTCTATTAAATATTACCTCATAATCAACGTCGTTATTATTCATCAATGATCCATATAACTCACTATAAGGAAAAAAGAACTTAAGGAACATAAAAAATCATTTAATGAGGTTTACCTATAAAATGGATTACTACAACCTTGGTGTACTTTTTTCTCCCATAAACACATCGGTCTTGTTTTATTATCAAGAAGTAGCTACAGGAAATGGAATGTCATTGACACTATTATAATTGGTTACACCAACCACCCTTAAAAATAAACAAAACTTTTTCTAAAAAATAAAACATATTTAAAAATTATTCCATATTGTAGGTGCACAATAATAAATTTTGAACATATGTGACCTTTTTTATTCTCAACTTATACAAAAATACTCATGGGAAATTTTGTCACTGCTTTTATAATTTTTTCTGCATTATATCTCTCTATTTTGTTCCTTATATTTCTTATTAGTATATCATTCTCATCAATACATCATCAATCATTAATATAATTAAATTGTCCAAATTCAAATTAATGCATGGATGTATTGGTTAAATATTTTTCAATACCTTAACTAAACCATGTGAGTTTGAATCCATGATCCATAAAGTCACACATGTTTCACGTATACACCTCCAATTACAATCCTTCTAAATAAACCTTTAAATATTCAAACATATCCATAGAATAATATTCAATAATACTTATAGATTCTATATTTTAATTCCTAATAAACATGTCCATTTATTCCTCAAAATATCAGTTAATTACAATAATTTATTTCCTTAAAACTCACACAATATACATAAGAAAGTATTATAGTATTTATAATGATTTGTTTTCCAATGTTGGCCGCCTTGAATTTACATAACTAACGTTATCATTTTCTCTATCCACATTTTTATTTTTTATGTGATATTCATCTCCACAATGAAAAAATCATTTAAAAAATATTTAGTGTCCTAATACCCATGTTCAACCATACTTTTTAATTTATTGAATAATGGAACAATAATAATCACATTTATTTGTTATTTTTAATTCCCCATAAAATTAATTTCTAAAATATCATATTGACTCCCT
Organism: Viscum album; assembly: GCA_963277665.1. NCBI lineage: Eukaryota > Viridiplantae > Streptophyta > Magnoliopsida > Santalales > Viscaceae > Viscum > Viscum album. The sequence continues at coordinate 1,069,044,652 of OY728139.1, read as the reverse complement.
GAATATCTCTTATATAAGATATTTTAAATAAGCTAATTCTTACATATAACCTTTCAAAAACTTATTTATCCTTAAAAACCAAATCATCAACCTTATGTATGTTCTTAAAATATCCAATGACCCTTACATAAGATTATATGACACTTATGTATCATAAGATAGCTCAATACATTGATAATTTCTCAACCAAAAAAACCCTTACATAGGAGCTTGGTACCCTCATGTGCAAGCTAGAAAACCCATATATATTGGGTACCATTACACATGAACTAGAAAAACCTTATGTATTTAGTACTATTCCATTTCCCTAATACACTATAGCACATAAATACACATAAATATTATATACTTTTTCTGATCTCTAAAATTTCACAAGACATTTTTAGGATTCATCTCACACCATCTCAAATCATTTAAAAATTCCCTTGACCACATAAATTCATCTTAAAATACATAACAAGAATCTAGTAAATTCAATGTCCTTTACAAAAATATCTTAAATAAATAAAAGACACTTTATAGCATGAGTGAACTCAAATGATGGTTCCTTTATCAATTTAAAAAAATAATTCACCACCTACATTATCTTAAACTCTAATGAATTAGATTATCATCCTAAAATATTGATAAAAATACAACATCATACTTGAATGGGTTTGCCAACTCACTATAGACTATATGTATAAATGGGTTGAGAATATTCCAACATGGATATATTATGTCTGGATGACTGCCTAACTTGTAAGAAAAAATCTATTTATTATGTTTGGGGTTCCCACACCCCTCATAACTAATCATATAAATCAATAGATATTTTATAAACAATATTTTGGAAGTATGAAATTCTTCATAATGGTTCTACACCATACCATCCTCAAACAAAGGCACGGTGGAAGAATTAGACAGAGAAATAAAAAAAAGCTTATGAAAAATATCTACCATAAAAGGGAGTGATTTGGGTTTTGGATTATAAGATAATATTTTATAATACATAGAATATTATAAAACTATAATTAGGATATGAAATTAAATTTTAGTTTATGGGATATCTTTTGTACTTTCAAATGAAGCTAGAACATAATATTTTTGAGCTATCAATTTTCGTAACAAGGTATTGTTTGAGGAGGATAGAGAGATGGATATTAAATTATGTTTGTTGGATTTGAAAGATATAAAAAATAATCCCTATGAGAAATATTGTCTTCAAAAATAGAAATAAAATCCATCCATAATGAATTGATTATAAATTAGGTGTCAAAAAAAAGAGATAAAGTACCACTGTAAGATTCTAGATTGAATATTTGTCTTGTAAAATTTCATTTTAAAGGGTTTGGATATTTTATTGTTACTTACATGATTCTGTTTGGTGATGTTTGGGATAAATATCAAAATAATAATAAATCATTTACAGCCAGTTTACACATATTATATATTTTTATAGGGACTTTATAGGACCCTACAATTTATATCCTTATTATTTATTTTATAATACCAAATTAATTTTTTATATTTTTAAACATATATAACTTCTATATAATGAGTAATTTTTAAAAACAAATGTGTGTTTAAGGGATATAATTTGTTATATTATGATTTTTTTTTCTTATTTTTTATGTGTTTTTTGTTTTTACTCTATTTTTAGAAAGATAAATAATTTTTTTCTTGTTGAATAATTTTTTTGGGAATGGATGTTCAATTATAAATACTTCATGAGAATATTTTAGGTGTTGGGATTGATTTATATATATTCGAGTCTTAAAGTGACAGTTTTCAGGCTTAGTTTATTATTTTTTTTCAAAATTGAAAGGTATGTTGATTAGTTTAAATTATTTATTAATTCATCTTTTCATTGGAATTAATTAATTTATATTTATTCCATGAGTATCTTTAAAATAAATTATGGGTACAAATTTAAGAGTATGTTTTACATTTTCAATTTAATTTGATACACATGATTTAGATTAATTTTTTAAATTTTACATTCAATGTAAACTAAATAATTTACTCCAAATCCATGGTTGATTTATGTGAATATTTTATGTTTTATTTTTTAGGATGAGATTTTATTTCTTATTTATATGTAATAATCCATTAATTTTCTAGTTTATTTTTTAATTATTTATATTGTGTTAAAAATTATTCTTATTTAATGATTTTTGTGTGAGAAAATCTGAAACCCACATTTCCAAAACTGATGCTAAAAATCATATTTACATGTTTTTTATTTGATACCAATAATTGGGTTCCATTTTCAAAAATCCAAAACATACAACTTGAAAGGTGAATATTGGATCACTTATGTACCAAAAAAATTTTAGGTTTAGAAGTTTCTAGGATTAGGAAATCATAATAAAAATTAGAGTTTATAAAAAACTCTATTAAATTTTATCTAGATTCACTCATGTTGCAGTATTAATTTAGATCATTCACCATTCATATTATACTCACCACTTTCAATATGATATATATTTTAAAACATGAGATACGAGAAATACTTTCTCAGTGTGGGGGTTTAAAATAAGAGAATAAATCCTTCCCATTTTAAAATGATATAAAAATACTTTCAAAAGAATTTTATTTTATATAAAATATTTTTAGATAAAAAAAATAATTGATATAACACATAATTTCCCATAAACAAAAATATTGGGTTTTAAAAATCCATAATAAGTTATTCTTTTTCAAAAATACCATTAAAACGAATTTTTTTGGAAACCTATTTTATTTTTAATAATAATATCCATTAATTTTAAACAATACTTCTCCTTTGTTAACATCAAAACATTAATTTTAAAAATATTATATCTTTGTGTTAATTAATGATACAGGAAAAAGTTTAAAAACTATATGGAAAATATGAATTTTGGAGTCCTAAAAATAAGATTTAGGATAAATTTTCCTTAATATTAGAGGTTCACAACCCACTCCATATAATCATAACCAATACATAAGTGGAAAATTTTAAATAAATTATTTTTTAATGTTTTTTATCATTTTAAATACATTTAAATAACAATTAAAAAACATCATATTTATGAAATTTATATTCAAAGATGAAAATAATTGCAATTCTAATAAGAATAATAATTTTTTAAAGGAAAATATGTAATTTAATAAAGAATAAAACTAATCCAATAATTCATCGACAACTTTTATGAATGATTCTAGGAAATTTAATATAATTAAAATATTTTTATAAAATGTATTGATATTTAAAGGAAAATATATTAAATGGACACTCAATACATGTTATCCTTAATGACATCCATGTAATTAAAAGTTCATTTCTAATAAACAATAATAGTTTTATAACATTAAAATAATAATTTAAATTAGAAAAAAAATTCTTTATAAGGAATTTTAAAATATTAAATGTGAATTTTAAGAAGTAAATATCTCATACATTAGAACTGTTGAAGAATGAATTTAGAATAATATTCTAAAAACAATATCCCATGAAAATAGGGTTTTGGAAAATGTTGAAATTTAATTTAAACATTCCCATTACCATTGTAGGATTTTATTAAAATATTAAAATAGATGTTTTAATTCATTCCCCTTTACCTTAATATCTATAACAACCCAAAATCATCATAATAATCTTCAAATTCCTCAAATATGGACTTTATTATAGGGATTCCTTATTTATCACTTCCCCTATTGCAGTTGAAAATGTATCGATATATCAAGGGATCTATGTGACACATAGATTGATTATAACCCAATGGAAATGTGTCTATTAAATAAAAATCCCTAACTGTATATTAACATTTAAATATTAGTACATGGAAGACCAGTTCCTAATATTCTTAATTCTATATGTTACATCTGGAACCCAATTCACTCAACAGTAACTAGACATGTTTGTCCATATGGCCTCAAGTGTGCCTCCCCATATTCCAGAGGCTTCTGACAAGTAGTGAGTGTCCATGGTGGAATAGTAGGGAGACTATACCCTCAAAGTCAGTGTATAACACAATAGTATAATCATATAAATAAATGGCAGAAGAATATGAAATAACTAACATCTAAATAATAAAATGTATCATATAAATAACCATGTATCTAATCCATCAATTTCATATACAAATGATGATCATGACATTATGTAAAAAAGTTAGGTAGAAATTTAATATTGGAATCCAATACAATGCATGTTCCCAAAGTATGAAAAGACTAAAAATAATTATCCCTAGATAGCACCATGATCATAAAGCACAATCATATTATCCCCTTCTTCTTTTAAAAATCAATCAATTATTTACAAGAGGGATATTTCCCCTATCCCTGACTCCATACATGAAGTTTTTACATGTACCCAATGATGACCGGAATATGGTGTGATATAACACTTAGTAGGACACCACCAAAAATGTCTATAAAAATTCCAATTTATTCATATAATACGAAGTGGTGTATGTATATAAAATTTCTAAAATTAAAAATAGTTTAAGGGATTTTATTGAGTCTATAAAGTCTCATGATAATCAAGAAAATAAATCATAAAGTCTCTCTATAAATCATATTAGGAATCAACAACAACAAATGATGTTGTGTAATCCTATCTGAGGCCTACACAGGATAGGGTCTAAAGAGTAGTAATTCCCAATACAACTGAGTAATACAAGTAAAATAGGTAAATTGGATCTAAGGAGTAGAAATTTATAATCCATCCTAATGAGTCATATCTAAAGAGTAGCATTGTAAAAGGCATCTTTTGATGACAAGAAAACTAGTTAAATTGGATCCATATAGTTGAAATTTTCTTTAAATCCAATTAAGTCATGTAACTAAGATACTAGGAGTATAAATGTCCAAGTAATCCTAAAATTTCAGGTACACTAGTTAAACTAGATCATTATATTATAAAAAATGAATTCTTACATGTAAGCCAAGTAACCAGGATCCAAGGAGTTGAAATGTATGAGGCACTCTATGGAGTCATGTAGCCAGGATCCAAGGAGTTTTAATTTCTATGAAATATTATCAGTTCATCGAATCCTATGAGTAGAAATGTATAAGGCATCCTATCATATCATGAAATTCATGTAATCAATTACATGGCGAAGAAATCTCCATGGAATCTAAGTAATGTAATTAAATATGATACAAGTAGTAGTAATGTCCAAGGAATCCTAACCAATTCATTCACCATTTCATAATTCTCATTGTAATCATATACAGGATAGGGGAATAAATAATTTATACCTTTCATATACAATGAAGAGGTGCTAAAATCTTCTTAAAATCATTAATAATTTACTTTTACACATCATTTAATTCTCAATTATACAAGGTGAGTTCATCACACCATAAGGGTGGGACAAACACAATAAAATGTAGAACCCACCCCATGGGTGGTTCAGGTCAAGGTCGTCAACCTACAACCTTGAAAACATGTTCCATGGCATGTCCTCAATATGTATTTATCATTTCACTCAAGGTTCAACAAATTTAGTAAGAATATCCTAAAAATTTTGGTTTTCAAAATAAATAAAACAAGCTATATACAATGAGACATTGAGGGAAAAGGTATAAACCCCTACCTCATCTTGGAAGAGGAACACTGATCTCGTCTCAAACTCTAATTCAATTTATAATATAGTAAATGGGGAAATTGATTAGTGAACTAAAAATAGGGCATAAGAGTTGGAATAAACACCACATCAATGATAGAAAGGAAAACAAAAAAACCCCATAAGATGAATAGAGAACACACTGATGGATATCTAATGAGATGATCGAAACATGAATCAGACATCAGAAAAAGGTATTCTTTCAAACCCTAAGACAATCTTGGAGGGAATCTCAAATGGGATAAAAATGCTGGTCATAGGAGGAAACAAGTGAATGTATAGGTGGGTTAAAAATTTATGGAATTAATAGAAAAAAGGCCATTTTCCCCTAAAAAAACTAGGTTATATGATTTTTATTCATGGTTTGAAAAATCTTGCACTAAGCATGTGCCATTATCTACCTCAATACCCCCATCACACGGACACACAGATAGTTAGAGAAACTGTGCACTGATTTTTTATTTGTACCATATAAAAAAGTATGCAATATCTATAGGGGCATGCCACGTAGGTTTCATGGTTAGGAAAACCATGATCCCTATACTATGCACTAAAAACCCCTACTTGATTTACTCTATTTGTGTGTACCGAGCTACAAAAATTCTACTAACTATATGACCCAATTGTTTTCAATAAAATCTCAGTCTCCGAGTTATGAACAAGCCTTGCACAACCATGTTTCCTCCACAGAATTACTAGGAATTCATAATAGGTCAAAATAAAATAATTAAACCAAAAATGAAAAGGTTATATACCTCATAAATAATATGGGATCTTATAATCTTCCCCACTTAAATAAATTAATCCCAAAATTTCCCGTCCAAGGATGGTCAAGAATTTTCTATAAATTACTTCGTCCACTAGGTACATACATCGGCCTCCCATGCCCAAGCCTCGTTCTACACCCAACCATGTTTCCATAACACCCATACTTGAGGAACTAATCAGCATCAGAGATAATTAATTCAATAATCAACAACATGGATATGATTCTCCACAAAGGATACATCTACCCATTAGTAAAACTCATCAGGATGAGGAATATATGACATATCGGGATGATATCAGAAATACTAAGATATATGGAAGATGTCATGCATGGTCCGACACCTCTAAGGTAATTTTAGCCAATAAGAAACCGACCCCATTCTATCCAAAATCTCAAAGGGATTGATGTATTGATGAAATAACATCCTTTGTTTCTAAATCCATATATTCCTCAGTCTATCCTGAGAATTAAAGAAACCTCAACTCCCCACCTAACTCTATAGTATTTGATGGTGAAATATTCATATGACTTATTTTTAGACTGAGCTATAGACATCCACTTTCGAATAAGCTGAACCATCTCCAAATTCTACTAAATGAGAAGTGGAACTAGTATCACTTCCTCTCTAACCTCTAAAGTTTATAGGGGTGAATGGAACAACCTACCATAAAGGGCCTTATAAGAATCCATCAATATGGTCTCTTCAGAGCTTTTATTATAAGATAATTCAGTGATAGGTAAGTGTTTCTCCCAAGAACCTTAAAAATCAATGAAGCATGATCAGTGCATGTACTCCAAAACATGTAACATATGCTCAGACTAACTATCACTCTATTTGGGATAGGATATACTTAATAGTACCAGTGAACCTAGTTCACTTTTCAACCCCTACTAGAACTGTGATATGAAAGAAGTATCTAAGTACTATATGATAGAACATGGAACATGTAGAGTAAAATGAACCCATTAATGTAAAACCTCTTCAGATAATCCACTAGAATATTTTCTATATTAGGAAGAAAATGGGTGACCTTTGTAAACCAATCAATAATCACCCATAGGAAATAACTAACCCAAGGTGATATAAAACATCCCATCACAAAAAATATGGCAACGTCATCCCATTTCCCATAAGGAATAGGAAGTAGCTATAAAATTTAATTTGGTCATTAGTGCTCTACCTTCACTATCTCTTATGTGGGAAAATGATTAAAAAACCCAACTATCTCTATTTTCATCCCCGAACACTAGTATTAATGGTGTAAGTCATGATACATCTTGGTAAGATCGAGATACACAACCTATATAGAGGCATGAAACTCTCATATCAACTCATCCTGAATGTTTTTAGGAATTGTAAAAAATCCATGAATGTTCAAGATGTCAACCTCATCAACTATCCAACAATTAGGTGGGCCATTTCCTACAACACAATCCCATAGGATCAAGCCCTCATAATCTGATTACTTTCTCATCTTCACTCTCTCCAATAGTGAAGAGGTTGCTAACAATGATGCAAGTATAGAATTCATGTGATATTATTGAACCTAAAAAATAAAATAAAAAATAGGCCCATAAGCTTCCACTTTCTACTGGATTCTGGTAATACCTATATATGAGTCTTCCTTCTCGGTGCTTGGAAAAATGTATTTCCCTTTCTGAGTGTATATGATAGATCGAAGTAAAAATACTATAGGTATTAAAACCACCATCATTTAATATGATTCATGTAATGCTATGTAATGATATACTTAAGGATTTTTTGGTCTGTGTACACCAAACAATTACCTCCCGGTAAATAATTCTTCTAATAACGCAAGGAATGAATAATTATGGATAATTCAAGATCATACGTCATGTAGCTCCTCTCATGTGGCCTCTATTGAAAAGACTGTTACACTATGAGTAACTCCTCCATCATTAGAAGTTCTCCTTGTGAAATACTTGATGCATCATAATACACTATATAGCTTAGGTTTGGATATATAAGAATTAGGATCAGTTATGAAGTCACTCTACCTCTCATCTCCTAAAAGGGTTTCTCGTATGTTTCTAACCACGAGAACTTCATACCATTATTATTCAAGTCCATAAGTGGTTCTTCTAAGTGTGAGATGTCTTGTTTGAGGTTACTATAATAACTTACTATCCATATGAAACTATCTATGTCAAATTAACTCTTGGGATGATCACCAAAAGCTACAACTCTCAACTTATCTAGGCCAACTAATACTCTTATGTTTGAGGTAATATAGCCCAGGAAGTGAATCTTATCCATCAAAAGGTTTGACTTTGTGATCTTTGAATATAATTGATTTGATTTCATTGTATCTAATATGATCATAATATGTCAATAATGATCATCTCTAGTGTGAGATTACACCAAGTTATCATTCATGAATACAACCACAAACAAACCCAGATATGGATGGAAACCCTATTTACTGGTGTGATAAAAACATTCAGCATGTTCGTAAGACCAAATAGAATGACAAGATACTCATATAGACAATACCTTCTACAGAAATCATTATAAGTTATGTATGAAGTTTGAAGTCACACTTGATGATAAATCGATCTCATATCAATCCTTGAGAAAACATTGGCTCCTCAGAGATGGTTGAAGAGATAATCTATTCTCGGTTAGGGGTACAAGTTTTTAACTATAAACTAGTTCAATTTTCTATAATATTCACATAAACTAAGGGTTCCATCATCTTTCTTGGTGAAAAAAATCAAAGAACCCCATAGATAAGTAATGGGTCATATAAAACCCTTTCATTCTATGTAATCAAGAGGAATTTTGAGCTCTTACTTAATAGTAGACATCATGTAAGGTGGAATGGATAAAAGTGTATCTCCTAGCACTAGCTTAGTGGAAAAATCAACCTCTCTCTTGGAAGGTATTCATAAAATGTTTTCTAGGAAAAAATCTTATAAATTATCAACCACTATAGGGAAATCTTCAGGATGAACTCCATGGTCATCTAGATGTTTTCTAGAAATATAGTATATCATCCCACATATCCCACGATGATGGAGTCTAGATAGGATCAACTTGACATCCTACTAACCAATGTAAATAAAACCCCAACCCTCTGGTGATGTAAATGTCACCCTATAGTGATAAAATCAACATACATATGATAGGTAACCAACCATTCCATCATGAGAAAGAATTCAAACCCTATAATCTTAAGGAAAAGATGTCCCATACAAAAGGGCACTTACCTACCTCAAGGGGTAACTCCCTACATAGGTATACACTCACTGATCGAATCCCCAACAAAGTATCAAGTTCCATCACAACATAGTAAAAAAGAACACAGAGCCCAAGGATCTCCAACATAGGAATATATATAAAATAATGTGCATAAAATATATCAAAAATATATAATACTAATGTAGATTCTACTTGAATAGTACATCTCCCAGTAGAAGGTTTGACACTCTGTTCCTTAGGTATTGGTTTTAATGTATACTTCTGTCCAGAACCTTGACCCTGATATATAGCTTGACCTCCCTAAATAGGTCATCTCTATGATAACCATAAGTTGAGTTTCATACTACCTCATGTGCTTACACATCCTTGGCTAGATGAAACGACCAAACTCTATCTTAATTCTTTATGAGAATACCCAAAACCACTTCAAAACATAGATTTGTGCCTATCCTCTCTCACTTGATATTGGGGGAATGGTCCTATAAAATTCTAAAGATGGCCCATCCCATTGAAATCTTGACACTCAACTAGGTCACTATCATATTGTTTCCTCATGTGTCCTTATCTCCAACAATGTTGAAATAAAACTGACCTACCATCACTCCTACTATAGAAAATATTCCCCTCATGGGAGACGTCAAAGCATCTCTTCCTAAAACATGACATGGAACCACTAGGTCAAGAAGTTTATCTACTCTACTATGTTCCCCAATCACCCCTCATTATATGTTTAGCAATAATTTCCTGATTTACTATTTATGGCATGGTAGTAAGATGAAATAAACTCACCAATGATCAGATGTTTTACCTAAGACCATCTTGAAATCATTTAGCTTTTGGTAACTCATCACCTAATAGAATTGGTGTAAAAAACTTCAGCTCTATAAAATGGGAATAATATCCCATATCTGATACTATTCTCTACTCCAATTACATAAAATATTTTGGTCTATCATCCATCTACACATCATGATAAAAATAATAATATAAGGATATCAATAAATCCCTCAAAGAAAAACCCTGATTAAGACCCATTTGACTAATATAATCCTACCATATCTTAGCAGAATTACATAGAACATACGTGGATAGCTTAACTCTCAAAAAAGTAGATGTCTTGAGATGATTGAAAATAAATATCATGCACTTAATCTGGGACTCTATAGTGTGTCATCTATGTTCCCCCAAAAATATGGGAGTATGATGTTGCTAAAACACACACATCATCTTTTCCATAGATGAGCCAAGTGGGGTGTTCCCTGAATGGCTTGAATAAAGTCTATAAATCCCTCTTGAAACTACGAATCAGAATCCATATCTAGTGTCAAAGTTAGTGTTGTAAGAGGCACTATTGGAGTTTCCTCTAGTGGACCATGGACAACCACCTCCAGAGCATGGTCATCTCCACCATCCTAGTGCATGAATGGAGGCTGTTGTGGTGTTATATCTCAATAATACCAAGAATATGTCCTATAATATTTTTTAATAACATTAGGATCGTGGATATATAAATAGAAAAGTCACAATCCTTTATAAACACACATCACACCCCTCTACATGCTCATAAAGCTAAGAAAAGGGGAATTAAATAGAAATTTTGCATGAGATATTTCCTAATTCCCACAATTAAGGTTGGTTCAGGGTAATTTTCCCTGCTATATGTCAGGGGTTCTATTTTATAGAGTGTCAATTGAAATTTATAAATGAAAAAACCCTTTAAATTGAAATTGGAATCCCTATTTAATGGAAACCATTTCATTTATAATTAAATATCATTTAAATTTATTCTCATTTACATATCAATTCTCTTATAAAGGATTATCTATATGAATCAACACTTCCAATTTATAAGGGACTATACAACTTATAAATTGAATTGTAGAATCCATTTAATACCAAGTAGTTTTTTCTCAAATCCATGCATGAATTTTAGCACAATCTCATGGATAAATAAAAAAAGCACCAAAACATGATCCAAGAAATGCACAAAGTAACATAAAAATGGCATGGAATAATGCACGACATATAAATCATGAAGTGCCTATGATGATTAATAATGAAATATTTTCATACCATATCATGTCAAGGGAAAAATGAAATCATTAGGAGCATTGAACATCAAGTGAATTACCCAATAGTGACATCAAATCAACTGTAATAGGAATAAAATAGAACAACATATCCCATCACAGATAGTTTGGATTTTAACTACATGTGGGTTAGCTACTCTCAATCATAGATCATTATCAAATTCCATAACCTTCATAAAATCATGTCTAATATTACAAAATGATAAGAGTAAAGAAAATAAAATCATCTAATTCCACTTGGTGACCTTTCAGACCTGTTCACTTAATAGTAAATGAACTTGGTTAACTATATCTCCTTAAGCGCACTTCCCCATAAGCTAGAGACTACTGAATAGAAGTGAGATTCCATGGTAGAATATTGGGGATACTATACCCTCATGATCAGAGTATATCACAATGGTATAATCATATAAATCTATAGTGGAAGAATATGGAATTACTAACAAATGAAGTATAACATACATTAAATAAATTATTAAGTATCTCATCCAATAGTGTCACATAAAAATGATGATTGTGGAATGACATAAAAATATAGGTAATACATGGAAATAGGAATCTATTATAATACATGTATCTAAAGTACAAAAGACCAGAAATAATTATCCCTTGATAGAATCATGATCCAAAAAACCAGTTTTTTATTCACTTATCCTATGCATTAATCAATAAAGTATCAGCAAATGAGTTTTTTACCCTATCCCTACCTCCATCAATGAAGTCTATATGAGTACCCAATGACGGCCCAAACATGGTGTGGGATACCACTCAATAGAACACAACCAATGGTCACTATAACAAGTATAGTCTGTGAATATATGGTGAGGCGATGTATAGATATAATAGGTGTAAAATTAGTAATAGTATAAGTGATTATATCCAGTCTATCAAGTATCACTGTAATGAAGAAACTAAATCATAATGATTATATGTAAATCAAAGAAATCACCAACAGTAATGGAATGTACTGTGTAATCCGGTATCATCCCTACATGGTCCTGGAAAATAAGAGTAGTAATGTCCATGAAAATAGAGTAAGCTAAGTAAACCATGTAAATAGGACCCAAGGAGTAGAAATGTTCTGAGCATACTAATGAGTCATATCTAAGAAGTGTAAATGTTCATGGCATCCTAACATGTCAAGAAAACAAGATAAACCTGATCCTTGTTGTAGAAATTTCTATGTCATCCAAGTAATCCAAGTAATCAGAATCTAAGGAGTATAAATGTAAATAGAATCCTAACATGTCAAGAAAAATAGTTAAACTATACCCTTGTATTAGATATTTCCAAGGCATTCATGTAAGCCAAGAAACCAGGATCGAAGGAGTAGAGATTTCCATGAAATCATAATGAGTCTTATAACAAGGATCCAAGGAGTATAAATATCCAAGTCATCATATTAGTTTTTCAGATACAAGGAGAAGAAAGTTCCAAGGAATCCTATTATATCATGTAATTCAATTAAATATATCCAATGAGTAGAAATTTAAATGCCATATAGGTAAGCTAATTAAATGGGATTTGAGGAGTAGTAAATTCCAAGGGATCCTAGACAATTCATTAACCATTTCATAATCCCTTATTAAACATATAAAAATCATGGGATTATATAAGTTGTACCTTTAATTTATGGGGACAAGGTCCTTCCAGGAGATTACAACCAATGGAAATTCATTTTAAAACATCATTTAATTATCAATTATATAAGGTTAGTTCATCACATCTCAAGGGTGTCATAAATATAATAAAAGGTAGAACCCACCCCATGGGTGGTTTAAGATGAGTTCATCAACCTAAAACCCTGAAGAAATGTGTCATGTCATGTTTCAAACATGTATTTTTCATTTAACTGTAGTTTAAATTAATTTATAAATAATATTCCAGGAAGCCTGGTGTGTGGAACAATGAAAACGAGCTATATACAATGCAACATTAAGGGAAAATGTATATACCCCAAAACTCATCTTGGGAGAGGAACACTAATCTAGTATCATCCAATGATTTGATCTAGATTAGATGAAAATTGAATAATAGACAAAAACCCTGAAAATAGTGTATAAGATCCCACACCAAAGTAGCATCACTAATATAAAGGTAAATAACGAGTGGCACAAAATGAATATATAACTTACTAGTTTCATTCCAATGAAATGATTGACACTTGAATCAGATATCGAAATGTGGGGGTTCATTAATACATAGAATAATCATGGGGGGAATCTCAAATGGGAGAATAAAGGATGGAAAGTAGAGGAAATAAGGTAAAGAAGAGGTCATTTAAACATTTCTGGAATTGAGGGTAAAATGGTCATTTACACTCTAAAAACTGGGATAAATGGTTCTACCGCACGGTTGGAAAAACCATGTGCTAACCATTTTCCCTTCACTAGCTCAAGACCCCCTAATATGTCTATAGCACAAAGTTAGATAAACCCTGTTCTGATTGTGCACTTCACCCTATCAAAAAGTATGAAACATTTTCATGGGTGTGTGGCCTAGTTTTCATGGTTAATGGAAAACATGAACCCTCTACTATACACTAAAAATACCCACATAGTTTACTCTAAACATGTGATCAACGGTGTATGGTTTCTACTAACCATGTGGCCCAGATATTTTCTCCAAATACTACCCTCCAGGCACCGAAGAATCACCAAACACCATAATTTACTCCATATCCTTACTAGACATTCACATTAGGACAAAACAAAGTAATTAAATCTTAAATAATAAGGCTCTGTACCTCATTGATTGTCTAAAATCTTAAACTATATATTTAATAAAATATATTTTATAGTGTTGTTTATATAAAATAAAATTTACAAGATTTAGATGATATTATCATCTCTTTATTTTACATAATATATTCAATAAACTCAAAAAATGATTTCATTGAGGACGTGTCCTTATTGGCTAAAAGGGAATGCTGGAAACTATCACCAGTTTATACAGAGTGAAATTATTTTATAAATAATGATGTTTATATTACTATACTCTTTCACTAGTCTTGTTTTTCAGTATATAAAGTGATGTGATATAATAAATATGTATATATTAATAGATTTTATTTGTTGGTCTCACAAAAGTAATAATATGACAGTGTAGTGGATTTAATATGACAACATGAACTTATGTTTACATATGTTTGGATCTAACCATACATGAGGTCCCCTGAACCTTACATAACTTGGGTACACCCTTACGTAATTGTTTTTGTACCCTTATGTATACATTGTAAAGTGTTTTTACCCTTATTTATGTTTAGGTTACCCTTACGTAGTCTATGTATTGAGAAACACACCATTAAGGAATCCATTGTGTACGTTTACATGGGAAGTGTGCTATTGGATATACCCTTATGAAAGTGAGTCTACCCTTATGTAAGTCAAGGAGAACCTTTACATGAGTTGTAGATAACCCTTAGTAAAATAAAACATTACATAGTTATATTGTGACCATTAAACAAGAAATAATCTGGGTATATAACATTACACGATCCACTTCATTTCCTTACATCATACCATTACATATCATTCAAATTTGCAACATTACCTTCATAAAAATTCATCTTCTTACACAGAGTATACTTTTAAGTGTGATTTTTTACAAATTTAATTTA
This sequence comes from Viscum album, assembly GCA_963277665.1. NCBI lineage: Eukaryota > Viridiplantae > Streptophyta > Magnoliopsida > Santalales > Viscaceae > Viscum > Viscum album. Next base: position 1,069,029,372 of record OY728139.1, on the reverse strand, counting down.
TAAACTATAATTCAAATTCTATAAAATATTATAATTCCTATATTAAATTAATTTATTATTTACTAATCAGTTATATTTTAAAATTAATAGATTTAATTTTCCCATTAATAGTATAGTCTCTATATTCGATATTAAATTAAATTAAATTTTCTTAATTCAATATCAAGAAATAAATTCTAATTCAGAAATTATCATTTTACCCAGATGTTATTAATCATTATATTGATTAAAAACCAATTATAGTTAAGTATAAATTTTTAAATTCTAACATATTAAATGTGAATTTAGGTTTAATGGAAATTTATCAATATTATTTGTTGGAAAATAATCCAAATATATTTATATAAGTATTTTAATAAATTGAATATTTTAAATTTATTTATTATAAAGTATATGTTGTTTATATAAATTAATTTATGTTTTTAAATGATTATTTATGTTAAAATATATCATAGTTTTTTTATATATTAAACTATCCATTTAATAAACATTTTTTTAAAAGAAATTGATGCTAGAATTATTGATATGTTACAGTGTGTGAATCATTTATAGATAAAAATGTAAAGTTTAAAATAATAAATTAATATATAATAGAGAAGGTTTAATGATATTAATGTATTCCAAATTTGATCATGAATTTTATAATTAGAATCTAAAGTTTTACAAAAATTCATTCCATTTTGGGGGAGTGATAAGTTTTTTTCATTACCTAATTTTGTTGAGGGAAACACATTTTTTATCTCCATCGCTGCATGCATTACTTTCAGTCAATTTAAAGAATTATTACAATTAATATGAGTATTATAGACAAATTTATTGAGGAAAAACAAAGATTTAGTCTTGGGGGATTCAATGTGGAATTATCTTTTAGGTTTTCACACATACCTTTTAACTTGAAATGATGATGATTGAATTATGAAATTTGAATATTATAGTTGGTTCTTGATAATGGTGAATATGTGGGAATTATATATTCATTATATAATTGCTTGAAAATTTTATTATTAGTGGTTTATAGATAAATTTTTATGAACTATAATTTCCAAATATTATTGTGAAAAATAATTCCATGACTTTTTTGTGAATTATAATAGAAATTTTTTTTTATAAAATTGGAGTTTAGTTTGTTTTTTATGTTAAAAGATATGTATCTTTGGTTTGATTGAAAATAATATTAGGTATTTTTATTTCACTTGAAGTGTTTTTAGAAATATTGTTTTTCAAGTAGTTAGTATTACATTTTTGTTGGAATGTTTTTTATTGTTATAAAATTATTTCATTTGAAATCATGATAATATTATATGAGTATAAATATTTTATTTATATTCTTATTCATTTTATGGAGTTGATGATTAAATGAGGATCGAATTAATTTTGTATGAAAAATATATTGTAATGTAAGATTAAAACAGAAGTGTAAAATGATGAAACAAGAGAATTAATAATTCTTAAATAATATTAATTTAATTTTAAAGAATATTACATATGAATATTTTGTTCATAAAAGGGAATATATAAGAGTAAATTATTAGATTAATACTTAGTTAATAAAAGATTCTTATTTGGGGTAATGAAAAAGAATAACTGAGATCTTGGGATGGTACTAGGAATAGATTTACCAATCATGTAAGGGTAACATGTGAAATTAGAGTTTTGTAATAATAAATTGGGAAATTTATTGGTTCATGTAATTGTGAACATGATATGAAATTTTCTTTGCACTACCTCATGTAATATTCAATCAATATATTAAAACAACTCACATAAGAATAAATTATAGAGTGTAAATGGGAAAATAGTAATTAAAAATGGTGTATTAAAATTTTTATTTAATGGAAAGAATAGAATCTATAATGACACTGATTTATTGAGGAATTAGTACAAAACCTAATGAATCTGGTTAATTCAAAGAGATGAGGTGAAATGTGAAGATATCAAAAGATCATTTTTAGATGTAAATCATCAAATAACATGCGAAAATCATGTGAAATTGATCTGAAGTGAAGATGTTGCTATATGTGAAAGATATAGTCGACCTCAACACCCTTAATCCAAGTGGAAGATGAATTTTTGTTCATTGATTTTTCATTTTTTTAGGATCAGGATATATTTTTTTTGAATAAGTATTTCCTACTACTTGATAATAGGGATAAATGAGGTTGTATGAGAGGTTCTTAGTATATTGTGTCAAAAATGTTTTAGTGTACTAGAATAATGGGACATAAAGAGATGTAAATATTTTCAAGTATATTAGTATATGATGGAGAATGATTGTAACTGTATGAAGCTTATATTACCATGAAAATCTTATAAACACATCCATATTTTTCTAAGATAGCACTGAAGTGTATTTTCACATAGAAGAATCTTTGATAAATGTGGCATATCTCAATTCACTATATGAGGGAAAACGAGTAGTCGTAACACCCCAAGTTTTTATAAAAATAAATAGAAATGCATGACACTTTGTTTTAAGTAGGTATTTTTAATTAGCCTTTAAAACATAACTTTTCTACTTCTCTGTTCTGAATTTCAAGTAACTATCATCTACAACTGTGTTTAGTATGTTATTTAGAGTCTATTGAAACCAACTTGTTTTTTGGTGAATAGTAACACACCCTTATGAATAGTAATATCAATAGAGATATAAACTAATGAATAGTAAATTTTATTATTATTTTATTTTATTAAGGCTTTAAGATAATGACATCTAGGTTAATTTTTTATTGTGATAAAGAAGTAGTTGTAGAATTAGAATTGTTAATTTTTGAATTAAGAATGATTTTATTTAAAAATTAAACTAAAAATATTTAGAAAATTATTTTTCAAAAATGGACTTCATTCTTTAATTCTATATGTAGAAAAATGGTTAGGGTAAATTATTGGGATTTTTCTGAAATTAAAGAATTTTTTCTGAATAGTGAAATACGATAAAAAACAATAAATGCTAAATACTTGATTTACTGCATCATAGGTAAGGTAAGTATGATGTAATCCTACTTGGTTTGAACCCCCATGCCATTTTTACTATTTTGGGTCACATGAATTATTATTATTCATAGTGTTGAGCAAAAATATTATAATAGTGATTAAAATAATGAAAAATACCCCCTCTCCTCCACTATAAATACCACCCCCACTCCCCTCTTTGTCCCACACCTCTCAAGCCTTGAGAATTGTCTAATTTCTGCCAAATTCCCTCCCCAATCTTCTTCCTCGCGTCCTAGAGCTTATGTTCTCACCAAAAGACCAAAATCAAAGACCTTAAGGAGGATCTCAAGGAGAAGAGATCAAGAGGTAAACATCCTCTTTTATTTTCTTTCTTTCCTTTCATTTTATGTTATACTCTTACATTCGCTTTGGATTATGATGGGATATTTCATTAAATATCTCCCCTTAATTCCCATATTATTTAGGAATTATGAGATATCCCCTTCCTCTCATCAAATTGTTTTTATGAAATTTTAAGAGACGCCGTTAGGCTACAGAATTTTCAGGACAAATTTATCAAGTTTTATTATATTTTAAAATTCCTTTCTAATCATCTTCTTTCCTCACCTCCTCTTAACCAAGAGGCCAGAAATCAGAATAATCTTGTATATTATATATTCTCTCATGTTCATGGAAAATTTATCATCATTATTTTTCTCCTCTCCCACTTATTCAAGGAATTAAAATATTGTCTAGGATGTGTCGAATTACCGACATCATGGACGATGTGATTTGAATTTGCATTAATTCCTTGAAGTCTGGTCACAAAATAATTTTTATGATTAAACTAGGTTATAATATATGATTTATGACTCACCCATGGTTCTGAAATTGTTTTATACTCATGGTTGTAATTTATAAGACAAAACAAGGTTGTTATTATCAATGAACCACTAAAATGATCTAAATGAACATCATTAATGTTCTAACTTATGAATCATCCTCATGTAAGAATTAAAAATGATAAATGAAACAATTTATGTTACTGGATATATGTAAAAACTACTCAATTCCAATTCTGTATTTTCACTTCCAATCGACAAGAATGTCCACCATGAACCAATCATAGAAATCATGTAAAGAATTCACCCAAGAATAGTGCAAGGGAAAAAATACTAACAATTAAGGGTGAAATGATTTTACTAAATGATCATATAAGATGTTATAAACATGAACATGTTTCTGTAAAGTATTAATAACACTCTTTTAACCATTATACAGGAAGTTTAAACAAGTTGGAAGTATGAAAAACCCGAGGTAAGGGAATTCTTAACCCGATTTCCATTCTTTGGGTTAACCTTCTACATCACTATTTATGTGATATTAAAATTGTTTGTGTGATGGGTTATGTTTATATTATGTTTAATTATGTATATTTACAGTATATATACATACTTCATCCACTCTATTAAGTCTATATTATATTTTATGATAATTATAAGTGGCTTTTCTTTAAAAATCCTCTTTTTAAATTCGGTTTTACAAAATTCCAAGGTAATGTTTTTATGGAATTATTCATGTTGTATGATTACATTTTGGTTATGTGGAATTATTTATGATGAAGGGTGGGACCTATATCTCCATCCAATGAATTGGGTATGAGTATGTTGGAGGGCGGCCGTTTGGTTACTCCACGTGTAACTACGATGGTTACAAAAAGTAAGGTACCTGTGAGAGTTACAAATTTTAAGGTAGCCAAGAAGTTTACAAGATTATGCAAGTAATTTCCTAAGATACCTTTATGATTATATTTATATTCTAATATTTTTTTTAGATCCTTTGTAAATCTCATGTTACACAATGTAATTATATATGGGTGACAAGAATGTCTTTTGAAAATGCTTTCACATGTTACGAGTATTTATCGACTAATGAATTTTTTCCTTCTTTTCAATCCATTACTGAGATTTTGTGCTCAAACAAAGTTTTTAAATGATTTTTCCCAGGTTAATGGATGTGTAATACAAGGAAGGAATCAATGTTAAATGATTAATAATTTTCAAGGAGTCTTGTTTTAAGTTTTAATGTTTTATATTTTGAAAAAAATGGAAACTATTTTTATGGTATCCACTTTGTAATACTGTGTAATGTCATGAATGTATTGTCCTAATTATCTAAAGCTATAAACATGAAAAGATATTAAATGTAAAAGGAAGTGTTTTCTTGACTATATTCAAGATTATGTATCTAATAAGGTTGGGTCCTTATATTTGGTATCAGTGGATGGTTTATATAGGTTTAGGGGTTAGGGTGTTGTCAATAGAATACCACAACTGATTTTCAATCTATGTTTAATTTGTTATAGCCTTTAAAGATTACCATGTTGCTTTATCTAAGACATGTTTGTTCAGAATGGTTGTCTGTAGAAGGAACATGTATGCTAAAGAGGAGAGGCACCGATAGAATGACATTCTTCCGGAACTACAACCTGAAATGGTAGGGATTGGAACTGAGCAGTTTGTGACAGTAATGGCTCAGCTAACGTAGGCAATAAATGGTGGTAGAATCCATGCAAGAGAACCAATAGAGGTACCACAATGGAACATGAATATAGTGGAACATTTTATGAGACAACATCCTCATGCATTCAATGGATCTTAGGACCCAGTTGTAGATGAAGGATGGATCAAAGCCCTTGAAAAGATATTCGATGTTATGGGATGTTCAGAAAATCAAAAGTTAAGTCTTGACATTTATCATTTTGAAGGGGAAGCTGATCTATAGTGGTCAATGGTAAGGAATATTAGGGGTTGATATGATTTTTATGCCTTATAGTGGGATGAATTTAAAAGTCTTTTCCTTGAAAAATATTTTCCTAAGGTGGTGAGACTTAGAATGGAGAAGCAATTCCACGAATTGAAACAGAAGGAAGAAGACTCAATGGCTATGTATGAAGCGAACTTTACCCGACGAGCAAGGTATGATCAAAATCTTATTCTGGATATTGATAGAAAAGTCAACCTCTTTTACTAAGGATTGAATCCAAGGTATCTAAGGTCGTTGGCATCTCGTGAATTCAAAAGTTATGTGAAACTTTTATAATGTGTTGAGAGGGTAGAGATGGAGTTTTCTGATGATCACGTGCATTTTCGAAACAAATAGAGGAAGAGGTCTAGTTATCAAGAAATGGGTAAGAATTTACCAAATAAATCTGATGGTATGAAAATGCAATTTCTATTTTGTGAAAAGTGTGGCAAGAAACACCTTGGGGAATGTCTTAGAAAAACTGGGATGTATTTTAGATGTGGTAAGTTTGTACATATGGCCCGATATTGCAAGGAAAATTATCCTAAGAATAATCCAGATAAGAAAACTGTAAAGTGTTTTAAATGTGGTGAGATGGTCACTATGCAAACGCCTGCCCAAAGAGAGATCTGAATGATGCAAGGAAGCCAGACTACAAGAAGAAAGGTGTAGTGAGATCATTTGCGACTACGTCAGTAGATGTTGGGCCATCCAATGAAGTTGTTTTCAGTACTTTGTTCGTTCACTTAGATTTTTCTAAAGTTTTGTTTGATGTGGGGTCTACACATTCCATCATCTCTATGAAAGTTTATGAAAAATTGGAAATATCACCTCAAAAACTGAGACCCAAACTTGTTTTTAAAACAACCAGGGGTAATGTTATAGAAAAGAGGAAATATAATAATCTTTATATTGTGTTCCGTGGAAATACTTTACCTAATAACCTTGTTGATTTACCCCTAGTCAAGTTTTATGTTATTTTGAGGATGGACTGGCTTTCTGATTATCATGCAAAGATTGACTGTAGAGCTAAAGAAGTTGTTGTTCAGAAAGAGTTTTAGTTTGTATACAAGAATGAACCCATACAATTGATAACATATCAGTAAGCTGAGAAACTATTGAAAGATGGAAATGAATGTTATCTTGCACATATTGTTAAAAACAATGGAACTATTCCAATTAATGATGTGCTCGTGGTAAATGAATACCTTGATGTTTTCCTGATGAGTTACCCGGTGTCATACCTGATTGAGAAGTTGAATTCACAGTTGACTTAGTTCTTGATACTAAGCCAATTTCAAAACCTGCATATCGTAATTCTCCAGTAGGACTTCTTGAATTGAAAAACCAGTTGCAGGATTTGAATGAAAAGGGATTCATTAATCCTAGCACTTCACCATAGGGAGCCCCTATTTTTTTTATGAAAAAGAAAGATGGTTCCATGAGACATTTCATGGATTATAGAGGTTTGAACAACATCACTATTAAAAACAAGTATCCTTTGCCTCATATTGATGACTTGTTTGATCAAATCCAGGGAGCTCAGTACTTTTCCAAGATTGACTTGTGATCTGGATACCATCAGCTGAAGGTGAAGGAGGATGACATCCCGAAAAAAATCTTTTGTACTAGATATGGATATTATGAATTTGTTGTTATGCCGTTTGGATTAACTAATGCACCTCCTATATTCATGAATCTTATGAATAGAGTATTTCATGAGTTCTTGGATAAGTTTGTGGATGTATTTATTGATGAAATTCTGGTATTTTCTAAAAAAAAGAGGAGAATGACAAACATATAAGGGTTGTTTTACACCCTTTAAAAGAAAAGAATCTATATGTAAATTAAGGAAGTGTGATTTTTGGTTGCAACATATTTATTTTCTTGGGATCATTGTAAATAAGGATGGAATAACAGTTGATCCTGCCAAAACAAAAGTAGTTGATGAATGTCCAAGACCCAAAAATGTTATAGAGATTCTTAGTTTTTTGGGCTTAGAAAGTTACTATTGACGGTTTGTTAAGAACATTGCACGGTTATCTATATCGGTAACTAAATTAACACGGAAAAGGGTTAAATTTGTTTGGACATAGGAATTTGATGTTTTTTCCAGGAACTGAAGAACATATTGGTGAATGCTCCAGTTTTGGCCTTAACTTCCCGAAATGGTGAGTTTGTCATCTACAGTGATGCTTCTTTGAAGGTACTTGGTTGTGTTTTGATGCAGAATGATAAAGTAATTTCCTATTATTTGAGACAACTTAAACCACATGAGCTAAATTATCCCACACATGATTTGGAATTGGCAGCTGTGGTTTTTTCTTTGAAAACATGGAGGCATCATCTATACGGAACCAAATGCCAAATATATACTGACTATAAAAGTATAAAGTATATATTCACTCAGAAGGAATTAAACATGAGGCAGAGAATATGGCTAGAACTGATAAAGGTTTATGACTGCACAATAAATTACCATCTTTTAAAAGCAAACAAAGTAGCAGAAGCCTTAAGTCATAAACATCATGCATCATTAACCATGTTACGTTTGGAACATGACCCCTTGATTAATGATTTGATGAATTTTGGCTAAGAAGTTATTGGTTCATGGAATAACTCTATTTTGTTTCAGGTTTAAGTGTTGTCTTCATTGTCAGACAAAATTAAGCAAGTGAAAAAGGAAGACCGTGAGCTACAGAAAAAGGTATAATTGGTTAAAATGGATAAGTTTCTAGAATTTAATCTTGATAAAGATTATTTTTAAGATTACGAAACAGGTTGTGTGTGCCTAGTGATTCTTAGTTGAAGAAATATTTGTTGTTCAAAGCTCATAGTTATTCATTTTCTGTTCATCCTAGCAGTACTAAGATGTACAGAGACCTTTAGGATTATTATTGGTGGGATGGAATGAAAGAGATATTTCTGATTTTACCATGAAATGTTTAACGTGTCAATAGGTTAAAGTAGAGTGGCAGTTACCGAAGGGGATTCTTCATTCTTTACCAGTGTTACAGTGGAAATGGGAGAATGTATCCATGGACTTTGTGGTGGGACTACCAAAGACTCCTCAAGGTAACAATGTGATTTTGGGTTATTGTTGATCGGATAACAAAGTCTAAACATTTTATATCAATTCGAGATACAATGTATTTGGATCAGACTTCTTGATTGTACCTCAAGGAGATTGTCAGGTTACATGGAGTTCCTCTTTCCATTGTATTTGACCGAGATCCCAGGTACACTTCTATCTTTTGGAAGGGACTTCAGAAGTCATTGGGAACAGAGTTAAATTTCAGTACAACATTTCATCTTCAATCAGATGGGAAGTCAGAAAAAATGATTCACACATTAGAGGATATGCATTGAGCCTGTTTAATGGACTATTAGGGAAGTTGGGATCAACATATTTCTTCAGTTGAGTTTTCTTATAATAATAGTTTTCATTGTAGTATTCAGATGGAACCTTTTGAGGCCTTGTATGGGAAGCGGTGTCGGATTCCAGCGTTTTGGGATGAAGTCAATGAAAGAAAGTTGATGGGGCCAGAATTAGTTGAAGAAGTGACTGAGAATGTTAGGATGATCCAGTGGCACATGAGGACAGCTCAGAGTAGGCAGAAAAGTTATGCAGATAACAGAAGGAAAGACTTCTCTTTCAAGGTAGGTGACCATGTTTTCCTTAAAATCTCAACATGGAAAAGTGTGATGTGTTTCTGTAAGAAAGGTAAGATAATTCCATGGTTCATCGGTCCTTTTAAAATCTTGGTGAAAGTTGGAATAGTTTCATACCGCGTAGCTTTGCCTCCGAGTTTGTTTCTGGTACACAATGTGTTTCATGTTTCGATGTTGAGAAAATGTTCTAGATTCATCACATGTATTGAACCTAGAAGTAGTTCAACTGGAGGAGAACCTTTATTTTGAAGAGAAACCTGTTTAAATTCTTGATCGGAGGGAAAAAGTATTGCGGAATAAGGTAATCCAGCAGGTAATGTTTTTGTGGAGAAACCAGATGGTTGAAGAAGCAACATGGGAGTCTGAAAATGCTATGAGGGAAATGTACCCTCAGTTTTTTAATAAGTAAATAAAATTGCGAGGATGAAATTTCAAGAAGGTGGGGATAATGTAACACCCCAAGTTTTCTAAAAATAAATAGAAATTCATGGAACTTTGTTTTAAGTAGATATTTTTAATTATCCTTTAAAACATAACTTTTCTACTTCTATGTTCTGAATTTCATGAAACCATCATCTACAATTGTGTTTAGTATGTTATTTGGAGTCTATTGGAACCAACTTTTTTTTGGTGAATAGTAACATACCCTTATGAATAGTAATATGAATACTGATATGAACTTAATGAATAGTAAATTTTATTATTATTTTATTTTATTAAGGATTTAGGATAATAGCATCTAGGTTAATTTTTCATTGTGATAAAGAAGTAGGTGTAGAATTAGACCTGCTAATTTTTGAATTAAGTATGATTTTATTTGAAAATTAAATTAAAAATATTTAAAAACTTATTTTTCAAAAATGGACTTCATTTTGGAATTCTACATGTTGATAAATGGTTAGGGTAAATTTTTTGGATTTTTCTAGAATTGAAGAATTTTTTATGAATAGTAAAATACGATAAATGCTAAATAATTGATTTACTGCATCATAGGTGATTCAAGGATGATTTAATCCCACTTGGTTCGAACTAAAATTACATTTTTACTATTTTAATTATGATTATTCATATTCTTGAGAAAAAATATTATAATAATGATTAAAATAATGAAAAATACCCCCTCTCCTCCACTATAAATACCACCCTCACTCCCCTCTTCCTCCCAAACCTCCCAACCCATGAGCATTGTCTACTTTCTGCCAAATTACCTCCCCAATCTTAATACCCACATCCTAAAGCTTCTGGTATCACCAAAAGACCAAAACCAAAGCCGTTAAGGAGGATCTCAAGGACAAGAGATCAAGTGGTAAACATCCTCTTTTATTTTCATTCTTTTCTTTCGTTTTGTGTTATTATCTTGCATTCCCTTTGGTTTATGATGAGATATTTAATTAAATATCCCCCATTACTGCCCATGTTATTTATTAATGTGGAGATATCCATTCCTCTCATCAAACTATTTTTATGAAATTTTAAGAGACGTCGTTAGGCTGCCGAATTTTCATGAGAAATTTATCATGTTTTCTTTTATTATAATATTCCTTTATTTTCTTGTTCTTTCCTCACCTCCTATTAACCAAGAGGCATGAAATATCCAGAATATTTTATATTCTAGATTCTATCATGTCCATGTAAAATTCATCATCATTATTTTTCTCCTCCCCCACTTATTCAAGGAATTAAGATATTGTCTGCGATGTGTCGAATTACAGACATCGTGGACGATATGATTTCAATTAGCATTAATTCCTTCAAGTATGGTAATATAACCTTTTTTATGATTTAAAAAGGTTATAATATATGTGTTATGACTCACCCATGGTTCTAGAATTCTTTTGTACTCATGGTTCTAATTAATAAGACAAAATGAGGATGTTATTATCAAAGAACCACTAAAATGATCTAAACGAACATCATTAATGTTCTAAATTATGAATCATCCTCATGTAAGAATTAAAAATGAAAAATGGAATAATTTATTTTACTTGATTTATGTAAAAACTACTCATTTAAAATTCTAGATTTTCACTTCCAATCGACAAGAATGGCCACCATGAACCAATCATAGAAATCTTGTAAAGAATTCACCCAAAAACAGTGCAATGGAAAAAATACTAACAATTAAGGGTGAAATGATGCTATTAAATTAACATATAAGATGTTATAAACATGAAAATGATTCTTTAAAATTTTAATAAAACTCTTTTAACCATTATACAGGTATTTTAAACAAGTTGGAAGTAAGACAAACCTGAGGTAATGGGAATTCTTAACCAGATTTCCATTCTTTGGGTTAACCTTATACTTCATTATTTATGTGATATTTAAATTTTTTGTGTGATGGTTTATGTTTATATTGGGTTTTATTATGTTTATTTACAGTATATATACATACTCTATCCACTCTATTAAGTCCCTCTTCAATTGTGTGATATTTATAAGGGGTTTTCTTTAAAAATCCTCTTTTTAAATTCGGTTTTATGAAATACCAAAGTAATGTTTTTATGGAATTATTGATGTTGTATGATTATGTTTTAGTTATTGGGAAATATTTATGATGAAGGGTGCAACCTAAATCTCCCTCCAATGCATTGGGTATGAGTAAGTTTGAGGTCGTCCATATGGTTACTCAAAGTGTAACTGCGATGGTTACACAAAGTAAGGTAGCCATGAGGGTTACAAATTTTAATGTAGCTCAGATAGTTACAAGATTATGTAAGTAATTCCCTAAGATAAATTTATTATTATATTTATATTCTAATGTTTTGTTTAGATCTTGTGTAAATATTATGTTACACAATGTAATTATATTTGGGTGACAAGAATGTATTTTGAAAATGATTTCACATGTTATGAGTATTCAAGGACTAATGTGATTTTTCCTTCTTTTCCATCCCTTACTGAGCTTTTGTGGTCAAACCATGTTTTTAAATGTTTTTTCATAGGTTGATGGATGTGTAATACAAGGAAGGAAGCCATTTTAAATGTTGAATAATTGTCAAGGGGTCTTGTTTTATGTTTTAATGTTTTATATTTTGAAAAAAATGGAAACTGTTTTTAAGGTATCCACTCTGTAATACTGTGTAATGTCATGAATGTATTGTCCTAATTCTATAATGATATAAACTTGAAAATATCTTGAATTTAAAAGGAAGTGTTTTCTTGACTAAATACAAGATTATGAATGTAATAAGGTCGGGTCCTTATAGTAGTTATGGTTACCTTATCTTAGATTCTACTGTGAATTTGAGAGATAATGACTTTTTGGTAAAATTTAAGAGTGTTTAAATGGTAATTTCTAACTAATTATAATACAATATTATTCCTTGAATCATGAATTATAACTTATATATTATTTAGCCATGTCCAACTAGACCAATTATGGAGATGAACTAGTGGAGACTAGTAGTAAAATATTATGACTCGTATTTTCATTTAACTCTTTTTATGATTCTTTCATGTTGTTTTATTTTTTGAAAAAATCTAGGTTTTTCATTCTTGAATGATATATGAAAGAACCTAACCCACCCGAACCTATATTCGGTGGTGGTAAGTAGAGTGTTCCTCCCTAAGACTACTGCCAATAGATTGGGGCTTATAACTAACATCAAGTATGTATATCACACATGTTCAAAGGAATTGTCCTAATGCACATGTACACCATGCGCATATCTAAAATGAAAATAATAATGATAAGAAAAAATGAAACTAAATAAAATATATATTATATATAATAAATGATAAGATCCATAAATTGGTAACTAATTAATAAACCAAAAGGAAAAAGTGGAAATATACAAACCTAAAAACTCACATGAAAAACAATGGAAATAACCTAGGTAAATAGTTTTCTATAAGAACTAGCTCTAGATATTAATTCCATACCCTGCATTCCCCTTTGGGTAACACTAAATTCCACCAACACTATGTCCACCATGATCACTATAAACCTATCTATAATCTGCATATGATACTACATGTGTGGATGATTATTCCCAAGCAGGGGTGAGTATAAACATACCCAATAATATGCCACTCAAAACATAAAGGAATAATAAGAAGACATAGGATTTAAAAACCAAAAATGTAAGAGTGTGGTAAAAATCCACATAAACCCAAATATTCTTTAAATGATAGAACCCAATACATAGGATGAAATACCACTCTACAAAACCTAGCTATAGAAGAATAAATAAGAAATCACAAGAATCCAATCAATCCCACTTATCAACCAATATCACCTATCTAAAATTATAGGTGGGGAACTAGAACTTTCCAAAGGATAAATATCAGTTGAGGGAGTAACCAACATTGGTAGAAATTCCATGAACCATCAGAGTTCCTAAATGAGGAAATACCTAAATTCATTGAGATAGGACCCATGCCTTGGGTATGTTGGTGAGTAGATAAAGCTATTAGTAATTAGGGGAATCGTTCCGTAGCATAAACACATTTTAAGGTAGTTCCAACCCCGTCAATGATTTAATTTCCACTACATATTCCCATCATAATCTCTATAGAGATAAGGATACTATGTTTCTTATATCACCTCATGTGTCACCTTTGATTCTGAAGGAAAGTGCACTTTCTTGTTCAATGTAATAAAATGATTAGTATGAACTACTGACACACTCAAGTCTAAGTACCGTGATAAGAGAAATGAAAATACACTAAGGCTAGAATAATACATGATATTTATTATAGGGATAAAAAACATGATCATATTCATTATTGGGAAACAAGACACCTTGAGGGGGGAGGGGGTGAATCAGGGTGTAAGGCAGTTAGAACCTTTTCAATATTACTCAATTTTCAGTGTCTTTGTTCTTATTCTGTTGTTAACAGAATCTATGATCAACCTATTTCATGATTACACTTTTCACACAACTCCACCAAATCTTAATAGTGACTTATGTAAATGAAAATCATGTAAGGGAATAAGGATTTTTCTTAGTTCACCAAAAATTTATAATCCAAGGAGCACATACTGACAATGTTTTAATGTTCTAGAAGGTAATACTACTCATAGTTTTAATAAAAATATCTAGGAAAGCTACAATACCAATCCAAAGTAAAAGACCTATTCTTCCCCTCCACCCACAAATTCAGTGAAGGTATTTTGGGTATGGTAACTCAACCCCATCATGAAATACCCTTTCTTATCCTTAAAAAAGTACCCAAAAAGATTCTCAAAATTTATAAACATGTGGGGATCTCTGTGATATTAAATGAAATCATAGCTTTGTGCATCTATAATTTATGGTAGATTTGTTTTTAAACTCCATGTACACTTTACTCCTTCACTATTCCATATCAAACCAACACCATAAAGAAGGGTTTGAGTATTTATCTTCCTTAAAATCATTGTACAAAAAACACTTCCTTAAATTGTGGATAACTTTTCACTAGAGTTATCATTTTTCATTCTTCAACAATATTTAGTAATACCAATAATTCTCCTCATCCTTCAATCATTCTTTACAATAACTACACTGGATATGAACATGGGTATTCTATCACAATTAAACTTATTATTTTCATATTGTTCTACTATAAATTCTAATATGGATGTATAATTATTTTCTGATATATAAATATTTTGAGAATAATAATTTCATTGGTACATCTCCTTTTTTCTCTCTTCCTATTATATAATTACCGAAATTTCCATGAAATATATCTTTATATAATTTAAATATAGAATAATCCCCCAATATTTGTATGGATATCTCCCTCATTCAGGTATTCATAATCCTTTGTACATCTACTTAAATATTTATGCATGAAATATATTCTATATTTTTGAATAAGGAAATGATAATATTTTATCCATTTAAATACTTCATAATCCCTATGATTTCCATCAAAACTCGTGATCATTATTTCTACTAAAAAACAATAAATCCATTCTACATTTTTACTAGGTAATTAATAATATTATAATATTTATAATTAACACTATAATACACATGTAATTATAGAATGGAACACTTTTTATAGTGAAATTTAGTTAATATTATGTATTCATATTTGGATTCTATATATCTATATTTATGGCATAGATTCCTTCCCTTATAGAGTATAATAATTTAATATTTATTTATTTACACCATACCAGCATCTTAATTCATGATAATATCCTTTATCGTGATTCTTAATACAATAATGCACACAATATGAAAACTTGATATAAGGTAATGAAAATTATAAAGTTTCACGTTATATCCCTCACAATGGCTGAATTTCATTAATGAAAAATTCTTATGACATTGATGAAAGAATTTTGAATACCCACTGAGAATTTTTAAGAACAATGGTTACTTATATTTCATTTGTTAAGAAACGTATAATAAAACCAAAGTGTCCATATATTTCTATAAATCATTATAAATCTCCAATGATTAATGTATTATAAAGAGAGGGGTAATTTAATACATTTTCCAAATATAGAGCATGTGAAGTCTAAAAAATCTTACTCAGGAAGTCTTCTGAATTCTCTTTCCTTTTCCAAATATTGTGTCTGTGAATTCTTACCTGTTTTTCACTAAGTATTTAAAAAACACAAAAAATAATTATGAACTTCATAGGAGTATTATAAAGTGAAAACATCTTAAAAAATTATATATTTGGGAAACTATCTAAATTCTATACATAAACGTAATTTTTTTCATAATTAACTCAAAATTCATCCAGCCATCGTATCACCTCATCGACTCCATCATGTGCCTTAAATCACTCCTTAAACGAACTAATTGTCCATATCCCCATTCTTATCCAAATATTTATGCGTCAATCCCTTTTTCAAAAATATAAAAAACCATTATAATTCGATCAACCATAGTCATAAGCTCTATATAAATTACTATAATTCATCATAGAAATACACATTGGTCATTGGTATGCATTCCACCACATGAACATATATTTTCAATAGAGACATTAATTCCACTATCCATAACATATATTTTCAAAATATCCAACAAACAACCTACTAGTTACAACATTTCCCCCATTGTATTTTGTTGAAAATATTACATAAAATTCATTATCTACTTATAGCTCAAAAAACATCCAAAAAGTGTTTGGATTCAATTTTCATTTCCCAATTATCTTTTTTCTTATAATTTAAATAAAATGTAATGGTTATTCTCAATTCTAGATTCATATTTAGATAGGCCATATATAATTATAAATTCTATGGGGTTTATTCCATAACTTTTTATGCCCTCTATCATTACCCTCTTCAGATCATATGTTTGAGGAAAATATCACAAAAATATTTTAGAAATATTGTCTATAAAAACCATTAAAGATCTATCATGGTCACTTCATGTCTATATCCCCATCTTCTGTCATCTAGAATCTCTCAAACATATATTGATTTAACTTATAACTTATTCTACATAAAATAAATATTTTTTTAGGATATCAAATTCTTAAAATTCCTTTATTCAGGAATTTACACACTTGATATCCATAATACCATTTTTTTGAATAAATTATTCACTTCAATCACTAAAAAATATTTTAATCGATGTAATTATGGATTGTATCCTTTCAAAATTTGAGACACATTCTATATCGCAGTTTCATTATCATGATAGATAATATTAAATTAATCTTATCACATAAAGTTTTAGACATTGAAAAAATACTCTAAGCCTACTAAGCTAGTTCATAGTTTAGGAAACATGAATTTAAATCCAGAGTCTCAAGATATATATATTAATCACTATACTCAAAAAACACAAGTAGCCATAATTTTTTTTGGTTACTTCAATAATACCACCCCAGAGGCTTAAACATAATTACACGAAACCATCATCATATAAATGGTAAATTACTTATTGTGAGGGTCATACCACTCATTGTATCAGTTGATACCATCTGTTAGTAATAAACTAGTGATACTAATTGAAATTAATGTTCATCCATTCTTTAAATGGATCTCAACTTATAGATAAGGATTATCGACAACTAAGTATTCAACAGACCCACCCTAAATTTCATCATTATAAACTAAAATATTCTCTAATTTGGGGATTCCACTTTTTGATAATAAATATTATTTAACATATTTTATTATCCTATAAAAAATAGTTGACACAACTTGTCAGTCTATATAAAAAATTAAACATGAAATTCATTCATGTAGCTACTTCTTCCACCAATGATTATTTCTCTTATTAATGGTTTAAGTACACTGAATACATGTCATGATATAACTTATTGTGTGATAGTTTCACTATGAAACTATAGATTGTTTAATGTATTGATTTAAGGCCATATTTTATTTTAGATTAGGTCCTTCATCTAATACTATATAAAGTAAGACACTTCATTTCAATAAGAAACATTTAGATACAGTTATGAAGATACATATTTTTTTGTTTCACACCACTTTTTGAGTAGGATAGGATCTTTTCACCTTTTTGTCCTAATACCAAATGAGGCTTGAAATACTCATTACTCCACTTATTATATT
The DNA here is from genome assembly GCA_963277665.1 of Viscum album. NCBI lineage: Eukaryota > Viridiplantae > Streptophyta > Magnoliopsida > Santalales > Viscaceae > Viscum > Viscum album. Next base: position 1,069,011,479 of record OY728139.1, on the reverse strand, counting down.
AATTTTCTAAATTTTAATTAGAACATTATTTATCACAATCACTTGAGATTTCATATAATATACACCCCATGTATTTAATCTCTAGTTAATTCTATACCACATAACAAAGAAGTTACAAAAATTTTATTACATAGAAGAGTGGTACATGGGATAAGCTTGGTTGGAGGAGTATGGTTAGTCATAATGGACAAACTATTTTCCTCTAACATCCTTTCAGTCCATTGTAGAGGTTATTTATTTATAATACCACTTATAGAAAATTCACTCTGAATATGAGAATATTTTTCCTTCTGGAACATGGGATAAGCCTTCCTTGTGATATTAGTCTCACCCACATTAGTTCTTTTTATATTTACATAATTTTTTCACTTATCTTAATTATTCCTTTTCTATAAGTGGGTTATTCCAATAACATAGATTTTTACCTTATGATATGTTTTTGTGTGACTACTAAGGAATGAATCATGTATTCCATCTTCAACATCCATGAGAATCACCCCAAGAATACTTTTCCTTGTTGACCCTTTGAGTACACGTAATTTTTTTTCATAACTAGAAAAAATTACTCATTTATCATTATCATTAATACTTTTCTCCATTATCTCCAAGAGGGATGTTTCGAGTGCTTCATCACAAGTTCTGATTGGACATTTCTTTATACTCTATGTTATATATCCATGAAATTGTATATAATTTCAAGTATTATAATTTTATAACAAGTATAAACCATTTATTGGTATGGACTATGAATATAGGTATTCCTTATGACTTTTCATGATTCTTTCTGATTGTAATTAATTTCTATATAACCAATGTTATAAAATATAATGCATATCACATATAAATCATACATAATGTGATATCCTTTTGGTTTAGATGTTCTACTAAAATGATTTATTCTAAAATTTATCCCTTGAGCTTATAAACAAACAGAAATGTTGTTTCCCAATCTTCTATAGAAGTATTAAATTTTAAAAACGTATTTTATTGAGTATTTTTTTCAATATTTTGAATAAACCGTCTGTTTCCCTAAACAATCTAGAATTTATATTTCTTTATTTTTATTTTTTTCTACCATTAATTTGATATTTAAATTTTCCTTATTCCTTTAAGGATCTATGATTTTTATCCAGTTACTTAATCTTATAATCATTCTTATTAAGATGGGTGGCAATTTATTTCTAATTTGTGGAATCATCCACTATAGTATGTCACTTCTCATTGAGTTGTGACTTTATATGGAGTATTCATTATATCAACTTATTCTCTATGTCCATTTTATTTTTAATTTTTGATGAACAATATTTACGTAGATTAATTTTTTCTTTTATAATTTCACCTATCTTCTTGATGTAAAAATTCAATGCCACATTAACTCTCTAGATCCTATTATTATCTATAAAATATATTAAAATATGTTAGATCCATTTCATGCATAAACTGCCTTGGATCTACCATTTCTTGTAAGGATCAGATCTCTTATTTTTTGCTACATTAGAATCCTCGATATTGAAACATCAGATGATTACCATGTATTTATCAGAGACATTCCTTCCTTTCAATCCAATGGTAGAATCATATATAAAAATAAATATATATTAATTACATGAGTTGGAGGGTTAATCTTATCAGTAATCTTATTTTTATTACCCTACTCCTCTTCATTCTTTAAGACATGTGATACTATTTATCATATCTATTAAATAGTTTCTCATCATGAATAATTTTTTAATTTTTTTACTAATGTTTTTTTTCTTTTTATAATCTTTCAAATTCATCCACATATTCAAAGAAACAATTTCATGTGATAATTTATTGAAAAATAATATTTAAAGGAATCCTTTAATACATTACTACCATAAAAATCAATCTACAAGTCACTTTTATCTATCTTTAGGACTATTCAATATCAACTTAGCATAACAATTCTATCTTGCACACTTCACGAAGAACTCCAACATATGATTCTGAGTATGTCATGAAATACATTTTCAAACCACAAAAATTTGAACCATTAAATAATTTATTAATAAATTTGGAACCTATATATACAATTAATCCTAATTAAGATACTGAGGTTGAGCACCAAGTATAAGATTTAATTCCATAATATCACCATTTGTGACCCGAGACACCCAAAAGTGGGAGAGGTGGATTAGGGTGTAGGGAAATATTTTTTTCCTTCTTAATCAAATGTATTATGTTAAGATATTATTCCCTTGTTAGGAGAAATATATATTTTTTCATGAATACACTTATAACATGACCACACCATAAATTTCAAGCGAGTATAATAAAAGTAAACTATACAAGGACTTAGGGATTTTACATGGTCCACTAAAATGCGATTAAACAAAGAGAAGAGAAAAATGATTTATTTTTATGTTCTAGGAGGTAATACTACTGATTTATATTTTATAAATGTTTTGGAAAGTTACAATAATTATCATAGGGACTCTCTCTATTCTTCCCTTTTACTCACTACTTCAGTGAAGATTAATTGGGGTTGGTCTCTCCTCCCAAATGTGCACTACCCTTTCATCTCCATCAATCACCACACAAAGAATATTTTCAATACTTTATAATCATATGGGTATCTCTGTGATATATAATGAAATCATAACATCATGAATATTAAATTATGGGTACATTCATTATTGAAATACAAGTCTTCAACACTCCATCTTCTCTGGGATAGATGATACCAAAAAATCAAGGTAGGGGTTTTGTATATATCATACAAAAATCTTAAAATAAGAAATAGTTCCTCTTGTTAAGGATGCTTTTAACTAGAATTATCCTATTTATTTATCCCCCAAATTTAAGAAATTTTATTAATTATCCTCCTCCTTCAAGCATTCTTCATAAAATTTTTACTAGATATGATCATTGGTATTCTCTCAAAACTCAAATTCATATCTATATTTCATCAAAACAGATTGGTTGATATACTATTTTTCTCTCATTCTTTAGATGTATGTATATAATACCATTTTCATTTATCACTATCTCATTTACACTCTTCTTCTTATATAATCACTATAATGTTCACATGATACATCTTTCTAAAATATGAATATGAAATCTTCCTATAATCCGAGTCTCAAGATCTATCTCATTCATGTATTCAAAATTTTTATTTAATCTTAGTAAACATTTCTTCCTGGAATTTATTAAATATTTTATAATAATTAAACACGGTGTTTTTCTTATTCGTATATTCATTAATATCCAAATTATTTTACTCATAACTCACAATCATTAATTCTTCATCAATATATGAAACTTCCTTATGTATTTTTGACTAGGTTACCAATCATATTTTTTGATGGATAATTCATAGTATAATCCACGTGAAATTATATTAGGTAAAACTCATTACAGTAAAATTATTGTTCATACTGCATATTTTGACAGGGATTCTCAATAAATATCTTTATGGAATGAATTATTTATTTCACAAAATATAACAGTTTACTATTTAATTATTAAAACCAATATTTTAGCTTAAATCATGATAATATACTTATTCAGGATGTTTAACACACCAAATAATAAAACAAGAATCGCCTGATATAAGAGAAATAAACTTATGGATATTTTCTTTAGGTACATTATGATGACCATACTTTACTATGGAAAAGGATTACGAAGTTTAAGAAAGATTTATGAAATCCCACAAAGATGTGTTATGTGAAAATGATAATTCTCATGAATTTTCCAAAAAAAAGACATTATTATGAACCTAAAATTTTACATGACATCTACAATGAATTATAAAGCTATATGGAAAAAAGTATTTCATATAGAAGGAGAATTTACCACGTTTTAGAAAAATAAATCATGTGAAATTTTAAAAACCAAAATTCTTACAATTCCCACTTCAGAAGTCTTATTTAATATATTTACATTTTATAAATTTTGAGTTTTTTAGGTCTAATACAATTTTTATTAAATGAAAATTCAAAATGACTATGATATTAAAAGAAGGCTTACAAATTTTAAAAAAGTGTTATAATGTTTCATAATTATTCCATTTTCTGAATCACATACATTATTATTTTTATAATCAACTCAAAACTCCTATATCCTTCATATCACCTCATTCACTACTTCATGGTTCTCCCATCACTCATAACATGAATTAATTCTTCATATCACAATCCAAATTCCATAACGCATGCTTCAATACTTTATCAGCAACTCCAAAAACCATTTTCAAACAATAAATCGTAGTCACCATCTCTATATATGTCACTATAAATCTTCAAAAACATCATTATAGATCACTAGTATTCATTACACCACTTGAAAAAATTTAGCAAATTTATTTATTCCGATATAAATAAAATATATTTTCAACAAATCCAACACAAAACCTATTAATTTTAACCTAATTACTCACTACATAGACTGTATGTGACTACCTACATATCATGTGTGATAAGGTACATGATGTGTGGGACCAGTGGGGCACTTAGAGTGTACAATTATTATATATAACCTTTCTAAACATACATTAATATTACATTTATTTCATGTTTTAGAAAATAAAAATCACAAACAGTCATGCAACCAGAGGACCAAAAGGTTTGGTGTCTTTGAGAATAGATATATAAAAATCTCATTTTACAAGACTTGTTGAAATTTTTAATTAACATTTATCTTACAAAACCTATTTTAGAAATATTATATGACATATTAATATTTATAACTAGGATAATGAAAACATAAGAAAGGGTGATCTTGGATGCTCAGTAAGGGAAACATACCAGCTAATAAAAAATTTCAGGACATAAACATGTGGGAAAACATAATAAAGGTACAAATGATATATAAAGAGATTAAGGGATCGTAAGTTACAATAATAGAATTTTATTTCTCATTATGGACCATGGAATTTAAATGTATGGACCAAGAATGGACAAGAAAAACATGTCTAGGAACAATATTATGAAAAATATTACATGACGTGAAATTACAATATATGATAGAGGAATATATGTAGAACATGGAATATTATTATTATTTTTTTATATTTTTTAAATAAATCAGTTCTTATAAAAAATAATTGGTAAAACATGAGAATAGATAAACACAAAATAGTGGGGCAGTCTTCACCACATGCTTCTAATGACATATAAGAGAAAACATCACTGCATAATTTCCATAATTTAGAAGGAATCACTACATAATTATCATTATGGAGTAGGAATTACTAACTGATGCCCACATTAGATCATGAATCTCATTGTGATTCCCATAATAGAGAAGAGAATTGATACTTGATTCCCATAGTGGAGTCAGAATCACTCCTTGATTCCCACAGTGGAGATAAAATTCCTTACTCAATTTAAAAAGTTATCTTATGGGATTTAACACCTTTACATATATAGTTATGGTTGATATTGGATCCCACACATAATCATCCCTTCATATTTATTTCAATTTAAAATAATCATTAATCACATCATAAAGAACCCATATAATGAAAAATTTGGTTCTCTAAATTTAAATATGGTATCATAAAAATTATCCTCAAGGATAAAAATGCTGACCCCAACAAAAAAACACTCCAAAATAATATTTCATTGGATTATAGAGAAGGCTATTCATCAAAAATAATTTCAAAATACGTAACTCCTTAAGAGATAAAGAATAAAATGTTGGTGAAATCATAAAATAATTTTTAAAAAATACATTTATCCCAAAAATAAAAGAAGAAGATATGATCTATTTGAAATCTCTTTTTTTTAAATATTAATTCTATTTTTTAAAGGTACCCACTATAGTATATACTTTAAAAATGTATAAATATTTCAAAAAATTTAAGTGAAAACACTTCAAAAAAAATTAACTTTTATAAACAATCTTCATTAATAGAGATCTAAAAAAACATTAATGTAATCAAAAGGAATGTGGAGAAAAGATATAATATTTAATTTTGAAAATATGGTACACCTTTTGAATGTTTTGAAATAACATTGTTGAAATCACACATCTAAAAATACTAACCAATACTTCTTTTCTGAAATATGAATATGAAAATATGATGGTTACATAAGAAAACATATAGATTTATCTTCATGAATAATGAGAACATTGTAACAAAAAGAAAATATAGACAACACGAAAATTAATTAAGGAGGATGAGAATTATTATTAATATAGTTAAATTTTAAAAAATAATATAAATCACCAATAAGTAATGTTCGAATCAAAATTTATACCCCATGATAGAAATATGTTATACTATATATAATAAAATATAAATCTCAAAGAGAAACATTATAAATCAAAAAGTATATTAAGTTATAAAAAAAAATATTAGGGGATATTTATGTTATAGTATATGAAATGAAATAGTATGAATATAAGTGAATATTCAATGTTCTATAATAATTTATGATATCATAAGTTCATGGCCCAGTAGATAACTATACAAATGAATATTGTTGTATAGTGTCAAAGACAACTCAATGAAGGGTGATTGAGACATAATACATACCTTATTTTCCCCTAATTCAATTGAATCCTCAGATCCATATATATTTTAATTTACTTTCTTAGGTCCTTTTTCAATATATAATTTATTTGGATTCACATGAATTATTTTGTAGTTGGGTACTTACTAAATTAATATGGAAAATCATGGCATGGTTTTGACAACATGATGTGTATTCAAATGAATTATTCAATGGGTTTAGTGAGTGGTAAATGTTGTGTTTAATTTATATTAAATTACATAGATTGTAATGGATTTATTATAAAAATTTATAAGTAAAATAAAATTGATATTACAAGTATTTTGAAAAGTAGGAACTTGAATGAAATAGAGGAGGGAGAAAATAAAGGAGTAATTTAAGTAGTATGATGACTATAGAAAAGAGGATATGAAATGATCCTAATGTGACAGAAGGGTAGTATCTCATAAATTGTGAATCATTTGGACAAAAAAGTATTTCTTATGAACACATTGAAGAATAATCACACAGAATTTAAAATTTTTACAATAATGAGAAGCTTGAATTAAAACTAGTAGGGAGAGAACCAAATAGAAATTTCATCTGTATGATGACTATAAAATAGAGACTATGAAATAGGACTAATAATAGAGAGGGTATATCTCCCATAAATAGTGAATAATTTGGTAAGTGAAGGACTTACTGTCAATTAATGTAAGAATAATCACATTTAATTTAAAAGTATTACAACTAGGAAGAGATTTGATTGAAGAGAGGAGGGAGAGAATCAAGGAGAAATTTCAGAATCATGATGACTATAAAAAGGGAATATGAAATGAGATTAGTATGAGATAAGGGTAGTATATAATCATGGTTAAATTATTTATAGAGTAAATTTTTCATAATGAACAAATGAGAGTATACTTTTCTACCTTTGAGGTGGTGCATTTCGGGTGGAGTAGAAATGGTATTAGGAGGATCATCACCCATACCTTTTCTATATAGATGGTTTCTCATCAAATTCACCATTACTTTTGATTTGACCAGTTCAACATCATTATCCTTTAGAATAATATTGTATTAACCCTGCGGGAACTGTTGGTCCCAATGGGCGATTGTGTAGGGGTCAAGTACCTATGCAATCTGTCCTCCTCAGATACAAATTTCTCAGATGGTCGCTAAAGGATTTATTTGTTGATCCAGAAACACCCAACCACCCTGATATTCTTGATTTATAGACCTTATTTCCAAATTAAGGAACTCGTTGATTGATGATTCATCCAACAACACTTAAGGACTCCATTGATCGAGATGATGGCAGGTAGGCTCACTAGACCCTTCCCGGGGAGGATTATCATCTGTTTTAAGACTCTCTTATAGATTTATGTCATGTTTATATGTTCATGAATCCTCGGTTCATTCCCTAAGATCATTTCCATAGGCTACCATTTATTTTCATGATCGTCTTAAGCATGCATATATTTGACGCTGTGAAGGTGATGCTGACTTGAGCCATATAATAAGGCACTCTAGAGTTTATCATCATCTAGTGGGTACGAAAGGTGAATTAATGTTGGGATCAGACCCATAAGATGAGATTCCCATATATCATTGAGAGAGGAATCAGAACCCACATAGTTCGGAATGGTGGGGGATTACACATGGAAGCTTCCCATTTATGGATACATGGTTCAGGATACCCATTACGGGAGGAAAGCCTTTTGAACTTGGGCCTTCAGGTAGGCATCATACGTATCATGGTTTTTTCTTGAATCAGAGTTATCATAGTTCAGATGATTTGCACGTGTTGTAATCATCATGAACCTCTAATCCCATGTGACTCATGCTCGGTGTGAGAAACAAGAGGACATGAAAGATTCAACAAAGCACTTACATCCTCCCATGTTGGTGGGAGATGGAGAGACTATAGTAGAAGTGGTTTGGGTGACTGAGGGTGAGAGTGAAGAGTGATGAAACATTCCATATGAAATGGCATTAAAGGCGATACAGCCTGACCTCGAATGATTGGGGACATACTTAAGTGGGAGGGCCCCGGAGTACATTCTGGGAAGGGGAGGAGTTTCATCCTCATCCGATGGAGAAGAAAACATAACTCCTTTGACTGATCACTATTCCTCATTGAATGGAAGAGAGTGTGATCACCCTTAATCCATAGAATGTAGAGGTTCACATTGGTATCCCAAGGTTGGACTCTAGTTTACCATGTGAATGTAGACCACTAGGAATTCATGAGGCCTAAATAGTTGCGGGAAGAGCCTTCATGACTCTGCTTACTAGGGGTATGTATTCTCAAATGGGAACGCTGATGCACCGTATAGTTTGATCATATTAGTCATGTGTCTTTGGAGGAGGCTTTGGACTGATGTCGAGGGAATGGTTCGTAGAGGGATAATGGGGGACTGGATAAAATGGAGGGGTGAGGTTATAACTGGAGGAAGTATTACCCAAAAATACCCCATTCCGCATATTGGTTTCTTACGCAGGATGGAGGAGGATCTGCATACCGTAGTGGTATGTAGGCAGAGGGGTCATCTGCATACTGATGTTGTACGCGAGCATGGGTATAGAACACTGTATACCATAGTGGTATGTAGCACATCATGCCATTTTGGGTTCCAGCTGTGTACTAATGCAGTACGCGACGTCGGGTTTAGTCCGCGTAGAGGTACACAATGCAGAGCACCATATTGAAGGAGGGTATGGGAGATTATCATGAACATGGAATTAATCTACAAGAAGTATATGGTTTGTGGTTAAACAATTAGGTTCGTAGTTCTATTATTTTTTTTCAATTTACTTTTTTATGGTTCATGGATGGCTCTACCTATGGAGAGATTGGTTTGCAATTCGGGATTCGCTGATAAATCAAGACTGAAGCCAGAATCTTCGTTGAACTCTTTCATACAATCTACGAGTCCCCTTCAAGATTTTTTCATCTGTCTCCTCCTCTTCCTTCTCCATACTATTTCTCTATTAATTTTGTGCTCCATTTATAGAGCCTCAAGGAATATGCATCTATTGAGCACGTGGCACCATTTGTAGAGGCCCATGAGAAGACATCCTGACCCATAAAAAATTCGTTCAATCTGAGGTTTGAGGAGGCCTTGGTTTGCAATAATGATTCTCGAAACCCTGTTGGTTCAAATCATCTATGAACTAATGAGTTCACAAAATGGTACACAAATGACCTTCATGCACATGAGTCCTTCAGTGACAAAGTTCGTGGGTTTCATTGTTCACTGGAAACCGCTCCGTGGGCTCTCATTTCATGGATCATTTCGTATACCTATTTGTTCGTGATATAGGTTTTCCTCGTACCTTTCCTTGTGATGTTACATGGCCCACATGAATTTCATGGAAACGTGAATCTCTTCAATTTTCTTCTAAATTTTTACACTCAATTTGAGTTCATTCACCTTTTTACACTTGTAGTAGTACTTTCTTTCTTCTGCAAAGTGATTTTGAGGGTATTTTCTTCCTTTGGAGGAGTTTTCAGGACCGTACAAGTTCCCCCATTGAAATGGGGTCCATTCAGAAAGAAAAGTTGTCTATTTATAAGTAGAAGTGGTCCTAAACTGGAATTGTTTGCGGTATAATAGTTAGGTCCATAAAGATGGGACCACACCTATATATAGGGGCCCATGTCATTTGTCTTTTACCATTTCTCACAGAAAAAGGTTCTCACGACTTCCCCAACGTCCTCTGCTCTTGCAGACCATTCTCCATGTAAAAATCCCATTTTGCGAACCACTTTGTATGCACCGTGAACTGATCATCTAACCATTTCTCTGTGAGCATACCATTTTTTAGGTTTTTCAAACCACATATTATAATTTTAAGACTATAATTTGGATTCTGCGTAGGAGGACTCTATGTGGCTGGCGTGTCCACATACCGAACTTGGATCAGTGAACTGAACATTAAGAATTAATAATTTTAACTTAATCATTAATATGAAACTTCTAAACATAAACTTAATTAAGGACTACGTTCACAGGACAATGTTCTATAGGACAACTCCTCCAAGATAGTTCGTGTACCATGGTTGTACGTGGTGATATGCTTCTGTAGACTATAGCAGTAGGTGAGGTTTCTTCCGCACAGTATGTAGTATGCGGATCGGGCCTTCTGCATACAATTTATAGAAATAGTATGTAGATCCTTATGTGGAAATATTTTGAGTCATTTATCTATTCTTCTATATCATTTATCCAACAACTTTTTTTGGAATGAAATCTTATCAGCTTTCAGATCTTCTTGTGTAGGATACAATGAATTCTTCATAGGATGCTTCTGACATCACTACTTTATCTGAGGCTATTATTACTACCCCTCTTTCTAAACTGATGAAATATCAAAGAACATTGATACTTTGGTTGATGAAAAAATAATGGTCATTAAATTTCATTAATCATTAGAGAATCTTCTTATAGCAGGAAAATGGGAGTACCCAGCATTAGACAGGATTCCTTCTTACGGGTTTGGTTTATTGTTTGACAGAGCAATACCAATGCCAAATCAGATCAATTAACCTACAACCTAGATAATTAATACTTCTATTCTTAAAGCCTTGACATCTTCCAAGGGAAGGTACCTTCAGAGGGATACTTCCTTAGGGTCTTTGCTGAACTACATGACTCGAACCTTAGAGGGAGTGCAATGGAAGCTCGACCAGATGACCCACTACTACCAGAGAAATTTGAGGAGGGATACAATGAATGAGATGCACAATTTTTCATCCCATCAAGACCTTCTCCCTAGGTATTCATTTGTCTTGGACTGGGGGTGGCCATTTTGGGTTCTCCATAGTTGTGAAAAATTCCAAACCGAGCTACCGACTGTGGGACTATACGAGGCCACATGGGTTTCTCAGACATACACCCATCATCCTACTACCCTTATTTTTATTCTCTTAAGCTTTTGGAGTCCAGATATCAAAACCTTCCATTTGACCCATGGAGAGGTCAACATCAGTCTTTGGGACATTCATCTGATTTTGGGAGTCCCTATCATCGGGGAGATTTATGATGAATTTCATCCACCATCTTCTATTTGGTATGATGAGGAAAGACCCCCCCCCCCCTTATCCAAGAATCATATTGTCCAAGAAAAGGTGATTATAAAGGAATTTGAACCCTATCCAAAGCCTGAAGTTTCTTTTGATGACTGGTTAGGCACTTTTCTCAAGCATAAAGATCTAGAGCATGACCTTTGAAGACCCTGAGCATGTGCTACCAAAACCTCATGGAGGCAAGTAGTTAATTACTAGCCTACCATGGAAGAGTTGAATTTTTAGAAATGTTGACAGAGGATCATCCCTGATGTCGATCGGTTTTTTTGACTGAAAGGTTTCATGACCACATTTCTTGAGCTGGTGGCTCCTAGCAGTGCAAGAATCTGGTGGTGTAAGAACCTCAACTTTTATAACGGACACTTATTTGTCCACTAGAAAATGAATAAATTTGTCTATGCCAGTGTTGTACAATATTTACCGCCTACTGGTTCAAATATGCAGGGGTTTCACCTTAGTAGATGATTGGGCCCTTTCAAATTATTTGGGGCTATAAGGGATCCCACATAGGAGGTTATTCCTTCATCAATTAATTACAAATTCTGCATTCCTCTCTCCAACAATATCATTAGATCCCTAGTAGGGTCATGCTGATGATTTTGATTATCGATACTTACACCTCCTTATCTACCAAATCTTCATTTCCCTGGAATACCTTGCCTCCTACAAAGACAAGCTTGCAAAGATCAATTCTTCCCATCACTAGGTGGAGTCGTTCCGAAATGTTTCTGAAGAACTTGATCATATAACGACTGAGGAGGTGATGGTTCATGATTTTTTGGACACCCAGAAGGAATATCTGTAGGAGTATGAAGCCCACGTAGCATTGTTTAGGGATCAACTTGCCTCTTCAAGTCCCAATTATGAATCCATCCAGAAGATTGGGCGAGAACATAAATTCGTTCTGAGAAGGTGTGTCTAGAAATCATGGTCGAAATAGAGGAGATAGATTCTTTAGAGAAAACTATTGACAGAATTCAGTAATCTCATGTTGTCCTTTTGTAAAGGGAGAATCGATCCTTATTTTAGTTCCATCCCAAATCATTATATGTACTCTTCCCCCTTATTTTTCTTCTAATAGTTTAGAGACTCCGAACTAGGGATGCTCCTCAATTTTTATTGAACTCAATGAAACTGTTTTCACATTAAATCCCCTTTATTTTCCTTTTCTTATCAAATAAATTGATCATAATCAATAATATAAACAACATTTCAATTAGGTATTAATTTTAAACCATGATTTGAAACCGATTAAATATAAATAATCAAATCAGGCTCAAATTTTTACCTGAGCCATGGGACTCAGTGAGCAGAGTTCAACTATTGATGAGGTTTTATGGAATACCTCAGAAATGATTATATATTTTTCATTATTACCCTATTTTTTTTCCAGATCCTTCTTGGAATAGGCTTAGCTGGCCTAACATGACTTTTTCTTAGGCTGCCCTTTGTGGGGTTTTGACCTAAAAAGACTTACGTCTTTTTTATTAATGGTTCATTGATTTGTAATGAATAAATACTCCACTTTTACATAGATGTGCCTTATGTGGAATTTCCCTATGGGATGTATGTCATATTTTACGCTAGTAGTTCACAATCCTTCCATCCAAACTCATTACTGATGTTTTAGGCCGAGTAACATTGAGAAAACATAACAGGGCATGGCCCTGACATGGGACCATTTTCTAGGAATTATCTAATATCATTCAGACATGGATTAGGGATTCTTTTTAACCCTATATTTGTGATTTTGTACATTCATGAGTCTTATGATCCATTTTAGGTGTACAAAAGTTTGAAAAGACTCTCATGGGGATGAATTTTCCTTTGATTGATGGTCGTTTTTGTGGGCCACATATGTAGAGCCACCGGGGCATGATGTGCACAATCAATAAAAGGTGTCCATAGGATACTGGGCTCCTATTTCCAAAGTCCAAGTAGGGTTATACAATATTTTGAATTTATTTTGATGTCAGGAGCCACAGTGGGTAGCTATCCAGAGTAGTGGTGTCTGAAAATATTTCTGACATTCATGTTAGCTTTGATGGGGGTGACTGCTCCCACATGGATCGTACATACAGGAGGGAGAGCAGGTAAATGGTTAGTTTATTTAGAAGTCTCTTTTATATCTATGGAATTTGAAAATAATAAGGTATGTAATCCGTTGTTGAGGATTTTACCAAATCCATGGTGTTACAGGACCTGAATGTCATTTGTGAGTACAGAAGTTGGAAAAGACTCTCCTGGGGATGAACATGCCTTTGATTGATGACCATTTTTGTGGGAAAATTATGAAGAGCCATAGGGACATGATGTCACTAGTCATTCAAAGGTGTATGTAGGACACTGGCCTTCCATCTCTAATGGCTATAAAGGATTATGGGGATTGGGAACTTTTTGAATATGATATGTGACTTTTGACAAGGGGTACACCTGAACACCAAAAAGGGGAATTTTAAATGAACATCTATAGTGAATCCCAGAAATGATTAGGGGAACTCTTATTTTTTATTCATATCAATTTCATGCATATGGATGGGGTACCTTTTGAAACCTCAAAATTGACTATGGATGAATCGGGCCTACAATTTTTGATATAACCAGGATGTGTGTAGGGAGGAATATGTAAACCATGACTGAACAGTTCCTTGAGTCAAGAGGGATGGAATGAGGATTGGATGCCATTGGGCATACTGAGATAAGAGAGGACTCTCCCGGGGAAGAATTTTCCATTGATTGATGTCCATTTTTGTGGGAAACATATGTAGAGCCATAAGGGCTTGATGTTAATAGTCAATCAATGTTTTCTACAAGACATTGTCCTTCCATATTAGATGGCCTTAGAGGAGAGTTATGTAATTGAAGATCACTCAGAGCACAAATTTTGGGGTATGACAGGAGTGTGTTCAGACATATTAGGGATATTTGGTTATGATTTAATCATGGAATCATGTGTCCCTTAGGTATATATGACTCATAATCAGGGTGAGGAATTCATTCTATATATGGGGTACCTTGTCCTTTAACACTGTATGGAAAGGATGTGGGGTTCTTCTCGGGGAAGGAAACTATGACATTCCATTTAGGGTCATGCTTCTAGGAGCAAATTTTTAGAACATTTTTCCATAATGTCATGTTGGATCTCTCAATATGATCCCTTAGATCACGTGAGCTATGATCAGTATGAGAAACAAGGGATTACAAGGATTATAGTTCACTACCTAGGAATAGAAAAATCAACATCAGAGGACACTTTGGGATTAAACCATTGCTACACATTTTAATTTCATACAGGAAGGATGATTTTGGCCTCACATTTTAATGTTTTGTTGTGAGGACATAATACTGTAAAATTAAGAGTCAGGCAGTGAGGATGATCATGTTTTTATAAAGATCATTAATAGCACTTTGTTAATTTCAATCAGGATTCTCTGCTATTCCATATACTTGAGTGATGATAGAATGTGTAAACCATAGTCTTGGGGTAAACTTGAATCATGAGGGATGACATGGGGTTTGGAAGAAATTGGGAATATTTAGATATGAGAGGAATCTCATGGAAACAAATTTTCCTTTGATTAATGAACATTTTTGTGGGCAACATATACAGAGCCTCTAGGGCATGATGTTCATAGACAATCAAAGGCGTCCTTAGGGCACTAGCCTTCTGTCTCAGATGGCCTTGAATGATTATGGGGATCCATGTTTTCCCAGGGTATGGTGTTTGAAAAATGGGAGAGATGTGTCTAGGAATGTGAGAGATATCTTGATTGTGATTACCTGTGAACTACCAAAGCTTCCACATAGGTCTGACTCATATGTATAAGGGGAAGAAGAATCTTTTGACTTCTCATGAGTGGGGGCTTGTTCAGGATCACATAACACCAAGGACTGGATGACACATAACTCTTGAAGAGTTTCACAGTTTATTTTCAAGCGATTAGGACCTTTCATGGAATCCCCAAAAAAGTCTGACCTATGTATTGGGAAAAAAGAATTTTTTTTGAGGTTAGGTTGAGATACCAAATATGGGAATCACTACGTATCCTACATGGGCAGGAATCAAGATGCATGTAGTTATTAATGAACCAAAAAAATGTTTACTCGATCTGTAGGGACATGTGAGGAATTTTCTTGAGGATGGATGGGCTAGGATGCCAAATCTAGGTGGCACTATGTATCTTGTGAGGGTAATAATCAAGACACACATAGTTTTGAACATTCCCTATACCGATCTAGCTCAGTCGATATGTGGGGAATTTTTTTTCATTTCCTACAAGTTTCGGGTCTACAATATCTCTCTATAATTTGTTTTGATAAGTGAATCCTTACCAGTTATCCTAATATCACATGAGTTATACTCGATGACAGAAAAATGAGTGGATATAGGGTCACATTTTCAAGTGTGGGGAGGTAGATAATTTGATGGGGGTGTTTTTTTTGGGGGCTGGTCCAAGATCGAGGATCAAGTCATTGCTATGTATCCTGTGAGGGAAGAAATCAAGCTATAAAAAGTTCATTGATTGATCATGTAGTTTATTTTCAATAGATTAGGACTCTTTGTGCCATGTAGTTTAATGTCTTACAATGAGGACATGAGTCACAATTCAATGTCTTGTTTCAGGGATGAGTTCCATACATTTTGACATCATGTGGAAAGGACAATGAATCATAGTTTAAGGTCATCATGTTTGGACCATAGCATCATGGTTCAATGTCGTGTTTCATGGAATAATACTTTACAGTTTAATGTTATGTGGTATGGAAAATGGATCATAGATTATGGTTGTATAGTTTGGACCATAGAATCAAGGTTTAATGTCATGTTTCTTTGACTAATACTGTACAGTTTAATGTCATGTACTCAAGAAAATGGCTCCTAGTTTTGGGTCATAGAGTTTGGAATACATCATGGGGTTTCATAACACATTGTTTAGGGTCATAGAGTTTGGACCATAGCATGGAGTATTACAAAAAAAAATAATTCTTCAAGAACTTTGCATTTGTGGGAGCTATGAGGAGTTGTATGTCTATTGATATATGGGAATATGCTCTATTAGAATAGACCCTATGTATGAAATATGGTCCTTCCCATTTTGGTTCAAGCTTTGGGGGATTCTTCTTGAGTATCATTGGGGTTCTAAGGACTAACACAATTTCTCATTTGTAGAAAGATCGAAGATGAACCTTTTTCTTGAAGGTAGGTTCAATTCTATTTTGGTCGATCTCAAAATGGTGCAGAGTGTGAAAGCTTTTTTTCTAGCTTCTGAAACACATCAAACCATCTTTGTAATTTACCTTCCATTTATATTTTATCTCAAATGGTCGCATGAAGTGATGACACATGGATTTATATAGGCAAAACCACCTCTGCCCCATATACTAGTGAGTACGGGGTTGCCTGGGTGGTAGTGCGGGTCGTGGTCCGATATGCAGAAAAATTATGAAATAGCTTGTATATGCATGATTTCTTATCCTTATTGACCATCTTTTGGATTATGTTGGATATGGTGTTTTTGAAAGCCTCTATTTTTTCATTGGATGTTGTGTGGTAACGGGATGACCGGTTGGATTTAATTCTATAATCCTTGTATAACTTGTCCAAATCAACAGATAAAAATTTTGTGTCATTGTTCGTTAGTATGGTATGAGGGAAACCAAATCTGGTAATGATGTTGTCCTTTACAAAGCTAACAATGTTTTTCTCCTTGTCTTCTTTAAGGCATATGGATTCATCCCATTTGGAAGAGAAGTCGATCGCTGTGAGTATGAACACGAATTATCTGGCTGTGGCAGGAGGATATGGTCCCATAACATCCATCCCCCAGGCGACGAATGTCTTGGAGTAATTATCTTGGTTGCTGATTGGTGTGCTCCACAATCTCTAATGTGCAATTCTTTAAAGATGACAACAATCATTTCTCCATAAATTCACTTGAGAATGACTCCATCAAGGCATCATTTGTAGTGACCAGTTTCTTGGTTTACCCCATTGTACAAGACAAACTTTACTACTCATCTTCGGACCAGCTCCCTTCCAACCCTATCTGGTGGGAGTTTCCCATTCTAATGGTAATTTTTGAGGGGCATCATCTAGTCGGTGGTGTGACCATGATGATAAAAAATGGGTCTAATTTCATCAATATTTTTTTGTATTTCTCTGGATAAATGGAAAGACCATATGGCAATGAGAAATGCTAATACTGTTGCATCCCATTCTAGATTGGCCAAGGTTGTGGCAGCATTTTCCAAAGGGTCATCTTGGGCATTTTTTGAATTGGGGAAATAATTCAACGTGGGTTCCGATGAGAATTCTACCATCATTTCTCAAACATTGTTCATTAAGGGAACTAATAATTATTTCTTAATGGTGTAGTCACTGATGTCCTATTTTAATACAATCTTTGAGTCACCCTTTATTTTTAGGTGTTTTTCTTGCACAAGAAGTGCCAGTTCTAGGCCTACAATGATTGTCTGATATTCCACTTCATTATTTTTTCCCCATTAAGAAATCAATAAAGAGTAAGAAAATGTGTTTGTTTTGAGGGATATGAGTATAATTTCCAGCCCTAATTTGTTTAGCTTGGGATCCTCTATTCTTTTCCCTGTCGGCCTTCAGGAAGCACCATCAAAATACATTTCCCATGTTCAGGGATCCTCATGAACAAAAAAACTTCTCCATTTGGAATTTCAACAACCAATGGTGTTGTTTCCTCTAAGGGGTTATCTACAAGTAATTATTCTAACGACTGGTCTTAGATGGACTTATAGGGAACATTCTATATGTCAAAATGTTTTTGGATGACCTCCCATAGTTATAGGTGTCCATTTATTAGGGGACATTTGAGGATATATTTGAGTGGGTTGTAGTGGGAAACCAGGTGGACCTCATAGTGCTGTAGGTAATGCCTGAGTTTCTGAATCATGAAGATTAGGGATAAGCAGTTCATTTCAATTTTTGAATACCGAGTTTCATCCTCAGTAATTATTCAACTAAGGTAATAGAGGTTGTTCTCACTACTGACATCATTATTCTATGCGAGGAAGGTGCCTAATGACTATTCTAGGGCTGTTACATACCAAATGAGTGGTATCCCCTCAAATAGTGGCATCATCATAGGGGGTCATAAGTTATATCTTTTGAGATTGTTAAACGCTTCTTGCTAGTTATTATCCCACTCATATAGAACTCCTTTCTTCATGAGTCTCATGAAAGCTAAACAGTTACTTGCTAGGTTGGCTATGAAGCACCGAATGTAAGAGAGGTTCCCCTAGAGGCCTCTCAAATCAGTAAGGTTTTATGGTGGGGACATGCCAATGATGGATTCCATATTCTTGGGGTCGACTTTGATGTCGTGATGGCATAAAAAGAAGCTATGAAATTTTCTAGAGGTAACGCCAAATGCACATTTTAGGGGATTCATATTTAAATTGTGTTGTCACAATTTGTGGAAGATCGTTTCAAGATCAGCTTGATGGTTTGAGAACTGTCAAGATTTAACCACCAAGTCATCAATATTACACTCAGCAAACATTCCCAAGAAGGTCTTGAAGATGCGATGCATGATGTACTGATATGTGGCCCCTGCATTTTTCATACCAAAGGGATTCACATTATAACAGAACACTCTCCAAGGGGCCCTAAAAGTGATATATTCTTCTTATAATTGGGCCATCAAGATTTTATTGTATCCTGAATAGCCATCCATGAAATAGAGAGCCACATATAGGATTGTTGCATCAATCAATAATTTCATGACCGGGACCGGGAAATTGTCTTTTTGGAAATGCAAATTTAGGTCATGGAAGTCCATACAGATTCTATTCTTTCCATTTATCATTTTAATAAGGACTATGTTTTCCACCGAGATCAGATATTGGACCTCCCATATGATGTTTTATTTGATCATCTTGTCAACTTTAGCCTCTATTTTGGTAGCATCTATCGGGTGAGTCCTTCTGGCTGCCTGCTTATAGCCCCTGTGATCTTCTGGTAAGCTGAGATGATGAGTGGAGACCTCAAGATTAATGCCTGGAATTTCTATATAATTCTAGGCCACCACGCCTCTGTTCTTATTTAGGATGGAGGTATATGCCTCCATATTGAAAGTAATAACCACACAGATCAAAGTGGTTTGCGGGTCATTTTTAGTTCCCAGATTTATTTTCTTATGTTCATAGACTATGGTGGATACACCTTCATTGAATGCAGGAGGAAAATCTTTGATATCTTCTTCTTATTCTTCATTATCTTCATCATCTTCTTCATATTCTTCTTCATCATCATATTCATATTCTTCCTCTTCTGATGGAGATATGAATTTTGAGATGAACTCTCCATTGCTGGGAGAGAGATCTTCTTTTTTCTGAGTGAGTGAGGTAGGGTTATTTTGAGGACCCGTGGATGGGCCGAGAGCATCTTTGATTGGGATTTTACTGATATCATGAGAGTCAGTCTAATTTTTTGTGTCTTCGGACTTGGTGTACACAATAAAGATCATTTAGAAAATTTAGTCTAAATCTAGACTTACACTTGTGCATTCAACTTGGTTGATGGTTAATACATACACTTCCCCATGTTGTTGGAGGGGTTCGGCAGGATCCATTTCTAATCCAATCAGGGCATTGATCCAGCTAATGTTGTCATCCAAATGATGTTATCTTCTGGTTCATTGAACCATGCATTGATATAATGTGACTCAAAAGATTCAAACAAGTATTTATTGGCAGGAAATGTCTCATTTTTACCTTTAGTGAAATATATGATGAACTAATTGTATGATGATAGAATTGTAGTACGCTGATGCAACCAAGGCCTCCCAAACAGGACGTTGAAGGTCATACATTTCCGTACTACTAGGAACTCAGAATTTGACATGAGATCTATGAGCCGAGTTTTAATCTTGATTTGTCCCAATGGTTTCTACTCACTTTTTTCATATCCCTAGGGAGTTGTAGTGAAGGGTGTCAAGATTTCTTCATCATAGACCAGCCAATGAAGTTTCCTCAATGGGAGGAGGTTATCTCTCGGGCCGTTTTCGATGAAGATCCTCTGGAAATCAATTCTTCTTATCTTTCCAGACTCATTTAAGGGTTTTATGTGCCCTTGAATGATGGCGTCTTCATCCCTAACCGTGAAGGAGATGGTGGCGTGACATTCTTCTGGACTAGTCTCTATTCAATAGACTTCATCTTCTACTACATCAGCCTCAAACTCCTGTAGACTTAGTAAGGCTTCGATGAGTTCCTCCCTAAGATCTAAAGATAGAATTAACGCATCTCGGAATGAATTCTTTGCGGGTGCTGAAGCCATCTTTTTTAGAATATCATACCTATTTTATACAGATCAGAATATCCTGGCTTTAGGTTTCTTTTTTCACCAAAAATTTAGGGGTTCCGGATTTAGATGTGGATGGTTCAGCCTCTATAAATGGGGCTAGTGGTGTTGCGGTCCTTTCCAGGTTTGAAAAAACCGGTCCTCCAATATTCCTTGGGCGATTTGATATTTTTCCTTCCCCTAATGGATTTTCCAATATATTTGGGTTTGGATTTCTTCTGACGGGGGTGAATAAGAATTCCATTTCTAGTTGTGTTTGCGGGAGTGTCCTTCCGTAAGTTTCCAAGATGTTAACGGTGTGATTTATGGTGTGGTCCGGAATTTGAATCCAGCCATGATCAGGCCTTCTAGGAAACCTCCATCCTCTACAACCTCTTCCTCCAGCTCTCTATTTGGGTGCGGGGAATTCAGGTTCATGGCCATAGTCTCCATTTGTGAAGGGGTCCATCAGGTGAATGACATTAATGGAGCCAAAGATCATTTCATGATCCAACATTGTTTCTGTTTGACTGTGTCATTTTTATGGAGCTATTTTGCGGGGCGGGGCCCGTTGTACCATTTGGCATGGAAACACCCATTATTCCAAGTCTTCTGGTATGAATTCCAAATGTTTCAACACACACTTCTGCTTTGGTTTCATCTTATCTTCTTTCTCTTTTCTTCTTCCCTTCTGTCCTTTAGAGGGATGGGGGGTAGATGAAAATGGTTATGTTGTATCGAGTGCTTTTTGGGGAATTTTTGGTTGTTTCAATGGAACTTGGAGGATTCCATGAACTCTATCGATGGTCTTCTAGGTCATCCTAATGTATAAATTTTTCTCCTTCTTAATATAGACTATTTTTCATTCGTATTCCTCTCTTGAGTCTGAGGGGGAAACATACACCACTTGTGATAGCTGGTGGCCCAACATGACTTTCCCCAGAATCCACAATATTTTGTTGGAGATACTTGAAAAGTAATACTTCCTGGATGGTGTGTCCCAGTATCTAGTGATGGGGGAAATAATTTGGACGGTCTTTGAGACCCACTTCATCATCACGATTTGGTTCTGGTAGCTGGAGAATGTTGCAATTCATGGAGCCTATAAAATAGTTATGGACATGGTCTTCTTAGAAAGAGTAAACTTTATTTTTTTGTTCTTCATATTGACTTGATTTAGCACCTCATCATTAATATGTACAAGGTGGTAATGGTTTTTGGCGTCGAGGGGGTCCTACACGGTTTGGTGTGGTCCTCGCAATTGGAGCTGGTGTCATGTGTGACTTAAGCATGGCTGAATCTGCTTTAGCTTTTCCCATTATCTTCTTAGGGGATGATGGGGCCACTTGGGACTTTAGATTGGTCCTTTTTAATGAGTCCACTATTCTTTAGGAAATGGTATAGAAGTCTATAAACCCACTCGTGTACTTTGTCAGGATGATAAGTGTTTGAAATTCATCCCAACGGTTATCTATACACATAGAGAGCATCTCATCCCGAGGGAGCGGATGGGTTTAGTGAATAAGTTAGGCCTTTCCATCTGAAAATGAAGTTTGAGACTCTATCATTCTCTTGTTATCTCCACCTCATGAGGTCACTGACTGCCATCTTATGCATTTTTGAACTTAACTGGAAGATAAACTCTTGCCGGAGGCCCTCCCATCCCATGATTGAATTGGTTGGTGGGCTAGTATACCATACAAAAGCTGATCCCTGAATAGTTCTTATGAATAACCTGAGTTTTACTGCATTTTTCTATTCTGGAGTGCCCGTCATGGGGTCACAGTAAGAGGAATAGTGCATTAAATGATGTTCAACATCCCTCGATCCATTGAATAATGGGAATATAGGGTTTTCAATGTTTGGATGTGGTGGAAAATTTCACACCCAATCAGGGTAGGGTCTGCGTTCAAACTGTATAATAGAATTACACCCCTCCATGGATTCTAGTTGAGCTATTAATTTCTGAAAAGTGTTTAATATCTGTTTATTCATATCCATCTAGGCTTGAGCTTAAGTTGGCATGACAGTGGTCAAAACTGGGTGTGCGGGTGTTGCTGGAATTTGGGGTTGATACCCAGACGGAGGTATCATTTGTGGGTTTATGTGGATATATTTCGACTGCCTTCCCAATGGGGGGAATTATTTATGTCCTTCCCAGGCAGGGTTGAACGGTCCTATGAGCTTGGATTCATTCACCTAGATAAGTTTCTATGGTATGTGCACCTCTTCTCAGAGCACCTATTAACGCTCCGTAGGTGGAAGAGGAGGTAGGTCATAGATGACCTTGAATTTTTTTCTTCTACTTGTTGGGGTTTTATGGGGGAGGTAGCGATGGATTAGATGAGGGGGCACCCAGATATAGGACCGCTCTTGAGTTCCGGGTATGCACACCATTTGGCATGACAAGGGATGCCTATGGGAGGGAACCATCATCCTTCATGTCCTCTCCCTCCACATCATTTCCTGTGAGATCCTTGGATTTTACATTAACCAAATTCGTTGAGGCATACCACATCAGTGGTGGTGAACTCGGTTTCGAATGGTAGGAAGGCATTTTGAACCCTTTATTGGAATTTCTCCTTCCATTTTGCGGTATTCTTCAGGTTTCTTGGTGAATATTGACATGAAGTGAACCCTTTTCTGACCTCATCACGTGCCTTTGTCTCGGAGGGTGTGAACCACAATATGGGGTGATAAAGGTAACTCCCCTGTCCATCATTCTTCCTAGACGGTGGAAGATAGACATTCACTATGTGGGGATTAGTGGTAAAAATACCCCAACCCTGCGGGATGGGGTTGTTTCCATTCTTCTGTTGATGTGCTATTGACTAGATTTTTTGGTCATATGGGGATTTTTTTTTTAAAAATTCTCCCATACCTATAGGCTGGGGTTGTTCCCATATTACAGTGGTAGACACAACTATTGCCACCATTTCAATTTCATGTACTCCCACATGGGTGTGGGATGAGTATGGAATTGGGCCTATGTGGAGTATATGGTCTTTTGATGACATGAGCACTGCTTGCTGGTTGGATTCCCTTAGTCGGGAAGCCTACTATATGTTCTTGGTTACCTGACTCAATAGCTTTTCGATGGATTGATCTCTTCGCTCCTGATGCACTTGAGACTTACTCTAATCCATTTTTTTAGTATCCCATATTTCTTGAGTAGGTGTTTGACATGATTTCTTCCCCTGGGTGATGAAATTGTAGGAAATAATTTACAACGGGGTTTGCTGGATGGGACGTGGGGTGAAGTGTAGAGCTCTATGTTCTCCCCATCATCGAATGTGGACTCAAGATGGGGTGTTTCCAATTAGGCGACACCACTTTTTTAGTGCATGGAGGCATGCTAGTTAAAGATTTTTCTTTCACCTTTCTTATTGTGGTTTCCATGAAGATGAGAGTAATTCCAGGTTGATTCGACGGTGAAGCCCCCCTAACGTGCTGACATGGTCCATGTACCCTTCATAGGGTAGGAATTTATCTTTCTGCCAATAAAGAGTCATCCTTATATTGAGGAAAATTTCATGCATGCATTCCCCAAACAGCATTCCTGGTATGTCGAAGTGAGAAGTGGTCATAGGTCAACACATCACCAATATATTATCCTTAAATAGTTTCCTTCTCACAAGAAACATATCCTATTGTTGTTCTTCCGGAGGATCCTCTTCTTTATATTCCCAGATTGATTGGTTCTTAATGATTTACATCCAAGTGATCTGGATGGTGGGATCCTTATTGATATGTGGACAATGTAGGGTGACTCAGAGGACGAGCAGGGCCCCATACCATCCTCTAGTCGAGAAGGAATATCACTCATTGTAGACAAAGACCCTGATGTATCTGACTCCATTTTGAGTTCCTCGGCATAGGAGAGCTTTCTCACATTTGTTTCAGCATGGGGAGGACCTACCTCCCAGTTTGAATTTTGATTGCAGGGTGGACCTTCTCAATTGATGTAGCAATGGTGAGTGCTACTATTGAGAATTGACGCCCGAATGAGGGATATGTCTATGTGGTGTATACCATAGGGAGGACCATCAGGGTGGGATACATCAAGGGGATGACCTTCTTGCTACTTGATGTCACTAAGGGGAGGAAATTCGCAGGAACTTCCATTGCAGGGAGGGCATTCTCAATGACCTTCATCATGGCGAGGACTACCATCATGACTTTATACCAGACTATATGGGAGAATATTAGAGTGAACATCTTGGGGAGGGCCATCAAGATATACTAAAATGAGGGAAACACCTTCTAATTGTTGGATTTAATACGGGGAGGACCTTCATAGTAACTACCATTGTGGGGAGGGCCTTTGTAATGACTGTCATCATGGTATGGACTACCATAATGACTTGATATCTGGGTATAGGGAGAAGCATATCTGCAGTGTATACCATGGGCAGGACCATCAGGGAGGATGGAAACAAGTGGGGTGGGGGGGGGGGGGCTTCTGGCTGTCTAATATTCTAGTTGATAGGAGGGATACCCCAACAAGCATTATGAGATAGTCTCTTGTGAACGATAATTCCTGGTCCACAGTGTAATCCCCCGTGGGTGCTCCGTGGAGGACCTTCAGAGATACAGGTAGCGGTAACGCGAGGAAGGCCTTCACAACTTCTACTTCCACTTCTATAATTTGGTAATGTACTGATAGGGTCTTGAGCCATTATTGAAATATTTTTGAGGGCATTAAGAACCCCAGCTTCCAAAAGAGCATGATCATGAATGTGTTCTTCATTTTCAAGTTTCCTTTAGCACCTTTCATTTTTGAGTTCTCTCTTGCGGGTAACTGGGGCCATCTGCAATTGGTAATTGCCTTCATATATAGGGCCCTATGTTTTTGGGTATCCAAATTCCACTAGGATATTCCGATAGACATCTTGATATTGAGAATAAATATATGCCAACCCTGGAGCGGCCACCACATTGGACCGGCTTCCCCCAGTTGGAACAGTTATTTGTTCCCGATCTAGTTATCTGTATATCATGGTATATTTCCGCTGACCCTACATGATTGGATTAGGGATGTATAGTTGCTCTGGGGTGACTATCTCATTTTTTAGTGAGTCATTCCCTTCGAGGAAACTAGATTTTGGGGCCAATTTCTCATCTTTACCGAAGATGCAATGATATCTTGGCATGTTTGGAGGATACAGTCTGGAATCGATGTCTCATTTTTTATCGTTTTCCTGATTTCATGAGATACATCTTTGGATGAACTTGTATGAAGTTACATTCCGATGTTTGAGTAGGATTCCATGCATCATACGGTCCTCCGCGAGTTTCCAGTAGATACTTGCAATTATCTTGTGATGGGGCAGAGGAACGAGTCTGCCATCAGTTGTCCTCTCTAGTTACCATCGTATTTGACTGGTAGACTTCATATTCATGAGTGGGTATTTTCATATGCTCTCTTTACCCTGTGTTTGTCTCATGGTATTTTTATGCATCAGCAGGAATTTTACTCTTCTCATATTGGTTTTCCACTATATTTGGTTGACGAGATTGAAATGCATCAGCAGGTGTTTGTGCTTGTGTGTTGTTGGTTGCTGCCCTATTTGGCTGATGGTCTTATTGTGCTTCAGAGGATATCTTCATCTACAATTAGTTTGTTGTTATGTCTTCATGGTGGGACAGGCGAGCACTTGCAGGAACATGCATGTCCTCGTATCGTGCCACCCTATTTTTGTTGTGGGCTTGAGTAGAGGGGGAAAATCATGTGTCTGTCTTTTTAATTCCACTACATTAGTACTGTAGAGTTTCTCCTTATGAACCTGGGTGATATTGTGTTCTTGATTATACATTTTCTTTCGTTGGTGGGCATCCCAAGGGGTCCGGGTCTCTTGGACTTTGGCAGGTTCCCTCAGCATAAGCTCCTCCTCGGTGAGAGGAGGCTTGGTTGTCTGGTGTCGGCGGCGACGCTCTTTGGAGGGGGGCAATGATTAGGACCAAGGTACATTGGAGATGAAGTTTTTTTTCATTGAATTCATCTGCCACCCTAATATTAGCGAGGAACTCATTGTCATGTTCCGGGGACAGGCTCCCAAAATGGTTTTAGATGACCACTGGGGACGCCTTGAGTTGATGAGCCATCCGTGGATGAGAAGGTGGCTGTCAGACATTTTCAGACAGAAGGACTTGTCTTGCGACCTCCAGCATGGGCAGAGTACCATATTGGTTGTAATCTCTGATCAGCATGTTGGATTCCCAGTGTTAAAGATGTTGGTTAAGCGAGGGGGTCCAGCTCTATGTTGGGCCCTGACTGCCTGTGGGGTCACTGATGCGTGTGTCTGCATTGGCCATTAGGATGTCATTTGGATCAAAGGTTGATATGTGGGAACTTGTGATATACATATATGACTCATAGACCACAAAACATTTTCAAATTAGTATTATTTTAAACATCTTCATATTTGGAGATTTAGCATTTCCCCCTTCCCCTTTTCTTCGGTAGTGGGGTGAAGGGGATTGAGTGGTGTAAGACCGCCACCTTAGTTAAGGATTTATGTCGGGTTCACCATTTTTCTCCCACATTCAAGGTAGATCATTTCAGATGGAGTGGAAATGGAATGATGTGGATCATCACCCATCCCTTTTCTATAGAGACATGTTCCCATCATATTCAACATTCCTTTTGTTTTGTCTCATTCAACATCAGTATCCTTTACAAAAAGGATGGATTAACCTCATGGGAACTATTGATCCCAATGGGAAATTGTGTTGGCGGTCAAGTAGCTATGAAATCGGTCCTCCTTAAATATAACTTCCTCAAACCTTCTCCAACAGGTTTATTTATAGACCCATAAACACCCAACAACCCAGATATCCATGATTCATGGACCTACTTTCCAAAGGTAGGAACTTATTGATTGATGATTCATCTAATGACACTTTAGGACTCCATTGGCAGAGAGGATGGAAGGTCAGGCTCACCGCACCCTTCCGGGGGAGGAATATTATCTATTTCGGGACACTCTTATAGATTTAAATTGGTTTCATACATTTTTGAATCCTTGGTTCATTCTCAAAGAGTGTGTCCATGGGATACCCTTGATTTGCAAGATGATTGTAAGAATTCATTTATTTGACACTATAGAGGTGATGCTGAATTCATCCGTATAATACGACAATCTAGATTTTATTGTCCTCTAGGGGGGCGGAGGGTGACTTACTATTGGGACTGGACCCATATGATGGGTTTCCTATGTATCCCTGAGAGAGGAATCAGAACCCATGTAGTTCGAAATGGTTTCTGCTTATGCATGGAAGATGACCATTTATGGAGACATGAATGGGTGGACCCTTTATGAGAGGGCACTCTTTTGAGTTCAGGCCTTTAGGTAGGAATCCTACGTATCCTATTTTTAATAGGAATCATAGTTCTCATAGTTCAGATGTGATGTGGATTTGGTAATAATCATGAACTTGTATTCCCACATGAGTCATGCTCGGTGTGAGAAACAAGAGGACATGAAATATTAAACAAAGAACATAACTCCTCCCCAATTGGTGAGAGAGGGAGAGCCCGTAGCGGAAGAGGCTGGGGTGACCATGGGTGAGGTTGCAGAGCAATGAACCTTTCCATGTGAAATGGAATTAATGGTCATGTGGCACAACCTCAGAAAATTGGGGACTTACCTCAGTGGGAGGGACATGGAGTACATTCTGGGAAGGGGAAGAATTTCATCCTCATCAAAATGATAAGCGAACATAACTCCTTCAACTAATCACTAATCATCATTGAATGGAAAAGAGAGTGATCATCCTTAGTCCATATAACATGGTGGACAACGTTTTCATCCCATGCATGTAATTTGGGTTACCATGGGAATGTAAACCCAAAAGAATTCATGAGTCACAAACCGTTATGGGGAGAGCCTTTGCGACTCCACTTACCATGGGTATGTAAAATCAAAGGGGCACGCTGATGCACCCGATGGTCTAATTATATTGGTCCAGTGGTATTGAGGGAGGCTTTGGCCTGATTCCATATGACTGGATGGTAATGGAGGGTTGAGGATGGAACTAGAGGAAATAATACCACAAAAATACCCCACTATGCGTATTGGTTTCTTATATGGGATGGAGGAGGCTCTCTATACCATAGTGGTATGTGGGCAGAGGGTCCATCTATGTACTGATACAATATGCGGGAAAGGTTATAGATCATCACGTATGATAGTGGTATGTGGGCCATCATGCTTCTTTGGGTTCCATCTTCATACTGATGTAGTACGTGGTGCCGAGTTCAGTCAGTGTAGTGGTACACTACCCATAGCACCTTATTGAAGGAGGATCCATGAGACTATCGTTCATGGGGAATTCATCTACGAGAAGTATGTGGTTCACAGATCACCAATTAAGTTCATGGTTCTATTATTATTATCCAATTCCCCAGTTTTATTGATCTTGGATGGCTATACCTACAGAGAGAGTGGTTTTCAATTCGTTCATCACCGATGAATGAAGATTGAATCTAGAATCTTCTCCACACTCTTTCTTCTAACCTCTGAGTCCCCATTAAGATTTTTTCATCTATATCCTCCTCATCATTCTCCGTACTGCTTCTCAATTCATTTGGTGCTCCTTTTATAGAGCATCAAGTAAATTGTATCTATTGGGCACACGACACCATTTGTGAAGGCCAATGAGGAGATATCCAGACATTTAGAAGACTCGGTCAATCTAGGGTTTGCTGATGATTCGTTTAACGATAATGGTTTGTGAAACCCTACTGGTTCTCTTTGTCTGTGAAATGATGAGTTTGCGGAACGGTATACAGATATCCTTCATGTGCATGAGTCCTCTGGGGACATGGTTTGTGGTCTTCCTTGTTCTTTGGCAATTTCTCTGTGCGCCAGTGTTTTGCAGATCATTTCACATACCTATTAGTTCACGATCCATGTGGTCTGTGGACCTTTCCTAGTGATGGTACATGCGCCACTTTAATTTCATCAAAAACATGAATCTATTCATGTTTCTTAAAAAAAATTCAACTCCATTTGAGTCCATTCACTTTTTTATAATTGTATAAGTACTTTCTTCCTTCTTCAAAGCGATTGTGGGGGGTATTTTATTCCCATAGAGGAGTTTTTTGGACCCTAATTACATGGAATTTGAAATGGATCATCATAAAATAAGTACTTTTATCAATAAGAGGATGTGGATAACTATTAACTTTCTATGATGCTTATTAATTATTGAGAGGAATCCTTAGATGAAAATAACCAAAAATTGACATACATGGACATGGAATTACTTTTGTAGAATACATAATACATGAAACAAACAGACAGCCAAACATCGTATTAGTTTAGTGTCTTTGGAAACTAGAAAACAAAAAAAACTGGTTCATAAAATATCTACAACATCTCTTATGTTTTCCTTAAAAACTAAAACCCCTTTTTGACATAATATACTTAAGACCTTTATTATAATCATGGGGAAGAGAAACATAAAAGGGTGTGATCTCAAATGCACAGAAAGGGTAAACATGTAACCTATCAAACAAAACATAAACATAATATTGTAAAAAACATGAACATAACTATTGAAAATCATTCAATGTATAACAGATTTTAAAATATTGAGTCATGAAATAAATCATGGTAGTTCATTAGGGTTAAATCATTATGTTACAAGAGCCCTGAGAAAATAGAAATGGCAGGAAACATGGAATTGTGGAAAACAAATAAGCATAGAAAATCATTTCTTTATTATCCAAGGAAAATTTCCAAGACTATCATAGGAGAAATAATTACATTATGGAATTGGGTTTACGTTCCGTTCATGCCCTTTATTAATGATCTAGATTTACTTGTGGTTCCAACCCTGTATTACTGAACCATATTTACTTTTCATTCTATTCGTGTTTATTTAATGAGATATAAATATTTTTCCCAATGAATTGGAGGGAGATATATATATTAACTATCACATAATAAAATCATTATTATGTGTGCCTAAAAAACATAAATCATTAATCATATCATAACCCAAGGTATAAACTGGGTTTCTTAAACATCATTCTATCAAAAGAAAATCATATGTAAAAAAATGGATTTCATAAATAGCATACCATAAAAGCATAATAAAACCATAAGGATAATAGGGATATTATAATTTAAACATAACTCTATTAAATAAAGACATCATAGATTGAAAATAATTTTTATTGAACACTTTAAATTGATTCTTGAGGGAAATATACTTTCCTATTCAAATTTTTTTTCCAAATGCAACAAATTTTAAAAGAAAATAATTTTTTTAAATAACATTTAAATCTTATAAAGGAAGCTTCATGGAAAAAACTGTTTTGAAAATATAAAAAACCCATCATGTTGAATAATTTAAAATAAACCATTCTTCTCATACTTTTTCGGAAAAGTCAAAAAGTACCTCATATAGAAAAACTAAAAAAGATTTATTTCATTGCACTTAATAAAAATTCACCAATGGGTAAAATTTACTTTAAAAATATGTATAAGATTATAAATAATATTACATATTTAAGAAACATGGACATCGATGATTAATATACCCCAGTAAATACATATGTATAAATAATCTCGAATAATAATGAGATTGAAAAATTATCCCTTACCTTGGGTCTGATATCCTTTATATGTACCTGAAACTCCTATATAATTATTTAAATTATTTCATTGACTTATATAAAAATAATAGTCATCATATATGATCTTATTATCATCTATTTTTTTAGTAACATTATTACTCATCCATTGAATATTAACTTATTTATTTTCTTACGGAAGTTTTATCAGATGAGTACATTTTATTTGGTTATACTTATATAATTTAAAGGATGATATTAGTTTAATATATATCATATTTATTAATTACCTTCATTTATATAATCATTCTTTAATTAATATAATCTAAAATGGATCACATCACATTGTGTAGACGATCAAAAATATGTACACATGAGAAATGATATCATTTGCAAAATTATGAAATGGTATGAAAGTGGATGGAATATATTTTTTTCCAAAATCAATATAATGTTATTATAATCATATATATATATTATTTCCATCACTATATATATCCAATAATATGGTTGTGAAAAATAGATTAAACCGCGGCATGGAGACGGTAAGCCGTACGTACGCATGTGTGGTGATTTTATTTTTTTTGTTGAATAGATAGAAGGTGGGATATGGTTGTTAATTAACCATAATAACATCTCAAAATATAACATATACTAGATTTATTACTTTATAATGGAGAAACTCATGATTAGGAAGTACAAGAAGAAATAATTTGAAAGAATCGGTAGAGGTCATTACATCTTCTTCAACGTGACATCTCTAAATCTCCTCTTAAATGCATTAGAGTTGGTATTTTAAGAATACCAGAACCTCTAGAATGTAACATGGGAAGTTGATAAGGTAATTGGGAAGCAAATGACCAAGAATGAAGGCTCAAAATTAATTGAATCGGTGATAGAGGCGATACCCTTTTATAATTGAGGTGAGGACCCCTTTTGGAATATCTAAAAGAATTAATTTATAATAAAATAAAACGACATCCAAAAATCACCCAAATGTAATAATTTTGTAGATTATATGAGATAATTTTGTAATATAATCAACCAATAAATTATATACATGTTTGTTTATCCAGTTAAAAATTATAAATTTAATTTATAACTTAGTTATTCTATATCATTTTAACTAGGGTTACAAATATTTCAATATTAAAAGGGTCAAATATTTACATATTTTATGTAAATTTAATCATAAATAAATAATTTATAGACCATATAATATTTATTATATATTTTATAAAATGTAAAATGATTAACTTATAATTTAGTAAAATGTTATTTTGAAAAAACAACAATAATCTCAATTATGACAATATTCAATTCTTATATTTTTTAAAATATAAAGATAAGATTGTATCCTAGAAAAAAATAATTTATTATTCAATTACGTTGATAAGGTAATATAAAAAATTCATTATATATATTAATTAGCACAAGTTGTATTTATTGTAATATTTTTAATAACATTAATTTTATATTTCCGTTAATAAAAGAATTTCAACATCTCTTTTGAGTAATTATTTGATACACTTATATTTTGAATGAAATTTAAAAATAAAATAACATGATGAAGATAATTCTAATATATTTATGAATAATACTATTATTATAATATATCTTATGTAAAATCCATCATTAAATATGTTATACTTATTAAAACATGAATGTGGCAATTTTAACATCACTTTAAATAAAATAATGTAAGTGTCATAATATCTTCTATAAGGATCCAAATGAACAATAAATTTACCCTTGTATGATTATGATCAATATATTCCTGACCAATATGATTTGGTCATCTTTTTGTGACTTTTAATGGTTATTTTCATTTTATTAAAAATTAGTTTATTGATTTTTCATCAATTAAATAATTTATGCATCATCAATTTATTAACCATTAAAGTAATTATTTATTACCTAAAAATTAGAAATAAATTACCATGAAAAAAATATTTTATATTTCAAAGGATTATTCATAATCAAATTTATCTTCAATAAAAACACATATTAAAAATTATTTAGTTATTAAAATTTCAGAAAGATATACTTATCATTTCTTTAAATAAAATATATTAAATGTACTAATCTCATCCAAGTGGATTAAAAAGGTATAATTTATACCCAAGTATGGTTTAGGTTAGAATTCCATCATCCAATCACATTAGGACAAGTTCTAAAGAACTTCTTTAATATTATATTTTCCCTTAATTATCTGATTTCCATTTTTACTGTATTAATAAAAAATAATGAGATTATTATTCATAATTACTAAATATAAAATAATTATATTTACATAATTTGGAAATAATGATTAAAAATATAGATTCAATTTTAAAAAACTCAAAACACATAATTTGTAGTAATTAATTTAAAATTACTCCCATTGTTGGAATGAAAAAAGTGTTTTAAAAGTTAAAACATTTCAAAAGATTGAAATGTTTTTACATAAAAATTTAATGTAAAATTAATGCAATGGAATAAATTATAATAAATGATAAAAATATATTCTATTTATACTTTAAAACTATTCAATAATATAATTTAACAGTATAAATTCTTTTGATGGAAAATAGTTGTTTTTAATTAACATTTTGTGTATTTTAACTATTTATCCAAACATGAAAGTAGTCAGAAAAATATAAAAAAGTCATCCAAAATAAATTTTTATATACCATTTTAAAATAACATGTTTATTTTTTTAAACATAATATATAAAAGTGTTAAAAAATATATTTAAAATGGGTGCTCCATCAAAAGGTGACAAAATTGCATTTTCTGAAAATTACGTCATATATCTGAATTGTTCATATATAATGTATATAAAAATTATATGATATATTGTAAACATTATATTGAATATATTAAACATATATTCCATTAATAAAATCCACTTATAATGAATTTATGATTTTTTAACTCACTTATTTGTTTTTAAATAGTTTTCAGAAGATAATTAATATTGTTCACACTCATCATTATAAGCAGTAGGTAATAATGTAACATAATAAAATATAGTTTTTCAAATATAAATAGTCTTGTGTGAAATGAATTATATCAAGACAACATTAAACTGTGTTTAGTACAAGCCATGCATAGTGTTTTGTATATCACAAGCTAAGTCGGTGTTGCGTATTGCACAAGTTTATCTTTGTGTAGCGTACGACCCAATACATCAATGAAATTAAAACATATTCTATCCCATAAAAATCAAAATGTGTTACCTTCTATCCCCCTTAAAATTAATTTCTCGCACAAAACGTTTTGGGTTTATAAAAGGATTAATACATGAAATTTTATTTCATAAAAACCCACATCGTAAAAGGAAATACTAAAACATCATTTTAAAAGGGGATGTTAGAAACACAACCATTCAGCAAAGAAACAAATCACTGGTTTTACACATAAGAGAACGTATAAGGGAAGTTAAAACATTGGTATATTAGGGAACTATAACTATCATGTTTTTATGGAGAGAAATAGATAACATGGTTATTAAAATTTTAACAATCATAATGAAATAAATCTTTTATGATCTATGAGACCATATGATTCATTATATAAGAAGGTACAAGGATAAATTTTTTAGTTTCCAAGATAATTTACCTAAACTTGAAGAACATGAAAATAAATACATACGTCATTTCAGTAAAATCTCTCTGTTTCTCGTGTCTTGAATAATTTACACTTCATCACTTATTCACAAAAAAAAGTTGAATTTTTCATTCTTGGAGTGTTAGAAGATCATGTGATCCATAAATAGAATGATAAGTCATTCCATTTGTCATTATCACAACAAAAAATTTATCAAAAGAAATAAAATATTCATAAGTTCACCTATGGTGAGATAATACTTTATTCTAACAAAATTCATATGATATTTAATATAATATCTCAATAGAATGAAAACATTAAAATCCTCCAGAAAGATAAAAATCCAAAACTATAGAAAAAGGTTCACTAACTTAGATTAACATTTATCCCCCATATAAAATAAGGTTTCCCTTCTTGTTGAAATTCCTAAAATGTGAACACGCTCATCATGTATTCTTGTGAGTCACAATAATAATCTAAACATTCATATATCCTTATTGAAAGCATTAACGTTTCCTTATTATTTAGTACAAAATGATTTAGACCTCATCGATGATAGCATAACCCACATGTCAATAAATCCTTAACTTGTAACAATGTAACTAATATCATCCAATTTACTTATTCATATCCAACATATCTTTAACCCAATATCTTAATATCAAAATAATGCTTATATTAAGGGTTGTCCTTCCTTTAATCATGTGTTTTCCAAAAACATCACCATATTAACTCAATCACTTTTCATGATTACTGATACCGCTCAACATATACATTCAAATACATTTGGAAAAACATATTAGAACACCACATAGATATTCCAATATTCCTTATCACAATTAAAATAATTCTACAACATTATTCTGGGATCCTGTTACACAATCACTCAATCATACCACTACTTTGTTGTCATATTAAACATTAGAAATAATGATCGAATGCGATTATCCTTTTTCGTTCGAATTAAGATATTCATGACATCAATCATCATAGAGAGCCCTTGGATTGGTAGATTGGTTAGAATAATTCCCCATTTCCTTGCACTTGTAACATTGAAGTGTGGGAGGGGAATTCTATGTATCCTTTTCTCTATTCACATCATTAGATACCATTATCCCATTAATTTGTCGCTCATCTACCCGATGAAATTCTTTTAGACATTTAATAAAATTACAAGTCCCATTAAGACCATCTCCATCATTCTTCTTTCCACACTTTGAGCATATGGAAACACTCATCTTCCTTTCAACATTGTTTTTAGATTTTCCCTTGAACATCACATTCCATTTATTTTCAAAATCATGAGAATGATATCTAAAACTAATTTCTATTTCTACCTTGATAGCACAACACATAATTTATTAATTTCTTCTAAAGTATCATATAGCTAACATCATTCAACGACTTTTTTAAGCCACTGAAGAATCGATCAAATTTACTTTCAGGTTTGATAAAAAAATCCCAAATCATATGTTCCAGTCTTGTAAACGTTTCCTCATATGTACCAAAAAATTCATCATTATTTTTCTTAATATCCAATAACTCCATTTCCATTTCGTTCGATGAATATAAGGAAAGTAATTATTGATAAATAAGTTCTTGAACTGGTCCCATACCATGGATTCAATTTCATCTTACTGCCTTGAATTCTTTATTAGAGTCTACCACTAGTCTTCTTCACCTTCAGAAAGATAAAAATCCAAAATGACTTTTCAATGTTCAGAAGAGTGAAGGATAGAAAATATCTTTTCAATTATACTAATCAATTGTTCAGTGACAAGTAGGTTAGAAAACCCATTAAAAGAACGTGGATCTTCCCTCATAAACGACACAATAGAATGTTGTTCCCATATATAGTAATTTGATAGTTTAGAATGATTCATATATTGTGTAAGTATAATGATAATATTTTGTATTCTAGCTCCCATAATATTTAGATTTTCAGAAGGAAAATCATTTCATTTCCCATTACATTAATCTATAACATAGTTCCTCTACATTCCATCTATTGTCTAAAACCCATAAATAATAATGTGAGAGGAAAAATTCATTCTAGGAAAACAATATATTTAAGGGGGAGTAGTTTCATTATCGAACATCTCAGTTTTAATCCTAGGGTAACAATGATCATTTCCAATATTTAAAGAGTTTAACCTATAGTCATACTTCAACTTAGGTATATCCCTATACATACTTTAGAACTATATAATTGGATCCCACTAAGTATTTCACATCCTAGTTAATAGAGGTTAATTAAACCATCCCTCTGATACCAACTATAAAGAACCTAAACTGGACGTACAAGGAAATTACATTACTTTTGAGGAATACTTAATACAATACACAAACATTTTCCCAAATACCGTATTTGTTTAGTGTCTTGGGAAATTGAGTAACAAAAAAAACTAGTTCATAAAACATATAAATCATCTCTTTTATTTTTCTTCATAACTAGAACCCCCTTTTGACACATCTTACTATATAAACATCTTCAAATAAAGGGAAAAAACATAAAAATGGGTTTTCTCAAATTCTCAATAAGGGTAAACATGGAAAATATCAGACAAAACAAAACATAAGATTGTAGAAAAATGTACATAACATTGGGAAATAATACCATGTATAAAAAATATCAAAATCTAGAGTCATAAAATAAATCATGGTAGTTCGTAAGGTGTAAATAATATAAGAACAAGATCCATGAGAAAATAGAACTAGCATAAAATATGGAATTTTGGAAAACAAAAAAGTAGTGAAAATTATTTCCATATTAGCCAAGGCTCATTTAAAAGACCATAAAAGTGGATAATATCTATTAATGAACTAAGTTTACTTTTCATTCCATCCATGTATTACTGAACTATATTTATATATGGTTCTGGCCCTGTATTACTAAACCAAATTCATTTGTTGTTCCAATAAGGTCTATCTCATGAGATATAAATATTTACCAAATTCATTAGAGGGAGATATAGGTCCCACCCATCTCATAATGAAATAATTCTTACATCCATAAAAACATGAATCATTCATCATAGCCTAATCCAAGGAATAAAATGGGTTTCTTAAACATTATTCCATCATAACATAATACCATGAAAAACAAATGGATTTCATAAATATAATTCCATTAAAAATAGAATAAAACCATAACAATAATAGGGATAGTATACATGAAACATAACCTATTCAATAATTCTAACTTAGACCGAAAATTAAATTTTTTCAATGCATGAAATTAATTATTGAGGAAAATATCCTTTCTTATTCCAAAAAAATTTCTTTTCTCAAAATTCCACACAATTTTAAATGAAATGAAATTATTTGAAAATAAAATTGAAATATTGTAAAGGAATATTCTTGGAAATACACTGTTATGAAAATGTAAAACATGTTTTCATGCCGTATAAGTTAAAAGAAAAAATTATTCTCATACTTTTGTATGAAGAGCTAAAAAGTACCACATATCAAAAAACAACAAAAGATTCCTTTCGTACCATTTAGTAAAAATTAAACCATGGGTAAAGATGAATTTAATGGTTTTTGGAAGAATATAAATAATATTACACATTTAGGAAAACATTGAATTTGATGCTAAATATACTCCAGTAAATACTTACATATAAACAAGGTCGGATAATAATGAGATTGAAAAATTATCCCTTAACATAGGTCATCTATCATTTGTTTTCATCCAAACCTATAGTATAATGATTTAAATGATTTCATTTATTTATTCCCGAATCATAGTAATCATATATGATCATATTATCATCTACTTGTTAATAACATGAGTACTCATCAATCGGGTATTAACTTCTTTATTTTATTATGCCTGTTCTTCCAGATAATTTTACCATATTAAGTTATAGTTATATCATTTAAATAATTATATTAGTATAATATATATGATATTTATTCATTAAATTCATTTATATAATCATTCTTTAATGAATATTAGGTATAATGAATCACAACACATCGTGGAGATGGTAAGTTGTACGTATACACGAGCATTGATATCATTCCAAAAATTGTGAAATGGTATGGAATAGGATGGTATATATTTTGTTCTAGAATCCATATCATGTTATAATAATCATATATAGATATTATTTCTATCATTATATCTATACAAGTATGATGGTGTTGGAAAACAGATTACACTATGGCGTGGAGATGGTAAACTGTTCGTACACACAATTGATGGTTTCATTTTTTCGTTATATGGATTGAAGGTGGAATATGGTTGTTACATGGCCACAATAACATATAAACATATAATATATACTACCTTTATTACTTTATAATTGAAACAAATCATGAAGAGGATATAGAAGAAGAAATAATTTGAAATAATCGGTAGTGGAGATTACATCTTCTTTGATGTGCTCCCTCTAAATATCCTCTTAAAGCCATTAGAGTTGGTATTTTGAGAGTTCCAGATCCTCTAAAATATAACTAGGGATTTTTAGAAAGGAAATGGTTAGGGGATTGATGTGATTTAAGGCTCAAAGTTATGTTATTAGATGAGGGATGAGGTTCCCTTTTATAATTGAGCTAAGAAGCTCTTTTGGAATCTCCAAAAGTATTAATTTTTATTAAACTAAACCCATAATCAAAATCAAAAAAAATGTCTCAATTTAGAATATTAAATGATATAATCTTTTAATATTAGTATCCAATAAGTTTTATACATGTTTTATATCAATTTAGACCGTATCATTTTAATTTATCACTTTTTTATTTTATTTCATTTTAAATAGGGTAACAAATATTTCAATATAAAAAAGATGAAATATTTCTTATTGATTTATATTATATCACAAATAAATAATTTTGAACATTTTATATGATATAATATCTATTATATGTTTTTAAAATAATTTTATGATTATTAAATAATTTATTGATACATTATTTTGATAGAACAACAATATTTTCAATTTTGATAATATTCAATTATTGAATTTCAAAAAATATCAAGACAAGATGTTATCCCAGAAAAATATTTTTTTTAATACCGATATGGTGTAAAGGTAATATAAAATATTTTTTATAAATATTAATTATCTAAATTTATATTTACATTAAAATGTTTAATAACATTAATTTGTAAATTCAACTAATAAAATAATTTAAACATAATTTTTTTAATTATTTAATACACTTATTTATAGAATAAAAATTAAATATAAAATACTATGATGAATATAAATATAATATAGTTCAGAATATTAATTTTATTAGAATATATTTTCTGAAAAAAATCATCAATAAAAAATTTTATACTTATTGAAACGTGAATGTGACAAGTTT
Organism: Viscum album; assembly: GCA_963277665.1. Classification (NCBI taxonomy): domain Eukaryota; kingdom Viridiplantae; phylum Streptophyta; class Magnoliopsida; order Santalales; family Viscaceae; genus Viscum; species Viscum album. The sequence continues at coordinate 1,068,971,112 of OY728139.1, read as the reverse complement.
AACAACTCTTTAAATAAAATAATATAAGTATGACAATCTATTCTATAAGGATCCCAAAGGTTAATAAATAGAAAATTATATGATTATGGTAGTGATATACTTTAAAAGGAAGATTAATTCAAGTGTTTGTGTTTTTTAATGGTTATTATTATTTTAATAAAAATTAATTTATTTATTTTTCATCAATTACATATTTTTTTCATCATCAATATATAAACCATTAGGGTAATTATTTTTCCCCAAAAATTACAAATAAATTACCATAAAAGTGAAAAACTTTTTATCTTAAAAATTAGTTTTAATAATTGAATTTATATTCTTTATAACCTAATGTTAAAATTGATTTAATTATTAAAATTTGTATAAGACATATTTACCTTTTCTGTAAGTAAAATATATTAAATGTCTGAATCTCATCCATGTGGCTTACAACGGGTATCATTTAGACCCAAGGATGATTTATGTAGATAATAAATCATTAAATTACATTATTATATGTGTTAATGTAATTTTCTAAAATTATATTTATCCTTAATTACTCAATTTACCTTTTTACCATATTTAAAAAAATATTGAAGTTACTATTTACAATGCCTAAAAAGACATACTGATTCAAAATATGGAATTCATTTTTCAAAATTCCAACCAAATAATTTTCAGTAATTAATGTAAAATCAATTCATTTGTCGGAATGAAAAATGGGTTTTAGAAGTTAAAACATTACAAAACATTGAACTATTTTTTATATCCAAATTCAATGGAAAATTAATACAAATAAAATAAATTATATGCAATGATAAAAATTTATTATATTTATAAATGAAAACAATTCAATAATATAATTTTATCATAAAAATTATTTTGATGAAAAAAGTTTTTTTCAATTAAATTTTAGGGTATTTTAACTATTCATGAAAACGTGAAAGTAATAAAAAATAAAATACAAAAATCACCCCAATTAAATTTTTATATACCATTTACAAAGAAAATGTGTATTTTGTTAAATATAATATATAAAATTTTAATAAATATATTGAAAATTAGTCTGCCATCAAAAGGCGAACAAACTATATTTTTTTGAAAATTACTTCTTTTATCTAAAAAATTGAATTTGTTCTTGTATCATGTCTATAAAACATATAAGATAAATTTTAAACATTATATAGAATATATTGAACACATATTTAATTAATTAAATCTCTCAAGTGTGATTTTATTATTTTATAAACGAAATTATTTTATATTAAATATTTTTATTGTATAAGATAATACTGCTCACACCCGCTATTATAATGACTCAGTTATATGGCAACATAATAATATTTATTTGTTCACATATAATTTTTCTCGAGTGATAATAATTATATTGAAATAATTTTAATTTATGTTTAACACAATCAAAGAATTGTGTTTCGTATAGCACAAACGAAGCTGGTGTTGCGTAATTTGAAAGCTTATCTTGGGGTAATGTACATCACAATACAATAAAAAATAAAAAAACAATATATCTCTTACAAATATCAGGGTGTTAAATTAGAATTATAGTATCTATTTGTTAGGATTTATATAGATATATGGAATGTGAATTATTGATAAATTGATTTTTGATGGAGAGGTATTAGATAATATGTGTGATTTAGATCTTTTTATAGGTGAAAAAGAGGGGATTTTCCATTGAAACTAATGAATTGTAAGGAGTAAGAATGGAATCACATGGTTGTTAGAGAGGATAGGTGAGTTAGGTGGAGAAATGGTATGTTAGAAATGTGGTTTTCAATTTAATACTTAAAATGTATTTCAATAGTTTTCAAGATACCTTTTAAATGCTAATACCTAAAATGGATATAATATTGCCCTTTTAGAAAAATTTAAATTTTATTAACCCAAATTTTTTCTCTATTCAATATAATTATATCTCTAAATATGATACTGTTAACTTTTAAATCAAAACATATAATGTGTTGAAAAACCATTTGTGTAGAATGATTTTATTTCAATTTTATTTTTCTATTAATCTTATATAATTGTGATTACCAAATAGAAAAGTGTTAATTATTATATTTATATATATAAATTACATTATAATATTAATCTAAAATAGATCCATTTACTTAATGAAATATGTAGAATTTAGAAAGGTATCATTCTTTGAAAAGTATCTTCTTTACAGTGACATCTAATATTTAGCATGGTGATTTAATTTTGTGCTAAAAATTGAAATTGGAAATTAAATAATTTGAATAATATGATATAAAATATTAAAATAATTATATCTATTTTTGTAAGGTTATAAAAGGTAATTTTAATATTACTGCACATAACACATAAAAACGATTATAAACATGTTATTTAACCTTAATAATTATTTGAATTATAAAATTTCCAATTTAATTGACATTAATGATATAATATAATTTATTATAAAAATATAATAATTATGCGTCTTAAAAAATAAATCCAAAATTGAATATTACCTTTAAAATTTTTAATTATAATAAGAATAAAAATAATTTTTAAATTAGAAGAAAATGTTACTTATGTTCTAAAGTGTTGAATTGAGGGTTTATAAGTTCAAAATGATACTCTAAAACACATAGTTATAAATATTCAATTAGTAATTTTTTATAAAATTAAATGCCTTTCTCATATAATAATTATTTCATAAAATTGACAATGTTTGTAAAAAATGTAATTTACAATATTTTTTTTAAAATCAATTATTTTTTTAAAAAACCCCTAAGAATTCATCATGGAATAATTTTTATATTAATAATTAAATTATGAAATTAAATTTAAAAGTTTAATATTATAAAAAAATAGAATTATTTTTTATATTAAAATATAATATATATAAAAAACCCTCATTTGTTGAAAATTTTCCCTTTAAAAAATTAAGGTACTTTTAATCCTATTTTTTATGAATTTATAATTTATTATAGTATTTTTATTTAATTGATGATTTTTTAATAATTTTAATCTAATATGTTATGTATCATTTTTATTTAGTGTCATGTGAAAAATAATCAATTGATATGATGATTATTTAATATAAAATATATTCTTAAATATCAGGGTGTTATATTCTCACCACTTAGAAAATTTCATCCCTATCATTTTGATTGTCACATTATAATGAAATAGTTAAGGATAACTTTAAGATAGAGATGACTTATGATTTCATTTATAAAGAGGTACTAACATTTGTAACATGGTTTGTTCTATGAAAATCATCTATTCATTCATAATAGACATGACACAACATGGGTTTTCTTCCTCACTATTTAAGTTAAATACTTATCTTGATTGGGGATAAGGCCTATATATGGGAATTTTTTTTTTGGGATTTCATCAACATCCTTATGATGGTAAGTGACCATACATTGGTTTAGGATATAAAATAAGATATATCTATGCAATTACTATATATCCTACGTGGTGATAGTTAATCCATTTCCAAAATCACATTAAATTTCAATAAAAGAAGGAAAATATGATTTTTAGGATGCATGTTCCCATAAACATCTATTAGACAAAGATCATAGACTAGGGATATAATTTTCATACCATTAAGAGTATTTATTAATATATCAATGTATCATCACTAAAATTTTCTAGATATAAATAAGTAGGAATGACTTGAATCAAATAGGACTGTTATAGTTTTATGTTAGTTATGAGTGTATCCTTAATTTTTCATTTTCATGTCTGTCTTAGGTAGTCGTGATTTAAAAGGACCCTCATTTGACCCTTAGATTAAAATGTAATTTATTTTCATTATCCTCTTTAGTTCATGGGTTAGGAAATATATTTTCATAACACCAAAAACCTTTTTATTTTAATAATTGAACATTATTTTCCTATATTTTATATTTTATATTCCACTTATCTCCCCTAAAATAAGATGTTTTATGAAAAATTCTTCTCTAACTAAAATATTATATTATTCCTTTTTTTCCAGTTTCTGGGGCACATCCTTCCAAAATTTTGACATGATGCAAATTGAATATTCCTTATTTCATCACTGTTGTCACCAAATATTCTATAAAACCCCATACTAATTTTATTTTCTGGGTATAGATGCCTCGAACAACTCAAATTTTCAACCATAATAAGATATAGTTTTGTGATCATAACAGTAAAATTTTCAACACAGTATTCTATCACATTTACTGTCCCATTAAAAAATTATTACACTATCTATCATGTCCATTGTTAACATGGTTCCTCCTAGGATTCATCATTTATAAAACCAAAAAAATTAACACGAGTGATGTACATTTAATATCATATGGGGTTATCATAGTCAGTAACAAAATATGGATTCAACCTTAACACCCTTTTCCCTTTTACATCATTACATTAGATCATAACTTCTTTAGTTTAACCTATATCTATCTTGGTTTAACCTAGCTTACATTAAGTTAGGTTATGATATAATTATAAAACAAAAATCTCATGGTTAATAGAAAATAATGCCTTTATATTGGTTCAAAATGAGCATGAGATCAACAAAATTATATCCCCTATGAGTGTCTAGTCATGTCAGAAGTCTTAATCTCACTCATCGGGTGTTAGGGTGATGATATAGTAAATGATAAAACAATTATTTTCATGGTTATTACCCCTAGTTGCATTTGTTACCAAAAATTCCACTTTCTAATACACAGACATGGATTTTTTTCTAATAAATCCACCTAATCACGACTTTACAAATTGTTTTGGATATCATCCATTACATGGAGCCATCTCTATGATTTTCATTAAGGTTTTCTGACCCAAATATCAAATGTAACTAAAATAATTTATAAAAATAATAAAACATCCCTTTGATACTAACTATATACACCCATGCTAAACATACGTAAATATTACATTGATTATATGGTTTAGATAATACATCCTAGAAATATTTTTACACCCCATGGACCGAAAGGTTTGGTGTCATGGAGACTAGCTATATATATGTATACCATTTTACAACACTTGTTGAAATTTCTCTATAACCATGATCTAGTATGAATTCTTCTAGAAATATTATATGATATATTCACCTTTATAACCTAGGGAATAAACATATTATAAAGTCATGATGTCAAATTATCAGTAAGGGAAGCTTAGAAACTAGTCAAAACTGTTAGAACATAAACATGGGGAAAACATGAGTAAAAGAGAAATAACATATAAAATAATAAATGGATCATAAGTGAAAATCATGAAACTTGATTTATCATTGTGGATAATCGAATAGAAACATAATACCAAATAATTTTCCTAAAAAACGTTTCTTAGAGTAATATAATGAAAATCAAATAGAACATGAAATCAAAATAAAAGAAATATGGAGATCCTTAGAACCTGGAATAATATACATTTTTTACATAGTCTGGGAATAAAGTGTATATTATGAAAATTATGTGGAAAAACATGAGAATAGATAAACATAACAATTTTTACCAAGATTCACCCTCTAATTCCATTAGCATAGTGGTACACACATCACTATCTAATCCCCATAGTGGAGTTGAAATCACAACCCAATTCCCACAGTGGACTATGAGTTAATACCCGATTCCCACATTGGAACAAGCTTCACTACCTGATTCCCAAAGTGGAGTAGGAATCACTACCAGATTCCCATAGTGGAGTAGAAATCAATACTAGATTTAGATAATGGAGTAATTATTCCTTAAAAATTCCCATAGTAATCCCCAAAAATATAAAACTATAACCATTGCATTAAAGGGTGATATAGAACTTCACACATTATCATCCATATATATTTATTATTAGTACCAATAGGTAAGATACACTGATAGGGGGTGGGGGTGAGTCGGGGTATGAAAAATTAAAAAAATTTCCCCTATTGATCTTTAATAACTGTTAAGAAAAAATAGATTCTCTCTCATTCTTGTAGGAAAGTATAAAAATAAATTAAATCATTCACATGACACATCAATTTCTACTTGGATCACCCTCTTTGTTCTACATCTAAGGTGTATACACTAACAATGTGATGATGTACCAAATCTACTATAAGTGCACTATTATTTACAATGTTCGAAGCGGAATCACTGTCCCTTCTGGTTTACAACAACTTTGAATATGAAAGCTCACTGCTCTCTCAACTAAAGCATGCTCACGGATTTATCAGAAGATCCACTCATAGTTTATAGACCTTTATTTCTCTTCAATTAAATGAATAACTGTGTCCTAAACTATATGAAGATGCTATATTGATATTGTAATTTCATGCATAGATGAATACTACTTTACCACAGAATTGAACTGGGCAACCTAAAATTTTACACACTTCCCTTACTGGGCCTTGCATGTAATTTTATTTCCTTGCGTGCAAAAAATCATTTTCACATGCAATCCCATATCCACTTTCAAAGAAATCTCAATAATTCCACACAACCTACATTTTATGAGCAATATAAACTTTAACATGCATCATCATTTGTTATGCACAACAGCAAATCTTACACGCAACTCCCTTTGTGTATCTTTTACGCGAACCAAAGCACAAATCTTCTCTACGTCATGATCTCTCAATTGAATGAGGGGGTTTACCTCGTATTTAGAGGAAAACTCAACCCATATGGGAAAAACCCTCCTTGAGCACGTAATCCCCTTCGAGTGAGGAAAACACATCTTCCGCGCTACATAATATTTCGTGTACTAATCCAATATTTCACACACCTTATGCCATATACAATTTTCAATATTATGATCTTGAAATACCTCTTGCATGAAAAAATCTATTCCTTTATTTCGTGAAACACTCTAATATATCGTGAACCTTAGTTTTTCCAAAACCCATCTCTCCATTTCCTGATTTTTATGCCCAAAAAAATCGCAAACACTAGAAAAGGTGCAACCTTATATCTAATCTTTTTCTACCACCTCCAGATTTTTCATTACTTTCTTGAGGTTCTCATATAAAACATTAATTTTCAACAAAATCTCTTAAACCCAAAAAATCACAATTGATACCCCCTTTGTCCACAAACTGAACTTAGATACCCTCCTTGTCAACAAATAAAACATCGGGGCCCGCTTTGTCAACAAATGGAACCAACCCCAAAATTATTCAATGATGCCTTAAGGGATTTTTGCCCAACATTTATAACAATTGAAAACAATCATTAATCACATCATAAATAACCGATGGAATGAAAAATGAGTTCCACAAAAATTATATATAGTATCACTAAAATTGACCTCCAGAATGAAAATAGTTAGTACCCACAATACATGCACCCCAAAATATTATTTCATGAGAAAATATTGAGATTTATTTGTAAAAAATAATTTTCAAATCAATAAATCATTTATAGTTAAATATAAATATGGTGGTGAAATTTTAAAAATATATTTTTTTAATTTTTTTATTCTTATAATGATCGATGTTATAGTCAAATGGAAAGGTTATTGTTTAAATGTGAAATGAAATCTATTAAAAAATAATTTTATAAAAGGGTTATTGTAATATTGGAGACATGAAATGGAGATAAATTTTTCATAAATTTTAAGTAAAAATCATTTGAAAACTATTACTTTTAATAATAATATTTAATAAAAGAGCTTTGATAAAATATTAAGGTTTTTAACAAGAATGTGTAGTGGAAGATAAAAACTATTATTTTGAAAGGATGGAAATTTTTTTGGGCATTTTGGAATACCGTTATTGAAAAAATACATAAAAATAGTAAAAAATTATTTTTAAATATGAGAATAATAAATTGATAAGAGAAACGCGTTTTTTTACCTTTAATTATAAAGGATAACATTTGCTGGAAAGGAAAACACAGACAAGGAGGGGAAATTGTTATTAAGGAAGATGTGAATTATTCATAGTATAACAGAATTTTCAAGAAGGAAGAGAACTCATTAGTAAGGAATATTTCAATAAAATTTGTCTCCCATAATATATAAATTTTATTCAATATTGAATAAATTTAGAAGATTGAGTGGAAACAGTACAACCCATGAATCATATTGAGTTATAAAAAACCATTACATTTTAAAAAAGATATCAATTGTAACCCATTTAAAGGTGGATAATGAATGTATGTGAATATTACATATTCTAAAAAATGGTAAAATTATAGGTTTTGGGGGTAGTAATCACACCATCCAAATGAATATTTTAGAAAAATATTAAGGAATGCCTCAATGAAGTTTGATTGAGATAGAAAACTTACTATAAATCATTTCTTCGTTAACTACACTCTAAGATTGATAAATATCATAAACACCTATATAATGTTTTTTCATATTTATATCCTTTTATTAAATTCATTTTTATGTATACCCTTAAATGCTTTTATATTTGGGTATTCACAATATGAATGATGAAAATCAAGGAATGATTTCAATAGTGACATGGGTATTGAAAACAATTATGGAACGAGTTTAATGAGTGATAAATGTAGTATATAATAAATATAAATTCAATTATATAGTAAAAAATGATTGTGAACATTTTTAGAATAATTATAATGAAATTAAAATTATTAAAACAAAAGAAAAAACTGAATTGGAAAGTGGATGTGGAGAGTCAAGGAGTGATTTCAGAATCATGATTACTATACAAAAGGTAATATGAAATGAGATTAATGTGGGATAAGGGTCAAATATCATAAATATTTCATAAAATGGGAATTAAATTATTTATTGTGAATACATGGAATAATAATTATAAGGAATTAAATCATCTTACAATAAAAAATAGCTTGAATTTAAAATAGGAGGGAGAGGATCGTAGAGTGAATTTAGAAGCATGTCTGTTATTCAAAAAATCACTATGAAATAAGATTAATGTGAAAAAAATTTAATTCTATCATAAATATTGAATCATTTTAAATCTAAATTATTTATTAGTAACACATTTAATTAAAAATTCTTACAATGAGAATGATCATTAATTAAATAGATGAGGGAAGGAATCAAGTAGTAATTTTGGAAGCATGATGGTTATAAAAAGGGACTATTAAATGAGATTAATGTGAGATAAGAGTATTATATCCAAAAAAAATCATAATTTTTTATTAAATGATTTATTTTAAAAGAATGGAATCATAATCATTTGGAATTCAAAAGGTATTATCAATAATAAGTACTTGAATCAAAAGGAGGAGGTGGAGAACCCTTACCTTGCTAAGTAGCGTATGAATGCTTTGGAGGACTACCTATAACCATAGGGACTTCATAAGAGAGATTTATAGAGGTACAAGAAATATAAATTAATTTAAAATTACTTTGGGAGGAAAGATATTAGAGAATCTGTGGGAGTGAACTCCTTTTTTAGGTGAAAAGGGGGGCTTTCCCACACAATCAATTGTTAGGTAAGGGGTAAGAATGGAATCACGTGAGTGTTATATGGGTTAAGTGAGATAGTAAATTTAGTTTAGAAATGGATGACGAGACATTTGAGTATTAATTTCATACCTAAAATATTTTTATATGGTTTAAATAACATTTTAATTATTAAAACATTGAGATACTCCAGTTATGAATTTTCCTATATTAATCATGTTTAAAAATCGATAATAGTAATTATTTTGTTACTAAAAATATAATAATACCCTTGTTAACAAAATATGATATTATTAATAAAATTTTTGGATCTATTTAACCAAATTCCATTTCTAAAAAGAGGAATATTAACTTTTAAATCACAATTTATATTGTGTATAAAATATGTTTTTTTAGAACTATGACATTTTGATGGTTATGCGTTCTTGGGATTTTTGAAAAAATTTACCAATTAATAGAATGTTAATTTATTTGTATATATATTTTTAAATATTATATTTTATTATTAATATAAAATAATAATATTTTTTATATATTTTTTATTTTAGAAAAGTATTATTTTCTGAAAAATAATTGTTTTATCGTGGTACCTAATATTTAAATTTGTGACATAAATTTATGCCCAAAAATAAAAATTAACATATTAAATAATTTGAAAATTTTGATATAAAATATGAAACTAATTTTATTTAATATATTTTAACAATTTTATATAATTTAATTTTAATATTACTTCACATAACACATAAAAAATTTAGAAAATGTTTGTCTTCAAGTGTCAAAATTATGTGTAGTATAAATTACTCAATTTAAATGAAATAAAAAATTTAAATTGGTTTTTCATAAACTAATTAAGTGTAATATTGACTCTAATTCAATCCAAAACTGAATATTACCATTAAAATTTTTAATTGAGAAACTAATAAAAAAATATTGTTTAAATTCAAAGACAATGTAAATTGTGTTTTAAAATTCTGAACATAGGTTATAAATGTTAAAATTTTATTTTAAAATATTTATTTATTATTATTGAATAAATTAAAATATTTTAAAAAAATTTAAGTCTTTCTCAAATATGGATAATTTCATAAACCTGACCTTTTGATAGAAACTGTAATATTCACTATTCACTTAAAAATCAATTATTTTATAAAATATGAAAAAATAATTTTTGGATATTTTTGATATGATAGGATAAAATTTAAATTCATTTTAAAAATTATAAATTATCTAATTTACAAAATTATATTTTAGAATAAAATAAAATATTAAAATAAAAATAGCTTCTATTGAAAATTTTTGTTTTTAAAACATTAGATGTATTTAAGCTTATTTTACACGAATGTATAAATTATTAAAATATTTTTATTTTATATAATTGTTTTATTATTTTCTTATTTACATTCATATAATATGTCATAGACCATTTTATTTTTTTGTGAAACATTCTACTAATACAATGATTATTTAAATGAAAATGTATTCTAAAATCTTGGGTATTGAAACTCTAACTTCTGTGATTTAAGGGTAAATTTATATGAAATTTTATAGGGATACACATTGTGTGGTTTTATCTAGATCAGTTATCATGTAACCCGGATAAAAAACTAACCTCTCTCATTATAAATGGTGTTCCCATAGAAGGTACATGGTGTGGAAAGCCTATAAAACAACTACTTAATCTCATTCACATAGAAGAGACTCTAAGATCTATTTATGTTAGATACATGAAATTTAACCCAAGGTCACATAGTGTTTAGATTCCAATTAGACATAACTCCCCCAGGGGGTGGAAATGACATTGTTTTAGGGAGTACACATCGTTTTATCAAAAAATCAAAATTGAAATTTTAGAACACTAATATTCAAGTATTTATCACTATGGTTTCTTCTAATAAATCCCAAAACATCACTAAATTCACTTTAAATTTATGTTGTGCCTTTAATGGTCAATTGTATAATGTCTTTCACTAGAAAAATATATCATTATTGGGTTCACATTTAACTATAATTCCATCAAAAATCATTTCCTCATTGATCTCATGCCATCTTCCCCCCATATTTTATTCATATCCATTACATAAATCACACATTAATTAATATTATATACTATATACAAATATTTTGATCACATGCCCATATTTTATTATTCATCGATTCATGTCAATATGTTTTGGACTATTTTCCAAAGTGATGATTCTTAGTGATTTCACAAAGAAAAAGTGTATAATAACATTGATTAAATTATTGATAAAGAAAACGATAGCTGATATGAACCTTAATCACTAAACATCCAACAAGAAATTATCCATTAATGAAGAAAATTAGGAGAAATAAAAAATTATAATAGAAATTAATATCTTTTTAGAGTCATTTTATTTGTAATATTTAAAATAGAAAGAGGGGGGGTTGATTTTAAAAAGTTAAAAATTATTCTATAAAACAAAATCTTATATCATGAAAGAATATAGTTTAATAATAAAATATTCAATTTAAATAGATCAAAGAGGAAAATAAAACGTTAAGCATATTTTTTTTATAAATTAAAAAGGAACACTTTGATAAAAGGGTTGGAAAATAGATCAAGAGTGATCCACTATATCCCATACTAGTACTACCAAACAAACCTTTAAATATGCTAGAATAATGCTGATTACTTTAGTGTGGTAAAAGGTCATGTCTTTTATTAGAGGAAAAAAGAACTATTAAAGAGTATATTTATCAGAACAAATATAACTGTTTACAAAACATACATTTTTTACCACTTTTAAAAGCACTGATAAAGGAATCCTTTATAATCTCTCATAAAAGTGATGATAAAGCATATATTTATCAGCACAATTATTATCACTGATAATGGTCAAAAATGTTTTGTGATGCTACATCAAACTACCACACCAAAAATAGGTGAAGTATGATGTAACAACCCACTACATCACTGTAAACTGCATTAGAAATTACAAAAATACTGAATATAAGTGAAATAAAATATCTAACATAAATATATGGAAATATACTTTTATAGAGTATATAAGTTGTGTTTTTACTAAAATTAATGTAAATTTTGAATAAAAAGGCACACCTTGAGCACACTAGTCACATTGTGAGTTGAATTGAGGCATGACTGTTTCCTACATATCACATGTGACTTATTTATCATTTTCCTAAAGTACTAAAAAAATTCAAATGCGTTTTATCAGTTTTTAGTATGTTCGTTTTTAATAAAACGATTCACTTAGAGTCATACTGGTCACACCGTGTGATAGATTGAGGTACTAATGAATCTTACACGTCACAAATGTCTTATAGATCAGTAACCTAAAGTAGCAAAATAATCTGAAAGTGAAACCCTTGGTAATTTTTTATGAAAATTAATTTATGTTTCCAACGACAAGGGGATAAACCCAAAAATTATGTCAAACTGAACAACGAACCTTCCCACAAGGCACAAATAGTGACTTCTACAAAAATAGATATCTCCAAACAGGCACGATAGAATTATGGGAACAAATTAATGAACGTTTATCCATTTATAAGTTCACATTCAGAAAAAAAACATTTTGAACTATGAAAGGATGATTTAATTAGACTTTTATTATGAAATGCCATCTTACAAAAGCCACATAAAAAAACAAGGAAACTCTGATGTTTTTTACCCTAACATGGGAGAAAACAACTAATCCAATTTATTGAATGATTATTTCCAAAAAACATATCCAAAAATGATTTATCCACAAACCTCTCAAACGGATATGCTTGGAGTAGAGGAAATGCTCCTTTATCCCTAGATAAAGACCACCAATGAAAATAGAATCTTTCAAAAAGTCCTTCCACACTACCTCCAAAGAAAAGGAAACAATCTCTTTGAAGAGTTAAATATAAGCCTTCACCATCTATTGACCTTATTGGACACTCATGATCTCTTCCATTTTATTCATCTTCACCTCCACATGTTTAAACCACTGAAAAAATATGGCATTATAAACATAAAAAATCATCCCAACATGCATCGTTGGAGGTGAAAAAAAAATCAAATTCTTCCAAATAAGGACCCCACAAGTAGAAATAGAACATCAAGAACACTAATGGATTTGGGGGTTCCCAAAACCCTGAAAACAATATGAACTTCCTCAAGCCACTTCACTACCTCTAATTAACCAAGATATCCATGGAATTAGTGTAGCACCTGATGAGAACTATAAATATGGCGAGACCCATGAGAAATATCATTGATCACTTTGGGAGACATATTCTGAATAACAAAAGAATCATAAAATTAGTTTTAGAATCCCTTCCTCATATACCCACACATATGAAAATGCTGATAAATAATATTGACGGTCACATTAACCATATTATCACTAAAACCAATAATTTACAAAATTTTCAATCCAAAATAATTTTCAATAAAATCCATTTTTCACATTGGAGTCCCTTTGAAAGAAATAATTTAAAATTACCAAATCATTTCCATTTTAAAATATTACTCACATCAACCGAGACAAAAGAAAAACAATTCACACAAAACCACTAGAATGATGAACTATTATTCTTTCTTAACCCATTGAAATGGTATTTGTCTATAGTTACATAGTATAAAAGTTTACAATGATTAAACAGATCAAAACCCTCAAAAATTATTTCAATCTCAAAAGTTCCACTACATACATGATACTAGGCCACCAGGTTCTGGGTTGTGTTAATAGTGGTCCTACTTACACTATCATATCCATAGGTACTTGGTTCCGATACATCAGGTACTTACTGCCTACCACACAAGGGTACCACTATCTCTTCACCATTCTCTCCTATCAAATCATCTAACCCCTATTTTGACTCCCCTTCAACAAAAAATACACCAAAAATGAGACTGAGATACTAAGATTAAAGGGGATTACATAGTTAGATGATATATGGCATTAAAAACCTCCACCAACTCAATCATTTCATACTCAATTAGATTCAACCGGATTATTAATGGAATAGATTCAGCAATTGGTTTTTCATATATGTAAGGCTATATGTTATAAAATTTTATAGAATTTTTCCATTAAATTTAAAAGTTTTTATGTATTTCGATGTTAATTTCAACTTCTTTCTAATCCATTAGTGAACCAATATCATGGAAACATAAATTATCATATAATAATTAAATTTAAATTATAAGGGTCTTATATAGTGGAAACTATTTGACATTGGTTTAATTTGAGTATTTTCAAAGTGTTATTGAATTAACATCACTCAGTCTATAATTTCTTGGAAAAGACTTGGGCTATTCATATTAGATTATTATCTATTTATCCAACATAAAGGAGGGTGGAAAATTTATTTAACATAATTCCTCATATATATCCATCTGGATAAGTGATTAACAATTGTTTTTAAAAGAGAATTACACTAAGGGAATTCAATCTTTCTAGAATCCACTAAATTCAAGAATTAAGGATCAAATAGTATCATTTAACATTAAGATAGTCAGATTAAAATGGTCGTTAGTATGTCGAATAAGAGAAGTACAAAATTTCACACCTGACCTCATTGAAAATTAATGTCCTTACAATAACCAAGATAAAAACATAAAATCCCTATCAGATATAGAACTAGATGTGACACATGGGTGAATTATTATCTCATTGACACATAATTACTCGATTTCATCAACTGAGGAATCCTATTTAATATGTAATAATTTTCAACATAGTAAGATGATCCACTATAACCCACACTACACCATTCCATTTAGTTGATCTTGAGAAACTGGTTAGGAAATCTATCATGATTTCATCTAATTTCCTTATAGGAAAATAATGTATTGAAATTACATATTGGGTTTTGGTATTTTTCCTTCTACAAATTATACATAAAAATTCAAGTGAAGAATATTATGATTCATTTCATCATTACAGGCAATAAAAATCAGTGACTAATATCATGGTACATCACTACGATCTTTACATGAACCTAGAGGAGTCATTCCAACAGTGTTGAGGAGATTAGATGTAGGTTTCATCATGGTTAACAACATCACAAAAAACACAAAAAGAAAAATCTATAAGAACAAACAATGATAGGGGAAAAGTATAGAATAACATACGTTGGATTCTAGCCCGGATTTGTCTGAGGGTACGTAGAGGAGTCGCGCTGGCAACCAGGGATTTTGACGAGAGCTTGAGAATCATGACTAATTGAGTACCAGTTATGGTTCTTATAAATATATTTGGAACAATTTTAAAAGTGTTTCCAATATCACTTTTATCAGCATTAAATTGATAAGCGCTAAGAAAAGGGATATTTATCAGTGCTAAAAAATAGCTAATAATCACTTCTAATAAATTAACATTGACAATGATTCAATTTAATAATGTTTTTAGCACTGATAAAGGATTTATTTAAATAAAAATTATTACATTTTTTTAATTATTAAATTTATACAATTGTTTATTTATAATTTTATAAATACTTATTATAAAATAATAGTAATTTATTTATAATAATTATAAATATAAAAATTTATAAATATAGTAAATCTAAATTTATAAATATATTTATTTACAAATATTTATTTACATATATATTTTATCGTTATTAGTGGATATATAATGTAAAATACATTTATTTTGAAAATAAGAGAAATCAAATAATTCAAAATGAGAACAATTTAAAAAAAATGGAAAAATGTATAATTTTTATTAATTAAATATTAACTATAAAAAAAATATGTATATATATATATTGAAGTAAATATGAATACATATTGGAAATACTAAAACTTAGTAAATAAATATATATAAATAAATAATAGAAAATGATCCAATTAAAAAATAAAATAAAAAATAAATAATTATTAAAAATGAATGCCCTAAATGTAAGAGTATTACAAAAACTGACCAATTTAAAACATAATATATTCAATTTATCATGTTATATTGAAATTTTAAAATATACTAACATTTGAATAAATTACATAAATATTTGGTGTATGTGTTTCTAAATATTGAATAAATATATTTGTGTATGTTTTTGTATATTAAATTACATTAATTACACACACACACACACAAACACACACACACACACACATATATATATATATCTGTGTGTGTACATGAAATTAAAGTAACACATGACGTTTGATATATATTAAATAGTAAAATCAAACAACATTAAAAATGAATAAGATATTAATATGTTTTTATTCGTCATTTTATTAATTATATATATATATATTCAATATATATTATTTATAAGAATTTATAATTAATAAATAAATATATATTATATTTATTAATTTTTTAATAATTGTTTTATTAAAAAAATTAAATACATTTTTAATTTATTCTTTTCTAAATTCTTTGTTTAATTATATACTCATTTATATATCTAAATTTTATATATACTATTTATCAAAATTTATAATCTATATTTATTTATATTAAATTAATTCATTTTTATCAATAATTATTTAATTCATAAAATGTTTAATATTTTTCTTACTTTACACATGTTAATTTTTTTGTTTAGTTATTTCATATTTCCATTTTACATATTTATTTTTAAAATATACTGTTTACTATTTTTTAAAATTTATATATATGTATATTCAATTTATTTGTTTTGAGAAATAATTATTTAATTAACGAAATTATAAAAAATTCAATTTATTTTAATTATTTCATTTTATTGTGGCCCTTTATGAGTGCTAATAAAGTGCTGATAATCGTTTCCATTTATGAGTGCTTTATTTTTAGCACTAATAAAAGTTAATTTTTATTAATTCTAAAAATAAAGTAATGATAAAGGGTAACCTTTATCAATGCTAAAATGAAGCAATGATAAAGGTGAACTTTTATCAGTGATAAAAAATCACTAATAATGGGTCCCCTTTATCAGCCCTTTTATTTAGTGGTGATAAAGGTCCCACTTTATCAGCGCTTCTTTTAGCAGACATAAAGATTCCCCTTCTCAATGAATTTTTATAGTGTTGATAAATATCAATGTTATTAGACATGAATTCTGTAGTATTATACACTGAATAAGTCCTAAGAGGGTTATACTACTCCCATATTTTTAATAGAAAACAAAGAACCAAATAAAAGGGAGGAATCTATTGGTTTAAAAAAATTGAGAACCACAAAATTACCCTTGGTTTTTACAAAAACTAAGAAGAATATTCCCTCACTTTAATTGTATTCAACAAGAAGAATATAATGAAAGTGGTTTGTTTTTTACATACCCATTAAAAATCTGTCAACTATATTTAGAATGATTTTGAATTAATGAAAGATTAATAGATGGAGAGATAAGGTAGAAAAAGAGTCATTGGGAATTTGCATCAAGTTAGAAATTAACTCAAAAATGATATGCAAAAAATAAATTGGAATGAAATTATTGAATCCTATTTTTTATTTTAATAATTATAGTTATAAATAAGATCTCTTACAAAAGAACTTAGTGGATCACTCAAGGAGGAAATAGTTATCAAAGATGTGTTCTGATATTTGCAGACGAGATCCAAGTCTTTGTATGTCTCTATTTTGGGCCTTCATAAAGATATATGTACCTTGGGAAAATAAATTCCACTAATGGGATAAGTAAAGTCATTAACAAAAAGAAATAAATACCATTTGACTTTTTTGGAAAAATGATATAGTGTAGTTAGATGATCACACTAAATACCTGGAAGATCCCACTAGCCAGTCAGTACGACACCTGGAGGTTCGAGGGCTTCTACAGATTCCACTAGATGGCTGTTTAGATTCACCTGTTATCTAGTAGGTTTAAAAAAGATACCGAAGATACTTCTTGATCTATGGGATATCCACTATTCTTCTATCAGCTGAACGTCAAAATTTTATAGTGTAGTTAGTGCATTTAGGGAGAGAACTCCTTGAAATTAGCCTTTTAGTCTCCCTTACATGTATTAAACCAAGTAATACTTTTCCCTACAATACTTTCTAAACACAGTAGATAAGAAATACTCAAAACCCCAAGGTTAGAAACACATTAGTGGGTTTGATTGTAAAGAAATTAGAGGTTATACATATTGTTAAATGAATAAAAAATGACGAATATTGATTCTTACTAGTGGTGTCCTGAAGAACGAAGAATGATATGAAAATATAGTGTCTTAAAACTTGATCCCATAATTAATTTAGGAGGTTCATATCTCCCCCGATGTCTATTGGAAATTCCTATTGAATAGTAAATTTATCGATCTTTAGATATTTATTATCTCAATTATCCTCTCCCCCTCTTCTATCTCTCATGTCGTGGTTTATATAAACTAACACTATTGAGAGGGTTTAGGAAAGAATATATATTGTATTTTTATGGTATAATAGGGAATTGAACAACTAAATAATTAGTTAATTTTCCACCCGTGATAGGTAATCATGGGAAACTGGGTGTGAAAAATATTGCACTGCTCCTTGGGTAAACCCCCATTCTGGTTGAAACCAGGGTTTTGGAATTCCCATTTGATATTTTAAAGAGTAGAAAATAAAATTTTCTCGTGATAAGATTCATAATCTAAAATAATAAATTGTGTTTTATATATTATTATCGATGCTCAACAATACACATATTAAATTTTTTTTGAACGAATCACCTATAAAATATCATTACAAATAGTCTAATGGTCCACATAGAAAAACTAGGGTTGTTATATCCTCTCTAACATCATGTTTTTTCAACCATAAAATCAAAACCAACCTAAAAAATAAATGTTGCAGAGTCTTTAACTAAATATTGAGTTCACACAATCTCTACTAAAGGTTCCCATATAACACACAAGCATTAAACAATATAATATATTATCCTATGATAATATTATACAACTAGTATATGACTGCAACATGGTACTCTAAGAAGGTTGAATATTATCCAATATCTGGATCACCCCAATTAATGAAATAAAATGGTTTTTGGAAGTATCTTATCAAAAGTGTTATGTATATGAATTTATACACATGGTCCAATAGTGAGGGAAATTTCATGTTGTAAGAAACCTCTCCCACCATGCGTAGGATCTAGAATGAACCTATAAAAAATGAGGATAGATTACCTCCCTATACTAGGACACCTATTGGGAAACTAGTACATATTATTTTGATTTTTGGTTATTAATTTATTTATTCTTTGAGTTTTCAGGTTTTATATGTTTAAAAATTCAATTTATGGGGAAATATTCTATTTGGCATAGTTGAAACAATGTTAAGAGTGACCATTTATCTAAAACAATGCAACCTCATTTTGGGGAGACATTAGATCCCACTTGGTTTCCATATGGTTTTCCTAACCATGTGGTCAAATTATGTGGCATGAAAAATACCTTAATGTTTTGGTGATTTTATTTTAATGATCATAATGGTTTTTTACCTAAACTCAAACTTCCTCCTCTACATTTTTATGTAGCCATCTCCCCTAATCTTGAAGCTTATCCTCTCTTGGTTTCTTCACAATTTATCCATGGTTTGTGGTTTTTTTTCTTATGTTAAACATTTATTTTCATTATATTTTTATCTTTCACCCACATTCCTTATTTATTCTTCCATTTTTAAGAATTTCCAAAACCCTATAATTCCATGTGTTTGAATTTATTGTTGTGGATGGGGTTTTTCTGTTGCTTCTTTATGGTTTAGTTGTATAAGTACCATTCTCTTAGAATTAATGTGGTATTTTTCCAAGCTGACATGTTTTCATTTGGTTTGAATGTTAGTGTCTCAACCTCAAGGGTTTTTCCCATGGATCGCCATTGGATCATTATTACTTTTATTTTTTATTTATAAATTTATTTTAAATTCTGTTTATATTTAGAATTATTGAAATGTGTTGGAAATATGATGGTTTAAAATTGATTTCTCAAAGGATGTGATCTCATTAAATTGTGTTTTGTTTCAAAAAATTCCTTAATGAAGATTAATGGTTTTAAATGATATTTAAAAGGGGTTTTAAATGGGGTTTACATTGTGTTTGATATTTGGTGTATTATGGGAATATGTGGTTCATAAATTTGAAATTTATATTTATTTATGTTATTGGTAATGTGTGGATCGAGGGAGACTATGGTTTTCTATGATATTACATAAATTTAAGCCTTTTCTTGGAAGATCTTGGGATTATAACCCAAGAGGTAGATGAAGCCCATGGATGAATTTTTCTCATGTGGAATGAGAGTTCCTATGAAAATAGTGTTTCCCATATAGATCGATTTCACGCATGGAAGGAATATGTGTCCTGGGGAAGACCAAGGGATCTTAAAAATTTGTTTTAAATCACTAATCCATATGCTAAAATCTATCTTAAACTAAGGCATACTTGACCCCATAGGATATATGCTACACCCCATGCTTCCACGGTACGTTTCCCTTTGAATAATGCAATATCATGAATTGTACGCAACTTCGAGATTCTAACACACCGCGACCAATCAAAGTAGCTGTTATGAATAGTAATGCCCACGTTTTGAAATTCTATAAATTTTATATCTCAAAATGGACTTAATTTTTGGATTCATAATATTGAAATTAGCCTTGGGTAATCTTTTCGTACTTTTCAGATAACTTTTATATTTTGATGAATAGTGAAAATTACTAAATTAGAATTAAAAACAAATTTTTTAATCAAAACAATTAATAGTGATAAATTATAAATTTTAGTGGTTTTAAAGTATATTTTGAATATATTTTTACCATTTAATACAATTTTGGTAATTGGACATAATTTCACAAATAAACCGGACATAAACAAATGTCAATCTTCTGATTGTTATTATTTCTTAAAAAAATGTTTTTTTATTTTGACAGCGAGAATTAATTTTAAATTAATTTCTTCCACTTATGTGTTTTTAAATTGTAAAAATGGATTCCATATTTGGAATTATGATGTCGAAATTGTGTAAATAGGTAACTTTTTTTTAGACATTTTGTATAATTACTTCGGAAAATATTTTATTTACCATGGTTAAAGGGTAAATCCGGTTAACAAGGGTAAACAAATAATATTATAATAATAATAAATTACCCTAAAACGTTTTATAACCGTATTTTTTGAAACATTTCCGTCCATGGTCATCTTTGGGTCTATTTGGGGACCCCATGGAGCCACATGTAGGTGATAAGGACACTTTATATTAATTAAGTTAAAGTAAATACAAAAATGACATAAGCATATATCTTTTAGAAAAGCAATTTTTACATAGGGGTGTATATGTTAAACATTCGACTATAAATATTAATTAGAAAGCTAAAAATATTAACTACATAATTGTATTTTATTTATAATTTTTACACATTTAATAAGTAAATTTATTTATGACACAATAATGATGCAATATTTTCTTAATTAATGAAAGAATCAAATAATTGGTATTATAAAAGTTAAAATAAATATAATTTGAAAGTTTTTATGCCATAAACGAATTTTATTGGTCACTATGACATGTCAGTATTGCTTAAATGATTTTGTTTCAAATTAATAAAGTTGTTATAACTTTAACAAAAAACAATTTATAAATAGTGTCAAAATTGAAAAAAAAGAGTTTTTAGAAAAAAATATTAAATTATTAATTCATATTTTGTTCCTACAAATCTAAGGTTCGACCAAATGACTTATATAATGATAGGTTTATCATTAATAGGCCACTTGGGGATTTCTTGGATGTATATACTATGTTTATTAACTATAAAATATAAAAGTGCAAAGTGACATGGTAAATGTCAAACTAATTAACTAAGAGTTAAAACTAAATGATAAGGTTTATATAATGACCCAAACCTATCTAAAATCTATTGGTAGAATGTATTTTGACCAATCCTCACCTTATAATTTTAATAATCTACTTTTGAGCCATTATAAAGTGAATATGAATTTATTATAAATTTATACTTTTGGTTTTTCCTAAAGAGATCCTCCCCCCCCCCTTATAAAAGGACACCACTTCTAAAAAATTATTCACACCTTCAAAGTCTTTTGGTTATGCCAACCCCTACCCAAATATTTTATCAACTTCCCTAAATTCAACCTAGAGGCCCTAGTTTTATCATAAATCCATCCTAATGAGCCCTTTTGATCAAATAAATAGGAAGAACCCGAACAAGAGGTAATGTTTTCACCACCCTCTTTCAAGTTCCTTTCTTCTTCAACTTCTACTTTATTTGTAATTTAAATTCTAAAATAATAACTCAAGTATATTATATATACTGTGATGTTATTATAAATATGGTACAACCATATTCCGTATTCTATCCATCCATTGAAAGACATGTCACCATACGTTTGTACGTACGACCTACCGTCTCCACGTCATGGTGTAATTGTTATTCAATACACTATTATTTGGATGGGTATAATAATGATGTGTAATTCATGTAAATAATAAATATAACATGATAATTATTCTGTATGTATGATATACCATCCAATAATTTGTTATTTTAATATCAAAAGAATGATATTGTCACTCGTGTGTATGTAGGACTACCGTCTCCACGAACGCGATGAGATTCATTCCCCGTCGTATCCATTCATGAATAATTTTCATTTGATGGTAAAACAATAATGTTTAAGTACTTGATATAATTATTTATATGAATAATATACAACCTATCCATAACAAACATGACTTTTTTTAACAAAATATAAAAATTAAAATGAGTAAGTTAACACCCAAAACGATGATAATACTAAGATATTATTAACAAATCAATGTTAAAAGATCTTATATGATATCATATTAATGTATATGATTATTGTATAATTTAATAACAATTATTTCACCATTATATAGGAGGTTAAACTATACTCAACCAAGGAAAATTACAAGGTACGAGTTTATTTCACAATCTCTTCATTATCCGAGGTTGTTTATACGTAATTATCTACCGGGACCTCTTTATCATCCACATCCATGTTTCATAAAAATGTAATTCAATTTTTTTTACTATTTCAAAAAATATGGGTTAAAGTCATTTATACCCTTCTTTGAAATTTTATAAGAAGTTTATAAAGGAATATTTTCATCGTTTTCCAAACAAGGTCCTTTTTAACCTTTTCGAGAAAAATAAGGTATGAATGTCTTTTTTTAACTTATACGGTGGGTACGGCTATTTTCCACCATTATAAAATCATCAAAGCATCCATTAGAAGCTTATAAAAATATTTTTAATGTAAATGTTTTCTTTTATAATAATGTGACTTTTAAATGATTAAAAAAAAGAGACATTTCTATCAAATAGTTTTGATTTCATCTATGTCAACATCCTTTGATGGATTTTAAGTTTATTTGAAGTTGGTTTATTATGATACAAAACTTCCATATTGTATTGAAGATTTTGTGATTTGTTTGACTGTGGATGTGTTATTTTTATACCATTCAGGGTTTATGGAGAAATTATTGACATTCCCTATGCTAGTTTTAATACGAATGTTTATGTTATGTTATGTTTAGACATGTTCATATGAGGAATGAATTGGACTTAATAAGTGACTGGTGGAGCCCGCTATAGCTCCTTGATGCATCAGTAGGTCTCATGAGACAAACTAGTGTCTTAGAACGAGGCCTTGACAAAATCATAATCATAGTCTTGGCACAAGGCCTTGGCTACGTGGTTATGATAGTCTGGCATTATGCATTCTATCATTATGAAAGTGGTTATTGATATTGCATGTGATTATTCAATTAGTACAATATCCATGTGAATTAGTAAATGTAATTATTTCATTTTTTTCGGTCATATTATGCATAAGTTCAATTTTAAAAGGCTTTTGTTTTAGTTATACATTTCGTTAATTATTTATGATTATTTATGAAAGTTTCTGCTTTATTGTTAGCATTACTGGGCATCTGAGCTCACCCCTTTCTATGTTTTATTTTTCCCAGGATGTGAAGAAGTATTTTATGAATGACATGCAGGGATAGTATGAGGGTATATGAGTGCGGACTATGGAGACTATGTTGTTGTAGTTTTCATTTTATGATGTAATGTAAACTTTATGAATGTATCTAGTGTTTCAAAGGCAACTAAACTAATCGATATTTTGAGACTTGATCTTTTGTGATCATGCCAATGTTATGTAATAATGCACTGACTCTGGGTTACTGGGGTCGGGGAGTTACACTATAGAACATGATAAATTAATTCTCAGACATTGTTTGATTTGGATTCCAACAATCTAATTCCAAATACTATTTATTTTATACTTTATTTTTTTATTCTTATTATTGTTCTTATTCCATGTTTGGGTGATCTGATCATGCTTATGCCATGTGGATTTAATTATTATTTTTATTAATCCTTTATTAATTATGTTTGATAAAAATATATTATTTTTAGAGAAAGAAAACTACTTTTTAGAATGAAAACTTTTGTCATAGGAAATTGTATTCAAAGTGATTTTTTAAAAAGTAGTTTTATAACTACAGATATTGGACTTAATTTAAAAAGATCTTATATATATTCATATTGGTATCCTACAATATTTTTTCCTCACATACAATATATGCCATTGTGAATATCTATATTTTTTCTTGTATAAAATAGAAAAGGTAAAGGGAACCATGATATATGTTTTATCCTCTTGGTTACCATCATCCATGGTTGGTTTGGGATGGTATAGATAATAGCCTCATGATTTTTAGCTGATTTGGATCATTTTAGGATTCTAGATCATTGAGGATATTTGGTCCATGAATTTTTACCTATTTTGACCTTTGGATTATATTTACTTATGAATATAATGTATATGTGTTTTTTATAAATTTAAATGTGAGGATGATTTTTGAATATGTTTTTATTAATTTCTTTATATAATCTGTATGGATGTTTTTATATTTTGAGACTGCTTATATAATGGCATGGGCTTCCAATTCATAGATGGGTTATGTTGTTATTTCAAGAGTGAAACCATTATCAAATGGTTAAGTTTGATTCCATGGTGGTTTTTATAAACCCATATAGATAAGGAACACACTTCAATCCTTATGTTGAGTTGGGATGGGTGATAGGTTGGGTTTACATGGGTTGGTTCATTGAAAAATGGCATCAGATCCTTATTTTTATTTAGGGGTCAGTGGTAGATATAATATAAGACTATTGGGGATTTATTTTTAGGTGTGGAAGTGTAAAACACTGATATTTTTATGATGAATAGTTTTTATATATTATGTTAAAGGAAACATCAGCTTATTTTGCGTTGCACACAACACTAAGTTTCTACGAAATAACATTTTTCAAATTTTTTAAACAAGAAAATTATAAATTAGTCGTAAGTAGGTGGGAATGAATATTATTAACCACACCATTAAATTTATACTTATAATATATTCTATATAATTTTTAACATTCATCTCTTGGGTTTTCTAAAAATGATATAAGAACAAATCCAATTTTACGCATAAAAGATGTATTTTTCTAAGAAGGATGTTTTGGTGTCTTCTGATGGTACACTTCTTTTAAATATATTTTTGGACATTTTTATTAATTAATTAAGACAAAATAAACTTTTTCTTAGAAATCAGGGTACTGAAATTTATTTTTGGTGACCTTTTGTACTTTTCTGAGAAGTTACATATTTTGATGATTTGTGAAAATACTGATTTTTATAGAAAACTTTATTTTCTTATAAATCCTTTACAAGTTAAAAATTGGTTTTGTATTAGTTTATAATTTTAATTAGTTAATTTTAGTTTAAAATAAATCAATTATTATTTTTGAAATCGATTTGATAAATTAATTTCTTATAAAAACATTTTAGTTTTTAAAAATACATTTTCCTAAAAAACTATTTTTCATGGAAGTCTACCAGTTTTATTTTAAATTTAATTCTGTAACCTATGTGTTTTGAATTCTAAAAAATTGAGGAATTTTTTTTATTCTAAATATGAAAATTTAGTAAATTTTTTCCTTTTTAAACAATCATAGATAGTAATCATGGTAAATTTGTTTACCACAGTAAAGGGTAAATTAAGTAATTTATGTCAACAAATAATATTATAAATACTATAAAATGACTCTAACACATGAAAAAAATTAATTTGATGAATAAAATTAGACCCTTAATAATTAAGTATCTAAATTGAGTCATTTAATCAATAATGTTCCATGAAAATGACTTATATATTATTTAAATCAAAGAAAGACACACAATGACATTTTCATTGTCTTTTATATCTCTTGTGTGTCCACATTAAGAAAAAATGAATGTTGTGAAGAAATATAAATTTCAATTTTTAACAGAATAAATATATTTTCATGTTATAAATTATTTTGTCGTTTTAAGCCACTTGGATTATATTTTTCGATATTTATAATATTTTTCTTAATAAAAATTTAATGATTTATTATTATTGTTTTGAATAATATATAATTTTCAATATAGAAATACACTATATATATATATATTTTAATATAAATATTATTATGAAATATACAAGATATATATTCATCATAGTAATTATTCTTTAATTTTTAGAGTAAAAAGTATATTAAATAATTAAAGAACCATAATGTAGTCATTATTTTATTACTGAAAATATCAAAGAAATGTAATTAACAATATTAAAATAAATATATTCTAAGATAATTAATGTTTAAAATGAATTTTATAGAATACATTGAATATTTAGGGATATAATAAAATATCTGATTTGAATTTAACTTGATATCTTGATTTTTTTTAAATCAATGAATTAATATTTTCAGAATTGACACTATTTATATTTAATCAAAATAATATTTTATTAAATAATTTAAAAACCATAAAAACACTTTAAACTTTTGAAATAATTAAAATTTTATATATAATGCTCTATATTGTCCATTTTTAGTCAATTTTACATTAAATAAGTAAAATTTAAAATATTTTAATATTGAAATAGTTTTTACGTTACTTAAAATTAAAATATGTTCACTAAGGATTAATAAAAATGAATGTGTTTAAAAAAATAAAAAAAACATACCCAAAATATATTTTTTTAGGATATTACATCATTATCTCGTCTTATATTCAAATCTTTATCATTTTGTGGTATTTAGATTGTTATCGATATTATTATAAATTAATATTTTTTGAAATCCCAAAAGTGCCCCACACTTCAAGTATAAAAGGGAACCTCCTACCTCAGTTATTCACATCCCCTTTTCCCATGAATCTCGATGTAAATGTTCCCAATTATCTTCTACACTTACCTAGAAAATTTATAGTGTTTTAAATAATCCCAAAACACCAATTTTAGAGTCTATTAAAGAAGATATAAATGTTCCATTTTGAAGAAGAGGCAATCCCTCCTAACGATATCTCTATTATTATACATTTTCATCGACTCCAAAAATAAGATATATATCATAAAATAATAAATTCATTAACCTAAATATTATTAAATGTTATTGTTATTATTAACACACCACTATACATCCCCTTTCCCATAAAACACGAAATGAATATATCGCTCTTGCGTACGTACGACTTAATATCTCCATTCAGTGATATAATTCATTTACCATCACCATATTTTATGAATGGGAGTTAGGAATGTTTTAATATTTATATAGTATATTTATTAAAAAATAATACTTATGTAATGATAATATTATATCTAACTGTTTAACATGTAATCTTATGGGAAATGATAACATCACTCGTCATTACGTATGACTTACCATATCCATGACATGATGTGATTAAATATTCATCTATATATCACATGGATGGAAATAAGGATACATTTTATGAATATATATGATATGTATAACATAAAAATTATTTTTTAATGATAATATATCATATACTTTTCATTCATTTAATATAAAAAGAAAATGAAAATAATGTTCATTCAAACGTACAACCTACCATCTCCAGGTACAGTGTATTTTATTCCCAATATCTAAATTTTATGAATCACCATGAATAGAAATATAATTAATATAAATATATATATCATGGTAATCATTTTATAGTTTATTAAATCATGATCTATGTAAAACAATCAAGGAATAAAATTCAAAACATGTATGGAAAACTAAGTAGTTATTACCCGAAATATAAATTTAACATGAAATTGTTAATAAGATAGTGATATGAAGTCAAAAGAATATAATATATGGTATTATGTTCCATGTATGATTTATAATGAACTTATATTTATTATACAATAAGTTTGAAGGAATATGAAGTAAATCAAGAGTTAAGGTAACGTAATTATATCTCACTTTTATTTATGTGTGACACATGCCTTATACAATACTTATTTCTTCTAAGTCATATATATATTTACCATGAATGTATTATGTTTCATATGTAGAATATTTTGGTATTTTTATATTAATATAATTTTATTCATTTCATGGGGAATATGACTATACTGATTTTAAAGTGAGGATTATTTATCTCACAATCTCATCAATATTTGGGATTATTTCATTTTAAGTCTATGTTGGGGATTATTTATCTTCCGGGTCCATTTTTTATAAAAGTATTTTTTTTAATCATAAAATTATTTTATGGATGTGTAAATAATTTTTTACCCATTTTTTACTATTTTACTATCTTGTTTGAAAGGAATATATTTATCATTTTCCTAACAAGGTACTTTGTCACTTCTCTAGATTTTTTTGAAATAATTTGTTTAACTTATATATAATGAATAGATATTTCCACATTCATGACACATTCATGACTTTAATACTACCTAACAATATTACAAGGTTATTTTAAAATAAAATTTTTCCTCTTAAAATTGTGTGGTATTTTAATAAAATAAAGCGTTTTCGTATTAGAAGAGATATTTTCCTCAAGAATTATTTTCCAGTGATATCATAAAATTATATTCCATCTATGATTACATTAATTTATTATAATTATTTTTTAATGTGGAAGATTTTTAAGGGTACTATTCCTATTATTTATATGGTTGGTTTATATTTATGATGGAATGATAATTATGAAAAAAATTTCTTTTCCATGGTTTATAGTATGATTAAATTATGTTAATGAAACCCATTCCATTTTATGGGTTCTGATGTGATGAATGATTTATGTTATTCTAGAAAAAATATATTGGGTTTTCATTATGTGATGGTTGATACCTATATCTCCCTCCAATGCATTGGGTAAATATTTGTTTTTCATGTGAAAGATAGGATTGGAATGGGATGCGAACTCGATTCAGTAATATAGGGCGGGAACATGAGTAATATCGGTTCAGTAAAACATCGATGGAACATTATGTAAACTTAGTTTTGTAATACATGGTTTGAAAAAAATAGTGAACTCAATTCATTAATACATGGCTCGAACGGGAGTATACATGGTTTAGTAATATATGGATGGATCATGGATTGAACCCGGTTTAGTAATAGATTGTGTACACTGTGATGGTCTTGGTAATGATCCTTGACTAATATGGACATGAATTTCTATGATTACATGTATTCCATAATAATTTCTTGTATTATGCTCTCATGGGATATGTTCTTTAATTATTTAGGAACTTAATTGATTGATTCCATGAAACAATATCATGATATTTGATATATAGGATATTAGTTTCAAATGTTTTCTTTATATAATTATGCTCTATGATTATGTTATGATTTATATATCCTTTTTTACCCTTACTGAGCACCTGATACCACCCTTTTTGTAAGTTTGATTTCCCTAGTTTATGAATAATGGTTTTGTATAAGAATACTAAAGGGGAAGATCTTTTTAGGAAACATGGAAGATATTTCACTAAACTAGAAGTTTGTGCTCCAAGTATCTAAAGGCACTAAACTAATACAGTCATCAAGCATGTGTTTGTGACATGTAATCAATATTCCTATAAAAATATGTAATATCCATAAATGTAAATCAAGTGTCATTAAAGCTACTATTTTAGAAAATGTTTATTCATCCTTTGGAAAATATTATAATAAAAATTTAGTGAGAACTTTAGAGATTTTTGTAAGGATATGTCTATGAATATCTCTATGGATAATACTAATCCAACATATATTAAATAATGTTTTATAATTTAGACATCCAATATGTTATTTTTCATGGTTAAGTGGTTTTCCACTATGATAAGTGTTTCAGACACTTTTCTTTTTTAGTTTTGTTCAATGGTGAGAACCAGAAGGAACTCGGTTAATGTTGATTGTGATGAAAAATTTAATGATGAGAAGTCATATTGGATGATCACTGGAGTGATAGATGTTGTGATCATGCCTAATCATATTTCATGAAACATGATTAACAATGTGTACTTTTACCAACTCTCAAACTCCCCTAGTAAGAGAATGAAAGAGTTTTCTGATAATTCTGGTAATGGATACCACAAATAAAATAAGATCGAGTTTATTTCCATCAATAATGTGGACCAAAATATCTAAATGGATGTCTTAGAAGATAAAATAGATGTTATGACTACAGAAAATAAGGACACAAAGAAAGTAACTACAAATGGAATATTAAATGTTTATTTAATGTAATAAATGAGAAATTTGGCCTCCCTAAGGTAGGATCAATTAATGAATTCTTTAATTGTGGAATTAATGGGTGTTAAGAAAATTGATGTCCTAAGTGGAAAGATCATGATGATAATTGTCAAGGTCTTAAATGAAATGGTTATATTATTGATGATGAAGAGACTATGAATAAAATATGATATGAAAGATGTTTTAAGGAATAAAACAATAAATCATGGAAATTAATTTAACAATATAGTGGAATTATTTCTTGATTGTGTATTGTAAATAAAGTATAATGTTTTAGAAGTACATTTACAACACATTTATTGTTTTATACCACTATAGTATTTCTTTATAGATTTTAGAGAATATTATAAGTATTACCAGTAACCATGAAAAGTTATTAAGGTGGTAAGATGATGATGTTGGGACAATGAAATACAGATATGTTTTATTGTTATAAAATAAATGGGATAGTATTGATTTCCTTGGAACCAATGATAAGAATTTTTAAGATACCATGGAATGAGTTTATGGAATCTTCATAATTATGGAATGAGGGAAGTGTAAATTTTTGAAATCCTTCATGATTTTACTATGTTTTTATGGTAATTACAGTTATAAACATGTTTCAAGAGGATATATAATGAAGGTATAAAGAAGTTTGTTCTGTGACAATCAATGGGTACATAATGATATATAGTGGATTGATGTTAAGATAACTTCGATAATTAATGGTTTTCTTTCTAAAATTGTGGACTTTAATCTTTGAGAAGTGTTATAAGGTTAACTATTTTTTGAATGATTTATGTTATACATTGAATAATGTTTTAGATATTAATGTCTAATCTCTTCATATAAGGATTTAAGAATATTTGATAACTTATATTAACATTTTTATGAAAAAAAAAACAAAATTGCCTATCATTATATTTATGAATCTCATATTCTATTAACATATTATGAATGGAAAATTAAACATAATTTCATGGAATAAGTGATGAAGTGGAACATTGATAATGTCACAACAAAGGAGGAGGTTTTCCTTAAATTTGGTAAGTATATATTCTCATTAAAATTATTAGATTTAGGAAAAAGGGTATTGAGATTAAATGTTTCTCTATTGTCATCATTTTTTATGATATCAATGACCTTTTTCGAACATCTTTGGTTTATTTCTTTGTGATCATTGAATTTATCCGAACCACGTTCTCTATCACTCTACAGCGGAACATGATAGTCATATTTCTCTTTCATGCCCATGTTTTTGTCGGTTCTGGGCGTAGTAGAAGCATGTGGATTGGTGAACCCAACTTTATTTTTTCCGTTTAGAGTGATCAATCCGAGATATACCCCAATGATAAAATGATGGATCTTCAGAATAGAATGATGAAACAAAAGGTAAAGAGAAAAGTCATGGTACCATAGATTGGATCTTAATATGTTGGTTATAATTAATTTAATTAAAATACAAAAATTACCTTGATGGAATTCTCTCTCCATTGATGTTTCTGGTCATTATCCAATGTGATCCATCATTCTGTCATAGAATCCAAGTGCAGGACTATTTTAGAGGTTATCTAAATGTGTTACTCATATCTCTAGATGTCTCTAAATGGTTATATGGGTTCTAGCATGGAAGAGCCTTCACTTTTGATGCCCTCCATCGATCTACTTGAGAGATACTTCCAATGCACTCACCTTGATCTGATGGAGGAGGATCACTATCGTAACTTAAGGTCATTCTTGGAGGAAATGAATTCTCTCTTATCTAGAGTGATTTTTCCAGATCCATTTTTCACAACCCTAAATAATGTATTGGGATAATGAGAATAATTTAATTAGTATTTATAATACATATAATAATAAAATGAAATAATTACCCAAGGAATTTATCCATTTCATTTAATCCTTAGAAAGACCCCAGCTCTAGTAATAACATTTGACTACTATTATCACTTGACATATGACCAACTACTTACACCGATTATTATTTAATTAAATAAATAATATTATTCCTCACAAATCCCCGAAAAAACTATATGTCATGTATGTATTAATATACACGGTGTGTAATTTTATTTTTCTACTTTCATTATTTCCTCCATCACATTTATTAGACCTTGAATAATGACTATTTATTTCAAAAAATATATAATTGCATTACACACTAATTAACACCTAATTTTACACATAATATATTCTCTCAAATAACATGTGTCGAAATAAATGTGACTAGGAATACTTGAATAATTATTATACCACAATCGGTAATAATTTTTATTCAACATGTTAAATGAATGTTTGATGGAGATACTTGGACACACTTATTGTGTGACCCTCTAGAACTCTTTATTAGTGGAATTAGGTTTATCCTACCTAAATTCTATGTTTAGTGACTAGAAACATGCAAAGGCACCCATATATAAAGAAGTTAATGCCTCAATGAAGTGTCACCTCCTATGAATGATTACCATTTAATGTTAACCCTTTTTCTCGATATCTCAAATCAAGTGGGTGTCATGGAAGTCCAGTCAACCCATGTGCTTGATTATTCCTTATTTGACTTCCTAGAATTGTACATTCCCATTCATTACCATGGAAATGGATTTATTTAGGCTATATCAATTCCATCAATGGGGCAGAGATATCAACTTCCATTTTGGATCTGAAGGGAAAAATCTTTCTCGCATTATCAATTAATGCAGTATTACTTGTGATGCACCCTATATAGATTACTTCACTGCGACAAGTGTGTCATCAAATATTTCATCAATACATCTATGTGTTTTATTGGTAATACAAATTAATAATAATCTTAAAGTCTGAGTGACAATACACAGGTCTGAAGATAGGAACATCCAATGAAACTATGAAATGTGGATTACCTACTACCATGTCTCATTCTCATAATACCCTCCTTGATATTACCAAGGGCTCCACCATGAAAAGGTGCCTCTATGTTTAATGAGTCCTCACACCTAATGGATTGTATTATTTGTGTCAATCAAATAACATCAGCCATCCATAGAACATATATTCAAGAATAGTGTTATGAAAATTTCGGGTTCTCATTATAGAAGGGATCCTTTATGCCCCTTTAGAGCAACAACTATCTTTATGAAATTATCACATGCATTATCACTCTGAATAAAAATCAAGATGCGATAAGGTATTTATCGATATAGGTTTATCATAAAGTAAAAATTAGTTGGTTCTAGGCCACAAACTCTTAAAGACTCCCACTTGGACTAGAGATAAATGCTAACAACCTTTAACCCTCTCTAGCTCTCACATGATATTCATGCTTCTGCTAAAATAGGAATTTAGTCATGGGGTCCACCATGTTCTCTTCCATGGACACTCTACTCACTGAAATTTCACAAATTTTACAGAAATCCCTCACGAGGTGATATTTCTAGAGAATGTTCATTGTTTGTTGATGTGACCTTGTTCCTTTTGCAAGATCCACCATTGCAGTATTATCATAATATAATGTGATATGATATTTACTACAAGGAACCACATCAAGATCCAATAAAAAGTTTTAATCTAGAAAGATTCCTTGGATTCATTAGAAGATGCTATATTCTCAGAACCCACTATAGAATCGGGGACAACTGGTTGCTTTGAAATCTTCAAGCTCACCGCTCCTCTGATGAGATAGAAAACATATCCAGACTATGACTTCAAATTTTTCAGATTTTTCTAAACCCCAACATCAACATACCCACTGATGACAATATCCATGTCTCCATCATACACAATGATCATATACTTAGCTCATCTCAGATACATAAGAATAGTATTAATAACAGTCCAATGTTGTTCTCCTAGATCTTCTTGATATCTTTCTACCATGATCATTGCATAGGCAACATCAATCTTGGTACGTAACAAGGCATACATGATGGATCATATAGCCAAAGCGTATGGTATCTTACTCATACTATCTTTCTCCTGTTGTGTTTGAAGAAACATTTCCATTGAATGATGTAGGCCATGTGATACTGAAACCAATCCCCTCTTGAATTGTTCCATAAAAAATCTCATTTGAATTTGGTCAATGTATGTACCTTGACTTAGTGCAAGTAGCCTCTTGAATCTATCATGATTGATCTTCATCACTAGAATGTATACTACCTCACCTAAGTCTTTCATGGAGAAAAACTTGTTCAACCAGTCCATAACTGATGGTAATACTGGTATATCATTTTAATAAGTTATATGTCATCAACATATACTACTAGGATAAAGACTTCATTCCCATTAAACCATTTATAAACACATGGATCCCATGAATTCTTAATGAAACCAATCTATTTTATGTCTTCATCAAATCTGTAAGATCCTAGACCTTCGTTTCAGGTATGTTTTTCCTTTTTCTGGAGTTTTTGAGAAAAGTGGAGTTTCTTAAAAATTTTGAAGTACACGTCGTGTACTTTATGAGTACACACCGTGTACTCCCTTGTCATGTGAGGCCGTGTGCTGGCCGTGTCTGGCCCACACACACGACCATGTAGGGTCGATGTAGAGGCCGCTTAAAGTGGAGTACAGAAAAGCCTAGTACACGCCGTGTACTCCAAAAAGTACATGTCGTGTACTTCCCATTTTTTCATTAAATGGACTGAGGTCGAATCTTAACCCCAGAACTACCTTCTTCTCCAGCTTCATTGACTAAGAGCATCCCGTATAGCCTCTAATCTCCTCCGAGCCCCCGATCCTCCTTCGGTTCCCCAAATCGACTGCCATTTATTGCATTGGAACCGCATCGGTAAGATCTTCCTTCTCCTAGAGCATTATTTTCAAATTCCTTCTCTTTCTC
This sequence comes from Viscum album, assembly GCA_963277665.1. Lineage (NCBI taxonomy): Eukaryota > Viridiplantae > Streptophyta > Magnoliopsida > Santalales > Viscaceae > Viscum > Viscum album. The sequence continues at coordinate 1,068,935,520 of OY728139.1, read as the reverse complement.
AAGTTATTGTGTGTTGAGAATTTTAGACGCTTTTGTAGATATATGATGTTTTAAAGAGATTCAAGCCTCGTGGTTCAAGTATATTGATCTCCTAGCATCAAGGTAGGTGGTTTGTGCCTTTCCATTCAAAGTCATTGAGTTTTATGTGCAATTTCCACCAATAACATTGAACGGGGTATTGCGTGTTTACTGTTTTTCCCCTATTGTTTTCCTACCTTTCTTGTATGCTTGTGTAGAGGTAATTTGGTTATGTATGAGTAAAAGTGCTAGGCTTGGATTTATTGACCGTTCCTTATTCTATTTGCGACATTTTGGTCTTGTTCAGCCTCTGGTTGTTATACCTGCTTTCCATGCCTTGTAACCATAGGATGGAGTGATGTTCCCTGACATGTCTGTTATGTTGTAGACTGGTCAGAAAAGTAGCTCTATAGGTTTATTTGTCCTTATAGCATTATTATGCACTGACTGGCATGGGGTCGTGTGAACGAGGTGTTGTAGACTATAAGGGGATAGACCGAGTTAGCTTCCTCGGAGAGTCTATAACATTGTAAACTATAAGGGATATACCGAGTGAGATTTCCAAAGAGTCTTGGATATTATAGAATACAAGAGGATAGACTCAGTGAGATTTCTCAAAGAGTCTTGAGCTTTATAAACTATACGGGGGTAGACCGAGTGAGCTTCCTCAGAGAGTCTGTGTTTTGTTTGAATTTCCTTAAACCATTCCAGGCTATAGGATAAATTGACCAAGTGATATTCCTCATAGAGTCTATGATATAGCTCAGGTTATTGGGGGAATTGACTAACAGAGCTTTATCAGAGAGTCTCTAGACCTTATGGCTATTAGGGGATTAGACCGCATGATCTTCCTCAAAGTGTCCCTGACTACCTTAACTATAAGGGGAATTGACTGAGCATGCTTCCTCAAAGAGTCTTATAATTTTGTATGACCAAACCAGCGGGGTCAGGCTGAGTGTACTGTATAGATGAGTGTTGGTACTTCTTGGATAAGACTAGAGGGGATGGATGTGAGTACCTTCAAGAGGGTTTCTTGTTTGTGGTTAGCTGTTTGCTTCACTGCTACTTGTTGATTTGTGGATTGTTTACTGCTGTGTATTATCCTGTCCACTGCTTACTATTTACTATTTACTGTACTTTACCTTACATATACTCACTGAATGTTAGGAATAGATCTTCAGGTGGTTTCCTACTGGGATTTAGTCTCACACACTATTTGGTTTATGCTTTTGGGCCCAAACAGATTATATTGCTGCATGTATAGACAAGGGAAAATTCCCTTCGACTTCAGGTACATGATTGCATTGGAGCGTGAGAGCATAGGACCTAGACGAGGCTTGCGATACAGAGGAGTTTATCTGTTTTCCTTTATTTTGTACTTTGTTTCACGCTACTATATTTACAGTATTGTTAGTTGTTTAGATTATTTCCTAGATATGTGTATAATGTATCATTTCATATATGTATGTGTGCTCTAGTTGTTTATTATTTTAGTCTTCCATTTTATATTTTTTTTGGATATTTATTTCTTCCTCTATCATATGAGTTGTTTACTTCCACTGTGTACTCTACCAATTAGGGCATAGTTTCCCCAATATCCCAACCAAGGCCCTCACTACTAGTCACCAGCCTCTGCCATTCGGGGAAATGCACTTGAGGCCATATGAACAACCGAGTACAGAGCGCCTCTAGGTGGCTTCTGGAACCAGGACGTTACAAAGTGGTATTAGAGGAACTATTTTCTCTTGACTTACAGTTTAGAGCATATAGCCAAGGATAGGACGGAATAGGTAATTGGTAATAAGTTGTGCCCGGGAGTAGCTAGCCCGTGTACTAGGAAAATCCATACTACCTCATTTGTTGTAGTTCTACTGGTTTGGAATTTTATAGTTGATTGACTTCACCATTGGGTGATTCACATGCTTTGTGTTGTTACCATTATTGTTATTGTATTCTATTTCTATTGCAACCCAATGAGATGAGGGTATGCCATCTCTTGCATCATATAGGCACTTGTTAAAAATCACATGCCATACATTCTTCCCATGCCATCTAGGATGCATTAGCGATTGCATGTTGTTGTGAAAGATGTTGTGTAGATTATGAATGATGTTGTGATAGAGGCTCTACTAAAATCCCTATTATTTGATAGAGAATTTTATTGTATAGTACATTGATTAAATAGACGCCAAACTTTTGGTCCTGAGGTGTTGTGGGCCCTCATGGACCAGAATTTGGTGGATCATTTCCTGGTTGCCTTGTTATAACTTGTATAAGCTGCCATGATTTGACTTGCGGGGAGTATGGGCCCTCACAGATCTAAATTTGGCACCTTAACCCCTTTTTTCTGTGTTTTTTGGGATTCAGAGCAGTTTCTGAGATACTTCCTAGAAAAACCCAGAATACACGGCGTTTACATTATTAATACACGTCGTGTAGTTTTTAAGCCGTGTCACTGACTGTGTGGGCAGAAACATGGGGTTGTGGAAAATTTTCAAGAAAACGCTGTGTACAGTACGTACACGCCATGTTGTAGTGACCGTGTGTATACCTGTGTGGCTAACGACACTGATGGATGAAACATTGACATTACACATTGTGTCCTGTTATTATATGTTGTGCCATGTAACCTATGTACCCGGAAGTGTCACGAACAACACGGGTCGGGGAAAACCTTCAAGTACACACCGTGTTCTCAAGGATCACACCGTGTAAGAGTGAACCATGTAGCCAGCTGTGTAACTAACAACACGGGTCGTTGAAACCTTGTCTAGTACACACCATGTCCTTCGTGAACACACCGTGTAGTCTAGGTTTATAAGGGTCATGTGGGTTAACCGTGTAAGGAGATTCAAGTAGGGGAATAGTGTTCAAGTACACGTCGTGTGTGGGGACAACACGCTGTGTGGTTGAGGTGTTACACCACTAGTTGTGGCATAATTTCATGCCCATGTGAATGGATTAAAAGAAAATGCCATGTATTTTTTATACACGATGTGTAGTCATGTTTTGTAAAACTTGAATATTTCTTTCTCTTGTTCCCGTTTTTTTACTATTGTGTTATCAGCCTTTGATAATCCGAATCTATGGTGTGATTTTGACCTTTCAGAGCTATGCCACCAAGACGTCCTCCGGTTGTACGTCATCTCTCAAACGGTGATCAGACACTATATATTGCCGATTAGGGACATCCTGCAGATCCTCCTGTGGTGCCAGTCTTGGCACCAGCAGTTATACAAGTTTTAGGCACTGATGCTTAGTTTAGGGAATACCTTTTGAGGATGATGCAGACCTTCCAGGGAGTTCCACCTCCTGCCCCGTCGATGGTAGAGTTAACCCGGGTTTTCGAGCAGCATCCTCCTCCTACTTTCACATGGGTAGGAGGACCTCAGGCTGCCGAGTCATTGCTAGAGGCCACGCTGACAATCATTGAGCATCTGAATATACATCCAGATAAGAGGGTAAATATCTCTACTTATATACTCAGAGTCTCCGCCAAGAGGTGGTGGGAGGTGATCTCATAGTCATGACTCCAACACAGTATGACTTGGGATGAGTTTCGGCGCATCTTCTACGATTAATTCTACCTGGAGAACTTGAGGGCCAATCGAACCCTGAAGTTTATGAGTCTGGAGTAGGGTACTCTATCTGTTATGGAGTACTAGTCTCCCTTTACCGAGCTCCAGTGTTTCATTCCAATTACAGCAGGTGAAGAGTTGTTCCTGGATAGAAAGATTGAGGATGGTCTTAGGCAGGAGATCCATTCCTAGGTGAACATCTATAGGTTGACTTTGATATCCTCTATCGTCAACCAGGCACTAATCATAGAGCACAATCTAAGGGATTCTGCAGCAGTGATCCAGGGTGGTTCGACAACCATAGTAAGTGTTCCTCCTACTAATAGCCAGAAGCTCCGCAGTGATTCTGCTCAAGGAGATCAGAGTAGAAAGAATGTATCTTATGACATCCAAGTAGTATGCTACCAATTCGAGAGGAGCAAGCATACTTTTCCTCAATGCTAGAGAGACCTGGGGGAGTGCCGATCTTGCGGCAAGATGTGACATATTCATCATTTTTATCAGATATTCTCACCTACATCTAGTGGTAGGGGATCTTCTATGACCTCATGTCTAGGGTGTGCATCACCAGTTTCTCACCAGTCTGGGAACTGGAGTTCTTCCAGACATTCAGGCTAAGTGGGAGGCCGCGGCTGTGGTGATCAGTCACCAGGTTACCAGAGAAAACAGAGCGGTTCAGCTCAGAGTGGTCTGCCAGGGTCGCAGGGTCGCGGTACAGGCCAGACATTCGCTATGGAGTAGACCCATCAGGAGCAGGATCCCAGACCTTCCACAGTTTGAGGTATGATCTTAGTAGCCTCAGTTTTATCTTCTTCTCTTTTTGATAATAGTGCTACGCATATCTTTATCTCTCTTGCTGTTGTAGAGAGCTTTGGGCTCTACATCTTTTCCTCTACTGATACTTTGACTCCAGAAACATCGTTGGGGTCTAGAACGGTTAGCGTATGACAGTGCAGAGAGTTCCCTATGGAGGTTTCAAGGTGTCACTTCTTATGGGACTTCTATGTCCTAGAGATGAAGATCTATGATGTCATTATCAAAATGGACTGGTTAGTTCCCTTCAAGGAAGTCGTCAGTTTCTATTGCCACAGGGTGAGTTTCGTATCACCAGAGGGTGAATCCTTTCTTTATAGAGGTGAGTGGGGTATCCAGGTGAGTCGAGCAGGACCCGAGCATCATGGGCTTGGAGGAGTTATAGCCCAGATTTCTAGTCTTTATCAGGATGACCAGGAGACTTCACAGTTAGAATTTCCTCTAGTGGTGGATTGTTTCACATATGTCTTTCCAGAGGAATTTTCAGGTTTGCCTCCGGAGTGTGACGTAGGCTTCTCGATTTAGCTTGTTCCAGGAGCGGCATCGTTGTCCATTCATCCTTATAGGATGGATACAGCTAAGTTGCAGGAGCTCAAGAAGCAGTTGGAGGAGTTGCGGGCAAAGAGTTTCATCTGTCCCAGTACTTCTCCTTGGGGTCCGCCTGTCCTGTTTGTGAATAAGGTAGACGACACCCTCAATCTTTGTGTGGATTATCATAAGCTAAAACAGTTGATAGTAAAGAACTGATATCCGTTTCCGAGGATCGATGATCTCTTTGATCAGATTCGAGGAGCCTAGGTGTTTTTAAAGATTGACGTGAGATCTGATTATCATCAGTTGCACGTTAGACAATCTGATATACCTATTATAGCTTTCTAGAGCATGTATGGTCTATACGAGTATATGGTTATGTCGTTCGGTCTCACGAACTCATGTGCAGTTTTCATGGCACTGATGAACCGAGTCTTCCATCCATACTTGGATTCCTTCATGGTGGTTTTCATTGGAGACATCTTGGTGTACTCTCACACTCGACATGACCATGCTACCCATCTTAAGAACGTTATGAGTACATTGATAGAGAATCAGTTATATGCTTAGCTCTCAAAATTCCACTTTTGGATGGATCAGATTCACATCATGGGTCATGTTATCTCAGAGACAGGAGTATCAGTAGACCCTGAGAAATTGAGAGCTGTAGTTTCCTATGAGAAGCTGAAGAATGTCTTTGAGGTGCGAAGTTTTCTAGGGCTGACTGGATAATACATGCATTTCATACAAGACTTTCCAGGCCTAGCAGCACCACTGAAAAGTCTGACCAAGAAAGTTGAAAAGTTCTTATGGTCAGACTCATATAAGTCATACTTTTAGGAGCTGAAAGTGAGGTTGAATTCAGCTCCGATACAAGTCTTTCCAAAGCCGGGAAAGAGATATATGAACTACTGTGATGCTTCAGGTATCGGTATGGGAGCTATTCTTATGCAGTGAGATGGAGTCGTTGCGTACGGGTCTCGACAGTTGAGGCCACATGAGAGGAATTACCCGATGCACGATCTGGAGTTGGTAGTCATTGTTCATGAGTTACGTTGTTGGAGAAATTATCTTCTAGGAGATCACTTTATGGTGTTTACCTACCACAAGAGTCTCATGTACGTCTTCACTCAGTGTGATCTGAATCTGAGACAACACAGGTGGGTCGAGTATCTTCATTCCTTCGACTTTAAGCATGCCTATATGCCGGGAAAGGTAAACGTAGTGGCTGATGCGTCGAGTAGGAGAACTCATATACAGGCAGTTCATGAGGCCACCAGTGAGTGGCAGCTTATGGCTCTTTTCTTTGAGATGCATTTGGAGTTTCATGATAGACACAGATAGAAGTTTCTATTTTCTATAGTTGTTACCTCTACACTTCAATGATCAGGTTTGAATGAGGCAGCTATCAGACTCATAAGGCCTAGTCCTATGGGAGAGTGTGTCAGGAGAGGACCCTCTTCCTAGATGGATAGTGGGAAAGGATGAGATCTTCTGTTTCCAGGGACACGTTTGGGTGCCAGCAGACATATGCAAGGAGCTGATGCGGGATTTTCATTCCTTATTTTGGGCAGTTCATCCCGGCGTCACCAAGATGTATCGTGATCTACACCTCTAGTATTGGTGGACAGGTATGAAGAGATATGTTTCTGGTTTTTTCATGAGGTGTTCCACTTTTCAATGGGTGAAAGTTAAGAATCAGTGACAAGCAGGTCTTTTGCAGTAGTTACCCATTCCGGAGTGGAAGTGGAACAATGTCATGATGGACTTCATGACCGGTTTGCTGAGTTCACCTTGAGGGAATGTTGTTGTTTGGGTTTTCATCGACAGGCTTACGAATGTTGCTCACTTCTTGCCGATCAACAAGACCTTCATCGTCGAGGAGATGGGATGATTGTACATCCAAGAGTTTGTTCGTCTATATGGAGTCCCACACTCCATTTTTTCATACAGAGATCCACCTTATACTTCTCTGTTTTGAAAGGGGATTCAGAAAGCTTTGGCTGCCCAGGTACTTTTGAGTACATCTTACCATCCCCAGACAGATGGCCAGTTCGAGCGTACAATTTAGGTGCTTGAGGATATGCTCCATGATTTCATCCTATACTTTGGTGGTTCTTGGGAGATGCATATACCTCTTGTGGAGTTCGCCTACAACAATAGTTTTCAGGTGACTATTCAGATGGCACCTTATGAGGCTTTGTATGGTAGGCCATTCCAATCATCTTTATGCATGCTGGAGGCAGGAGAGGCAGCTCTGCTGGGACCTCGTCTTGTTCATGAGACCTCATATTATATAGAGTTGATTCAAAAGAAGATGGATATAGCACAGTATCGACAGATGTCTTATGCAGATCAAGGGAGACGACCTCTGGAGTTCGAGGTTGGGGATCAGGTTTTCCTGCATGTCGCGCCGAGGATGGGACACAAGAGGAGTCGGAGATACAGTAATATTTCATCGTGGTACGTCGGGCCATTTTAGGTGTTTTAGAGGGTTTTTCCAGTTGCCTATCAGTTTCATTTACCTCAGAGGTACAGATCTATGCACGAGTTATTCCACGTTTCTTAGCTCCGACGTTACTTTTCAGACCCGTCTCTTGTCTTTCAACCTGAGGAGGTTTAGCTCGAAGTAGATTGATCATTTGAGGAGAATCCTATCTGGATTTTTGATCTCCATATGGAGGTTCTCCGTGGCTAGTCTGTTCCTCTGGTATGGGTTCTATGGCAGCATGGGAGAGTACAGGGCAAGACATAGGAGAGGGAGGCCGATGTACGATCACAGTGGCCAGAGCTGTTCAGGGTTTCTTCTTCCATGCCTCACTAAGGAAATTTGAGGATGAATTTCATTAAGGGGGAAAGATTGTAAGAACCCAAACCTTCGTTTCAGGTATGTTTTTCCATTTTCTGGAGTTTTTGAGAAAAAGGACTTTCTGAAAATTTTATAAGTACACGCCGTGTACTTTATGAGTACATGCTGTGTACTCCCTTTCCACATGAGGTCGTGTGCTGTCCATTTCCGGGCCACACACAAAGCCATGTAGGGGTGATGTGGAGGCCTCTTAAAGCTGAGTACATAAAATCCTAGTACACGCCATGTACTCCAAAAGTACACGCCGTGTACTTTCATTTTTTTTCATTAAACGGACCCGAGTCACGTCTTAACACCAGAACTGTCTTCATCTCCAACATCTTCGACTAAGAGCCTCCCGTATGACCACAAATCTCCTCCGAGCCCCAGATCCTCTATCGGTTCTCGGAATCGACCACTGTATATTGCATTAGAACCGTAGTAGAAATATCTTCCTTCCCCTAGAGATTTGTTTTCCAATTCCTCCTCTTTCTCAAGTTATCATGGGTTGATCATTTTGGACGTTTTTGTAGATATACGCCTTTTTAAAGAGATAAAAGCCTCATGGTTCAAGTATATTGATCTCCTGAAATCAAGGTACGTGGTTTCTGCCTTTCCGTTCAGATTCTTTGAGTTTTACGTGCAATTTCCACCAATACCCTTGAACGAGGTATTGCCTGTTTACTGTTTTGCCCCTATTATTTTCCCACCTTTCTTATAATCTTGTATAGATGTAATTTGTTTATGTATGAGGAAAATTTATGTGCTTGGATGTATTGCCCATGACTTGTTCTATTGACAACCTTTTTTCCATGTTTAGCCTTTGGCCGTTATACCTATTTTCCTTGCCTTGTGACCATAGGATGGAGTGTTGTTCATTGACATGTTTGTTATGATGTAGACTGGTTAGCCAAGTAGCTCTGTAGGTTCACATTGACCTTATAGAATTCTTATGAACTTTATGGCACATGGCCGTGAGAACCTAGTGCTATAGACTATAAGGGGATAGACTGAGTGGGCTTCCTCAGAGAGTCTTGGACGTTATAGACTATAGGGGATAAACTGATTGAGATTCCCAGAGAGTCTTGGATATTATAGACTACAGGAGACAGACTGAGTAAGCTTCCTCAGAGAGTCTTAATATTTATAGACTATATAGGGGTAGACTGAGTGAGCTTCCTTAGAGAGTCTGTGTTTTGTTTGAATTTCTTTAGACCATTCCAGGATATAATAGGAATTGACCGAGTGAGCTTCCTCAGAGAGTCTATTATAGACCTAAGGCTATAAGAGGAATTGACCGAGTGAGCTTCCTCAGAGATTCTCTAGACATTGGGGCTATTAGGGGATTAGACCATGTGATCTTTCTTAGAGATTACCTGAATACCTTAGACTATAAGAAGAATTGACTGAGCGTGATTCCTCAGAGAGTCTTATAATTTTGTATGACCAAAACAAAGGGTTTAGGCTGAGTGTACTTCCCAAAGGGTTGTTTTTACTTCTTGGATATGACCAGAGGGGATGGATGTGAGTACCTTCGAGAGGGTTTCCTGTTTGTGGTTAGATGTTTTCTTCACTGCTACTTGTTTATTTGTGGATTGTTTACTACTGTGTATTATCCTACTCACTGCTTACTGTTTAATGTACTTTACCCACCATATACTCACTGACTATTAGGCACAGATCTTCGGATGGTTGCCTACTGGGATTTAATCTCACACCCTATTTGAGTCACACTTTTGGGCCCAAACATATTGTAATGCTACAGGTATAGACAAGGGAAAGCGCCCTTCGACATCAGGTACTTGATTGCATTGGAGCAGGAGAGCATGGGACCAAGCCGAGGCTTGCGATGCTGAGGAGTTTATCTTTTTACATTTATTTTGTACATTGGTTTCACACTACTGTATTTCTAACATTGTGACTTGTTTGGATGCCTTCCTAGACATATGTATCATGCATCATTTCATATATGTACGTGTACTCCAGTTGTTTATTGTTTTAGTCTTCCGCTGTTTACTGTTGTTGGATATTTACTGCTTCTATTATCGTAAGAGTTGTCTACTTCCATTTTGTACTCTACCAATGAGGGCATAGTTTCCCCACTATCACACCCAAGTCCCTCACTACTAGTCATCAGCCTCTGGAATTTGGGGAGATGCGCTTGAGGACATGTGACCAACTGGGTACAGAGCGCCTCTGGGTGGCTTCTGGAATTGGGACGTTACAAATTCTAATGTTCCATGACCCAGATGCTTGATTTAATCCATAAATGGATTTTGGAAACATGAAAACCCATTTGTATTCCCCTGGTGTAACAAAACCTTCTAGTTTTTTCATATATACATGTTTCTGAAGAATCCGGTTATGGATTTCTATTTTGAAATACATCTTCCAAATCTCATAGTCATGGTAAGATACTATGGCATGTATGATTCTTATAGTTTTAAATATGGAAACTGTTGAGAATGTTTCATCATATTCAATTCATGGACGTTGTCTAAATCATGTTTCCACTATCCTTACTTTATAGGTGATAACCTAAGCTACCTTGTCTAGCTATCTCTTTAATACCCATTTTCATACAACGTGCATTAAATTTACTAGGTCATCGATCAGAAACCAAATGTTGTCCTGATACATGGATTCCATCTCCAAATTCACGGAATATATCCATCTTGTAGCTTATGAGCTCTCTACAACTTCCTTTTAAGATATAGATTCATCATTGTCCAATAATAATGATTCACCATCCTCGGTGACTAGGAAACCAAATCAGTATGGTTCCCTTACCTCTCTTGAGCTCCTATGCAGTACTTGTGTTTATAGACCCTCTTCCACAGGGTCTTGTGGAACTTGTTCCTTTACCAACTCCTACTTATCTCTAGCATCAACTTCGTAAAATTCAATCTTCCTCCCTCTATCCTTTTTGAGAATGTGATCCCTCTCAATAAAGATGGCTTGTCCGATGACAATCACATTCTTGTATGAAGGGTTATATAGGTAACATCCGTTTATTTCCTTGGGATATCATATAATGATACACCTCATTCCAAGGGATGCTAGTTTGTTTCCTGAGAAGACCATAACAATTGCATCACATCCCAATACACATGTGTGCTAAAACATGGGTTTCTTTCCATTCCATAACTCAGAGGGAATTCCATTTGCTGCCTTATTTGGTTCTTAGTTTAATATGTATAATGGAGTTTGTAATACATATCCCCAAAAGGATAATGAAAGATCTGTATTAATCATCACCAACCTCATTATTCCCAACAAGGTGTGGTTTCTCATTTAACAAACACCATTCCAGTATGGTGTATAATGAGGAGTGATCTAATATAGAACCCAAAACTCTTGTAAAAGTTCGACGAACTCTTGGGTCAGATATTCTCCACCTCAATCTGATCGAATATTCTTTATCTTATTACCAAGATGATTCTATAATTCAATCTTTAATTCATTAAATTTATCAAAGTACTTTGATATATACCTAATTTATTAGATATAGACATATATACTCAAATAATGTATAAAATTATTGATGTAAGAATATCCACCTCTAGCTTCCATGAGAAATGGCCCACACACATATGTGTGCAAAAATCCTAGAAGCTATGTGGCCCTTTCACCTTATCCACTAAAATGTGTCTTGGTCATTTTACCTTGTAAGAAAGAGTGAATTATATCAAGTAGTTTTAGCTTAGTAGAGTCTAAATAACCATCTTGGTAGAGCTTTGTCAAGCACTTATTATTTACATGATCAAGATGGTGATGCCACAGTTAGGTGTTGTATGAGTCATGTAAATTTTTTTCGTTATTGACTGCCAAAACATGGTTTTCATAATTTAATACATAAAAACCATTATTTAAAGGCACCATACCATAAAATATGTCATTCTGATAAAAGAAACAACCCTTATTTCCAATCATGAAAATAAATCCATCCATATCCAAACATAATACATAAATTATATTCTTAATAACACATGGCACATAATAATAGTAATGTAAAACCAAAATCATCCCAGTTGGCAATGAGATATGGTAATCGCCAATGGCTAACTCAACTAGCCTAACTCAATTGGAATCTCAGAGATCTGCCTCTCTTATGGAAATCTTTATAATTCTACTTAGTTCTTTCATTTTAATAAATATGTGAGCCCCAAAAGCTACATCGAATACCCAATGTGTATAAATAGAATGATTACAATTGATAATGAACACACCTTTAGTATCCCCAGTCTATTAGTTGTAGTTCTTCGTCTAGTGGCATGGATTTCCACAAGAAAAAATACCACATTCTATTCCTTTACCAACCTCTATATCTTCCCATTCTTAGATGTATGGTGCTGGGGGGCTTCATACTGTTTATAAACCCTTGGCCCCTTTTCCTTTTCCTTCCTCTTCTTATTCACCATAAAAATCCAAGATTAGATTGCCCTATGTCTTTATCTACCCAGGGAATCATGGTCAGATGTTTTAATATACTCTTCACATTATTTCTCATGTTATAGTTGATAATAAATATAGAAAAGGTATTGTGAATTGATGGTAGGATGAGATAGGTATTAAACTCATCAGGGAGCATAATCCCTAAGATGTCTAGGTATTCAATGTAGATAATAAGCTTGAATACATGAATCATGGATGGCACAGACCCTTCAATCATAGTTTTTAACAAAGTATTGGAGATCACATATCTCTCTTGTATCTCCTTCTCTTGATAGAGATCCTTAATATGAGACATCATGACATACACGTCCATGTTTTCTTGTTACTTCAAGATCTCATTAGACATGGACAATAAATGAAACATTGAACATTTGTGGGATCATCCATACACTTCATATAGAGAGATATTTCCTTACCACTGGCCTATTTTCTAGGTTCAACTGGAATTGGCTCCACTAGCACATACAATTACCTCTTGTGGCGAATGATGATGCATAAACACCTATGTCACTCCTGGAAATTGGTGCCGATGAGAAGTTTTTTCTTCTCAAGTATGGTTTGCAATGAAATGTTTGATGTAATTTTTCTTGTCTTTTCTAAAAATTATGTTGAGAAAACATTTATTACTTTATCATGATAAAACTAAGAGAAATAAATAAATTAATACTTATTATTCATCCACAATTTTATCAAAATCTAATTACCCTCACTATTGACCTCAGAATATTATATTGCCTGAATATCCTAGTTGAAAGGATCCATATTTACCTCTTCGTTACCCAAATTAGGGTTTTTCTTGAAATTTGAAAATGGTTTAGGTAGTAATTCCATATTCCAACTGTATTAACTCGTAGCTCCTTGATCCATTGGGTGGACTCCCCAATCCTGAAATACTTTTATTTTGGATTTCCTCAACCTTTGCCTCATGGTCACACTGAGTCCTACTGTGGTATTCATCCCTTGATTTGAAACATGTCAAGTCAACCCAAAACCTTTAATTAGAATTCACTGATAATTGAAAGCACCCCAACAAGAGTTGGATAGGCACTTTGAAATGTAGTTCAATTCTAACCAATATTATGTAATGTTATATCGAATTTATATTTCTTTGTGGGATTTTATCCTTATAGGTAATTTCCATTTTATTATCTTTTATTACATGCTTGTTAATACTAAGTGGGATATACATAAGTGACAAACCATGTCTAAGATAATATTTATGCATAATCCATGTCTTATTTTAGTTCTATCTTGCATGCTTGTTTTATTTTTTAATTGTGTGATCACAATAACACACCCCCAATAAATAAACCATGGAACTAAAAAAATAAAATAAAAGGTATGATCATGAGATTGTTTTATTGGTTAGTTTATCTATCAGCTGATAAAATATCCCAAGTCCTAGGGATGAAACACCATGAACATTTTGGGTTTTTGTTTACAGATTTTTGCATGTCCACCTTTTTATCTCCTTGGATTAGTTTCACCTTTGCTCCTAACATGAGCTGCCATTACTTTCTTGGTCTTTATATCAATTTAATATGATTTTATATTGCACATAGGTTGGGGGTAAAAGTATTTATACTTAAAAGAAACCTTGGGAACATAGGCTATAAATATTAACAAGGATAAGGCTCAAAAGAAATTTTTTTAATTTAATTAAATTTATTAATAGAAACAATACACATATAAAGGTATTGGTCTAGGTCATGATCATCCAAACATGAAATGATATTTATGCATAAAGAAAACTAGAATTAAATTCATTAATCAATATTGCTTAAGATAAATCATGCTCGAATTATTTAATTGTCTTTAATTAATCAATCCTTTAATCTTAAATCCTTTTTTCTGAATTTCCATTAGATTCTCATCCATAATTATTTAAAATAAATAAATTCATTCAAAATTATCTTTATATGTAACTTGTACCTTGGTGGAAACCTGGTGAATTCTTGTTCATAACTACCCAATGAGTATAAATGAACACTATTAAGATGTTAAATTAAACACATATATATAAAACACCTATCAAATATTGTGCCATAGAATTTCACCCACACCATGGTATACGTATCAAGGGTTTGAATAATATAACAATAAATTTTAATTAGTCTGCGTAATTTAGAAGAGTACACGACATGTAGTTCCAACTATACGACAGGTACTATTGTTCACATTCCATCCAAAGTACACACCCGGGGATATGGAATGTAGATGTACTTCAATAATTGTCATTGTACAAAATGTGTCTAGTGGGCCACACACCTTGTAGTATCTAGTGTTACACAGTCTCTATCTAGGAAAGTTGTGTATGTCGTACACGGTCTAGCCCTAACCCGAAGGGACTACATGCCATGTCCAGTGGGCCACACGACATGTAATCTTGAAACCGCATGTCACATATTATTGGTCAACACATGGAGTCATATAGACTTAGATAAACTCTAAAAAAGGTATGGATTGGTGGACTAGACTATATGCATTGATACTTGACTACACGTCGTGTACTGGAAAATACACGTCGGGAATTCTGCTGATGTATGGCTAGGATGCTATGACACCTCCATATGAGATCCTCTATTTTATTTTGATCAAAATTAAAATAAATGAATGTTTCTATATAGTAAATGAGAAATAACATAAGAGGAACAAATATCAAGATTCAAATTGAAAAAATGATAAACTTGAATTGAATCAACTAAATTATTAATTGGGTAAATCAACAACAAAAAACTAAATAATTATAATCAATGATATGACCGCTCTGATACCACTTTTAGGTTCTAGGAATAGAGGAATCTCGTGGATGGGTGTAACCAATGATAATTTTTCTGTTAACAATGATCAATCTAAGATCCATCATGATGATAATAAATTGGTTCTTCAGAATAGATAGGACAATAAAAAAGGAAATAGGTATGTCCCAGAACCATAGGGAAGATCATCATATATTGGTTATAATTTATTTAGTTAAAATATAATAATTAAATTGATTTAATTATCTATATGTTAGTGTTTCTGATCATGATCTATTGTGACTCGTCATTGCATTGTAGACTCCAAGTGTAGGCTTCCTGTAGAGGTGATCCACACATGCTCCACATATCTCTGGATGTCACCGACGGGATCTCTTGGTAGTAGTGCAGAAGATCCTTCTCTTGTGATGTCTACCTTTGATTGCCTTGATAGACTCTTCCAAGTCCCTCTCCTTGATACAGTGGAAAATGATCTATCTCATAACTATAGAGTGTTCTTGGAGGAAGAGAATTATCTCTTGGATTGAGTGATTTTTACAAATATATTGTGCACAACCACAAAGAATGGCCAGGCTTATTGAGAATAATGTAATTGGGATTTATAATACTTAGAAAAAAATGAATTAATTACCCAAGTCATTGATTCATTTCATTTAATTCTAAGAAAGACCCCATGTCTAATGAAAAAATTGGATTATTATTATCACTTTACATGCGCCCAAAGAATTACCCCTATTATTATTTAATTAAACAAATAATATTATTTCTCAAAAATCCTTCTAAAAACTACAAAAAATTTATATATTAATATACATATCATGAGATTTTGTTTTTTTATTTTCTTTATTTCCTCCATCACATTTATTAGACATTGATTAATGAAAATTTATTTATTAAACAAATATAACTGCATTACTCACTAATAAATATATTATTTCACCCATAATATATTCTCTCAAATAACTTGTGTCGAAATAAATGTGATTTTTCATCCTTGAGAAATTATTAAAACAAAATTAGGAATAATATTTTTTCAAATTATTAAATGAATATTTAACTGAGATACTTGGACACACTTAGTGTGACCCTCTAGGCCTGTTTCATAGTGGAACTTGGTGGGGCCTGCCAAAAGTCCTAGGTTAGCATCTAACAACCCACCAAGGCACCCATATAGAAATAATTTATGTCCCCAATAACCTATCACCTCTTACTAACTCTTACAGTGTAATGTTATCCCTTTTCCTCGATATCTCGAATCAAGCGGGTTTCATGCTGCTGCCATAAACCCGTGTGCTTGATTATTCATTTTTTGACTTCTCAAAATTGAACTTTCCCATTACTTACTGTGGATATCGATTTATTTAGGCTATATCAATTCCATAAAAGGGAATATGATATCAACTTCTGTTATGGAATAGAAGGGACTAATCCTTCCTTGCATTATCTATTAATGAAGTATTACTCGTGATGCACCCAACATATCCTACCTCAATACAAATAGTTTGTCTTCATAGTTTTCGTCAATATATATACGTTCACAAGTTGTAATACCAATTAATAATAATCTTAAATTCTAAGGACCAATACACACATCCTCAGATTATAACATCCATTGAAACAATGAAATTTGGAATCCCTACTGGCAGGTTTCGTCCTCATAATATCCTCCTAGATATTACCAAGGGCACACGCCAAGATAAGGTTCTTGAATTTTTTAGGATTCATCTCCTCTAATGGACAGTATTATTTGTGTCCCTAAAATAACATCATACGTCCATAGAACATATATTGAAGAATAGTGTTGTTGCACTTCCGGGTTCTCATCATTGTAGGGATCTTCCAAGACCTTTTAGTGCAACATCTATCATTACAACATTATCACATGAATTACCATGCATAAGAAAAATCAAGATTTGAAAAGGTATTTATTTATAAAAGTTTATCATAATGTACAATGTAGTTTGTTCTTGGCCACAAACTCCAACAGTTCTCACTTTCCACCTACATTCTCATATGTGGAACCCTAGGTTACACATATGTATAATTTTCATTATGTGACACCTGGTTCCATTATATCCGTCTAATTCATTTTACAATATCATACTGATATATTCTATGATTGTACTAATACGAGTGGAAATTATTGTGAGTAACATTGTTCAAATATTGATATGTGATTTTGATTCCTTCTATATATGATTATAATATTATGTGTGGATATTAATGTGAATGGATATGTTCATATTCTGATGTGTGATTTTGATTTATTCTATCCAAGATCACATGATTATGTGTGGACATGATTTAAAATATATATTCGAAATATTATTTTTTTCCTATACTTAAAATGAAACATCTTTATGTTATGACTATTGACTGAGTATTACTACTTTGAAACAATTACTAATCATGATTATGGTTATGAAATGATTTTGGAAATTTTGATCTAAGCCTTTATCAGGATGATTGTTTAAAAAAATGAACTTTTTTAAGTTTCCATACCCTTTTAACAATCTTATAATCTCTTATGGTTGATATCTCTCATGTTTACCGTTACCGAGTATCTGAAATCAACCTTTCTTATGTTTATCTTCCATAGGTTTTGATGGAAATTTCAATGTATGATGTGTCTAAAAGTGTAATAATATGAATATATTTTTGAATAAGTTACATATATTTTAATAAATAAGTTGATTATGTACCTAGTCTCTAAATAAACTGAATCTTTTTAGCCCTTAGGCATTTATTATTGTGAATTATATTGAATATTTACCTAAAATGATGAGATATTATTATATGTTATGGTTGGTCCACCCCAGACATGGTATTCCACCTACACCCATTGATATGTGTGACATCATGAGATAAAATAAAAAATTCCCTATTTTATTCCTTTTAGAAAAACCCATTACATAAGGTCTTGGTACATATTTGTCACTATAGGATGTACTTATAAGGGTGAAGTATGGAACAACCTGAGTACTAGCACATGTAGCTTGAAAAGAACAACTATTTTATCCTAATTTGAGGATAATGTACACCCCACATTCAAAATATTTATCTATTGAATCTCTTGAGGATATATGGTCTTTCAGAATATCATGGTCAATGTCTCCCAATAGGGCCTCCATTACACTTTAAATAATGAGAGGGGCCACAAAAACTGATCAAATATAATTCACATCTCTATTATTCACTAATTATGGATGAACTAAAGTTATCTTCTTAGATTCCTCCTCTATCAGTTGACCATGGGGCTTCCATTTTGGGTAATATGCCACAATGTTTTCATTTCTTATAGTATAGTCAATTTTGATGTCATGGTCAGGTTGTAACTACAACTAACACATATTGTTTAGTTTAATATACCACAAAGTGAATATTTTCCCGAGACACTTATAATATGTATGGAATATAATCCAATCACAAATAAGGAAGAACCTTCAAGTTATTAAGGTAAACATTAAGATGACTATATTTAAATAATTGGTCATGTAGTTCTACTTAGGTTGTCTCAACATTATGGATATATAGGTAATCAACACATACATCTGTATTTTCAAAAATCCAATCCCAGTTCCATAGGTATTACAAAAAACCATCTACTCATCTATCTTATTTTGGAACCTTATAATAACATATCTAATCAGCCTATTCTTTATAACATCAAAAGGTCTATATCACCACACATACCAAATGAATTATTTTACTATTCAGGTAAATAAAATCACGGAGGATAAATTCTGGGAGATGTTTTTAAAAAAATCTATGATTGTACCCTACCAAATGAGGGAATATCAACCCTATGAACATTATCTTGGGTTTCTCCTAAGATATAATGACCTTATCATGTTCTTAGTCAGAAATCACTATACCCTTTGA
This sequence comes from Viscum album, assembly GCA_963277665.1. Taxonomy (NCBI): domain Eukaryota; kingdom Viridiplantae; phylum Streptophyta; class Magnoliopsida; order Santalales; family Viscaceae; genus Viscum; species Viscum album. The sequence goes on along the minus strand of OY728139.1, from coordinate 1,068,916,636 downwards.
TAAAACATTCCCTATGTATTGGAACCCTAAAATCTAGAACTAAAACATTGGGGTCTTTTACTATAACTGATTCCATTAAAGTTGGAATAAGAAAATACTAATATTCTTGACATGATCATACTCTAATAATGAATACATTAGAATTTCATCAAGAATACAACCATAAACTAGTTTAAGAAATACTAAGAGATGTTATTTATATGACCCAGGAATATAGATGGGGAATTTATCACACTGATGAGAATCACCAAACACTCATAATAGACATATGTTAATTTAAAATTTTTCTGCAAAATATCATTATTATAAACACGAATCTAGTAATGGTCAGACTTAAGATTGACCATTGAGATCCACTTTTATCCATTTAGACAACATTTATTACTTATAATGGAGTAATTATTATCCAATGTCAACTAATTTTGGTATTAGAAGTAAATAAAAAAACTTATTCCCTCATATACCTTCTTAGAAAATAGCACTGGATCCACCCATGGATTCAAAATAAATCTAATAAATCATTTACCCATAAGGTCCCCCAACAAAACCCTTTTCTCCCAATGATATTCTATGTTCATCTGATAATCATTTCATGAAATTAGAGAATTCTCAGGGGACACATTCATGAAAAAATGTCCTCCTAATGAGGAGGAAACCCAGACACATACTCAGAAAAAAATTCTATGTACTCAGAAACAACTATTGGAAACTGATTTTATGATTCATTTTATATACATATATAAAAACTCACCAACTAATTAGTGATTATATGAAACATCCTACGAACATTTCACGTGCATCTCTATTGAAGGTCTCACTAAACCATGAAGGAGAATCTCAATACACCAACTCATTATCAAATCACTCTTTTATGGTAGTAGTTTTTATAGGCATAAAATGAGGATATAAAATTTATTTTAAGGATGATAAAATAGGTATTTATCATAACCACCTATAGGATCCACAAATACATACATATACTAAGTGAATGATCTTTTCACTAATATATGTGTGTGAGTTTGTTGTTACTTCTAGTAGGGGACTCTATCGACATGGTTTGGGATATGGGATCAAACATGACTTCTAGATATTAAATGTGGGTAAAATAATGAAGAATGTATCATAATAGTATTTACTAGTACAAATGAAAATGTAGTGTAGATACAGATCATACCTTGAACTACACCATGCATCGCCAAATCATATACCTCCACCACTTTAATTTGTCAATGTTCATGACTATCAACTATTTTATCCTGGAATGGATGAATCCAAGGTGGATCTAGTGAAGGTATATTATATTGATGTACTCCTCCCGTTCCTCCTCTTATTTTATAACCAACTCATTTTCCAAATATTTCTCCCTGAAAACCACCCTATCCACCTTTGGGAGTACCTTGATCACATCATTGCCTCTAATGGAGAGGTTTATCAAGTGCTTGACTACCCTATTCTTCATAAAAGTTAGGGAAATCAAAAACAATATTAAATATTTCTACACAATCATAAAAAAACATATATATTGGAAGAATATATCCTATACATGACTCTTTAGATGCTGATCTGGGCGTCTAACACTGTGTATGTGAATGCCTAATATATTATGACCTGATGTATATTATCAACTATCCATTGAAGAAGTCACTATACTGGGATGACTACCACAAGTACCTACAAACTTTCATTCCTCTAACCAAAATCCATTGATCACCACTGATTTCTCTAAATCATCAATATACACTACTGGAAAACTAACCTTTACCAATGGTTTGGAACCGTTGGTATAGGCCTCCAAACCGTTGGTATAGCCTATACCAACGGTTTGGAGAACCGTAGCCAAGTAAGCCGTTGGGATAGGTCTATACCAACGGTTTTCCAAAAACCGTTGGTATAGACCTATACCAACGTTTTTGGAAACCGTTGGTATAGGTAATATGAAATCTATACCCACGGTAATGGAACCGTTGGTATATAAATTCCAAAAATGAAACATCCGCTGGGATTTGATCCCAGGACCCCTCATTTATAATCGAACGACTTAACCACTAAGCTAACATCACTTTTGTAAACATAATTTCATAAATATATATATGTATTATCATAATTATTTAAAATTTTGATTTATATAATGTTCTCGGTTAGTAGACCTGGAAAAAAATCAATGAACATATCCCAACGGTTGTCAAAATCGTTGGGATAGACCTATCCCAACAGTTCTGAAAACCGTTGGGATAGGTTCTGGTTGGTTGTATTTTTAGTTAGTCGAATGGTGGTTTTTTTTGGTGTTTTTTCCCAACGGTTCTTGAGAACTGTTGGGAATGAGTAACCTTTCCCAACGGTTCACCAAAACCGTTGGGAAAGGGCCTAAAAACACACCCTTTCCCAACGGTTCACCAAAACCGTTGGGAAAGGGCCTCAAAAACACACCCTTTCCCAACGGTTTTGGTGAACCGTTGGGAAATGGTAGCTATACCAACGGTTTTTACAAACCGTTGGTATAGAAGTGCTGGGAAAGATCATGTTTTCAGTAGTGATAAACGATGACACAGTTGGGAACAATGATAAATCATATTTCTCTATAGAATCCACACTTATACATATGTTCTTTTCATAACTTTTCATGAATCATGTTGAGCGAGTAACTTATGATATTAGTGAATCTGGATATATACTCCACAATATAAATTATATCCTCCTATAACTCCAATTTCTTTTGGAAGCATGCAAACCAAAACATATTTGGGTAGTAATCTTTAAAGAATAGGTCCTCAGACTCTAATAAAGAAATAATTTACTCATTATAGGCTAGGAAGATGAAAATAATCCTATGACTCAATCAATATATATAAAGATATATGACAAAAATACTATATGAATGATAGGAATATAAATAATGTAGAATACTCAAATCATAGTCTCAAATGAATCCTCTGCTACCTGAGGGTTAATATTGATAAGAAATTTTTTGATGGTATGTATATATGGGACACATGAGCCACACTCATCCTATGCTTATCCATATCTCATCTAACATGAATATTCTATTTGTTTCCAAGAGTAGGATTAACCTACTACATTATAGGATATTAGTGAATCTTGATGTATAATCAGAAACATAAATTCAACCCTACTATAACTCCTATAACTTTTGGATGTGTACAGTCCAAAACATATTGGGGTATTAATCATTAAATAATAGGTTCTTGGATTCCTATAAAGAAATAATTTATTGATTACAGGTTGGGAAGATGAAAGTACACCTATGAATCCATCACTATGGATAAGGATAAATGACAATAATACTATCTGAATGTTAGGATTATAAAAAATGTTGAATAATCAAATCACCATCTCAAACAAATCCATAGATTCCTGAGGGTTAATATTGACATGAAAATATTTGATGGTATATATAACAGGGGAACATGAGCCACGCTTAGCCTATTATTATCCATATCTAATCTAACATGAATAATCTATTTTTTCACATGTGTAGGATTAACATACTAAATTATAGGATGTGGGTCTACACATTGAGTTATAAAGGTACTACTCCCCATATGTCTGGTGGAATGAAATTATAATCTAATTTATAAATGAAATATTTTCACTGAGCTAGTTGTTGACTAGAGGCTCAATTGTTGGTACATTTGTGGAATAAACCTAGATTGGGGTCCTGTATGGTTGTATGCATAGTGGAATCCTATCATTTCATATTATAGACCATGGTATTTAAATCATATATGGGTAGAATACACAAGATCAACAAGAAAATTAATTACTAGATCCTATATAATTCATATACAATTGTTTCTTCCATAAAACAGGTGCCTTAAAATACCTAATAGAAAACTAGGTTATCAAAGTCCAAGAGAATGAATATGTTGACCGTTTCACCGACATGAGTATATATAGTCTAAAATCTAAACAAGAGACCATTTAATATTGATTCTCAAAATTCTTAAACTAATTCTCAAAGAATGTCTCACTGAAAAAATATTTACCGTAGTTAAACCCACATTAATACCACTTTGACATGAACCATCCCACCAGGATCCCTCTACAGCAGTGATACACGGAGTGTGTAACACCAATATCACCTCCAATAGGCCAAGGGTTGGTGACTAGCACTGAGTATGAATATCACACATGATAGGTGGACATAGACTAATGTAATTATACTCCATTAAAAACTTGCCAATGGACATAATAATTAAAATAGGAAAATAAAATTAATTGTAGCATATAATTCACATGTGAAAAACTAATACCCATATAGGGGTAACCAGTGTATAAATCATAAGGAAAAATTAAAAAGAAACATGTTCACTAATCTATTGGAAAAACCTAAATATATTACGCAAATATATCCCCATAAAAAATGTTCCCCAATCATGAAAATCATCCAATATAATCACCATTAGGTATCACTAAGCTCCACCATCACAATGTCCTAAAAGGTCACAACTGAATTGCTCATCATATTCAAATGACATGACAAGTATAGGAGAAGATTCTCAAGTAAGGGTGAGTATATATATACCTAGTATAATCCCATATAAAATAATAATAATAATAATAATATGTTAATTCAACTCAAAACCACAAGGCGAGAGGGAGGATATAAACCCTAAAAATCTAGATATAATTTAAATGAGAAAACCTGGGATGTTAGATAGAGTCCCTCTCTAAATATCCTAGGTATAGGAGAATTATTAAGTTCCCCAAGACTCCAAACAACCAAATATAGAAAATCGTGTCACCTATTTAGATTTATTTGGGGGACCCACACATTGGAAATATATAAGTATCAATCAAAGGAGAAACCATCACTAGTTTAGGACCCATTCACCTTATGAGATCATAGATGAGTGAGTAACCAACACTATAAATAAAGAAATTTCAATTTAAATATGGGGGTACCGAACTCATTTAGCAATGTGGGGGGACCTGAACCCTTTTATAAAAACATTTCAAGGGTGTTATTGTCCTATGAATTCCCTGATCTTGATTAATTATCCAAAATAATTGAACTATAAATATAAGGAGAATAAGATTGTCATATAACCTTTGACACTGATGTGAAGTGAAAAATAAAATTATATATAAGAAAATTCATAGGATTCATTACTGGCACACTGTAATTGTCAGGACCCGTCCTTGGGGCCCATGCCGTGACTACCCCAAGCCCGCCTTCCATAGACCAGGGGCTGGCGACTAGCACCAAAGGCGTAAATCCCGATAACTGGGAAGGCATTGCCTTTATAAAAGTAAACAAAACACCACAGAGTACATGCGAAAGCAAAACACTAATTACAAAGAAAGTGCTGAAAAGTAAATGGGCCAGAATACAAACCCAAATGAAAGTACAACTACAACTAAACAAAGTACAATAGAAAAAGACAACAGCTGGAAGAACAGAAGCGGCTCCTGGGTCATCCTCCTCAGATCCTACCTAGAGGGTAGGTACAGATAGCGCAGCTCCTGGATCGTCCACCACGGATCCTACCGGAAGGGTAGGTATAGATAGCCTCCTCAACGCTCTCGCCCTTCAACCTCCTCTGTGTGTCGTCTCACCGTGAAGTCCACCTCCAGATATTGACTCGTCGTGTAGTCCACCTCTGGGTACTGACTCGTCGTGTAGTCCACCTCTGGGTACCGTCCGGTCCTCGAACACTCAGCCTCCGTCAGCATTGCCCGTCGTCTACAACCAACACAACGAGGTGCTGGTATAGCCTGTGCAGGGGTGAGTATAACGATACTAAGTAGGGACCCCGAGACCCTCAAGGTCTCACTAAAACCAACATGGATAACCACAAAGACGATCTCAACAGATAACCTCTACTTAGGTATATTCCCATGCATATACCTAAGTTATCAAGTAACCCATCTCAATCATGAGGAAAACACCAAGATCATGAAATCAATGGATAACCACTACCCAGGTATATGCCCATACATATACCCAAGTCATCAAGTGACCCATCTCAGTCATGAGGTAAACACAAAGGTCAAAAGTCTCATCACAAACCTGGATTTTCATTATCGAAACCGTAACTGCTGAAGAGCCCCGTCTCTGGAGTGTACAGTGGTCATGTCACGACTCCGAGGTACATCTCACTAACCTAAGAATGCTGAGGTACTCCTCCTGTCGAGTACCGCGGGCCAGCCACCCAAACACAGTAGTGCTTCCCGCCGGGGTATGCCACCCAAACACAGTAGTGCACACCCTCTAATAGCCTACAGAGGTACTCTCCGGACGAGTACCGCAGGTATGCACTATCACACAGGTAGTGCTCCGTCTGCCATGGGTCTGCACCTCACAAAGTAGTGCTCTGTCCACTGGGCTAGTCGAATCACTCCTAGTCGAGTCGGTCAAGCAGTCGTCAGGTCTCAGTCGGCTACACGGTCTCCGTACTCCGCACGCTTGTCTCTGGGAGGGTCCGCTCCATGAGCTACTGGTCAATACTCCAAGTATCTCGAAGGACAGCCTCGTCACAGGGGTCTCAACGCAACAGACGACGCGTCAATCGGACGCCCGGTCTGTGAGTTATTATCCTTTTCGTCCCCTGGGCCCGGTTGGTTTCGTGTGCGAACCAATCCGGCCATATCTCAACTGTACCCTGAACTCCCATAGGGTATACTCAAAGGGACCGTTTCTCAACATGATCACCAACGCCGCTGACGGTTCGTCAAACGGACGTCTGGTCTGAAAGATATCTGTTGTTCCGTTCCAGGGGCCCGGTTGGATTTCGGGTACAATCCAACCCGGCCACTATCCAACCGCAACCAAAACTCGAGCGAGGTATGCCAAAAGTTCCATCTCATCAAGAGGAATTCAACAAGACAGACGGCATGTCAATCGGACGCCCGGTATGTGAGTTATTGGCGTTTCCGTTCCGGGGGCCCGGTTGGTTTTTAAGGAAAAACCAACCCGACTGTACTCCACCTGCGTCCAATCCTCGGGAGGAGTAAGCCAAAAGATCCGTCTCACTTAGAGGAATCCATCATAGTCGACGGCACATCAATCGGACGTCCGAAACTCAAGATATGAGCGTTTCCGCTGCGAGGGCCCGGTTGGTTTCGTGTACGAACCAACCCGGCCGAACCCAACGTATTCCGAAACCTTATGTGTGATATGTCTAAACGACCACCTCGATGCGAGGATCGCATCGCCACTGACGGTGCATTAATCGGAGGTCCGTATCCCATGATATGGGCAAAAGACTGAAAACGGTCCGAAAACGGGGGTCTGGGCCCGGGCCGCGCCGGCCCGACCCCCCCTGGGCCGGCCTGAATCGGGTCGACCTGACCCGGGTCCGATTCCGACCCGGTTTGGCGCGACCCGGCCCGGTGGGTCGGGTCGGCTCGGTCGACCGGCCGAGAGAGAAAATTGCGGCCCCCGCGCGGGGGCCCCTCCGCGGCACCTGAACGCGGCGTGCCGGCCGCGTCCCACCCCTCGGTTCCGCGTGGCCGCGGAACCAACCTCGCCGCCGCGGCTTCAGCCGCGGCGTGTTTTGCTGGCGGCGCGCCGGGCGCCGCCGCACCGGCGGGATCTCTCGCGGACCATCGGACGCGCTTCGGTGGTCCGTTTTGCATGCGGTCTTCGCCAGTGGTCCTCCCGGGACCCGATCTTCACTGCAAGGCCCTCAAACGCCATAGCAGCCTACTTTGTCGTCGTCCGTCGATCCGAACATCGATATACAAGCTGCGGAGGGTTGTCGGGCCGTGTTTGTCCGCCTCGCGCCCTCCGCCTTAGGGGTTATCAATTGGCAAATAATAAACACATGATTTTAAATCATTGAAGAGGGTATAATTTATCCAAAATAAATTATACGAACACCATGCAATCAAATACCCATGCACGAGAGTTTAAAAAAATTGAATGTGCGGCGTGACGAAGTCGCGCATTCTTGCCGCTCGATCCCGCGCGACGTGACGATGTCGTGCATCCTTGTCGCTCGATCCCGCGTAGTGCGATGACACCGCGTCAATTTCATTCAATCCGCAACAACAAGAAAAACAATAAGGGAGGGGGACGACCGTGTTTGTGCGGTCTGTCCTTCTCCCGTTAACTGATATCATGCGGTCCAAATATCGCGGATAAAAGACGGAAGAGAATTACGTAAGGAAAAACACGTAAACCCCCTACCTCAAGTTGCCGATCGAAGATTGTCGCGGGGATGGATCGTCGTGGAAGAAGCGTCGCGGAGGGAGAATCGTCGGCATCACGTCGTCGATCTTCGAAGGTTTCGCGTTCTTCGTCGCCCTTCGTCGGAGGCCGGTGTTCTTCGCGTTCTTCGCATTCTTCGCGTTCTTCGCGAAGGAGGATGAAGATCATCAAGCTTCTCCAAATTCTCTAAACAAGAAACCCTTAAGAGAAAACTAGTATTGGTCTTATTTTATTGTCATGCCAATATTTAGAAAATTCTAAGTTAAGTAACGAACCATTAATTCGATGAATTAATGGTACGACTTGACTGCCCAATTAATAGGGGCGTTTAGAATTTTAAGAAAATGCATCGGTTGACTTTAATTAAAGATGAGTTTTCGCGGGTGCGTTACTTAGTGGAAAAGAAACGGTGGGGCTCGTGCGGGCCCCACCTAACAAATATCTTACCAAGAGGGTAGGATATTTTGGATTGCACCCTATCCGCTCCAACTCAGCTTATGTAGCTTTAAGTGGCTTTAAGTGACTTTAAGTTAAATAAAATAAAGTTTTCGCACCACATTATTTTATTTTCCTCACTTAACCCCCAAAAAATTAAAAACCACACCCGAGCAAAAGTAACTCCAGAAAAAGCGTTTCTAAGAAAATATCGGCGCTTCGATTCCATTGGTGACCTCAGAATTCGATTCCGAGCACCGGTTCAGAAGTTAGAAAAACCCGCTCGTTCGTTCACTGCACGTACCCGAGCTAAACTTCGGAAAATGATTCCAGGCACACCGGGCCTCAGAATTAGGCACCGTCTGAAACTGCGTTCTTGTAAAATCCCAAAAGAAATTTAGAAAAAACATTCCCTTGAATTTCTGGGTCTTTACAGTAATTTAATTCCCCATACATGGGGATACAAAAATCTAATTGGGATGGAATAGTACATAACATGTAATATAAGGGAATATAATTTGTATATCCTTAGAAATAATCTGGTCAAGTAATTCCTCAATAAATGACGTGTATGGGTATACCCACTTGGTGTGTGTGATAGGGTGCATGCCATGCGGGGCCAATGGGGTTCTCGATGTGTACCATCGTTGATCATGTAATGTGAGGGTTTATGTACATGGAACTTCCAAGGAGGAGACAATGTGTGGGTCCAGCTGTATCACTCGGTGTGCATCCTTGATATAAGGGACCAAGATGTCTGACAATGAAAGTAATGATCAGAGGAGTTATATAACATGTGAAACCCTTAATACAACTACTTAATCTCATGAACACATAATAAACTCCAAGGTATCCATACATGAGATACATGACATGTGACCCTAGATCATAGAATGTGTAGATTTCAATACATTGAAACACTCTATGGGGGGTGTATATGGAGAGAGTTCTAAGGACTAGAAATCATGTGATCATAAAAATAATAAATAGAAATTTTATAACACATGGATTAATTTAAATTTCTTCATTACTATATTTTATGAATCATAATACTCTTTCAAATTCTTCACCCAATGATGTCATGCTTTTGATGGTTGATTTTTGGGAAACTGTTCCAAAAAAATGAATTTAAATACGGTTTTCACACAACCCCATTTCTCTTTTTCCATCAATGCCTTTATTAATAGAGAATTTTAACTCCCTATAATTGATTTCTTGTCTCCCTCAAATGATCCCACATTCCTTAATCTTCCCTACCATATAAAAACTCTCCAATCACATTCCTTAATTCATTAATTCATTGATCTAGGTCCCAAATTGTTGAATTGTTAGATATAATTACCCCAGTAGGTATTTAATTAATAAAATATGATAAATGATTTATGAATAAATTTATAGACATCGTGATGTTTCTTCATAAAACATGATCCATATAATTTTAAAACCATTTGAATTTTGGGAGGATAACTAAAACATGATAATAAAAATCAATAATTTTATAGGTTAAAAAAAATTATTACTTGATCACTAATAAATAATTAAGAAATAAATAAAAATACAGATTAATACCTATTTATTTGATTATTTTTGAAAAGGTTTTCATTTTCTTCAAATTTTATTTGTGAGTCCTTCCAAGAAACACATTTTTCATTATATAGATTTTGATTATTCAAATGATATCCTCATCTATATCCCCCAAGATAGGGATTATTGAAACTAATACTAGAGAGATAACTTAAAAATGAATATATGGTATTTTTTCATTCTAATGAAGAATTAAAAAATAAATCAAATTATTAATTTTACACCTATGTATAGTAATTATAGAACCCTAGGTTGGAAAAAAAATCACACCACTCATTGGGTAAACCCCCATTCAAGATGCAAACAGAATTTCATATTTCCAATCATGGATCTGATTATAAGAAAATATTATTTCCCACAATTTCTTTGTGTAAAATAAAAAATATATATTATATTTAACATATTTTTTAGGATATAGAAATATCATTTGATGAAAATTTCTTTTTTGGACAGTTTATAAATTTTCATTTAAAAAATTATAAGTGTTTAAATAGAATAAGGATCATTATAATATATTATTAATGATATTCTAAAATATATAATACATCAACTCTTGATATGGGAGGTTTCATTTGTAAATTATTTAATGAAGACATGTTAATAATTCTTTGAAAATAGTATAGTATTTTATTCTGTTTAAAATTTTTAATCTGAGTTATGAATTAAAATAATGCTAAACGTGATTATATTTAATTTCATTGAGGCCATTAACTTATTAAAATCAATTTTATATAAAAAACATACATACAATGGTTTATATGCAATTTTAAAGTATGATAAAGTGTTCATTTTGTTATATTATAATGTACATTAATGGACTTTAAGTAAGAGAATAATATTTTTTTAAATGAATAAGATTTAAATAAAAGTTATAAACTTTCTTATAGATATTATTCAAAACTTATTTATACAGATTAATTTCTATTATATGATTTTCAATTATTACATTGATTAATATGAAAATAACTATTATAAATAAATGAAATTAAATAATAATAATGAAGTGAAACACAAACTTAGATTACAAACTCAATGTGAGATAAGCGTAGGTTCTTCTATATTGCATTTATTAGCTGATAAAAATTGTAAGAACACATAAAAATAATAACTAAATTATTCATTAATTCTTCCCATCACTCAAATTAATATAAAACCACATTTTTTGGAACATTTAAACCTTAATTAAGGGTACATGTTTCTATTGGTATATTCAAACAAGAGTAGTGGATGGTATTTGAAAATAATTATATAAAATAATTGTACACAACTAGCATATTCAAATTTTAATTGAAAAGGGGTAAATAAATTTTTGGTTCAAATTTTTAAGTGTTGGGAATCCACTTTAAATATTAATGAACATTGAGTTAAGGTATTTTACCAGGTTAATACTAACTTGAAAACACTCTAAGTAGAAAAATAACTATATCTTATACTATGAAGTTGGGTTTTAAGATCATTGAACACTAAAATATTACGGCAATGACATATTTTGAATCCATGTGTATATGTATATTGGGATTTGAAGGAAATATTGGAAATCATTAAAAAGTATCTAATAAAAAATGCTTAAATTATTGGAAATCAAGATAAATTAACTAATTTATTAGTTTAGTAATTTTAGATAAAATGGAATGTGACGGTAGAAATCAACTTTCACTATGATCCATCGTGGTAAATGCTTAATTCATGACCAATAATAATTTCTAGGAGTGACACTAGTGCTTTCACAAATTACTTCTTCAATAAATAAATTTATATGCGTTTTGGTCCAAACATCTTACCAACCATCCTTAGGGAATAAGTAAAGTGGATAAAGATGATTAAAAGAGACAAAAATCATATATTGTATATCCAATTAATAATTTTATTATTTATGTGAAATAAACTATATGATATTCATAAGTACAAGGATGAATATAAAACCTTGTCTCACCTCAAAGAAATATATCAAGAAGGTGCGAGGAAGGAGAGTTAGGAAATTTTGAAAACAGTTTTTTACATGAAGGTTGGGAGTGGGAAACCGATATGGTCCTCATGTACATAAGATGATTGGGTATAATAGTTGATTAATAATCGTGGTATTTAAGTATAATTAAAAATTATTCATGGATATCATACTATCAACTTTTCATACTAGCTTCACAGTTTTCTTATTTATTATAAATTTTATAATATAAATAAATCTCTCCCATATCTTTTTTCCACGGTTTTATAGGCTGATAAGGATATGAAGAAATATAATTTTCTAGTTCTAATATTTAACCAAAAAATGAATGGAATGTATAATATTTAAATGAATTAATCAAAGATAAAACACTACTGAAAAAACGGGGCATTTGCGATAGGATCTAGTCGCAAATATAGTTTATTTGCGACTGTCCTTCATAAAATGAAACTATTTGCGATGGAAAGGGGATTCGTCACAAATAGCTTTCTCATGGTTTTTAAATACCTTTTTGCAATAGGTTATCAAAAATAATATTTGTGATGGCACCCATCGCAAAAAACATTGCCGAGTTTTTGAAACTATTTTTTTGCGACAACTCATCAGAAAAAAAGATTATGTCAAATAAAATAATAATAAAATTAATTATAAAATTTATAAATATATATTATAATTAATGAAATAATGATATTAATATTATTAAAATAAAATAAATTATAAATTAATAAAATAATATTAATATAATAATAATAATATTGATAATACAAAAATATTAATATTAATAATATTAATGAAATAATAATATTAATATTACTAATATAAAAAAATTATAAAATAACAAAACCCTCAATATTCATGAAGAATATAAGAAAATAATAAAAAGAAAGGAATGAAAAAATAATAATTAATAAAATGATAAAATAATGGAACAATGGAATAATGGAATAAAATAAAAAAATGAAATATTTGTAACAATATAAAATAACACTATATAGAAATATATATTGTTAATATTGAAAAGAAAATTTATATTCAAATGTTTTATCATAAATAATAAATAGATCACTACGGGGAGTGTCATTTGGAGAAGCTAGATGAGATGGTGGAGGGAACTCCATCACTACTACAAATACGGCTTTTATCAGTGCTAAAAATGGCCTTTAACTGCACTAAAAAAGCGCTGTTAATGCCGACGAAGATAAAAGGGGGGGGGCCCTTTTTCAGTGCTATAAAAAGCACTGATAATGACCCCTTTTATCATCCTTAAAAAATCACTGATAAAAGCGGTATTTTATCAGTGCTAAAACGAATTGCTGATAAAAGGGTCTTTTATCAGCGTTGTTTTTAGCGCTGATAAAACTAAAAAAAACTAAAAAAAAACATAAAAAACTAATAAAACTAAAAAAAATTAAAAAAATTACAGCCAATCTCAGGGCGGGGTTTTTTTACAGTTCTTGGGGCCCCCTTTATCAGCGCTTTCCCGCACCTCCAGCGCCTGCACGCACCGTCTACACCCATTATCAGCACTAGCCCCTCTAAATCACTCTTCCGCGCGCGCCCTTGCCTCCACCCAGAGTTGATCTCGAGACCTCCCCCCCTCCATGCCTAAAACCTTTGCCACTCCCCTATATTGAATTGTTCTTTTGTTTATGATATACTTATTTATTTATATATATTTTTAGTTATATTTATTCGTATAGTAATATATATTTATATTAATATATACAGTTATATTAATATATATATATATATTCATATTAATATATATATATATAGTTATATTAATATTTATATTTATAGTAATATTAATATATATATTTATAGTTATATTAATATATATATATAGTTATATTAATATATATATATATCGTTATATTAATATATATATAGTTATATTAATATATATATAGTTATATTATTATATAGTTATATAAAAATTCATATATTTGTATTTTAAATAAAATCGATATTATTCATTATTTATATAAAGCTAATATATTTTATATGTAAATATGTTTAAACATTTATTTAAAAGATTAAATTTTTAGGTGTGAATATATAAAAAATATGTACATATAGTTATATATTTGATTATAAATAGTAGTGCATTATAAAAAACGATAAAATTTCAAAGACATAATATCATTATGAATGTAATACCGTAGAATAAATTCAGTCCCCACAAAAAAAAAATCCAATAATACCCCCTTAAACGAGGCTGAAAATCCACAAAATATTAAAAAATCGGGGTACCTCGATTAAAAATGTAGTTTTGGAGGACTTTAATGCCTTTTTTGGCCTCAAAAAAACCATGACTGGGGTCCTCCCTAAATTTTGAGATGTAGAGCTCATCGCAGGATTCGATTTGATATGTGGTAGAGCTCAAACGGACACCCGGATCAAACGTTATGGCTGTTTAAAGTTCGAGTTGCGTTTTTAACATATTTTGGATCTTTTTTTCATTTTTTCATTTTTTTGGGCTTCAAATTTTTATAAAATGACTATTACTCCAAAATAAATATCAAATTATTAACTAAAAATATTTTTTGATGTTTTCATAAGAAAATTTCACTAAATATCTTATATATTAAGTATATGAAGTGTAAATGTATATTTATACTTATGTAAAATATATTTAAAAATTATATATTATATTTATATCAATATAACTATATTGATATATTGATATATTAATATAATATTTTTAATTAATTTTTTTGAAGTTGAACCCTTTATCAGTGCTTTTAAAAAAAGCATGGATTAAGGCCCCCCTTTATCAGCACTACTAAAAAAAGTGCTGATAAAGGGTGTTCCTTTATCAGCGCTAAAAAAAGCGCTGATAAGGGGGGTACCTTTATCACCACTAAAAAAGCGATAATAAAGGGGTACTTTTATCAGCTCTTTTTTTAGTGCTAATAAAGGTACCCCCCCTTTATCAGTGCTTTTTCTTTAGCACTGATAAAGGGGTGGCACTGGCCTTGCCCAGTTTTGTGGTAGTGTATCCCTAAACCATGAGTCCAACATCGCATGTATTCCAAATACTCATTCTTATACTACCTCCACCATCAACACATCTCTTCTTGTATCTCCTACTGCTACTGCTACTACTGCTATCATAGAAACTCTTCTTAGTACTGCTACTTCCATTGATACATCTGCTCCTGCTCCCTACACAAACTCTCTATAACTCACTCTCACATAATAGATACTCCTGATATTGTGTTTCAGATGATGATTAATATCTATTATATCCTCTCAAGATGGATTCCAACATCGCAACCATTCCAAAATAATCCACATGTTTCAATAAAGAGATGATACCAACAACTCAACCTTTCTCAAAGGCATATTGGGTCGCCTGCAACCATGTAGTTTCCTCAAATCGGTGGGCACTAGTCAGAGTAGCGGTCTCAGCCTAACACTCAGTCAGTGTCTGAGATGTTGTTGCCTCATATGACTCCTTCAATTACAATTTTAATTTTAAATAGTTAAAATGTTATTTACTATTAAATTTTAAACTAAAATATAAAATATACTGACAACAATCTGACACTTGTGAGTACCTCTAATCTCTCCAGTGGTGGGATCATTGTACATAATTCTATAAAACATGACCTCCATAATATCTGGTTGTTTGATTTCCTATATGAATATAAAATAAACCGTTAACATTTAATGTTATATAAAATATTTTAAAAAAGTACTTACTATATGATCTATATGAGTACTGAATTTACAACTACTGGCTCGATGTGTCACCTCCCATCTCCCCTAGTTTTTTCAACCTATCCATGATATCCACTGAGAAAAACCACCAAAATAGCGTGAACATAATCCATCCAAAACCTAGGAATAAATTTTATCAATTTGGTGGGTGCAACAAGACTCGTAAAAATCATTCACTCCTGATTTTTCATTACTTTCGTTCTGAAATTGTACAAAAAATATACTATAACACTGATTCATAGTCTCCTGCCATGACTTCCAGATAAAATAATTCATGATTTTATTGATGGGATACCATAAAACCTACAAATAATTTATAATATCAAGTTATTAATTAAATTAATTGCAAAATAAATATTTTTTATTTATATACCAGCTAATTATCGAACATACGGTATAACACATCCATGGGAATCTGATCCCCTGATACTCATACTTTAGAAAAATAATTATGTAATATAGTTCTCCCCTGTTTAATATATATATGAATAATTTTATTAAAAAAAGAAAAAAAATCAAACAATTAGTATATAAATAAATTATTAAAAACTATCTAAAATACAATGGTAAATATACTTATGCATGCACAGATCGATGCCAAAATGTGGATGTTTCTTAGAGATAGGGTTTGTAATCATCAATCGCACAACACCGCACCCCCTCTGAGTCACCCCTAAACTGCAAGTAGTCTAAGGTTCAGATGACCCAACAACATGCTTTTCCAAAGGAAGATCAACTTCATACAACAGATGATATAGATCCTTGTCCTTCTGAAACACAAAATGAATGTTGTTAGAAAATATTTGAAAAAATGTAATATATATAGATAGATATTATATATGATTATAACCAATATTTAACTTTTTCAATGTTCATATTAATCCAAATAATCATATCTGATGATGTTAATGTCTTCATATTCCTCCTCAACATCATCAATTTTCATATGGGTTTCAGTTTCATCATCTCTTGTCATATCAAATTCATTTGTAACACTATTAACATCATAATCACTATAAACCGTCAACTATGGGGTGTCATCATAGATATTTATGTCTCTTTGTGAAAAAGATTGATTTGAAGTAGTCTTTTGAAAAATTTAAATTCCATCAACTTCAGTGGAACCACATTGACTTTGAGTAAAATGATTTTCCCAAGATTTAATTTTTATTATGCTCCACCAATCACAGAACTCTCTTGATGTAGAACATTATTTTTATTAATAAATTTTATGTTATTAATGATCCAATAAAAATGGTTTATTTACTATAAGAATAATTTTATTTTTAATATGAATGATTCCATTGGTCAAATTAACAAAAAAACCTCTCTAAGTATCGAACCAATGAAATTTAAACATCATTATATAATGTTTTCCCAGATAACGTAGTTCAATAATTTCTTCTATCATTAGGTAAAAGTTATATTTATTTTCTCTATGATGATATCCTCTCAATAAAACACCACTATTCATTGTTTTTTGATTCCCCCTTTTTACATGTATGAAATCAAAAACCATTCATGACATATGAATTAAAAGATTTAACTACTTTTTAAGGTGGGTTACTCAATACAAAAAACCGGTTATCAATTTAATCATCATGATGAGATAACAAAACATTTTTAAAATAATAATCGATATAAAATATAATAAAATGATTTTATATCACAATCCAAAAAAAATTATGTTACCAATTTTTGAAACAAGTAGGATTTTTTTTGTTTATATTCATCAAGGGAAACTACTATATTTTTTGTATGTTTTTTCTTGATATGTTTATCTTATATCCAAAAATAAATTAAAATTAAACTACAATAACAAAAATTATAGAATAAGTGATAGGATCACTCATTTTACAAATGGTGTTATTTCTTCACAGTTGATAAAAACATATGTATGTGCTCTAAGATGTTCATCATCTGAAATACATTATTCATGAACTCCGATAAAGTGATGTTCATGTTGATTCAAAACTGATAATTGATTTCCCATTTCATCATAAACATATCCCATGTTATGTCCCAATTGGTTGTGTTTTATGGGATAATCATATTTAACTTAATGAGAGGAAAAAAAGAAATTTCTTATTGCAAGTATGCTTCTACAATTGAACTTTAATCCATAGCTTTGTTACATCCTTTTTTATCCAATTTCTACAGGATTCTGTCAAATGGGTACATCCATCATAATTGTACCAGACCTCCACATGTTTCTTCATGTAGAAAATATATTATCAAATGTTCCTTTAAGTCAAACAAACCTGATGAGAGGATTTTTTTTAAGTTTATATAATATTAAAAGAACATCTTCTTGTAGTCCGATTAATGCATCATAGTCACTTGTCACCACCAAAATGTCATAGAAAAAATATTATATGTATATTACCACATACCATATCATAGAATTCAACAATTATATTAATCCAATTAACCAAATTCTTACCATTATAACATGACATTCATAACTTTTTAATATGGTAATATGACTATTTCTGACACACCTCCCCAAATTAGAAGCATAACCATGTGGAAGTATCAAATCTTCAATCCACTGAAAAAATAATAATTGATTATCTTTGGATATTGTGTAATCTACTTTAGGATTCATTAACTTATGTGATATGACATTTGGAAATATGTAATGTTCTGCTTGCCTGCAAATATGGTCTACATCAAATTATTCATTTACATTATCATTGGTCTTAACTAGAGTATACAAAAATGTATGAAATAAATTATCAAAATAGTTCATCTTAATATGAATGACATTAAACATTCAACTGACCCACAAATTAGACCAATATCGGTGAACCCAAAAAATGCTCTATTTTATCCAATTAGGTTCTTTCACAATTCCATCTATTTTTTGTGGGTTATTGTTTTTCCAAATGTGATGGGAGGTAATAAAAAGACAATTTATTTTATCTCAGTACCAGAAATCATTGTTGGAGGTTCATCTCTTTCAATTGATCCTTTTCTGAAATTATATTTTTTCCTATGAAGAGGGTGATTAGTTGGAAAGAATTTGTGATGAAAATAAAAAAACTGTTTTTTTCCATTGATGACCAAAAATGCTTTGTTGTCTTCTATATTGTATGGACATGATTTGGGACCGTGGGTAATCTATCTAGATTAAATTCCATATACTAGGAATTCACTAATTTTCCCCATCAATGTGGCTTTCGGTAGGAAATTATTTTCGCAAAAACTTAAAATGTACCAACACCATTACTCCTCAATAAATTTAACTCATCAATCAATGGATTCAAATGAAAATAAATATTATTTTTTGGATATCCTTGAATTAATAATTTCTGAAAGATAGATGGTTCCTTAATCAACATATAAACAGGTAAATTTTACGGATTTAAAAAGAAAGACAAACATAAATACTAACCACCGTAAGAAATAAATGGATAGAAACCTTCAGTAGAAAGACCCAATCACACATTTTAGGATTCTAGGGAATAAGATAGATGAACTTTGTCAAAATGTTTCAATGAATCACCATTATAGGGATGATTTTTGGTTTTACCTGTTGTAATATTGTTTTTGGTCCATGACATCAATGCCGCTCTGTTTTGAGATATAAATAAATGTCACAATCTGGGTGTAATTAACAAATATCTCAATTATTTTACAACAATAAATCCAAACATCCCTTGTTGATATGGTTTATACATCGATTTTACACATGCGCTACAAATATCCAATGAATTGTTTTAAACATAAAATAAAATTCAATCATTTGAACATGCATAAATCTTCTGATAACCACAAATCATATTACAAACTAGCCTCTTGCTCTCCTAGAAATTTGTAGTCAACACAATTCCATCAGGTAACAGTATTTTTACCAAACATAATATATGATCAAAACTGATATTTAAAATTATATTATCTAATTTAATATCCATAAATTTATCAATAACTTGAAATTTTATTTTCTTACAACCTAGATAAAAAATATTCTCAATGGACATCAACAAATCATAAAATGAGATGGTTCCAACTCAAGAGTTAAGTTAATATCATCATGAGTTTCAACTTGTTGAAAAGAAGGAAATTCAACATAATGTACTAAATTTTGAAATTGTGTTGGGTCCAGAATGAAATTATTATTATATTCTCTCGAACTGCGTTCACAATGTTGATATCAAAAAATAAAATCTAGTTGAAAATGAAAACCTAATAAATGATTGCCAATGTTGTAAAATTTATCAAACGTCATAAAAGAATTTTTTTTACAAGGACAATGAATTGTCCCTTATAAACAAATGATAGTTTTGGTGATGAAAATGAAAATAAATCATCAACACCCTCAATATATATATGATTTAAACCAGAACCATTTGGATTCTTGTACGGATTTATCCATGCAGGACCACAAATAATTGTTGTTGCTGACTTACTTGTTCTATATTTCTCTAAAAAATATAAAATAATTATATATTTTTGTATGAATTGACAAAAGAAAAACACTATCAAAAAAATAGAATACAATTAAATTCCCTTTTCTATCAACTTATAATAATTTCTATTATTTTATAGATATTTATCAAGTTTTTTAAAACTTTTATACTAATCTAAACTAATTTATTATAATTTAAAATAATTACCACTAATTATTATTAATTAAATATAATTTATAAAAACAATTTTTAATTTATAGAGACACAATATCCACAAATTGGAAGCAACACTTTTACCCGACCACTCATCTCCTTACAAATTTCATCTGTTGAAATCACTATAAAAAATCTCCTCTGATGTACAGATATCCATTTTTCGTAGTATGACAACTATAAAAAAGAGACTATGAAATGGGTAAATATAAGATAAGGGATGTCTCCCATAAATAGTGAACCATTTTTGCATTGAAATATTTATTATTAATTAATGTGGGATTAATAACATTTAGTTAAAATGAATTACAATAAGGATGGTCTTGGATTGAAAAGTGGAGGGAGATAATCAAGGAGTGTTTTCAGTAGAATGAAGACTATACAAAAGGGAATACGAAATGTTATTAATATTAGATAAGGGTATTAAATCATCAATATTAAATTATTTAGTGGGAAAATTCCTGATAATAAAGCAATAAGAGTATAATCACATGGAATTTGAAAGGGACCATAATAAAATAAGTGCTTGAATCAAAAGGAGGAGGTGGAAAACCCTAACCATACTAAGATACTTCTTAATTATTTAGATGACTACTTAGATGTAAAAACCCAAGATTAAAGTTCATAGACATTCAATTACTTTCTCAGAATACATAATACACAACACAAATGGATTCACAAATACCACATTAGTTTAGTTTATTTAGAAACTATGAATTATAAAAAACTGGTTCATAAAACATCTAAATCATATCCTACATTTTCCATCATCATAATAACCCCTTTTTGATACATCTTACATAAAAAACATATTAATATCATAGGGAATATTAATAAAAGATGTGGTGAGATCAATTACCCAAAAAGGGTAAAAATGGAACATATAAAAAAACAGAGAAATAAGATTGTAAAAAACCTGAACATAACTTCTAAAAGCATTCCATGTATAAAAAATATCAAATTCTTGAGTCCTGAAATTAATCTTGGTAGTTTATAAGTCATAAATCATAATGGAACAAGATCCATGAGAAAATATCATTGGCATAAGACATGGAATTGTGAAAAACACATTAGCATAGATAATAATTTCTATATTATCCTAGGCACATTTTAAATACCATAATACGGGACAATGTCCATTACTAAACTGGGTTTACATTCCATTTCAGCCTTGTATTACTGATAATATATGCTTGTCATTCGAGCCTTGTATCAAGGAACCATATTTACCTTTCATTTCATTCATGCCTATTTAATGACATATAAATCTCTACCTAATTAATTTGAGAGAGATATAGCTCATATCCATCTCATAATGAAGTCATTATTATGGGTACCTCAAAAACATAAATCATTCCCCCTAGTATAACATAATGAATAAAATGGGTTTCCTAAACATCATTCTATTATAATATTATCCTATGTAAAACATATGGATTTCATAAATATAATTACATTCAAAAAATAATAAAAACATAAGAATGATTGGATACTTGAAATATAACCCTATTCAAGATTTCCATCTTAGATGGAAAATAATTTTTATTTAACACTTGAAATTAATTTTGGACGAAAATATCTATTTTTCATCAAAAACATTTTCTTTTCAAAAAATACTACAAACTTTTAAAGAAAAATAATTTATTTGAAAATAAACTTGAAATATTATAAAGGAATATTCATGTAAATACATTGTTATGAAATTGTAAAAAACACCATCATGTTGTATAAGTTAAAATAAAACATAATTCTCAAACATTTGGAAGATAAGTCAAAAAGTACCTCATATCGAAAAATGACAATAGATTACACTCATACCATTTAATAAAAATTCACCAATGGGAAAAATTGATGTTAAAAATTTTATTAGAATAGAAATGAAATTATATTTTTGGGAAACACGGATGTGGATGATAAATATCCCTAGTAAATACTTACATATAAACAATCTCGGATAATAATGAGATTGATAAATTACCCCTTACCTTAGGTACACTATCCTTTTTATATACCCAGACCTTCTATATAATTATTTAAATGATTTCATTGACTTATTTCACAATCAACGTCATTATATATGATTATATTATCATCCATTTGTTAGTAACAATATTACTCATCCATTGGGTATTTACATCTTTATTTTCTTACACATGTTTTATTGGATAAGTTTCTCTTCCCAAGCTATAGATATATCATTTAGAGAATAATATTAGTATAATATTTATCATATTTATTCATTAATTTAATTTATATAATCATTACTTAATGAATATCATGTAGAATGAATCGCATCACATTGTGTAGACGGTTGGCCCTACGTACACAAGAGCAATGATATCATTCCCATATTTGTGAAATGGCATGGAAGTGGATGGTATAAATTTAGTTGTATAATCCATATCATGTTATAATAATAATATATAGATATTATTTCTATCATTATATCTATCCAAGTATGAGGGTGGTGAGAAACAGATTACACCACGGTGTGGAGACGTTAAGCCATATGTACACACATGTGTTGATCTGGTTTTTTCATTGGATGGATAGAAGTTTGAATATGGTTGTTACATAACCATAATTACATCTAAAAACAAAATATATAATATATTTATTACTTTATAATAGAATAATCTCATGAATATGATGTAGAAGAATAAATAATTTGAAAGAACACGTAGAGGATATTACCTCTTCTTCGACATGCTCCCACTAAATCTCCTCTTAAATGCACTAGAGTTGGTCTCTTAAGAAGACCAGAACCTCTAGAATGTAAATAAGTAATTTCATAAGAGAAATGGGATTGTTATAGCATGTCGTGGAGGCTCTATGTGATTTTAATAGGTGAGGGAGGATATACCTTTTTATAATTGAGGCGAGGGACACTTTTGGAATCTCCAAAAGTATTAATTTATAAAAAACTAATCCCTTATCCCAAAACATCAAAAATGACATAATTGTGAACATGAGATGAGATATGGTTGTAATATCATCGAAAAATAAATTTTGGACATGTTTTTCTATCTATTTAAACCTTATCATTTGAATTTATCACTTAGTTTTTCTATTTCATTTTTACAAGGGTAACAAATATTTAAATATTAAAAGGGTGAAATATTTACCTATTTGATGTAAATTATATCTTAAATAAATAATTTATATTCCATATAATATTTATTCTATATTTTTTAAAAAAAATTAATAATATTAAATAATTTAATAAAACATTATTTTAACAATACAATAATAATGTCCATTTTGAAAATATTCAATTCATGGATTTTTATAAATATAAAGATAGCGTTTTGTCCTAGAATATTTTTTATTATAACCCAATGGGGTCAAGGAAATTTAAAAAATTCATTCTATATATTAATTATCCAAAATTATATTTATTTTAATATTTTTAATAACATTAAGTCGATATTTTGGTTAACAAAATAATTTCAATATTAGTTTTGTGTAATTATTTAATACACATATATTTTGAATAAAAATTAATTCTAAAATGCTATTATGAAAAAAATACTACCTCTAATAAAAAGACTTTTATTAGAATATATCTTCTATAAAATCTATCAATAAAAATGATATATTTATTTAATCATGAATGTGACAAGTCTAACATCACTTTATATAAAATATAAAAAGTGTCATAATCTCTTATATAAGGATCTAAATGATCAATAAAATAGTTAAAAATGATTATATTCGAGATATACTCAACCGATATGATCTGGTCAAGTGTTTTTATCTTTTAATGGTTATTATCGTTTTATTAAAAATTAGTTTAATGATTTTTCATCAATAAAATAAATTACCATGATAAAAAAATATATTTCAAAGGAGTATTCATAATGGAATTTATCTTATGTATAACCTTATATAAAAAATGATTTAGTTATTAAAATTTTACTAAGACATATTTATCTTTTTTTAAATAAAATATATTGAATTTCATATCCTCTTGAAAGTGGCTTCCAAAGGGTATATTGTAGGCCTAATAATGGTTTAGGATGAAAATGACACATCCAATTGCATTAGGAAAAGTATTAAGGTAATTTTATAAAATTATATTTACCCTTCATTTCTTGATTTACAATTTTACCGTATTAATAAAAATTAATGAAGTTACTATTCAGAATGCCTATAAATAAAATAATTCTATTTACATAATTAGGAAACAATGAATCCAAATACGGATTCCATTTTTTAAAATTAAAAACATAGAATTTTTATTAATTTACTTAAAACTAAATCTATTGTCGGAATGAAAATTGAGTTTTAAAAGTTAAAACATCTACAAAAGATTCAAATGTTTTTACATTAAAATTGAATGTAAAATTAATTATAATGAAATAAATTAAATTTAATGATAAACATATAATTTATTTTTTTCTCTAACACCACTCAATAATATAATTTATACATATAAATTATTTTTATGGAAAATATTTTTTTCAATTAAAATTTAGGGTATTTTAACAATTCACCAAAACATGAAAGTTATCAGAAAAATATAAAAAAGTCATACAAGGTAAATTTAATATCCAGTTTTTAATGAACATGTTCATGTTATTAGAGATTATATATAAAAATGTGAAAAACTATATTTAAATTTGGTGTGCCATCAAATGGAGGTAAAACCGTATTTTTTGAAAATTAATTCCTTTATCTGAGAAATTGAAATGTTCTTTTATAATGTATATAAAACATATATAATGAAATTTAAACAATACATTGAACATATTAAACATATATTTCATTAATAAAATCCATCAAGAGTGATTTTATTATTTTATAAACTCACTTATTTTCATTTAAATAGTTTTCCATAATAAAATTAATATTGTTCACACCCACCATTATAATGACTAGGTTATAAGGTAACATAATAATATATATTTTTTCACTTATATTCAATATTTCATGAAATTAATTCTATAAAAATTAATTTAAATTTTTTGTATCAAAATCGAAGCATAGCCTATCATATACCCCAAGCTAAGCTAGTGTTATGTATTGCGCAAGCTTATCTTGGTGTAGCGTAGAACACAATACATCAGAGAAATTAAAACAAAATATATCTCATAAAAACCTTGGAATGTTATATTCCACCCCATTAAAATAAATTTCAACAATTAAATCCTTCAGGGTTATAAAAGTTTTAATGTTTGAAATTTCCATTCATATACACCCACATCATAGAAAGGAATACTAAAAAATCATTTTAAAAATGAATGCTAGAAACATAACCATTACCCAAAGTAACTAGACACTGGGTTTACTCTTAGGAGAACATATATGGGATTTCAAAAAGTGGATATATTAGGGAAATGTAACTATCATGTTCTAATGGAGAGTGATATATAACATGGTTACGAAAAATATTACAATCACAATGACATAAATTTGTGATATCCTAAGGGACCGTATGATTCATCAAATAAGAAGGTACTAGGATAAATTTATTGGCATTTAAGATCATTTCCTTATTGTTGAAGTACATAATAATAAATACTTACTTAATTAACATACAATATCTCTATTAGTCATGTCTTGAATAATTTCTTGTTCATCTTTTATTCAAAGAATAAAAGTTGAATTTGTAATTCTTGAGGTGGTTGCAGGTCATGCTCTCCATAAATATAATGATAGTTCATTCAATCATTCATTACAACAACAAAAAGGTTATCATAAGTAATCAAATAGACATAAGTTCATCTATGGAGAGATAATAGTTTATTCTTACAATCTTCATATGATGTTTATATTTAAATTTCCATAAATTGATAACCATACAATCCTTTTGAATGATTAAACTCCAAAACTATAGAAAAAGGATCACTAACTCAGCATAACATTTCTCTCCAATATATCATAAGGTATCTCTTGTTGGTGAACTTCCAAAAAATTTAACACATTCATATTGCATTCACTTGATTCATTGTAATAACCAGACTTTTCATATTTCATTATTGAATACATGCATGGTTCCTTATTTTTAGGTCCCAAAAGCTGTTAACCTCATCCACGATAGCATAACTCCCATGACATAAAATTCCTAAACAGATCCAAGGTAACCAATATTGTACAATTTACTCATTCCTATCCAACATATCATTATCCCAATATCATTATCTCAACATCATGTTTATATTAAGGGTTATCCTTCCCTTAATCACGTGTTTTACAAAAAAATAACTTTATTAGCTGAATCACATTTCATGGTTACCAGTACCACTCAACATATACTTTCAAATTCATGTGGAAAACCACAGTAGAACACTATATAGATATTCCAATATTCCATAATACAATTAAATAGATTCTACAACATTATCTTGGGATCCCATTACATAAACACTCAATCATTCCACCACTTCGTTGTCATACTCCAAATTGGTAATAGTGATCGCATGTGGTTTTCTTTTTTCTTTGGAATTAATAGTTTTTTCATGTCTATAATCATCTATTAGCCTTTGATTAAGGAATTGGTTATCATAATTCCCCATTTAATTGAACATGTGACATTTAATAGTTGTGAGGTTAATTTTTTGTTTCATTTTCTCTATTCGAATCATTAACTACCCTTTTCCCATTAATTCTGCACTAAAATACCTGATGACCTTGTTTTACACACTTAAAACATTTACTAGTCCCATTAATGAAATCTTCTCCATGTTTTTTTTATCACATTTAGCATTAGGAAAAACTCATCTTCTTTTACCATTGTTTTTAGATTTTCCCTTGAACTCCATATTTTGTTTCCTGTCAAAACCATGAAATTGATATGTAACACCAACTCCATTTCTTCCTTGATAACAAAACACAGAATATTTTAATGGCTACGAAAGTTTCTTATAGTTAATGTCCTTCAATGAAATAGTTTTAATCCATTGAATAATCGATCAAAATTACTTTCAAGTAGGATGATAAAGCTAGAATCATACCATGTAAGTCATGTAAAAATTTCCTTGTATATACCTATAGATTCATCATCCTTTCTCTTAAGATCATGGAAAAACTTTCCCTTTTTCATTCGAATAACGCGATAAATTTAATTTTTTAAAAATAAGGTCATGATCTCATCCCATTCCATAGAATCAATTTGATCTTGCTACCTTGTATTCTGGATTAGAGTCCACCACTAGTCCACCTTTCCTTATAAATGATAAAAATCCAGAATGAATTTTTCAGGTTCCAAATAGTGAAGGATATAAAATATCATTTCAATGGTACTGTTCCATTGTCAAGAGACTAGTGGATCATAATCCCCACTAAAATAAGGTGGATGTTCCATTATGAAGGACTCAACTAAATGTTGTTCCCTTATCTACTCATTTGAAGTCCTGAATAATTAATAGCTTGTGTATGTATAGTGATAAATTTTTTCATTCCAACACTAATAATATTTAGTTGTTTAGAAGGATAATTGTTTCATCTCCCATTTTATTTATCATTAACACAGTTCCATTGGTACCAATCCATTGTATAATACCCATAATGAATTGTGTGATAGGAAAAAATCATACTAGGAGAACAACATATTCAAGGAGAAGTACCTTAAATATCTATCATCTTAGTTTTAATCCTACATTAATAATGATTGTTACCAATATTCAAGGATTTTGACCTATAGTTATACATCTCCTTGAGGACATCTATAGACATACCTTATAAATATCTCTTTATATCTCACTAAGGATTTCACATTGTTGTTTCCAAATGTTGAAAAATCCTTCACTTTAATACCAACAGTAAATACCCAAAACTTGACATACATAGAAATTGAATTACTTTTAAGTAATAAATAATACATGACAGAAACATATGTCAAAATACCGTATGAGTTTAGTGTATTTGGAAACTAGGAAACAAAAAAATTTGTTTATTAAACTTCTATATAATATCTTATATTTTCCTTCATAACTAGAACCCCTTTTTGAAAAATCTTACTTAATAGCCTTATTAATATCCTACAAGAAAATAAAAATAAAAATGGGTGAGATAAAGTTCTTAGTAAGGGTAAACAAGGAAAATATCGAACATAATATAAACATATGACTGTAAAAAAATGAACATAAATTTCTTAACTCATACCATGTATAAAAAATATCAAAATATGGAGTCATGAAAGAAATCTTTATAGTTTGTAAGGCATAAATCCTAAAGGAACAAGAATCATTAGAAAATAGCACTGGAATAAAACATGGAATTGTAGAAAACACATATTCATATAAAATAATATCCATATTAACCAAGGCTTATTTACAATAACATTGTGGTAGACAAAGTCCATTACCGAACTGAGTTTACATGTCATTCCCACCCTGTATTACTAAACTAGATTTACTTGTTGTTCCGACCCTGTATTACTGAACCAGATTTACATGAAGTTCCAGTAAGGTCTATCTCATGATATATAAATATTTACCCAATTCATTGAAGGGAGATATAGGTCCAACCCATATCATAATGAAGTCTTCTTACATGTTCCCCAAAACCATAAATCATTCCTCACAAAATATCCCATGGAATAAAATGTGTTTCTTAAACATCATTCCATCATTACATAAAACTATGTAAAAATGGATTTCATAAATAGAATTCAATAAAAAACATAATAATCCCATATAAATAATAAGGATAGTATACTTGAAATGTAACCCAATTAAATAATTCCATCATAGATTTAATATGTTTTGGATTAAACACTTGACATTAATTATTAAGGAGAATAACCTTAATTATTAAAAAAAATCTTCTCTCAAAATTACACACAATTTAAATATAAAATAATTTCTTTTAGGATAAACATGAAATTTTATAAAGGAATTTTCTTGGAATTACTCTATTTTTAAAATAGAAAAATATCATCATTCCATATAAGTTAAAATAAAACGTTCTTCTAGTAATGTTTTTGGAAACGTTAAAAAGTACTTTGTATCGAAAAATGAAAAAATATTCCTTTCATACCATTTTATAAAAATTCAACAGTGGGTAAAATTGACATTAATGTTTTTTAGAATAATATAAATAATATTATATATTTCTGTAATATGGGACATGGATGATAAATACACTCTAATAAATACTTACATATAAACAATGTCGGATAACAATGAGTTTTAAAAAATAAACCTTAACATATGTCCTCTAGCCTTTTTATATATAAAAAATTCTTATTTAATTATTTAATGATGTCATTGACTTATTTTAGAATCATAGTGATCATATATGATCATATTACCATCCATTTGTTAGTAACATTATTACTCATCCATCAGATATAAAAATCATTATTTTCTTACGCATGTTCTTTCAGATAAGTTCCTCTTCTTAAGATATAGTTATATAATTTACATATTTATATTAGTATACTATATATCATATTTTTTCACCAAATTCATTTATATAATCTTTATTTAATTAATATCTTATATAATGAATCACATCACATCGTGGATACGGTAAGCTATACGTACGCACGAGCTATGATATCATTCCCAAAACTGTTAAATGGTATGAAATTGGATGGTATATATTTTTTTCGTGGATCCATATCATGTTGTAATAATCATATATAGATATTATTTCTATCATTATATTTATCCATGCAAGATGGTGGTAAAAAATAGATTACACCATTGGGTAGAGATGGTAAGCCATACGTACGCATGTATGGTGACTTCATTTGTTTTTTGGAGGGCTAAAAGGTGAAATATGGTTGTTACATAACCACAATAAAATCTCATACTATAATATATACTATACTAATTACATTATAATGGAAAAAACTTATGAACAAATAGTAGAAGAAGAAATAATTTGAAAGAATCTGTAGATGAGCTTTCATCTTCTTTGGCATGATCCCTCTAAATATCCTCTTAAAGGCATTAGAATTTGTCTTTTGGGAAGACCAGAACCTCTATAATATAACTAGTAATATTTATACGGGAAATGGTTAGTGGAAGACTGATATTGAAGGTTCAATGTGAAGTGAATAGGTGAGGGTAGAGGTTCCCTTTTATAATTGAGGTGAGAGTTACTTTTGGAATCTCCCAAATTATTAATTTTTAACACACTAAATCCATAAGAACAAAATCAATAAAATTTCATTATTTATAATATTAGATGATATAAGGTTGTAATATCATCAACCGATAAATTTTATACAAGTTTTTTCCCATTTAATCCTCATCATATAAAGTTTTTACATCGTTATTCTATTTCATTTTAACTAGGGTAAGAAATATTTGAATATTAAAAGGGTAGAAACATTACTTATTTTATGTCAATTAAATCACAAATAAACAATTTAGAACATTTTAGACCATATAATATTTATTATATATTTTTTAAAATATTTTATGATTTTTAAAAAACTTAATGAAACATTATTTTTACAAGATAAGATGTTATCCAAAAAAATATTTTATTATATCCATATAGGGATAATGTAATCTTGAAAATTTATTGGATATATTAATTACGCCAAATTATATTTATTTTAATATTTTTAATAAAATTAATTTGATTTTTCCATTAATAAAATAATTTCAACATCAGTTTTGTGTAATAATTTCATACAAGTATTTATTGAATAAAATAAACAATGATGAAGATAAATCTACTATATTTTTAATAATACATTTAGTTGAATAGATCTTCTGAAAAAATCAATCATAAAAATGCTATACTTATTAATACATGAATCTGATAAGTTTAACATCACTTTAAATAAAACAATATAATTGTCATAATCTATTCTATAAGGCTCTAAATGGTCAATAAATAGACACATGGATGATTATGGTCGTTATATAGTCTACCAATAAGACTTGGTCAAGTGTTTGTGTCTTTTAATCATTATTATCATTTTAATAAATATTAGTTTATTCATTTTTTATCAAATAAATTGTTTTTGCATCATCTATATATAAACCTTTAATTTAATTATTTATTTCCTAAAAATTTTAAAATAATTTACCATGGTAAATACAACATATTAAATTTCAAACGAGTATTCATAATAATATTTATCATAAGTATAACATTTATTAAAAATTATTTAGTTAATAATATTTGAATAAGATATAGTTACCTTTTCTTTATGTAAAACATATTAAATGTCATAATCTCATCCAATTGGATTCCAAAAGGTATAATTTTTATCTATGGATGGTTTATGTTGAACATGTCTACTGAAATAACATTAGTATAAGTGTTAATGTATCTTTATAATATTATATTTACCTTTAATTACCGAATTTACCTTTTTCCCTTATTAAAAAAATTAGTGATGTCAATATTCACAATGCCTAAAAACAAAATAATAAAATATAAATAATTTAGAAATGATGATTCAAAATATTGAATATAATTTAAAAAATTCAAAACAAAAAAGTTTTAGTAATTAATTTAAAATCAATCTCTTTTTCCAAATGAAAAATCGGTTTTAAAAGTGAAAACATTACAAAAGATTGAAATGTTTGTACACTAAAATTCCATATAAAAATACTACCAATGAAATAAAATATATTGAATAATAAATATATATTATATTTATAATTTAAAACCATTTAATAATAAAATTTGATAATATAAATATTTTCAACGAAAATAGTTGTTTTCAATTAAAATGTAGTGTATTTTTACTATTCATCAAAAATTGAAAGTTATCAAAAAAATATACAACACAAATCCAAAGTAAAAAATTTATATTCCATTTAAAATTAACATGTTTAGGTTGTTATATATGATATATAAAAGTTTCAAGAACTATATTTATAATTGGTGTGCCATTAAAAGGTAGCAAAACAACATTTTTTTAAATTACTTCTTTTATAAAAAAAGTTCATTTTTTCCAAAATAATGTATAGAAAACATATAAGATGAATTTTTAACATTATAATAAATATATTAAACTTATATTGAATTAATAAAATTCATAAAATTTGATTTTATTATTTTATAAACTCACATATTTTTATTTAAATATATTTTCAGAAGAAAGATAATATTGTTCACACCCACTATTATGGTGACTAAGTTATAAGGTAACATAATAATATTTTGTTGTTAACATATAATAGTTCTTGCATGAAATTAATTATATAAAAAAATTATTTTTTATAACAAAATCTAATCATAGCATTGCATATACTTCAATCTAAGATGCTGTTGCGTATTCTGCAAGCTTATCTTGGTGTAGCATACAACAAAAGACATCAATAAATTAAAAAAACATTATCTAATAAAAATCTCAGGGTGTTACATTATAACTGTAGTATATATTGGTAGGGATTTATAGTGGGATTGGGAATGCAAATTCAGGATAAATTCCTTTGGGATGCATAGGTATTATATAATAGGTGGGATTTAGATATATTTTTAGGTGAAAAAGAGGGGATTTTCCATTGAAAATAAAGTTGTGTAAGGGGTAAAAATGGAATCACATGTGTGTTTGGGGGGCGGGGTTGGTTATGTGAGTTAGATGGAAAAAATGTATGTAATAAATTTTGTAATGAATTTAGTAGCTAAAAAGTATTTCTATTATTGTAATATACAATTTATGTTTTTAAACTATGACAAAATTCATTTACCAATTTTACCATTATTAATCATTAATGAAAATTAACCATGGTAATTATTTTACTACTAAAAATATAATTTGTCCCTCTTTACCTAATTTATATGTGATTAACCCAAATCTTTCCTCCATTAAACATAATTATATTTCAAAATATCATAATGTTTACTTTTAAATTAAAATATATAATACGTAGAAAGATTTCTTTTCAATTGTTTGGTTTCTTAATATTATTAAACATTTATTTCCAACTAAAAAGTGTTATTTAGTATATATATTTATATTATATTTTATTATTAATCTAAAATAGATCCATTTAATTAAATAAATATGCAGTATTTAGAGAAGTATCATTCTTTCAAAAATATCTACTTTACCGTTGTACCTAATATTTTCTATAATGATTTAATTTTGTTCTCAAAAATGAAATTGAAAAATAATAATTTTAAAATGATGATATAAAATAATAAAATAATTATATATATATATAGAGGGTTATGAAATTTAATTTTAATATTACCACACATAACACATAAAAACCATTACAAAAAAATGTTTTTAAGCATAAAAATCAAGCTTAATACAAAAATTTTAATTTCATTGAAATTAATGATATAAGTTTGATTATTATAAAATAAATAAGACTTATGAGTTTTAAAAATCTATCAAAAATTGAATACTACCCCTGATATTATTAATTAAAAAAATGCTAAAAATAGATTTAAAAATAAGAATAAAAAGTTACTTATTTTTTAAAGAGTTGAACCATGGTTTTATAAGTTAAAATTTATATTCTAAAACACATAGATATATATTATTAATCAGTAAAAACGTTTTATAAAATTAAATGAATTTATCATATATTTTTAATGTTATAAAATTGAGAATTTTGGTAAAAAATATTATTTTCATTATTCACTTTAAAATCAATTATATTTAAAAAACCCTAAAACATAATCAAGGAATTATTGTTATATGCTGAATTAAAAAAAATAAATTAATTTTTAAAATTTTAAATTATAAAATATATGAAATTATATTTTATATTAATATAAAATATATAAAGAAAATTTGCTTTTATTGGAAAATTTATTTTTTAAAAATTATGGTCCTCATAAACGTCTTTTGTATGAATTTATAATTAAGTATAGTATTTTCATTTATTTGATGTTTTTATAATGTTAATATAATATGTTACATTTCATTTTTTTTTGGTTTCAAGTACAAAAGAGTCTATTGATATAATGTTTATTTTATAAAAAAACATATTCTTAAATCCCATGGTGTTACATTCTCACTACTTTAATAAATTTCAACTTAAAAATTTTGATTATCACTTTAAAATTAAAAAGTTAAGGATACACTTAAGATAGATATGACTCATGATTTAATTTCTAATGATGTGTCAACATCTATAACTTGGTTTGTTTTAGGAAACTCATTTATTCATTCAGTATCTACAAGACATAATACGGGTTTTCTTCCTAACAGTTTAAGTTAAATACTCATCGTGATTGGGGATAAGACCTATATATGGGAACTAGATTTTTTTCTAGAGATTTCATCATCATTATTGTGATGATAAGTGATCATACATTGGGTTGGGATATAAAATATGATCTCCCAATTTAATTACTGTATAGCCAATGTAAAGATAGTTAATAAATTTCCATAATCATATCAAATTTCATTAAAGGAAGGATTATATGATTTTTGGGATGCTTGTTTCTATAGTCATCTATTAGTTAAGGACTTTAGACTAGGGATATAATTTTTATACAAGTATGATTATTTATTAATATATCAATATCTCATCAATAAAATTTTCTAGATACAAATAAGTTGTCCATACATGAATCAAATACGCCAGTTATTATTTTATGT
This sequence comes from Viscum album, assembly GCA_963277665.1. NCBI lineage: Eukaryota > Viridiplantae > Streptophyta > Magnoliopsida > Santalales > Viscaceae > Viscum > Viscum album. Next base: position 1,068,881,666 of record OY728139.1, on the reverse strand, counting down.
TATTGATGACAATATCATTTATTATTCATTTTCATTTCCTAATTTTTTAGTTGTGATTTAAAATGAAATATCTTCCTCCCTTGGCTTGAAATATAATTTAGTTTCATTATCCTCAATAGTCCTTGGGGTAGGGAATATACGTTTATAAGGTCAAAACTCATTTTATATTAATAATTGGACATTCATACCATATATTCCATTTTTATACTTATCATCTTTCCCATAAAATCATGATTTTTATGGACAATACTTTAATAATGAAAACATTATCTTATTCCATTTTTTCAGGTTCATGGGTGCATCTTTCAAATTTTTTGACATGAAAAAATTGAATCATCCTGAGTTTGTCATCTTTTTCATCTGATATTATATGAAACCCTAGATTAATTTTTATTGGTGGATTTAGATATCTATAATGACTCAATTTTTCAACCATAACAATATATAGTTGTGTGATCTTAACCGTAATATTTTCATTACAATATTTTATCACATTTGGTTACTCATTAGGAAATTATTAGGCTATCTATCATGTCCATTATTAAAATTGTTACTCCTAGATCTAGTGATTTATAAAAATAGAAAAAAACACAAGTGATAAATATTTAATATCATTGTGGGTTATCATAGTCAGTAATATTATACATATTCAACCTCAATACCTTTTACCCTTTTGCATCATTACATTAGATTATAAATCATTTATTTTATCCTATATCAATCTTGGTTTAACATGGGTTACATTAAGTTAGCATATGATCTGATTATAGACCTATAATGTCATTGTAACTATGGAATCATGCCATTATATTGGTTCATAATAAGCTTGAGATCAACCAATGTATATCCCCTATGAGTGTCTAACAATTTCTTTAGTCATAGGCTCACTCATCGGGCATTAGGGTGATGATTATCCAATAAAAATACACATGTTAATTACATTTTAGTGGAATTAAATTTTCATTGTTGATCTTATGGGCCGAAATTAGTGGATTTTAATTTTGAACATCTATTCTCAATATTTGTGGACTTCATGCCTAATGTACACCAATTTAAGCCCAATGATTCATATGATTTTATGGAATGTAATTATCCATATTTTAATTTGAAATTTTGTTAAATGGATCTACACTTAAATATGAACATTTTTAATTCAGAGATCAATAGAGGATTCATAAAGGATGGTGGGGATATTTGGTGATGAAAGGAAACAATTCCGGAGAACGCAGATTGGACACCAGCCCACTGATGAGAATGTGGGGACCACAATAAATATTCAATGAAGCTCAAAATTCATGTGATGATAGAAAAAATTTATTGGAACATATAAATCTCTAGTATCCAAAGCTAATTTGGCCTCCATTGTGGTTATTCAGGCAGCACAAGTTAGAGATAAAATTCTTGGTCAGATTCTTCGGCCCAGAAAAACATTCCACCAATTTAATCATATCTCGGAAACCACAAATTCATTTGAGATAAAAGATTATAGAGATCTAGGAGACATCCGTAGATTCAATTTTTTCTTCTATGACCCACTCTAATGCGTCCATATAGATGGCCATATAGGTGTTTCCGTTTAGTGGATGCAAGATGAATGCCACTTCGAGTCAAGGATAAAGAAGTCCACTATCCCTTACCTTCCACCAACCTAGGCCTACCATAAAGTGGGATGATTTGTACTATTGTAGGGTCTATCCAAGGCTCCAAAAATTCTTATTTAAGGTAGTGGTGTTGAAGTATTTAATCATCTTTTATTCTTGCTTTCATTGGAATATTATGCTGACACTTTTCCTTTGTAATGTTCTTCCTCAATTGTAAGATGTTTTAATTCATCTTAGTTTCTTAATAAAGGTTCTTATTTTCCTATGATTCTGTTCTTATATATATCACTTTGATATCATTTCCTCATTGTGTGAATTTATACACTCCAAACCTTGTGAAATAATTCACAACACGGTGGAATAATCATTTACTTGTTATTGTTATCTTACTTCTTTAATTCCTATCTCATGAATCTAATTCCCACTTCAATTGAAACCATAGAATCAATGAAGGGATAACCAACTTGTGGGTTGATACATGGGAGTATAAAGGGGATGCATTGGATGTTATTTATCACCCCATTAATGTCTAATAACTTCTTTTTATTGATATTTTTATTTAATGATTTTAAAACATCTTTTTCCTTGTTGAATTTTAAGGCCGCATACATGAAGTGCTAATACGAACCTTTACATTTAAGTGCTCATAAATTGGATCCTCCAAGTGTATAGGTGATTATTATTTTGGTGTGCTAGTATTAAACTAGTAAGCGATGAAGCTGTTTGATCTTCATGAATATACCCATCTCAAATATAAAAAGTTAAAACTATTAAAGAAAGGAATTTCCTCCAATCCTTATGAAATTATTCACACAATGGTGGAGTGATAATTTTCTTTTTATTGTTATCTTACTTCTTCAATTCCTCCCTCATGAGTCTACTTCCCGCTTCCATTGAAACCATAGAATCAATGGATGGTTAAACCACTTCAAGGTTGATTAGATGGAGTAGAAAGGGGATGAATTGGATGTTATTTATCACCCCATTAATTTTTAATCACTTTTTTTAATTGAGATTTTTATTTGATGAATTTAAAACTTCTTTGTACATGTTGAATTTTGGGGACAAATATTTCAAGTGCTAATACGAACCTTTACATTGGAGTGCTCAAAAATTTGATCCTCCAAGTGTATAGGTGATTAATATTATGGTGTGCTCGCATTAAAACAGTAAGTGATGAAGTTGTTTGATCTTCCTGAATAAACCCATCGAGAATATAAGAAGTTGAAACTATTTAAAAAAGTAATTCCAACCAATCCACCCCCAATTCATAACCTAGGATCAAATCATTCATTCAAATTTTATTCAACTGAGTATGTTCATTCGATCTTAAAACCCATAAAAAAGAAACCCAAAGTTGGTAACTGCATAGCCAAAACAATCAATAGAATGTACGTGTCTGTTGGTTTCTTCTTCGGTCTCTGAGGATTTGATAACCCAGGCTACACTACAAGTGACCGCTTAACCCTAAAAACTTGGATAAATTTGGGCGAGACCAAATTTTGGCCCTGTTGTCGGGGACCCAAGTATGTCCTCTAAGCGCCATTATATTCTCCCCTATTTCTTCTATTCTCATCAAATTTCTCTTATCTTTTCCCTTTCTCATTTTTTTTCTTTTGGCGCATGTCTTCCTACACTTGTAACCAATCAAACCATCTAGTTAGGGTGGATAGTCCTAGGGTTGGGGAGTTAAGTACACCAAGGTGACTCTTTACATTAAACACTAATCTTCCTAATACTCTAGGGTCAAAAATTGAGCCCATTTCAATGGGAGGTCATTGATGAAACCAACTCATAAACCCAGATGGGAACCAAAATGGAAATCCAAATAAGGCAGCCCCAAACATGGGGAATGTAGTTAATCAAACCATGAGTGACTACCTCATAGCTTCTTAAACCAATGTCCCATCACGAATTAGACACAACTCCCTAGGAGATGCCAAATACATCTTTAAACCCCATTTCCTAAACCAACTCCCCAAATTCCATGGTATAGAGTCTGAGATGCCCTAAATTCATGTTAAGGAGTTCAATGACATTGTTGAAACCATTATTCCCCAAAATCAACTAGAATCATCATAGATGAGGATAATTCCTTTTTATTTAAAGGATCGAGCTAAAAATTGGCTAAACAATTTGAGATGGTCATCCATTAATTCCTGTAACCAATTACAAAGAGAATTTTACAAAAAAGACTTTCTGCACCACAAAACAATTGCACTTAAAAAGACATACAATTTTATTTTTGAAAAATTAGGGGAGTCCTTCTATGAAACATGGTTCCAACTCATGGTTTTTCTATACCTGAAAAGTTCGAATTTTCTATGAAGGGTTGGGTCTGGGGAACAAAATATTTGTTGATATGATGTGTAATTAAACTTTTAAAAACAAAGTCCCAAATAATTCTTACGAATATATGGAAATCCTTGTAGAACAAAACCAAACACGAGGAACTTGACCTTATTCAGAAAAGCCACAAAGAACTACTGAAAATCATACACTTAGAGAATAGGAAATCCTTAGTGAAGAACTCATTGCACTCCCTAGAAATGTTGAAGATATAGACCTTAGGAAAGTCCATGAAATCCAAATTGTAGACCCTATTTTCACAATTTGTGACAAACATGACCATAATATAGGAAACTACCAAACCATTCCATTCGTAAAGGATGCTATTTTTGGTGGACCCCCAGTGGATGTAAATTCCATGAACTTTCAAAAGCGTCAATACCAAAACACCATCAACCCAAGTTACAATGAACACCTATGATTCCGCTGGAAAGATAACCAACCACCTAGACAACGACAGGGACAAAATACTTACGCCAATCAGAACTACCAAACCCATAACCAATTCCAAACACAAACTATCCAATATCAACAACCACCAGTCCATTTTCAATAAACCATCCCACTTCCAAAATATCCCCTTGGGATAAACCAATCTTCTCAAGACCAATCAAAACTGTTCCACTAATCCTACTAGAACAATTGTTCAAAAAAATGGAAAGGATGAACTTAGAATTCTATTCCCTAAAACAAGAACTTCCAACCATCAATACTGAAAAGGTACCCATGCCTACTCAAGTGGTACCATCCTCAACTTTAAGGGGATAGTCAAGTTATACTCAAACATCTTGTCACGACCCGTCCTCCGGGACCGTGTCGTGACTACCCCAAGCCCGCCTTCCATAGGCCATGGGCTGGCGACTAGCACCAAGGCATAAATTCTGGTAAACGGAAGGCATTTCCTTTGTAAAGTAAACAAGAACCACAGAGTAAGCAAGCGGAAAAGTAAACACTAAGTAAAAAAAAAGAGTACAACTATAAGTGCGGAAAGTGAGTGGGCCAGTATAAAAACCCGAACTGAAAGTAAAGTACAACTCAAAAGGGAAGACAACAACAGAAAAGTAAAAGCCACTACGCCAAGCTGTCCACTGGAAATCCCACCTGAAGGGTGGGCAAAGATAGCTCCACTGCCCCTCGGGCCCCGCCGTCCACTCCGAGTACGTCCCGCCCAGTGGTCCACCTCCAGGTACCGTCTTTCCCTGCAAGCCTCAACCACGATCAACGTTGTCTGTCGTCTGCAACCAACACAACGTAGTGCGGGCATAGCCCGTGCAGGGGTGAGTATAAGCTACTCAGTAGGGACCCCGAGACCCCCGAAGGTCTCCCAGAATCCACAAAGGATGAACCAAAAAGGAAAGATACTAATCACGAAGTAGCATCCAACACAGCTTAGGTATATGCCCATATATATACCTATGTCATCAATTCTCGCTCGGCTCCAACATCCGAGCTTATGTACAACCCATTCCACGCAGGAAAGCAAAACATAAATCCACACAGGATAGCACAACACAATCCACAAAGGAAAGCAAAACGTAAATCCACACAGGATAGCACAACACAGTCCACAAAGGAAAGCAAACATGGTTTCATCTCACACAGGTATACTTCTTCAAATGATGATAGAGATGATCACTGATCCATCTAAGTCATCGAACCCATAAAGGATCGATAGGTACTAACCCCCGCAATGACCCACAAAGGATCTGACCTACAAAGGATCGATATGTAACTAACCCCCACAAAGACTAACACAGGATCAGGACCACACAAGACCTGTAGGCGCTGGCCCACACAGGACCGCTGAGCGCTGACCCGCACAGGATCAGACTTACATAGGATCGGTAGCAGTGACCCACAAAGGATCGCTGAGTGCTGTAGTCGTCGCCGTCGAATCCACTGAGGATCTCTGTACAGTCGTCGTCGTCATAGTAGCAGTCGCAGCCAGCTCTAGGGTTCCCGCACATAGCAAGCTCGTTCGGGAGGGTCTGCTCCACGATCTGAGAGGTAGATACATCAACTGACACATAGTCCAGAGTTGATGTATCCAAAAGTGCCGTATCGTCAATAGGAACTCATCGTCGTAGATGGAGCGTCAATCGGACGCCTGGTCTGAGAGTTGTTGGCTTTTTTGTCCCAGGGGCCCAATTGGATTTTAAGGCAAAACCAACCCGACCGTACTCCACCTGCATCCAATCCTCGGGCGGAGTACGCCAAAAGATCCATCTCACTTAGAAGAAAACAACAATGTCGACGGCACGCCAATCGGATGTTCGGAGCTCAAGATATGAGCGTTTCCGCTCCGAAGGCCCAGTTGGTTTCGTGTACGAACCAACCCAGCTGAACCCAAAGTATTCCGAAACTTTGAATGAAATATACCGAAACGACCGTCTTGATCCAAGGATCGCATCGCCGCAGACGGCGCGTCGTTCGGAGGCTCGTAGCTCAAGTTTTGAGCGAAAGACCAAAAACTTCCGTAGACGGGGGGTCTGGGCCTGGACCGACCCAGCCCAATCCCCCCCTAGGTCGGCCCGAACCGGGTCGACACGACCCGGGTCCAGGTCTGACACGGTTGGGCGTGACCCGGCCCGGCCAGGGCATGACCCAGCCGGTGGTTCGGCTCAGCCGAGCGGCCGAGCGAGCAGAGTCCGGGGGCGGGGGCGCGCTGCCCCCGTGTCTGAACACCCCCCCCCCCACTGCGGGGGCTACCCCTGGTCAGCGGACGCGACATTGCCGCGTGCCGTCAGCACCAGACTCATGAGGCCACGGGTCCGCTGGGGCCGCCGTTGTCGCGGCTGTAGCCACGGCAGCTCTGTCCGGTGGCGCGCCGGCGACCCGCGCCGCCGGTGGTTTCCGCGGGCCACCAGAGTTGCTCCGGTGGTCCGATTTCACTCCCGTATGCGCCGTAGCTCCTCCCAGGTCCCGTTCTTCACTGCAGAATCAATGAATCACCTCTGCGGCATGTTCTGTTGTCACCCGTCAATCCGCACATCAACGGAGAACTGCGGAGGGTTGTCGGGATGTGTTTGTTTGGCCCGCACCCTCCGCGTTAGGTGATAACAATCGGGAATAAAATATGATACACATGAATAATAATCAAGGCACAATTTTAATAGAATTAAAATTGAACTTGATCCGGGTTCTTTGTTTTAAAAGAAACAATCACGGGAATATACATTATTTCACAACAAACCCCTACCTCGTCAAGTCATCGCACACGCGTTCTTCGCGGAATTGATCGTCGCGGAAGGAGGCGATCATCGCGTCGCGGAAGGGCATCGCGTCGTCGTGGAAGGGCGACGCGTCATCGCGGTATACGGTGTCGCGTCGACGATCTCCGAGGTTCAAGAACATGTAGATTTAATTATATTAATTAAATCAATGATGTTGTTATAAACCACAAAGAGATTTAAAAGAAGAAACCAGAAATCTCCTACCTCAAGTAGTTGGTGATCAGAGATCGTTGCGGGGAAGAACGTCTCGGAAGGAGCGTCGTCAATCTCCGAGGGTGACAGTGTTCTCCACGTTCTTCACGTTCTTCGCGTTCTTCGTATTCTTCGCGAAGGAGGATGAAGGCACAAGATTTCTGTCAAAAGCCTCTCAAGGAGCAATCCGCAAGAAGTCCTGCGTTGGTCTTATTTTATTATTATGCCAATGGATTGTAAACAGGTTAACAAATGATTAAATTAATTCACAGAATTAATTCTCGAAGATAACCACCTAATTAATTGGTGCGTTAAGAAATTAAGAAAACGTGTCAGTTGACTTTCATAAAGACAGGTTTTCGTGGGGGCGTTACTTAGCGGAAAAGAAACGGTGGGGATCGTGTGGGCCCCACCTCAAAAATATCCTACCAATAGGGTAGGATATTTTTGGATAGAACCCTATCTGCATAAACTCAGTTTAATCAGCTTTAAGTGGATTTTAAGTGGCTTAAGTGAAATAAAAATAAAGTTGTCACACCACTTTGTTTTATTTCTTAACTTAAATCCCAAAAAATTAAAAACCAAACCCGAGCAAATGCAACTCATGAAGAGGCATTTCGAAAAAAGTACCGGCGCTGCGATTCCATCGGTGCCCTCAGAATTCGATTCCGATCACTGGTTCAATAGTTAGAAAAACCCGCTCGTCCGTTCACTGAACGTACCCGAGTCAAACTTCGGAAAATTATTCCGGGCACACCGAGCCTCAGAATCAAGTGCCGTCAGAAACTATGTTCTTGTAAAATTCCAATGAAAATTTAAAAAAAAATTCTTGAATTTTACGGGTCTTTACATCACTCTCACCTCAGGGCTTTACGTCCCCGTAAAGATACATCATAAACTAGGGAAACAAATGTGGGTACTGAGCACGAATCTGAGCCTCCCGCTCCCAAGTTCTCTCTTGGAGGTTCCTGTACTGCCATCTGATGCACACTAGAGGAATCGACCGTCCACGAAGGACCTGCTCCGGTAAATCCTTGATCTCCACCGGGACCTCCGCAAAAGTCGCCCTATCATCAAAATCTAGCTCCCCATGGTCAATGATGTGCGCCGGGTCGTGCACGTATCTCCTTAGCTGGGATACGTGGAAGACGTCGTCCACCCGGTGCAACTGAGGTGGTAGAGCCAGGCGATAAGCCTCCTCGCCGATGTTTCTGAGGTCCTGGAATGGTCTGATGAAGCGTGGATACAACTTTCCGCCTCGACCAAATCTCTGTAATCCGTGTCGAGGTGAGACACTCAAGAAGACGTGGTCGCCATCCTCGAACTCTAGTGGCCTCCGCCTCCTGTCAGCATAAGACTTCTGTCGGCTCTGAGCTATCCTCATCCACTCCTGGATGACCTAGACCTTCTCTGTCATGGCCCGGACCATCTCTGGTCCCACAATTGCTGACTCCCTAGGGTCTTTCCAGCACAAAGGAGATCTTTATGGTCTTCCGTACAACGCCTCGTATGGTGCCATCTCGATGGTGGAGTGGTAGCTGTTGTTGTATGCGAACTCCACCAAGGGTAGGTGGTCCTCCCAGCTACGACCAAAGTCGAGGACACATGCGCGGAGCATGTCCTCGAGAGTCTGAATGGTCCTCTCCATCTGACCTTTCATTTGAGGGTGAAAGGCGGAGCTCAGACATAGCTGCATCCCAAACGCCTCCTGCAACCCCTTGCAAAGCCAGGAAGTAAAGCGAGCATCTCGATCGGAGACGATAGATGATGGCACACCGTGAAGCCGTACAATCTCCTGAACGTAGGGATGCCCTAAGCTCTCCACTGATCCCTGCTCTCTGATGGGTAAGAAGTGAGCCGACTTGGTGAGTCGGTCGACAATCACCCATATGGAGTCGTGACCTTTGGAAGTGTGTGGAAGTCCAGTCTCAAAGTCCATAGATATCCCGTCCCACTTCTACTTTGGGACCTCCAAGGGTTGTACCAAGCCTGCTGGTACCTGATGCTCTGCCTTCACCTGCTGGCAGGTGAGGCATCGAGAAACGAACTCTGCCACAGACTTCTTCATGGATGGCCACTAGTGCTGTCGTCTGAGGTCCTGGTACATCTTCGCCACTCCAAGTTGTACCGCCAAAGGAGAAGTGTCAAACTCTCTCAGCACCTCCTCTCGTAAAGCGACTGGTACCAAGGTACGTCCTCTGAAAAGGATGTTGTGCTCTGCTCCAAAGGAGAAGCCATCAGGTGCCTGTCCTGAGGATAACTGTTCACGCCACGTCTCACAGTCGGCGTCCCCACGCTGTGGCTATCTGACCCGCTGCAGTAGTGGAGGGGTGACTATGAGAGACTGGAGGAAGGATGCTCCATCTCTATCCACGAAGGATATCTGCAAAGAGGCTAGCTACTCTGTCGCCTCCTCAAGTAGCTGAATGCTCGTCCTCCTGCTGAGATCATCGGCTACCACGTTCCCCTTCCCAGGACTATAGACTATCTCAAAGTCATAGTCTTGGAGGAACTCGAGCCATCGCCGATGTCTCAGGTTCAGGTCCTTCTGCGCGAAGATGTACCTGAGACTCTGGTGGTCAGAAAAGACTGTAAAGCGCTCGACCATCAGGTAGTGTCGCCATTTCTTCAGGGTGAAGACCACTGCTGCTAACTCCAGGTCATGGTTAGCATAGTTCTGCTCATGAGGCCTCAACTGACGTGATCCATAGGCGATCAATGCGCGCTCCTGCATCAGGACACATCCGAGTCCGGTCCCTGATGCATCGTAGTAGACTACATACCCTACTCCCTCCTCAGGAAACCTCAAGATAGGTGCACTGGTCAATCTCTGTCTCAGCTCCTGGAAGCTCTGTTGACATCTGTATGACCACACAAAGGGTTTCCCCTTATTCTTCAAAGTGGAGAGTGGTGCCGCAACTCTGGAGAAGTCTGGCACAAATATCCGGTAGTATCCAGCTAGTTCCAAGAAACTCCACACCTCCGTCACGCTCCTATGTGGCTCCCAAGCTAGCACTGCCTCGATCTTCGCAGGATCCACTACAACTCCCGCCTCAGAGATGACGTGCCCCAAGAAGTGGACCTCACATATCCAGAACTGACACTTCGAGAGTTTGCCATAAAGCTGGTGCTCTCGCAGTGTGTCTAGTACAACCCGTAAGTGGTAGGCGTGCTCCTCCTCAGTCGTCGAGTATATCAAAATGTCATCGATGAAGACCATGACAAATCGATCGAGTTATGGCTGAAAGATCATGTTCATGTGGCCCATGAAAACCGCTAGAGAATTGGTTATGCCTAATGGCATAACCAAGAACTCATAGTGGCCATACCGACATCTGAAGGCCATCTTCTGCACGTCCTCATCTCGAACTCTGATCTAATGATAGCCTGACCTGAGGTCTATCTTCGAGAACCACCGTTCTCCTTTGAGTTGATCGAAGAGGTCATCAATCCTCGGTAACAGATACTTGTTCCTCACTGTCACCTGGTTCAGGAGATGATATTCGACACACAGTCGCAACCTCCCGTCCGCCTTCTTGGCGAACAATATCGGGGAAACCCATGGTGAAACACTGGGTCGGATGAAACCCTTTCCCTCCAAGTCCTCAAACTGTACCCGTAGCTCTCGAAGCTCAGCGGGGGCCATCCGATATACTGGAGTCGATATCGGGGCTGTACTGGGATACAGATCAAAGTGAAAGTCTACCTCTCTGCGAGGAGGTAGCCCTGGAACATCGTCAGGAAAGAAGTCCGCATACTGATCCACCACTGCAGGAAAACTAGGACTCCGCACGTCAACTGCTCCTAGGATGAGGCTAGGCAACTGATGAGTGATGGGATGTCCTCTCCTCTGCAGGAGTCCATCATGTTCTGCGAAGGCTCCCTTCTCGCCGGTGAAGGTGAACCTGCTCCCGTCGGTGCGTACACATCGCACCTTGCACCTAATACTGTCAATCTGTGCATGGACTGTAGATAACCAATCCATGCCCAAGATGATGTCGTAAGGCCTCGACACTGCAACAAGAAGATCCCAGCCGAAGCTCTCGCCTCCCAGAGTAAGCTCACACTGCCGGCACCAGTGTGTAATCATCGAGTCTACTCCCGTAGGAGTCTCTAGCCGTAAGGATCGAGCCAACGGCTCTGTCGGAATCTCTGAGCTCCGAACAAGGGAAGTGGCTATGAAAGAGTGACTCGCTCCTATGTCTATAAGAACTGCGGAAAGGGTGTAATAGACACAGATCGTACATCAAATAATCTCGGGTGCACCGTGGTCGTAGGCCTCCACTGCCTGGAGCTGTGCCTGTCTCTACCTGCCAGCTCCCTGTGGTCGGGGCGGGCCTCCTGGTGGTGGCGGTGGTAGAGCCTCAAAGCATCGCCCACCACCTGTTGCTCGGCCAGCTCCTCTGCCTCGTCCGCCTCCTCCCTACGGACCACCACGGTCGACCCTATGCCTCTGCCTGGGTGGCCCCTCAACTGTCTGCTGCTCCTTGGCACAACGGGTCTGGTAGTCACGAGCCATGTGACCCTGACCACCGCATGCGTAGCACTGCTTGCCTCTCGAAAGACTGGCTCCGCGCTGTGTGCCTCGCACTGCTGAGCTAGTGTCCTGAGGTCGTCTGCCGGAAGTTCTGGTCTGCCTAGACCCATGAGTCATCTGTCGGCTACCTGCTACCGAAGACTCTGCTATCTGCCGCCCTGCGGTAGGTCTCGCCGCTAGAGAAGTCTCAGCAAGAAAGCTCTCGATCAAAAGGGCTCGCTCCAGTACTCCTATCTGGGTCGGGATGCTGAGGGAGATCAGTGATTCCCTGATCTCGTGTCTCAATCCCTACTCAATGGTCCGAGCCCGGATGAACGGGTCTCATACCATATCTGTCGAGTAGCGCGAGAGATCGGTGAAACTCGCCGAGTACTGGGAGACCGTCAAGCTGCCCTACCGCAGCTGAAGAAGCTCCTGGATGCGCACCGCACGGAGGGTGGCCGGGACGAACTCTGAGTGGAAGAGGCCCTCAAATTCTGTCTAGAGGAGAGATGCCGCATCGTGCACCTGGAGCATCAAGCTCCACTATCGGCCTGCTGCCGCGTGTAGTAGGCTCGCAACGAGGATCACGATTAGGTCTGATGGTGTCCTCACTAGCCTGAATACTCGTATGACTGCCTCCAGCCAGTCCTCGGCTGCCTGGGGGTCTGTCTCCCCGTGGAACCTGGGTGGTCGCTGGCGCTGGAACTCATGCAGTGCACTGAGGTGATGTGCATCGTCAGCGGCTGGTGCTGGAAGCATCGGTGGCTCGGTGCGTAAAGGTACCGTCGGTGCCTCTGCTGTCAAAGGCCCCTGTACTGAGGCCTCGTCGCTCGGCGGGCTGTCATCACGTACAACTCTCAGAACCCTAGCTGGTTGCCATCGTGGGGCCATCCTGAAAAGAAACAGGTGCGCCATAGTCAGAACAGTATACCTGGTGAGCTGATACAAGTAATCACAAAGAAAACATGACACACACATGCAATCAATATTTTCGTGCATTAAGTCGGAAATCAGAAATCAGTGTCCTGGTGTACGGATACGTCGGTCGCCGCACCAACACTGGACTCCCTGGACTGATAACTACACCCAATACGCTAAACACTATTTCTTCACATAGAATAAAGATCAGAGTATGCGGTAGGACCGACCACCTCTCATACCAATTTGTCATGACCTGTCCTCCGGGCCCGTGCCGTGACTACCCCAAGCCCGCCTTCCATAGGCTAGGGGATGACGACTAGCACCAAGGTGTAAATTCCGGTAAAGGGAAGGCATTGCCTTTGTAAAGTAAACAAGCACCAAAGAGTAAGCAAGCGTAAAGGTAAACACTAAGTAAAAAACAGAGTACAACTGTAAGTGCGGAAAGTAAGTGGGCCAATTTACAAACCCAAACTGTAAGTAAAGTACAACTCGAAAGGGAAAACAACAACTGAAAAGTAAAAGCCGCTACGCCGAGCTGTCCACTAGATATCCCACTGGAAGGGTGGGTACAGATAGCTCCACTGCCCCTCGGGTCCCGTCGTCCGCTCCGAGTACGTCCCGCCCAGTGGTCTACCTCCAGGTACCGTCCTTCTCTGCCAGCCTCAACCACGATCAACATTGTCCGTCGTCTACAACCAACACAACATAGTGCGGGCATAGCCCATGCAGGGGTGAGTATAAGCTACTCAGTAGGGACCCCGAGACCCCCGAAGGTCTCCCAGAATCCACAAAGGATGAACCACAAAGGAAAGATACAAATCATGAAGTAACATCCAACACGGCTTAGGTATATGCCCATACATATACCTAAGTCATCAATTCTCGCTCGACTCCAACATCCGAGCTCAATTACAACCCATTCCACACAGGAAAGAAAAACGTAAATCCACACAGGATAGCACAACTCAATCCACAAAGGAAAGCAAAACATAAATCCACACAGGATAACACAACATAGTCCACAAAGGAAAGAAAACAGGGTTTCACCTCACACAGGTATACTTTTTCGAATGATGATAGAGATGATCACTGATCCATCTAAGTCAGCGGACCCACAAAGGATCGATAGGTACTAACCCCCGCAATGACCCAAAAAGGATCTGACCCATAAAGGATCGATAGGTAACTAACCCCCACAAAGACCCACACAGGATCGGGCCCACACATGACATGTAGGCGCTGGCCCACACAGGACCGCTGAGCGCTGACCCACATAGGATCGGACCCACACAGGATCGGTAGCACTGACCCACAAAGGATCACTGAGTGCTGTAGTTGTCGCCGTCGAATCCACTGAGGATCTCTGTACAGTCGTCATCGTCACAGTAGCAGTCGCACCCAGCTCTAGGGTTCCCGCACACAGCAAGCTCGTTCGAGAGGGTCCGCTCCACGAGCCGAGAGGCTGATACATCAACTAACACATAGTCCAGAGTTGATGTATCCAAAAGTTCCGTATCGTCAACATGAACTCATCGTCGCAGATGGCCCGTCAATCGGACGCCCGGTCTGAGAGTTATTGGCTTTTTCGTCCCAGGGGCCCGGTTGAGTTTTAAGGCAAAACCAACCCGACCGTACTCCACCTGCGTCCAAACCTCGGGTAGAGTATGCCAAAAGATCCGTCTCACTTAGAGGAAAACAACAAAGTCGATGGCATGTCAATCAGACGTCCGGAGCTCAAGATATGAGCGTTTCCGCTCCAAAGGCCCGGTTGGTTTCGTGTACGAACCAACCCGGCCAAACCCAAAGTATTCCTAAACCTTGAGTGCGATATACCGAAATGACCACTTTGATCCAAGGATCGTATCACTACTGACGGTGCATCGTTCAGAGGCCCGTAGGTTAATTTATGAGCGAAAGATCGAAAACGTCCGGAGACGGGGGGTCTGGGCCCGGACCGACCCGGCCCAATCCCCCCTTGGGTCGGCCCGAACCGGTTCGTCCCGACCCGGGTCCGGGTCCGACCCGGTTGGGCGCGACCTGGCCGGCGGGTTGGCTCGGCTCGGCCGAGCGGCCGAGCACGCGGAGTCCGGGGGCGGGGGCGCGCTGCCCCCGCATGTGAACACTGCGCCCCCCCCCCCCCCCCCCCCCCCCCGCTGCGGGGGTCGCCCATGGTCAGCGGACGCGGCATTGTCGCGTCCCATGAGCGCCGGACCCGCGCGGCTGCGGGTCCGCTGGTGCCGCCGCCGACTCCGGCCGCCGGCACGGATGCGCCGACGACCCGCGCCGTAGGTGGTTTCCGCAGGCCACCGAAGTTGCTCTGGTGGTCCGATTTCACTCCCGTCTGCGCCGTAGCTCTTCCCGGGTCCCGTTCTTCACTGCAGAATCAACGAATCACCTCTGCGGGATGTTTTGTCATTGCCCATCAATCCTCACATCAACAAAGAACTGCGGATGGTTGTCGGGCCATGTTTGTTTGGCCCGCACCCTCCGCGTTAGGTGATAACAATCAGGAATAAAATATTCAACACATGAATAATAAGCAAGGCACAATTTTAATCAAATTAAAATTGAACTTGATTTGGGTTCTTTGTTTTAAAAGAAACAATCATGGGAATATAAATTATTTCACAACAAACCCCTACCTCGTCAAGTCGTCGCACGCGCGTTCTTCGCGGAATTGATCGTCATGGAAGGAGGCGATCGTCGTGTCGCGGAAGGGCATCGCGTCGTCGTGGAAGGGCGTCGCGTCATCGCGGTATACGGTGTCGTGTCGACGAACTACGAGGTTCAAGAACATGTAGATTTAATTATATTAATTAAATCAATGATGTTGTTATAAACCAAAAAGTGATTTAAAAGAAGAAACCAGAAATCTCCTACCTCAAGCAGTTGGTGATCAGAGATCGTTGCAGGGAAGAACATCTCGGAAGGAGCGTCGTCAATCTCTGAGGGTGACGGCGTTCTTCGAGTTCTTTGCGTTCTTCGCGTTCTTCGCGAAGGAGGATGAAGGCACAAGATTTCTGTCAAAAGCCTCTCAACGAGAAATCCTCAAGAAGTCGTGCATTGTTCTTTTTTTATTATTATGCCAACTGATTGTAAACAGGTTAAGAAACGATTAAATTAATTCATAGAATTAATTCAAAAAGTTAACCGCCCAATTAATTTGTGCGTTAAGAAATTAAAAAAACGCGTCAGTTGACTTTCATAAAGACGAGTTTTTGTGGCGGCGTTACTTAGCGGAAAAGAAACGGTGGGGCTCGTGCGGGCCCCACCTCACAAATATCCTACCAAGAGGGTAGGATATTTTTGGATAGCACCCTATCTGCATCAACTCAGCTTAAGTAGCTTTAAGTGGCTTTTAAGTGGCTTAAGTGAAATAAAAATAAAGTTGTCACACCACTTTATTTTATTTCTTAACTTAAATCCCAAAAATTTAAAAACCACACCCGAGCAAACGCAACTCCGGAAGAGGCGTTTCTAAGAAAGTACTGGCGCTACAATTCCATCGGTGCCCTCAGAAGTATGTGACTGTTTTAAGAAGTGGTAAATCAATTGAGAAATTTTAACGACAAATTTAGAACCCATATGAAGATTAAAACATGGATAAAAATTCAAACGAACCAATTTATCAAACTGAAAAACATGATAACATTGTCAGAGAAACAACTCTTCAACAAACAACCCCACAACCTGCACCATTTCCTCAATGCATGAGGGGGGAAACAAAGCCTAAATTGAGTGAAACATTGAGGGAAATTTTCTCACAATTCAAGTTGAACATTTCCCTTCTCGATGAAATCCAAACCATACCTACCTAATCAAAGTACATTAAAGACTTGTGCAATTTTAAGAGAAAATTTTCCCATAAAAACCCAGTCCTTTTAGATGCTAATTTGAGTACCGCAAATCAAGGGAAAATTCATCCTAAGTTGAATGACCAGGGTTTCCCTTAAATCAATTTTGAACAAGAAGATAATAAAGTTGTCAAGGACTTGTGTGAACCAGGTGCTGTTTTCAATCTCAACCCCTATGATGTGTACTTCTAGTTAGGCCTAGAAGAGCTCTAACCCATATCTATCAAACTTCAACTTGCTGATCATAGCATTAGGGTTCTGAAGTGTATTTTAAAGGACGTTTTGTTAATGGGTGAGAACGTCATCTACCTTGCTAACTTCATTGTCCTTGACAACCATCCAAACATAGGAAATAAGGAACAAACCCCTATCATCCTTAGTTGTCCTTTCTGTGCGACAATCTACTCTGTTATCCGAGTCCGAAATTGGAACATGACCATAACCTTTGGAAACATGAAAATGTTGACATCATTATTTCTTCATGGATGAAATCTCTGTCTTTGGGGATATATTTGAGGGATTTCTTAGGAATGTGGATATAGTTTTGTCTAGATGTGATGAAACTAATCCGGTCCAAAACATGGAAAAATTCCATTTCATGGTTAAACATGGACTAGTCCAGTTCCATATACTCTCGGGTAGGGGGATTGAAGTTGATAATGAAAATGTTGACATAATTATTCACCTACCATAACCCAAAACTGTTAAAGAAATGATGTCTTTATTAGAACATGTTGGTTTCTATATAATATTCATCAAGGAGTTTAGTTCAATCTCTCATCCCCTTTGTGCTCTCCTAGTAAAGGATACTTTATTTGACTAGACAGAAAGCTGCGAGGGTTCATTATCAACCCTCAAATCCTTTGTCACCTCTCCTCCCATTATAAAATCTTTAAATTGGAACCTTCCTTTTCAATCTTGTGTGTGATTCTAGGGACATTGCTGTAGGAGCTATGTTAGGATATCATTGTGATAAAACTACTTATGTCATTTCTTATGCAAGAAAATCCTTGAATGATGCCCAAATCTACTACACCACAACTGAAAAAGAGTTACTTACTATTTTGTTTTCCTTAGTTAAGATTAGGTCCTACCTTTTAGGATCCCCCATCATTGTGTTCACTGACCATTCTACACTAATATACCTCTTTCAAAAACAAGATGCCTAGGCTAGACTGATTAGGTGGGTCCTACTCTTACAAGAATTTGACCTCACAATCAAGGATAATAGAGGTGTTGAAAATGTAGTACCTGATCATATCTCTAGGATGGAACTAAAAGTCAACTCAAATCACCTTTCTTTGTCTAATTCATTCCCTGATGAACACCTATACTCTGTGAGTGACTACCCTTGGTATGTCGACATAGCCAACTTCTTAGAAACATGAGTCATTCCAAAATTCTTAGGCACACAAGTTTTAAGGAAATTCCTTTATAATTTTAGGCACTATGTGTTTGATGATCCATGCCATTATAAGTTATGCCTTGACTAAGTCATTAGGAGGTGTGTCCCAGAATCTAAACAAGATTCCATACTTAAATTCTATCATCGTGAGGCATGTGGAGGTCAGTTTTCTTCTATGAAAACTTCTTCTATAGTTCTTCGGTGTGGTATCTTCTGGTCCACCATCTCAAGGGACACCAACATAGTTTTTCAAAGTTGTACTATGTGTCAACGAGTAGGTTCCATCACCAAATGGAATTAAATTCCACTCACTCCCGTCTTATTAATTGAAATCTTTGACTATTGGGGAATCGATTTCATGGGTCCCTTCCCAAACTCTAGAGGATATATGTACATCCTTTTAGCTATTATTTATATGTCTAAGTGAGTTGAGGCCATTTCTAAAAAATCCAATGATCATCAAACTATGACTAGATTTATCACAGAAAAACGTCTCTCTAGATTTGGAGTTCTTAGGGCTATCATTAGTGATCGTGGAACAGATTTTTGCAATCATCCATTCTCAACACTCAATTTAAAGTATGGAATTTTCCACCAAGTTTCAACTTCATACCACCCATAGACCAATGGTTAAGCTGAGTTATCCATTAGAGAAATCAAATAAATTTTTGAGAAAATTGATAATCCATCTAGGAAAGATTGGACGAGAGAACTCTTAGATGATCTTTGGGCCTATCAAACCAAATATAATACAATTTTAGGAATATACCCATATAAGATGGTTAATGGTAAAACATGAAATTTTCTAGTGGAAATTGAACATATGGTTTTTTGGAAAATTAAGAAAATAAATTATAAACTCTCATTGGATGAAACAAAAAGGAAATTAGATCTCAATGAACGTTAGGAACTTAGGATGGAGGCTTATGAAAATTCAAGGATCAATAAAGCTAAAGTCCAATCCTACCAATCTCAAAATCTTAAAACCAGACACATTGTACTGGGTAAACCAATTATTTTTTATTGTTATAAACTTCATTTCCACCAGGAAAATTTGAGTTCTAGATGGTCAGGTCCATACATAGAGCATAAGTTTTACCCCTATGGGGCTGTTGAAATTCAAGATCCCAACAATGGTCACACATTTAAAGTTAATGGTCTTAGAGTCAAAAAATTCTTATAACCATTCCATAAACATGAATTTGATGAAGAATTGTGTGAACCATCCTTATATGGTGAAAATAATTAATCAGTTAGGGGTACAAGTTGAACTAATGACGTTGAACAAAGTGCTGTGTGGGAGGTAACCCATGGTTTTCATGTTTCCCATCATTTTGTTTTTTTAATAAACTTTATATGTTAAATAGGATTAATGAATCATTTTGATATTTAAAATTAATAAAAAAATATACTGTTGACCTTTTCTTCTATTATGTGTATGGATGGGAATGAAAGGGGAGTGCCATATTCATATGTGTCACGTGGTGTGATCCTTGAGTAATACCTTACCCATAAATTTAAGAAGATGATAATGTATCATAATTTCATTTTATTTTTATGTGTTTTTTGGTTAAAATAAGAAAAATATAATAATAATAATAAAATTAAAAGGCCACATCATAGGTCATGGAGAAAACCCCGTCATAACTGGAGAAACCATAGGGACTCAAACCCGATACCGAAGGGAGACATGGGCACACGCTTACCACTGACCTATGGATAATTTTAATTCATTATTCTATATGTTTTGTATATACACTTATATTTTACTTTTCCTATTATAATAATAAATATATATAACTATATATATTGTATTGTTCTGTTTTTTTGTTTGTTTTTTCCTCTTTTCCATTAGGGAACTCTATAAGTGACATGGATATCAAAGGACTAAATTGGAGCAGAAAGAACATAAAACTCAACCACCAGGTGACTTCATTCCATGATCCTCATATTGAAAATTTCTTTTAGAACTTATTTCATCCACCTATACCCCCTTACCAATTTTATTATCTTTAAACACTGGGGACATTGTTATTCTATGTTTGTGGGTGAAAAGAAAAAAAATAATGATTAATTTTGTGTGTATAAAAAATTGTGTAGAAGAAAAATTTTCATTACCCTTAACCATGATAATACACATTGAACACATTTAAATTGAATATCAAATAATATAGGATGCCTAGATATTGATTTTAATCCATGTATTATTTCAAGAGCATAGATTTTGGAAAGTGTGGTTGTCTAATGTGGAATTTTATCATTTATATTTTCATCCAAAAAAGATCACAATGCACATGCTTTCGATAGTGGGGTATTAGTTTGATTTCATGGGGACCCCAAAATAAATATTATAGGTTGGTGATCATTTTAGTTTTAATATGAGTATTCAAAAAAATCAAAAAAAACACAAGCTTTGTGCGCAGAGCAATCAAATGACCTAATGTGTGACTTTCAACACTTGGGGATCGTGAATCTATAGATGTCTGGCCCAGAGTTAGTAATTTTATCTCTACTTGTGGTAATTTGACTTTGTTTTTTACTAATATAACTCGATATTATTCCCAAGTATGCGGGCTTCACTTGGTTCCCTAAGGTCTTTGATCCTGGGAGTCATCGGTAAAGTCTCAGTACATGGGTTGACTCTATTGAGTGCAATTTCAATTGCCAGGGAATAATTGTAAAAAAACAATAAAAACCACACATATATATAATTTAATACTCATATTAATATTTAAAATTGATTCCTCCTACCACTTCCATCATTTTCCCCTTGAATAAAAATGAACCCCCATGTCTTTTGTGACACAGAACACATTATCATACTTTATTGAAATTGGATGAAATGTGGAGATGAATTTGAACTAAGGAACGGGCTTGGGATTGGGATATTATTATGAAACTATATTGTATTAAAATAGTTTTATGGGTATCATTATTTTTTGGTATTAGGGTTCTTGGTGATTAATGTGTATTAAAAAGTTTTTGGAAAATGGAATTTAAATTTTATATTGGTGAGGAACATTTTTCTCGAGACTAGAAAATATCATGTAGGGGGTGTGATTAGACAATAAAAGTACATATGTTAATTAAATATTAATATTATTAAATGTTATTTTCTAATATTGTGGGCCTGAATTAGTATATTTTAATTATGAACATCCATTCTCGTCATTTGTGCACTTCATGCCTATTGTACACCAATTTACACCCAATGATTAATCTGATTTTAAGGGATGTAATTATACTTATTTTTGTTTGATATTTTCAGAAATGGATATACAATTCAATATGAATACTTTTAATTTTGGGGTCAATGGAGTATTCATAAAGGATGATGGGGATATTTGGTGATGAAAGGAATCAATTCTGGGGAAGGTATATTGGACACCAGCACACCGATGAGAATGTGAGGACCACAATACAGATCCAATGAAGCCCCAATTTTGTGGGATGATATCATAAATATAGAGGAACATATAATTCTACAGAATTTAGTGCTAATTCGGCCTCAATTTTGGTTACTCAGGCATACCAAGTTAGAGATAAAATTCTGGATTAGATTCGGTATCCCATAAAAATAGCCCAACAATTTAATTATATCTCGGCAACCGAACATTTATTTGGGATAAAAGTTTTCAGAGAGATAGGAGACATCCAGAAATTCAATTTTTGCTTCTATGGCCCACTCTAAGTTGTCCATCTAGAAGGCCATATAGGCACGCATGTTCGGTGGATGCAAGCAGGATGCCACTTCAATTCAAGGATAAATAAGTCAATTATCCCTTACCTTCCACCACCCAAGTCCTACCATAATAAAGTGGGATGATTTTACCAAATGGAGGATCCACCCAATGCTCCCAAATTTCCAATTTATGGTAGGCATGTGGAAGGATTTAATCATCTTGTATGCTTTCATTCATTGTAATATTTTGCTGCCACTTTTCCTTTGTAATGTTCTTCCTCAGTTGTAAGTTGTTTTAATTCATCTTAGTTTCTTAATATAAGTTCTTATTTTACCATTATTCTGTTCTTTTATATCTCACTTTTATACTGTTGCCTCTAGGTGTGAATTTATTCACACCAAACCTTGTGAAATTATTCACACATCAGTAGAGTGATAATATTCTTTTTATTGTTATCTTACTTATTCAATTCCTCCCTCATTAATCTACTTCCCGCTTCCACTGAAACCATAACATCAATGGAGGGAAGTACCACTTATGGGTTTATCCAAGGGAGTAGCAAAGAGATATATTTTATTTTAATTATCACCCTATTAATTTCTAATAACTTCTTTTAATTCAGATTTTTATTTGCTGATTTTAAAACTATTTTGACCTTGTTTAATTTTAAGGCCACATAATTCAAGTGCTAATACAAACCTTTACCTTGGATTACTCATAAATTTGATCCTCCAAGGGTATAGGTGATTATTATTATCGTGTGATGGTATTAAACTAGTTAGTAATGATGTTGTTTCATCATCTTGAACAAACCCATCTCGAATATAAGAAGTTGAAACTGTTAAAAAATGGAATTTCATCAAATCCACCCCGATGTGATAACCAAGGATCAACTAATTATTTCAAATTGAATTCACTTAAGTCTATTAGTTCTATCTTAAAAACCATCCAAAATGTACCCAATGTTGGAAACTTCATTTACAAAAGAATCCATAGAAGTTACGTGTATGTAGGTTTCTTCTTAGGTCTATAAGGATTCGAAAACCAAAGTTACACTACAAGGAACTGCTTAACCCTAAAAACATGGGTAAATTTGGGCAAGACTAGGTGATGATCTTGTTAATGAGAAAAAAATTATATTTAGGGTGATTACCCCTAGTTTCATCTATTCCAAAACCAAATCCTCTTGCTAGTATCTAGACATGGATTATTTTCAATGAAATCTACCTACTCATGATTTTACTTGTTTTTAGTATATAATCCTATTATTGGAGCCCTCACTTGAATTTTTATTATGGTTCACTAACCCTAAGACCAACTGTTACTAGAATAATCTCTAAAAATAATAAAACATCTTACTGATATCAACTATTCAAACCCATGCTAAATATACATAAATATTACATTGATTGTATGGTTTTGATAATGCATCCCATAAATTGTTGTACAACCCATGGACTGAATGTTTTGGTTTCATAGAGACTAGCTATATATATATATATATATCTCTCATTTTACAACAATTTTTTATTTTTCTCTATAATATTTTTCCTATAAAATCACTTCTTGATAGATTATATGATATATCCATCATTATTACTTGGGTAATAGAATCATAATAAAGGGGTGATCTCAAATTGTTAGTAAGGGAATCTTAAAAACTAGTAAAATCTGTTAGAACATAAGCATGTGGAAGAAATGAGTATATGAAAAATGACATATAAAAATATCAATGGATCATAAGTGAAGATCATAAAATTTGATTTATCATTGTGATCATATAATAAAAACGTAAGACCCAATAATTGTCATAAAAAACATGCCTTAGAGTAATATAGTGAAAATAAAATCGAACATGAAATCATAACATAAGAATGATAAAGGTCATTAGAACATGGAATAATACAAAACTTTTACATAGTCTAGAAATGGATTGTATATTATGAAAAGTAGGTGGAAAAACATGAGAATATATAAACAAAACACTATTGATCAGGATTCACCCACCAATTCCAATAACATAGTGGTGCATCCATCATTCCCTAATTCCCAAAGTGGAGTAGGAATCACAACTAGATTCCCAAATTGGACTATGATTCAATACCTAATTCCCACAGTGGAGAAATCATGAATACATGATTCCCATAGTTGATTAGGCATCACTAAAAGATTCCCATATTGATGTAAACATCAATACTATATTCCCAAAGTGGAGTAATTATTCATTAAAAAATTCCCATAGTAATCCAATGAGATATTAAACCATCACCAATGCATTGTAGGTTGATATATAAACTCACCCATAATAATCCATACATATTTATATCACATGAAAAAAATAATTAATCACATCGCAAATAACCCTTGGAATGAAAAATGAGTTCCACAAATCTACTATATGGTATGAGTAAAATTGACCTCAAGAATGAAAATGGTCAACACCAACAACACATGCACCCCAGAAGACTATTTCATGTGAAAATATAGAGTTTTATTCATCACGAATAATTTTGAATTTATTAAATCATTAATATATAAATATAAATATAGTGGTGAAATTTTAAAAACATATTTTGTAAAATATTTTTTATCCTTGGTATAAAATATGTTATAGTCACATTGAAACGTTATTATTTAAATGTGAATTTAAATCCTTTTAAATATAATAATTTTCTAATGGGATCCTATAATATCGGAGACATGAAAAGAAAAGAAAAATTTTATGAAATGTTATATCAATTTGTTTTAAAAAATACTTTTAATAATATTTATTAATAATAGAGATTTGAAAAAACATTATGGTTTTCAATAGGAATGTGGAGTGGAAGATACAAAATATAATTTTGAGAGGATGAAAAAACATTTGAGAATTTTGAAGTACCTTTATTGAAAAAACAAATAATATTGATGAGGAACAAAATATTTTATAATAGCAGAATATGATGTTAAAAATAGAAAACATATTGTTTTACCTTCTAGTAAAAAGGATAACAGTTACGGAAAATGAAAATATGGGAATGGAGGGGAATCCATCATTAAGGAAGATGGGAAATATTCTTAACAAATCAGAATTTTCCTAAAGGAAGATAACTCATTATTAAAAAAATATTTCAATGAAAATTGATCTCTTAAGATATAGAAAAGTTATAAAATATTTAATGAATTATAAATCTCAAGGAGAAACATTATAACTCGTGAAGAAGATTGTGTTATAAAAACAATTTCATATAAAGGATGGTATCAATTGTATACTAATTAAATTAAGAGAATAAATAATAGTAAAGATTTCATATTAAAAAAATTGTTACATTACATGTTATGGGGGTAGTAATCAAACCATCCAAATGAACATTGTAGAAAAATATCAAAGAATAACTTAAGGAAGTGTGTTTGCGATGTAAACCTTAATTTATTTCCATTCTTGGTCAAATACACTCTACGATCAATAAATATATTAATAAAATATTTCAAAACCTTTTTCATATTTATATCATTTTATAAAATTAATTTATATTGATACCCTAAATGATATTATACGTTGGTATTTGGAATATGAAGATGGAAATGAAGGAATTATTTTGACTGTTATATGGGTATTTTAAAGGATTATTAAATGAGTTTAATGAGTGATAAATTTAGTATATCTTAAATATAAAATCAATTAGATAGTAAAAAATGAGTATTATCATGTTTAAGAATAATTATAATGAAATAAAAGGGATTAAAAATTGATAAAACTGAATAGGAAAGTGGATAGGTAGAATAAATGAGTGATGTCTGAATCATGATTACTATAAAAAAGGGGATATGAAATGAGATTAATGTTATAGAAGGGTTAAATATAATAAATAGTTCATAACATGGGAATTAAATTATTTATTATGAATATATGGACTAATAATAATAATGAATTAAAAAAGTCTTACAACAAGGAATAACTGGAATGTAAAAGTTTAGGGAGAGGATCGTGGAGCGATTTTGGTAGTATGATGCCTATACAAAAAGGGACTATAAAATAGGATTAATGTAGAAAAATTTAATTCTATCATAAATTTTGCATCATTTTTAAATGAAATTATTTATTAGTAACACATTTAATTAAAAAGTCTTACAATAAGTAATATAATTAATTCAAAAGATTATGGAGATAATTAAGGAGTAATTTTTCCAGCATGATGGTTATAAAAAGGAACTATGAAATAATATTAATGTGAGATAAGAGTGTTATACCATAATTAAATAATAATTTTTTAGTGAATGATTTATTTTAAAAACATGGAATCATAATCACATGGAATTCAAAAGGGGTTATTATAAATAAAGACTTGAATCAAAAGGAGGTGGTGGATAACCCTTACCTTACTAAGTAGTTTATGGATGATTTAGACGACTAATTATATCCTTAGGAACTCCATGGGATGGATTTATTTAGGAAAATGGAATATAAATTCATGAAAAACTCATTTTCATTGGATATATATTAGATAATGCCTGGGAGTGAACACTTTTTAGGTGAAATGGGGGCTTTTCCAAAAAATGTAATTATAGGTAAGGGGTAAGAATGGAATAACATGGGTGTTATATGGGTTAGGTGAGTTAAGAAATTAAGGTGTAGAAATGGTTGGTGAGACATTTGGGTATTAATTTCATATATAAAATATTTCTTGAAGGTTTAAATGACATTTTAATTATTGAAACATTGAGATACATTGTTTATCAATTTTTCCAGTGTTAATCATGTTTAAAAATCAACAATAGTAACTATTTTATTTCTATAAATATAATAAGACCATAATTAAAAAATTTTGATATTATAAATCCAAATTTTGGATCTATTTTACCTAATTCCATTTATAAAAAGAAGAATAATAACTTTTAAATCAGAATATATAATGTGTATAAATCTCATTTTTGTAGGAAGATGATATTTTAATTGTTAAGTGTTCAAAATATTTTTGAAAATGAAAAAAATGAAATTAATATTAATATATTTTTATATATATTATAAAATTATATTAGGGTCTAAATTTAAAATAGAAAAATTGAATATTAAAACAATTAGAGAGGAATCGTTCATTGGAACATAAATATTTTACCACGATACTTAATATTTAATTCTTGATATAAATTTTTGCCTAAAAAATAAATTGAAAACATTAAATAATATAAAATCATTGATATAA
Organism: Viscum album; assembly: GCA_963277665.1. NCBI lineage: Eukaryota > Viridiplantae > Streptophyta > Magnoliopsida > Santalales > Viscaceae > Viscum > Viscum album. The sequence continues at coordinate 1,068,854,726 of OY728139.1, read as the reverse complement.
AATATGATATTAATTTTAACTAATAAAATTTTAAAAGGTTATAAAATTTAATTTTAATATTACTTCACCTAACACAATAAAAAACATTTTTAGAAAATGATTGTTTTCAATGCTCAAAATTATGTGTAGAATAAAATAATCAATTTCAATGAAACTAATGATATACATTGGTTTATTATAAAAAATTAATAGCTATTTGGATTCTAAATCAATAAAAAACTGAATATTACCATTAAAATGTTTAATTACAAAATAAAGAAAAATGTTTTAAAATTCAAATGAAATGTTACCTAAGTTCTAAAATGTTGAATGCAAGTTTTAAATGTTAAAAAAGATAATTTAATAGATATATATACACATAATTATTTAATGAATTAAAATATTTTATAAAATTATAAGGCTCTCTCCTATATTGATAATTTCATAAACTTGATATTTTTATTAGAAGCTGTAATTTTTACTATTCAAATAAAAATCAACTATTTTATAAATTACTATAAATTAATTTTTGGATAATTTTCATATGATAGAATAAAATTGAAATTATTTTTCCAAATTCTAAATTATAAAATTTATAACAATATCTTTTCGATGAGAATATAATATATAAATAAAAATGGATTTTAATGACAAATTCCCTTTCTAAAATGTTAGATGTTCTTAATTCAATTTTATGTAAATTTCCAATTTATAAAAAAAACTTATTTTATATGTTTTTTATTATTTTCTTAATTATATTCATATAATATGTCATGGACCAATTTTTTTTGTTTCTTGTGAAACATTTTATTGATACAATGATTATTTAAATTAAAATGTATTCTAAAATCTTGGGGTATTGAAACAGTAAGTCGTGTCATTTTTGGGTAAATGTATATGATAATTCATAAGGATACACATTGTGTGATTTTTTTAGATCATTCATCATGTTACCCTGATAAAAAACTAATCTCTCTCACTATAAATTCAGTTATCATCGAAGGTACATAGCATGGAAAGCCTATGAGACAACTACTCAGTCTCATGCACATAGAAGAGACTTCATGATCTATTTTTATTGGATACATGAAATTTGAACCAAGGAAACATAGTGTGTAGATTCCAATTATAAATATCTCCCCCAGGGGGGAATGACACTGGTTTATGGGCTATACGTTGTTTTATCAAGAAAATCATACTTATAAATCTTTGAACAATCATATTCAAGACTCTATCAATATGGTTTCTACTAATGAGTCACAGAATTCCCCTAAATTTCCTTTACATTGATGGTGTACATCTGATGGTCAATTTTTTGGGGTCTTTAAAGGGAAAAATGTTTCATAAGGGGGTTTACATATAAACCTAGTTTCATGAAAAATCATTTCATTCATTGATCCCATGATATCATTCCCTCCAAAGATTCTTCATATCCATTCATTAAATAACACTTGCATTAATCATTTATACTATATAAAAATATTTTGATCAGATGACAATATATTAGTATTCAGTAATTCAAGATCATATTTTCGAACAATTTTCCAATTTGATGGTCGTTAGTGATTTCATAAAGAAAAATTGTATAATAACATTGTAGAAATTATAGATAATGAAATTGGTAGTTGATGTAAATCCTACTCATCGAGTATCCTATAAGATATTATCCATTGATGAAGAAAATTGGGGGGAGAACAAAAATATTATAATAGAATTAATAAGATTATAGTGATATTATATAGGTCAGATATGAAATAGAGAGAGTGGGAGAGAATACATTAAAAAAGATCAAAATGATGCTATAAAATAAAATCATATATCATGCAAGCATAAAATTTAATAACAAAATAATAACTTTAAATAATGAATAGAGGAAAATATAATGTTAAAAAGATTTTTAAAAAAATTAAAAAGGAACACTTTGAGAAAATAGTTTGAAAATAACTCAAAAGTGTTCACATATATCTCATACAACTATTACAAAATACGCGTTTAAAAACACTAGAACAATGCCAAAAGGTCATGTATTTTATTAGTGATAAAAATTCACTTGTAAATGGTATATTTACCAGGGAAAATAATGGTGCTGATAAATCCTACATTTATCAGTGCTTTTAAAAAGATATGATAAATGAATCATTTATCATTTCTCATAAAAGAAGGTTAAAAATCTATTTATCATCACAACTATTAGTGAAGATAAATTATATCTTTATCATCACATTTAGTAGTGCTGATAAAGTTCAATACGGTAGGGTAATGCTATTGCACACAACAACACTAGAAACTGGTGCAGTGTGATGTAATAATATGCTAAATCACTATAAACAGCAACAAAATTACCAAAATATGGAATATAAATGAAAAAAAATTATAAAATAAATATAATTAAAAACACTACTATAGAGTATGTCACTTGTTTTTTTAGTAAAATTAATTTTAATTTTGAATAAAAAGGTGCACTTTGAGTCATACTAGTCACACTGTGAGTCTAATTGAGGTGTGACTAATTTCTATACATCACAAATGACTTATGGATAATTTTTCTAAAATACTAAAAATTATGAATGCTTTTTTTCAGTTTTAAGAATGTCATTTTTGAATAATAAGATCTACATGGATTCTTATTAGTCACACCATGCATTAGATTGCAGTTCATCTGATTCCTATACATCAATAATGACTTATGAATCATTGATCTAAATTAGAAATACAATATCAAAGTGAAACACTTGGTACTTTTTTTGTAAAAATTTATTTATGTTTCCAAAGGAAAGAGGGTAAACCCAAAAAAGATCACGAATTGAGCAATGAACTTGCACACTAGGTATAAAGTGTGATTTCTACCAAAATAAACATCTCCAAATAGGCACTACAGAAATAAGGGAACTAATTAATGACAAGTTAACCATTTAAAGGATCACATTCAGAAAAGCAGAATTATTTGAACTATAAAAGGATTATTTCATCATAATTGTATAATGGAAGATGAACTTACAAAATCCACAAAAAAACAAGGAAAATCTGATGTTTTTTACCCCAACATGGGAGATAATAACTGAGCCAATTGTTTTTTGCTTATTTCCCACCAACTTTTCCAAAAAAACTTCCTCCAACAACTTCTCAAAATGGATATGATTGTATAAGAGAACATTATATGTGATACCTATGTAATCACCCCTAATGGGAAGAGAATATTCCAACAAATACTACAACACCATCTCTGGAGAAATGGGAAAAAAATATTTGAAGTGTTCAACATACACCTTCACTATCTGCAGACCTTGTTGGACAGTCATGAGATCTTCCCTTTTCTTCATATTCACCACCACATGTATAAACCACCAGATAATGTTGGGATTAAAAACATCCCAGGTCTTCCTAAATTGCATCATTGGATGGGAAAACAACTACCATTCTTCCAAAGATGGACCCCCAAGAAGACCCAGAAGATCACGATCACTAATGGATTTTGGAGGTCCTAACACTTTCAAGAAATTATCAACTTACTCAAGCCACTTCACTACCTATATTGAACCTTTATTTTCATAGAATAGGTGTTGCAATTGAGGTGGACTAGAAATATGGAGAGGCCCACTAGAAACTTCAAGGACCTCTTTGGGAGACATATTCTGAATAACAAAAAAATCAAAAAATTAGGTTCATATTAAATTCATTATGTACCCACACATTTGAAAATGCTCATAAGGAATACTAAGGGTCACACTAACCACTATATCACCAAACCTGATAATTTACCAAAATTTCAATACAAAGCATTTTCTTTTAAAACCCATTTTTTCTAATCCGAGACCATTGGAAAGAAATAATTTTATTTAAAAAAAAAATCATTTTAAAATATTACTCACATCAACCAAGAAAAAAAAAACAAAATTCACACTAATCCACCAGAATGGGGAACAAGTATTCTTTCTTAACCCAATGACATGGTAGTGGGACATACATACATAGTAAATGAGTTTAATATGATTTAAAAGATCAAAACCCACTAGCACTAATACAATATCAAATGTCCCACCATATAACTAATACTATGCCATCGGGTTCTTGGTTGTGTTAATTGGGTCCCTACTTACAGTATCCTATCATTTGGTACTTTGTTCCATTCAATCATATTATCAGTGCCTGATGTACAAGGGTACCTCTACTTATTTACCACTCCCTCCTTTCAAATCCACTAACCCCTCTTTTAACTCCCTTTCAACACAAAATACACCGAAAATGAGACTAGGATACTAACATTAAATGGGATTATATGGTCAAATCTGATGGGGCAATCAAGACCTCCAAAGTCTTAATAATTTCATACTCAATAAGATTAAACCAAATTCTTGAAGGAATCGATTCAAATATTGGGTTTTCATATGTGTATGGCGGGCAGTTAATAAATTTAATGGAAATTTTCCAAGAATTTTAAAAGGTTTGATGTATTTTGAGTTTAATTTCCACTTCTTTCTATTTAATTAGTGAACCAATATCATGGAGACATAAATAAACATATGATAACTAAAAATAAATTACAAGGGTCACATCTAATGGTAACTGTAGGATATTGGTTGGATTTTATTAGTTTCAAAGTGTTTTTGAAAAAACATCACCCAATCTATAATTTCAAGGACAAAACTAGGGCTATTCATTAGATATTATTCTATCTTTATCCTATAAAAAGAAGATTGGAAATTTATTTAATATAATTCCTCATATGGATCCATCTAGATAAGTGATTGGTAATTGTTTTTATAGTATAATTCCACGAATGAAATTTAATCCTTCCAAGGGCCACTAAAGTAAAGAATTAGGGCTCAAATAATATCCTCCAATATAAATATAATTTGACGCGAATGTTCATTTGTCTGATGAATAATGGATGTTTAAAATTTCACCCATAACCACATCAGAAATTATTTTCCTTTCTGTAACCAAGATAAAAACATCATATCCCTATCAAATATTAAACTAGTTGGGACACATGGAAGTATTATTAGCTCTTTGACATAAAATTAATCGAGTTCATCAACCAAGGAAACCTCTTCAATATGTAATAAGTTTCTCATGTTAGTAAGGTGATCTATTATAACACACACTACAATGTTCTATTTATTTGATCTTGAAAAATAGGTTAAGAAATCTATCATGATTTTATCCCATTTACTAATAGGAAAAGAACTTATTGAGAGTACTTATTTGTTATTTGTATTTTCCCTTCACTATATTTACTGTAAATATTTTAGAGAGGAATATTATGATTTCTATCATCATTATAGGCCAAAAACACTGGTGACTCATATCATGGTACATCACAATGATCCTTAAATGACCCTTGAAGAGTCATTCTGGTAGTGGTCTGGAGATTAGATGTAGGGTTTATCATGGTTAAGAACAACACAAAAACACAAAATGTGAAATACAAAAGATAAAAAAATGATAGATGAAAAGTGAAAAATTACATACATTGGATTCTAGGCCTGATTCGTTTGAGTGAACATAGAGGAGTCACACCTACAGAAGATTAGTTTTACGAGAGTCTGAGTATCGAGACTAATTGAGTACCATTAAGGGTTCTTTTTAATAGATCAGGAACATTTTTAATAGTACTAATAAATATCCCTTTTATCAGCATTAAATTATTAAGTGCTCATAAAAGGTAGATTTATTAGAGGTTAAAAAGTGCTAATAAAAAAATCTTTATCAACGCTAATGTTTTAATGTTGATAAAGATTATTTTTAACAATTTATTTTTTGTTCTATGATAGAGGATTTATTTAAATAAATTTATTATAATTTTTTAATTATTAAATATATATAATTAATTATTTACAATTCTATAAATAATTATGAAAAAAATTATAATTACTTATTTAAAATAATTACAAATTTATAAATTTATAAGTATAGTAAATATACATTTAGAAATTTATTTATTTATAAAAATTTATTTACAAATATATTTTTAACATTAAGAGTGGATATATAATCATAAATACATGTATTTTAAAAATTATTGAAATTGAATAATTCAAAATGATTACAATTTAAAAATATTGAAAAAATCAATAATTTTTATTAATTAAATATAAAATATTAAAAACATGCATATATATATATATATTTAAGTAAATATGAATACATATTTAAAATAAAATAACATAGTAAATAAATATATATATATAAATAAATTAAAATGATCAAATTCAAAAAAAAATTAAAAAAAAAATTAATGCCCTAACTGTAACAGTATTAAAAAAAATAAAATTGAACTATTGAAAACATAATATATAAAATGTATCGTGTAATAATTAAATTCTAAAATACACTAAAATTTGAATAAATTAATTAAATATTAGGTATATGTGTTTATATATATTGCATAAATATATTTGTGTGAGTGTTTTATATAAAATTGCATTAATTATAAATATATATATATATATATATATATATATCAATGAAATCCATATAATACATTACATTTGATATTTGTTAAATTGAAAAATCAATCAAAATTAAAAATGAATAATATATTAATATGTTTTTAAATAACATTTTATCCATTATATATATATTCTTTTATAATATATAATATTTATTAGAATTTATAATTAATATATATATATATAACATACATATTCATTTTTATTAATAATTGTTTCATTCATAAGTTTGTAAAATAATATTGTAATTTATTCATTTTTAAATTATATATTTAATTATACATTCATTTTTATATCTACTTTTAATATATAATATTTATCAATATTTATAATATATATATATATATATATATGTATATTAAAATAATTAATTTTTTTAATAATTATTTATTTAATAAAATGTTTTATACTTTTCCTAATTTACTCATTTTAAATTTTTATTTGTTTAATTATTTCATTTTATTCATTTAACATATCTATATATTTATTGTATACAAATTATTAATTTCTAAAATTTATATATATTTATATTCAATTTATTTATTTTTAAAGATAATTTTTTAATTAATGAAATTGTTAAAAAAAATTAATTTTTTTTGTTTAATTATTTCATTTTATTGTCACCCTTTATCAGTGATAATAAAGTGCTGATAAGGGTTACCATTTATCAATGCTTCATTTTTATCCCTGATAAAGGGTACGTTTTATCAGGGCTACAAATAAAGAGCTGATAAAGGTGACATTTTATGAGTGCAAGAAAATCACTGATAAAGGGTCCCCTTTATCAGAACATTTTTTTAGTGATGATAAATCTCCCACATTATCAGCATATATTTTTGTGCAGTTAAAGATGAACTTTCATAGTGCATTTTTCGAGCACTGATAAATGTCAGTGCTGTTAAACATGCGTTTTGTAGTCGTTTAACCTGAAGAAGTCCTAAGAGGGTTATATTACTCCCATATATTTAATAAAAACCCAATCACCAAATAATATAAAGGAATACCTTGGTTTTAAGAAAAACTAAGAACCAATGAATGATACATGGATTTAATAGAAACTGAGAACAATGATCTCTCACTTTAACAGTTGTGAACAAGAATAAGATAATGAAAGCGGTTTGTCTTTACATACCCCATACATATCGCTCAACTATATCTATAAAGATTTAACATAAATTAATGATTAAGAGTAGAAGATTGAACGTAGAAAAAGTGTCTTTTTGAATTTACATTAAGGGTGAAATCAGCTCAAAATGAATATGAATAAATAATGTGGAATGAACCTATTGAAGCTTGTTTCTCCATTTGAGAATTGGAGAAATAATGGAGATCTATTATGAAAGAACATAGTGGATAGATTAAAACGAAAATAGTTATCATAGATGTGTTCTAATATTTTTAGATGATAACCAAGCCTTCATATGTCTTTATTTATATCCTTCATAAGAGATAGAGGTCCCTTGGGAAAATACATGGCACTACTGAACTAGGTAAGTATTTAATGACTAGAAATTAATTCGATTTTACTGTTCTACATTGATGCCACATGTTAGGTGGATGATCTCACTGACTATCTAGATGATCCCACCAGCTAGTTGGGGAAACACTTGAATATTCCTGGGCTTATACAGATTCCACTGGATGGTCATTGATATCCACCTACTATCTAGTAGGCTTGAAAAACATACAAGAGCTACTTCTAGCTCTACTGGCTATCCAATTGTCTTTTATCAACGGGACAAAAGTCTTTTATATTCTAGTAAGTGCATTTGGGTTGAGATAACCATAGAATTGGCCTTTCAGCCTCCCATACATGAGTCTCCTTAGTCATATTGTTCCCTATAATTATTTTTAAACACTATACATAAAGGTTGGTATCCTTCTAGTTTTTTTCATCAATCCGATATATGCCTTTGGGAATATGCATATTTGGTATTTTAGGATATAGAAAAAGGTATAGATACAATGTTGTATGATGGATCATATTGATTACTATCATACATTGTTGGTTTGGTGTGATAGAGATTATATTCTCATGGATTCTAGCTTTTAAAGAATTTTATGATTCTAGATCATTTAGGATGTTCGGTCCTAGATTTTCCCTAATTTGGATCTTTGGTTTATTTTTACATATGAATATAATGTATATATATTGTTTATAAACTTTAAAGTGATGATTATTATGATATATGTTTTTATTTATTTCTATGTATAATCTTTTTAGATGTTTTTATTTTTTAAGACTACATATTTGATGGCATGGAATTCTAATTCATGGGTCAATCATGGTGTTCTTTCAAGAGAGAAACCATTCCGAAAAGGTTAAGTGTGATTACAAAGAGGTTTTAGAAAACCTGTGGAGATCTAGAACACACATAAAACGTTATGTCAAGTTGGTATGGGTGATAGGTTTGGTTTACATGCGCCGATTCATTACAAATGGCATCAGAACCCAATTTTTATTAAGGGGATAGTGGTAGATAAAAGATAAGACTATTGTGCATTGAGTGGTAGGTGTGTAAGTTTAAAAATGTTATACTTTAATGAAGTATATTTTTTATATCTGATGTTATTGGAAACACTGGCATACCATGCATTGCACACAACACTAGGTTTCTACAAAACATCATTTTATTTTACTCTTTTAAACTAGAAAATTATAACCTTGCTGTTAAGTAGGCTGGAATGAGAAGTATTAAACAAACCATGAGATTTGTATTTATAATATATTTAATACAATTTTTAACATTCATCATGTGTGTTTTCTATACATGATATAAGAATAAATCTAATTTTACGCATAAAAGAATTATTTTTTCTAAAAAAGGTAGTTTTGAAGCCTTTTGATGGAAGACTTGTTTTAAATAATTTTTTGACACTATTATAAATTTTTCAGTAAAAAATAAACTTCCTCTTTGAAATGAGGATATTTAAGTATACATTTGGGGACCTTTTGGTACCATTATAAGAAGTTTCATATTTTGATTAGTTGTGGAGATATTGATTTTTATAGAAAATTATACTTACTTTTAAATCCTTTACAAGTTAAAAATATGTTTTGGGTTAGTATAAAATTTTAATTAGATGATTTTAATTTAAAATAATCCAATTATTATTTTTGAAAAGTATTTTATAAATGAATTTGTTATAAAAAAATATGTTTTAAACGAGCACTTTTTTGAAGAACATTTTTCATGGAAGTCTACTAGTTTTATTTTAAATTAAATTCAATAACATATGTGTTTTGAATTTTGAAAATTGGATGAAAAATTTTCATTCAAAAGCTTAAATTTTTTTATATTTTTCTCTTTTTAACCAATATGGATATTAAACATGGTAAATTTTGTTACTAGTGTAATGGGTAAATTGAGTACATTATGTTAAAAAAATAAAATTATAAAGATATTAAAATGACTCAAACCCATGCCACAAAATTTATTCGATGAATAAACATCAACCCTTATCACATAAAGATCAAAATTGAGTCATTTAATGGTTACTTTTCCATGAAAATTATTTATATATTATTTAAATCAATGAAAGATAGAGAATGTCATTTTCTATGTGTTTAATATGTAACAACGTAATGTTTTTCAATAGAAATTAGCTTTGCATAAGTATGTCATAAAATCACACGAAAACACAACACAATGAACTACTAAGATCTAAGTGACCCTTAAACATAAGTTTGTCACATCTGTGTTAGGAATTTCGAAAATCGGACATATACGGTTGTAATTAGTATGTTATTTGGAGTCCGACAAGGAAAACATAATTTTTTTGTGAATAGTAACCTACCATAATGAAGAGTAACATACCCTTATGAATAGTGATATACCATAATGAAACGTAACCTCACCTTTGATCGTATAAAAATAATATTCAAGTTGGAAGTAAAATATACCTATATTTTAGAATAAGTAAATGAATGTTTGAAAACTGGTTTGGATAATAAATTATTGTTTTAATTAAATATTAAAATAATCATATTTAGAAAATTATTTTAAAAAAATGGACTTCATTTTTGGATTCTACATGTTGAAAATTGGTTAGGGTAAATATTTGGGATTTTTCTGAATTACTTGAATTTTTTATGAATAGTAGAATCCAATAATTCACAATAAATGATAAATAATTTATTAATTGAGTCATCGATTATGTTCTGCTGATGTAAGACCACTTAGTTCGGGATCACATGATAAAATTACTATTCTTGGTCCTGGAATATTTACGATTCCTTTTCTTTTGAAGAAATAATAAATTAATGATTATAATATTATGAAATCCCTCCTCTCATCCACTATAAAACCCCCCTTCACTCCCTCTTCTCTTCACTCATCTCAAGTCTTGTGTCTTTCCATTATTATGCCCAAATATCTTCCCAAGGTCCTCCCCCACGTCCAAAATTTCTCAGCCTCCTCAAAATTCCAAAACCTCTCCCCTGAAAAGTTTCTCAAAGGTTGAAGTCTCAAGAGGTAAATTCCTCTTTCCAATTCCATAATTTCTTTTATGTTCTCTTTCATTTTGTTTCTTTCCTCACATCCCTTCACTATAATAGTATGATCAATCTAGTAACATACATGTACTGGAATGTTTTCATGCTAATGGAAAATCTATTTATCTTCTCTCCTTTCCCAACCCTTTTTTTTGAAATAAATGAAAGCACTATTTGAGATGTGCGAATTTAGCACATTCAAGGGCAACAGTTTATTAATTTCTATTATAATTTTTCATTTTGGAAATGATACCATTTGTGTTATGGTAGAACCATGATATTATATATGTAATATATTCTATTTTTTGTTTTTTAATCCTTTTATATAAAATGGTATTAAGTTATAAAGAAAAAACATCTTCTTTGTAATCAAATCCACCGATTAAAAAACGGTTATCACTAAGGTTATATATATAATAATTTGACTTCCCACTAAGTAACCTAATTAAAATTAAAACCATTTAATCTATGGGATGTGAACTACGGAATATAACCTCAATTTTGGAAAACCACTTTCATCTTACATATAATTCAAACATGAATATTGGTGAACCAATCTTTTAAAGCCATGTAAACAAACGAGCCCGAACAATGAAATTGAATCATAAAAAAAATAAAAAAGGATTTGAATGAACTAAAAAGAGTTATAATAAATAAATTAAATATATAATAGGTTTTGGACCTATTAATTAATAATCCTAATTTGATTATTCATGTCATTAAAAATAAGTGGGGAACACCAATAGATTTAAGGTAAGGGATTCCCTATATTTCACTCTTACTCATGATCGTCCTCTATGCTATGCCCTTTTATGGGTAATCCTAATTGGTGTGGTTTATTTTTTCACCTTAAAAATAATTCCATCATGATGTATAAGTTTTTAGAAACCCCTTTCCTCTCTCATCAAGACCTCTTGGGTACACCCGACATCATACCGATAAAACTGTAACGAATTCTACCGGAACCTTCTTTGTTCTTTCAGGTTGCCTTATCTTGCTTCCAAAATGGTTCTATCTTATCTATTTATGTGAATATTCTGAATTATTGTTAGTTCTACATTATTCTTATAACAATACCCATTCCAACACTTTCTTTTGGGGATATACATGTTTTTAAATGGTTCCCTCCTTAGAACTTTTCGATAAACAAACCTATTTTAGGTGAACTTCCCAAATGGTTACCCAATTTGAAGAGAACTATATCATCTATTTAAAGACCTCATTATATTTATAAAATCAGTATTTTATAATGAAAACCTTCTTGGTTAAATTTTTTTTTTTATATAAATGACTATCCTCTTTCCTATTTTAAATGCTCTATAGTATTGTCCTTAAAACCTCAGAAAAATGTTTTAATGCTAATGTTTCTAAAATACATTTCTCATTTGTTGTCACTTCTGTTTGAAAACACTTAACATGTTATATTCCTTTTTACCCTATGAATGTCCATGCATTTTCTAATTCTTCCTTTACATGGAGACTTTCATGATACACCATTGGTTATAATTTATGTTATGATTGTGGTACCCAATTCTTTCCATGGGTACCCTTATGTTTATGTATTGTTTATTATGTACAATTGTATATGTGGTAAAAATATTAATGTGCCAATAATTTTCAGGAAAATGCTGAGATGGGTGCACCCAGATAGTGCTACAATGCACTGGGTAAGGATAAGTCTCATGAGATGCAATGTGAAACGGGATTGGTGGTTAGCCTCAACCCGTACTGAAATGGTAAACGAGATTGGTGGTTAGCCTTGACCCGTACTAAAGAAATGTTTTATGATTCTGCCACATTTATATGATTCCATTTCTATATTATCCAATGATTATATGATATTATTTCATATGTTTCATGTTTTGGACATCAATTTGTCATGCCTCCAAACTCATGTGCTTAATATTTTTCTTTATGTTCATTCCATTACTAGGTTTTTTAACTCATCCATTTGTTCATGTGTTCCCCAAGGTACCCTATGTAGATGTTAGGGCTCAAAGGAAGTTAGGAGCTCATTATGGAGATCAAATAAAGAAGTGTTTTTCAGCCCCATGTTTTATGTTTTATGTACGTATTATTCCAAGACACTAGACTTAACGATACTTGGCTTGTACAGTAATGATTAATTATGCTTAAAATCATGAATTGTTATATGTAAAATTCTCAGGTCACTATAGTTGGTATCAGAGGGTGGTCTAGTTATTTTTTGAGATTAGGAATAGATCACCTTAGTGAGAACCTTAATGATGAGACTAAGTATAAGAAAATAGTCCTAAATTTTGGTGAGTATAGAGTAAGTGATATATCAAGAAAATACATACCTGTCTTGATAGGAGAAGGTAGAAGTGGCTCTGGTATAGATATATTTAGGGTTAAAACCCAAAAACATCACTTTGAGCTTTACTTGAACGGGAAATGGTGCACGAAAATGGGCCTTACTATACTCTTGGTTATGACACTCCCAGGGGATATGATTTCGTAGATTCAGGAGATTAGTAAGAACCGTTATTAAGGGACAAAAATAATCCTATAAGAATATAAGATAAGAAATAGCTCGAGGATAATCAACATATAATCCTATGTAATCACAAGTCAGGATATACTAATTCTTTATAAGTTTATACTATTATGTTCAAAGGTTTATTTTTATGATCAATAGCTAAGTATTTAAGACCCCTAATTATATGTTCCTTTTTGTAGTTAATGGAAAGAAATAGAAGAACATGTTCTGACAACCAATGTGATAGGAAATGTGGTGATTTCCCTAATGATATGCCTAATGTGATAGAAGTGGGTGCTCTAATCTTCATGGAAGTACTTTCTCAGCTGGCTCGAGTTATGAATAATAACTTGAATCAGGTGTAATGTCCTCCTCCTCCATGGAAAGAACTGTTGTCGTAGAATCCTTCATGCGACAATGACCTCCCATGTTTAGCGGGTCTTCTAATCCCCTCCTCGTAGAACAATGGATTAACTCCATTGAAAATTTTTTCTCCATCTTCCAGTGCTCAGAATAAGAGAAATTTGTACTTGTGTTCTATCGTTTAGATGGGGAAACTGATATGTGGTGGACACTGATCAAGAATAAAATGTCGCAAGAGGAAATTGATTCCATAGATTGGGAGGAATTCAAGAGGATGTTTTTCAACAATCATTTTCCTCAAACCCTCCATCTCAAGATGGAAAGGGAGTTCCTCGAACTCAATAAAATGGAAGATGAGTCCATCGGGACGTATTAAGAGAACATTACAAGGCTTGAAGGGTACGCCTCTGGCTTTGTCATGAACACCGAAAGCAAGGTGGATCAATTCTTTAGCAGACTAAAGCCGAGCATACAAAAGGTGTTGGTGATTCGAGACTTCGATGGTTATGAGGAGATTGTCTGTTGTGCCTTCAAGGTTGAAATGGAAATTGGAGACTCGCAGTGGTCTCATGGGACCAGTGACAAGAAGTGGAAAATGGAGAACAACATGGGTGGTTCATCAATGAAATATCATAATGGAAAGAAGCCTCACTTTCCCCTCTACAAAAATTGTGGGAAGAAGCATCTTGGTGACTGACTCAAGGGAACCAAGAATTTCTTCAAATGCGGAAAGTTTGGTCATATAGCCAAGAACTGCCAAGAGATATGAAAAATCCTACTAATGTTGAAGAAGAAATGGAAGGTTTAGATTAACACTTAGCCTGCAGTGTAGTGTTACAACAAAAAGGTGCTTGGGCATTATGTGAAAAAATTCCCTAAGCTGGGGGATGTAGGAGGCATTCATCAACAAGATCTAAGGAAACAAGGTAAGGATTATTCTATCACTACTACTAAGGTGGAGTCGGAAAATGATATGGTGATAGGTACGCTTTTTATTCATTCAAGAATAGTGAATTTACTATTTGATTCTTGTTCTACACATTCTTTCATATCGTGAAAGTTTATTAGAACTATTCAAACTCCACCTCAAAATTTAGAGGAAACATTATCTGTGAGAATAAATAATGGGAAAATTATTGCATCCATGGTTTATAACTCCTCCCCAATTAATATTTGGTACTGAACCTCCCAGAAAATCTCGGCATCTTTCCTTTAGTAGAGTTCAATGCTATCTTGGTCATGGATTGGCTATCTTTGTACAAGGCCAACATCAATTGTCATGAAAGGGAGATCACTTTTCACATCCTGAAGCATCCTCCAAGTCTTTACAAGTGTAAGGAGGAAGATGATTCTCCATTAGAATCTTCATCTCATGTTTGGATACTACTTCCTTGTGAGAATGAATATCTAGTTCATATGATTGGGAAAAAGGATAGAATCATGGTTGAAGACACTCCCATCATGAGGGATTATCTTGATGTGTTCCCTGAAGAGTTGCCTAGTATTCCTCCAGACCAAGAGGTTGACTTCTCAACTGAACATATAACTGGATATCTTCCAATCTCAAAGACACCTTACAAAATAGACAACATAAATATGGAAGAGCTGAAGAAGCAGTTACAGGAGAATATGGAGAAGGGTTTTATATTCCCGAGTGCTTCACCATGGGGTGAACGAGTCCTCTTCATTGAGAAGAAGGATGGATCAATGTGCTTCTGCATTGATTATTGTGAGCTCAATAAAATATTGATAAAGAACACGTATTCCCTTCAACAGATAGATGACTTGTTCGATCAGCTTCGTGGGGCCAATTATTTATCTAAGGTGGACCATCGGTCGGGATATCATCAACTAAAGGTGAGGAAGGAATATATTCCCAAGACTACCTTTCAAACGAGGTATGGACACTATAATTTCATAGTGATACCCTTCAAGAATCACCAATTCTCCCAAAAGATTCATGGATTTAATGAATAGTGTCTTTAGAGATTACCTCGACAAATTTTTGGTGATATTTATTGATGATATTTTGATATACTCTAAGAGTGGAACATTAGAAGCATCTGAAAACTGTGTTAAAGACATTGTGGTTGGAGAAGTTGTATGAAAAGTACAGTAAATATGAGTTTTCGATGGAGGAGGTATCATTTTCTTGTGCACATTATGACTAGGAGAGGGATATCTGTGGACCCTTCCAAGACGAAGGCAATTGAAGAGTGGTAGAGTCCATCTTCTGTAATGGAGATCGGCAAATTTTTAGGTATAGTTGGTTATTATCGATGATTCATGAAGAAATTTTCATGATTTTCAAACCCAGTGACCAAGATGACATGGAAGGGAGTAAAATTGGCTTGGACACAAGAATGTGAAGACTATTTCAAGGAGTTGAAAAAGTGGCTTATCATTGTGTCGGTACTCACACTCCCTTTAAGTGGAGAACTCTTTGTGGTGTATAGTGATTCTTCTAAGAAAGGCTTAGGGTGTGTAATAATGAAAAATGATAAAGTGGTAGCCTATGACTCAAAGAAGCTAAAAATACATGAGTAAAACTATTCCACGCATGATCTAGAGTTAGAGGCTATGATTTTTGTGTTGAAAATCTAGCGGAAATATATCTATGGGAAAAAATGTGGGATATATACTGACCACAAGAATCTCAAATATATATTCACATAGAAAGAGCTTAATATGGACCAGGAAAGATGGATAGAGCTCATCAAGGATTATTACTGCTCAATCCACTACCATCCTGGTAAGGCAAACAAGGTGGAAGATGCTCTAAGTAGAAATGATCCTTCATCTTTATCAATGATGAGAATTGAAAAGGATCCGATCTTCCTAGATTTGAAAAGGATGGACACGGGAATCATTAAGGGAGGAAAATGATCAATCGTTTCAAAAATTATTTCTCAATAATCCCTCTTGGAGAAAATAATGGATGCTCAAAGAAAGGATGTGGAAATTCAGAAAAGGGTGGACGTTGTTAAAAATAGGTAATCCTCCGATTTCAAAATTTATGTGGAAGGAGTTGTATGATTTGGGACATGATTATGTGTACCATCTGACCTAGAGATAAATAAGGAGCTATTGAATGATGAACATAGCCTGGCCTTCTCTATCCACCCAGGGAGCACAAATATCTATCAAGATCTCTGAGAAAAAAATTTGGTGGGACAATGTGAAAAGGGATATTTCCAAATATACATCAAAGTGCCTCATATGTCAGAAAGTGAAGACTGATAGCAAAAAGTCTAAAGGGATGATGCAACCACTACCCATACCAGCATGGAAGTAGGAGAACATTACCATGGACTTTGTCACTGGACTTCAAAAGACATCTAGATCAAACAATGCTATATGGGTCGTTGTGGGTCGTCTTATGAAGACAAATCACTTTATCGCAGTTTGAGAGGACTTCTCATTGGATTAACTTGCATAGATTTACATCAAAGTAGTTGTAAGGCTTCATGGAGTACCACTATCTATTGTATCAGATTGTGATCTGAGATTCACCTCAATGTTCTGGAAAAGTCTCCAGTATGCTCTGAGCATGGAACTGAACATCAGTATGGCCTATCATCCTCAAACTGAGGGAAAATTTTAGAAAACTATTCAGACACTGGAAGACTTGTTGAGAGCTGGTTCTAAGGAATTAAAAGGAGTATAGGACCAACATCTTCCACTGGTTGAATTACCCTATAACAATAGTTTCCACTCGAGCATTTGAACGACACCATATGAATCCCTTTATGGGAAAATCTGCAGAAAACCGATGTGTTGGGATGATGTCGGTGAGAATAAGTTGCTAGGACCTAAAATGGTCGAAAAAATCGCGGAGAAGGTGAAAACCATTAGGCAGCATATCAAGGCAGCCCAAAGTCAACCGAAGAGTTATGAAAATAATCGTTGACGAGACCTTGATTTCAAAGTTGTAGACATGGTATTTCTACGCATATCCTCATGCAAGAAGGTCATGAGGTTTGGGAAGAAAGGGAAGTTATGTTCTAGGTACATCGGCCCCTTCGAGATCCTTGATCGAGTCGGAGCTGTGGCCTATCAACTGGCACCCTCCACCTACCATGTTGAATGTTAATGATGTATTTCATGTATCCCTCTTAAGGAAGTACATACCAGACCATTTATATGTACTCTCTTTAGAAGTGGTATAGTTAGAGGATGATCTCTCTTACGAGGAGTAGTCAGTGAAGATCATGGATTGTAGGGACAATGTTATACGCAACAAAACTACTCATCTGGTCAAAGTACTATGGAGAAACCGTAAGTATGAAGAGGAAACATGTGAACTGGAGGAAGCAATGAAGGAAAAGTACCCACACCTGTTTTTGGCTTAGATTGTAAACTGAAATTTTGAGGGAGAAATTTCATAAGGGGGGAAGAATGTAATGACCCAATGTTTTTCAATGGAAATTTCCTTCTCATAATATGTCATAAAATCACATCAAAACACAACACAATGAACTACTAACTTCTAAGTGACCTTTAAACATAATTTTTTCACTTCTATGTTTGGAATCTTAAAAATCTGGCATACACAGTTGTAATCAACAAGTTATTTGGAGTCTTATAAGGAAAACTTAATTTTTGGTGAATAGTAACCTACCCTAATGAATAGTAACATACCCTTATGAATAGTGTTATACCCTAATGAATATTAACCTCACCTATGATTGTATAAAAATTATATTCAAGTTGGAATTGCTATATACCTATATTTTAGAATAATTTAAAGAATGTTTTAAAACTTGTTTTGATAATAAATTATTATTTTAAATAAATATTAAAATAATCATATTTAAAAAAAAAAAATTAAAAAATATACTTCATTTTTGGATTCTACATGTCGAAAAATGGTTAGGGTGAATTTTTGGTATTTTTCTGAAATACATGAATATTTTATGAATAGTAAAATCTGATAATTCACAATAAATGCTAAATAATGGATTAATTGAGTCATCAATGATGTTCTAATGATGTAATCCCACTTGGTTCAGGATCACATGATAAAATTTCTATTCTTGGCCACAAAAGACTTACTATTCCTTATCATATGAAGAAATAATAAATTAATGATTATAATATTATGAAATCCCTCCTCTCCTCAACTATAAAACCCCCCTTCACTCCCTCTTCTCTTCACACGTCTCAAGCCTTGTGACTTGACATTATTCTACCCAAATATCTCCCCAGGGTCCTCCCCCACGTCCAAAATCTCTCATCCCCCTCAAAATACCAAAACCTTTCCCCTTATAAGGTTCTCAAAGGAGGAAGTCTCAAGAGGTAAATTCCTCTTCCCGATTCCTTCATTTCTTTTATGTTCTCTTTCTTTTTGTTTCTTTCCTCACCTCCCTTCACCATAATAGTATGATAAATCCAGTAACATACATGTACTGGAATTTTTTAATGCTAGTGGTATGTTTATTTATCTTCTCTCTTTTCCCCACCCTTTTATTTGAAATAAATGAAAGCACTGTTTGAGATGTGCTAATTTAGCACATTCAAGGACAATTGTTTCTCAATTTCTATTATTATCATTAATTCTGGTCCTGAAACCATTTCTGTAATGGTTTAAACATATTATTATATATGTAATATATCCTATTTTTTTATTTAATCCTTTTGTAAAAATGGTATTAATTTATAATGAAAAAACGTGTTCTTTGTAATCAAATCCATCGATTAACAAAAACAGTTATCACTAAGGTTATATATATAATAATTTGACTTCACTCTAAGTATCCTAATTAAAATTAAAACTATGTAATCTATGGGATGTACAATAAATAATATAACTTCAATTCTGGAATACCACTTTCATCTTACATATAATCCAAACTTGAATATAAGTGAACCGATCTTTTAAAGACAAGTAAACAAACGAGCCCAAACAATGAAATTGAACCTTATATCTAATCAAAAAATAATTTTAATGAACTAAAAAGGGTTATAATAAATAAGTTAAATATATAAGAGTTTCAAGAATTATAAATTAATAATCCTAATTTTTTTATTCAGATCATTAATAACTAGTGGATAACACCACTAGATTTAAGGTAAGGGATTCTCTCTATTTCACTCTTAATCAAGATCATCCTCTATGATATGAATTTTTATGGGTAATCCTAAATGGTTTGGTATATTTTTCACCTCCACCATAATTAACTCATGATTTATAACTTATGATAAACCCCTTACCTCTCTCATCAATCCCTCTTGGGTACACCCGACACCATGCAGATAAAACTGTAACGAATTCTACCGGAACCTTCTTTGTTATTTCAGGTGGCCTTATCCTGCTTTCAAAATGGTTTTATCCTATCTATTTATGTGAATCTTCTGAATTATGGTTAGTTCTACATGATTCTTATAAAAATACCCATTTCATCACTTTAATTTGTGGATATACATGTTTTTAAATGATTCCCTCCTTAGAACTTATCGATTAACAAACCTATTTTAGGGGAACTTCCCGAATGGTTGCCCAATTTCAAGAGCATTATATCCTCTATTGCAAGACATCATTGTATTTATAAAATCAGTCTTTTATTATGAAATCCTTCTTGGTTAAATTCTGGTTTTATATAAATTATTGTGCTCTTTCCTATTTGAAAATCTCTATAGTACTTTCCTTAAAACCTCAAAAAAATGTTTTAATGCTAATGTTTCTAAAATACATTTCTCATATGATAATGTTTCCAAAATACATTTCTCATATGTTGTCACTTCTTTTTGACAAAACTTACAATTTTTTATACCTGTTTTACTCTATGAATGTCCATATATTTTCTAATTCTTCCATTACATAGACACTTTCATGATACGCCATTGGTTATGATTTATCTCATGATTAGTGTACCCAATTATTTCCATTGGTACCCTTATGTATATGTATTTTTGATTATGTATGATTGTATATGTGGTAAGAATATTTATGTGGAATGAATTATCATGAAAAATGTTGAGATGGTGTGCCCAGATAGCGCTCCAATGCATTGGGTAAGGATAAGTCTCATTAGATGCAATGTGAAACGTCATTGGCAGTTAGCCTTGACCCGTACAGAAATGGTAAAAAAGATTGGTGGTTAGCCTTGACTCATACTAAAGAAATGTTGTATGATTATGCTGCATTTATATGATTCTATGTCTATATGATCCCATGATTATATGATATTATTTCATATGTTTCATGTTTTGGATATCAATATGTCATGCCTCCAAACTCATGTGCTTAAGATGTTTCCTTATGTTCATTCCCTTACTGGGCTTTTCAGCACATCCCTTTGTTCAGGTGTTCCCCAGGGTACCCTATACAGATTTAAGGGCTCAATGGAAGTTAGGATCTCATTATGGGGATTGAATAACAAAATGTTTTTTAGCCCCATGTTTTATATTTTATGTACCTAGTCTTCCACGAAACTAGACTTAACGATCCTTGCCTTGTACTCTGATGATTAATTATGCTTAAAATTATCAGATGTTATATGTAAAAGGCTCGGGTTGATATATAATATATCTTGTATGTCCACGTGGGGAAAAATGAATTTTGTTAATGAATATAAAATTATATTTTTAAATTAATAAATATATTTTCATGGTATTTTTTATTGATATTTTAATCCACTTGTATGAAATAATGATATTTATAATATATTTTTATAAAAATTTACATATTTCATTTTATTGTTTTAAATAATATGTCATTTTCAATATAGAAATAGGCAATTGATATATTCAAATATAAATTCTAGTATGAAATATATAAGATATATATTCATTATAGTAATTAATTTTTAATATTTAGGGAATCAATAAATATATTAAATAATTAAAAAACACAAATGTAGTTATTATTTTATTAATAGAAATATCCATGAAATATTATTAAAAATATTAAAATAAATATATTATGATATTATTAATGTATAATAAGAATTTTATAGAAGAAAATGAAATTTTATGGACATGACAAAATATTTGGTTCAAATTTAACTTTGTATCGTGATATTTTTAAAAATCCAGGAAATGGATATTATTGAAATTGACACTATCTATAATGTATCAAACAAATATTTTAATAAAATATTTAAAAATAATAAAATATCTTTTATAAACCAAATAATTATAATATTATATATAATGTTAAATATGGTTCATTTATGGTGTAATTGACCTCAAAGTAGTATAATTTAAAATATTTGAATATAGAAATATTTGTTACCTTAGTTAAAATTAAAATATATTAACCAAGGGTTAATAAATGTGATATGGTTTAAATCAATAAAACATTTATAAAAAATCGATTTTATTATGATATTACATCATTATTTCATCATATATTCTAATCCATATCCTTTTGTGGTATTTGAATTGATATTGAAATTTTTATAAATTAATATTTTGTGAAATTCCAAAAGTGCCTCTCACTTAAAGTATAAAAGGGAACATGCTCCCACACTTCTTCACATACCTTTTATCATTGTTGATAGACTGAACACTTCCCAATTATCTTATCCACTTACATAGAAAAATTATATTGTATCATGTAATCCCAAAAGACTACTTTTATTGTTCATTAGAAAAGATCTAAATGAACCATTTCGAAGGAGTGGTAAACACTCTAAACGATCACTCGATTTTTATACTATTATTTACCTAATCTAAATATATTATATATATCATCAATTCATAAATTAATCCACCTTAGTAGTGTAAAATTATGTTATGATTACTAACACACCGTTATACACCCTATTTCCCTTCAAACACAAATAGAAAGTCTTTCTCGTGTGTACGCTTGAATTACCGTCTCCATGTAGTGATATTATTCATTTACCATCACGATATTTTATGAGTGGTAATTATTAGTATTTCAGTGTTTATAAATAATATTTATAAAAATATTATTCTTATGGAATGATAATATTATATCTATTTTTTAACATGTAACCTTTTGGGAAATTATAACATCACTCATGAGTATGTGTGACTTACCATCTTCACGATGTAATGTGATTCATTCTTCATAAATATTTCACATGGATGGTAATTACAATTAATTTTATGAATATATATGATATATATAACATAAAAACTAATTTCCAATTATAATAGATCATATAATTTTCTTTCTATTAATATGAAAATAAAATGAAAATAGCATTCATATGAATGTACAACCGACTATCTCCATGAACAATGTATTTTATTTCCAACCAATAACTTTTATAAATCACCATAAATACATATATAAATAATACATATACATATATATATATTATTTATATCATTATTATCATTATATAGTGTATTAAATCATAATCTATGTAATACAATCAAGAATAATAATTCCAAACACATACAAAAAACAAAGCAATTATTACTTGAAATATAAATTTCACATGAAATTATTAAAATCAGAGTAATATAATGTAAAACGTAAATAATATATGGTATTATATATATATAAATCTTGTTCTATGTATGATTTCTAATAAATTTATATTTATTATATAATAGGTTTCATTGAATACAAATTAATTGAATAGTTAAGTTAATATATTTTTTTCTCGCTTTTATTAATGTTGGACACATGACTTATACAATATTTATTTCTTCTACGTGGTATATATATTTCCCTTGAATTTATATTATAATTTATATATAGAATATTATAGTATTTTTATATCCATATAATTTTATTTCTTTCGTGGGTAATATGGCTCTACTAATTTAAATGTGATCAGTATTTATTTAACAATCTCATCCATATTTGAGATTGTTTCATTTTAAGTATATATTTGGGATTATTTATCTTCCACATCCATTTTTCTAAAAATGTTTTAAATTTTTTCTTAAAATTCAAATATGGATTTTTAATTTCATTTTTACCCATTTTTTACATTTTTATTACACGGTTTGAAAAGAATCTATTTATCCTTTTTCTAAGAAGGTATTTTAGGGATTTTCTAGAAAAATCATGAATGGATTTTTTTTAGCTTATATAGAATGGATTTATCATTCCCCATTTATGAAACCTTCATGAAATTAATATTCCCTTACAATATTAAAAGGTTATTTTTAAATAAATTTGTTTCTTTTAATATTGTGTTTCATTTTAATAATAGAAAAAAATTTCATATTATAAATGATATTTTCCTCAAGAATTATTTTCAAGCGATATCAAATTATTTTCCATCTATGATTACATTAATTGATGTTACTTATGTTTTAATGTGGATATTTTTCATGTTTATTGTCCCTATTATTTCAGGAGTTGGTTTATGTTTATGATGGAATGATATTTATGAAACACATTTCTTTTACATGGGTTAGGATATGATATAATAATGATTATGAAACCCATTTCATTCCAGGGGTTCTTAAGTGATGAGTGATTTATGTTCTTATAGAACAAATAATTTTTCTTCATTATGTGATGGTTCAGACCTATATCTCCCTCTAATTAATTGGGTAAATATTTGTTTCTCAAGAGATATATTGGAATTTAATGGGAAGTCATCTCTATTAAGTAATATAGTGATTGAACAAGAGTAATTTCAATTCAGTAATATATCGATAGAACAAGATGTTACCTCAGTTTAGTAATACATAGATGAAACTGAAATTCAACTTGTATCCCTACAACATGTCTCAAATGGGAAAATACTGGGTCTAGTAATACAAGGATGGAACTAGGAGTGAACCCAATTGAGTAAAGGACTTTGTCCACTATGATGGTCTTGGTAATGAGACTTGACTAATATGGAAATGGATTGCTATGGTTTTTTGTATCACTAATTTTATGTATTATGTTATGATCTCATGCGATATGATCTTTTATTATTTATGAACCTCAATGATTTATTCCATGACATGATATCAAGATTTTCTATATATAGGATAATATTTTCAAATGTTTTTGTTATATAACTATGTTCTATGATTATGTTATGATTTTTATATCCTTTTTTTACCCTTATTGGGAACCTGAGATCAACCTTTTTGTTTGTCAATTTTCACTAGGTTTTAGAGAAAGGTTTTAGGTTGGAATACTAAAGGGGAAGATCATTGTTGAAAACATGGAAGATATTTCACCGGACTAGAATTTTGTTTTCCATGTTTCTGAAGTCACTAAACTATTACGGTCCTCGGGCATGTGTTTGTGACATGTAATGAGTATTAATATAAAAATATTTAATTTTTATATATATTAATCATGTTTCATTAATTTTGTTATTAGAGAAAAGATTTATTCTTCCTTTGGAAACTATAATGATAAACATTATTGAGGCCCCTAGTGATATTTTTAACGATATGTCTATAGAAATATCTAAGGATAAGACTAGGGAATCATTGATTAAAGAATATATAATCATTTAGGCATCCTATAAGTGATATTTCATTGTTATGTGGTTTTCCACTATGATAATTTTTTCTGACACAATTCTTTTGGTTTTAGTCAATAGAGAGAACTATAAGGAACTGAGATAATATTGAATATGACAAAAAAATGATGATGATAAGTCAAATGAGATGATCAAAGGAGAGATAGATTTCATGATCACGCCTAAACAAATTTCATGAAATATGATTAAAATTGTGTACTTTAAACAACTCTCAAACTCACCCAGGATGAGAAGGAAGGAGTTTTCGAAGAATTATGGTAATGGATACCGCATTGGAAAGAAGATTCAGTTACATTTGTGTCAAGAATGTAGAATAAAAAAACCAAAAGGATGTCTTAGAGGAATAATAAGATGTTATGAATATGGAAAATAAGGAAAGAAAAAAGTAACTAAAAATGGAAAATTAAATGTTTTCTTAATGAAATGGATGAGAACATTGGCCTCCCTATGGTACTATCGATTAATTAATTCTTTAAATATGGAAAGATTGGTCATTATTAAAATCGATTTCATAAGTGGAAATATCACAAATATAATATTCAAGGTGGTAAAAGTAATGGTTATTTTTATAATGATGAAGAGATTATGATTGACATATAATATGAAATAAGTGTTATAGAATAAAACTATAGTGAAAGGATAATGGTTTAAGAAGATATTAAAATTATTTCTTATTTCTATATTGGAAATATAGAATAATTTTTCTGAAGTAAAATTATGAAACATTTATTGTATTAGTCCACTGCAGTATTTCCTTACGGATTTTAGAGAATATCCCGAATGGTACCAGTAACCATAAAAAGTGACTAAAATGATAAGATGATTATGTAGGGATAATAAAATAAAGAAATTTTTGATTTTGAAAAAATAAATTGGATAGTATTTATGTCCTTGGAACTCATGAAAAGGGGGTTTAAGTTATCATGGAATGATTTTATAGAATCATTAGAATTATGCTATAAGGAAAGAGTTAATTTTTGATATCCTGCAAGTTTTCAATATGTTTTTGAAGGTAATTCTTGTTATTAACATGTTTAAAGAGAACATGTGGTAATGTTAATATGAAGTTTCGGGTTTGAAAATAAAAGGGTACATTATAATATATAGTGGATTGTTGATAAGAAAATTTTATGATTGAGTGGTTTCCATTCTGAAATCATGGGCTTTCATCTTTGAGAAGTGTTATAATGTTGACCAATTTTTGAATGATTTATGTTAAAAATTGAATAATGTTTTAAATTTTAATGCATTATCTATCCATAGGATGATTTATGCATATTAAATAACTTATATTAAACTTTTTTTAGGATAAATACATATGTAATTACTTATCATTCTATTTATGAATCTCGTGATATGCTAACATTTTATGAATGGATAATTCGCATTCATTTCATGGAATAAGATATTAAGAGTAAAATTTATCAAGGAAGAACAAAGGGTGAGTTTTCCCTTAAATTGAGTAAGTATATATTCTCATAAAAATTATTCAAATTTAGAAAAAATGCCTTGAAATTAAAAGTTGTCTTGTTATCGTTATTTTTGATGATATCAATGAAAAAAATTCAATCCTCTTTTGGTTATGTCTTTTTAATCATTGACATTATACTAACAATGTTATATATAAATCTATATCAGAACATGATAGTTATATTCTCTTCTATGTCCAAGTTTTCACTTTCCACTTATGTTCTCCTACGTGGAATCCTATGTCACACATATGTATATTTTTCATTATGCCACATGTGTGTCCATTATAAACCTCTAAATAATTTTAAATTTTCATAATGATATATCCTATGATGATAATAATAATATTTGACATAATTGTGAGTAGGTATGTTAAAATATTGAGGTGTGAGTGTGATTCCTTCCATATATGATTAGATGATTATGTGTGGACATGAATGTGAATGGATACGTTCATATTTTTATATATGAGTTTGACTTCTCTTATCCAAACTCATAATATTATGTGTAGACATGATTTAAAATATAAATTTTTATAATACTATTATTTCCTTATCCTAATAAGACACGTGATTATGTCAAGACAATTGAATGATTATTACTGCTTTGAAACCCTTATTAATCATGCTTCTAGATATGAAATTATTTTGTTAATTATGATCTACGCCTTTTTTTCATGATATATTTTTTGAAAAAAATGCACTTTTTATGTTACCATACCCTTGTGACCATCTTATAATCTCTTTTGATTTATATCTCCCATGTTAAAACTTACTAAGTATCTGGTCTCACCAAATATTATTTTTATCTTCCTTAGGGGTGGATGGACATTTCTAAGTATGATATGTCTATAAGGGTACTAATATGAATAATTTTTTTAATAGGTTATATATATTTTAATAAATCATTTAATTATATATCTAGTCTGTTAAGAAACTAATTCTTTATGGACCTTCAAAATTTATTGTTGTGATATATATTGAATATTTACTTAAAATGAAGAAACATTTATGTATGTTATGGTTGGGACACCCTATACACCCTTTGATATGTGTGAATCATAAGATAAAATAAAAATTTATCTATTTTTTTCTTATAGGAAAACCATTACATGATGTCTTGGTACATCTTTGTCACTGTAGGATGTACTTCTAAGGGTGAAGTATGGAACAACCACAGTACTACCACATGTAGCTTAACTAGACCCACTATTTTCTCCTAGTTTAGGATGATGTACACCGCACAGTCCAAAAATGTATCTAGAGATTCACGTAAGGATATATGGTCTTTCAAGATATCGTGGCCAATGTCTACCAATAGGACCCCTCTCACACTTTAAACAGGGATATGGGCCACTAACATTGATCAACTATAAGTAACATAACTATTCTTCACTAAAGAAGGATGAATTGAGATTATTTATTAGATTCCTCCTCCATGACCATAGTATGTGGATTCCTTTTTGGATTATATGCCACCATATATACATTTTGTTATAATATAGAAAATTTTGATGTCATAGTAATGTCAGAAGTACAACTAACTCCCATTCTTTGGTTTAATATCTCTCCATGTGAAGATTTACCCAAGACACATATACATAGTATGTAATACAATCCACTAACTAATAAAGGAACACCTTCAAGTTATTAGGGTGAACATTAACACTACTATATTTAAATGAATAATCTCGTTGTTCTACACAAGTGGTCTCAACTTTATGGATGCATAAGTAATAAACACCCAAATATGTATTTTCACAAATCCAATTCCAAATCTATAAGTATTACTGAAACCCATGTACACATCCTTCTAATACAGAATCCACATAATAATATAACTCATCAACCTCTTCATTATCTCCTCAAAATTTCTCTTCCACCACTCTTACCAAATGAATGGTTTCCCTATTTAGGTAATGGAAATCGTAGAGGTTAAAATCTTGTAGTTGTTTTTTTAAAATCTATGATAGTACCATACCAACTCATGGAATTTCAACCCATAGAATGTACTATTTGTTTTCTACCAAGATATAACTACCTCAGCAAATTCTCGATCAACAACCACTATAACATTTCTGACAACATTAACTAAGTATTATAACCCTAAAATATATAACTAATACATTTTGGTATTTTCTTATAACTGATTATATTAATGTAGGTATAGGAAAATACTTATATTCTTAACATGATCATCCTCTAATAATGAATAAATGAGGATTTAATCATGAATACAACCATGAACAAGTCAAAGAAATTCTAAGATATGTTATTTATAAGAACCAAAAATATATATGGATCATTCATCAAACCAAAGAGAAACACCAGACACTCATAACGGACATTAATTAATCTAAATTATTTCTTCAAAATATCCTCATCATAAACATGAAGCTGGTGATAGTTAGAAATAAGATTGACCTTTGAGATCTACTTTTCTCATTTTAGATGACTATTGACACTTATAAGGGAGTTGTTATTGTTGATTGTAATCTAATTCATGTAGTAATAGTCAATAAAAAGACTTATTCTCTCATATACCTTCTTAGAAAATAACACTGGAGCCACCCATGGAGACAAAATTGATCGGATGAAACTTTTCTCCATTATTTCCCCCTGCAACACCTTTCTCTCTCTTAGATATTATATACACATCCGATAATATTTTCATGATATTAGAGTAGACTCGGGGTACACATTGATGAAGCAAATTTCCTTTTAATGAGGATGAAAGCCATAAATATCCATTGAAAAACTGTCTATGTACCCATATACAACTATAGGAAAATGATTGTATGAGGGATTTTTTACACATAGATGAAAAATCACCAACTAATAAGTGATTGGATACAAATTATTATAATCATTCCCTATGAATTTCTCTTAAAGGTCCCACTCACCCATAAAGGATAATCTCAAACCATTAACTCATAATCACATCACTCATTAATGGTAGCAATTTATGTAGGCAATAAATTAGGGTATCAAACTTATTTTAAGTATGATATCATAAGTATTTATCATAACCACATTGAGGATTTATAAAAAAATACAACCACTAAGTGAATGATGTTATCACTACCATATGTTGGTGAGTATGTAATCACTTCATGTATGATCCTCTGGCCATATGAGTTGGGATATGGGATCAAACATGATTATAGATGTTAATCAAGTGATAAAATAATAAATGATTGTATCAAATTTGTATTTACTAGTACAAATGAAAATTTTGTGTAGAGATAGATCGTACATTGAACTATGACACGAATCACTGACTTACACCACTTGCATCTCTCCATGTCCCTGACTATCAACCATTTGATCATGGTGGGGATGAATTGAAGGTGGATGTGGTGAAAGAAGATTATACTGAAGTCCAACCCCAGTTAATCCTCTTGTTGCACAACCAACTTGTTTTACATATCAATATCCATCACAACCACCATATCAACCTTTGGGTGGCCCTTAATCACTATGTTGCCTTTGATGTAGAGGTCTATTAATTGCTTGACTATGCTCTTCTTCATGATAGGTTGGGAAATCAAAAACCATATGACCAATTTCTCCAAAATCATAAAAACCTATAGTTTGGAAGAATGGATCCTATACATGAACCCTACGATGATGATCCTTGGGTATAAAACCTTGTGTGTGAAGTTATCATACATTATAAACTGATTCATATTGTCATCTAGCCAAAGTAGAAGTCATTACTATTGGATTAACACTACCAGTACCTACTACCATCCATTCATTTGAGAAGAATCAAATGATCACTAATGATTTCTCTAAAACAGTGATATAGATGAAGATACAGTGGGGAACAGTGACATATCATATGTATCTATGGAATCCACACTCAAACTAATGTTCATTGAATAACTTATATAAAATAATGTACAGGGAGTTTCTTATAATATTAGTAAATCTTGATGCATACTTTGTAATATAAATTATACTCTCCTACAATTCCAATTGATTTTTTATGTGTATAAACCTAATCATATTTGGGTAGTACTCCATAAATAAAAGGTTCTGGGAATCTGATTAAGAATTCATGGAATCATCAGGTGTTAGGAAGATGAAAGTACACCTATAACTCCATCAACGTGGATAAGGCTAGATGCCAAAAATACTATCTGAAGGATAGGAATATAAAAAATGTATAATACGCAAATAATCCTCTCAAACAAATCCAAATATACATAAGGGTTATTATTGACATGAAAATCATTGACAGTATCTATCTCTAGAAAAAATGAGGCACACTCATCCTATACGTATCCCAATAACATCTAACTTGAATAATATATTTGTTTTCAAGAGGAGTATTACCCTCATACATTATAATAGGTTGGTCTACTGATTGAGCAATAGAGGAATGTACTACTCACCATATGTCTGGTGGAAGGAACTTATGATCTAGTTTATAGATGAACTATATTTAACTTAGCTAGTTGATGAAAGGATGCTCAATTTCTAGCTTAAGAACGTAATAACCCTATCTTGGGATTATATATGGTTGTATGCATAGTGAAAACCTATAATTTGATAAGATTGACCACAATCTTTAAAGAATATATTGGAAGAATACTAAATAATGACTTGAAAATTATTGATTGGATCCTATATGATTCATGTACCATTGTTTCTTACATTAAACTAGTGCCTTAATATAACCAATTGACAATTAGGTTATTAAAATCTAATTGAATGAATATGTTGACCGATACACCAATACTACTTTCCCTAGACTAAAATATAAACATAAGAACCTTTAATATTTCTTCTCGAAATTCCTATACTAATCCTAAAAAATGTTGTAACTAATAATTATTTATAGTACATAAACCCATAAAAATACTATGTTGACATGACCCAGCCCACCTAGATACCTCTCTAGTAGTGATAAGCATAGTGTGAAACCTTAATCTCACCTCCAATAGGCTAAGGGTAGCATTGAGTACAAATATCACACATGGTATGTGAACTTATAATAATGTAATTATATTCCACTCAGTCATTTCAAAAGAAAATAATAATGATAACAGACAAATAAAATTAATTGTAATATATAATTCATATGGGAAAAAACTAATATCCATATTGAGGTAAACAATGAATAAATCATAAGGAACAAGTAGAAATGAACATTGTCACCGACCATTAGGAGAAAACGTAAATATATTTGATAAATATATCCCCATAACAAGTTATACCAAATCATGAACGTCATACACTATAATCAACTTCAAGTACAACTAAGCTCCACCAACATAATGTCCAGTAAGTTCACCAAAAAAACTTATAACATATTTATGAAAAGACACGTGTAGATGGATTTTCCCATGTAAGGTTGAGTATATATATGCATAGTATTATCCACCCAACCAAAGTAATAATAATAATAATAGTAATAATAAAAATACAGTTCATCTCAAAACCACAAGGCTAGAGGGAGGATTTAAACCATAAAAATCCATATATACGTTAAAGGATAGAACCAGAGATATTAGACTGAGTCCCTCTCTAAAAATCCATGGTTTAGTAGAAATATTAAGTTCCCCAAGAATACAAACTATCAATATTAAAAAATAGTGTCACCTCTTTTGATTTTTTGTGGGGTACCCACACATTGAAAATAGATAAGTATCGATCGAAGGAGTAACCAACCATAGTGAAGGACCCATACCCCATAAGAGATCATAGACTAGTAAGTACCCAACAATATAATTTGAATTTAAATATTGGGGGGGTAACTAACTCTATTAGTAATGTGGGGTACCCTCACCATTTTATAAACACATCTAAAGGGTGTTATTATCCCATGAATGCTCTGATCTCGACGTTTAATCCCAACTAATGGAACTATATAGACAAGGATACTAAGATTCTCATATCACATTTGATGTGGATGTGAAGTGAAAAATCATATTTTATATAGTAAAATTATTAGGATTCAATACATTCATACCCAAATTTGATTCCACATACATGGATATACAAACATCCATTAAGGCTGGAATAGTACATCATATGTAATATCGGGGAACACAATGTGTATCTCCTTAGAAATAATGTTTTCTTGTAATTCCTCAATACATGACCTGTTTGGGTATACCCACTTGATGTGTGTGATGGGTTGCATGGAATGTGGGACCAATGGGTTACTCAATGTGTACCACAATATATCATGTCATGTGAGGGTTAATGTACATAGAATGTCCATGGGGGTACACAATGCGTGGGTCCAGTTTGATCACTCAGTGTTCTTGGTTGACATAAGGGACCAAGATATCTCTCAATGAATGTAAGGATCATATGAGTTATATAGAATGTGAATCCCTTGATACAAATAATTAGTCTCATGAAAACATAATAAAATCCAAGATCTCATTCCATGAGATACATGACATGTGACCCTGGGTCACGGAATGTCTAGATTTCAATATGATGAAACTCCCTGTGGGGGTTTCTATAGATAGAGTTCTAAATACAAAATATCATTTGATCATAAAAATTATAACTATAAATTGTATAACATATGGATTCATATCAATAACTTCATTATTTTATTTTATTCATCATAAGACTCTTTCAAATTACTCACCCAATGATGACATGATTTCGATGGTTGATTTCTAGGAATCCTTTTCTTAAAAAATGAATCAATATAGGGTTTTCAGACAACCCCAAGTCCTTTTTGAAATAAATTCTTTTATTAATCATGAATTGTATTCCCTCTAATTGATTTTTTTTCTCCCATCATTGATCCCACATTCCTTAATCTTTCCTACCATATAAAAACTCACTCACATTATTCATTAATTCATCAATTCGATACTCTGGGTCCCAATTTGTGTAATTTTCGGATAATTTTAATCCATTTAGGATATATTTAATAAAATTGGATAAATAATTAGTGAATAAATTTATATCCATTGTGATTTTTCTTCATAAATCATGATGCATATAATTTTAAAACCATAACGAATGTAGGTTGGAGAACTAAAACATGAAAATAAAATAAAATAAATTTATAGGTAGGTGCATTGAAGTATCATAAATAAAGGAAAAAAATTATTACTTGAAAAATACTAAATCATATAGAAATTAAAAAACAATTCATAACTATTGATTGGATCAATTTTAAAATGGTTTTTATTCTCTTCAATGTCTATGATGGAGTCCTTACATAAAACACAACTTTTAGTCTACATATCTTGATTCTCCCAGTGATATCCTCCTATATCTCCTCAAGATATGGATTATTGAAACTAATCCTAGAGAGATAATTTATAAAATAATATATTGGTAATTTTTTGATTAATTTTAACTAGGAATAAAAAAATCAATCAATTAATTAATTTTCCACCCACGTATTGTAATTACAGAACCCTAGGTTTAGAAAAAAATTACACCACTTCTTGGGAGAACCCCCATTTAAGTTGAAAACATAATGTCAGATTTCCCATCCAAGGCTCAGATTATAAGAAATTTATATTTTACCATGATATTTTATGTAAAATAGAAAACATATATTATATTTAATATATTATTATTTAGGATATAAAAAATTTAATTTGATGAAAACAGATCTATGGACAGTTTCTAAAATATCA
Organism: Viscum album; assembly: GCA_963277665.1. Classification (NCBI taxonomy): domain Eukaryota; kingdom Viridiplantae; phylum Streptophyta; class Magnoliopsida; order Santalales; family Viscaceae; genus Viscum; species Viscum album. The sequence goes on along the minus strand of OY728139.1, from coordinate 1,068,820,417 downwards.
TTTAAAATATTCTAAGAGTTTAAATAGAAGAAAGATCATTATAGTATATTCTTAATTTTCTCCTAAAATATCTTCTCCATCAACTCTTGATGTGGGATGTTTCATTTATTAATTCTTTAAAAAATACATGTCAATCATTATTTGAAAATAATATAGTGTTGTCCTTTTTTTAAACTTTATAATATGAATTATGAATTAAAATAATTGTAAACATGATTATATTTAATTTATTTATGGTCATTATGTTATTAAATCAATGTTATAGGATGAAAAACATACAGGATAAGGCTTTTATTTTATTTTGATGTAGGGAAAATTGTTCATTTTGTGATATTATAATTTCCATTAAATGAATTTAATCTAGAGAATAATATTTGTTTCAATAAAAATTATTTGAATCAATGTTATCAACTAGTTTATAAACACTATTCATCACCTATTTATAAACATTTATTTATTTTATATTAATTTCTTTTATTACATATATTTATATGAATATATCAATCCAATATGAATTAAGTAAAAATAATAATAATAAAGTGGAAAACAAGATTAGATTACAACTTCTAAGTGAGACAACCTTAGGATATTCTATATTAAATTTATTTGTGGATAAAAATTTAAATAACACCTAGACATATTAATTCAATTAGTTATTAATTCATTACATCAATAAAATTACAATTATCCCATATTTCGAGGATTTTTTCAACCATAATTTATGGTTCACGTGTCTATAATAAAGTTCTAATAAGAGTAGTGGTTTTTCTTATAAAATAATTGTATCAAATAATTCTACATAATTATACTATTCTAATTTTAATGGAAAATGTTTCAATAAAATCATGGTTTTTGTTTTTAAGTGTTGGGAATCCAATTTATAGATTAATGAACATTGAGTTAATGTAGTTGATTAGATAAAAACCTACTTCAAAACTCTCTATGTAGAAACATAACTATAGATTCTAATATGAAGATAGGTTTTCAATATCCTTGACCACTAAAATATTATGGAAGTGAAATATTATTAAACCAAGAGTATATGTATATTAGGGTTTAAAGGAAAAATTTGAAGTCATTAAAAAGTATCTAATAAAAGAGGTTTAAATTATTGTAAGTCAAGATAAATTAACTAATTTGTTAAATTTAGTTATTTTAGAAAAAATAGAAAGTGGCACAACAAATCCACATTCACTATGATCCATAATGTACAATGATAAATTAATTAACAATACTAATTTCTAGTAGCGGTACTAGTGTTTTAAAAAATTACTTTTTCAATAAATAACAGTATAAGGGTTTGAGTCCCACCATCGTACCAAGACTCCTTAGAGAATATGTAAAGTGGATAAAGATGATTATAAGAGATAAAAAACATGTATCATATGTCCAATGAATAATTTTATCATTTATGTGGAATAAAATATCAGAAATTAATAATTATAAAGATAAATATAAAATCTTTCCTCATATCTAAGAAATATATCATGAGGGAGTGAGGAAGGAGAGTTAGGAAATCAATAATGCGCTATTTACATGAAGGATGGGAGATGGAAACCGGTATGGTCCACATGTACAGAAGATTATTGGGTATAATAAGCAATTAATAACCTTATTATTTGACCAGAATTAAAAATTATATAAGGATATCATACTATTACCTTCGCATACCAAATTTATGTTTCTTTATTAATTATAAATTGAATAATATAACTAAATCTCTCCCATATATTTTATCCGGGGGTTTTTAGGCTGATAAGGACACGAAGAAAACTAAATATATAGTTCTAATAGTAAATCAAAAATTGAATGGAATGGATAATATTCAAATGACTAAATAAAATATAATAGAACATAATCACCACTATAAGAATAATATAAATATAGTTAGGGAAATAATAAATAAAAGGTGGTATGATTTCTATTTTGTAGGAAAGACCATTGGAAAAAATCTATGTCACTGGAAATAAATAGATATTACGGGCCTTAAATTCTGGTATATTTATCATTTAATACAACATTTCTATTTATATGAATTGGTAATTAGATAAAAATTATGGGTAAAATGTATGTATTCAATTATATAAAACATGGAAAATCATGTGGATAACAAACAGTGAAGTGGATCTTCAAGTAACTAATGGGGAAATACTAGAAATATTTTCATATCAACTCACTTTACCATGTGGATTAGTCATTTCACAAGGAAAATATTATTATATAACTTGAATTATTAGAAACATTATTTATATTCCTGGTATATATATATGGTTTTTATATTTTATGTTACGAAATAAGATTAATTTATTGTAAAAAAAATTAAATAGGTAATTATATGAACATTTTTAATAAAATTCTATACATACATGAACTTGAAAATCAGGTGTTACAAATTAGGGATAAATATATTGAATTTGACCAAAATCTAGACCATCAATGGAACTTTAGTATTGGATATGTAAATGAAAAGTGTTCAAATTAATTACATTAATACAGGTATTTATAACCATTGAAGTTTAAACCCTTTTATACATGTTATACATGTTTATAACAAAAAATGAGCAAATTAACATTCAGTGGAAAAGTATAATGATCTGAAAAACATATAGAATTTTTCCATATTATTGTATGTAATATATTAGTATTATAGTCAAGGGGAGTGTAATGTTATTTAATTGATTTTACTAAATAATTTTGTAGGTTTTATTATTAATAATTAATAAGGTATATATTATATTACTATACTATGTTTAATATATATACAATTGAAGTAGAGAATCCTCTTGGAAGGAATATTAAGAAAAAATTATCAAACCATGGGGGAGAGTATCTTAACCAAGATTTGACATATCATTATAAAGAGAGTTTTATAGTATTCCAGTTCACTCCTTATAATCTATTAGTCAGAGTTAGTAACTCAAGAGTGGGTGAATTGAGTTCCCAATAAAAAATTATGATAATGATTAAGTTCAAATAAAACATCTTAATAATTTTTTTTGCAATTAATCAAAATATAAGATTGATATAATATATTTACAATTAAAAATATCCCCCAATGACTGATTAAGTATCACCTAAAATAATGTTCAGGAATTCCTTATCCTTTGAAATAAATTTAATTTGAAACAATATATACCCTCGATAAGATTAATTATAAAATTAATAGATTTTTATATATTGAAAACATTTTAGGTTTTGAAAACCAAACAAATAAAAATAACAGTGGAATAAACAAGAGGTTTGGTCTCAAGATGATACTTAATCCCCTTCATTTGGAAATCACCCTTTTCCAAGAAGATTAAAATTATAAAAAACCCACAATCGGGATTAGCTATAAAATGAAAAACAACAAGCTATCCATGCTAAAGTACCTCTTCTAAAGTTATTCATGGGGAGTAAAGATAACATAAGTTACACAAGTTACTCTTCCAAAAAACACCATGGGAAAACAAATATGATGTACGGAGAGAAAAATAGTATTTTCCCATTTGGTGTCGGAGATAGTTTCTATTTGATAACAAAGTAACAAGACAATGATAAAGAGAGAAACAGTAAATAGTAAGAGTAATAAATATTATAGATATTCTCAGACTAGAAGACCTAGAATGTTCAATGTCCACAAATAAGTATTGGTGAAAATATTGAGATTTATTCTAGAAAATTGTAGCAGAAAATAGGATCATCAAAAATATGCACGAATGCTTCTATTGATCTCTATTAGTGTCTCATTCAATATCTATAATGTATTTTTTTCTTCTAAGTCATTGATCTTACAAAAACATTAATTAGGGTGTTCATGAGCATTTAAAAATTCAATAGCACCGTGTTTTGTAAATCAGTAAAATATTATATGTGTCATATTTATCATGTACATAGAGAGAGATGTCCTTCATGTATATATTGAGGCATCAGTTAGAGGATATCAAGAATCATTAGATTGGATATTACTGTGTCTTCAATAATTTGAAAAATTATTCGATAATAGAAATATTTGTTGATCCATTCATGCTAAAGTCCTTAGATAGAATCAGTAGAAATATATTGGCGGTGACTCAACATCTAGCATTAGCTCAAATTGGTGGTGATGATGCCTTAGGGTTTGGAAGTAGCTCATCCCAATGATTTCTTATGTAGTAGTAAAAAGTCTGGGCGTGACTTCTCTTGAGATGACTCAGCTAGTGATGACTCACCTCAGCAGTAGCTCCTTTCTGATTGTAACAAGCCTTGGTGGTCGCTTCTAGCTAATGGTGACTAGCCATAATACTTAGACGAATTATCATAAAAATAGTTATACATATAAAATTATGTCATGCATATTGTGAAAAAATAGTACTAAAATATTCATGGGTTGTGATCATTAAAACAAGAGAGTGTCAAACATAATCCACGCATGGAGATGCCAACATTCTCCTTTTTTTTATTATAATAAAAAATAGAATTTTATGAATTATGTACTGAATTAGTACTCATAAATAATCAGATATGAATTTATGTTAATGAAAATATTCTTATCATTTAAAAATATATATTAGAGTTATAACCAACATAGATAAAAATTTAGAAGTTTATGATGAATATGTCACAAAATAATTGTAATTTTTTGGGTATTTCCTTATATGAATATAAATTCCATTTTATCCTCACTGTTGATACTATCAAAAAGAAATAGAGTAATAAAATAAAATGAAAAAATAAAGTCAAAGAACATAATTATTTTGAAATTAAAATGATTCAAAAAAAATTTGAGTATAGAAAGCTAGTGAGAAAATTTTAAATCATAAAATCCTTATTGAAAAGACTACATCAAAATAGATTCACTGGTTGGAGGTTAGTGGCTGATCAATTTTCCCTTTTCCTTTGTCCTTACCTCTATCCTCATAGGAGACAGTACTTGGAATGATGCAGCATAGATGGTAATGGAAGGTATTTTGGTAGTAAGAGGAGAATGTTGACATACACGAACTAGTCTGAGGTTCCAGATTGCATTAGCCACTAACATGCTCACTGGAGGAAAGAGTGGAGGCAGAATACCATCTGACCGAGTTATCACTATAGGTATATATCAAACTTGATTTTTGGTTGTGTCTGAATGAACAATTATCATAGGAATGGATTCCCTTTCAAAAAAATATGTAGTATGGACATTGTGGAATGGTTCCATGAGGCAGATAAAATATATAATTATAATACCACCCCTTTCCATAGAACAAGAGAAATATGATTTCTCATCAATGAATCTTTTCAAAGTTGGTCGATGAACCTTCAGTTGACTCACCAATTCTTTGAATACTCTTGTCACTAGTGGTAATCTCAACTTCCTTGTGAGAAATTTGAAATTATCAAAAATATCATAATGTATATAAATAATGGACAAATAATACTTTATCAATTTCCTGATGATGTCCTTATCAGTCTTGAGATTAATGGAATATTCTCTTATCATGTGATAGAAAAGCTCACCATGATGACATATCTACCGAATTTGTTCCTCATGAGTGGTCACATCACCCAATAAATTTATGATATCTTCCATGATAACCTATTGGAGAATATATTTATCAATTTCAACTATAAAAGAAGGGTGTAAAGTTGATGTATATGTTGAAATAGTTATGCTTTCTATTTTCTAAAAAATAAATTTCAGATGTTCTAAAAAATATTATTTTATAACCTCTACAAAAGTTTTCAAAGAATATACCACTAATTCAAATAAAATATTCTATAATTTTATTTCTTGAATATTAAATCTAAATTTTGGTTTTATATGAGATATTACCAAGTTAACCAAATACCGAGTGCTTTCTTCACTCAGATAGGAAAATAGATATTGTTGAGAGTTTAAGAAAGTTTTATGATCTGAAAAAAAATTCCTTCTCAAGGATTCCATGTTAGAATGAAAATTATTTTAAAATAATCTGAATAATATTGTGTTACTACCTAATTAGGTATAAAATATGGGAAATAAGGATTAATTATTTTCTCAGGAGGCACTTCAACCTTAGTTGATCTATCTGTTTCAATGGGTGTAAATGGTAGAAAATCCCCATCTCGATCAATTTAATCCAGTAAGGATCCTTTTACTATAATAATATTTTTATACTCATCATCCAAATCACTATAATCCAGACCAAAACTAAAAAACCTATATAATTTTCCCATTCGTCCAAATAACACACTTTAGGTCTAGTATTAGGAAGGATTGGTGATTCTCTAGACAATTGAGAGGATTGACCAATTTCAAGAACATAAGGTCAAACTTCTGTAAGAATGGTATACCTGTTATTTTTCTATAGAAATTGATCATTTTTTTTTTCAAACTGATCATTAGGATTGGGAGTCTTCTCATCCTCACTTCCATCTACTAAAACTTCTTCATGAATAAGATTTTAATTATCGATATCAGTGACTTTATATTGAGTCTCATTTCTGTTTGAAATTGATACCACTAGTGAGGAAGGATGTATTTGAATTATTTCATGATTGGGATCGACATAATTATCTCTATTTATATTACTATCATCATTATGATCATTTCCATGATCGCCTCCATGACCACCTCCATGACCACATCCATTATCACTTTCTCCATCATCATGATCGTTATTATCTTCACTATCATTTCCGTCAGATTTTTTGATCTTGATCACCATCTAATTCCTTATAAGAATTCTCAATACTAATATTTACATTTATATTCTGGTCGCTTGATGTTTTATAATATGATAAATTAAACTGATCCCATCCAAATACTTCAGTTTCTAAATCATCATTTCATTTAAAAGAGATTCTTAGTTAGTTAGAGAACCTGGGAAACTGTTTGATTCAATAGAATCTTTAAGAAGAGATTTAATAATATCATGACCACTCCCCACTTCCAATGAAAAAATGCGTTCTTTATTATCAAATTTTTCTTCAAAATTATAACTATATGCATCACAGTACTCAACTAACTCATCTGGATCAAGAAGAGGATCTACCCTATCCTTAGGTATTGATGTATGCTCTATAGGGTGGAAATAATAATACATGTTTTCATCGTTTCTTACCCATAATTTCTTCTAGGGATTCCAGATTACATTAAAACTTTTAAAAATCACCCTTAACTAGAAAAAACCACCAAAATTATATTAATATTCTTATCCTTATTTAAAATTACTTTTAGCATCTACAGTGGTAGATATCATTTTAGGATATATTAGGGAGTTCGATCTTGAGATATTCTTGCACATATCATGAATATGAATCATCAAAAAATGGAATAGATTGAATCTTTTCCCTTGTTTCATTATAAAAAGAAAGTAAACATCCTCAAAACCATTTGTTATTGAAATCTTCTATCCTATGACACAAAACCTGCTATACAAAATTGAATAATAGCTTACATTTCCCATCAGGTTCTGCATCAGTTGGGCTCCTCAGGTATTATCTCCAGTTATCTATAGGAGAGCCTCATAATATTCTAATATCTCATTTTAAAATTGAATAATACCTTGAAAATCCTCATATAATCCTTTATGAAGTACTTTTAAGCATAATTAACATTTTTTTATGAGAAAGAAATCTATTCTACATTAATGAAACTTTTTATCACATCCATTTTCATTCTAAAAATAAACTCTGAATTCTGGTAGAAATCATTGTCCATCCTTAGCTAATAAAATATGTGAAATGATGTGAACCATTTCACCCATTTTTATTATTCTATAACATTCAATAGTATCATATTTCTTGATGGAAGCCGTTTTTCATCAAATTTTTTTATTCTTTGACAAATTGTTTTTATATTTGTGGGTTTAGGGAAACAATATCCAAATTATGAGAAGATACATTGTGTTTGTTGGTTTTCCTCAACTCTTCTGGATTCAACTTTGATACTCACTTCATATGGGCCATTCATATTTGTGGAAGGCTTATGTGGAATAAGGAAAAAATATAATCGGTTCTAAAGGAAGGAAAAAGATTTGGAGATCAAGGAATTTAGGGGAAGTGAATTGATATTATTCATCCTGATAGTTTTATCATTTAGGGATTATAAAATAAATAATAAAAAAATTAATTGGTAAATTAGTAGAAATGGTAATAAAACAAAGGCAACTAAAAAGAATTGTGAGACATTCAACGGTGTCTTAACGAAGATGAACTATCATTGGGAACATGTCAATTGTGACTCATCAATAGCGACTGATCAATGGAGACCCATTAATGATGATGTGTTAACAATGGCGACTCAGAAACTGTTACTCATCAATGGTGAGATATCAACTGTGACTCATCAACAATGAATTATCAACCAGTATTTATCATTCCTAATTCATGTTTGATGTATTTTAGTGTCTCAAAATTAAATGTATTTGTGAATATATCTAAATGATGATTTTCAATTCCAACAAATTGTAATGTTATATCAACATTTTAATAGTGATATCTCAAAAACTGATGTCCTATATCAATGTGTTTTTTTTAAGAGTAAGATAAAGGGTTTTTTGGAAATTATTATCGCACTTATTTTATCATAATTTATAGTCACATGTATAATTTAGAATCTGAGGACTTGTAAAGTATGTTTCACGCATAAATTTTTTTTACATCAACTACAAGCTGCTTTACGTTCTAATTTATTAGTGTATAGTGCAAAAAAAATTTATTTCTCACTACAACATTATACTATAGATTTTCTTAAAAGTTTACAAATTCTGATTGTTTTTTATATCATACATAAAACCTCCAAAATCAACATCTGAATAACTTACTATATCAAAAGCACTCCCTCTTGGATTGAATGATCCTAAATTGGTTGTTTATTTGAGGTATTTAAAAATTCTTTTGATATCTAATAAATGTGACTATTTTGGATTTTCTTCAAAGAGAGAAAACATAAACAAACTAAACATAATATCAGGCCAAATGGTAGTTATGTACAAAATACTACCAATCATACCTATGTAACTATTTTGATCATATGATTTTTCATCTTCATCAAGAACTAGGGTATAAGTGGTACTCATGGGTTTATCACAACTTTTAGTTATATATATGAAAAAACATTTTAACAGGACATTAGTGTATTTAATTTGATTTAATAAAATTCCTCCTTTATTTGGAGAATTTTGAAATCCATGAATGACTTTGAGGTCACCCATTAAACTAATTTTAAATTCAATTTTCATTAGTTTTTTGAAATTATTACATAGAGAATCTTTAGTATATCCAATCATAATATCATTTTCATATATTTGTACTGTGACAGCATATTTTGAAATTATTTTTACAAAATGAGTTGGATCAACAAAACCTTTTGAAAAACTTTTTGAAATAATATATGAGGTAAGACAATCATACCAAGGTCATGGAGCTTCTTTTAACCCCTATAGACATTTGGTTAGTTTAAAAACATATTTTGGAAAATGTGGATTTTTAAATCCCTGGGGTGTTAAACAAAAACATCATAAAATATAAATCCATTTAAGAATGAACATTCAATATCCATTTGATATAATTTGGAATCCAATTGTGTCGTATAGGAATACAGTATCCTAAAGGCTTCATCTATTACTATAGGTGAAATGGTTTATTCATAATAAATACCTTCTTCTTCATGAAAACCTTGTAAAACTAGTCTAACATTTAATCTTACAATTGTTAATGACTCATCAACCTTGTTTTTGTATACCCACTTAGTTCCAATAGTTATGGTGTATTTATATATATCAACAAGTTCCAAACATTGTTTCTATCAAATTTATTATGTTCTTCTTGCATGGACATACCCCTTAAGTCATCATTGATAACATTGTTAATGTTCCTAGGTTAAAGGTGTTATAAGAAGAATCATTGTTCAATTTTATTTCTAAGGGAAGATATAGTCTTAGTAATTATATCTAAGATTACTAAAACTACATCTAATGGGTGGTTTCTATACATCCAAATAGGTCATTAAAATTAAGGGCTAGATGTCTCAAGATCTTTGTCAGGTTCATGTTTGGGATGTTTATTGGTGGAATTATCTGCTCATTTAATATTACATTTAAAAGGTTTAAAATTGATATTTAGAGTTGAAATATCATCGTCAATTTTTTCTAAGATATTATTAGGTTCATTGGGATAGGTTTCATAAAAGTTGAAGTGAAAAGATTCTTCCATTATTCTGGATATTTTATTAAACAGTCTATAATATTTACTAGATGTTTAATACCCAAGGAAAATTCCCTCATCACTCTTGGAGGAAAATTTGTCCAAAATTTATTTTTCATTTAGAATAAAAGCTTTTCAAAAAAATTATAATGTAATTAACCTTTGGCTTTTAATTATTCCATAACTCATTAGGTGTTCATTTTAAGAGAGGTCTAATTAATACTCTATTTATAGTATAACATAATGTATTAACATCTTTATCCCAAAAGTAAACTGGTAGGTCATACTCATTCAGCATAGTCTGGGTTATCTCTTGAAGAGTCATATTTATTCTTTCTACCACACCATTTTATTGTAGTGTCCTAGGAGCAAAAAAGTCATGATTATAACCATTTTGATAAAAAAATGATTCAAATTCTTGATTTTGAAATTCTCAACCATGATCACTTCTTAATGTCTTAATCCTTAGTCAAATAAGGTTTTCTAAAAATTTGGAATACTTGATAAAGTAAGTACAAGCTTCAATTTTGTGAGCATGAATGAATACACAAATATATTTCAAAAAGTCGCCTATAAGGAAATATACATAATTTCTTCCATTTAGACAACAAACTCTAGAAGGCCCAAAGAGGACAATATTATCTATCTCTAGAGGTTGATATGTTGAAACTTCCATATTTGATTTAAAAGTAATCATCTGAATATTCCATTATTAGAAGGGATTACAAACTCTATCAGTTGAGAAATCAAGATTTGGTAGATCTCTAACTAATCATTTCCCAGTTATCTTTCTATGTGAAAAAATACATTAATGGCTGAGTCTCCTTTTCCAAATTAAAATATTCTTTGTGAAATTGACATAAGAATGAAATATTTTTAAAAGATAAATAATTTAAATAAATAAAATATATATTATAATTTCTTAAAGTAGTTAAATTTAAGCATTTTTATCATAAAAAACATGAAATGCATTGTTTCCAAATTTATCATAAAATTCATCATCACATAATTTTTAAATTCTTAGAAGATAATATATTAAACAATATATATATATATATTTATAAATTAATACTGAATTATAATTACCAATATGGACAATGCTGGTGATTTTCAATGTTGAATTGTCACCAAAAGTGACTTGACCACCATAAACTATGATCATATTCTGGAATATTGAATACTCACCAAATGTATGTTTGGAACATCCACTATCCTGATACCATATTTCTTTTCTAGAGGTTTTCAAATAGGTTTATTAAAAAATAATGTTTTTCCAAAAATGAGTTAGGTGTCCAAATCCCCTTGGGTCTAGTTATGTAAGTAATACGAGATCTTGGAATCCATAATTATTGAATGTGTTTCTTATAAAAAAATTATATGATTTTGGAAATAAAAACATTATTTGGTTTAGTTGAGTTATTTTTCGAATTATAATAATTTCAAGACTGACACTTGATATGAATTTTGATTTTTCAAATTTTATTTTTCCTATCCTGTAACCATTGACAATAATATAATTGGGAAAATATTTCTTTCCCAATATCTAAGTTAATGTTTTCCCTATATTGGAAATCATTTATATTTATTTATTTAACTGTTAATTTGAAATTTTTAATTCATTGTTCTCTTTCAATAGTTGATTATTTTTCTAGTTTTCAATAGTAAGATTGGTTTCAACATTAACTAATAAAGAAAGATGTTTCTTAAGTGACAAATATTTAACTTTTAGCTTTTGAAAGGTATATTACTGATTGTTATTGTAATCGCACATAACATTACATGTCATGTTTTCCTCATTATCTTCATCTTATTCATTTTTTTAAATGTTTGAAATATTAGAAGGAGAAACATGAAGAATATTTTGTACATCTAGTTTGTTTTCTAAAAACACATATTTTCTCTGTCAGACTGATATTCTAGATTTGTGTATGAATCACTCATGATATATTTGAAGGAACTCCATGTTTCTTTCATGGATATCTTGTGTCTTCTATCATAATCTACAATCTTCTTTTTATATTACGATATTGGTAGTAATATTTTATATTTCCTTTCCACTTACAATCATATCAGGTGATTTCATTTTGAGTTTCATCCTTTTTTTCCAATCCTTTTTCAACTATCCTTTGTTGACATAATTTCCTCTGAAATAATATTTCTTTATGGACTTATTTTTCTTAAATAATTTCTTGAATCTTTAGTCCATGTCAGAATTATTTTCATCACTTTCATTAGAAAATTATTCTTCACTAGTATCTCTATCTTGTACATTTTCTCCCTATGTAGAGGTAGTAGTCATAAAGGATACATATTTTCTTTTTGGATCATCTTCATCAATATCTTTGTTTAATTTATGATCTTATTCATACTTTATTAGCATTCCTATCAATTACATGACATGTAATTTACTTACATCATAATATTTTCTAATTGAAATAGATGTTCCTCTCCATCTGTCTAGCTAACATCTGTGCAATCTCATCACTTGATCTTTTTCTATCACTTTTTTTTCAATTGTGTGCATGGTATTTACTATTTCATTTATGTTGAGATACCTATGAGAAATAGGTTCATTGGATTTCATTTTAAAATCATCATGCTTAATTTTGTAAGTATTTAATCTCATTTATTTGAAATTTGATATTCTTTCATGTGAAATAGATAATGTTTCCCATATTTCAAAAGCATATTTGAAAGTAGATATTATATTAATTTAATCATCACCCAAGGAACATATCAAAACATTCATAATGTCAAAAATTATTTTTTTATCAAGATTTTGTAGCATTTCTCTACGTAATGTTTTGCAGTTAGGGGTATTTTATATTGATCTCTCATTACAGTCCAAATGTCAAAACCCATACATTTTAAATGAATTTTCTATTTTATTTTCCATTGATCATATTTTTTACCATTGAAATAAGGATGTATGTATGTAGCATATCCTTCTAGTATATTATCCATAAATAATTAAAATTTATAATTAATAGAAATTTGAGATCTATATAATATAATTATAATAAAATTTCAAATTTTAATTTTAAAAAAGCCTCTCATATTAACTGCTGGTCAGAGTGAGTAAATCAAGAGGGGTTGAATTTAGTTTGCAATAAAACTTTCAGTTAATGATTAAGTTCAAATAAAAACCCCTTAATAGAATAAACTGTCCAATGAATTAAAATTGAATATTTATATAAGATATGTAATTTTAAAAGACTCCTTAAAGAGTTATTAAGTCTCAGTTAAAATAATGTTTATAATTACATTATATTTTTTAAATAAGTTTACTTAGAAAAAAATAATATAAACACTAGTTAAGATAAATTATTAATGTAATAAAGTTTCTTCTAATTTAAAATTAATATAGGTTTTGATGAAAAAAAATCCAAATAATATAGTAAAATAAACAAGTGGTTCATTCTCCAAATGAGACTTAGTCCCCTCCCCTTGGAAATCACCTACTACCAATAACAATATAATAATTATCAAACAAATCCACAACATGTATTAGGCATAAAATAAAAAGAAAAAATCTATTAGGATAAACAGCCTATTCCTTAGTTATAAATGGGGAGTAAAGAAAAAACAAGTCACACAAGGACCACTTTCACAAAAAACATGGGGAAATTGATGTAAATAAAGGAGAGAATAATATGGATTCTCCTGTTATATGCATAAGACAATGTGTGTTTGATAAGAAATTAACAACATAATTATCGAGAGAGAAATATTAAATAATAAGAGAAATAAAGATTATAGAAATGCTCATTCTACTATGATTGGAATTTTCAATGTCCTCAAATCAGAATTCATGAGAATTTTGAGATTTAGTCTAGAAAACTGTTAATAGAATAGAGGATCATAGAAAACCTATAGGAATGTTTCAGTTGACCTCAGCCAGTGTCTCAATCAATTTCTAAAAGGGATTTTGTGCTTATATTCCATTAATCTTCACAAAATATGAATCAGTGAGCTCCTGAGGATTCGTAGATTCAATTTCACTATTTTTTATAAATCTGTAAAGTATTTTATGTGTCATATGTATCATGTAGAGAGAGGGAGATATGTCCATTGTGTATATAAATAAGTATCAATTGGAGGAGATCCCCAATCCTCGTATCATCTTTTACTATGTCTAGAAGACTTGGTAAATTTATCCATGAATAGAAATTGTCGTTTATCCATTCCCACCAAATTCCTCAGATAGCAACAGTTTAAATATACTATTAGTGACTCAACATCTAGACGCGTCTCAAACTGGCAGTGATAGGGACTCATGGTCTGGAGGATTCTCATCCTGAATATAGCTTGTATAGTAGTAATAATGTCTGGCAGTGACTCCACTAGAGACGACTTGTGTCAGTGGTAGCTCGGGTTTGAGGGTAACAAGTCTTGGAAGTGAATACCAACTAATTGTGACTCACCATAATACTTAGAATAATTATATAAAAAATTGTATTACCATATAAAATGCTATCATAAAACATGTGAAGCATTAGTGCTAAAATAATCATGGTTTTTGATAATTAAAATAAGAGAGTCTGAATATATACTACATAAGGAGACTTTAACATAATCCTTAATTTAATAGTGTTACTAAAAAAAGGTGTAACACCTTTTATGATACAATGAGATTGAGGATTAGTCGTTTAATATTTTGGGGGACATAATTTGAAAAATGTTTTATATAAACTAGATAGAATTCCAACTATAGTTGTAGATAATAATCTATATGACTTATGGTATATAAATTAACCTTTATTATAATATATACATATATGGGGATGAAATTTTTTTTAGGGTAATAAATGATGAAAAAATGACATCACAAGGCACAAAGTGTATCTTTGTAGGATATCTTATGGAAAAAATGGATATTACCTATATAAACATTTATATAGAAAATTAATTTTGTAAATTCATTCCATATTTCGAGAGATGGAGAATCATTCCATTAGAAATAGTAAATAATATGGTTTTCTTTTCATTGAGTCCGGTGATACTTTATTTCATGAGGACATTAAAATTTTAGTGGATGGAAAATAAGATTCTATATGAAAAAAGAATATATATTCTGAAATGGATTTCATGTACCAAAATCATGTTTGGAATTTTTTATAACAATATGTTGGTAAAAACACATTGGGTGTAAATGGGTATTCAATAATAATCTTGGAATGGATGATAAGGAAAATACTAACAAGGAATGATTAGTTAACAATGAGTTTTATAAAACACTAAAGAATTCTACATAATAAAACCTATTTTCTAGTCATAGTGAAAAAATTCATTAGAATTATAGTTTCCATAGGAAATTTCTATAATTATTATATTTAACAATTAACCATTGAAACTAATTTTTTGAATATAAAATTGGTCGATCGTTTATATATTAAAAAAAATATCTATGATTTATACTATGGTAAAAATGTTACAAAAATCTGTTATAGGGATTTGGTTTCATTATAAATAGAAGTGATCCATGTATTTATAATAAGGTTAGTGTGAGTAATATTAATTTCCTATTATTATTTTTTGATTACATATTATTAATGATATATGATGTTTAAGTCTTATATTCAATTACACATTATTTAAATAAATGTTCCTTCATAATTTACTATAGTGATGTAGTATACATTCTAGGGATAAATATCAATAAAGATATATCTCAAATAATACCTTTTCAAATTTAAATTATATATATTTGTAAGGAACTCGAAAGAAATAACATGTAATAATACATTATAGTATTTCTTAAGACATAATTTAGAAATAATCTCTATAAGAAAAAGTTTCCACTTATATATATGAAGAAATAATTTGAATGAGTATAATTTTTTATGATTCTAAATTGGTATCCTTGATTTGTGAAATTATATGTTCTAGACATTATATCATCTATTACTTATGAATAACGGTTAGATATCAAGAAAATATAAGGGATCTACACTCTCCAACACTCAAGTATATCCTAAATTAATTCATATGACATACCATATCTTTAATAATACTTAATTCAAATTTTATTATATAAATATGTACATAATATAATTACATAATGATTAAAATCATAATATTTTTGGTTAATCTCATATATAGGACAAAAAAATTAACCATAGTAATAACAACATTATTTGAAAACTCTAAAACATGGTTTTAAATGCTATGGATCATCTAAAACAACATGGGATAACCTGGGGACAGACATAAGAAAGGGGTACGATATAAATAATAGGAAGGGAACAATAAAATAATAATATGATAAAATTAATACATGGTATTGAAAATGTATATCAAGGTGGCATAAAATTAGTGATAACCACAAACACGAACATCAAAGCATGATAAAATATGATAACATCAAGGAAACATAGGAATGTGGAAACAAAAAAAAAAGATGACATTATAAGCTTAAGTTAGGGATAAATATTGATAAATCACAATATAATGTTCTTATTAAACCCTCACATTCACTATAAAAGGAATATCATGATAAAAAAACATTAACCAATGCATTGGAGGGAAATATACTTTTATGCCGACCTTCCATATTCATATTTTGTACATTCATATGTATGCCACATAGATCATACAACATAAGAACATAATTCATAAAATTTAATACCATGATGAATGTGTTTGGGTTATGTACAAGGATGTATACAAAAATATAATGAAAGTTACATCAAGAAGAATACTAATGACATGAAATGGATATGGTTAATTACTACAAAAATGTTAGGCATGGAATATCACTGGATAATTTTAGCAGCATAACGGGTGTACATTATGATTCATGGAAGTATTTAATGAGATCTAATTTTTTTTACTAATTAAATTATAATCATAATGTTAGTAAAATGGATTTTTAAAAACACAATCCAAAAAGAATAATTTAGATTCAAATGACATGTCATATGCATGTTCTTGAATAAAGAGGAGGATGAGAGAATCCACATACATTAGCATTGCAACGAAAAAGTTGAACGTATAAAAAGTGGAAGGAAATTACCTCTAATTATTATAAAATCAATTATATAGTCAATGAATATTTATAATTTCATGAATATATAATCAATTGGGATTCAAAGGGATAAAATATTGAAGGCACCGAAATGGAAAATAAGAGAGAGAAATATCTCACCTTGAGAGGGTGAATCTAAAATTTTGGGAAGAGCTTCTTAAGATAATCAAAATACCATGGGATGAATGTAAATAGGTATAGGTAGAGTAAAATCATTCTCAATAGGTTTATATTGAATAATATAAGCTGTAAGTGTTGTTATTTATAACATAAGTGTGAAGAATTTGTTATTAATTTGTAAACATAGATTTTGGACTCTATATAATAAGATAATAAAAACCAAAAACCTTCCAATTTTTTATACATATGGTATCATCCAAATAAAAGTGTTTTTAAATTTTTTATAATGAAGTTAACCAAACATATTAAAATAATAAAATCTATGATGTGAAGGCGATCCATTTTTATGAAGCATTTCTTTTAAAATAATTAAATATAATATATGATGTAAAGGATGAATTAAGGGTATATAAAATTAATAAAATAACATGAAATAATTTTTTTAATGTATAATATATATTTGGTCATGGATTCCATTTTTATTATTAATTAAAACACCATTTCTATATTATTATGTCATAATACATACCATATATTTATACCATATTTAATTTTTACAAAAAATATTGATTATCCTTGGAGATTATGAAAAAAAATGTTAGATCATTTAGATATGTTAATTTAAATGATACTATATATTTTATCCAAAAAAATCTCTAAATATGAAAATTTTCAAATTTAAATGGAAATACTAAATTATTGACAAATATTGGTATTTACATTAATAATAATTTTATGACACGTATAATGTTTACAGTAGACTTTATTAAATTATATTATAATTTTTATATAAATAAATATTATATTATAATATAATATGAAAGTAATATTTATTTAAAAATTCTTGAATTTATTAAAAAGTATGTCTTTATTAAAACTCTATCACTTTGAAAAATAAAATTTTATTTTCATAATATCAAAATAAAATTTTTCATCAAATCGTTCATAAATATATATATATATAATCTAATAATCAAATAGACACCTATAATAATTATTTTGTAGAAAATAAAAATATTCAAAATATAACTACTAGGGCTGAGATATATAACCCCTTATTACCCCAACATACACCCTAAGAACACAGTGTGCGGTAGTGGTGCTTTCATGGGTGGTTCAACAAACATGGATTGGATCGTGATCATGAAAAGTGTGAAAATATACATTAAATTATTTTAACTGAGCATTATTTAGTGAATCTTGTCTTGGGCTTAGTTAAGAAAAATTCCTCATGATTCTACCTCCCTTGGAAGCTCTCATAAATTGGATTCATACGTTATGGTCAGACTAGTTGAGACCATCACTTCTTTAATCTATGCCAATTATTCTTTATCATAACCCTTAATATATACTAATCATATTGTTCAATATAAAATGGATATATTATCAATGGTTAATATGTTTAATTGTATTTCAAATTCAACCAACTATATTTTATAATGGTCCAAAATACCCAAAGTAGTGCCTGCATTTTCTATAACTACATTTCTTAATAAAGAATTTATTTATTTAAAAATGGAATTTCATTTTCAAAATTTTAGGTCATTACATTCCCCCCCCCCTCAAAAATTTCACCATAAAATTTCATTTCATAAACTAAAAATATTAGGGTACTTTTGATTCATCTCCTCTTATGGTTCCCATTTTTATTCCTCAAACATGGGGTCCCTCCTAAACATTCTGATTTGGTGATTTGTATTATTTTGTATAAATTTTTCTATACGGTATAAAATCTTCTCTATCCAATTCGCATATAAAATATCATTCTACAAGGGTACAACTTATGGATTCTTTACATGTGAGGGGTTTGATATGTACTTTCTTAAGAGGGGTACATGGAACACATCATACACTTGGGATGTGTTGGGTGGGAGTTCTAGTCAATATTCTATAGATCAGATTTGATCAAGTATTGTAGGGAACTGATTTATAAGTGAATAATATTTCCACACTTCCAAAACCTCATGAATTTATACCATGGTGATATATAAAGGAACACCTTATTTCCTACCTCAAAAGTTATGTATCAGTGATGACTATATATATAGTTTTTCATCATTTTTTAGATTTATAATTATGGTGAATGATTTTAATCTTCTAAATAATTTATTAGATAAAATAATTTCCCAAAACCTTCTTCCCTCTAACTTCAACCCAACATCTTGGAGTCTGACACCTCTTTATATAAAGAGCCTCATAAGGTCCCATTTTAATGCTAGAAAGGAAATTTTAGTTATATGAGAACTCCACTTGTAAAAGGTTTTGATCCCAACATTCTAGGAAATAATTTGAACATGACCTTAACATATCCTTTAGATTTTGAATTATTATTTCATATTTATGATCCATCAGATAGGGATAGGAAAAATGAAAAATCATCTCTATATCTAACACTTCCTAAAGGATTCTGAAGAACCTCAAGGTTGACCTCAAATCTCAATCAAATACGATAGAGAGTGGTACTCTATGCAGTTTTACCACATTCATTATATATATCATAGAATATTATTTATGAGATAAATATTCCAAGATAGCCGTGAAAAGAACTAATTTTGTAAGATGATTGACTACCACCTAGATAGCGTTGTTTCCTTTTGATGTCATGGGGAGTCCTACGGTGAAATACATGCTTTTTTTTCATATTTACAAACATTTCTACGAAATTATTTCATATTAATCATACATTTATATTATTAATTCTTGCATTTTTGGCATACAAATCATCATGTTACAAATTATGTTGTCTACCTCTTCGTGTTTACCCATAAGAAGTTATTTCTTTACAAATTGATACATCTTTGTGATTCATAGATGAATAGAGAAGGATAACTATGAATATCATATATAAGTTCCACATTTAGCTCTAGTTTTTATAGGATACATATCCAGGTTAAAAACCATATTACTCAATATTTATGAAATTTTATCTTTAGAATGTTCACTACCTTTTTTTGTAGCTCCACACTATCTTTTTAGGCCACCTTAATTCTATTAAGAAAGGATATTTGACTAGTTATTTGGGAAATTATTGATGAAGTTACTTTTATGATTCTCATGTATATCCCTTTAATTTCTAATAATATTGGATCCCTTTCAATCATCATCATGGATTGGGTGGTATGATCCTTTATACTTTGAGCACCGACTACTTTGTTCTTGGTGATGAATTATTTTATGGATTTCTTCGTCTTTAGTGAAGTTCCCCCTAATCATGCTCGAACTTAGAAAATACAAGGATAAAAGGATTCATGATGTTAATGATTACATTATACTTTTATTGAATATTACTCTTCCCTCCACTCCACTATTTTGGTACAAAAGTTCTCTTATAGTCACTTTTACAGAATATGATGTCATAGTTTTGGAGGATGATTTTCAGCTTACTCTGGTTTGGGTTTTAATGGGGTGAGAACCTCCCTTTCATGGATTCCACACACTAAAGAGGTTTTTTGGTTTCCCTAAGATCATTTTTTATTTTGTATGAGGATCATGTGATGGTGCTATTTGACGACCAAGAGTATCTTCACAGATGTTGGAAGTGATGAAACTAGAAACTCAATGGAATCATCATTTAGATCTAAAAATGGATTTCATTCTACTTAGAGGATTGTGAAACTTCACTTATGTTGATCTGGTATTTTTTTCATCCTTCGTCTTTATATTTTTCATTCTAAATTCCTTTTAGGGAGTGAAACAGTTTTAGGATCCCTGATTAAAATTGAATCCTCAGTAATTAAACTCACCCACACTTACCTAGCTCATGTTTGTATTGTTCTGTAGCTTATTGGGGAGTTTCTTTAATTAATGTTGATAAATAGAGGAAGGGAACGTTTTTTATAAGAAGTACAGTATTAGTATCTTCCTCCTTTCTACTCAAGATGTTAGGGATGTGGTAACATAGAATTGGAATTTGGTCGCATGGATGGGTTGAGTAAGGGAAGGTGGTTCAAGAAAAATGGGGATACAATTGTTTGAGAAAAAGATAAAGAGGGGATTCACCAATTAATGTAGTGGGGTGTACCTCTAACAAATATGGACATTGATCTGGTAATGTTGTAGGTTCCTTCTAAGCTGCAATGCTGTAGAATAATCTGAAGTACGATATGGGTTTCGATGTTGCTGAAGGGTATGGTTTTGGTGGTACTAATGGATGTAATGATAAAAACTAGGATGATTTAGGTGTAGGAACCAAATATTCTTATAAGATCAGGTATGAAGTAGAAACTAGTCTGGTATTCACTATTATGGAGAATAAGAAGCATTACAGTAGGGATACAGTGGCTAATGAAAATTATTAGTTTTCATTAGAGTAATATATACATGTATAGGTGTAAGCTATTATCATGTCCATCGATTATAATGACAACGCAATTAATATTGATGTTTATAAATGTAAAAAACAATATTATGGCACTAATAGTGAGGGATTTGATGCTTTGAAGGCGAATAAATCTCTTCCATGAAGAGACTACTCCAATACCCATAGAATTGACAATACATGGTCTACCAAAAATTCAATACCCTTGCTGGTGGAGATACATGAAAAAAATTTAATGAGATCCTCATTTTTGGATTCTAGGCTAATAATATATCAATGAAAATTATAAAGTAAACGCCTAAAGAAAAAACTAATCCATGAAACAGAACGAGAAGAGGATAGTTGTTTTTAGTAGATCTTTAGAGGAATAATTTCTTTTATGATAAAGAACTGAGTTCTTGTATTCCTTAGAGGAGTCCCATATTGATGGAATGATAAATTCACTATATTTTATCCACTCTTTAAATTTAATATAATGTGAGGGTTTCCACAAGTGTAAATTAAATTAGATTTAGTAGCACCCGAATGTGACTAGGAATAAAATCAACACAGAAAGCACATGTATTGCTTGAGCTATAAGGGGTGTAGGTATCATGAAGGACTATAATCGATCAATTTTTCTTACATTCATAGCCTTCTTTAGTCTTGGTGACTCACACCAGGCTGAAGCGAACTACCTGAATACTGGACTTTTTATTTACAAGGAGAAGAACACCAGGTTGAGTGCAGTCAAAACTGACTCTCTTCTCCTTTTCATCTCCCTATAAAGAATCATATATACTCTTTGGTCTATCGCCTATAATCTCCATAGGTGAAAAATTCTGATACTCGGAGGCAGTAGCATTTCACACATATTAAGCAAAGATAAACAATCAGCCGACTTCCTTGCTTCCCGAGCTTCAACATCTGATTTGGTTACTGTCTTCTCTTGTTTTGGATCCTTACACTGTGACAGTTCTATTTTTTGTGACAAAAGACTCTTTGGGTATCCACTACTATCGATCCCCTTAATGCTCCGACTCCATCCTTGGAATTGTTTTAGGGCCTAGATCATCCATTATTAAAAAAATTATTTTTTTTGTTGATCAAATCTAACCACCTTTATTGATACTTATTGAGATCCATTTTTTTGAATATATACTTGAGACTCTTATGATCTATATTTATGTCACACGTATCACCATAGAGATAATGTCACCAATTATTCAATGACATGATCACTATAGATAATACTAGATAACATGTTCTGTAGTTGTTCTCATGGTACTTTATGTGGTGGGACGCATATGATATCAGCTTTCAAATTTGCATGAGTACAAATCCCATGCCTTTTTGAAGTCATCACTATAGATCACAAATACTTCCTAACATGTGGGTAATGTGATCATATGTGTAGTTATTCACCTATTATTTGACTCCTTAAATATCACTTCACATTTAAGAGTGTATAAAAACATCCACCCCATATAATTTTTCTTGGTTAGTGGGATTTAAAATCATTATATGTTTTCCACAAATTGAAAATTGGTGATAGCTAATCCCTAGAGACTATTTATCTACATACCTAATTTTTTTGGGTTATTGTTCAATTGAATTCATCTTCAAAGGATCAACATATATTCTATTTATAGTAATTATATTCCTCATGAATATTACTTACTCCATCAAAAACACACATTTACAAAACTTTGAAAACAATGTTTTTTAAAAGGTGTCTAATACAACATTCAATTGATCCTTATATTCATCCTTCAATTAGAAGTATGTAAGAATATGATCTCTATATAACACCAAATATTTTTTGAGGTAATTTTAAAAGACTCTATTCATTATGACTACAAAAATAGTTGGAGAATTAGGGAAATGGAATTACTATGAACTCATAGTACTGGTACCTTGTTGAAAAGGAATTCTTGGGGAGAACCTCGTTTTTCACATTTACATGATAATATCTTGACTAAAATCCACCATATAGAAGTACTGAACTTCCTGAATCTGATCGAACAGGTATTGAATCCATTGAATATGATACTTCTCCGTTATCATGATCTTCTTGAGATAAATATAATCAATGTGATGTCACATTTAACCATCTCAATTATTTAATAAAAGGATCGGTGAACTCCATGGAGATCACTTGGGCGTATAAACCCTTCATCCATATTATCTTGTAGATTCTTATTCATCTTCTCAAGTTAAAAAATATTCATTCTATATAGATTATTGGATATTATAAAATCTCCATTTATAAGTTATATTGAGAACTAAACTTCTCTATTTAGAAGAACACCGTACAATTCTTTGGGGAACACATCAGTGTATTTCCCCCAATTGGAATGTCATCAAGATTGATGTTTTCATTAGTCCTGATAATTTTTGATAGATACACTTTCTGAAAACATAATTATATCCATTCTTGTGATTATTAATACAAAGGAGGTTCATCCTTCTAGTTACACCTACATAATTGGAGAGTGATTGTTTATATATAGGGTGATTTCCTTATCATTAAAATTTATGTTGGACCTATATAAGAAAATAAAATCCATCCCTAAAATTACATTTAATTATACTATAGGTATTATCATAAGGTTACATAAGAAGTTAGCCCTATAAATATGGACAAGGGACAAGTTTTGTAATTGGGATTCAAAAATTTACCAATTTTCCATTTTCATGGATAGCTCCACTCTCTCAATTTGAGGTGGAAATTGAATAGCTATAAAAAAGATTCTTGATATGAGTAAATGTGAATGACTAGAATATAATAGTATGTTTTCTATCATTGAATTAATAATTAGCATACTGCAACCATGTCATTTCCTGGATCCATGTCAGTAGTTATGATAACATAATCTCAACCTTTCTCTCTAGGCCTTGGTGTTTTTTGTCTTCAGTTATCCTCAAAAACCACAATCTTAATCTATTTATTTGAATATATTCCCTATAATTTTTATTTTAATAATTATAGAACATGATGATGGTTTACTAGAATAGCCCATTCTTCCATAAAATTGGAGTGCTTCCCCCATTTTCATTTTCTAGGTATGTGCCCTTACTTCCCACACATAAAGCTTTTACATGTCCCCTTCTAGAAAGTTCTGGGATTCTTCTTGAAAAAATTTTCACATTTGTGATTTTGGTATTTCCTTCCACCATGATATTTCTCTTTTTAAACGCTCTAATTAAACTCCATTATCTAGTTTCCATCTCCACACCCATGATACTGTTGTGATTAAATGGTCTCAATTTCATTTTTGAGGAAACATGGAACAATTTTATTGTAGTAATCAATGTCCCGAATTTAAAAACCACTCCAAATATTCATCTTTAGTCCAATAATGAAATGTTCACCATTAATTTTATGTTAAATGAAAATGATAAAGGCATATCTCTTAAGTCATGTGATGTTTTCAATAATACCTTTATTGATTAGTCATCATTTATTTTGACGAAAAAAACTCCCTTTATATTGTTATTCAATGAGTACAAGGAAAATATTTATCCAAAAATATTTTCAAGAATTATTTCTACTCTATCTCATTGATCTCATCACGAGGAATTGTATTTTTAATCAAAATCCACCATTGATCAGATTATCCCTTAATATGATAAACAATAAAAAAAATTCTTTCATAGAAAAATGAAGGATGATGATGATCTTTTCAATGGATTTGATCTATTATTTCTTAATTAAAGGACCAGAGGATCCACTGAAATTTTGAGGTTATAGTTCTATAAAGGTATCCATTAAAAATTTATCTTTCACATGGGGATGTTATTTTTTCCTATCATTATAGTTTTTATTCAAATTACGGGTTAATTAAGTATTAATTTTCATGAATTTTTAAACTCCATCCACCATCCAGTTGAGCATCTCATTTGGATCGTCATTACATTTCCCATCAGGTTGGTTTTTGACATGGTTCCTATTATTTCACTCCATTGAATAAAATAAAGTGAAAATTATGGACTATACTTTTCAAACTATTAATAATATAAAAGGGAAACTATGAAAGTTCCATAACCTCTGAATGTATAGGTTTCAATCTATATTATCCATGATCTATTTATTAACAAATTATTTTATGGGAATTATGTTACCTTTATGATGGTTCATAAGAAGACTATGAATTCACTAAATAATATCCCTTGGTTGTGTCAAAATGAGTTTAAAACAAAGTCTCTTTGTCATGAACCATGTTACAATTGAGTTGATATATAATGCACCATTTTCCATGTTATTACACCCAAGTATAACTATTCTAGATCCACTTACACAGATAGAATCCATTTAGGGATTTTGTTTCTTAAAAAAACTTACACTTTAATTTCATATAATTTAGGGATTTTTTCCTATGATCTTATTATTAACTATTTTACTAATTTTTTTATAATCCTAATCCGAATAAATATGTAGACCTTTTCTTTGATACTAATTATAAGAACCCTTGTATTTAATACACATTAATATATGCTTTATTATGTAAATATAAAGTTAATAAAGTACCAACATATTAAAAAGAATAATTTTTTTGGGTAATTAGGTAGATAGAATAATAATATGCATCTTCGGTATAATAAAATCATTTAAAAACTGGAAAATACACCCATAAATTCATATGTTCTTCTAAAACTACACAAGACAAACTGAGGAAGTACACACGAGAGGGTTGAGATATAAAACATAGTACGACTATATCCAAAGCATAAAATGATGAAATTAGTACATGTTAGTCAGTAAGAATATCTTTGTGACATAAAAGGGGTGAAAATTATTAACTGTACATCAAATAATGATATAAGATTATAGCATTAAGAAAACATAAGAATGTGGAAACAAAATAAAGTATGACCACAAAACAATAAGTCAAGGACAACCTATAAATGTTAATAAAATAGTTTTCTTTGAATAATTTCCCATAAACTGTACATGAAATATCATGAGATAAAAACATTATCCAATTCATTGATGGTATTTAATTTTTGGCCCAACCATAAAATTCATATCATGTACATGCATTTCTGTGCATCATAGATCATAAAAATGTGAAAGTATTTAATCAAATTTAATCCAATGATTTAGGATATTTGGTTATATAAATTTGATTATAAAATAAATTAATGATATGTATATCTATTTGAATGCGCTTGATTTGAAATGGGGATGATTATTCACTAGAAAAAAAATTTGGCATGGAAAATTGCATGATAATTTCGGCCACATAATATGTGTACATAATGAATCATGGAAGATTTTAATAAAAGTGAAATTTTGTCTCTCATTAATTTAAAATCATAAAAAAATTAAAAGGTATGTTTGATAACAAATTCAAATAATATAAATTGAATATAAAATCGCATAATATAAGAAAGTTCCTAAATGAAGAGGAGGATGTGTGAATCACATTAATTTATCATAGTAAATACATATGTCATGGTTATGAGGAGAGGGAGAAAATTATCTCTCTTTATTAGAATATAAATTATATAAAAAATTAATATTTATATAGGATAGAAAATATAATCAATTGTGATTCAAAAGTTCAAATAAATAGAAGGTACTTGAATGGAAAAGAATGGATGTAAATTTTTTTCCTTGAGAGGGAGATTGTAAAAGTTTTCAAGAGCATATTAAGATCATTTAAATTCAATGGGAGGAATTTAGAGAGGGGTAGATAGTATAAATTCATGATCATAATTTTTTTAGTTAATAGCAGTGGGGGAAATTGTTGGAATATAAAAAAAATAGAGGATAATACTTTATTAATTTCTAAACATAAGTTTTTGACTCTATATAATAAGATAATAAAAATTAAAAATATTCACATGGTCTTTTACATGGTTTCTTACAAAGTGGAGTGTCTTTAAATATTTTATAAATCCAAGAATTGATCATATTAAAATAATATCGTTGGTGATGTTGTTGTGTTTCATGTTCATAATGAATTGATTTTAAAATCGTAAACTGTAATATAGGTCATGGAGGATTAATTAAGGGTTTATAATAGTAATAAAATAAGTTCAAAAACAAATTATTTTAATGTATAAATCCATAATTTGTCTTGGATTCTATTTATTTTATCTACTAAATCACTTTTCGTCTATTATGATTTAATAATATATATCGTATATTTATACCATATTTAATTTATTCCCAAAAAATTGATTGTCTCATAAAATTATAAAAAATTACCCATTCGATAATGTTGACATGCTGATTTCAAAAAAAAATTTATTTTATCAATATAATTCTTTAAATATTGAAATTTACAATATTAAAAAAAATCCTAATTTATTGGAAAATACATGCTTTAGGTTTAGAACAATATTTTGATCCTTAAAAATATTGAATATTACTTTATTAAATTTTGAAATCATTCTTATACAAATAATATTATTTTATAACATTTTATCAAAGTAATATTAATTTAAATATTTTTTAATTTATCAAAAATAGTGTTTTAATAAAAACCGTATGTCTTTTAAAAATAAAATTTTATTTTCATCATATCAAAATCTATTTTTCATTAACTCATATATAATTTAATAATTATTTTATTAATCAAAAGGTCAAAATATAATAATTTTTGTATTGAAAAGAAAAATGTAAAAATTAAAACTAATAGGGTCTAGACACATAACCCCTTATTATAGAAACATACACCGTAAGGGAAAGGTGTGTTATATTCGGGATTTCTTTGGGCAGTTCAGTGAAAATGGTTTGGGAATTTATCTTAATTAGCTCAAAATTATGCCATAAGAAATTTCAATCTAGATTTAGTTGTTTAATATCAACTTGTTCATGGTTAATGAAAAATTCCAATGATGCCATCTCCCACATAAGCACTATTAAGTTGGCTTCATAGGGTATCATCTTACTGGCCATGGCCATCGCTTCTTTCATCTGAGTCAATTAGACTTTATCATAACCCATAATATATATTAATATTATTAATCACAGTAAAACATCTATGTTAACAATGGTTAAGATTAATCACAATATTTTAAATCCAACTTATTAAATTTTGTAATGGTATGAAATAACCAAAGTAGTGAATGTATTTTCTATTAATGTATTACATAATAAGATATTTATACATTCAAAAATGAAATTTAATTTTTTAATGTTTGGGTCATTTCCATTTAGGTGTATAATAGATATGTTTCTTATTTATAGAGGTGATAAGGATATAGTATTGTATCACCCATGTTTGATGTAAACTATTGTTTTATAATTTTTTGGTGTGGTTGGGATAAATTTATGGATGATATTAGTAGGATAAATTGAGGGAAAACAAAAATCTGGTTACATGAAATATTTCAAATTCTGAATGGATATTCATGATTTGAATGGTTATTTATGACATGAATGGTTACTGGGAAGATTTCATAAGCTTCATTCTTGGTGTGAATGGTTTTCATTGAAGATAAATTTAGGAAATTAAAGTATATTTATGAATTATATTCATTGTTATATTTTGATTTGAGTTGATTTAAAATTATGTATATGTTACCTCTAAAAGATTCATGTTGTTAATTTACCTTTCATTCTGTGAATTAGGATGGGTACATAATATTTTATAATTCCATCTCTCCTACCAAAACTCAATATACCCTTCCACTTCCTCTTTAATCCTAAATCTATTTTAAGAAAGTTTACGCAGTCTTTATCTCCCATACCATGTTTTTACGGAATGTTTGAGCATTGGACTTTTTGAATCGAAGGGTAATGGAAGGATGAGCCAAGATTTATTGATTTATAGGAATTTCATTTATGTCAAACATATCTATGATAGTTGGTTTCTTCTTATTTATACTTTCAATAGAATGTGAAGGATATTGGGATTCTTTTAATATCTCTCTTTTTCATTCAAATGATTTTAACCTACTGAATCTCTATTAGTTTTTATTTAACTGGTTGGTTCTGGAAATATGGATTGTTTATGTACCCCCAATCTATTTAGCAAATAAATTAAATCCATTTTCATTGAAATATGTCTTTGGAAATGGGTTTATTGACATTATTGGGTTGCATGTATTCATATGTAGGTTTGACAGATCATGGTCATCAGTACCGCCATCAAATTAGGAAACATGGGATGGATCATGATATAAATTACCACTCTTAAATAGAGAAACATAGTATATATCATGGTCCAAAGTACCAACATAATATTTTAAAATATAGGAAAAATCATGGATCGAAGTACCACCATCAAATTCAGTCACAAAGTGATGAATTTTTTAAAGGATTACCCACCACTCATCGGTATAGGGAGTTATGCGTCATGTTTGCATATGTGTAAAAAATTTTGGGTTATGAAAAAATTGTATTAATGAATTGATACTTCTAATTAAAATGAAAAATTATCTTTTTTTATAATAATTTTGGAAAAAATATTCTTCTTCATTATTTAATATTAGGTAAAGTTCCTTATATTCTATTGATATTCATCCCATCTATTTTATAATCTTGTGATATATCATGTTTCTAGTTTTAGTTTTATATAGGAAAAATATCATTTGGGTTTCCTAATGGGTATGATTACTAACCCCTATATACTAACTTCGGTGAATTTGAAGATATAGTTTTCCATGATACAAGAGAGGGGAAGGTTTATTAATTCTTTAATTGGGAGTCAGGTTGTCACTATTCAAGGTGGTGATGATCGAGATTTTAATTGTTTCATGATTTTGTCTGGAGTGGTGAAAAAATCGTTATCTAGTCCTTTACTACTTTAGAGTTTGAGTGTTCTGATTTAAAATATTCATTTATTACTATGATTTTGGTTTTGATACACTTTTTTTGTTTAATTTTGTTACTTGCATCATTTATAGAGTTGTCCTTCAATAAATTTATTTCGGTTTTATGAGGTTAAGTGTGCGTGTGTGTTAAATAAGTTAAATTATTCCCACTTTTACACTTTTTATAATGTTGTTGTTTAATTATATCCTTTGGTATCTGGGGGATGTCACCTAATGCGAGTATCACCTCTAACCCAATCCTAGCCAATAGGTAGGGTGGGATCTTATAGGTGGTAACCATTTGTTTAGACTGTCTGTTGTCATGATAGAATGGATATAAGATGGTTAAGGACATGAAATTTACATACTAAAAATATATAACTATCCTTTTTATATTAAAATTCATGTTATCAAGGTAGTTAGGTTACAAAAATTGTAATTAATAACTTCTAGGTCCATTGACAACTCTTTATCGTGGGTTGACCAAGGGAGATTTTGATATCATTCATTAGTAAAGAAACGTCATACTAAGTTATCATTAAACCACATCATGTTTTGATAATTATAAATAATTAATTTTTATTTCCTTTAAATGTAATAATACTATTAATATTATATTGATTAAATTATATTTAAGTTTTAGTATATCATAATATATCTTTTCTTACTTATTTTTTTTCAAAATGTATGGTTTTAAATGGTTGTAACATCTTGTAAAGGTTTTATTTTTAATTAATATGGTAAATATTTCATTTAATACCATAAAATATAATTTAGGAATTTATTTTAATATTCCTAAGTAGGAAAAAAATTTCACTATGTGGCAAAATCCTTAACCACATAAACGATTTTTGAACCACATATCCATTTTGAATTCCACATAGTTGATTTTCCAAAATTGGTTACCCAATGTGTTTCAACCATTTATTTGGATACAGAACTCTAAATAGAGTGATTATTGTTTTTAAATATAATTTGATTATATAAATTTAATTAGAGGAAATTACCTTTTTAATTGATCTCTATCTTGTCAAAAAATTTGGCTACAAGTTATTGATTTTTTTCAGTCTTTTTTTCTGATGATTTTTAGAACTATTTCACTTATTGTTTTTATCATAAATAGGTTTATATAAATACAATTAAGTTCATTATTAATTCCATGGAAAGATAATAATTTTTTTTAAATATAATTATATTTAGAAAATTGGTTCTAAATTTTTCATGGTATTTTTTAGCTCTAAAATTTGACAATTTAATCTATTTATAGTTTTCAGGAAGTTATATATGTGAGTAACCTATATGGATAATTTAATTATATGAATCCCCTTTGTGAATCAAATTCTCAATAATTTGCTTACATAAATTGCCTACATATATTCATATATGTGGCCAGTTCTCTTAAAAAGATAAAAACGCCAATGTGAAAACCACTATGTGAATTTGGCCACATAATTTATTAAAATTCAACAGTATTTTCTAAAATATAGGAAATTCTATATTTCTTTTTAGTTTAATATATATTTATATATATATTATGCATGTTCATTTCACAAATTTAATCAATTTTAATGTCTTTATAAATATTTATAAATTATATAGAACTTCAGTCACGTGTTTTTCATTATTTGAAATATGTTTTTATATGGTATGATGTCTATTTTATCTTCACACATGAATAAAACATCTTGAAACTAAAAAATTGTTTTTATTATTTAATTATTTTTTATTTGATTTTATTATTTCAAAATTAATACTAGTTGATATTATACTCATTAAAATATTTTTTAATATCATTAATTTTAATTATTAATGTTTTAAATTCTCTAAATATTTATGATTTTTTTAAATGTACTGTTTTTTAATTTCATATATCATATTAAAACATTCTATTTAAGTGAACTATTGTTACATAAGTATTTCAAACTATTCAATCAGGGGATTTATAATTCTTTGAATCAATATTCATTATTTTAAATTTTATTCATGAGTTGTGCAATATTTTGGGAATGATAAGTTCCATATTTTCCCCATATTGTTAATAATTTAGTTTTATCAATTTTGAAATTTGATATTCCAAACCGATCTCGATTGTGTTGAGTTAATTTATTTTTAATGGAGTTAGAGCCTTTTTGTTATGTGAATGTAACATACTTATCATATAATACTTATTTCATGAGATCCTTCATAATTTTTAGGTGACATAGTGCGAAGAGTGTGGTGGTGGTGTTTGTATGAATTGAAATCAATTTTGCCAATGATAAATATTTGTCACTACTACGGGAAGTTCTCCAAAGGGTTCAATAAAAAGGAATATAACATATTTATTTTTTTGACAAGGTGATTTTATCCTATACTCAATAACCAATACATAGGATTCTCTTGTTTATCTATCTTCTTCATCCTAGTTTCTTTTGTCAATAAAACTTCTTATCATCTTTCACATACACTCATTTTTTTTGTTTTTTCATTAAAAAAATAATTCTTCTTTTCTATCATCAGTTTCTGACTCCATAATTCTAAATTTAAAAACATTCAGTCTTTGACTCTCATAGTCTATAGTTGGTGTTGTAATTTAATTATGAATCCCCATATGAAATCCAGGTGACTTAGTTATTTGTCCAATAGTAAAAGTTTTTATAATTTTGTTGTGATTCACCTAAAAAAATAGGTTAGATCCCAATGTATCTCCCACCATGTTGAGGGGTATATGAGTAGGCTTAGTCTACACTGGATTGAATGACAATAAATAAATCATTGTGTTCATTCTTATATTATTCTACTAATTAACTTCCCTAATTATCATTAATAATTAACCCTTCTATATTATATTTTCAAATATTCTTTATTCACCCCCTCTATACCATCTTCAATATTCAAATCTAAACTAAAAATTTTATTCAAAGGAAGTTACTTTTTCAATTTGTCCAATCCTTCTAAAGAGTCTTCTTTTTACATTTTATCAGGACAAATATTTCATAGACCTCAGAGTATAATGAAAATATATATAAGATGGTAGAAATGAATAAAACTTATTCATGGATTCCTTCAATGAAACATCTCTTTCATGCTAAAAATTATGGTTACTAGAGATCCAGAATAGAGGAATAACTTTAACAGTTAATCATTGAACATTTGTTGATCATGGAAAAGGTGTACACACTACCCAAAGCTAACCCAAAAACAACTATTAGAAATGAAGCTACAATATATGTTTTACATTACATTGTTTTGAATATTTTATATTATGATATTACTAGAATTGTGTTTAGTCATGTATCAAATTTTCATATATCTGATGAGAATTTTAATATTCTAGAAGTTACTCACATTGGCTCAGAAAAATTGATTTGTACTCTGGTTATAATTTTTTGAGAATAGTACTTAGATTAAATCATGGGTGAAAATAAAACCATAAATCAAATGTACTTGTCACAACCTATCCCAGTGGGGCCCATTCCATGACTACCCCAAGCCCACCTCCAATAGGCTAGAGGCTGGAAAATAGTATTAAGTAGGCATATCTCACAAATGGGAGGCATTTGACTAAGTATATGTACGCATGAAAACAACTCCAAGCCTAGAAAGATAAAAACTAAAACACCAACCACCATGCATGAATAAACTAATAAAAAACCACAATGTATAATAGGAAAGTAAATTATATAAAGGTAAACCATGCCAGAATACAAGACCACCTAATGAAAGTCTACTGCAATGTATGACCTGCAAACAAGGGTACTTAAGCTGTTGTAGAAAGATTCCAGAAACTCTATGGCCCATATGATCTTGCAAGGCACAATATGGTCCTAGTCCTAATGATTCTCTTCCTAAAACTCTGTTGATATGTCAATTGTCTGCACAAGACATGACACATGTTGATACATCCCATGTAGTGGTTAGAAAAAAATACTCAGTAGGACACCCCGAAACCCCAAAAGAAAAACCAAAAAAGAATGAATTGTTATCTATACATAGGTATAAAAAAATATATATACCAATAAAATCCAAATATACACATAACCATCAACAAAAAAGGAGAGGATAAGTCATATCCAATCACCATCAACAAGATTCGGCTCAAGGAATACTTGTTCTGATAGAAATCACTCCTCAAGCCTTGATGTCATTGGGGACTCTAACAAGAGGTCCCTCTAATTTGGGCTCCACCCAAAGAGAAAATAATGGTCAATGATAATAATATAAACATCGGTAATATTCCTTATATATTACTATGAAACCAATCTGTATTAATCAACTACGTAGGGGATTCTTCTCAGTGGATACCATGAAGCCTACTAATGTGACTCATAATGTAAGGGATTCTTCTCAGAGAATACCACGAACCCTGTAGATATGTCCCACTAGATTTAGTGTTAATTACCTAAACTTAGAAGTCATTTCAATACCCAATAAACTACATTAGGGGTGATTGACTATCACTCCATTCCCAAGGAGGATGCCACGACTCAATAAAGGACTTTATCGTCTATAGGGTATTTCTACCGGGTGATGTGGATGCAGTGTCATACCAGAACCTAGAGGAAATAACCAAGGAGAAGATTCAAACCTAATATAATCCTCACATAAGACCCACAAATCCATCCCAAAAGGAATTCCTCATCAAGAGGGTCCCAACGTTGCGAATGGTTCGTTAAACAGACTTAAAATTTTAATGTTATGGGTATCTTAGAAAAATGGGTCTGGTTGCATCTGGGTCTGGTCTGACCCTGTCGGGCCTAACCGAACTGACCCACTCCAGCATGCTGGATTGTCCTCCCAGGATGTGGAAGGTACCATATCCCCGCCTGGTCAATGTGGCTAGACCGCATTTCAATTTTCCAGTTTATGTGACCACCTCACACCAACGGCTTTTCCATGGTTCCTCCTTCTGACTCATCTCTCGGGAGACGCGTACCTCTTCGACGGCCCATAGCCATGCGGCCATGGGCATATTTCACCATATTAATCCTCCTTCTGGACCCAATCATTGACATGACCTGCTTCCATATCTCAATTTTCTCCGCCACAACCTCATGCCATGACTCTCTCCCATCCATGAGGTCTTTCCTGGACCACTGGTCATTGCTGCCACCACCACCATCTGTTGTTCTGTAGGGAACACCTATATTGTTGCAAAATGAAGAACGAGATGCATATATGGGGGGGGGGGTGGAACACCATAATGAAAAAATTGGACTAATTATGTCCTTATTCGAGTCGAACTTGATCAGTACACATTAGAATTGTAGAATTAAGCGCCAAAATTTGAATGAATTGTAACTTAGATTCAATTCCTTATAAACATCCCAAATAAAACCCATCCCAAAAATATACACATGATCTATGAGTCCATATGTTAATCGATTTATTCACATTCGTCGTATAAATTCATGAATGGGAAAGGAAATAAAATCCAAACACACGCCCTATATCAGATCAGATCTTTCTCTACTGTGGATTTGTTGTTATTGATGATCTGTTGGAGAAGGATCCCGATATGAATCTCTGTTTTCATTCAATATGGAGAGGAAATATTTAATGCTTCTATCAAGAGATTTTGAGGACTTATAGGGCTATGAATTGTAACCATAGACCCATGCCTCTAGGTTTAATAAAATGGAAAAAAAATCTACACCGCAGCGTAGTGCGAAATTAAAATAATTTTATTGAATTTTTTAATGAAATACACGTTGAAAAATTAATTTTCACCATTGACCCACGCCGGTAATGGTTAGGCTCTGCCTAAGGTAAATATGATGTTCAGGATACTACATTTCCCTCCTTTTCTTTATTGGGGAACTCTTTTAACAGTATTAATGTTCGAAGTTAGTCGTCAAGAGTTTTTAATATAAAAAAATAAATTTATTAAAAGACTCATTCCAATCACACCAGGCCTCATAATATTGAGCCATCTCAGCATAGGGAAATAGTATTTGAATAATTAATTTATTGAAATAAACCATATAAAAATATGAGCCATTCAATTTTCCTCACCATTGGGATTTTATGACATTGAAATCCAAAATAAGGTATACTCAACAAAAATATGAGGGTACTAAGAACACATTTGAGCCTTATAATCCCTGGTGCTCTATTGGAGATTCCCATGATGACACCAAACGCACCATAATATAATTGTACTCCCATAAAGGATCAACTCTTATCAATCCTTCATCTCTACTTGATAGTCTACAAATGTTTCCCCATTGCCAATTTCCAGCTCTCCCCAGTCAATAACGTGAGATGGGTCATGCATGTACCTCCTCAGTTGTGACACATTAAAGACATCATGCACCCAGTGAATATGTGGGGGTAGAGCTAGGTGGTATTCCTAATCACTAACTCTAATCAAAACATGAAAAGTCCTGATGAACATTAGAGATAACTTTCCATCCCAGACAAATCCATGAAATCCTCATCGAGGTCAGACCAAAAGGAAAACATGGTCTCCCCCATCGAAGTCCAGGGGCCTCTGTCTATTTGTTAGAATATGACAACATCCTACTCTGTGTAGTCCTCATCCTATCCTGGAGATCTACCTCTTCATGGTGGTACCATGTACCAACTCTGGGTCCATAAGTGTTGACGCCCCTAGGTCAGTCCAGCATAACGATGATATTCATGGTCACCCATACAAGGCCTCAAACTATTCCATACTAATGGTGGAGTGGTATCTTTTGTTGTATAAAAAATACACCAGTGGTAGGTGGTCCTCCCAACTATGACCACAGTCCATGATGTAGGTACGTATAATTTCCTCTAGAACCTGGATGGTCCTCTCCATCTAACCATCCATCTTGGGATGAAAAGATGTGCTCAACCGTAACTGAGTCCCAAAAGCCTCTAGAAAACCCCTCCATTGCTGGGATGTGAAATGAGAATCATGGTTTTAAATGATCATCGAGGGAACGCAGTGAATTCAAACTATCTCCAGAACATAGATGCATCCCACTCTCTCTACAAAACTCTTCTCCTAAATCACTAGAAAGTGAGCTGACATGGTGAGTCAGTCAAATATCATTCAGATGGTATCATTCCCCCTAGATTTAGGTAGTAAACAAATCATGAAACCTGTTGATATTCAATCCCACTTCTACTCTGTCACCTCAAGGGGTTGAGTCAAACATGCTGGAACTTGGTGCTCTACCATAAATTGCTGACAAGTGAAGCTTCTAGAGAACAACTCTACCACTTATTTCTTTAGCCCTGACCACTGAACCTGGAATCAAAGGTGTTGGTACAGAATTTCCACACCAGAATGTACCTCCAAAGGATATGTATGGAACTATCTCAACACATCCTCCTTTAACACCACTGGTAAAACTATGCATCATCTTAAAAGGATGATGTGGTCCCCACATTTTTAATATCCATCCGGTGCATTCCCTGTGGACATCTAAGAACAAGTAGTATCGTAGGTGGTATATCTGAGAACTCCTTCCTGGAATCTCTATAAGAGTTGATGGTCAATTATTATTGACTGGAGATATGTTTCTACATCTCCATCCCTGGAGGATATCTAAAGAGATGCCAAATGCTCTGAGGCCTCATTCAGTAACTGTGAACTTGATCTCTAGCTGAGAGAATCTGCCACCACATTCCCCATACCAGGAGTATAGACTATCTCAAAGTCATAGTCCATGATGAACTCTATATAATGGATCTATCACAAGTTTAGATCCTACTGACAGGAGATATACTTGAGACTTTTTTTGTCAGAGTAACGGCTAAATAATTCTCCCATAAGGCAGTGTAGCCACATCGTCAATGCAAAGTCTACCACTGCCTACTCCAGATTGTGGTTCATGTAGTTCTTCTTGTCTAGTCTCAACTAATATGAAACATAGGAAATCACTTCATTCCCCTACATCAGGACACATCCATTCTTAGTCCCTAATGTGTCGTGGAACACCACATACTCAACACCCTCTTCTAGAAATCTCATGGTGGGAACACTCTTCAAAATCTACCTCAACTGCTAAAAGATCTCCCGAATCTTCTTCATCCACATGAATATTTTCCTGTTTCATACCAAGGATTCCATGGATTCTTATACTCTGTAAAAGTTGGGCATTAACATTTGATAGTACCCAACCAACCCAAGAAAAATCCGCACCTTTGTAATGTTATTGGGTGGCTCCCATGAAAGAACCATCTATACCTTTGATGAATCTAATGAAACACTGGCCTCCTACATGACATGTCCATGAATGTGGAACTCTCTTATCTAGAACCAAAAATTGAAGAGCATACCATAAATTTGGTGTTCTCATAGAAATTCTAGGATGATCCTTAAGTGTATCTTGTGATCTTCAATAGATGGAGAGTACACCTGAATGTCATCAATAAAGACCACTACCAACTACTATAGGTATGGCTAGAAGATATTGTTCATGAATCTCATGAACATTGATGGGGATTGTTTCATGAAAAATGGCATAACTGAGTACTCATAGTTTCCATAGCGACATCTGAAATCCGTCTTCGGAATGTCCTCATCCCACACCAGAAGCTGGGGATAGTTTGTTCAGAGGTCGATCTCCAAGAACCATCTCACTCCCTTCAACTGATCGAAGATGTCATAAATCATCATTAGTGGATACATATACTTCATAATT
Source organism: Viscum album (assembly GCA_963277665.1). Classification (NCBI taxonomy): domain Eukaryota; kingdom Viridiplantae; phylum Streptophyta; class Magnoliopsida; order Santalales; family Viscaceae; genus Viscum; species Viscum album. The sequence continues at coordinate 1,068,781,455 of OY728139.1, read as the reverse complement.
ACCTGATTCAGGCTCTAGGAGTCCACACACAACCTCAATCTCATGTATGTATTTTTGGAAAACAATATTGGGGCCACCCTTGGTTAAAAAATGGGTCACACGAAGCCCTTCATTTGCATGCCCTCCAGCTAAACCCTCAACTCAAGAAGATCTAGAATAGCCATCCGATATGAAGGTGTGGATATCAATGTCTTTATGGGGTATAAATCAATGTGTAAGTCAACCTCCCTATGAGGAGGTAATCCTGGGACATCCTTGGGGATGACTTCCTCATATACATCCACCACTACAGGAAACTGGGGACTCCTCTCCTCCACCACTCCATGGGTGAGGATAGCCAACTAGTGAGTGATTGGTTGAAACCTCCCCTAATAAAGTCCATCATGTGCTAAATGTATATACCTTTCACTGGAAAAGGAAAAACCAGTCCCATCTCCATGGAAAGACCACAATTTGTCCCTAAAATAGTCAATCTGAGCATGAACTTTGGATAACCATTCCATACCCAGAATGACATCATAAGGCCAAGATTCCACTACTATGATAACCCAGCCAAATATCTCACCTCCAAGTGTAATAACACACTACCTTCACCAGTGTGTGACGGTCGAATACCCTCGTAGGAGTCTCTAAACATAATGATCGAGCCAACAGATGCACCATAATCTCTAAGCTCTGGTCAAGGTCTATAAAAAAAGAGTTACTAGAACCTGTGTTTATAAGAACTATATCTAGGGTGTAAAATATAAAAATAATACCATTAATCATCATTGGAGTATTAGGATCCTTAGACACCATTGACTAAAGCTGGCCCCGCCCCAATCCGTCAGCTCAAGGAGCCCATCGTGGACCACGTGGGAGTGGTGGTGGAAGTAACTCGAACCTCCGCCCACCACTAGGTGCTCTACCTTCTTCCCTGCCACATCAGCTGCCTTGTGGAACACCCTATAGGAAACTTTTCCTCCACCTTGGAGGTCCCTCGACCATCCTATGATCAACCATACAGTGTGTGAGGAAATCACGAGCTATGTGTCCCCAACCGCCATATTTGAAACACAGTCTGTCCGTCAGCTATCCCGCTCAGCCCTGGGATCCTCACACTACTGTTCTTGTATCATTGGGATATATTATAATGGACATTTCCTGCTTGTGATCCGTCATTTGATTTCAGTAACCCGCCATTGGATACCGAGCTACCGTGTGCCTGCTGGTAGCTCCAAAATCAAGAGTATGCCCCACCATATGTATCACCATGAGATGATCTTTCTTCAATACCCCTACATGAGTAGGGATGCTAAGAGACACCATGGATGCACTGATTTCCTAAAACAGTCCCTGATCAAACGCTCGAGCCCTGATGAATGCGTCTTGCACAATATGTCTAGAGTAACAAGAAGGCTTTGTAAACCTCATTAAGTACTCCACTACTATCAAGAATCCCTGATATAAATTCATGAGATTCTTTAGGGGTACTAAATGAAAATTTAGAAAAAATATGTCCTACCTGAAGAGCCTCTTGATGTCAAACCAAGAGAGAGCCATCATATCATATGTTTGGATCACTAAGATCCACCACCTCCCCACTTAGCCCGGCAGAAGAATCACAATTGGGACCGCCATCTGATTGGTATGTTTCCTCAAAAGGTGGAAGACATGTGTAACCACCTCCATCCAATCCACATCTACTGGTGTGTCTATCTCACCCATGATCCTAGGAGGTCGCTGCCTATGGAACTCATGCAATGCACTCAACCTGCCTGCATATTCTACAGGTAGGAGTGGAAAGAACTACAGCTCGATGGGTGGCACTATAGTCGTAAAACCACCCAAAGGTTCCATATCTGGCATACGCCCCTGTACTGTTTCCTCTTTGATAAGAGGATTATCCTCATGATCATGTATTAGAATCTTAACTAGCTATATGGGTGGAGGCATCCTGAATGAGATCAAGATGAACCACAATCTAAAGAGTATATCTGGAGAGTTTACTCAAGAAGGACATGGATAAAAAAGCCCATTCTTATGTGATGCATGTAACATTAATTTCCCTAAAAATATAGTATTTCATGTACCGAATTGTAAAGAAGGATTATAGAGTCCTCATGTATCGATACGTCGGCCATCGCATTGACACTATATTACTTGGCCAGAAATACAAACTCAAAACACTTAACACTGTTTCTCCAAACAAATCCCAGAGACTCCCAGACCCAATGTGGAACCGACCCTCTCTGATACGACTCTACCATGACCTGACCCAGTGGATCCCATGCCATGACTACCCCAAGCCCACCTCCAACAAGCTAGGGGCTGGAGACTAGCATCGTCTAGGAATAACTCACAAATGGGAGGCATTTTCTTATGTACCATTACACACACACACCTCCAAGCACATATATTTAAAATAGAGAAAAAACAACCACCATGCATGCATACACTAATAACCAACAATAGATTAAAACAAGAAAGTAATTTATATAAAGGTAAACTGGTCCAGAATACAATCATACCAAATGAAAGACAACTACAATGTCCGACCTATAAATAAGGGTATAGAAGCTAATATAGAAAGATACCAAAACACTACAGCCCATCTAATCTCACAAGACACCATCCAGTCCTGGTGATAGTATTTCTCCAGCTAGAACTCCATCAAAGCATTGGTAATCTTCATAGGACATGACATGTGTGGGAAAATCCCATGTAGGTGTGAGTAAACCAATACTCAATAGGACACTCCTAAACCACAAAGAAAAAAAGAAAAAAATAATGCACAGTCAGATCTACACAGTTATAAAACTGTATGTATACCACGAAAATCTAGATATACTCATAACCTTACATAAATAAGGAGAGGATAATTCATATCCAATCATAATTAAAAGGATTCCACTAGAGGAAAATTCATTCAAGGTGAACTCACTCCTCGATCCTTAATGTCATCGGGGACTCTTACTAGAGGTCCTACAAAATTGGGCTCCATCCAAAGATAATACACTATTCAATGATCATGATATACAGATAGAGGATTATCCATAGAGAACACTATGAACCCAATATATAATAACCAACAATATAGGGGATTCTTCTCAGAGAATACCATGAACCCTACCGATGCAGATCTTAATGTAGGTGATTATCTTTTGAGGATACTATGAACCCTATAGATACGTCCCATTATATATAGAATTAACTCCCTATGCTCGGAGGTTAGGTAAAGGCCCAAGAAACTCTATCATGGGTGATAGAGTATCACTTCAGTACCAAGGAGGATTCCATGTCTCAATATGAGACTCTATCATCTTGTGGCAATTGCTGCTCAATGATGTGGACACAATGTCGTACTGAACCATGGAGGAAAGAACCAAGGAGAAGCATAGAAACTACATTGGTCCGCAATAAAAACCCACAAGGCCATCTTAATAGGGCTATCTCATTGCAAGGGTCCAAATTCCATAAACAGTTCATCAACCAAACATAATATTTGAATGTTATGGGTATTTTATTAAAAAGTGGATGGAAGTGTCATTGTATGTTTTGACCTAATCAGACCGACTTGACCCAACCTGACCTGGGGTCCATCGACCTAACCTGCTGGGTCTAACCTATCCTTCTGGGTAAACCCATCCCGCCGACTCCAACCCCTACCATTCGATCGGGCCGGTTCGTCCACCAAGGATGTGGCTAGCGTCGTGTCCCCACAGTGTCAATGCAGCCAGACCATGATTCACGTGGCCGAACCATGGTTCACACATACGATCCATGTGACCTACTGACACCCATAGCTCTTCCATAGTTCATTTATCCAACGTATCTCTAGAGAGCCTTATCCCTCCACCATGTCCTCCTGCTGTAGCCATCTTCCACCGAGGTAACTCCCGCACGCCGCCTGTGGCCATGTCTTAGTAGGATTCCGCTACTAGTGGTCTTGAAGTCATGGGATTCCGCCTCTCACCTTTGAGCTGACGACCTCCTCTACATGCACCCAGGTGATAACATATCCCACTTGCATGTGCCGATCACTACCGCCACACCCTCCTATCGCAGCTCTCACCCACTGTCGTGGTCCCTCCTGGATCATGGTTCACTGCTACCACCGCCCCTAGTGGCTATTCTGCCATAGCCGAATGGATCATTACATCATGAAGAACGATAAGTGGATTTGAGATGGGGGATGAGGAATAAAACAAGAATTCAAAAAGTGTATGGATTTTTCCTTTTCGTGTCATCCTTGATCTTAGGAGGTTAGAATACAAGAATAGAGGGATAACAACTAACTCAATTATAATATAGATTCAATTACTGATAAACATCCTGAAATCAAAAACTCATCTTGTAAATATATGCAAGATACTTGAATAGATATGCCCTTTGATTGATTCAAATTCTCCATATGAATTCATGAAAGGGGTTGGAATTCAAATCAAAACAAACACCATACCTAGGATCAGATCATTCGCTATTGAGGATTTATTTTCGTTAACGATCCATTAAAGAATGACCCTGATCTGTGACTTTTTCATCATTCTACATTGAGAGGAAAAACTACATGTTTATCTCAAAATATATCAGGGAATTACATGGTTGTGAATTGTAACCATGGTCCCCTACCTCTTGGTTTAACCAAAATGAAAAAAATATGTGCCACTACGCAATACCAAATTAAAATATTTTTTATCAAATATTTTAATGATGTTTACGCCCAAAAATTAACATTCACCCTTGACCTGGTTCGGTCGAGGATAAAAAACCCATAAGGTAAATTTATTATTCAAGATGTAACCATGCCCTCATATTTTAAATTTGGGCATCCGTTGAGATGTTATTAAAGTTCATTGTTAGCTTCTAAGCATTTTTAATTTAAAAATGGATGTTTATTCAACGATTAATTCTGTTCACACCGTACCTCAGATTCTTAAGCCATATCAACGCTTGGTCTCAGTATTTTCTCAGTTAATTTATTAAAATAAATTCAGGAATGTCCAAGTCATTACAGTTCTAGTAATTTACACTAATTTTGAATGATGTGAATTACATTCGAGAAACTTTGGAAAACCCCATTATTGTTGAATGAGTACTATGAGCTCTACCGATTAAATGGAACAAAACTAAGTTTTTCTATGTAAAATGAAAGAAATTCAAAGAGTACACTCTTTTTGAATTGATTAGATTACTAATTTAGTTTGAATTGGAGTTGGAGAACATCTTTAAATAAGATACAAAAAAGGTTCAATATTTAAATATATAAATATTATTTTTGCTAACTATTTTGATTCTAAAATAAAAGGCTGTGAAAAAGATGCCATGCATCACATTGAGACTATAGACTAAAAACAAATGAGAAGGAAATGATTCAAGAACCAATTCATAAGATACTATCAAAATATAAAATATAAGGGAGATAAGAAAGAAATTAATAATTATAATACTTATGATGTACCTTTTTTGAGTATAGAAATAATTTTCATATCAATCCTTAATGTAAAAAACTAATGAATAAATAAAAAAAATAATTATAAGAAGGAACTATAAATAATTTTTAGTTATAATAATGAATTTTTTTCTAGTGATGAACCAGAAAATAAGAAGGAACCTACTAATATGAACATAATTAATTCACTGAATATGGATAGTGATTGAGTTTCTTATTATTGATGTGCTGATTCTGATTATGATTCAAAAATTCAATATGATTCTATGATAAATGAATAAATTGGAAGGTTGAGAAAATATGTTTTCAAATATACATATTTATATAATAATCATAAGTATAATAATGAAATAATAGTTTATGAAAATAAGGTCGACTTACCTTAGATTGTAAAATTAATAAATAATTATCCTTTTTCCCACTCTATGGTTTATGATAATTTGAAATCATCTCAATATTTGAATGAAAATTGAAAAAGGATGTCGAAAGTATTAAGAAACTTTTACCTCATTTTATTCATGGATTTGGAAAATAACAATAAATTATGTCTTTATATAAGATAAAGAAAAATAATAATGTTATTTTCTATGATAGGATATTACCTCAAATATATCATAATCATTTTTAAAAAATTTAAAATGGTTGTACTTATATTCTAACATTTTTTCAATGTACTATGAAAGGTCACAATGAAAATGTTTATTCTCTTAGATTAAAATAGTTTTGGGGATTTAGTATTACTAATATTTATAAATATTATTTATCTAGAGTACTAAGAAATACTTTCTTAAATTATTAGTGGGTTACAAATTTTTTTTCATTAATCCAACTAGACCCAATGTATATTGGGTAACAAAATTGATATGTAATTTATTTTTCTATGAAAATTCAATTGGATGTATCAAGAACGACATATGGTAGATTGAAATTGTATTCTCTAGGAATATAACCATATACCAATAACTTTTTATTACTTACAAGAAATTAGATGGAGGAACTATTACTTTTAGAGATAATTCTAGAGGTAAGGTAAAAGGTTTTAGTAAAATTTATATTTATAATTGTACATTTATTTTATATTATTTATATATTTAATGTTTTAAACATAATTTAACTAAAACATCTCAATTATGTGATGATCAAATAGAAGATATATTTCCAAATAAAAATTCCGTAGTTATTAGGGGTAATTCTTTATTATTCTATTCTAACTAAAAGGAAAATATTTATAATATTTGTATTTCTACAGTAACAGTCCAATGTGTTAAGTTTTTTGAATGTAGTTAATAATGACCGAATTCATTAGAATCGATGAAATGGTCATATTTATTTCATAATTTTACATGAACTATCTAAAAATGAAAATTTGTTACAATTACCTACCTTAAATAATGAACAACTTCATGTTTTTGACACTTCTATGAACAAGAAAAAATGAAATGATTCATTCATATCAACCAATTTGGATAAGGGTGAATCAATTTAGTGTGAGAATACTCATTCTTTAACTGGTCCAAAATCATGGAATATTCATAGAGATCATCATATGGAATATGTGATTGGTAATGTTATTTATGTAATGAAAACTTGAACCTATACTTTAAACATATTTTATATCTCTTCTTTTTCATTCTAATAATGTTCATGTTAATATCATTTATGCATTAAATATATGAATTTAATTATTTCAAGGTATTATGAGCTTAATAAATTTTTTAGAGATATTTTTTTGTGATTAATTGAATTTATTAACGATAAAAATTTTATGGGAAATAAATTAATCTTTGTCGAAAAGTTGGATGAATTTAGATATATAGTAAAAAATAAATATTGATTTATTATCAAATTATACTCTCAATAAGATAGTGTAGTATTTTAAGATTTATTTTCACCTATTAATAGGTTAGAGTCTATTCTAATATTGTTATTTTTTTAATGATATTATGTTATATCAAATGGATGTTGAAATTTCTCTCTTAAATGGGTTTATTTCTAAATATGTTTATGTTCCTCAACCAACTATTTTTGAATATAAAAAATAACTTAAACCATTTTTTTAAATTAAAAAAATTCTTTATATGTTCTAAAAAATCATCTAATTTTTGGTATGTGAGTATTTTCATTTTTCTGTACAATAATGGTTTCAAGAACTATAATTTTTACCATTCTATTTTTATAGTAATAATTTGTAATTATATTTTAATTGTGAATTTTTTTTGATGATATTGTTTTCTTCCTTTGGTTAATTTCTTTATAATGAATTTTCTACGCTGATAACATTTGAGTTTGACATGACTTTAATGGGAGAACTGAATTTATATATCAGACATCAAATTCTTTAAAGAAAGGATAAGATCATTCATAGTCAATACATGTATGCTAAAGTTTTGGTTAAAAGGTTTAGTCTTGATTAATGTAAGTTAATTAAAACTCTTATAAAAATCCCAAGGAGACTGTTTTTCATTTTTATATTTTCGGTCAAATGGAACGTTTCTCTCCTAACTCTCCCCTCTTTATCTCGGCTCCACCTAGGGTTTTCTTCGAAACCCTCCACTACAGGGTTGACGGTGTGTCTATGCACCATGCCTCTTAATTCCATCTTATGTTCCCTTCTTTTTTCATCCTCCGACACTCTTCCTTCTCAGTATGTGTGGATTCTCTGTGTTCATGTTTCAAATCGTGATGACTATGATGTCTTTTAAGGAGTATTTGAGGTCTTGATGAATGTTGTTTCAAATTTAATCACTTGGTGCTTCCCCTGATTTGACCTCATTTTACAATTATACTCTCTATGTCAGATATATATTATATGTAATTATAAGGTTTTTTGATTTCTGGTTTAGTATCTGATGGGGTTTTAAGGTGCTTCCTGAGATTGGCTATTTTATTTTTTTTGTTATTGATTTTATACCTCATCAATGAAACTGTAGCTCAAATCCACCGACCTCTCAAATACCTTTTATGACCTCTCTTATTAAATATACTCTATAATTTAGGTCTAGATTTTTTATAATAATGAGGTTTTGGGATGTGTGGTTCAACTTCAACAAGATTTCTATTTATGTTCCCTTAGATGATGGTGTCTCTCAAAGTTTGATAGAACTATGTCATTAAATTATTTTATTTTTCTATTTTTATACCTCAAAAAAATCATGATTTTTTGCTGGTTTTATATGTGAAATTGATTCTATTTTGGTTTTTATGACACTTTGTGATGGGTTTTCACTTCTTCATGGTTGTTGTGGTGCTCCTCTTCATGGTTCTGATGGCCTGTGGTGTTCTGTTATGGGGTTTTACACTAGTGATTATGGGATACAGTTGATGGTAAGATCCAAAACACAAGTGTGGTGTTGGATGATGATGTATTTGTGATGATAGGATGTCTACATCTATAGGTGTGACTCATGGGGATGATGGAAGGTCTCCTACCAGATGATGTAGGTTCCTCACTCTTTAATTTTTAATAAGTTTTTGTGATTCTAATGTTTTTTTATTTTAATTTTCATCATCCAATATGAATGTGATGATATGTATCATTCACGATGGTATGGTTACCAGAAAACCCAAAAGATGAATTTTGAAAAAAAAAGTGGACAGTTTTTGTCTGTCTGAGGCATGATAAGTATCCTCCTTTATTTAACTTCATCTTGACACAATATCATGTTCATTAATATTTTATGTTCAAGATTTCATGATAATACTAAAGGGAGTCATATTAAATGTGTGAAATAAATCATTATATTTTTTAAAGAATCATTTAACTCTAGTTTTATTTAAGAAAAGTATATCTGTTTTGATTTAATATTATGTTTTTACTCTGATTTTGGAATCTATAGAGTTTATAGAGAAAGTACAATTGGTGCTTTTTAGTTTCTTTGAAATTTTTTATTTATTTTTCTTATAAGAATAAAATATATGTTCCTATATCTATTATAGAACGTGGTTATATTTCTATTACTAGTTTGCGTGCTTAGAGTATTTGGATTAAGAAAAATTTATGTGATTTTTGATATTTACCTGGATAAATTTCTAAGTTATATGTGATAAAACATAACAAAATTATAATTCTATGATTTATTTTCCAAAATATAGAAAAAAATATTATTTATATATTTATTTTAATTAATGTTCATGGGAACAAGGGAGATATTATTTAATATTTTTCCCCTATTGAAAATAAACATGTTGATATCTTTAATAAGCCTTTTTGAATTTACTAATTTTTAAAATATTAAATGTGATAATTTAATGTTGTGACATTAATAGTTGTATGTTTTCATGTATTTAGGGGAGCATGATTGTATTTAAATGCTAAAATGTTATTATTTACATGAAATAAATAAAATATGGATTCAAGTTTTTCATATTAATTTTATTAATTTTGTTTATATATCTATTCATTATATAACTATTTTAATAATTATCATAAATACTAGGTGATGTTAAACCATTGTTTAAACACTTAGTTTGCATAAATATTAGTATTTAAAATAGTTATACTAGTTTTTTCTCAAAATATTTAAAAAAGGTCTACTAATATCATTTAATTACATATTTTAAAAATGGATGACGTTATTCTGGCTCCTTGATACATTTTAAAAATGGGTTTATAGTGGTTCCATGTAATATTTTCTAATAATATGCTTGTTTGTAGACATTATATATACTATTTAAATTAATTTAATGGAATCAGTTTTTATTTTAAACCCTTATATTTTTTAATTTCAAAAAGGGGGAGGTATTTTTTAAATTATACTCGGTTTGGTAACTATCGAAAAGGGGGAGAATGTTGAATGGATAAGTGAACCACATTTTGTTTTTATAATTAAAAATAATTATTTGTTTTATTTCCTTTAAATGTAGTAATAATTTTAATTGTATATCTATTAAAGTCTGTTTAACTTTGATTATATCATATTATGTATTTTCTTAAAAAATATTCAAATTTCATGATATGAATGGTTATAACATGTTCTACAAGTTTTATTTTTATTTCCTATGCTAAATAAGTCATTTGAGAACATAAAATAACATTTAAGAAAGTTTTTTTACTATTACAAGGCATCAAAATTATTTTTCTACATGTTGAAAAATTCTTATCCTTTTTACTGATTTTTTAATCATATACAATTTTGAAATCCATGTTACTGATTATCCAAAATCAGTTACCCTATGAATTTCAACCATATACCGAGGCAAAGAACTCGAAATTGTGTTATTTTTTATTATAAAGATAAAAAACTTATATACATTTCATTTGAAGAAATAAACTTCTAAATAAATTTATGTATGCTCAAAAATTGTTCTATATTTTTTAGAATGATTCTTTTCATTTTTAGTAGTTCTCTAAAAAAATGGATCTATTTTTTTAATGCAAGAATTAGTTATATAAATCCAATTAAGGTGATTGTTGATTGATTGTAAATATAATGAAATTTTCTAAATATATTAAAAAATGACCAAAGGATAAATTAAAAATTATTGTGGTCATTTTTAGCTTAAAGATTCTAAAATTCAATATGTTTATAGTTTTTTATAATTTAGATACATGAATCGCCTACATGAATAATTTTCTTATGTTAATCCCCTCTATTAATCCTTTATGAGTTGAATCACATACATGAATCCCTAATGTAGACACACCAACATTTTAAATTCTATTACATATATAATTATGCTCATGAGTAACACACATACGTGCATTTGGATACTAAGTTTTGTGAAATTATACAGGTTTTTATATGAAGAATGATTTGTTTGACATTTTTTTCATATATAAATTTTCTCCATGTTCATTTCCCGTGAATAAATTATTCGAATGACTTGATAAATATATATTAATTACGTATAACCTATGAATATTAATTTTCATTATTTTAGACATGTTTTTATGAATATCGATGTGTGTTTTATCTTCACACATCAAGCGTATAGATTGAAAATAAAAAATAATAGTAATTATTTTATTATGTTTTATTAAATATTATTGTTTATAAATTAATATTATTATCTATTAAACTCATTAAAATGGGTTTTATAATAATTAATATATTTTTATTAGTGTTATATATTCTTTATATATTTATATATATTTTTAAATAAAATGAATTTTAATTTCATATTACAAATCTAATGTTTCTATTTTCATGGGATCATTAATTAACATATTTATTAAGTAAGCATTTCAAACTATTTAATTGGGTGATTTAAATATTTTTAATGAGTTTTCACTATTCTAAAATTTAGTCATAATTTGTGTGATATTTTTGGAATGAATGTTTATATATTTTCTATCTGTTTCTGATAATTTAGTTTTATCATTTTGAATTTTGAATTTTCCAACCTCTCTCGGCAATGTTGCGTTTATTTTTTTATAATTGTATTAGAGCATTGATATTGAGATCAAGTAACAGGCTACTTATATTATACTTATTTGAAGATATCCATTATAATTTTCATGTAATATGGTGAAAAGTGTGTAGTGGTGTAGTTACTATGAATTGATGTACATTATTCATATGGTGAATATATCTCACTACTACTTGATGTTATCTCAACGGATGAACAAAAATGCCTAAGACTTCTTTACATACTTGATGAGGTGATATGCTCTAATACTCAATAACTAGTACATGTTATTCTATAGTTTGTCAATCTTCTTCATCCTAGTTTATTTTGGCTAATACACTTCTTCCCATATTTCAAGCGCACTCAATTTTCTTTTTATGATTTTATAAATAAATTAATTTTTCTTCTCTATCATGATGTTTGACACCCTGATTCTAATTTTTGGTCTGTTTATGTTATTAATCTCGTAGTCTAAATCCAGTTTTGTAATTGAGTTTTCACTACACATAAAAAATCTAGGATTCCTAGTAATTATTCCAATAAAAAGTAGTTTGTAATCAAGTTATGACTCCTCATAAAAAATTAGATTAGATTTCTACATATCACTCACAGAGTAAAAAGATATAAGAGTAGATTATGTAAAATTTGGACCAAACTACTATAAAAATAATCCTCGTGTTCATTATTTATATTCTACTACCAATAAACTCTTTTATTTAACTATCATAATTATCATTAATAATTAATCATTCTATTTGAAATATTTTAATTCGTTTTATTCAAGCCACTCTAGACAATCTTATATATTCTTATCTTGACTAACGCTTCCCACTAGTATTTCATTATACACATAATTACTTGGTTATTGTATAAGATATTATGATTTTTTTTAAATATATAAAATATAACGTTATGTAGATATATATTAAAAAAAGTTCATAATAGTTAAATTTTGGAATGATTTTATTGAAAATATTCCACCAATAAATAGAATGAGAATCCATTAAGAGGGAGAAGTGGAGAATGATGTTGAACCTAAACCACAGTTGAACCAATAATTGGTTCAGAATATTGTGCATGCCTTTTAGATTGTGGAAATGGGACATAGGACAGAGGAACCTCATCAGATGAATTAGTCGATACAATTTCTAAATTATAACCCACCGATGTTTTGTTGTGATGAAAGACCATAAAGGGAATATGTATGGATGAGAGGATTGACTAGAAACTTTGACATGTTTGTAACTCCAAAATAAATTAAGGTCATGCTACAAAATTATCTTCTTGAGCACCTGGTGCTAGCATAGTAAAATGTAGGTTCACAATCTATGTAGGGATGAGTTCTTAATTGGAAAAGGATTTTTGTAATTGTTCAATAAAAAATTCATTCCATAAATCTACCCAATAGTGAGGATGATATGATTCTTTGAGATGGAACACTAAATCATGTTAGTGATAGAACATGGTACTAAATCCAAGATCATTATTTGTTTTCCTTTCATATATTAGCTAGCGGGAGACTGAAATATCAAATATTCAAGGAAGGCCTCTGAAATTCAGTTCTGTCGAAGGTGGTAATGATTTATAATGTTGAATATATATAAATGGATAATAACATGCTAGTTGGATAGAAATATATTGCTTGAAATCCTAGTGGAGGGGCAAGTTTTTCCATGTAGGTGTTACTGGGAACATTAACCTGAAAAATGAACAAAAGAGGGTGAGATAATCCCATGATAATAAGGAATCATAAAATCAATCGACTATATTAATCTCCTATCCAACGTTTCACAACAATAAACCTGTTTATTTTATCAATATGGCTAAATAATTCATATAAAGAAGTAATGTACCAAAAAACATAGTAATTTTCCACCAATGTGACAAGAGATGGAATGTAAAGATGTATTTACATAAACCTATGAAATCTGTAAGTAAAAATTGATTAAATCAGCCTCATAAATCATATTTGCATACATGAAAATATTATTAGAATAGTTCTTATCCATAGAACTGTCTGAACCAAGGTACATCTAGGAAAATATTGGTTTTTAGTCGAAACCTTATTGGATAATAAATATATATCATATGGAATCTAATCGATAACCATATAGGGAGACTAAAGATATCACGACGGAAAGGTTAGGACCCCACTATGTGAGTTACCACCCTTCTTAATGCGACTCTTATACATGTTCTATTTGATATGAGTAAATCAAATTCTTTTCTTGGATCTCATATGGTACAAAAATTGATATCTCATATTTAAATTATGCCTCAAACCCTGAGTATAAACATAATATTCTGAAAGTGGGAGTGTAGAGGATTTAAGTTCCAAGTATGTTATATTACCATTAATACAATGCTATTTATTTGGGTTTTTATAGTCATAGAGATGGATATTCATGATCAAATCTTTAGAACAGACTAGATTTTTCAGTTTAAATATCTAATTGACTGCTACGTTCGTAAATTATGGTTCATATCCTCAGAGGGAACTCTACATATATTCAAGGTGGAATTGGATATGAATTCAAATTTATTAGGACCATTAATTATATTTTATGGAACTATCCATGTCGAGATAGAAATAATTACCCTATGTGATGTAAATGAAATGAGAAATATAATTCTTCTTTCTATAGAAGATCAATGTTTGCATGATTTTATCACTGATTAATATAGGTTAACACATAATTGGTAAATATAATTTTCTGTTGATCTACTCCTAGGAACATGATCATTTTCAATCCTAGAATGTCTAATGGGTCCATCAGACTTTTAGGATCTAACTTCCTAACTATAATAATTGGAGAGTGGAGGATTGAACTTAACTATCACATCGTCATGCGATTTTATAATTTTATTCATATATAAGATGATTGGTTGAATACATTTATGTGTTTATTATCATAATTTAAATCATTTTATGTTATAAAATTAGTAGCTTCCTCATCAAATTGATGATCTATATAATAAATTAAAGGGATGTCAGAAACTCCATAAAATTGATCCAAGATTAGAATACCATCACCTTAGAGTCAAATAAGTTCATATTCTAAAGAAAAAATTCTAGTATCTATATAGAAATTATGAATATGTCACCATGCCTTATGATATTACAAATACACTTAGATTATTCATGTATTTGATTAATTTTATCCTCCATATGTACCTTGATTATTTTGTTGTTGTAATTTTTTGATGATTTTTTAGTCTATTCTCAAACCATGAATGACCACAAGGATAAATTAGATATTATTCATAGCATCTTGTGTGATAGATGATTATATGATTAGTTTTATAAGTTTACATTCTAGATACAGGAACACAATTTTCCATGTAACATCATTTATGAAGAGGTAATGTTAGTTCACACCATGAATATCTAATCAATAATCTATTGGAATCAATAAAAGAATTTGTTCAAGATATAAATATTTTTTGAGATCATTAGGTTTTAATTGGTGATTTTTTTGAGATTGTTGAATGATTTATTGTTATATGACGACATTGATAAGAATGGTTTTTCCATTCACATGGAATTATGACTATAAAAATGATTCCAAGAGCTTAGAGTTCATCTCATGTGGACACCCATGTGAATCATTCCAAAACTAGGTAAGGATTTTAATGTATATTATGATGCATATAGATCATATCTGTCTTGTGTTATAGTGTAGTGATATTATGTTGTGGTATATGGTTTAAGGAAATTGTGAACATATTATAAGAAATAAATGACACATGTCCTAGATTTAACTACAGTGGTCCATGCATTAAGAGAATAGTTCCACAATCTATTTGGAGAAAATTTCATAGTATTCATTGATCATAAGAGTTTAAAACATACATTCTATCTATGATATTTTATCTTGAGGAAATGAATATGGATGGAGTACTCACATATGTTTGACATCGAATTTTTTTACACAACTAGGTAATTAAATACTATAGAAGATGATTTGAGTCATAATACATATAAAAAAGTTTTCAGGGAGGCTCATATCTAATGGTAGTAGATGACCATTATTGCAAACAAGCATTTAAAGTGTATTATTGAAAATTAGAACAAAATTTTCTTAAAACTCAGTCATATTCCAAAATTTATGGAAATTATCATAGAATCTCAATGATCACATCCTAATTGGACCACTATTAGATCAAACCTAAATGTTCTGGAGAATTATGATGGTTGGATAGGGGATTCATACTAATTTTTATTCTTTCATAACATAATAATGGTCCCTCAATCATTCCAAGAACAACTAATTTTGATGTGTCACTATTCTAAATGGGATATTCATCCTATAATTTATAAAATTTTAAAGGAAATGAAATCTCATTTCTGGTGGTCAAGTATGAAAATACAAATTTAAAATTATTTTATGAAATTTTAAAAATTTCATCAGGTAAAAGATGAGATTAATTGAACATATGGTATGATGCAATGTGGGTCTATACCTATAAAGAAGGGGGAATAGATTTTTATGAATAGTATCACTATTTTATAAATTATACTTCAATAGAATGATGAAATTTAGGTGATTTTGGATTGAACCACCATGTTGTAACACTCCTTCCCAAATAAAGAGTCTAACATGATAATGGATTTTTTAAAGACAAATATTCAATAAGATGTTAGGTTTCATGTAGTTATAGTTTCAATTATCTATGTGAGATATCCTCAATCCACTTCTCCAAATTGATGATCATTATAGAAAAATCTCAAAACTCAATTGACCATTTTCATGAAATATAATCATTATAAGGATGGATACTTAGAATAATAATTTAGATGTTGTAAGATATTCTCAGATCTTTCAAAATGAACATTGGTATCTTATGGTAAGATAATATTTTTTTGGTGGAATTATTTAACAATAACAGATTCTAGATAACAATATATATTGCCCAATTCTAGGTCATATATGGATTCCCTAATCGTTGTCCACTACAATTGGTTGAAACAAGAGAAACTTCAATTACTTGGCTTAATATATGTTTATGAAACTACAAAGAAGATCCATATAATATATAATAGTGTAGACAAGGATTTGAGATGAAAAAAACCATATGTAGATCATTATCACCAACCATTATTTTTCAATGTGGTTAGCCACGTATTCATGAAATTGTTACTGAGGAATAATCAACAAGGATTGACAAAGAAAGGGGAGTTGGCCCCATGGTACATTGAACCATTTTGAATTGATATATTGACTTGAAATGTTGATTATAAGTTAGCGTTACTGCTATGATTTAGTGTTATCCATAATGTATTACATGTCTATAAATTTAATGAGTACCACCCAGATCAAGTTAATTAATTAGTTAGGACCATGTTATGCTTGATACTAATGTTATGTTTATTAATAAAATAATTTTTATTTTTGATAGATAATAAAATACATTAATAGAGAGATAAATTTATTTAGTATGATTTTTATAGAATCATGCTTAGATCCAAAATTAAACATGAGAAATAGATAAGTATATGCTATAGAAATGAACAATGTTTTTGAAAGTCGGTAAAGACCCCAAGCTTTATGAAGATAGAAACCCCAATATTGGGGAGAATATATAACCCCACAGTTTAAGATATATAATTATTTTATTCTTAATATTTTATGTTTGGTGTGGTTGGGATAGATTTATGGATGAGTTTAGAGGGATAAATTGAAGTTAAACTAAAATATTTCTAAATGAAATATTTCATTCTTTGAATGGCTATTCATGATGTGAATGGTGAATGGGATGATGTTCTGAGCTTTGCTTAGGGCGTGAATCATTTCTTGGGAATATCAATTCATGACATGAATTCGTGTTCATGACACAAACCAGTTTTTTAGATTATAAGATGAGGTGAATTGAATTTCAGTGTATGTGAGATCTTTAAGATCCTGGACATGAATTTCTTTTTCACCCCATGAATTAGGTCAGATCTAACCTTTTTTATATGTTTAGTGATCCTTGGTGTTCACATTAACTCCATTATCTTACAATAAACTCCTAGTGTTCATATAGGAAGTTTTCAACATTATTTGTCTTTAAGAACATATATTCAATTAATCATTGATAATTGTACTTTAGGAATCAAATAGGAATGTAATGATAAGCCATGATCAATGTATTTAAAGGATATTTTTTGCACAAAACTTATCTGAGGTAGGTATGTTCCCCTCATTCCACTTTTATTAGTATTTAAATTTTCTTGGGATTCATTTAAGATTATTAATTTATATTAAAATTATTTAACCCTTTTGAAACTATATTGGATTTTCACTTGCATGATTATTATTGAAATATGGGTTTTGAGAGTCACCCACAATGTGTTTGAAAAATTGATTAAAAGTAATTGAAAATAAATATGGGGTTTAAGAAGTGTTCTTATCATTGGTGGGTTGTGTGTGTTCATATTCATGAGGGATAGATCTTGTTCAGGAGGACCAACATAAAATCATGAAACAATGAAAACATCATGGTTAGAAGTACCATCGTTAAATAAGGAAACATTTTTATGATCATGGTTCGAAGATCCACAATCAAATTTTTAATTGTGGGATAAATCATGGTTAGAATTACCAAAATCAAATTAGTTTAGTAAGTGATGGTTTGATAGAAGGATGAATCTATACTAATATGAGTTTTGATGTCTATATTATTAATGTATATGTGTGTATGATTCTAAAAACATGGGTGGATTATAAATTAGAAACTAATGAATTTCATCTTCTTCTTGAATGGAAAATTAAATTTGGTTATAATTATTTTAGAAACCCTATAAATTTTTCATATTTAATATCATATAAAGTGCTTTTTCTACTTTTGATATTCTTTTTTTATATATTATAATTCTATAAGCTATCCAAATTTTGGTTTTATTGGAATCTGTGAAAAGAATATAAGGGGTTTCATACATGTTATGATTACTCAACCCATGCATATGCACTTTAGTGTATATATATATATATTGGTTTCCATGATACATGTAATGGGAATGTTTCTTAATTCTCTAATTAGGTGTCTTAATATCCCTCTTATTGGTGGCTGATATGGAGATTC
Organism: Viscum album; assembly: GCA_963277665.1. Lineage (NCBI taxonomy): Eukaryota > Viridiplantae > Streptophyta > Magnoliopsida > Santalales > Viscaceae > Viscum > Viscum album. The sequence continues at coordinate 1,068,762,611 of OY728139.1, read as the reverse complement.
ACAATGGTTCATGTATTTTTCTAGAGTGGTTCGACCTTGGTTCCAAATTTATTTACAAATTTGGAGACTTAGTGTACTTATTTACATTGTTCCACTGTTACTCTGATGTTGGATTTCAAATAATGATTATTGTTGTATTTCTTAATGAAAAAATTACAAAGTCATCTATTTTATTTAATTATTTTATATTTACCATTTGAATGTTGTGTGTGTGAATTGAACTAGTTAAATCGTTCCCCTTGCAATTTTGTGTTGAAACCCTTAGCATTTATTACTAGACTTCGATGTTTAGGGAATGTCACCTTATGTTAGTAGCACCTATAACTAATTCTAAGCCAATGGGTTGGGTGGGGATGTTACATGTAATGATTGGATATAGTTATACTAGGTTTTAGATTGATTATGGTGATATTAAATCAAATTTAAGTCATATTTTATCGAATAGTTGTCCATTTAGTTGGAAAATCATGAAGAAACCCATGCATACCGATTCAATATCTGAATTTTCACAAATTTTGGCTTCTGATAATAATAATAAAGAATTATAGATATATATATTTATATAAAATATTGTTTTCATAGCATTTAGTACAGAATATATTATATTTTATCACAATAATATTATCGTAGAGTAACTTTTCCTGGAGATCAGGTCACTCTAAACGATAAATAATAAACATTGGATCATTCATCACTTGATATTTTTTACTCAATGTACTGAAGTCATAGTTAGTAGAGTTTTTGCATTGGATAATTTTTTATCCCCATTGAATAATAAAATATACAAAAATCATTATTCTTATATGATATCTAGAAGATTAAGAGTAATTGATGATTTTTTCTAGTGCGAATGGGAATGTTGTGAGAGTGGGTTTCCCAGAACAAGATCAAACATTAATGTTTTGTTTATTATTTCAAATATGTAACTTTTTTGTCCATTTATTTTTATTAAAATGATAGTAATATTAATTATTCAACCATGGTAGTGTCCATAGATGATATACCATATCAAGAGGTTATAAAAATATTATATATAAGAAGAACATAGTGATACTATTAACATGATCATAATGAATGTTCTATGATCTAGAAATATTAATATAATGGGACATAAATTATATATTACAATAATTTGATGTGGATCATATGTATTTATACTACTTCTATGGAATTTCTCGCATATAAATCTCAAGTGTAGAAGATTATGAGGATTGATCCAACCATAGAAACCCCACATGTATAGGGTGTCATTAGATGTTCCTATCTACAATACATTATATTATAAACTTAATTTGATATAATTATTATGTAAATCATTAATAACATTCTTTTATGTATGATTATTACCAAAATAGTTTATGCTTATGGAAATGAAGATTTTATAAATTTCATCATTAATGGTATGATATTAACTAAATAATAATGTTTCGATTTTTTACATAGAAATATAGTAAGATGATATCATTATATATTTAAGTTGGATAAATTTACATTGATTAAATCCATTAACATGGTATTGGAAGGAAATTTCATCCAATAAATCATAGATAAATAAATAAACCATTTGAGGATGATGATGAAAATTATTCATCCTTCCTTATAGTATATAATTTGGAAAACAATTGTATTACACAGTGAATATTTATTAGATTTTTTTTCATTTCTATGAATTATCCTAGTAAATTTAAGGGAAATTAAATTATTATATATAATAATTATATTGAATGTGTAAGACTATCTAATATCTAGTTATGGTCATATGGGGTCACACATAGTCTACATAAACAATTTCCATCAATTTAAATGAATTTGAGTTTAGGATGAAGTGGTTCCCATATTCAAGGGATGTTGAATTTATAGTTATGAATTATTGGGATTGAATAAATAAAAACAAAAATTTTAATTTATTGATGTTAATAATATAATAATTACATTTATTTATCAATATATTTATAATTTTTTGATCACATAATTTAATTTGAGAAAAATATTTATTCAATGAAATATTTATTATTAAGGGATTTTTTTGGATAAATGATTCATGATAATAATATATCATAATGTGACATTTCATGGTGTTAAAAGTTAGTGTTGAAATATTCATGGAACTTAAGATAACATAGATGATATATTTGTTGTATACATGGTTTTTTATAGGAATAAAATCTTTATGTTCTGAAGAAAAAATAAAAAAAATCTAAACCAATGTACAATAAAACAATTTAACACCAAGAATATGGAAAGTATCTAGTTTCATGAATTAACTCTTATCATTTTTTTCTTTCAAGTTATATAGTCATAAATAAGAAGGAAAAACAATAATGGGTCTATTTTTCATCATGAATCAATCATATGTTCTTCCTACAACTTACAAAGCCTCAAAAAGTGACTCAATATTATGTTCTATCACATGAATATTGAATATAGTTGAACCAAAATATTTATGGAGAAACTTATATGATCTTTTTGACTTATTTATTTTATACATTGAGGTATGATAAATATATCATGATCAGATTATTTTTAGTTCGAAGTACTGAATGGGATATTAATTAATTTATTTTATTCATAATTAAATTCAAATGTATTCGATATATTAAATAACATAAGTGAAGAAATATTAAATATTATATACCGAAATAAATCTAACAAAAATCATTGAAAAATATTGGTCTTTGATACGTTTTATGTTGTTAAGTTCCCATGTGATGTTCACTTTTGGCTTGTTAAACTACTTTTATAATGTGTTCGATATCAAGGTAATTCTTCTATAATTTAGTTTAAATTGATGAAAATTTTATATTTATTTTACATTACATAAACTATATTTTAAAAGGATAGTATATAATTTTTTAAGTGATATTAATGATTAGGCTATTAGAAAAAATATTTTAGTATAAGGATTTGGACTCAAACATTACATACTATAGTTGATTCAACTAGTATTCACTTTCATACATTCCCAGATATATTTATGATTTATAGTTTTATATAATTAGGTCATAATTTATACATGAAAATTAAAAATCAAATTAATTGGATAGTACTAAATCAATATCCATATTTTCCATCATACAACTTCCTTTAAAAATTAAAGAATATTGTTTTCCAGGAAAAATCATCCCAACATTCATCTTGGATTCTTATTTTCTATTAACCAACTTTTAAAATCATGAAATTTATTTAAAAAAAGTGATGAAAAAAATCCCTATAGTTTCCCTAAAAATAAGGTTATAAACTATTATTCCATGAATACTTATAAACATATGAAATAATTTTCACAATGATATACTTCTACCCATTAAATAATCATATACTTACTCTGTGAAAAAATGATATTTACATAAAACATAGAAAACATAAGTAAACCATTTAGGTAACTTGGGGAATAATTTTATTACCATACAAACTTATGATTTAAACCCTTGTAGCTACTATATGATTTCTAACCCTCGCATCTATCAAACAATGTAACCCTCATGACTACCTTATGATGCAACTATCACAGTTACACATAGAATAAACATTACGATCAAATTAAAACATATCAAATGTTTTGTAGATATATAATACACACACCCATATTTGGTTTATAATGGAACCACCCTTCAACAAAAACAATTCTCAAGAACTAGAACATAACCACATAATATGAATACATTAATCAAAAATACATTCCATGAGGAAAATCCCTCAATTCAAATGAATATAAGACACATATAAAGGAAAAAAATTAGTCAAAAATAATAATTTAATATTGAAAACAATACATAAACATATTAATTAATCATGAAATAAATAAAAATATTTTCATTCTATATAAGTTAAAGAAAACTTTTTTTTAAAATTTTGTAAAAAGAACTTCAAAGAATATTTTAAACGAAAAATACATCCCTTCAGGGTTGAAATCCTTAAAAATGGTTCAAAACTCAAGTATAATAGTTTAAATATTGTTTTTAATTAATTATATAACAATATTAATATTTATAATGTCTTAAATTATCTTCTTATAAAATCATCCCACCCATTTATTAATAATTTGTTATTATTTCCATTATTTTGGGTGCGTTCTCTTCCCGGATTCATGGTTGGTTCATTAAGGATTTTATAGACTAATCTAAATAATAATCAATAAAATTTAATATATATATATATAGTTTATTTTAAAAAATTATTTTTTAATTTAAAATTTTTATGATTGTGGTAAAGGGAAATGAAGACTCATCATCCACAAAGGAGGTGAATTGACACATCATGGACGACGATTTCATTTTTAATGATAAAAGAAGAAAATAAGATATTTAATGATTAATATACAATTTAAAATAATAAAATTCTAGTATATATATGATACTATAGTTATTATTCATCTTTTTATAGGTGGTGACGAAGCTATAAGTGAGAATGAATGTAAAACATATGAAGAAGGAATTTACCTCTAGAATTTTCTATCCTTAAAAACCACCTTAAGGCTCATAAAATTCATATTTTTGGGATACTAGGAATACTAAAATTTTGAAAGGGATGAGTATAAGTGAATTTTTTAGAATATAGTTGACCAATATGGGTTAAGGTGAGAAAATTAAGTGATGGAATTAGTCTCTTTTTATAAATGACGTGAGGAGTAATTTATAAACTACTAAATATATTAAAATATAATAAGTTTAATATAGGGTTATACACATACAGTAGACCTAAAAACTAAATTAAATTAAATTTTCAAAATAATGTTATCATAATTAGACTTATTAATTTTTTTTATTTTTTTATTTTTTAAAAAATATTGTATTCAGGGAGAATATTTTTATCAATTTAAATACTATTAATAACTATGAATTTTAAAACATCAAAACAATTATTAAAATTTAATAACGTTTTAGATCCTAGAAAATTAATAGGTATCTATATAATTCATTTATTACGTTAAAAATATAAATTTTAATTTATTTTCATATTTTTAATATAATTTATTTGATTTACACCTTAATTAAATAATTACTGCAACACTGTTGTAAAAGAAATTAAGGTAATTTTTTATTCCCTAAAAATTACAAATAAATTACCATGATAAAGATAATTTATTATATTTATAATTAAAATTTATTTTCTAATATCTCTTCTAGAAAACCATATATTAAAATATTAGACTAATTAGAAACTATAGTTCAAACAACATTAATCTCTTTTAAAAAAATATTCTAGGTGGAATAAAGTGACCCATGGGGATCCTAATTGTACAAAATTTGAAAAAAATATTTTAACATCAAAAAATTACTCATAAAAAAATTTATTCAAATTTTTAGGTCATTTAATGGTTCTTATAATTTTAATTAAAATAAATTTATTGATTTTTCTTCTCCTTTTACAAGCACTGAGTCAGCATTATACAATAATTAAAGTTAATTAATTCATATATAAAATTTTAAAAGAAATTATTATCATCAAAATAAATTAATTAGGTTCAATATAATAATTTAAATTCATAAATTAATTATATTTAATCATATCCATGTCAAGAAAGCATCTTTAAATTTTCAATTATTTTTTTTTACCTTATGGAACATTGTACAAGAATTTGGATAAGATTCAAGTAATATAAATATAAAATTAAAAAATATCTGCCCAAAACATATAATATATATAATAATTGTTAAATAAGTAATGAAATCAATTTTTAGCAATAAATTATTTTATATAAGTAACCAAATTTGACTTTTCCAATGAAACCTATGCACTGCGTCGACACTGACAAAGATTTTTATACTTGTCAAAAAATTACATGTTATAGATTATTTTTGTACAATATTTCTCTTATAATATCATAATTTATTTATTACATATGTTTAATAAATTTTATATCATAAATGTGTCTTTAAGGTGTCTGAATATACAATATTTGTTATAAAAAATATTTTTTTACTATCCGCAAAAAATTCAACTTTTACAACAAATTATAAAAAATTAATTATATGGTAATTTACATATGATCAATTAAAAAATGAAATTTGATTTTCAAATAAAAATTATGTAATTTTAAAAGTAATCATTTAAATATAACCATATAAGAAATTGGATTAATACTATTATTTATATTAATAATTACTTTACATAATGAATTCAAGAATACTAATAAATATGAAAACAAATTATACTATCTTTACCTGGGTTATTAAATTCTCCATCTTTTGATAATATCATCCTCACAATTTATTCACTTATTAATCAAATAGGGATAACTTTTCCTCATTTATTTTTGAGATTCCATTATTGCTTCATCAACCTTGGGGTTTCTCCACAATACCTTAACCTGGTGAATTCACATGTTCCAAAATACATGCTCTAGTAGATAAATAATCGGAATCGGTTTCTATAAATATTATAGGTTCTCTTCGAAATGATCTAATTATGGCCTTAATATATGAGATGACTCTAGCACATACATTCGTTACATCGAAACATGAAACACATCATGTACATATGACAAAATATTATGCAATGCTACTATGTATGGAACCGGTTTAACTTTATCTATGATTTATTAAGGTATAATGTATAACTGAATTAACTTCCCTTTCTTACAAAAAACACATAACACGTTTCCTTTGAGAGATTTTATAGAAAAAATGATCACCTACTTTGAAATAAAGGTCTTTCTTACTATTATCTGCATAACGTTTTTTCCTAATACGAGTTGTCCTCATGTATTCCAGGATCTTCTTCACTTTCTCAACCAACTCCTCTAATAATTTTAGTCCCATTAACATCGTTTCCTAAATTCATCCAAAAATTTAGTATTTTGACACCAAATTCCATATAATTCCTTCAAAGTTTCAATTTTTATACTAGAACACAAACTTTTGTTGTAAAAACACAACTACCGAATGGTGATGATTTCAACTTCCCTGATAATCCATTGAACCAGGATGTAACATTCCTTCCATTTTCAATTTTTTTTTCTTCATATGTCCATTAGATATTGGATGAAAGGCTGTCTTTAAATTTAATTTAGTTACTAACTACTTATGAAGTCCTTTCCAAATGTTTAAAGTGAACCTAGAATCATGGTCATATAAATTGGAGAGGGAAAATCCATGTAACCCGATTGTTTTATTAAAATATTATTGAGAAAGTTTATATTGTAAAAGAGTGTCTCGAATTGGAATAAAATATTCATATTTATTCATCTGATCAATAATAACTCAGACTGCATTGACATCTCGATATGTGTTTGGTAGTCCCACAAAAAAGTCCAAGGATATATTTTCCCATTTCCACTCTGAAACTACCCAAGGATGAAGCATCCCATTTGGTATTTGTTTCTCTATTTTAACCTGTTGACTTGTTAAAAAATTCATGGTAAAATTTATAATATATATTTTCATTCCATCCCACAAGTAATACTACCAAAGTTCTCTGAACATATTTGTGATTCGAGGATGAACTGAAAATAGGGAACTATGAGCTTATCATAACAATTATTTTTTTAGAAGGAATCATAAGGAATACATAATCTACTTCTAAATACCATAAAAACAATATTTTTGAATATTAAATTTTGGAAACAAACCATTATCAACCAATTTTACATTTTTTATTGCTCATGTCCTTCCTTTTTCCCTTTATTAATTTTGTTTGAGAGAGAAGAATATACTAAAACCTAAAACAAAACAGAGGAATTTCCTACACCAAAAACATCTAGGATAAAAAATTTCAAATCATTATCAAAGGGGTCATGTTCGAAAAATAACATTGTTAGTGATGAATTATATTTGGACTCAATAAATCAACCACTTTGTTTCCATTAATAGGATGGTAATTTATTGTGTAATCATATTTTTATAGCAGATCAAACCATTTCTCTACCTCATATTCAATTCCATATTAATAAATATATATTTTAAACTTTTATGATCAGTATATATTTTACATTTTTTCCATATAAATGAATCATCCAATTTTTTAATGAAAAAACCACAGTTGATAATTCAAAATCTTGCATAAGATAATTTAACCCATGGGTTTTAGTTTCCAGGATGCATTAATAATTAATTGATCATTCTGCCTCAGAACACAACCAATTTCATTTAATGAAGCATCACTGTAGATGATAAAATTACCATTTTTGGATGGAATGGGCAAAACTAGATCATTCACTAATCACCTTTTCAATTCCAGAAAACAAAATTCACATTCTCTTATACAGATAAATACAATCCCTTTTCATGTTAACTTAGTTTTAGGGATAGATAACTATAAAATGTTTATAAAAAAACATCAGTAATATCTTTCTAATCAAAGAGAACTAGTAATTTTAGATACATTTTTAGTTCTCAGACATTCATCAACTAGTTTTATTTGTAGGATCAAGTATTATTCCTTTCTTGTGGACAATGTTCTAATGGAAAGATATATGTTGAAATGAAAAATGACATTTGCTAAATTTTCTATAAAATTTATATTATTTGAATGATTTTAGAAAAATCAATACATATTTTTCATGATACTGATAAATTATTAAAGAAAACAAAATATCATCAATGAAAACAAGAAATTATTTATCCAAAAAATCACAAAATATTCTATACATAATATCTATAAACAGAGCAGGAGAATTTTTCAGACCAAAGGGAATATCAACAAACTCATAATTCTCATATATAGTATGAAATAAATTTTTTAATGTCCTCATAATTTACCTTTAGTTTCTGGTACCTAGATCTCAATTCAACCTTAGAAAAATACCCAGCTCCATGGAGCGGATCAAACAAGTCATCAATATAAGGAAATTGATACTTATTCTTAACAGTAATTTTATAAAAATCTCTATAATAAATTAAAATCCTCGTGGAACCATATTTAATTTTTACAAAAAAAATTTTGATTACCCCATGATGAAGTTATAAGATAATTCAAACATTTACTAAGAAATTCATGTGATTACTTTTTCAATTCATGAGGTTTCAATTGATCAATTCTAAATGGGGTTTTTGAAATTGGATCAATATAAGGAACTATGTAAATGGTAAATAAAAAATCCATATCTAACATAATGGTGAGAAAATTATCTGCAAAAGCATACAAGTATTTAATTACATCTAACTCATCATTAGTCAGAATAGTTACCTTGTTTTGAACAATTTTTACTAAATAACTTTAACTTCTATATATTAAAATATTCTCAGCTTCATGATAAGTTTTCAATGGTATCAGTGTATTCTTGTATAAAAACTTAGAATATTTCTTAAAAATAGCTTATTTATATCAAAAATCAATCTTACCATGGAAAATAGGAAGCCATTCCATATCCAAAATAACATTAAACTATAATACAGGTAAAAACGGTTTGGAGGTAATTTTTTCCACAAACAACGACATGGTGATTATGATATTTAATTTTTTAAATAAAATTTCCTTGTAGTTTTCTACCATAAGTTATAGTTTTATTTATTTAGGTGAAATTTCAAATTTACCAGAAATATTCTAATACATAACAAAACTTATAGGCCCTATATCAAACAAGTCATTAGAAAAATTTGAGTAAATAAATAATTTACCTAAAACAACTTCATTGTATGGACCAACATACAATGAAGTTGTCATAAATGAGTCAATAATACTTTTTTATTATATTATAAATGCTTCCCATAATTCATATCATTCTTTGGGCATGTATGGGAACAATCCTCTATCTCACCATATTTGAAACAAATTATTGTTTTTTATCAAAAGTTAACATAAGATCCTTTTCATTACAATTTCAGTCCATATGTCCCAAAAGATCACATCAGAAACACTTCAATGATTTGTTAACTAATTACCTAGGTTTCTTTTTACCACGCATACCATACACTAAAAACTGGATTTTCTAACCCTCATTTTTCTTTGATTGATTCTTACCCATTAATTTCATCTAGATCATTCATTTTTTTCTTGTTTTCAAAGTAAACATGATAAGATGTAAACCCCATTTATACCCTCTCATCACATCGCACAATTTTGTTAATACTTCTAAATTCATAAGAGGACAATGCCCTTTGGTATTTCAGCTTCAATATTGAGTAAAAATTATTGATTTTACAATCAAGAACCCAAATAAGTTTGTTAGTGTACATTTACTATATAGTGATGTTTTCTTAATAGACAACTACTAAATATTCCTATTTTTTTCAATTCAAGAAATTTCATTTCCACCCTATGATAATCCTCCTTAAGAAAATATTTTTCAAGTAAAATATTTTTAAATTCTTCACCTTAGAAGGAATCTATCTCTTACCTTTCCCCATTATTTTTGACCATTGACCATCCCTGGTCATCTTCACTTACAAAAAAATAAATTTAAATAATAATGTTTTGATTATATGAACACCCCAATGCATAGAATTTATTTTCAAGGTCTTTAATCCACCCTTCAGCTACCACTTGGTCAGAAGATCCACTAAATGTTTGAGGGTATTACCTTATAAAAAGATCCAATATTATCATGTTCCATTGTGGTATACCTTGTAATTCTTTTGAATGGACTAAACCACTATATATAGCACATTTAATCTAATCCATTACTATAAAAAACATATTTGTTCTAATTTACTCCATTCCATGTTATAGATTTGAAAATATATCATCCTACAGGTGCATTCCTACTTCAGATTCTCTATTTCTTATATGGAAGGTCTTTCTGAATAGAATTATCTTAGAAGAAGAATCATGGTTGTATTTAAATTCTCTAACATTTCTAATAAAATTCAAAGGAAAAATTATTCATGGTATTCAATTTACACAAACCTAACCTCTAATTTTATCTAAGTCATTCTATAAAAGAAACTATAAGGAACAGATCTTAATCATTAGATACTCTAGATAATTAAATAATAATTCAATTTTATACATTCTCAAAAATCTTGTCTGCTTAGTTTTTTAGATATTTATGACATAATTAATATATGAAAACCCATAATCCATAAAATTGGATACTAATATATCAATATTAATTTTTTCAATGATATAACATACTTTAAAAAAACATAATTTTGTTTAATGAAAAAGCTTCACAATATTCATCTTAGCTTATACTTTACAATTAACCAACCTTAAAACCTATGAAAATATTTTAAAATATTGGATGGGAACCAAAATATTATTAAGGGAAATAAAAATAAGGCCATAAATCATTATTACATAAATTATTATAAACATATGAAATCATTACAATAAGGACATATTTCTCACAATTAATAAATAATATACTTACTTTGTGAAAACATGAGATTTCCAGAAAACATAGAAAATAAAAATAAACAATTTAGGAAACTTGGGGAATCATTTTCTTGCACTAATTACTAATTATTGTAACCATCACAGCTACCATATTATTTGTATCTATCATGTAAAATATACAATGTAACCATCATTTCTACCTTATTATGCATCTATTGTAATTATATATGGAATAACCATTAAAGTCGAATTAAAACATTCACATTTCAATGGAGGGATATAATGAAGCCACCTATATTTGGTCTATAATTAAACCACTAATAATCATAAACAATTACCAATAACCATAACATAATCACAAAACCTAAACACTTTCATCTTAAATATATTCCTTGACAAAAATCAATTAATTTTAAAAATATTGTGCACAAACATAGGAAAACATTTTCATTGAAAATAATCGTGTAATATTATATATAAAACAAAAAAATGGGTTTCATTAAATCTTGAATAATCTTCCCATGAAATATAAGATAACTAATACATTTGATTTAATTTTGTAAAAAAAACATTGAAGAGTATTTTAAAACAAAAAATCATTACCTCATGTTTTACTTCATTACAGATTTTTCAAACCTCTTGTATAATGGTTTAAATAGTGTTATTAATTTATTAAAAAAGATATAATAATATTTCTAATACCTTATATAATAATCTTATAACATAATTCTACCCATTTAATAATAATATTTTGTTATTTCAATTTTTTCAGGTGCGTTCACTTAATGTTTTCTTGGCCGGTTCATTAATTATTTTATTGTCTAATAGAAATAATGATATAAAATAATATATATATATATATATATATATACTTTTATAAAATTATACCTAAATTTTATGATTCCATTTTTTCCTTAATGTGAAATGAAAACTCATCATCCATGTAGGTAGTCAATTGACACATCATGGATGTTGATTTCGTTTTTATGGTTAATGTAGTGAATAAAAGAGTTCATGATGAATATACCATTTAAAATAATGAAATTCTAGTATATATATGATACTAGAGTTTTCATGAATATTTGGATAAAGGGTGACGATGGTATAATTGAGAATGAATTTAAAAGAGAAGAAGAATTAATTTACTTCTTGAATATTTTCTCATTGAGAACATCCTTAAATCTCTTGGAATTGGACTTTATTAGATACAAGGAACACTGGAATTTAAAAAAGGGTGAGGATAAGGTAATATTTCATAATATAGTTATGAGAAATAGTTTATGTTGATGAAATTAAGTGATGTAATGAGTCCCTTTTTTATAATCTAGGTTAATGGAAAGTTAAGAATTACATAAAATATTAAAATATAATAAGTCTAATATAGTGTTAAAGACTTCAAAAGGCCTAAAATTCTAAGTCAGATTACATTTTATAAAAAATGTTGTCATATTTGTCATTATTCATGTTTTTTGTAATTTTTAAATAACTTAATACAATGTTATATTCATTACAAATTTATTTTTTTTAATTAAACACTATTCATAACAATGACTTTAAGAGCATCAAAAAATTATTTAAATTATATTTTTTATTATATCCTATATATGTCATAGGTATTTAGATAATTATTTTATTACCTTAAAAATCTCACATTATATTTTTTTTACTCTTTTTAATATCATTTATTTTATTTTTTCATTAATTAAATAATTACAATATCATCGTTGTGAAAGTCATTATAGAATTAATCTATTACAAAAAAAATTAAAATTAAGCTCCTTGAAGAAGATAAATTTCTAATATTTAAAATGACTATTTATGGTCAAATTTTAATTCATTAAAACCGTATACTAAAATATTATATAGATTAAAAACTATATTGTGAAAAACATGAATCTCTTTTAAAAAATATTATTAGTGGCATAATGTTATCCATGTGGATCTAAAATGTCCCAATTTCTATAAAAAATAATACAATTGATGAAAATTGCTCACCTGAAAATATTTATTCAAAATTTTAGTTCATTTAGTGGTTCCAATAATTTTAATTAAAATCATTTTATTGATTTTTCTTCTATATTCACATTCATTGAATCATAATTGCCCAATAATTAATGTTAATTATTTTATATACAATAACTAAAATAAATTGATATCAAAAAATAAATTAATTCAGTTCAATATGATCTATTTTATTCATTCATTATGTATATGTACTAATATCCATGTAAAGAAAACATCTTTAATTTTTTAATTTGTCTCTTCATGTCCTGTGCAAGCATCACACAAACATTTTGATTAGATTCATGTTATATAACTCTAAACTTAGAAATTTTCACAAAAAAAATCAATTATATATAATAATTAATAAAGTATTCATGAAAATAATTTTTACCAATCAATTATTATCTATAAGGAACCAAATTTGACTATTTAAACATTGTGCAGGAACTGCATTGACACTGTCAATGATTTTTATACCTATAAAAACTTTAATTTACATTTTCTGAATCATTTTTGTGAAATATTTCTCTTATAATATTATAATTTAGTTATTACATAATTTTAATAGACATTATATCATAGCTAGGTCTTGGTGATGTAGCCAAAATACTGCATTTAAGAAAATATATAAAAAACATTATTTTTTACTATTCAAAAAAATTGATATTTTCAAAAAATTATCACAAATTTATACTAAGATAATTTCGACATGCTGAACTAAAAAATAAACGTATTTTTTTCAAAATAAAATTCTTTAATTTATAAATTAGTTATTTAAATATATCCATTTAATATATTATTTTAATAATATTTTTTATTTATAAATTACATAGAATAATGAATTAAAATATTTAATCATGATTACTGATAAATATTAAAAAAATTATTCTATTTGTACATGGATTTTTATTTGTAGTGAGGCCAAAGGTATATATATATGTTTTTGAATCATTCATAAAAAAATACTTTGTTATATGTGTTTCAATTGTTTATTAACTCTAAGAGGTAAATAATGATTGAAATAAATATTATATGGATATGTTATTGCATGATTGGAATTATAATGATATGAATTTATTAATCCATGATCAAAAAGGGAATGATAATGTAATGTTACACTATGATTTAAAGGTGGATTATGGATATGTTATTCTATGAGTGAATGGTAATTATAATGAACTATGTTATTCCTCAAATGAATATACATTAAAACATGGTCTATAATTCCTTGATGGTGAATATCATGCATATGATATGTTATGTGATGATTTAAAGGGGTTATAATGACTATGTTACACCATGAGTAAAAGGTGAATGATAACTATGATACATGAATAGTAAAAGGGGAGTGATTATTATTCCAATCCATGTGTGAAAGGGGAATATGATAATTATACTATGAAACGGGTAGAAGAAAAAATTCAGATTATTTTATGCCAAAAATGTGTGGGGTTATGGTGATAAATTTTTTCGCTTTATGGGAAACTAAATATTTTACATATAAAGTGATGGTTTATATAGTCTGTGTGTGTTATGAATTGGTTTTGAGAAAAAATATTAATATTAATTTTTTATATTCCATCATTATATAAGGTAAAAATTATGTTATGGGGGGTTTTAAGGACTTTATTTCTCAAAAGATAAATTTGCAAGCCCCCACTCTATATTCACATTTTTTGTGTATTATAAATTTTCTATAGGTGCTTGATCCTTTTTTTTCAGGAGTTTTGGTGTTTTTTTCATGGATCATATTATATATAAGTTGTGTTTATATTTAGTTATTTACTTTTACACTATTATTTCACATGTGACACATGTATTTGACATTGGACCTATATATTTTTTAATTTTATAACAATTTCATACGTCTATTATAAATGTATTACTTATAATAAGATTGAAATAATATTTTTATGGTCAATTAGAGGGTAAATCACTCATGAAATTATTTTTTAAACACTTAACATTAGTTTCCAGCCCCATATAAACAATGAGGGAATATGATTACATATTAGGTTTCCTCTCTGAAATAATGTTTTTTGGGGAAGTTATTTTATAAAATGGCATCATAGAATTGTTTTTTTAATTTTAGTACAACAAGAAAATTGGGTCATGGGTGTTAGAAATTGGTAAATCATAAAAAATATTTATTTCTAATATTATTATAGTAATTGCAGAAGATTCTTAGATGGTACATGGTTAAACTAAAACATGTTAATATTTTATTTTTTATTTTTTTATTGAATATGAATTTTGATTTGGGAATGTGATTTATTTTTTCCTTAACCACGATGATCATAATTGTACAGATTTCATGACTCATAATCAACAAAATGGAAAAGGTTATTATGTGTGATTATGTGTTAATATACTTTTCTTGTATATTTAGTAGTAAAAATGATTATAGTTAAATAATTTAACAATTAGAAACTAAATATGTGATTTTTTGAAATAATTTTTATTGACGACTTTGTTAACAAACCCAATGAGATAAATTCAATGATTTTATTTGTTTTAATTATTGATTGTGATGTATATATAATGTGATGGAGAATAAGGATTATATAAATGAAATTTATTATGTATGAAATAACATAAAATTTTAATATCAGCATGATATGTGGATTTTAATTGGGTTTTTATGGGGGTATATTTGATTGTTTTGGGTGTGATTAAGATTACTAGTTTTTCAAATTATGTTTGATTTTTTGGATTGATTTCTCTTAAAAAAATTTTTGGGGAATATTTTGCATAGTATGATAAGGAGTGAAGGTATGCTGAATTGATTTGAGAGGACGAAGTAGATATTATATACTGGTGGAGGATTATAAAGTTAAAATGAATTTATAAATTACTAATTGTTTGGTGAGAGTATTTTATTTATTTAGGATGGGTTTTCGGTTTGAATTAATGACGTTAGTTAATTTCATGAATGATTATGAAATGAAATATCATTCTATATTAATAGGGAATGTTATACCTTATAGTGTAGAAGAATATATTTATAGGATTATTAGTTTATTTATTTTTTATTCTTCAAAGAATTCTAAAAGTGGAGTTAATAGCATTAATTCATGATGGTCCAAATAAACATTTGTAAGCTATTTTGGTGTAAGAATAGGAGACAAAGTGAATGAATTAGTATAAATTTTGCAATTTATTATTTGAAAATTTTTATTCAAATAATTTAATAATATATAAATGTAAAATATTATGGTTATTATGTGAATGAATATATCAGTAATAGATTAAACATAGAGTATTACATATTTTATCATTTTTTCATTATCAATGGGAGGATATAAGGCTATTAAGTCTATGAATTTTGATATTAGTTTTTTTATAACACTTAATTTTTAGGTGATAATAATTTATTTAATTAAATTTATAGAGGAAATTAATAATGTTATTATTATAGTGGTAAATATGGGAATAAGATCAATGTGTGTAATAAGTGTGACAATTGGAAGCTTTCTGAGGGAATCAATAAGAAAAAGGAAACATTAATTTAATGAATAAAATCTAGGTTATATATAATTAATATGTCAAGGCATATAATTTTAATCTTCTTTATCTTGAGTAAACTCTTTATTTGAATGTTTTTACTGATTTCGAGTTGGGAATTCATGAACTGTGTTTTTGGATAAACAAATGAAATAATATTCTTGTGGAAGAATGGGAAAATTTATAGACTTTTTGGTGAATTCGTTATCATGGAAAAGTAGATGAGTTGTTGTATCAAGTAAAATCCACACACTTGGTATTTAGGGTACCAATAGAGAAAACGACTAGAAATTTGGTTATTGACCACAATTATAGATATGGGAATAAATTCTGATGGCCTTTTCTAGGTCTATATATATGATAGAGAGCTGACAGTGGCTATATGGGGTAAGTGACACCTAAATCCTACCCAGGGCCGGACCATGGCGGTAGGTGTTTTTAATATTATTATTAATTTCATAATATTAATTTAATATATTTCTTAATTTATTCATATATAAATATATTTTAAATGTATATTTATAAATATCATCTACATGGAGTGGTAAATCGTTCATCTACTGATAGAGGATATATAGGTTAAAAACATATTAGTGGAATTTGATTATCCCATATCAATAAGAAAGGTACCTATGGTGATAGATTTTTTTGGTTCCTAAGGATATACCAATTAGAATTCACCTTGGAAAAATCTTGGTAATACATGTGCCTTGTGGTTCCTGAGGATATATCTATGGGAATATTTTATGGAATGGAATATTTAGGCTCATGAAAAATGCTTATACAGGCTTCCTAACCATGGATATAACCTATATCCATATTTGGAATGGATATTACCATGATCATATCCAGTGAATGTATCTAAATTTTCAAGTCGTGTGAATAGTAGGGTTTATCTGATAATTTTTCCCCATAGATGGGAAGAGTTTACAAAATCCATGTCTATTGATATTTATTGCATGTAAGAGTCAAATAACACATGGTTTGGTTAATCATGTTGGTTTTATAAAATTTTATATATTATATTTTTAATAAAATAAGTTATTATGGGATATTATATAGTTCAAGGCATGATCCTGGTGAATTGAACATGAGTTTTTTATCTTTTACCATAGTTTCATCAAATTATTTTAATTTTATAGTTCATGTATGTGTTTTGTGTTGAGGAATAAAATTTCATTTTGATGTGATGAATGTGGGAAATCTATTGGGAATTAGGATTGAATATATAAAATGGTTTCTTACATGTACATTTATTATAATAGGTTTTGGATATCTTTTTCATTTTATTATCTAAGACATGAATAATTTATACTAGACCGGGTGAATGGATTTGTTAATTCATTATCATGCCCATATTGATTTCTGTTGATGATAATTTATTTTTTTTATATTTTGGATAAATCCTTTAAATTAATTTATATATGATATTTTCATGTTGGTCAGGTAGTAATTGATTTCAGGGAGTTTTGGATCACCATTTTTCAAATATAAGTATTTGTTTTTGGTTTAGTTGATGAAAATAATGAAGCTATTTTCTCATTAATAGTTTATAACTTTCTTGATGTTTTTCTTGGTGATTGTTTTGGTTTACCTTTATATAGATAGGTGGAGTTATCTATCTATTTATTATTTGATATTCAACACATATCAATTACTCTATATTGAATGGATCTTAATAAAACTTTATAGATGATAGTTTTTCATAATGATTGGGAATCGAATAGAATTGTAGAGTGTTTCACCATATAGTGAGTTATTGTTTTTTTATTAGAAAAAAGTTGGTATTTTGATTTCTTGAGTGTATTATTATAATATGAATCATGTAACAATAAACAACCAATATACATTACCTCATATTGATGATTTTTTGATCAATTAAGGAGGGAGTAATTATTTTCAAACATTGTTCTTTGACTAACCTCCCATTTTCTTAGATTAATGGTCAAATACAATACTAAAACTATATTTAGGTGACATTATGTCCATTAATAATTTTCAATGATTTTATTTTAGCATATCGACATTATTACAATGTTAAATACTTCCTGAACATAATTATTCATCCATTCCATGATTTATTTATGAAAATGATTCTAGATGCAATTTTTGTGCACTCTCAATCACATGAGGAACATGAGAGAAAATTGTTGATTGTGTTAAACATATTTATATGTAATACTGTTAATAATGGAATTTATAAATGTAATTTTTTCACAAGGGATGTTATATCATTAGGTCATCCGGTGTTTGAATCTCCAATTTTAATGGATATAGAAAAAGTGGTCATAGTTATGTCATGAAGTACACAAGAGAATGAGTGTAACACCCAATGTTTTCAGAATCAATAAATGGATTATCAATATATAATCTATGAATAATTTTCCTAGAAACAAATATGTTAATTATAACATGGGAGGGATTAATGTTTATGAATAATGGGAAATGTGAAGTGTCATTTCAAGAGTTAAATAAAATACTTATCTTAGCACAAATTGTTATCTTTCTAGAGTTTTGTAAAAGGTATGATTTCTATTATGATTCATATGGTGTGGGTTTTGGATATTTTATAATTAAATAAGCTAAGTTTTTGGATTATGGTTAATGTCTAAATCGTGATATTAATTTAAAAATAGTTGTACATGATTTTGAAATATTCGTCGTATTACCTGTTTGGTGTGTGATTTATTGTTTGTATTTATTATAAGAGCATAAAGTACAATTTTAATCAATATCATGTAAAAAAGATGGATTATGTTTCCCTAATATTCTAATTTTTATATGGTGTATATTTTCATAATTTTAAAGGTAATTCCTGATTCTCTTAGAGAGAAATAGAATTTAGATGTCGTTTAAAAAGTAAGCAGGTGAAGGTTGGAGTTAAAATTATGAGTTCCATATTGTTTGAGAGAGGTTATATTGTGGAGATGAGGTATCTAGATTGAATATGAATATTAAATTTATATTTTATGTCTATGGATGAAAGGATGTTCTAATACACATATGTAAAGACGTTAGGAATGATTTTCAAATTTCACCATGGGAATTTTTTTCTTAGTTTGACTAAGATATAACATGTCATTTGAAATCAATTTCAGTGGTAATTCATGATACATTATATTATATTATTTATATGATATACAATTTATTTTTAGGTAAAAAAATCATTTCAATCTTTTTGGTACATTTTAGTAACTTTATATTCCTTTATAGTAGTGGGATATAGTCTTGTTGAATTTTGTGATGGTTTTTCCATAACCACATAGAGACTGAGATGTAGTAAAATTATTATAGATCATATAAACACGACATATAATTTCATATTGATTTAGTATACATATTCAATAATGGTATGGAATATTACATATAAAATGAATTGACTTATCAGGGTAACTATTCATATTATTTCTTATACAGAATGAAGAATCATTTTTTAGAAGATAATTTTTTGATGTTGGGATACATGGATGAAATTGAGCACTGTCAATCATCATTATATGGATAGTCAGATTAAATGAATGATTTTTGTTATAAAATATATGTATTAGGCTTATATTTTAGATTTTGGTGGTTCTTAGGATATAAATTTATCCTTGATATAATTTTTCTAAAAACTACTGATTATTTATTCAAACTGATAAATTAAATAATTTATATAGTACACCGTGTAGGTAATGTTTTAATTATATATAATCTAAAGAAGCATATTTAATTTATATTTTCTTAGTGAGAGATATGATTAATAAATTGTTTTCCAAAAAATATTTGGTTTTGGGTTATAGTATAAAAAAATCATATGCAGTTAGAATAAATCAATGTTATGAATGTTTCATGGGTGATTATGTGTTTTATTCAGAATCACCTTAATTAGGACGTCCAATATTGGGTAAAAAATGGTATTTATCATCACACTATGAGGTTTCTTTTGATATCATATGATGATTTATATGATTTTTTATTATTTGGATCATCCACCGCAATTCTATGTAATATAAGATTTGGTTTAAGTGTCACAACAAATGAGGTGTGATTTGAACTCATCTCATGTTTTTAAATGCAATGGTATCGAATTGGAGGTAGGTACTCTATTTATTGAATATCTAGTGTAAATTTCAGACATTATTTGAAATATGTTACATATGATTATTTTACCTTTAGTACATTTGTCATGGAATCATAATCATGTTTAATAGGAGATATGATAAAGGTAAGTGGAAACGATATCGCAATGTTCATGTTTATTTTTTAGAGATTCTGAATGATGTCTATCTAGGATGAAAAAATGGGGTTGTGATGTTTATATCTACATTAGTTTTCAAGAAAGTTAGTTCAATTTTATTTCTATAATATTTAAATTTAATTAAATTTTTATTTTTATTTTTGGACTATATTTTTGGTTTTTAGAATATTAGAGTTGTGTTTGGAGGGATTATTAACTATTTGGAGTTAGTGGTATGAAATAGGTGACTGTTAGTACCACCTAAAAAATATGGGGCTCACTATATGTATGATGGGTCAAGAAAGAACCACTATATAACTTATATATTAACAAAAATCCCAATAACTATCCTATAGAACCTTAGTTATTTTTTATGTCTAGTGGATAGCCAATATGATTCTTAGGTGTTACTCTATTTAATTTTTAAATAGTAGTTATTTGGTTTTTTGAATGATCAGATTTTTGAAAACATCATATTGTTTGTTCAGATAATCTACATGTTTTGGTTGTTTATATCTATTACCAATCCATTGATTCCTCTATATAATTATTTATTAATTTGATTTTTGAATTGACATAGGGGATTACAAAAGCACACTTCTTATATCTATTATGATCGATCCATACTTGTTAAAGTAATTTCTATAATGTGTTTAGAATAAGGGTTTTAAATGGAGTTTAATTGAAATTAAAAAAACTGAATGATATTGATTTAAGATTGGCCGTTTGGATTATAAATAGAGACTATATATAGTTTCTAATAGTTAGTAATTTTTATAATATTTTAAAAAATATTTATTTGATGAAAATATCATAATGATATGATTTGAATTTTCAATTAAGAAACGAGTTCCATTAAAATCGTTTTGGTACAGATAATGAAATTTATTATTAAAATCATGATTTATATAATTATTAAAAAGGTAATTTTGTGGAAATATTATAAAATGATCAAAAATGTAATAGTATAACTATGTTGTTCCATAGTCAAATGGTGAATGATTACTATGTTACATCATGAGTGAATGAGAATTATCGTGGAAAGTTTTACAGTGTAACTAAATGTTTATTACCATGGAATATGTTACATTGTAAGTGAATGTGTATAATCATGGGATATGTAAGAACATGATTGAAAAGGATTATAATGACTATGATACACCATAAGTGAAATGTGGATGATGTATATGCTTTACCTTGACTAAAGGGGAATGAGGTATTTGTTAATCCACGCATGAAATGGGAATGTAATGAATATGTTCTATTTTCCAATAAAAAGAAATATTATTCCTATGTCACTCCAATAATATATGGGGTTACCATGTGTAATTTTTTTGTTGTGTGATATTAAATAATTTACTAAAAAATTGTTGATTTACTTAAGGTGTTAGTGTAATTAATTAATTTTGAGTTAAATCGTTATTATTCTTATATTTTTATATCCATAAACATGGAAAACATTATTTTATGGAAGTTACATAGATCCTTAGTTATCATCCAGATGAGTTTTTTTCTCACTCATTGTATATACAGAATTCATGTACTTACTAATTTTGTGTCCAATGTTATTGGTAAGGTAAAAAAATTATATAGGAATTGATCCTATATTTTAATGGATTTTGGGTGATGGTAACAAGTATCATATTATTGGGGATAATATATATATATATATACTTATATAATTTAAATTTCTTATTCATATATGGAACATGTATTTTAATTACGGATTTTTTTTAATTGTCTGTAATTTAATTACATATGAAAATATTTAGGATTAAATTATATTATAAATTTTTTCCTTATATAATAATTTATTATTATCCTATAATGATCTATTAGAGAAAAAATTATCAAAAATGTAATTTGTTAATCTCTCCGCATTATTCACTAGCCTTAGAATGTTAGGGAATATGGCTAAGGTCATGTAATGCTTCATATTAGTGGTGTGGTTGTGCTAAGATGAAATCTAACATAATAGTTTTTTGTGTATTCAACTCCCAATATGTTCTTATAATATTAAAAAAAATTATTCAAAGAGTATTTGAAAAATCATTAATGTAGATACATAATTTTTATTCCTATTAATGATCCATATCTTCTTTAAAAAACTCATGAGTATCTATACTAGATACTCTATAATATTTTTTATATTCTTTTAGATATTCAATTCCCCATCATTTATCTATTTTATTTATTAAATTTTCATTATGTGTATTTACAGTCTCATAATTTATTAATCCATTTATACTTACTCTCTATCTCTCTTATTTATTGGGTATGAATTAATATTTATAGTGTGTCAACAAAAACATTTATCAGTATATTATTTAATAATTATTCATAAACAATCATATATCATTTAAACTAAATTATTCTTAGTCCGAAATTTATCTATTTACAATCCCATGATGTAACATTATCTTTCATGTGAACATTTAATAACCTGTTTTGGTTCCATTACAACCACATTTTCCTTCACATATTGAGGGAATAATTTGGAAGTTGGGCTATGGTAGATTTAATAACAATGTGAACATTAAATTTTGGATTTATATTGAAGGAGGGAAACATTTTCCATGTTTTAAATGTATATGTTATTTTTATGATGGTGGGCGTACTAGGGGAAAATACATATAGTGAATTCCAAAATTATTAGAAATATAAAAAAGGGAGAGGTTGATGTAATAGTCACAAGATAATTGGTATGGTTCCACTGAGTACTTGGTTGAGTGACTGTTGGGGCGGTCTCACCAATATAGCTATTGTGGGACTGATGGTCTTCCATAAAGTACCTAGTGAGCCACTAGGTAGTTATTGGAGTTTTATTGGGTAGCAGTTGGAAAATGATTTGGTTTTTAAAGTGAAATTTAGGACATTACAATATGTTTATTTTTTAACCCTACGTTGGGTTCCATTAACTCCAGTCATCCAAACAGATGTAAGGCCTCATATATTCCCCCTTCTCCCATCCCTTCTCCCCATTGATCAAAGGTGTTACAGTTATTGTTGATTCACCAATTAAAACATTTTTTACATTTTTTCTCTAACTATGACCCAAATTTTAATTTATTGATTTTAAGTGAACCTTGTGAGGTATTTTAAAGGCAGATTCCCCAACATCATGGTTGAATGAAAAAAATTAATTATTATTTTGTGTTTAGTGTATAAGAAAGTAATAGTATATATGAATTCAAATCATTACACATCATTTGACTTATGGTTTGTCACATTATGGATTTATTTGGGTTTTTATTTATATATAAAAATCAACCAATGATTGGGGTTTTTTTATTTTTTTTCATTGTAGGATTGGGTTTTAATTAGGAATGTACCACAACTCATTACATGTGGATTTAGTATTTCAGGATCACCCCAAATGTTGTGCACCATATATTCCCACTGTGGAATTTAATTTATTTTTTTGGATTATTAAATTGTTAGGATTCTTGATGAGATAAGTTCCCATTAAATTGAAAGGGGTTGGTAAGATCTCAGGATTTTTAAATGGATACAAGATTTAGGTAGATGGAATTTAACCATGGAGAATAGTAATTTCTTTTCTTTATAACTACAAGAATTTTTAGGTTCATTTGATTGTTATTTTTATTATTATAAAGATTATATGAAATTTCATTACTCCAAGAATATAATGGAATTATATAATCCTAATTTTTAAAAAGGATCAAATTTATTTCTAAATGTTTCATTGGTGGTGCCCTGGTAAAATAAGAATCAGTTGATTATATTATATATTTTTTAGTGGTGTGAGATGGGATTGACTCGAATTTCTAGAATAAAATAATATTCTCTTCAAAAAATATATTTAAAGTAAATGTATTTTTAAAAGTAATTTATAAATAAGTGATGATGGGAAATAATAATTTTGAAATGGGATTTCAAAATAAAGTGATATTTTTCAAAGGGGTTTTAATGAGATTAATCCAAGGGGCACCTATGAGTAAATTTCAAACATGATTTCCTTTTGAAATGATTAATAATAGTTAATTTTATCTCTAGTTTTATATAATACTAAAAAGAATTTGTTTTAATAATTCGGTTGGTCAAATTTACTTAATGATGGAGATACCCAATATTTTGAATAAAATGTTACTATGTGATTCATATTTGATTATGTTTTCCATTTATGTTATCCCCTATTATATGGTAATTACTTATATCTTAGGTATCATATAAAACAATCTTCTTTTATATAAAGTGTGAGTAAAACTTGGTTGGGATGTCAAGTGCTAATTTTAATAGTTGCCTCTTCGAGGGACCTTTTGATGTACACTTATTGTAAGTAATGTACATCCATGATTCTTTTATAACCCAAAATTCTAAAATTAATCCATTGGGCTTTGAAAAAATTTCATTTAAAGATTAATCACTATTGTAATTTGGCTATAGGGTAACCCATGTCAATAGAGTGAGACATCTGAAATTATCGATTCGTGGGTGTCACTATTCATTAGTAGCCTTCATGTAATGTTTTTTGTTCATAACAAGAGCTTAACATCCTTACATTATAATAAAAGTACCCCTTGATTAGACTCAATGATTGATATGGGATATATTTTGTGAGATAATTTGATTAATTGATATGGATAGAAAATAGAGAGATAAAAAAACATTTTAATGATCTGAGGTATAGATTAAGATATGTTCATAGATGGTGAGTGGGTTCTCCCTATATTTTTGCAGTATAAGAACTATATGAATTCCAACTAAATGAGATTTTCCTATCTTAGTGTGAGGCAGATCCACTAGACAGAGAGCATGTGAGGAATTGATAATTACATGACATACCTCATTATCATCATCCTCATGTAGATTTTTATTCAAATTGAAATAAGAAAATACATGCAAGGCCCATAAATATAGGTCAGGGGAAACACAACTATGGGGGTATGAAATGATGATGAACAAGGGCATCCCATCTAATGATGTTAATCCCCATCCGCTTCAAACTATAAATGTTATTGAAAACTAAGATCTCTGAGCCTGGAGTGTCTTACATCATAATTGGGATATAACCCCAATAAAATGTGATGTCTTGGATGACCGTAGTGTTTTATATTTCACTCATGGATCTTGATTACTTTATCTTATATGGTTTAGTGAACTGATTAGTTTCCTTATTTATATTAGACTTTCTATAGTGATTTTACAATTGTTAACAATCTTGACACAACATAGTGTCCGAGTAGGATCATGTTGAGATGGTTGAGTTCCATTAAGATGGTTTTATAGCTACTTGAAATAGATAATGACAACATCTTCCAAGGTTTATCATATGAAAATACAATTTCCATGACAGACATTAGATATAATGATGATGTGGAGATAAGGTCTAAGGGATCAATCTACATCTATAGTGTTTTATTACCATGTTGGGAGAGCGAACCCTTATACTGACTTGAAACATATAATAAAAATATTGAGGAGCTCTATGTGTAGTATATATGATAGCTACAGTGAGGCCTTATGTGTTATAATAGGGTAATACATAACCATCTAGGTATATATTTTATACCGATGAGATCCATTCAATTTTTTCCTATTTTCATTATAATGGGATTATTATTTAGATGTTATTTTTTTACTTAGACCATCTATGAAAACTATGATTGTGTTTTGTTGGTGTTTGATGATCGATATTGATTTTTAGGCCCACTTTTATTTCTTGTTAAGATATTTACTGTCATGATAATTTTTTATAATATTTTATGGTTTAAATTATTGAAATATATTGATGTGAATGATGGGTTATGTAGGACTTTGAGAGATAGACAGATAGAGCCTTTGAATATATTATGATATACCTCTTGATGATAACATCTAATGATATAGGAGAGACTACATGGTTTACCTCACTGGGACATGAGGTTATATGAATCATCAATTACATAATTTTGGGACCATGATTGAGTTAGGTAACATAGTTTTGTTTATTTGGATAAGTTCCCTAGAAGTTGAACATACACACCTGACATGGGTTGGATATTTTTCGGCCAATATTTTACTAAATTCTAAATCTTTTTTAAACAGTAACCGCTTTGGTGTTTGATACTCTTTTTCTAGTTAATAAAAATGTATTTTCTCATTGAACATAGAATATAATAATATGAAATGGAAACAAATTTGTAAATACATACCATGTTTTATAAGGATTGTAACCAATGTGGGAAACTTATTCATTATTGTTCTTAGAATTTCAAGCTCATAGATTCTCTACTAAACTTGAATAAAAAAATCATGGAGTTTTCCAATGGATTATCTATAAACCCTTTTCTATATCAATAGGAATAGCATAACCATATTTAAAAAGTTATGATCATTCACAATATTATACATGCTAATGATTAAAAAATATCACGTCACTTGTTTATAATGACATCCCATCAATTAATCTTATCTAATACTTATTTCAAAGTAGATCTTTATAATATTCAGGATGTAACTTTAACAAAAGTGATTCTCATATTCATTACCAAAATGATTCTATGATTTAATTCAGGTATTCAATAACTACTCATGAATCTTGATATATATATCCCTCCCTAGCTTCCAAGTTCATTTATAATCTGATTTCTGGAAATTATCAACTCAAAACTTCTAGGTTTATACAACTAATAAATATTTGGAAACCTTCACTACAACTTTTCCATTATGTATCTTCAAGAAAATAACCCCCAAAATCATGCATGTTAAAAAAATAGTAAACTATAGAACTATTATTTCTAACACATGTATATCCTTGAAGTTTTATTTCATCTTCTTTTTTTATCATTAAACCAACCTAAACACACTGGTTTTCTTAATCACATGGTAGATTATTCCTTTTGTTCCCTTTTAATTATTCTTCTTCAATGATAAAATTATTCTTAACTTCATTATTGGTTCCTCAAACTATACTTTTTCTAATTTTTGAGAGAGAACCTTTGTCTTTTATCATATCCTCATACTCCATCTTCTTCCTTTACAAACTCTTTGATCATATATATTATTCATAAATATTCTTAAAACCCCATGAAATTTATATATCTTTATCAAGAATATCTTATGCTTGATATTATTTGATCACATGATAGGATCATGTATAGCCATATATTAATTATTTTTTGGACACTAAATAATTTCCCTTTTATCATAAAAGATGAATATGATTTTTGTAATTTAAATTATGGAAACTTAGGTTTTCAATCTATATAATTATTAAAATTATCAATGTTTATAACCTTATCAAACGTAGAAATAAATCTTACAATGATTCAATAATGCTTATGTACACACTAATGCCTATAATGATTGAAATTCATCATTATCAAGTTGATACTTAAAAAAATTATTATTATACCACTAGATAATCATCCTTACAGAGAGATATATGATCCTTAAAATGTACTGAGATCATGATTACACTGAGATAATGAATCATTAAACAATGGAAAATGATATTTACACATACAAGAGTGATCCTTATGAAGTCATGAAAAGTTCCTTATAAGATGAATTTTTATCCATATTCACTTATAGAAAGATCCATTTTTATACTTCTAGATCATATGCTAAAAAATTTAAAAACTATTTTAAAACCATTTTGATTAAATTTTGATCCATCGTAAACTATTCAAATTATGGTGACCCTACTTTTTTTACATGATTATTACATAATTTTAATGATAAACTAAATAAAAATTCTAACCAATAAGTATCCAAGGGTTTAGTGTCTTGTGAAAATTAGGACCATATATATCATTTATAATATAAAACAAAGACATTTATTTAATTACTTATTCTATAGATTCTTAGTGGTTGTTGTGTTCTCCTTAGTTTATGTAATCACAAGAGTATATACATCAAACAAAGGTATAAGCTAAAATACCAATAAGAGGATAAATAATAACATTAATAAACATAAAATGGGTTGATCATAATCCAACTCATCATAACATAAACATGAGATCATCATCATAATCATGATATGAAGCCTTATATAAAGGCATGGAATGTGGAAATGTATAAAAATGGAACATCAAGTCTTAGCGGTTAACTACCACACATTTTTATGAAAAAAAGATAGCATAATTTTCATGCATATTTCACTTTATATCATGAGAATCATCACATTACCCAATGACTTTGAGTTCTATATAATTTCAGGCCCAATCGTCAAATCATTAAATTTTCATTTTCTATATTATTCTAGGTGCACCCATCACATTATAACATTATTATAATCATGCATTCCACATAGAATGTATATCAATATTGGACAAAATGTAACCCATGTAAAGGAATTTGTTTCATTTCATAAAGAACAAATTCATGAATAAACATTTTTTTTCCATAAAACATTTTAATAGCCTACTTGGAATTAGAATCATAAATCTTGAGTGAAGAAGAAACAATCTAAGGAGAATTAAAAGTAGGGTTTTTAGAAAGAATTGATCTTTAGAAAAAATATTTTCATTTTTCATAGAACTAGATTAGAAGAATGTACATCCAAGAAAATAAAATATATGGACAAATTATATTTAGGGAACATTAAAGCAATATCCATACCTAAAAATGGAGTGATGGAGGGAAAATTCAAAGGATGAGATCCGGGTTCAAGAACTCCCTTACCTTATGTCTGAATACATTATTCTATTTAATATCCTAGACAATCAAATTCATTTAATTAATTAAAAAATACATAACCACTTATACATGTATCTTATTTATTCATGTTTTATTATGTTCATTTATTGCCTTTTATATGAGTTATAGAGTTCAATTAAATTGTTTGAGAGTGTTTATTTTGATGGTTTTCATAATATGTTCATTTGAATATGAATATGGAAGTTTATATAGAATAAGTATAATTATCCAAAATTAAAATTATATCATATTATTGAAAACACAATGGTTTAAATGGTTATATATATAAATATATATCATTTGATTAAATTTTATGAGTATGAATAATTAGATAAATGTTTAGTGATAATAATTTATATTTTTTTGCACTTTTTGAAATTCAGAAACTAGTTTTATTCTATTATTTATAATTGTGAATATAAGTTAGTTCCAAAACATAAAAGGGTTGTTACATACATTTTATGAAAAAACCATTATTGTGGTTTTGTAAATATCATTGAGGAGTAAATGGAAAATAAAAACTCGTCATCCCCAATGTTGGTAGTTTGACACATCACAAACGCTAATTTCAATTTTAGAAAGATAAAGTGAAAGGAGTTTGATGACATATCTTCAATTAACGTGATATAATAATAATATATAAAATATACCAGATTTATCATGAACATTTGTATAGATGATGTGATTATATAATAAGAAAATAAAGAAATAAATTGAAAGAAATTAAAGGGAATGAAAAAAGGATTTTACATCATGAATTCTCATATTTGAGAACCTATTTAAGGCACAGGGTTTGGTCTTATTGGGACCAGAACCTCATGAACATAGGTAAGGGGCTTCAAAAGAGGTTTGGGTTGAATTTTTACAATTCAGAAAGCTGGGAAGGTATGAGGAGAGGAGGTGGTGAGTGGTGGTATTTATAGGGGAGGGGAGGCGTGTTTTCTCATTATTTTATTCATTAGTTAATTATTTTGGCACCAGACTATGAATAGTTTGATAAATATCACTAAATATATTAAAATAAAAAATTTGAGTTCATGATTATATACTTACATCAAACATACATCCTCTATGAATGAATAATTCATATATTTAGATTATATCATAAATTATCAAATTTCATCATTGACCAAAAATTCATGTATTTTATAAAAATACCAAAAAGTCAACCTAACCACTCTTCAACATGTAAAATTAAAAAATCAAATCCATTTAATAAAAATAATTTTTTAAATATAATAAATTTTATTTTTAATTAAAATAATCATTTGTTTGAAAAACACCAATTTTAAAAATATAATTTATTTTAGGTTTTATAAAAATTTAACTATTTTCTCATGAAATTATATTATAATGATAAGAAAAAAAAATATTAATTTTCAAGTGTGTTTTATGAAAATAAATATTATTTCAAATAAATTTATTAATTATGATGTTATAGATAAATATTTCTGACTTATAAAAATACCAATACTTATGTTATCGTTTTTAAAATATGTGTTTTCTTATTTCATCATATAAATATTTTAAATTTTCCTTAATAAGATACCAAATTTTTATTCCCACTTTCAAAGGTGACATTACTATATTGAATGGATTACTATTCCTAAGGGTCATATCACTATTCCAAATGCCAAGTAACTATTCCATCTGTATAAGTTCCTTAATTTCTGAATAAGGCTATTATTTCATTAATTAATCATTTAAAAAGTTTCTATTATTGTCTATATGTGATTTTATGTGATTGACACTACATTAAATAATTATAAGAAGGTATAAATTCCATTGATTAATGTTGGGGTGATTACATTTCCCCCTATTGAAATTTCACCCTCAAAATTGTGTTTCACATTAATAGGTGAGGGTACTTCTCTTTCAATGCCTCATTTAGTTCCCATGTCACTTCTTCATACTTATGGTTCCTTGACAACCCATTGACATGGTGGGATATCCTACTATGTAAAACCTTATTTTTATGGTCTAAAATCTTTACCATCCGCTCATCCAAAGAGATATCGTGTTCTAGTTGTACCACCTTTGAGTTTAGTACATGCGAGGGAACTAGTATGAACTTTCTTAGGAATTATAGATGGAATACATCATGTATTTGAGCCATACTGGGGGGAAGTTCAAGCCAATAGGCCACTACTACATTTTGATCAAGTATCTCAAAGGGGACAATGTACCTTGGTAGAAGATTTCCTTTATTTATAAAACACATGACTCTATTACCTGGTGATATTCAAGGAAGACCTTATCCATAGTGTTGAACCACAAGAAACTTTAACATTTTTCTACCACTAGTGCAGAAAATGTTATTTAAGTCAGTTATTTTTCATTATTTACATCGGTTTTTGGCTGACGTTAATACAAACGACATTATAAATAATGTTTTTTACATCGTTTATTTAAAAACCGACGTAACGAACATAACATCACGGTGTTTATCATGCCGGTTAATTAATTACTGACGTGAAAAAAACCCGGGGGGGGGGGGGGGTGGTTATAACGTCAGTTATTATATAACCGCTGTGATAAACCAGGGGGATTTATCACGTCAGTTATACAATAACCGACATTATACACACATGCATGGGATTTTATCATGTCGGTTATTTAATAACCGACTTGATAAACTCTTGGGCGATGGTTTATCACATCGGTTATTAAATAACTGACGTGCTAAACCAGTCCGGGGTGTGGGGGGGGGGGGTTATCACATCTGTTAATCAATACCCCACGTGATAAAGGGCCTGGGAAATGGTTTATCAAGTCGGTTATTTATTAACCGACGTGATAAACCATTTCTCAGGCTGTTTATCACGTCGGTTATTGATTAACCGATGTGATAAATCATTTCATAGGTCCTTTATCTCGTCGGTTATTACATAACTGACGTCATAAACCATGCCACAGGTGTTTATCACCTCGGTTATGAAAAAAACCAAGGTGATAAACCCTTCTAGATTTCTTTATCTCGTCGGTTATAAAATAACCGATGTGGAAGACAAATTTTTTTAAAAAAAAAATCGACTGCAGTCCTCTGCTCTCCCACAAAATCAACCAGAAACCAAATCAATAATTCTTACCACAAAACAGAAGGAGGTCAAAACATGAACTAAAGAAAATTTAAGCATTTACATTGATAACATATAAAACTTACCCCACATGATAGCCCCCACCCTCATGTATACCCCTTGTATAGCCCTCCCCCACCCCATTGGAGTCCCCACCACACCCCTAGACTTCCCCATGACCCCCTAGACCGCCCCAAACACCCCTCGACAACCCCCCACCCTCCTGACCAGCACCCCCTCACCCCACTTGATAGCCCCTACCACACCCCTGGACTGCCCCCGACCCACTGGACAGCCCTAAACACCCCTCGACAACCCCCACCATCCTGAACAGCACCCCCTCACCCACTCACCCCACTTGACAGCCCCCACCACACCCCTGGACTTCCCCCGACCCCCTGGCCAGCTCCAAACACCCCGAGACACCCCCACCCTCATGTATACCCCCACACCCTGGACATCCCTCCCCCACCCCATTGGAGCCCCCAACCACAACCCTAGACTGCCCCCACCCTCCTGAACAGCACCCCCTCACCCCACTTGACAGCCCCCACCCCATTGGATCCCCCACCACACCCCTGGACTGCTCCCGACCCCCTGGACAACCCCAAGCACCCATCTACAACCCCCACCCTCTTGAACAGCACCCCCTCACCCCACTTGACAGCCCCCACCACACACCTGGACAGCCCCCCAACCCCTTGGACAGCTCCAAACACCCCGGGACAACCCCCCACCCTCATGTATACCCCCCACTCCCTGGACAACCTTCCCCCACCCCATTGGAGCCCCCACCACACCCCTGGACTACCCCCAACCCCCTGGACAGCCCCAAACACCCCTCGACAACCCCCCCCCCCACCCTTATGTATACCCACCCCACCGGACAGCCCTCCAAGACCCCTGGACACCCCCAACCCCATTGAACACCCCCCCACACCCTTGAAACCCCTCCCCCCAAACCATAATCCATACCAGAAAAATGATCATAAGTAGACCAAAACAAGAAGTAGAGCAAAATTAAACATTCACATATATAACATTCAAAACTTACACTGTCAACTTCAAAAAAAAACTAAATCCAACCTAAACAACTTCCAAATACATAATTACAACGACAATATTCAAAATTACATTTTACATTTCAAGCAACTAAAATTTAATCAAACCTGTAAAATAATTTGACCACTCTACTTGTAAGTGTTTTATGTCTTTAGAATTATAGGGTTGAGGGTCGTCAAAAAGCTACAAATGAAAAGGATATTAGTCAACGTGTATAATGAGTAAATCAAATTGAAATACTATTGCATTGTTTAAGAGGAAAGATTACCAGGTCAAAATTCACAACTGTCCCAGTTGTTATTATTTCATACATAAATCATAACATATAATATCCGCATTCGATGATGCCTTGTTGTTCAAGACATTTCTGTTTGAATGAGTGTAAATTCAATATATTATTTTAATGTAATAAATCAAAAAGTACAAATTATAAATGGATATTTACCTTTTCATTTACATATTTGATCTTTGCATTCCATTTCTTTGTGTTTTTTCGAAAGTAGGCCCATGCCCTGTTAGAAAATAATACTAATGGGGTAAATTAAAAATTCATTATAATATATAAAACTATTGAGAAATTTAAACTTTTCCAATATATTCTTAAAACATTCCCTCACATCATCATGGATAGAGCATATCCAATAAAGTGCTTTCTCCCTTGGGCAAAAAACCCCTAACATCCAATGATCACTGATAAAAGGAAATTTAATGTTAGTGGTTTTTTATGTTAAAAGATAATTATCTCTTTGAGAGAGATGTGTTTCATACCTCTCAAAAAAAGGCATCATCCAACATTGTGTGACTATATTATTTTCAAGTCTTTCAGCAATATAAAGCATTCTTTGTTCCTCATCCAATGCACATGCTTCAGGGGAAATCCATTGCGGGTCCATGAATCCATATACATCTTTCAGCTCATTCCTCTCACAAATTTTATAAAGAAACCTATTACAAAACAGACATAAGTATACATTTTTAATAAATATAATGCAGGGAAAAGCTGTTAAGACTTACATGGAAAAAATTTGCACCACGTTGATGCCAAACTTATCTCGAGTAACAAGCTCCATGATATCAGTTTTTATAATCCCCACATTTATTTCACGTCCACAAACATGATATTCCATTGTAAACTTATAATGACCCGCCACCAAATTTGAATATCTTAACAATCTGTCAAGACTACTAGAATCTGTATCTGATGTTATAGCCATTTGTCTTTATTGTTTTCTATACAGTATTTCTTTACCTTTTAAGTATTCCTGTAAAATTAAATTGAAAAATATATTAGTTTTCAAATGATAAAACAACTTTAATAAAAAAAACATATAACATTCATACCTCTATGGTAATGAGTCGAAGATGTCTGGATGGCCAAATTAATAAATGGCTGATACTATGTCCAACTGTTGCCACCCCATCTTTAGGTAATGGTACCCGAGATGATCTATCTATAATATCCTATACAGTGACCCTCTGATTCTCTACCTCTAATTGTTGATGATGAACTGTATCTCCTATACAATATACCAAACCATATGTTACTATATGATGTTGAGAATAATCAACATACAACTCGTAATAAGTAGGAATCTATGGCGGAGGATTAGGATAAAAAATGGGGTCATCAGGCTGAGGTGGGGGAGTGGGAGCTACTGGCGGAGGTGGAGGATAAATAATGGGGTCTGCAGGGGGAGATGGAGGAGTTGGAGCTGCAGTCTGAAATTGTCTTTGCATGTCTGCAAACCTAGACCGCACCGACGCTCTAATATTTTCCTCCATCGTCGTATTAATATCATGAACTTCAGACTCCAAGGATTCTATTTTTTTATAAACACCCTCAATTTTTGAAGTTGAAGAACGTGGAAACACTTTTCTCACCGATACTCCTGTCGGATATCCTCTTACATGACCAGGATGTTCAGGCCTTCCCAATGCTACAGATAAAATATCTTCCCTCCCAGTAGCTGTAAATGTCCCCTGTGAACTCTGCTCCTCAAGAGAGTCATGTATTAATTAATTGAACATTTCTGTAATGATTTAAATTATATGAAGAAAATGGTTAACTTAAATAAAAAATATATATCTTACAATCCTCTCAGCTACGATTCTTCATTCATCCGAAAGATATTTCCCTTTTTTTCCCTTCCGATCTCTCTTCTATTTTTCATGTCTAGATGGAGGGGATGGAGGGGCCACCTCCCTAGAGGTTGAAGACTCATCTCTTACTTGTTGAAATTTTTACGCCATCATTTGTTCTTCCAATAAGGTATACCCTCCCTGAGATAAACTATGAGGGTATACATTTTTATATTGGATCTCCTGATGAGATTTCCTTGTTTTCTGTAAATTAAGAATAAGAAATCATTAACAAAATGTTAATAAGATCATTTATATAATAAATCTTATAAAATTTTACACTTCTCTTACCAAAAATGACTCTTTTCTTCTACATTCAAAAAACTGTCTCCATGTGTCTTCATCTATAAAAGGATATATACGACATGGATTTCCATGACTCCTATTACCATAAATGAAATCAGATGAAAGGGTTGATTTGAAATCCATCCATCTCCTAGAATCCAACGATAAGCATTTTTTCCAGACTCCTCCAGTTTCAGGAATATAAAATTTCATCTGATAAAGAAGAGTTTAAAGATATTATATATACTAGAAACATTTAAAGAATATTCAAACAATAGCAAAATATCTTACCAAAATCGTCTCCCATAACTGAGAGATTAACGCTTTATCCACACTTCTCCAATCATCATACCGAATTCTTACTTTGCTCTTAGCCTGAGTTAATACAATACTCTTAAAATCATTTGCATTTGGACCTCTAGGAATATCATCATCATCAAACTCAACGACTATCCTCTGATCCTGCGTACGGGCAACTGATAATTTTGGTAAACGTGTGCACCCAAGTTTACCAACCTTTGAACTCTTTGTCGTAATAGGAGCATGTGAATGTTCCTCCCCAGAGGTATGACAAATATTCTCATCTCCAGAATCATGTGGTTGATCAACTGAATGATCTTTCATTATCCTTCAAATCAAAAAAACAAACACTAGTTCAAAAATATACAAATTAAAATATTTTAGTACTACTGTAATCAGAAAATAGAAAAGTGTACTATGTTACGTAATAGTAAACATTGGTAATATTATAAGGATGTTAAAAAATTGTAAATATGGTAAATATGGTCATGATTGTAAACATGGTAATCATGGTAAACCTGGTAAACATGGTAATGTAATTGTCACTGAACAAAAATAATAGATATATAATTCATGTAATGGTAAACATGATAATGTAAACTAAAAAAACTGAAGAAAAAAAATATTTTTTACTTATTTTGTTTTAAAACATGTTTTAATAAATAAAAAACATACAACATCTAACATTTATGAAAAAATTAAATGTAAACAAGAAATAAACATATGTTACCTGTAATTTTAGGAATGTACAAATGGATTTTTTTCCCAAATTCCTTCGTCGTGATCGTTCCTTTTGGCACAAACAATGTCTTCAACATGATCATCATTATGTTTTGTTAATATTTCCATGGAAGTAGAGATCTCACATAAATCATAATCTTCAACAACTTCATCCTCACCAACATATTCTTTTTTCCCTTCTAGAACAACAGCCCACTGCATATCTGATTGATCTAGTACATATAAAATTTGTTTTTCATGTGTTTCCATTATAAATGAATCAGGTGTCTCTTCCAATCTATTTAGATTAACAAGTGTGATTCCAAATTCATCGTGTCTGACACTGTTGTTACTGATAAACCATTTACAGTTAAAAACAAGAACTTTAATTGTAAAGTAATCAACCTCCCATATGTCTTCAATCACTCTATATTATGCATTTGATGCAGAAATTGGGTTTTAGTCCTTATCACTCAAAAAATGCATTGCTTCTGCAAACACCAATACACCACTATTCTGAACTGCACTTCTGTTGTCCTGGACTTTCGTATGAAATGTATATCCATTAAAGTCATAACCGGACCATGTTATTAGATTTATACACGGACCACCCACTATCAATTTTAATGTATTTGATACATCTGATCTACCAAGCAATGTCTTTTTAATCTATAACAAAAAAGTTTTGTTGTGCTCATTCAAAATCCACATTTCATTCTTCTTTGGATGACATTGTTTCAACTATTTAATTTGCAATGTGATATACGGTTGAGAATTAGCTATGTTATTCAAGATGTATGATTCTAACTTCTTCATCTGTTTAACTGACAATGATTTCACTTTCAAGCCACGAATCCCCTTTACCTCATTATTAACTCGTTCATGGTGAGATGGAGGCAAACCTATGTGTTGCGCCGCATCCATATAGCTCGTAAAAAACTCTGATACCTCCTCAGAAATATACTTTTAAATAATGTAGGCTTCAGGTCGATATGTATTTTTAACATACCCATTTAATATTTTCATATACCTTTCAAAAGGATACATCCAACGAAGATATGAAGGTCCACAAAGTTGTATTTCTTGAACCATATGGATCATTAAATGCACCGTTATATCAAAAAAAGTTGGAGGAAAATACATTTCCAATTGAAAAAGTATAAAAATTCCATCCTTTTCCAAAATGTTCAAAGAATTCACATCAATCACCTTGTTTCAAATTGAATTGAAAAAATAACACAAATTCATCGCAGTCTTTCTGACATGAATGGGAAATATTCCATGCAATGCAACTGGAAGAATTTTTTGCATCATGACCTGACAATCATGTGATTTCATACCTATCAAATTCAAGTCCTTCAATGAGACAAAAGTTTTTACTTTTGAAGAATAACCTTGAGGCACTTTGATATCATGAAGACACTGAAAAAAGCTAATTTTCTCCCTCTTCGATAATGTATGACAAGCTGGGAGAAGAAAAGTTCTTCTTCCTTTAGGAGTGGGAGCTAACTCCAAACTTATTCCCATTGATAGTAAGTCTAATCTTGCATTCAACCCATCTTTAGTCTTTCCTTTAATATCTAACAATGTTCCAATCAAACAATCACATATATTCTTCTCCACGTGCATGACATCAGTATTATGTTTAACTTCATGATACCTCCAATATGGTAGCTCAAAAAATATTTACCTTTTCTTCCAAATATGCCTATCATTACCAGATTTTTGTGTCGTTCCTAATGTCACATCACG
The DNA here is from genome assembly GCA_963277665.1 of Viscum album. NCBI lineage: Eukaryota > Viridiplantae > Streptophyta > Magnoliopsida > Santalales > Viscaceae > Viscum > Viscum album. Next base: position 1,068,723,692 of record OY728139.1, on the reverse strand, counting down.
GTTTTTCACCCTCTCAAAATATAGATCTGGGGATAAAGGTTTTGGAGTAGTATAAAATTATTATGAGCCATTGAATTCCTTTTTTGGTCTTCTATAAGGGTGATCCATAGGCAAAATATTTCGGTGACCCATGTGCACTGTTTTCCTACCAAGATGCAATTGACAATATGATATCTGTTGTTCGCAAATTAGACATGCTTTATGCACTTTAACACTGTATCCAGACAAATTTCCATATGCTGGGAATTCATTTATAGTGAACAGAAGCACTTCATGCATTTGAAAATATTCCATTTTATAAGAATCATACACTCTAATGCCATCATCCCATAACAGTTTCAAATCATCAATCAACGGTGACAAGTAAACATCAATATCATTGACGGGTTGCTTTGGACCAGAGATCATTATACTCAACATGACATATTTGCACTTCATACAAACTTCAGGAGAGAGGTTGTAAATTACCAATAAAACATTCCATGAACTATGTGTGCTACCGAGGGTTCGGTATGGATTCATTCCATCTGTGCACAACCCTAATATGAGATTTATTATTTCACTTCCAAATGTAGAATACTGCACATCAATTTTCTTCCATTGTGGACAATCAGCTGGATGACGTATTTTTCCATCACATACCCGCTCATCAGCATGCCATCTTAACCTTTTTGCATCATGTGAATTAGAAAATAAACGTTTGAAATGATGAATTATAGGAAGATACCAAAATACCTTTGAAGGGAGCTTTGTAATCTCTATGTCAGCCTGTGATTTTTCTTTCACCTTATACTGTGATGTCCCACATTTAGGACACTCTGACAGAAATTCATATTCATTCCTATATATAATGCAATCATTCATACAGGCATGTATTTTCTTGTATCCCAATCCCATCGGGCATAATATTTTCTTGGCCTTGTAATGTGAATCTGGAAGATCGGTATCTTTTGGAAGAATGTATTTCATCAATTGTAGCAGCTCTGTAAAACTTCAGTCACTCCATCCATGTTTCAACTTCAGGTTAATCAATCTTAACACTACCGAAAAAACCGTAAAATCTGTACAACTAGGATATAATGGTTTTTCAGCATCACCATATAGACACGCAACTTTCGGTTCTATCTCAATTTGTTCTACGACAATATCGCGAATCATTTCTTCAATTATATCTGAGTTACCATATTGTGAATCATCATCATCAGTGACATTTTTTCCAGTTTCACCATGCCAAATCCAAGGGCTGTAACTCAGATTAAAACAATGACATATCAGATGATCTTTTATCTCTCTACTTTTCAACTTCTTCATATTCAAACATTTCAGGCATGGACAGAAAAAAATGTCACTACTTGGAACATTTCGTATAGCAAATTCCAAAAAGGCATCAACACCTTCCTCATATTCATTGCTCATTCGATGTTCCATAATCCAATGTTGACTCATTATTACCTATAACAAATACAAAAAATATATATTTATTAAGATAAGACAAATATAATTTTATATGAAAAAAATCATAATTTGAATGTAAAGAGATTTTGAAATATAAAACAAATCTATGCATATTTAAAAAAATATGCTTGAATATTATTATGAAAACAAAATATAGTTAGATATAACAGTTTTAAATTCCATTGAATAAAAGGAAACCATGGAGCCTACATGGTTGATAGAAAATTGGAGAGAATGGAGTAAACCTGAGAATCAAATCATATTTAAAATAAAAATTCAGATGGATAAAATGACAATGTAAATCCAATCATCAAGGCACAATCATCATGTCATAATATCATAAACCACGATGCAGTAGTCAATCCCCCTGGACACCCCCAACCCTCTGGACAGCCCCCACCCCCCAGACAACCCCCAAAACCATCTGGATAGGCCCCCACCCCCGTGGACAGCCACCCACACCCACCCACCCCCTTGGACACCCCCCAAACCAATAAATCCCTGGACAGCCCCCCACCCCTCTTTACCGCACCCCCCCACCCCTCCTGGACACAACCCCCCACCCCTACCCCCTTGGACACCCCCCTAGACACCCACAACTCTCTGGACAACCCCCACCCCCCCAGACAACCCCCAAAACCTTCTGGATAGGCCCCCATGCCTTGGACAACCCCCCCCCCCCCCACACACCCTTGGACACCCCCCAACCCTCTGGACAGCCCCACACCACCCGGCCAACCCCCAAAACCCTCTGGACAGGCCCCCACAGCCTTGGACAGCCCCCCACAATGACCCACCCCCTTGGCACCCCCTGGACACCCCACAACCCTCTAGACAACCCCCCAACCCCCTGGATAGCCCCCACCCCTCTAGACAACACCCCCACCCCTCCCGAACACCACCCTTACCCCCTACCCCCTTGGACACCCCGCTGGACACCCCCAACCCTTTGGATATCCCCCCAACCCCCTAGACATCACCCCACCCCTCCAGACAGCACCCCACCCTCCTAGACACCACCCCCACCCCCGACCCCCTTGGACACCCCCCTGGGAAACCCCCAACCCTCTGGAAATCCCCCCCCCCCACCCCCCGGACAACCCCCAAAACCCTCTAGACAGGCCTCCACCCCCTTGGACAGCCCCCCCCACACCCACCCACCCCCCTTGGACACCCCTCAACCCTCTGGGATAACACCCCACCCCCCCCCCCCACCCCACCCCCCGGACAACACCCCAAACAATGGTTTACATGTAAAAACTAGGCATGGTGAACAACTAAAAACACATTAATTTATATATACTTCAGCATGAAATAGATGTAATTTAATGTTATTAAATATGGCTACTTAAATGATCGTATGATAATAAAAATTACCATTGTTATTCAACTAGTCAAATGATCACAAGTTTTCTCGATAACTAATATCATAATGAGGTAATGGATAATTATAGAAATATTAAACATATTGTCGAGGCCTTGGCCAAGGCCTCAAAAAATACTAGGGTAATCCCTCAGCAGAACCCATTTTTATTTGGAATCATGAGACATAGCGATGCATCGAAGGGCCATAGAGGTCAACATCCATAACATTATATGTCTAATAGATTGTCATATAAAATAGGATAAACATAAGCAGTAGAAACACATGAAATATCATTTCCAAATTCGTACATTTAATCAATAACCATTCTATGTATTAATATAGGTGAATAAGATCATTAGTTGTCAATGACAACAAAAATTATCATCAATTTCGGGCATTCGCGAAACAAAAACAAACTAAATATAAGTACTTGTGGCTTACATGAATATTGCGAGTCGATCTAATAGATCTAGGGATGATAAATAAGATGATGATGAACAAAAGCGGTAAAAGGGTTTGAAGTCAAAGAATATTTCCTAGTTTAAACACAAAAATTGCAAAACATAAATATAGACTATCTGGGAAAAAAACAACGAAATAAATTTGTGGAAGGATTACTTGAGTGATGCGAGTTGAGATGATAGATCTGAGGAGAGTAAATATGATAAATGATGAAGGAAAAACTTGTTTAATGAAGCAATATCAACGAGTTGATTAGGGTTTACCACGTGAGAGAGACGAGTCGTCGGACTGTCGATCGAAAAATTGTAAATGACAATCCACGGGGATTGTTAATTTTTTAAATGTTTTATAACATCGGTTATTTAATAACCGACGATATAAATAGTTTTTTTACATTTATAACATCGGTTATTTTAATAACCGACGTTATAAATGTATCAGATACAGCTTTTTTACGTCGTTGATAAAATAACCGACGAAATAAAATCCGCGTGTTGGTTTTTTACGTCGGTTATTCTATAACCGACGTAAAAAATACATCAAAAATCACAGTTTATTTATGTCGGGTATTGTATAACCGTTCTAAAAAATGTTACGTGGGTTGTTTTTTTACATCGGTTATAAAATAACTGACGTCAAAAAGGCCTCAAAAGCTGCATTTTTTACGTATCAAATAACCGACATAAAAAACCCCTTCGCTTTGGTTTTTTACATCGGTTATTAAAATAACCAATATTAAAAATATACTCACCAAATTTGTTACGTCGGTTATAAAATAACTGACGTAAAAAACCACATTTCACAGATTATCAAGTCGGTTATATATAACAGACATCAAAAAGTGGTGACGTAAATAACGTTTTTTGCACTAGTGTACAAAACACTTTTAATTAATCTGAGAAGATTTGATATGATACTAGATGGACCGATCCATCCCTGTCATCACTTGCACAATATCAGTTCCAAGTAGCTTTTATTCCCAATATTTATCTGAACTGGATGGAGTTCTACATTGTTTTCCATACAAATCTTCCTATGGATAAATCTTTATACTTGAGTGGAAGCTATTTTTGTTTGAGAACTCAGTCAATGGGAGATTATGATCCTATCCACTTTTAAATTCCATTTACCAGGCTATTATCATGTCCTCATGTGGCAAAATAGTTATTTCATATTGGCCATCAGTTTGGGTGTGATAGGCCATGCTAAAATTAAATTCAATTGTCAACGAATGTTTTAGACTCCTCCAAAATTTATATGTAATCCATGGATCATGCTCTGAGATTATCAATATTAGAACCCCATGTCGTCTCACTGATTCCTTCCCATATATCATATAAATTATTTTAAGAGGGATATTTTCCCAAATAGAGATTATGTGGGAAGTCTTGGTGAGTCAGTCCACCATAACCCATATCATATTGTTTCCTTTGGATGTCTTCGAGAGCCTAGTGACCCATTCCATAGTGAAATTATCCCATTTCCTTGTTGGTATAGGGAATGGTTGCATCATACCTTTTGAATTAAGTCTCTATACATTAACATGTTTCCATGTCAAGCACCTTGTGATATAATCTACAATCTCATTCTTGTAATTCAACCAAACATGTTCTTGAAGATCTCGATAAATCTTAGCACTCCTAGAATGAATATATAAAGAAGTGTTTTGTGCATTATCCAACATACCATCCATTATATCTGGTGATTAATCTACTCAATGTATCATTCTAAACCGAATCATGCCATCATAATAAATATGAAACTCTTGTAGCTTCCCTTCCATTAATACATTAACCCTCTTTTGAAGCTCCAGATCATCCCTTTGTGCCTCCTTGATCCTTTCATGAATGGTTGGTTGGGAAAATAATTTGGGATAGCAGGATTCATTATATTCCATCATGATATTCAAATCCATCCTTTTTATATCTGTTAGTATATGGTCACTCTCAATATACCTCATGGATAGAGCATCAGTTTCTTTTCTACTAAGAGCACCAACTACCTTTTTTCATTCCTAGGATGATAGTATGTAGTGAAAATTTAGTGCTCTACTAACTATAACCATTTCCTTTGAGTCATGTTGAGATCTTTTTACATGAATATATACATTAGGATCTTATGATCGATATATATGTAAATCTTCACACCATATAAGTAGTGATTCCATATTTTCATGAAAAAAATCATAGTTTCTAGCTCCAGATCGTGCATATGGTAGTTCTTCTTAGGGATCTTCCACTGTCATGGGGTGTAGGATATCACTTTATCACTCTGAATGAGTACACAACCCAAGCCTTTCATTGATAGATCATTTTATATAAAAAATATTTCTCTACTTATCGGTAACATGAGAATAGGTGTACTGATAAGCCTCTTCTTTAGCACCTTGAATCATTCCTCACACTCTTCTATCTAGACATACTTTACCCCCTTCCTTGTAAACTTATTTAGAAAGATACACAATCTTGATAAATTTCCCAAAAAAAATAAATAGTAACTAGATGGTACAAGAAACGTTTGGATTTCCATAACACTAGTGGGTACGAGTCATTCTTTAATTATATTTTTTTTGAGAAGTCCATAGAAATTCTCTCACTTGTGATCACGTGTCCCAAGAATGTGACTTGTTGCATCACAAATTCACACTTTCTAAACATGATAGATAATTTCTCCTTCCTCAATTTCTCTAATAATATTCTAAGATATTCATTATGTTCCTCTTTTCTTTTATAGTAAATGAGAATATATTCTATAAACATTAACAAAAATTTGTTAAGGTATTTTCTAAATACTATATTCATCAAATCCCAGAAGATTACAGGGGAATTAGTATGTATGAAAGACATCACTAGAATATAAAAGTGTTAATACCTTGTACGGAAGGTAATATTATTAATTTCATTCATTTTAACATTTATCTAATGATATACATAACAAATATGCACCTTTGAGAGGTAATGAACTCCTCATAACTCATCGAACACATTCTCAATACTTTTAGGAGGATACCTATTCATTATGATGATCTTTTTGAGTTACCAATAATAAATAAAAAACTACATTGATTCATCCTTATTATTGAAAAAGATAATTGTCACACCCAAAGGATATGCACTATGTTGTATGAAACATTTTTTCAATTTCTCTTGCAATAGCTTCTATAACTCCTCCAGTTTGATTGAGGCCATCTTGTAGGGTAATTTTGAGATAGGATTATCATGGGGTATGAGGTCTATTGATAACACTATCTCATTATATAGGTGATGTCTAGGTAACCCTTTTGGAAATATATCATTGTATTCCCTCACAGTGGGAATTTCCCAAAGTTGATACCTTCGTTTGACTCAAACATTTGAGCGAGGTATGCTTCTTCATAGGAAATTAATACCCACACCATTAATGGATTTTCAAAAGGAGATTAATAATCATCCTTTCATTTGTTGAGGAGAATTTGGATGGTTTAGAATATTAAAAATATATTTCCTTTTTCCTAAATTTTATGTGTGATCTATATAACAGGAGACAAACCATCCCCAGTATAACGTCGAATTCCACCCATGGAAGTATCAAGATATTTGAAAGGAAAATATACTCACATACACCAGTAGTAGAATATTTCAATACATGGGTTTTAATAATCACAAAAATGGATTTTTTATGGATATCTCCTATTTAAGGTTTCAGGGATTTGATTCAATTGTTATAGAAAACTAGTATGATATAATGGTTTGTGTAGAACTAGAATCAAATAATACTTTTTTCATTATTGAGTTAACAGGAAGTGTACCTTCTTTGAATTAATTTTCATGTTCCACTTTTGAAGTAGTGATGGTATAATCCTTCCCTTTACCCTTTTCCATTGGTGGATGATGACACTGATTACCATCGACGACTGAAGGTTTAGTGAACTGTCTTACAAAGTTCCCTTTCTACCTAATGTGGCTGCGTTGGACTATGGGTGGTTCTCCTGTTTTCTCTATTGTATCGACGAAATTATTTATGTATCTTAAACATTCATGAGCTTTATGGACTTATCTCCCACACATATCACATTTACACATCCCTTTGAGGCATTTCCCATGATCATTCTTCCCACATTTTTGATTGGTGATTGGTTGATATTTATTCTCACCTTTTTCATGAGATCCTTCCTCTTGAAACTCCATCTATTGTTTTTTTATCACCGTAGCAATGGGAACATTCTAAAAAATCCATATCCAATTTGACAATACATCAAAAAAAATCTTCATAACTCCAAATGTGTTGAATTTATAAATCCTTTCAATGGTGTTTTTTAAACCCACTATAGAATCTAATAATTTTGATATCATTGTTGATAAAAAACCTGAATCGCACCTTACAATCTTGGTGAAATTTACATCATAGGCCATGAAATATTCATCTTCATTTTTCTAATGTTTTTGGAATTATTTATCTATCATCATATAAATATTTCAAGGTAAATACTTGTTATTAAATATTATATTAATTTCTTCTCACTCAATCTCTTAAATATACTTTTATGGATTGGTGTTATTTATAACACCTACCATTTGTTGGAATCTCCATCTAGATGATAATCAACCAGATTCACCTTCTATGTTTCATAATTTGAAAGCATAAAATAGATCTTTTCCATTCAGATGACCCACTATTCCACAACTAGTGGACTAGAATTTCCACTTAATGTCGGTTTTCATTGCTACATAAAGTAATCAATAGCTAGTTTCTCATGTAGTTGGTGGTTTGGCTTAGTGGTAAGCACCCTGTAATCCTACATGAAAAATGGGGGTTCAAAACCCATGGGGTGCAGGTATTGTAGCATTACTGTAGCATTGTAGTAGTGGCGACTGTAGCAATGATGGGCACTGTAGCGGCGGTAGGTCACAGTAGTGGCGGCAGGGTAATGTAGCAACGGTGGGTACTGTGCAGTACTGTAGCAGGCGGGTACTGTAGCCATACTATTCACAAAATGGGCTTTGGGCCAAAAATTTGGGCCTACGTGCCATGTAATGGGATAAATTCCCACTAGGCCTTCGAGCTATGTAATGGGTCTCCCTCTACCCAGATTAAAGAGGTCTTTTCATTGCTTTAATAAAAAAATGAGGATTCAGCCCTAAACTTTAAAAAAAATAGCTAGTTTCTCACTCTTAGGAGAAAAAGAACGTTCCACATTGTTCATGTTATTATTCACAACCTGTTATAGCTAGGATATAATTTCCATTAAATTTTCAATGCCACCTCCACGGAATCGGGGATTTCATTTAGGCAATCATTGTATTGTCCCGTGAATAAGATGGTGGTCTGGCTTCTTTTAGTTCCCACAATTTTCAATAATACAAATGGTTAAAATAAAATAGATTTCAACAGGTCTTGAATAATTGATTCCATTTTGAAATTAACTCTAAAGGAATATCTTGTGAGATCCCCATGTTTAGAAAATATTCTTGTATTATTAAATATACTTAGTCTCATACTAAGGGTTTTCACTAAGGTTCTCTAATACTAATTCCCAAATTAACTAAACCTTTCTATGATACCAAATATCGAAACCCTAATTTTCTTATATGATTATTATGTCATTTTAAAGATAAAAAAATAAAATAATTACACATCCAGGATCCACTTGTATAGTGTCTTTGGAATATTACTACAATTCATAACATTTAAAAAATAAAACAAAAAATATATATTTAATTCCCTTTTCTTTAGATTCTTATTGGTTCTTGTGTTATCCTTACTCTAAGTAATCACCTAAGCATATACATCGAAGAAAGGGGTGTGTTAAAATCCTAGTAATAAGATAGATAAAAACATGAATCAACAAAATATGGGGTGATAATAATCATCATAATAAAAACATAATCATGGGATGATTATCATAATCACTACTGGATGAATCAGATAAAGGAATGGAATTTGTAAATGAATAAAAATGAAACATCGTGTTTTGTGGGAACTACCCCACATAGTTGTGAAAAATATTAGATCGTGTTCACACATATTTCAATTTATCTCATTATAATCATCACACAACATAATTATTTAGAGAGATGTATAATTTCTGGCATACGCATCACATCATTACATTCTCCTGTACTATATATGTAACATCCCAGGTAAATAAAGAATTTTAAATTTTCATATTTATTAATATTTATGAAGGAAATATTAATTTTACATTAAAGTGGATTCTATGTTCGATGGCATACCCGACATGCAACAAATGGATTCTCTGAAATCTCATATTTCACACAAGGCTGAGTCATACTGAAAAATAATAATATAATATTATTTTAAATGGTAGTTAATGCCAAGACATTGTATTGGCAGGAATGAACATAAATAACTGAAATATTATTATACATTTTTATTAAATGTATTTTCATTTATCCAATAAATTTTAGTGGCTTAAAATAAGAATGGATCCAACTTTAAGCATGAAGTACTCTAATATTCTTTAAAAGGTTGATTTATCGCATTTTGATGGTGAGGCCTTTTTAAATCTAGTTTTTGACACTTTTATATGTTCCATTTGAAAAATTAATATATTCTTTAGAATTCCGAAAACAAAATTTACTTTGGGTAAATTTTTGGTATTTTTCCAATAAAGTTCATTTTTTATGAATAGTGAAAAATACAGCATTTTAATTCAAAAATTCTTTTAATCTAATTTATATGAATAGTTAGATTGTTTTTTCTAGGTTTTAAATTTCAATTGGGTTATATTTTTAACATTTAATCCAATTTTGTCTATTGGATGTAATTTCACTTGAAATTTAAATTAAACAGGTTTCAATATTTTGATAGTTATTATTTCCTAAAAACACGGTTTTTGGTATTGAAAATAGGAATTAATATTAAATTAATTTATGAAACTTCTATCTTTTGAATTTGGAAAAATGGATTCCATATTTGGAATCAGGAGTTCCAAATTGTGTAAATAGGTAACTTTTATTTTTAGACATTTTGAATAATAACTTCATTAAATATTTTATTTACCATGGTTAAAAGGTAAATTTGTTAATTAAGGGTAAAAAATAATATTATAATAATATTAATTTACCATAACACATATCCATAACCTATTTTATGATACATTTTATATGCCGAAAAAGTCTGTAATTAATAAAGGATGTTTCGAAATGACGAAGCGAAGTCATATTCGGACCCATAGGCCCGGTCTAGGGTTCCCGGAAGTGTTGTGCGAAAAAAAGGGGAATGCGTGCGAAAAAATGTGTGTCATGTGAAAGGCGTCTGGGATTCATGAAGGGTCCCCGACGATGGTGTAAAATAATTGCATGCTCGGGCCCGCGCGGTTAACATTTCACGCAGCTATCTCTGGCTCACAAAATTTCTTGTGCTACCTGGGATTCCGCGCTTACAGATGCCTATTAATAGAAGGATACCCCTTCTATTTCGAGGTTGCGGAATTTGAACCGTCTCTCGTACAATAAATTGGACTTCCACGCATGCAAGATGGCCTTTAGGTACTGACACTTTTCAGGCCACCTCGCCCCAGGATCCGCCTTTGCGCCCAATCCCACTGGCTTAAATAGAATTCCAAACCCTTCAGGTTTCCCCCCTTGCATGAAATTCTTTCTGTTGCGCACAAAAAAGACCCAATTGCGCACAATCCCTTCGTTGGGTGTTGCCTTGCCTTAGGGTTTGGCCTTTTCCTCTCACGCGTAATTCACATCCCTTGCGTGCTATCCCCTTAGTCGCGTGCAATCCCTCTACCCCAATTACCGGCCACCCAGGTGTTTTGAGGGAAAACCATTTCTTTGAGCACAATCCCTGGGACCCCTCACCCCAATGCCCCCCGGGTTCCTCCCTACATAGGTGCCCAAAGTCCTCCATATCGGGCATGCATGCCATGCGTTGTTTTCCCATACGGCCTTCCAGGGTCATTCGAAGTAACCCCAAGGTCCCTTGGGCGGTGTCTCCCATTGTGTTGATTTACCTCATGCTTCTTTGCATAGGAACGCTAACGGCTTTTTCTTCTTCTCATAGCCATGCTAACGTGGACCCCTCAATGGTTATCTCTGTGACCCCCATCACTATGGCCTTGCCGATTCCTTCTCTCCCACAAGGGGTAGAGGGTACTAGTTATGTAAGTCCTAGGGGTGTGGAGAGAACCCACCTTGTCCGAGCTGCAGGACGTTAAACTGCCAAGAACCATGTCTTCAACACATGATGTTAAACTGTGATCTAGCCCCATGCCTCGAACGCAGGGTCCCCCCATCTCGGGCATTCTTTACGCCCACTCGTCTCCATGGGGATGGGTTCACCCCACCACATGGGATGATATCCTTCTTCTCGGAGTGGCATTTTCCCACAAGGGAAGGGCATCCTTCTTGGTTTAAGCCCCTAGCCCCTCTTGCGGAAGGTAGCACCCATGCACCTCTGTACTTCCCCACTGCCAAGGCCAGTGGAGGGCGTTATAGGGAACGAGGAATATCCTTTGTTCGGTCCCAAATCACTCTCCCTCTATTCTTTGTTGCACCTCGGGCCTCCTTCTTGGAGTAAGCCCCAACACCATGGATCACTCAACGCATAAGCCGCTCTTCACTTCTCAAGGACTCACCCTTTGCGACATGATCGCCAGGTCCCTGAAACCCCTAGTTTCTTACACCAAGCATGACTCACGTGAGATTAGAGTGAGCGCCGACCCTAACCCCACCTCTAGAGAAATATGAGGACTTTGATCCATGCTAAGGCATGGTACGTAAGAAGCCTCCATGAGGTTCAAGCCAACCATCGGGTTGTTCCGACCCCTCCACGTCAGTTCACCAGCACCATGGGCCGCCTCAGAGCGTAAGCCCCAAATTCCCCCATCCTGCATGATGTTAAACTGTATCTCGTCCCACATGACGTTAAACTATATCCCATCTCGCATGATGTTAAACTGTATCCGGTCTAGCATGATGTTAAACTGTACAACCTGAACTACATGGACTTAGATCTGTGCTAAGACATGGTACATAGTAAGCCTCCACAAGGTTCAAGCCCATCAACTGGTCATCCTGACCCCTTCACGTTAGTTCACCAACCATCATGGGCCGCCTCAGAGCACAATCCCCATTGATCCATCATCATGGGACACCTCAGAGTGTAATCCCCATATCCACCTTGGGCCATCTCAGAGAGTAAGCCCCATCCATCCAGAACTACGGGGACTTTTAGTCCCCGCCACGAGGATATATAGGAAGCCTCTACGAGGTTCAAGCCCAACACCCATGTCCCATCCTGACCTCTCCCTCGATCCCACGTGCCTTAGGAAGCTCATTCCCTAGACCATAGGTTGTACTTCCTCCGGGCCCCCATCCATGTGTTCATTCTCACAGGCCGCCTTTTAAGGTGTCCCTCCGTATCATCGAACTACGCAGAATTTGATTACCTACCACATGGATAAGTAGGAAGCCTCCACATGGTTCAAGCCCCTTCACATCATCACCCATCCTGATTCTTACTCAGGCCACCACATCCTGGTGGGATCATGCAACCTCATTCCACTCCGCAGCATCCAAGAAGCTACCCACGTGATGGCCCCAACATCGGTGTCCCCCCCCAAGGGGTTCATCAATCTGATCCCCTCTCAGTGTTCTGATCAATCCAATCCATCTCCGCTGGATGTTAAAATCACAGCATACCCCATGTTAAACATTGGAAGATGATGAAAACATGCTATGGCATACAATACCCCATGTTCCATGTGGGATGCATTGGGCTTATGCGCCCTCGAGAAGCCCTATTATAAGGGATAGAAGACAGACATTCCTATTCTACAGCGTTAAGACATGCCAAAAACACCTCAGCATGACCAATCTCCTAACTGAAGGTTGCTGCCCCGAACAGACCCCTTGGAGCATCTCGACAGAATCAGTGTAATTAACTGGTGTCCATGAAGATATGGCACCAGGAACGAGATTCACGAATACGTCTTAAATCTATGAGGGAGACCCGGACTAGGTGACAAGCTCTGAGAAGGAATCCATGGAAGGAAGTATTGACATCCCTTCATCCCAGTTTTGATCAAGGAGTAGACGTCCCTAGACAAGGAGTGGATGTCACCCACATTTGGAAAGAGGAAATGTGGGGCCCCAAGCCATGCATCCTCTGGGTGACGGACGCGCATGCGTGCGCCCTGGAAAAAAGCGTCAGAAACAAAAATGGTGATCCCGACATGAATCTCTTCTCCTCAATATAGAGATTGGCAGTGTTTGGGGTGTAGGATGATTAGCATGTCACCAGTTCCGGGCACCCAACAGTAGGACTTGAAACCCGCCAGGGGTTGGGGTAGTCAGGATGTTGAGCACTCCATTCTGTGACACAGTTAGTTAGGATCCCTCTTATCGACCATGGAAGACGGAATGTCGATGGGCTATTGGTTATAGATTTCTTTTCCTATTAGTTTTAATGGGTTCATCTCCCTGCTTTCAGGAATAAAATCACTGCATCTGGAAATCGATCGCCATCTTCCCACCGACATAGTGGCAGGGGAAGTTGTGATGCGGCCACCTCACGCAGTTCCACCTCTTCCATAGCTGCTCCGAACGCCATGACTACTGGTCGCTCACTCCCCCTCTCCCCATCATAGATTATTAAATGAAAGGTGATCAACGACCTTGAGCGTAGGTACGAGGAGGAGGGGGTCATCCCCACTTGGGACATGGCCCATTTGGACCTCGAGGTAGCTGCGCCTCACCGCCAATACCGCCCTTGAGGTCCACTTAGGGAGCTTCTGCTCCTCACCCTGACATTCAACCGTTTTGGGATCTTATCCCCAGATCGCCATGACACCTCCCTCTATTACGCCAATGAGTTAGGGGATGTCTGGGTTGGCCTAATCAGAGACCCGCTTCAAGGTTTCAAATCAAGGGCCCCCGCCAGGCTGTGTTGACACCGCCACCTGACTCCCCGAGTCGAGGAGCAGGCAATCCATGTGCGCGCACAACCGGCTCCAACCAACCTGACACAACGCCAGCGTCGGGCATGAGTGGAAGAGGATGCTCGCCCCGGGGCATCAACGTCAGCAACCACTGTGGCCCAAGCCATCACTGCCTCTTATCATCAAACCCCTGCACACATTTAGTAGGGATAGTTACATGCCTAATCCGGATCGAGGCCCCAACTACCCCACAGGCAGGTTTGGTCGACTCTCCTGGTTTCCATCACAGGAAATGGTTGCTACGGACCAATTCTTGGTGGTTCAATAAAGTGTGAAGGCCTACTCCATGCCAATATTCTATAAGTTGGGGTCCCTCCCTGATTTCAACCTCGGCCCGGAGGTGTGCTTGGCGCCAGCCTCGCCGCAGGTAAGGGGCTTCCCTGTGACATCAACACTCCGGGTGGGTCTCTCTCCAGTGTTCACTACACTGGGTACGTGGTCATTTACCCTACTGCAGGCTGCGAGTATGGAGATGTTGTATATCCAGTCACTCACCCACATGGTGGTCCTCCCCGTGTCCCTTTCAACATTTACCCCGGTGCTCCCCGAACCCCGGCCTTCGATCATCACCGCCCCAGCATCTGTGCGGCCAGAGGAATCCATGATGGAAATCATCCCTGCCCCGAGGAGCCACCCAGGGGTAGGAAGGAGGGACGTCGACGCCGTAAGAGAATGCCAGGGAAGGCCAGACAGAAATAAGACCAGACCTTTTCTCACACTCCAAGGCAGAGTACGACTTTTCGATGGAGACCTCTCCTCGGTCCTCTGAGTCAAGGGTTGGGATATGGACGCGGCGCGTCAACCTCGTACTCCCTGAATTCGAGATCTATATGATCCCTGACTCCCTCCGAAGGTATATCTAGGAGGACGAGGACTTGGCGTACCCACAGGGATTAAACTTACAGTCACCATCAGCCTCTCCGGAAGCACCTTCCGCCTCACTTAGAGATGATAGAGACCTTTTTTGGGGTTCGATGGTGGAAGAGTCGTGACATAGCACACCCTTGGAAAGCACTGACACTGTGACAGGTGGCCTGATCACCTGTCCATCCTATCGTGACGTGGCATCCAGGACACTGCAACCCTGGGAGGACGGCTTAGGATTCGGCGGCCAATCAGCCTGCTCACCGTATTCTCCGGCGGCCAGCCCGCTGGTCTAGCGGCCTGCCTCGGTGCCGCTGCCAGCTCCCCAGCCATTCCTAGTTAATGAGTGGGGCCATCAAGGGTCGAATCTTGAACATAAGCTGTGGAGATTCTAGACCATCCTCTCTGTAGGCAACTTCCCCGACAAGTTTTGGCGAGTCGTGGAGTCGGATTTTGATACACCAGAATCGCTCACCCCGGGAGAGTTTGAATGTTTCCGCCAGACCCTCTGGGCGACTCACTCCCGTCTTCACCATCATCATGTGCCTTATACTAGAATTCAAGAACACCTCAAGGATATCAGCAAGCAATGTCGCCGGGTCGACCTTGCCACGCTCCCCGCGGCCCGGCACCCCAAGTCACTTGGCCACCACAGGGCCCTCCAACAACTAGGCGTTCAGAGTTTTCAAGTACTCTGCAAAGTTATCAAGGAGACCACCCCCCATGCGCACATCCATTGATGGGGGAAGTACACTTCCTTTATCTACAGTGTGATTCACCGATAGCACAACTCATAGGGAGACTATGAGGATATTCCCCCGAGGGCAGCGGCGGTCAACATGGACGATCTGTCGGGAGAGGGTAACAGCCTAGAACTTCATGAGGGGGACTTAACCCTTGAGGAAAAATTTCCACTGGACCCATCAGCGATGTTTACTCATTAGCAGAGGAACCTCCTAGATCTCCCCACACCCACTGAGGCATTGACACTGATCCGGAACATCGGCAAGGGTAAAGAGAACATTGGGGTTGTCAAGCTCTCTGACCCATGTTTCTCAGTGCAGAAGGAAGATGAAGATCCCGAGAAGGCCACGCTGCGCAAAAAACTTGCTGAGTAAAAGAGGTTGGTCGATGAGCTTCTGGATGAACGCATTGCAGAGCGGCAACCCAAATACTGTGATCCCAGACCGGGGTAGTAGGGGCATGAACAACTACCACTCAGATAGATTCCCCCAGGTAACCTCGATCATGTCGTGTTCGCTGATAGAGGAGAGGCCGAAGCTCATGGAAAGAGGGCACAATATGTTACTCCAAACCCTCCTGAACAGCGTGATCACCCAAGAGACCCCACTCGGGTTCCTCCCGCTGCCCCTGGGGTCGCTCCACCAGCTTCCCCATGAGCTGTTGAGCTTGTCTACCAGATTGAAGAGCCCGAAAATCCACTTGGGGTTAGAAATCCCCATCAGGACAGGAACCCGCATCAAGATGATCTGATGGAAGCACTCATCGCCCACTTAGAGGCTTTGGAAACCTAGCAGGTGGCAATTCTGCCGGACGGAAAGCCATACCCAGCATAGGTAGATGATATTCCATCACCTCCAGGATTTGGATATCCCACTATCTCCCCCTTTAACAGGACAGGAGACCCGCCACAACAGCTGGACCACTTCAAATCAATGTGTGGGCCTATGTTAGGGACTCCAGCGTAGCAGGAGGCTACCAAGATCCATTGCTTTGTTTAGACATTGGAGGGGCCGACATTTGTCTAGTACAGTCAACTCCCTACCGGATCCATGACAACTTGGGAGGACCTTCGCAGGAAATTCCTCTACCAATTCAGTTCCACAACCCGGAAGATGAATATTGCAGACCTCTTCAAGTGAAAGCAAAGGCCCAATGAGCGAGTCGCGGACTTCATCGCCCGGTGGAAGGGGCTCGCATACTCCCTTGACATGCCACTGACTCAGGATCAATTAGTGACAATGTGCATAGGGAACATCAAGGAATATATGGTTCTTTCTCTGATCACTCAGAATTACCCAAGAGGGTTCTAGGACTTCTCAGACAAGGCTCAGCGCCTCGAATAAGACCTGTAATAGGCCATTCATGCATGCCTGCTGCCTCCCGTAATCCCAGCAAGGAGAGATGTCAGATCCAAGCTCATTGTTGTGGCCTATATAGAGGCCCCAGAGCAGCTAGAATTGCTACCAGTGAGGCCAGTTCTGTAGCCCCATAGGGGTCCACATCCACAGGCACAACATCTAGCCCAGCAGCGACTGCCTCAAATTTGGCATGTGCCTCCGCGTAACATGCCGCCACCACCAAGGTGAGATAATCAGGTTCTTCCTCCTTGGCATGCTTCTCTGGCCCCTCTTCAGGTTCAGTCTCCTAGATCCCCCTTCCAGAAAGAGGGAATCTGACCTACTCGTTTTACAAGGATCAGATCCCTGGTTACTTCCATATTTCATTGGAGTAGAGAATCGTGCAGCTTCCTGAGTGTCGGAAGCCAGAAGAGGCGCATCTCACTGACCACCCTAACTACTGCCCTTATCACCAGACCCCGAGGCACACCATCAAGCGATTCTACCTGTTCAAGGACTGGCTCCAAGACTAGATTGATAAAAACATATTCAGGTTGGGCCCATCCCCGACACAAGTGGCAGGTGTCTTTATGAGATTGGATGGAAGTATTAGCGACAAAGGTTAATGGAAGAAGGTTCCCGACCATGCGTCCTAGATGTATAATGACAGGATGGCCCACAAGATGGTCACACGTGCCCATGGCATCATCCGTGCATGCCTGAATCAGCCAGATCCTTCAGATGATGCAGTTACTACTTCGTTATCATCGTCTCAGCCTGCCTCTTCCTAGAAGACCAAGCTGCGACGGCGCAAGAAGAAGAAACACACTCCACCACTACTGTCGTCGTCCCTCATTCTTAGTGACTTCATGCCCCCGGATATGGGAATCCATCCCAGAATGTACCCAATGGTGGATGAATCCTCATGTGACAGTTCAGGGTACGCTTAGGTTAGCACCATACAGTTGGTAAGTCCGTTTTTTACTCCCAACGATGTAGAATTCCAGGTAGACCTTCCCAATGTCCCCAACAGTTGCAAACGTCGTCGAATATGTGGTTACATGAATCATTTGGGCACGAAATTTGGAACCTCCTTCCAGGTCGTGTATGTCGATGAGACTAGATAGTAGGCCCAGTACAAAGCTCAGCACACGTGGCCCCTTCATTTTGTGTCCACAGGTCTGACTCCACCACCGTTTGTGTTACTGGATCAGGAGAAACCGCCTCGGCCATGCTGCGACCAGCTCTTCCCTACCACCAGCCAACCCCAACCTTCCGTCCCTCATCCGACAGCTACTCTCCAAGCCTCAACTTGAAGGCAGGGGGATTTTCCTAGTACTAGTCAGGCACCAGCCTAGTCGGCAGGGCCCATCGTGCCTCCAATCGCAGAGTGGCCTCCTATAAGCATAATCTCATGTTTGGTGAGAAAGTATGATGTTCTAAATCACCTGGACAACATTTCAGTGAGTATTTCTATCCTTGAGGCTCTTCACCTATCATCTGAAATGCCTGAGGCACTTGATGAGGCCCTATGGATCCCCCTATGGTTCGATATGGAGGTATCTGCTGCAGAATCCATCCACGCCGAGGAAATTGAGGATGAAAAAGGCTAGGCAGTTATCTCATTCTCTAGTGAAGACGAATACCCTCTCATACAGGGGAACATTCACCCATTGTACATCACTGGCCAGTTCAATGGCATGTAAGTTCACTGCTGTCTTGTTGACACAGGTTCTGAGATTAACCTAATCCCAACTCAGAAACTTCAGAAGATGGGTTTGTATGAGGATGATTTAACGCCCTCCGACCTTAGGATCCAGGTGTCTGACATGACTGAGTAGACTTCAGTTGGCAAGATCCATTTGAAGACCTAGTTTGGTGGCCTTATTTCCATTACTGAATTCATGGTTTTCTCCCAGGACACCGCGTACAATGCATTAATGGGAAGTTTGTGGCTCCACCTTCACGCGGTGGTCCCCTCATCGTATCACAAATGCCTCAAATAATCCCTCAATGGTCAAGTGGGCATGCTCCAAGGAGATGCATCTCATTTCACCTCTTTTGAATCCCGTTATCTAGATGCTAACTATTACAAGAGTATGGATAAGTAGATTCTGTGAGTGAGGTTGAACCCACCCCTGACACAAGTGATCCCTGGGCAGGTCTGGATGACGCATACATCTTCCCAATCCATTGGTTGGAGTCCACAACCCCTAAAATGGGGTAGTGTTTTGTTGTTTGGGTATAAGAAGAAGTAATATTCCCAGGTCCTAGCGATGGTGGAAGATCACCTCGTACGCCTACACCAACCAGGCTCATGTGATCCCAGAACCCCCTACCCCTGTACGGTATCGAAATGTCAGGCTCATGGCAACGGAGGTATGTCATACGTGTCTCTTCCACCGGGCAGGAATTAACTGGCTCTGGCCGACGCGCCACTACTTCTTTGATGTCATCAAGCATGGCCCCTTTGGCCGAAGACCATATGGGATTGGATTGACTACCTTCATCACTATGGTCTTAGTGGTGCATGAATCTCCTGACGTGATGACCACTACCGCTCAGGCCGAAACCAGCCTCCCATCATATTCTGGTGGCTCGAGAATGACTCCCCCCGCAGAAGATCCCTCCACAAGTTGAGAATAGGATCTAGAGGATGCTCCCCCCACCTTTGAAGAAGGTGTCTCTACCACGGTCGATGAACTGGTATAAGTGAGCCTTAGTAGCGAGGCAGATCCAAGACCCTCATTGATCAGCACTGCCATGCCCCCCGAGGAGTAGCAACAGTACGTGGAATTCCTCAGATGGTATCATGATGTGTTCTCTTGGAGTTATGACGAGATACCAGGACTAGATCCTCAGGTAGTCGTCCACCGCCTTGGTCTCCCGATAAACCATCACGGGTTCAAGCAGCCTCCGAGAAAGATGCACCCCTCTCAGGTGGTCATAGTCGATGCCAAGTTTTAAAAGCTCATAAAAGCCAACTTCATCAAGGAATTTCAGTACCCCCAGTGGCTAGCCAACATTGTGCCAGCCATGAAGAAAAGCGGACAAATCAGGGTCTGTATCGACTTCCACGATCTAAATCACCACTGTCCAAAGGAAGATTTTCCCCTTCCAGTGACGAAGCTGTTGATTGATGCCACGTCCGGGTTCCAGTCCCTATCCTTTATGGATGTGTATTTTGGGGTACAACCAGATCCATATGGCCCCCAAGGATGAGGATTCCACTGCCTTTAAGGCACCCCAAGGTACTTTCCGTTACCGGGTAATTCCCTTCAGCCTGAAGAATGCGGGTGCCACATATCAATGGGTCTTGCATCACATATTCAAGCTAATCCTGGGAACAATGGTGGAATGCTTCGTGGATGATCAGGTGGTCAAATCTCACCAGCACCAGGACCATCTCAAGGATCTTGAGAAAGTGTTCAGTTTCCTCTGTTCTCATCACCTGAAGATGAACCCGTTCAAGTGTGCTTTCGGGGTCACCTCTGGCAAGATCCTTGGATTTTTTTCAGACACCGAGGAATCAAAACTGACCAAGAGAAGATCAAGGACAATAGCCAAATGCCTCCCCCGAGAAATATTCGGGAGCTTCGAGGTTTCCAAGGCCACCTAGCCTACATATGCTGATTCATTACAAATATGGCTAGCAAGTGTAAGCCTTTTTCCCAGCTCATGAAGAAAGGCGCCACCTAAGAATGGAATGAAGAGTTTCAGACCACCTTTGAGGAAATAAAGCAGTATCTGCTCCAACCTCCGGTCTTGATGCCACCCGTCTCCGAGAAGCCACTGGTCCTTTATGTGACCGCCCTGGAATGGTCCCTCGGCGCACTTCTCACCTAGAAAAATAATTAGGGAATAGAGAACATCCTATACTACCTCAGTCTCATGCTCCTCGATAACGAAATCAGATATTCTCTCATCAAGAACAGCTGCCTTGCGCTTGTGTTCACCATACAAAAATTGTGGTACTACTTATAGCACTGCGAGGTACATTTGGTCTCTCAGGTAGACCCACTGATGTACATACTAAATCGACCTATGTTGACTGGACGACTAACACGGAGGGTGGTGATCCTCCAGCAGTTCTCCATCAGGTTTGTGCCTCCAAGGGCTATCAAATGACAGGCATTGTCAAACTTTCTGGCTGCCCACTCAACCTCCGCGGATCAGCCACTGGACCTAGTTTTTCCTGATGAGGCAATCCTCTTAATCGATCATGACTTTCCATGCTAGCAGATTCACTTTGACGGTGCCTCCCGGAGCCCCATCGGTAAGAGACTCAATGATATTTGGATTAATAGAGTGGGCATGGGTATCATCTTTATCACCCCGGAGCAAGATGTTCTCCCATATTAATTCCTGTTGTCAGAGCGTTGCACCAACAATGAGGCGGAGTATCATGCCCTCATTACTGGCCTCGAGCTAGACCTCGATATTGTCGTGCCCCATCTGCATGTGGAAGGGGATTCCGAGCTGGTCATCAAGAAGGTCAGTGGTGACCATGTTGTCAAAAACACAGAAATCGTGACATTGTTGGAGTGCACCCTCCATCTAATGGCCCAGTTCCCTTCTCTGTTGGAGGTCGTTCATATTCCCCAGTCACAAAACAGTCGAGTAGATGATTTGGGCAGCCTGGCCACATCGCTTGCAGAGCCCAAACAGGACAACCTGATTATCCATGTGGCGCACCAGAGATTCATTGCTTCAGTTACCCTGGAGGATGATCATGACCCGCGGGTGAACCATCTTACCACTGGTTCCCCTACGTCAGGAGCTCCAGGTACATCAGATGCGGTGATTGAAATAGTTCCTGATTGGAGGACACCCTTGGTTGAATACCTCAAACAAGGTAATCTTCTGTTAGACCAGGCAGAGCGTGATAAGATATGACACCGCGAGCTATAGTTTACCCTTTAGAGCAGTCCCAACATTGAGAAAATTCTTTTTAAATGAATATTTGATGGTGTTCTCTTCCGTTTCCGTCAAAGAGTCGAGATTCCATAGGTCCTACAAGAGGTTCATGCTGGTTCATGTGGCATCCATCAGGCCTGGTCAAAGTTGTCTCACTAGATTCGGAGGCTGGGGTACTTCTGGCCCTGCATGATCCATGAATGCATCATGTTTCCCAAGAGGTTCCATGCGTGCCAAGTTTATGCTAACTTTGTGCATCGGCCACCCGATCCTCTCCATACTACCAAGTATTCTTGGACCTTTTCAGTATGGGGGTTGGATGTCGTAGGACCTCACCCACGGCGACGGCTCGCCAATTCCGGTTATTTCTGACCGCTATGGATTTTTTTTCCATGTGGGAAGAGTCAATTCCGCTCAAGGAGGTCAAAGCTTATTCTATCGCCGACTTCGTGGATTATAAAATCATATATCGATTTGGAGTACCTCACGCTATCCTCACTAATAATGGCACAAACTTCTGAGTATCCAAGCTGAAGAAATTGTACCCCATGTACAACATTCACTCTAAACATACCTCCCTCTATCATGCGCAGGCAAATGGACAGATCGAGACATTTAATAAAACCCTCTCTAACATTATACAAAATATGGTCGGTCAGAACAAGAAGAGTTGGCTGGATAAACTACCCAAAAACCTCTGGGCTTATTGGACGATGACTCATAATTCCACCCAGGCGACTCCTTATTCCCTGGTGTACGGGACTAAGGTCGTCCTGCCTGTTGAGATTTAGTTTCCCTCATTGCGCACAACGGTTTACGACCAGCAGGCACCAGATAGAGTTGCTGAAATATGTTTAGCTGAATTGGAAGTGCTGGATGAGAATAGGCTTCATGCATTTCACAACCTGGAAAGGCATCAGGGCAGGATGGCTCAAGATTTCAACCAGAAGGATCACCTTTTCTCCTTCCTGCAAGGTGACATGGTACTGGCCCTTAGGGTGCCAATGATTCCCAGCAGGAAAGCACCCAAGTTGGAGCCCAAATGGGAAGAACCTTTCATATTCCATAAGTTCTATCCCAATGGTGCATTCTCTTTGTTAACTATGTATGGTGAGCGTATAAGGCCTCCCACCAATTCCAAGTTCCTCAAGCAGTACTTTTCCTGAGGATTACAGTCCTGCATGACCCTAAACTACATCAGGTCCTGCACAACCTTAAACTGCATTTTGTCAAATATCTATGCCCCTGTAGTCCCCCCACGACCTTAAACTAGATTGTGGTCCCCCCATGACCTTAATCATGACAACAGTCCCACATGACCCTAAACTACACACTCGTCTTGCATGACGTTAAACTACAAGCCGGTCAGGCCTCCCTGACCGTGGCCTAGCATTGGGCCCCTGGCCCAGGCTCTCTCCTATGGAATTATATGATGTGTTGTCGGATTATGTCCTCATTTATGTTGGGTTACTCGTCGCACCGTACACATTCCTTGATGAAATTCCTCTCATTGTCCTACATGACATTAAATTGTTCTTCTAGAACTATGTATGGCTTGATTCCCATCCTTATGGGATACGTATGACCGCCTGAACGCCTAGATTTCAGGTCCATCCCCGTATCTTAAGAGATCCCATGATCTCCCTGTCACCTTGGCCTCTTGGCCTATCCCACTCCATGGGGGGGATATATAGGTGTGGTATAGGGACATTGGAACCATGGCCCCTTCTCCTGAGAATCCAACATCTTTTGGCCACTCTCAAAGTGAGCCCTTAGACCCTTTTTGTGGTCCGCTAGTGTGTTCAGAGTACTCTGGTCTAGGACCTGGTGTGTCAGATTCAACTCAGGCAAGTTCCATCCACTTGTCAAGTTTCGTGCTCCCCTTCACTCGGACACCCATTATCTTTCATACCCAGAGGGACCCCCAAAAACGGCCTGGATACCATGCCTAAGGGCTCTCCTACCATCACGGGCCAACACCCCCAAGGGTTTCAGACATCAAATTGATATAAATCCCGCGTTGCGAATATAGTCAGCGGTCAATGCTCATTTGTTTGTCCCCATTTTAGGCTAACACGACAGGATGTTGTGTTGTGAACATGGTCATAAGTAATCTTCCGTCGTCACGCCGACTTCCTCAAGCCCTGAATATTGGCGGCATGATTCACATTATGTTCCACCCCATTGTGTCAAGGTGGAATCTCGACACTCCTTTCACTAACCCTCAGTGCTCTTCCACACATCAGGCAGATAGAGCTGCGTTACGGCGTCCCTTGGGGCTACTGCGATCCGAGCACTGAGATTATAGGCTTGGGTCTTCTCTAAGATCCATGAACAGTTTGACCCTCATCCCCACAGGATACGAGGGGTCACCCAGGAAGTGCGTTTCGGGCCCAACTCAGCTGGAGCCTAGTGTCTCCTGCCCTTTGATCTTTAGAACCTCACCGACCCCTTGTCTTGAGGCTCCTCTCCTGGAATCGCGCACTGTGCTGGTATGGGATTATGTACTCATACGCATCGGGTATGCTTTATCACACCATGCGCATTCCCCTGGGTCCAAGCCATATGACCATAAACTGTGCTGGTTCGTCCTACCACATGACCGTAAACTGTGATGATATCGTCTCGGCCTCACAATGAAAAACATCACTACATTGTGATGACCTCTCCATAGGGGAAATCACGTTGGGTATTGCTCAATTACCATACCATTTGTCAACGCCTGTAAATAGCATGATTATTGTGGATATTCCAGAAATTTCTACCCTAGGACGGTTGCTCCACAAACGAAAAACCATTCACCTTCAAGGACAAACAATATATATCAAATGTCACTTATTTTGGTGAGAGGTATAGACCCACACACCCCTTTCATCCTTTTCACAGGTATCATGTCATGTCGTGACACCCTTCTGGAACTATGTTTGGCTTGATTCTCATCCTCATGAGATATGTAGGAATGCCCAGACATTTCATCTTGGGTCCAGCCCCAGGGATAACCAAATCCCATCCCTCCTCATTGTCATCCCCTTGGCCCGACTCCTTGGGGAGTGGTGTAACGACAACCTCTGCCCCGAATGAGTTCGGGAAGCCCCATGGTGATGTTGGGAAGCGAAAGTTCCCTCACCAAAAAGGCCCTGTCGAAAATTAGGGATGACCTGTGACCATATCAATATGTCTTCCTAATGTGCCTCTACCACAGTGGTGTAATTTTGGGAGTGTTGGATTCTGTTTGAACAAGCCGCCACATCACATTCCATGCTTCATGTGCCCCTTTATTCAGATCTTCATCCTCTTTCATGTTTGATGGGACCCCCTAACAGTATGGATGCTAGAACTTTGGTCCGCCTGCTGTAACAATATGGATGATAGACCTTTGGTCCGCCTATTGTAACAGTGTGGGTGATCGACCTATGGTCCACCTGCTGTCCTGGGCCTACATTCTAGAAGACTGGTCATGTTTGATGGGAGCCCCTAACATTATGGATGATCAACCTATTGTCCGCCTACTGTCCTAGGCCAACGTTCCAGAATAGTGATCGACGATATTGAGTTAGGCCCCGTGTTGCGAACATGGTCAATGGTCAGACCTCATATTTTGTCCCCATTTCAGGCCAGTATGATATGGATGCTGCATTTCCACCACGATTAACAGCTATCCACCATCGTTACGCCCCTCCCATAGTGTTCCAAATTAGGGTAATGTGATTCGCCTTTTTCATCTCTTTATGTTCGAATTGATTTCAATGCCTCTAGAATTTCCCCATTCATGCACTAGAGCACATTGAGGAGATGATACATCAATCAGGTATGAGGTCCCCTTTCTTTGGATGGGCCTCCCTCTTCTCCTCATAAATCCAGACTCGATTTTAGATGCCAGAAGCTTGGTTGACACCCCACAGTCAAACGAAATGATAATACGAGCATCCATTATTTCTCGCATTGGGTACAAACCACATGTGATTAGGGATGAATTGTTATTTATTTCAGGATTATAGAAGATCTTGTTAAACCAATGGTACAGATAAATGGATTTGTCCATACATTGGAAGAAAAAGTTCTTGAGCTAGCCAAAACAGCCCCCCCCCATAAGGGTCAGCTTTATGCAGAGATCTTTCAAACGCAGCTACCCTTTGGCTGGTGGCCTCCGGAACTGCTTCCCATTCCTTGAAGACTCTCTATTCATTAGCAGCCACAGAGCGTAGTTTTCCAACCCTACCTTGTGCCTGTGCCCATTCAGTTTGAAGCACGGTCATCTAGTGACTCGCCTCATTCAGTTGTTCTTGGGTGTCAGCCAGCTGGGCCATCAGTTGATCCAAGAGCTTAGAGCATGTTGCAATGAAGTCCTCCTTCTCTGTCCACTTCACTTCGAGGTGTCAGACTTCCTGCTCCACCCTCAGTAATGCTCGGGTGCTCACCGATTCTTCCCGAAACTGGGCAACGTCGGTGTTCCAGCTGCTCCCACGTATCTTTTCGGCCATGTAATCATGGACCGTAAGATAGAGGCATTGAGCGTCAGCCCCTCCGGCACACAGGAAATGTAGCCAGGTCTGGAGAGATCCCATCCACCTCATCCAATGCGTCTGAGGCTGCCTAATGAAATGCTGAATGCACTTCCACCCTTTGTGTCGTGTCATCCGGCTCTCCTCGGCCACTTCCGAATCTGAATCATCTATTTCTTCGGGATCATCGGGATGGTATGCAGGAAAGGTAGCTAGCAGGTCAGCAGTAGGATCTGCCTTAGGGATGCCTTCACAAGGAATAGGTTCCTTGACGTCTGGGAGACCTTCCTCTCTCACCCCATCAGCGACGATGCATTCATCAGCTTTTGGCCTCGTTCCAATGACAACACTGCTGGTGTCTGCCCCCCCCCCCCCTACATAGCAATTGCTAGGGCAGACCCAGTTTGGGAAATGTGTTCTGGAAGAGGCGGTAAGTCCTCCACTAGTCCACTCAAAGACGGCCCGGGCCCAGCAGCACGACGAGCCTACAACGCCAAGATCACTGCATAGGGAGCATCCTGATTAGTTGATTTTTCTGACAGTAATCATCAGTAGAGAAGAAGAGGACATACAGGAACCCAGAGCATCAGCCTCCAGTGTTCTGGCCTCTACAAGGGCGGTCGTGGTAGGAGAACCTTCAGTGCTTGTCAATTTGATAATGGGTATCAGAGCCCCACCTTGTCCCACCGGTGCCTCTTCTCCAATTGGGGACACCTGATCAGCACCTATATGCTCCTAAGTGAGATAGAGAAATGTATTAGAAATTGCAGGAGATAATGGATAAATGAGGGTAAATAAGAATAGAGACATACCTCAAGTATCTTAGTTATGTCAAGATTAGATCTGACAATCTCTCCGATCTGCCGGAGACTCCCTCGGTAGGCCGCCACCTGCGACCCCTCACCCTCGGGCTCTCATTCACCTTCTCCTTCGTCTTCTCCTTTACCTTCCTCTTCTCCTCCCACTTCCTCTCTGATCTCATCATCCTCCAACTCATCACTGTCGACTTGTCCCAGCGGCATAATTTCTGGATCATGCTCTTGGCCGGCCATCACTTTCACCATGAAAGGTGGCTCCACACGCCGACCCCGTTGGCACGCATATGTGTCCATGGCCGTTAGATAAACATGTCGTCGATGAAAAGTCACCCGGTCGGTAACCCGAATGAGCCCAAACTCAGGCTGCTGGATCCCATTATACATTATCTTCATCCAAAAAACATCAAAGTTCATTGATTACCACATGGTCATCCAGGCTGACCAAAATTCCTGGAAGATTACATCATTGGAATGTTCGAGCAGGTATCTTATCTACTTCCCAGGTAGTTCACTAGTCGCCCCGTGTGACCCTCCTCCGCACAATGAGGTTGCAGAAACACCATGAGATGTCTCCACTACTGAGGTCCTGGCTTGCTATAGCCTCGCTGCCTGGCGCGCCCCTGGTCCCACCCTTCTGGCAGCACCGTTCTTTCTGTCTCGTCGCCCGAGTTCCACGCGGGTAGTCTCGATTTTCCGAACTCGCTTACGTAAAAGCCCCTCAGGATACACGATAGACCAGTGTTCGGAATACTCAATTGATAGGCCAACATCAGCCCCAGTGGGAGGAAGGGTAATGATGTCACCATATCCATAAGTGGTGATAATTTACCACATCTAGGGAAGGATGCATGGATTCCTCTCCTCCCAGAAATCTGTGAATACCTTCTTCGGCATTCACTGGAGGCACCCGAACTGCCTGTAGAATCAGGACGACACCTAAAGCTCACAGATAATCTTCCCGTCAATCTGAGCCACAAGCACCCCACCTCAGATTCCCTAGAAGTATTCTTGATGCTCCGACAAACCTTGCCCATTGTCTACCATCTAGCCGATCGGGGTGGGGAATGGGCTGAAGTTGAAGTTGGCATGGTTTCCAATTCTGATCCTTACTCCCTTTTTGTTGACCGTCATCGACGTGACCCCGACAATGTTCATCAAAGATGGTCACAAGCCATTTCCCTACGAACGAACAACATTTGGGAATGTGTACCCATCAAGATGAGCCGCCACCTAGCCGTGGAAGATTAGGAAACAGCCACACACCCTCTGAGGCAACCCCCCTCTTGAGATGCGTCTCAGGATGGAGTACAACCTAGCTAACATAGGGACACCTAGATTTAACCTTTTGTTGGCGGCCATGGTGCTTGGCATCACCAGGGTTGCTGGATAGACGCCCATCCTTGCGTCTCGTACCGGCAGGAGCCACCCGCTCAGGAAGGTGACGAGGATCCCGGCATATCGGACATTCGGGTCTCGGGCCTCAATGACGCGGTAGCCCCATGATTGGTAGTGAACCGTCTCCAGGATCCTCCAGTATGATCCATTCTTGCTCCTCTGAGCTACAGGTGGACACCGTTTTCCCCATCCCGGCATCTTGACTACCGAGTTCTTTTCTAGGAACAGGATGAACCGGTCCTTGTAGGCGATGTCCTTCCGGAAGTCCTTGACCTCCAACCTCTCTTTGGCCAGCTCCAACAGGTGCCATGTCAGCATGGGGGTCCGTGATCTGTCCTCCCAGGTGTTCATTGGGAGAAGGAACTCATCCTATTGATATCCCTCCAGTGGAATACCTCTGATGCAGTGGATGTCCCAGAGGCTGATACCAACTTTCCCATGGTGATGATGGAATGTGTTGGTGTCAGGGGACCACCGGGTAAACAGCTCCGGCCCGAGTTTAGGTTGGCGGTAGATGTAACACCTAGAGATTTTATGAGATATATTCTTTTCAATTTCATTAATATCTTCTGTTGTACGCTACACCAAGATTATCTTGTGCTATACGCAACACTGTATTAGCTTGCAGTATACGCAACACTAATCATGGATCATGTTAAAAACAATTTCAAGTTTGTTTGATAGTAATTATTCAACACAACATTGAGTATATTTATACATATATATTAAATGTATAAATGAAATTTGGTTGGATTCTGTTATACACAACAACAAAGGAGTCTTTCACTACACGCAACCCTGACTTTTCTTGCGTTACACGCAATCACGATCTTCCTCGATAGCGTGTGTAGTACGCAATACATGGTTTCACTAAACAACGATATATTGTTATAATATTATTATAGACTAGACACTATTAATAGTATTAACTAAATTTTGAATTTTATAACATTATTATTAATCTTACACATTTTATTGAACATGGTATACGAACAAAATAAAAATTTCAGGTAAGATAAGTATTTAAAAAAAATGCAGTTTTGCCGCCTTTTGATGGTGCACCCACTTTAAATATAGTTTTTGACATGTTTATAAGTTCAATTTTACAAAATAAAATTATTCTTTTGAATCAGGATATAAAAATTTATTTTGGATAAATTTTCATATTATTCTGATAACTTTCATATTTTAATGAATAGTAAAAACACGCTATATTTTAATTAAAAATATCTTTTTTCATCGCAATAATTTATATGGTTAAATTATAATATTGAATGGTTTTAAAGTATAAATAGAATATATTTTTACCATTTAATATAATTTATGTTATTATAATTAATTTCACATTGAATTCATAGGTAAAATCATTTCAATCTTTGGCAATGTTTTTACTTTTAAAAACCCATTTGCTTAACAACGTGATTAATTTTAAATTAATTAATGAAACATTTGTGTTTTGAATTTTGAAAAATGAATTCCATATTTGGATTTAGTGGGTCCAAATTATGTTAATAGGTTACTTTTAGTTTCTTGAGATTATGAATGGTAACTACGGTAATTTTTATTTACTTCAGTTAAAGATATATCGGGAGATTAAGGGTAAACCTAATATTATAAAATTACCCTAACATATTAAAAAATTATATTGGATGATTAAAAGTCGACCCATATCACCTAAGGATCGGATTAGATTAATTTTATGGACTTTTGACCATGAAAATAATTTAATTATTATTAAAACCAAAGAAAGTGACAACATGTCACTCTCTTAAATCATATAAGTATAATAATTTTAATTTAGTGATAAGATTAATGAAACTTCGAACATGAATAGTCTCCAAAAATCTAACAAAATTATCTATATCATGAGAATTTATTTTTAATTTTTAGGGATTAAATAATTTTCTTTAATGGTGACACAATAGTGATACAGAAATTGTTTATTTAGTGAAAAATCAATAATATAGTTTTTATCAAAATAACAATACTTATCAAAAGGACCAGAAACCTGACCAAACATTATTTGTAGAGAATATCTATATCCTAAGAATCCAAGGGTAGATGTTTCGACCATTTGGAGTCTTATGAAACCGATTATGACATTTATATTATTTTATTTTAAATGATGTCAAAGATGTCACCTTCATTATTTATTAAATATAACAATTTAAATGTTGTGATTTTAAGATGATAAATTCAATTAAGAATATTATTATGAATTTTATTATGTTTATATTCATCATAGGATTTTATTTTAAATTTTTATGTAACAAATAAGTATATTAAATAATTAAACAAAAATGTTGAAGCAATTATTTTATTAAGAGATATACCAAATAAATGGTTTTAAAAATATTTAAATAAATATTATATGAACTATTTAATCTTCTACACTAATTTTCTTGATATATATGACATGTTATGAATATATTAAAGCTTTTAGTTCGAACATATATTCTGTGAGGATTTTATTTAAATTTAAATAAATGAATAGTGTCAAAATTGACACTATTGTTATTTTATAAAAATTACATATTATAAAATTGTTTAAAAACCAAAAAAAATTTAAAAATTTTAAATTAAATTTTATATGGTAGAAAATATTATAAGTCATACAATTATGGACAATTCACAACATATACATAATTATTTATAATGATTTACAATTTATAATATTATTCCCACAAATAAAATTAAATAGATTATATAAGGATAAATCAAGTTGATAATGTTTAAAATAAATTACCAACTTATCTAAATTTTATTGGTTGCTGAGATTAGAACCCTATCTCATCTAATATTTGGATTTGAGTAATTTTGGAGGTTTTTATGTGGGTTTGGAATTTATTATAAATTAATATTTCTTATAATCTCAAAGGTTCCCCTCTCCTCCCTTATAAAAGGGAACATCCTCCCTCTCCTCCTCACACCACTTTGAGCCTTGAATCTCAGACAAACTCTTCCCATTTCACTTCCCCACTTCCATATAAACCTTATATAGTTACTGGTCTTCTCAAAAGAGCAAATCTAGTGCCCTAAGGAGAAGTTCAAAGGAGGCACTTCGAGAAAGAGGTAATACCTTCTACTGATTCATTCAAGTTTATTTCTTCTTATACATCATCTTTTTTAGTGACTTCATTATGAAGTAACAACATCAGTATCCCTGATATACTTATATGTTATTATAAATATGAAACAACCATATTTCACCTTCTATCCATCTTATGGAAAACGAAATCTCCGCACGTGCGTACGAACGAAATACCATCTCTACGCCGTGGTGTAATATGTTTTTCCACCACCGCCTTACTTGGAAGGGTATAATGGTGTGAATAATAGATAAATATGATTATTATAACATAATACTGATTTTAAGATATTATATCATTCACTCCAATTCTATTCAATAAATATGGGAATGATATCATCGCTCGTGCGTACGTACGGATTACCGTCTCCACGACGCGATGAGATTCATTTTCCATGATAACAATTCAAGAATTATTATAAAGTATATATAATAAGTAATCATAAAATATATGACATAATAATTCTACTAGATTTATTTATATATATATTTTTATTTAATCTACTTAATTCCATTCAATTCTATAAGGAAACGAAAACAACGCTCATGTGTACGTATGACCTACCGTCTCCATGAACGGTGTATTTATTTCCATTCATCGATCTATTATATATATGTATATTCTGAATATATATTATATATAAATCATGTTTTATATTCTGTAATTATGTAATCATGATCTAAGTAATCATATTAATAATACCAAGTCAAAACACGGACGATAAATGAAACAATTTTACCCAAAACGCTACATTAACATGAATTTACACAAGAACGTGTAATATAAAGTAATAAGTGAACCATATATTATATCATAACAATGAAGATTATTCTGTAATAATTCAATGACATTATTTAAATCATTATACAGGAGGTTCGGATATGTACGAAGCATATCAGGCCTAAGGTAATGGATAATTATTCCAATCTCATTCTTATCCGAGATTTTTTATTCTTAAGTATTTATTGGGGTTATGTTTATCATCCATGTCCATGTTTTCTAAAAATGTTTTCATAAAATGTTTAGCATTCTTCCATGTATGTTTAAAGTCATTTTTACCCTTTTATGACTTTTACCACAAGGTTTGGAAGGAATCTGTCTTTTGTTTACCGTACGATGTACTTTTTGACTTTTCCGAAAAAAGTACAAGGATAATGTCTTTTTAACTTATACGGCATGAACGGATTTTTACGGTTTCATAACACCTTATTTTCATGAAAATTACTCAACTATACTTCATGGATATTTTCAAAAAAATCCACTTCTTTTAAAATTGCATGACATTTCTTAAAAGAAAATGATTTTGAAAAAGAAAGGATATTTTCCTCAAGAATTCATTTCAAGTGTTTTCTCAAAACTGTTTTCCATCTAAAATGACATTGTTTAATATGTTTATGTTTCATGTATAATGTCTCCACTATTTACATGGTTTCACCTTTCTTATGATGAAATGATATCCATTTTTTTTATATGGATTATGTTATGATGGGATGATGTTTATGAAACCCATTTTATTCATTGGGTTGTGATGAATGACTTATGTTCACGTTGTGGAACAAATAAGAATGATTTAATTATGAGATGGGTGGGACCTATATCTCCATCCAATCCATTGGGTAAAGATTTATATCTCAGGAGATAGACATGGCTAGAATGACAAGTAAATCCAGTTCAGTAATACAGGGCTAAAACGACAAGTAAACCTGGTTCAGTAAGGGACTTTGTCCACTAAGATGGTCTTGGCAGCAATGCCTTGGCTACTATTGAAATCATAACATGTGCTTAATGGTTTCCACAATTACATGTTTTATTCCCATATCATTTTATCATGATTGATGTTCCATTATGATCTATGACTTCTGTACTGCCATGTTTTATGTCATAGCTCAAGAATTTGATGTTTAAATATTATGTTCATGTTTTGAAGTTCAAATGTATATGGTTTGTTTTATTTTCTCCATACATACCCTTACTGAGCATTTGAGCTCACCCTTTATATTTTTTATTTTCCCTAGGATATAAAGATTGGTTTTAGTTAAGAAAGAAATGGGAGATCTTTATGAGAGATGTTGAAGATCTTTCACCAAGATTAGAAGATTATATTCTGAGTTTCCAAAGACACTAAACTATTATGGTCCTTTGGTGTCTATTTTTTTATGTATTAGATATTCCGAAAAAGTAATCTAATGTATATGTACGTCAAGATTTGGGCCTCTATTGTAGAAGTGGAACTGTGACGTCCACATCACCTCAAACAGACCAATGTGCCGTAGGTCGACCCCGAATTGGTCGCATATATGGAAAACCCAGTATACCTAGGCCCACTCGCTGGTGAAGCTGCCTCCAGACTAAAAATTCGAATCTTACAGCCAGCCCTAAGTATCGTATGTGATGCTCTGATAGAACATTCTTTCATAGAGGTCCGTAGAACTCTCTGCAACAGGATCCCCCCAGCAATGGTCCTAGTCCTCGGGTTCAAGACATACATATCCATGTGTCTGGTCTCTCTAGAAAGACGACCATTGTTGGTGATATTATATCATGGAAGGTACTCCTCCAAGGTCACCCATGACCGCGGTGTGTCCACCACGAAGCCTGACAGTGGAACCTCCTCCAAGATGCTGAAGTTCCATTGCGGAAGATTTTTGGACAGAGGATATGCCTTATGGGCGGGGGTTAGCAGATTGAACAAGGTATGGTTGTTGGAAACAACCACCCTGGTGCCATAAACCTCCTCGTTCACCGCCATTTCAGCTCTACGAGTGGTGGATTCCCCCTCATCGACTTGATTTGCGGCCATCTTCTTCCGGCGAAGTGCATCGAGAGCGTTTAGTGAAATCTAGATGAGTTGCATAGAATCTGGGTGAGTTGTGCAAAATATGGATCTGTTGTACGCAATTCAGAAGTTGGGTGTGCAATCAGGGCAGTAGGCATGGAATATCTTGTGTTTTAACGTAAGTACGACCGAAACTTGGAGAAATTACGTGCTAACCCAGCGTGTTTTACACGCAGGCGCAAAGGCAATTTCGCGCATGAGAGCTCTGAGCCTATCGCTAGAGAAAACATGGGTACGGATCATGGGACCCATGGCCCCTTTTATAGGCGAAGCCAGGGTTCCACGCCGTGCGGAAAGTGGATTCTGCACCAAACCTGAGGATTTGCACGCTGCAGCATTTTTTACGCGCACGGGGTCCCACGGAGCCCAAACCTTCGACATTTTTGCGTTTCCCTTGGAATCTGATCGTTGCGACCTCTCGGTGATCCAATTTTGAGTAGGGCATTTTTAGACACTGAAAAAGTCCTTAATTACTAAAGGAAGTTTCAAATAGGGAAGCGAAGTCATATTCGGAACCGGAGGCCCGGTCCGGGGTGCCCGGAAGTGTTGCGTGAAAAAAAACGGGAATGCACGTGAAAAAACGTGTGCCGCGCGAAAGGGGTTCTGGATTCACGAACGGTCCCTGGTGACGGCGCGCAATAATTGGGCACCCACGCCCGCAT
The DNA here is from genome assembly GCA_963277665.1 of Viscum album. NCBI lineage: Eukaryota > Viridiplantae > Streptophyta > Magnoliopsida > Santalales > Viscaceae > Viscum > Viscum album. The sequence goes on along the minus strand of OY728139.1, from coordinate 1,068,688,294 downwards.
GGTTAACATTTAGCGTTTCCATCTCTGGCATGCAAAATTTCTCATGCCACCCAGGATTTCATGCCTCCAGATGCCTATAAATAGAAGGAGACCCCATCCATTTCGGGGTTTCAGAATTTGAACCAGCTCTCATGCGTGAAATTGGACTTCCACGTTCACAAGATGACCTTCAGGTACTGACCCTTTTCATGCCACCTCACCTCGGGATCCGCCATTACGTGAAATCCCACTTTCTTAAATAGAATTCAAAACACTTCAGGGTTCCTCCCTTGCACGCAATTCCTTCCGTTGCACGCAAAAAATACCAAAATGCGCGCAATCCCTTCACTGGGTGTGGCCTTTCCTTAGGGGTCATCCTTTGCCTATCGCGTGAAATTCACATCCCTTGCGCGCTATCCCCTTAGTTGCACGCAATCTCTCTGGCCCAATTACGCGTCACCCCAGTGTTTTGCGCGCAATCCCTGGGACCGCTCACCTCAATACCCCTCGGGTGCCTCCCTGTGTAGGCGCCCGATGTCCTCTATACCGGGCATGCATGACATGCTCCAGTTTCCTGTACGGCCTTCCAAGCTCGTACAAAGTAACATTCAGGTCCCTTGGACGGTGTTTCCCGTTGCGTTGCTTTGCCTCATGCTTCTTCGCATAGGCACGATAACGGCTATTTCTTCTTCTCATATCCTTGCTAATTTGGACCCCTCGATGGTTCTCTCTGCGACCCCCCTTCACTACGGCCTTTCTGATGCCTTCCCTCCCACAAGGGGTAGAGGGTACTGGTTATGTAAGTTCTAGGGGTGTGGAGCGATCCCACCCCGTCTGAGCTACACGAAAATAAACTGCCAAGAACCCAGTCCTCAACACATGACGCTAAACTGTGATCTGGCCCCATGCCTCGCACGCAGGGTCCCCCCGAGAAGGGAATTCTTTACGCCCACTCGTCTCCACGGGGATGGGATCAACCCCCCCCCCCCCCCACATGGGATGATATTCTCCTTCTCGGAGTGGCGTTTGCCCACGGGGGAAGGCAAACCTTCTTGGTGTAATCCCCTAGCCCCTCTTGCGGAAGGTAGCACCCATGAACCTCCGTACTTTCCCACTAATAAGGCCAGTGGAGGGAGTGATAAGTAACGGGGAAACTTATTTGTTTGGTCCCAAATCCCTCTCCCTCTACGCTTTGTTGCACCTCGGGCCTCCATCCTGGAGTAATCCCCGACATCATGGGCCACTCAATGCGTAATCACCTCATCGCTTCTCACAGACGCACCCTTTACGACGTGATCGTCAGGTCCCTACAACCTCTTGTTTCTCACACCGAGAATGACTCGCGTGAGCTTAGAGTGAGAACAGACCTTGACCCCACCTCTAGAGAACTATGAGGACTTTGAACCGTGATAAGGCATGGTACGTAGGAAGCATCCATGAGGATTAATCCCACCACCCGGTTGTTCCGACCCCACCGCGTCGGTTCACTTGTTGCATGGGCCGCCTCAGAGCATAAGCCCCAAATGCGCCAATCCCGCATGACGTTAAACTATATCCCATCCCGCATAACATTAAACTGTATCCCATCCCACATGACGTTAATGTGGATCCTGTCCCCCATGACGTTAAACTGTATCCTGTCCCGCATGACATTAAACTGTTCCACCTGAACTACGTGGACATTGATCCGTGATAAGACATGGTACGTAGAAGCCTCCACGAGGTTCAAGCCCATCACTCGGTCGTCCCGACCCCTTCACGTCGGTTCACCAACCATCATGGTCCGCCTCATAGCATAAGCCCCATTGATCCATCATCATGGGTCACCTCAGAGTGTAAGACCCATATCCACCTTGGGCTGTCTCAGAGCATAAGCCACATCCATCCCGAACTACGGTGACTTTGATTCCCCACCACGGGGATACTTAGGAAGCCTCTATGAGATTCAAGCCCAACACCAAAATCCCATCCTGACCTCTCCCTCTATCCCACGTGCCTCAGGAATCTCATTCCCTTGCCCAGAGGTTGTACTTCATTCGGGTCCCTATCCATGCATTCATTCTCACAGGTCGCCTTTTCAGGTGTCCCACCGTATCATCGAACTACACGTACTTTGATTCCCTATAACGGGGATTCATAGGAAGCCTCCATGTGGTTCAATCCCCCTCACTTCACCACCCATCCTGATTCTTACTTGGGACTCCACATCCTGGTGGGATCATGCCACCTCATTCCACTCCGCAACATCTGGGAAGCCGCCCACGTGATGGCCCCAACACTGGTGTCCCCCCAGGGGGTTCTTCAATCTGATACACTCTCAGTGTTACAATAAGTCTGATTCGTCTCCACTGTAGGTTAAACTCATGGAATACCCTGTGTTAGACATGGGAATCTGAGGAAAACCCCAGATACATGCCTATGGCATACAATTCCCAACGTTCTCTGTGGGATGCCTCGGGCTTCCGTGCCCTCGAGAAACCCTATTATAAGGGAAAAAAGACAAACATTCCAATTCCCCAGCATCAAGACATGCCAAAGACACCTTAGTGTGACGACTCTTCTAACTAAAAGGTTGTTGCCCCGACCAGACCCCTTGGAGCATGTCGACTGAAGCAGTGTAATTAACTAGTGTCTATGAAGATATGGCACCAGGTACAAGATTCACGAATACATCTTAAATCTATGAGGGAGACCCGAACTCGGTGACGAGCTCTGAGGAGGAATCCACATAAGGACGAACCGACATCCCATAATCTTGGTTTCAATCAAGGATCAGATGTCCCTGGACAAGGAAGATGTCGCCCGCCTTTGGAAAGCGGGAATGCGAGGCCCCAAGCCATGCGTCCTATGCGTGAAGGACGTGCGGGCGAACGCCACGACAGAAAGCTTCATAAACATACATGTCTGACCATGGTATTCCTCGGGTCGATTTTGAGACCCCATGGATCCACTTTTAAGTGAAAATGACATTTTATAAAAATTAATTTAAATCTGTGGAAAATGTAATAAAAACATATATTTTTTAGTAAAAAAATTTATATGAGATTATATAAGTTATCTTGTAAACAATAAATATTCATTAGAAATAAAAAAATATTTCTTACATCATGATATTTTATTTATAATTTTTATATATTAAATAAATAAATTTAATTATGACCCAATGATGATGTAGTGATTGCTTCATTAATAAAGGATTCAAATAAATGATATTATAAATGTTAAAATAAATATTATTTGTTTCTTTTTATGCCTTCCACGAATTTAAGATATAATTATTACTTGTTATATTTGAATTAATGAAGGTTCATAAAAATAATCAAGTTGTTTGGGATTTTTAAAAAAAGTCCTGATATGAATAGTATATAAATTGACATAAATGAGTTTTTTATAAAAAATATTATTTTATTAATTGATATAATAAACCTAAAAATCTAATATTTAGAAAAATGAATTAGATATGGTTTATAATGTCATTAATGAACAACTTTAAGTTATATCGGCATTTTATAGTAACTATATTAACCATATAGTATTAATATATAATAGGATGTGGTAAAATGTAAATTGGTTAACTAAATGGCTAAAGTTAAATGATAAGATTAATTTTATGCCCTATACTTGTTTAAAATCCCATTTTATGATTTTATTTAGAAAATTACTCACCTAATATTAGAATTAAATGAGTTGGGTCCTTTTGAAATCGAAATTCATTTTATAATAAAATAATATTTTCAAACATTTTTAAAGATCCCCTCCTCCCTCTTATAAAAGGACACCACCTCTAACCCATTATTCACACCTCTCCATAGTCTTGAATCATCCACCCTTTGCTCCAATAAGCTCCCAAAATCCCTATATTCCTCCTAGAAGACTTAGTTTGTGTTGAAGGAAATTCAATAAATCCTTTTGGTTCAAGACAAAGTGAGTTACCCAATTTAAAGGTAACGTCTTCTCTCGAGTTCTTTACTTTTATTTTCCTTCTAAAACCCCCTAAAATCTCTTTGTTACATTCCTTTTATAAAAACAACTGTATATTCAATATACTATAATGTTGTTATGATAAGTATTCAATCAACACTTCCACACACCTCCATCTAATGGATACAAACACATTGTTTCTACTGATGACAAACTACTACATCACGAAATGATGAGTGTTCAATTATATCATACCACCTCTTATGGTGGCCATTATGATGGAAATGTTTTTATATGTGATATATATTATATTTATATTTTCTATATGCTTCTATATTATTCATTTATATCACACCTTTATGGTTTCCATAATATGTAAATACTATAATTTCATTTGAGGATATGTGGACTATCGCCCCCTCAAAGGGATATGACTCATTCATGATATACATGGAATGTATAAAGGATATAATTAATGAACTTATGTAACATATATATATATCTGCTAATTATTCCCTTCTTGTCTAGAAAATATGGAAGGATTGGATGCTTGTCCAGTGTCTTCTTCAGCAGACCGGACTGCATCTTGCTTCGGTTTGTTACTTCTGTTTGGGTGATGAGGAGTCCTTCCTAAATTTTTTTGTTGGTCGTATGTTTATTAGTAGGTTTTGACGCTATGTTCTTTTCATATTTCCATGTTTCCTCAGCTTCGTGACTGTTGAGGCGCTGCTCACTTCTGTCTACCAGGTGGACTGTAGTGATCATGTGATATCCTTATTTCTTGCAACTGCTATCATTGTATTATCATACACATAGAAGGAAAATAATAATCTTATTTTTAATAACTAAAAACCCACCATTCAAGATGTTTTCTTAGATATTCATCGCAACATAAAAATAGATTCTATGATTTAAACCGGATCAAGGCACAATGATGTTTTTGACCTGATTATCTTTAGAACACTTGGTGTTAGGCGCAGGGCAAGGAAACCATGTGTGATGAAATACATCCGATAGATACCACCGATCTATGATTAGATTAAGTTACATGTTGATGGGGTGGACTCTGGTGCGCTAGGTCTTGTTGGCTATGGCGGTGTCTTCCGTACATATCAGGCCTTTGTGAAGGGATGTTTCTTCCACTTCATTGGCAATGGGGTTTCTATTGAAGCATATCTATAGGCTATGATAAAGGAGATAAGGTATACAACACATTATGGTTGTAATAGACTATATCTTGATTTTTATTCACCTGTAGCTTTGAAAATTTTCAATGATAACTAATGGAATGGACCATGGAGGATGTTGTCTTCGTAGATTTCTTGTATGTGTCTTGCGGAATAAATCTCTCTTGATGTCTCCCACATTTATAAAGAGGCAAACTAGGTTGTTTATGATATTTTTAAAAGATCCATTATGGAGGTTAGATCCAGTTGGTCTTTTGTTTGGCCAAGCTATTGCTCTAGTCTTGCATAGAGGGATTGTAGTGGTGAGATGTGCACTCCACTTTGTAATACTTCGCTTTTCTGACTTGTTTTGTACTGTATTATTTTTATAATAACAGTTTTTTTAGGTGAAGGCTTGCCTGCCTCCTAAAACTTATGGATATATATTATAATTTAATTATAATATACTTATGTATAATTTAGTTTTCATTCCCATATATATGTAAAAGAAATGAATGTCTCGTTTATGAGTACGTACGGCTTACCATCCTTATAAATGGTTCATTTAATTTCTTATATCCAAATTCTATAGAGTATTATGAATACATATATACTAGATATATATTATATATATGATATCTAATGAATGAATATAATTTTTAAAATAATTGACTTTTTACCACATGAAAAATTTGTAATTATAACAAGTTCATTTTCGACTCAACTACATAATATCGACAAAATGACAGATTTTAACATAAATAATTATGTAATTTTTATAATGTTGTAATAAGTAATATAAAAGGAATAATAAACATGAAAAAATGTTTTGAAGAAAATATAAATTAACCTATGTTTATTATTTAGGAAATTAAAGAATGAATGAGTCATGTCGGACACGAGGTAAGGGAACCTTTCACTATCCTTTTTTTGTCAAAGAAATATTTTATGTTATGTCATTAAATTTCAATTTTTAAATTTTGGGATATGTTCTTATATATACTTATTTATATAGATTTTATTTCCATGTGTTTAGACAAAATTTTCTATCTCCTCAACTCATTTTCTGTATTTTTTTGTGACATCGTTAGGCTGCCAAATTTTTGTAAGGGAATTTCTTAACCCAATTTCCATTGTTTGGGTTAATCATATACTTCTTGATTATTTATTTATATTAATATGTATGAATAAACTCTATTTTTTTACACTTAAAATATACTTATTTTGGGTGTATTTATATTTTCCACACATAGTTATGTCATTAATTTATCCTTAATCTAAGGATAATATCTTTGTAAGGGAATTCATCTCAATCTCCTTTCACTGGGGCATATTTTGATTTATACACAACATTCATTTATAAGGTGTATAAACTCCATTGACTTGTATTTTAACTCAAAGGCAATCTTTTTCTATGAAGCGTTTTACTAAATGACAAAAAGAATTTTTATTTTTAACGTACGCAGTGACAACAACCTTTTTGCTGTCATGGGCATTATTGGATATTTGGATTCCCTACCAATCCGTAATGTTTTTAGAAGGAAAATAAATACCATATACTCTTTTTTACATATTTTGGTATTGAAATTTTTTTGAGAATGGATTGATTATGTCAATATATTGAAATGTTATATTGTCATCACAATGTGGAAATGTTATATTTCATTTATACTTGTTCATGTGTTATGATAAGGTTATGGTTCATGGGAATTTTTTATGCGTAAGAGTGGTTGAATAATAAACCTAGGGTTGGTGAACCTTAGATAGATCTCAAATGAATTTTGTAACGTGATAGAGGTAAATGTTTATGTTTCTCTTAAGATATTAAGGAAATATATTGTGATGGGTATTCCAAATGTAACCCCTATGTAGTTGTGAAAGTTTCAATGTAAGTTTGTCATGTATTTAAAATGTTACATTGATGATTTATGATTTCCATGTGTTATTCATAAATATTATGATTTTTTGTGGTATGTTAATGATTGGAAAGTATGATTTCATTGAATTGTATGTATTTATGGCCTAATGTTTTACATCTTTGTTTTATAACCCTTAACAAGCTTTTTATAATCATCCCAAGTTTTTGAAATGTTTTTCACAGGGTATAAAGAAGGGTAAAAAAATTAAGAATTCAAGAATATTTACATCAAGAAAAACAATTCCTGTTTTATTTAAAGAGTTTTATTATTGTTAAAATTTTGGATATAGTAGAAGTTCCTACTTTGTTATTTTGGAGATGTATTGTAATAGTTATGACCTAATTATTTAAATCTCTATACCTAAAAAGATCCTAAATATGAATTATTAACCTAATTTATGATTATATATTGTTTTAGGATGTATCCTTACCATATAATTACGGGTGCACCAATCACATCATAAAATTTACATAATCATGTATTCTGCACAGAAGATATATAAATCTTGGGAATAAAATAACCCTTGTAAATGATTTAGTTTGATTTCATAACGAATTAATTCATGAATAAAAATTAGGTTTCCCATAATAAAGAGGCAATATCATAATTTTAATATGAATCATCAATATTGAGTGAAGAAGAAACAATCTCAAGGGAAGAAAAAGTTGAGTTTTTTTGACCGAATAGTTCATTTGGAAAAATACATTCATTTTTTGTAAAACCATTTTGGAATAATTTATACCATAGAAAATAATAGTGAAGGAAATGTAATTATATTTAGGGAACATTAAAGGAACATCCATACTAAAAATGGAGTGATAGAGGTTAAATCCAAAGGAAGAGAGTAATGTTCGAGAATACCCTTACCTTATGTATGAACACTTTTTTCTCTTCAATATACTAGACAATCAAATTAAATTATTTAATTAAAAAATAAAAAAAACCCAAATACATGTATTAAATTTTAAATAGTTTTATTATGTTCATTTATTTCCCCTTAGATGGTTTATAATGTTCAATTCCCTCGTTTAGGTGTCTATTTTCATGGATTTCATCACTGGTTCACTTGAATATGAGTATTGAATTTTTTTAGAATTAGTATAATTATCTATAATTGAGATGATATATTATTAATGGACATATAGATGTTTTAATTGTTATATATATCATTATTTTAAATGTTATGAGGATGATTCATTAGACAAAAGGTTATAGATAATCATTTAGTTTTTTGGCGGTTTTTTGAACATCACAAACTAGTTTTATTCCATTATTTATTATTGTGTATATAAGTTAGTTCTAAAACATAAAAAGGGTTATTACATAACTTTTATAGTATGTACCAACCATTATTGAGGTTTTATAAATATACTTAAAGGCATTTAATGAAAATGAAAACTCATCATCCACGATGTTGGTAATTTGACACATGACTAGAGATGATTTCATTTTTAGAATGGAAGAGAGAATGAAAGTAGTTTGATGATGGGTATTCCAATAACATGATGTAATTATAGTATATAAATCATAATAGAGTTATAATGCACATTTGGATAGATTAGGTGATGATAGAATAATAAAATAAAAGGTAAATGAATGAAATCAAAAGGAAAAGAAAGAGGATTTTACCTCTTGAATTCTCCTCTTTGGGATCCTCCTTAAGCAACCTAGGTTTGGTATTTTTTGAGACGAAAACCTCCTGAATGTGGGGAAGGGGAATGGGAAGAGGATTGCGTAGAATTTGGACAATTCTAAAACATAGAAGGTGTGAGGACAAGAGGTGGTGAGGGGTGGTATTTATATGGGAGTAGAGGGTTTTTTTCTAATTATTTTATACATTAGTTTATTATTTTGGGTCAAGGTAATGAATTGTGTAATAATATCCATAAATATATTAAAATAATTAATTATATTTAGATATTATGTGATTACATTATCCATACATATTATATGACTCAATAATTCATGTATTTAGATTATACCGTAAATTATCAAATATCTTTATTCACTAAAAGCTCATGTATTTTATAAAAATACAAAAAATAACCCTAACCATACACTGATATGTAGAATTCAGTAATGGACTCAATTTTATGAAGATAATTTTCTAAATATGATAAAATTTAATTTTTAATTAAAATCATCTTTTATTTGAAAAATACCAATTTATAATTTTTACCTAGTTGTATGACATTTTCAAAAATTAACTAAGGTATCGTTAAATTATATTATAATAATAAGACAAAAATATTAATTTATAAGTTTATTTTAGAAAAACGAATTTTATTTTAAATCATTATATTAATTATAAGATTTTAAATAAATTTGTATGACTTATAAAGATAACAATACTTAATTTATCTTTTTTAAAATATTTATTTAGATATCTCATGATATAAATATATTATATTTTTATTGATAAGATACACAAATTTTATTTATACTTTAAAAGGATATGTTATTGTTCCATTCGACAGATTACAATTCCAAAGGCTCATGTTACTATTCTAAAGGTCATGTTACTATTCAATTGGTATGGGTTCTTTATATTACGAAAGAGACTCTTATATAATAAATTATTAATTTCTAATATTTTAATTGTGGTCTCTATTAGATTTTATGTGATTTATACTATATGAAATAATTTCAAGGAGGGATAAATTTCATTGATAAATGTTTGGGTCATTACAAAAATCACCTTTGAATACCTTCCAATAATTTTGTTAATTGTCTAAATAATTCAATAACCTTTTAATATAATTTGAAATAACATTATTATAAATATAAATACTAATTTGTGAGTATTTAAAAAACTCAATCACCTTTTAAATTACAATATCACATCAATCATTAAAATCATTCTTCCAATTGAATTTTATCACTACTATTTTTAGCTAATATATTAAGAACTCCAAGGATGTAATATCTATAAACCAAGCTATATTATTGTAATGCATTAATTCTATTTCATCATTTTAATTATAGCCATATAAACTTATCATTACATATCCTACATCCAAATAATTTCCAAATTATGTTCTTTACTTAAGACTATAGTGGAGAGTACATCCAAACTTAGCATATGTCCTTGACATGAGGACCATCTCAACAATCATATGATATGGAATTTTAACTCCAAAAATTTATCTTATTCTTCTATACCCAAACAAATGGGAAACAACTTTGTGTTCTTGAACCCACATTGAATATTTCTTATATTTTAAACTATATACATAGTTTCTCAAATCCAATTAGGAATTTAAATCTCTATTTTTGGTTTTTTTTAATACCCAATTTTTGTTCCAAATTAACAACAACTTTTCTCCCCCTTCTTGACCACATATTAAAAGGAGGTAAAATATTCTCCCCGTTAGTGCTGGGAGTTGTTTTGTCATTTTCAACCAAATATTTTAAATTAATGAAATTTCAACTCCACATTTGATTCTTATCCCACATTTAGAGACTCATTCAACTCTATGTTTAGATAGGGGTGGAATAAAATACTCTCTTTTCAATGTGTCATAAACCATATAAATTCAAGTCTACTTAGGTTATCCAACTATTGAAAAAAGGCAGATAAATTCATTTAAATTTTTTTCCATAACATTATAATGCCCTGACCCTAGTTACCTAGAGTCGATGCATTATAACTTAAAATTGGAATGATCACAACGAAATCATGTCTCAAAAGACCGATCAGTTTAGTATTATTGGAAACAATATTCATACATAAGTTCAACTTTACAATGTGAAAAGAAATACAACATGAATTTATTCCATTAGAAACATCCATGCCTCCTAGATTATGCATTTACCAATAATAAACATGAACACATTAATGGCATGAAAATGGGTTGAGTAAATAATGCCATAATAAAACATATTCATGGGTATTATACTAGTCGAATGACCACATGAAACATAAATATTATTTTCATAATGAGTGAATGTATAATGTCTGACACTCTGAAACATTTTGTCGAGGCCTCGGCCAAGACATCTAGAAATGATAAATGCCTCGGCCAATACCATATATCAAATTGGGAAAGGACTTGCCCAATTCCATGTCTAGTTGTCTCATTAGACATACTGATACATCGAGGAGCTATAGAGGGCTCCACCCATCACTTATTATGTCCAATACAATCCTTATATGAAAAGGTTGAAATAAAACATAAACATTCATATTAAAACTAGAATACAAAATGTCAATACTTTAACCATAAACCATGAATGGTATAAAATTATCACATCCACAGTCAAACATATCAGAATACCTTCAATACAAAATGGAAGTTTTGTATCATAATAAATCAACTTCAAAAAAACATAAAATCCATCAAAGGATGTTGACATAGATGAAATAAAAACCTTTTTTAGAGAAATATTTCTTTCTATTTTGAAATAATTTAAGAGTCACATAATTATAGAGAAATAATTTATTTTGAAAATATTCTTAAACTCTTGTAAGGGACGATTTGACGATGTTATTATGGTGGAAAATAGTCTCACCCTCCGTGTAAGTTAAAGAAAATTCTTATATTAATTTTATCAAAAAGGTCATAAAGTACCTTGTTTGGAAAATGACGGAAAGATTCCTTTAAAAACATACAAGGTAAAATAATTTTATAAATTACTTTACCCATTTATCTAGTAAAAAAATCTTTTCAAATACATTTTTAAGAAAGATGGATGTGGATGATAAAGAGGTCTCAATAGATTCTTACGTAGAAACAACCTCAGATAATAAAGAGATTGTAGAATTAACCCTTACCTAGTACTTTTCCTTAGTCGAGGGTAGGTTAAACTCCTTTTTAATGGTGAAATATTGTTATTAAATTATACAAGAATCATATACATTAATATTATATCATATATGTTTTTTTAATATTTCTTTGTTAATAATATCTTAGTATTATCGTCATTTTGGGTGTTAACTGATTTGTTTTCCTTTATATGATTTGTTACGTAAGTAATGTTGGTTATGGATAGTATTTATATTATTCATATTCCAAATTATATTATGTCTTTAAACATTATTTTTAATCAGCTAATGAAAATTAGTCTTTAATGGATACGATGGGGAGCGAATCTCATCGAGTTTGTGGAGACGGTAATCTGTACGTACGCACGAGCAACAATATCATTATTTTGATATTAAAATAATATATAATTGGAAGGTAAATCATATATAAAGAATTATTATCATGTTATATTTATTATTTACATCAATTAAAAATCATTATTATACCCATACAAGTAATAATGTATTGAATAGCAATTACAGCACGACGTGGAGACGGTAAGTCGTACCTACGCAAGTATGGTGACATATCATTCAATGGATGGATAGAATAATGTATATGGTTGTACCATATTTATAAAAAAAATCACAGTATATAGAAGATCTTGGAGATATTATTTTATAATGTAAACAACAAAGAAAGAGGAAGTAAAAGAAGAAAGCAACATGAAAGAGGAGATGAAATATTTACCTCTTCTTTGGGTTCTTCCCTTTGATTTGATCAAAAAGACTCCTTAGGTTGGATTTATGACTAAAATAATGACTCTATGATTAAGGGAGGAAAGTTTAGAGGGTATTTGGGAAGAAGTTGGACGAGCCAAATGGCTTTGAATGTGTGAATTATATAGAAGGGGGAGTTCCCTTTTATAAGAGGGGTGAGGGCCACCTTCGGAAAAACTAGAAATATTATTTTATAATAAAATAATTTTCGGTTTATAATATCATAAAAATGTATTATCTAAAGTATAAGTTGGTTATGTGTCTAAAACCACTCAACTAATAGGTTTTAGAGAGGTTTGGGTCACTATATTAACCTTATATTTTAGATTTAACTCTTAGTTAAATAGTATGACATTTACCATGTATCTTTGTATTTCTATATTATATGGTTAATTAACATACTATATACATCCAAGAGAGCCCCAAGTGGTTCATTAATGACACACATATAATTATATAAGTCGTTTCACCAATCCTTCTATTTTTAGGAATATAATATCAATTAATAATATAAAATTTGTTTTAAAAACTATTTTATGTCAGTTTTGACACTATTTGGTATTTTGTTTTTGATAAATTCATAACAACATTATTACTTAAAAACAATTACCCTAACCAATAATAACATTTCATATTAACCTATAAAATTATCCTAATTCTTAAAAATTCTCAAATTACATTTATTTGGAGATTTATAATATTAATTATTTTAATATTTCATTAATTAGGTAATTACTGCAGCATCATTGTGTCATAAATGAATTAAATTATTTAACATCTAAAAAATATAAATAAAATCAAATTATGTATGGAATACTTTTATATTTACAATTAATATTTATAGACGAAAATATGACTTATATAACCCCATGTAAAAATTGATTTACTAAAAGATATTTGTTTAGGTATTTTTTCCTTTACTTTATGTTAATTAAAATAAAGGGTCATTATCATTCATAAGTGGCTATATGGGGTCCCAAAATCAACCCAAGGATGGCCATGGATGTACATGGCTCCTCCAATAAGGTTTGGACAAGTGTTAAGGTAATTTTGAATTATTATAATATTCATTTTACCTTGAATTACCATATTTCCCTTTAAACGCGGTAAATAAAACTCAAAAGATACTATTCAGAAAAAAATATTTTCATCTTATTGTACCACATTTTACATATTGAAGTTAACCGTGTTTCGCATATTTTTGAAATTCAACTCACAGAAGCGGTAAAATTATGTTTTATTCAAATTTACAAATTCTTCTAGGAGGTGGGTAAAAGCCGGTAAAAGTTGAACAAAATTCTTATATATCAAAAATTATTACAAAATGACTCCAATGAATTATATTTAACATAAATAGGTATTATGTATCTATTTTTACCTAAAATAAATTTAAATAAAATAAATAATTATTTAAATAAAAAGCCAGTTTTAACCAATAACTTAGTGTTTTTAACTATTCATCAAAAATTGAATGTTTTCAGAAAAAATACCATAATTTCACCCGATGAAAATTTTGATATTATGAATTAAAAAATTAATTTTATTTTACCAAATTCAAAACATAGAAGTTTCATTTATTAATTTAAAACTAATTCTCATTGTCAAAACCAAAAAGCGTGTTATCAAGAAATAATAACTAACAAAAGATTGATACTTGTTTATGTTCAATTTCAAAGTGAAATTATTTCCAATGAATAACATTGGATTAAATGGTAAAAATATAATCTATTTATACTTCCAAACCATTAAAATTTATAATTTAACTCTACAAATTATTTTGATTAAAAAATATGTTTTCAATTAAAATATAGTATTTTTCACTATTCACCCAAATATGAATGTTTTTTGAAAAACACCAAAAATTTATTGAACCCAAATTATTATTTCTTGATTCTAAAGAATAAGTTTATTTAGTAAAATTTAATATATAAAATATTCAAATATTGGATTTAAAAAGGGTTCTCTATTAAAAGGCGATAAAATTACATTTAAAAAAATACTTCTTTTTTCTAAAAAAAAATGAATTTGTTTTCTCATTATTTCTAAGAAACTCATAATATGGATTATAAAATTATAATTATTGTATAAAGTTCAAAATTTAGTTAATACTATTCATAACCTCTTTTGAACGACTAGTTTGGTATGTCGTGGTGTGATTGAACTCGGTGTTGTGTGTAGTGCAAGTTGTTGAATTACTTTGAAGAAGTAACATACTATGAAATATTGGGGTTTTACATTCTTCCCACCTTCAATAAATTGCGTCCTCACAATTTGAAATTGTTATTTGAAAATAAAAGTTTTAAAATATAAAATACCTTTGTAGGAAAACCCAAATCGTAAATTGGGTTAATAAAATTTAGTCAAAATAAGCGGAAAACGAGGAATGAAAAAGTCACTACCAAATTATAATCATGGTTAGGAGTACATTGGTGGCCATTAGAGACACAAAATTAGAGGAAAAACATAAGTATTTATAAGGATTGATTGAGGTCAGCAGTCACAAAAAATTGTAGAATTGAGGGCCTCAAAGCCATCAATCTATGATGATTTAAAGTATCATCTGTTCAATAAGACATAAGGTATTAGGATAACACATTTTTAGTTTTAATATCCCTTAACTAATGTTTATGAATTAATTTATTCCTAGAATAAGAGATGAAAAAATATATACTTGACAAGTAGAGTTCCATCCTTTAACTAATTTCTACCACAAACTCATCTTTCACTCTAAATGATAATAGAACTTAAAAAAATATTCTATTTATCCTATTCGTATAGGGTTCCAAAAAAATGAATTTATAATCCATCTAGAAGACCTTTTAAAAACTAAATTATTCAATCCAGGACATCACGTGGGCCAGTGGTAGGAGATACACCCTTGTCACCCTTCGGTTGCAGGTTCAAGTCTCACGGCCTTGTCGGATGTGACGGGTTGCCGCCCAACCTCCGGGTTGTCCTTTCGATGGAAATCCAAAAATAATCTCAAACTAGACTTATCCAAAATACTTCTGTCCAGACTCACATTCCAAACTTTATAAGGAAGGTAAACACAATGAAGATCCTTTCTTCCACGTAATAACATGTTAACACCTTCATCATGTATTCTTTTAAAACATTGCAACATCCTGAATTACCATAAAACCTTATTGATTACTTTCATGCTCCATTATTCCTTATAGATTGCTGGATATAATCCTTATATCCAAAAAATTTATAAACTCCAACAATGATGATATAAACAAATCATTAATCAGTTTCAAGGTAGTCAAGAATATCCAATATAAATTATCCAAATCAATAATTTTTCACTACCTCAGTACCAAAACCATATTATGGTTTATCTTTCTCTCAACCATATATTTTCCAAAACATAAACCTTCTATTGAGTCACTTTTCTTGGTTCCACACAATCTCAAGTCCATAATAAAATAGTACTGCAGTATAATCCTTATATACCATATAATTCTTATAACATGTTCATCATTAATAGAATACTCAAATGACACAATACTTTAATAACTACATAAGAAATCGAATCATTTCTCTTCATCTTCGGTAGTATCATAACTTTATTATTATCCAATAGCTATATTTTGGGTATACTCTGATGATTTGGACATTGATTCGCATAGTGTCTCAACTCCATGTAGATGAAGTATTGTACATTTGAACCTTTTTTTACCCCTAAAATCATGTACTTCGTGACCTTTTTCTCCACACTTAAAAAAACTCCACTTCCCTTCGAGCATTTACGAAGGTGATTCTTTCGATAGTTATCACATATAGGAAAATTCTTATTTTTCCTCTTCCCTTTATCCATCTTTCTCTCTTCCATCCTTTTCTTATCTTTCTTCCCTTCAAAGCCATATGACTTAGAGAATTATTTACTTATCTTATTAACACACGATACCATTTCATAATATGTTGAGAATACATGGGAGGCTATTTCCCTTCTAAATTTTTGCTAAATACCATGAAAGATATGATCTTTCTTACACTTTGGATCATACGTATTGTTGGAGATCATATTCCTTCTACTGGGGGCCATTTCTATACAATGTCATACACTTGGTTAGTTTTTGAATTGCAATGAATAATTCCAAACATGTAAAATACCAAATGTAAATTAAAGAGTTTATGGATATAATCCATAATCATAAAAATGTTTTCATTGAAGACACATATACTCATATACCCTTCATAATGGTTTTTGTAGAAAATGATAATTATCCTAATCATATCCCCCTGAGTGTCGTAAATAAGAGTGCATCAAGGCCCGTTTTTGCGCACCAGTTCTCATTCGAGTCCAGCTCAAAGTGGTGTTTTTGGGTTTTACCCCTAGGTACATCTGTTCCAGAGTTGCCTCTACCTGATTGTATCCAGACAGGGATGTATTTCTTGTAAAACTCATAAAATCTATACAATACCAAAATTCTATGAAGTTATTCAATACTAATCCTCAAAGTCTATCATAGGGCTATGTGCTTTAATCAGAGTTTATCTAAATATAGTTTCCAAGGATTGTACTAAACTTTCTCTGATACCAACTGTAATGCCCCAAACCTAGTTACCAAGAGTAGGAGCATAATTACATAACATTGGCATGATCACAAGGAAATCATGTCTTGAAAGACCAGTCAGTTTAGTATTATTGGAAACAAGATTCATATATAAGTTCAACATTAAAACTTGAAAATAAATACAGCATGAAGAAACATCCAAGAATCATAGATTATGCCTACAAGTCCCTCATAAGTAACTTCTTCATATCGTGGGAAAATGAAACATAAGAAATGGGTGAGCTCAAACGCTTAGTAAGGGTAAGAAATACAGCAAAAGATAACATAAATATTAATCATGGTAAATAATTGAAACCACATGCCTTTAACAATAATAAAAATGAATACATTTATGGATAGAATATGAGATGAGTAAATAATTCCATAATAAAACATAATAATGGGTATCCTACTAGTATAATGACCAAATGAACCATCAATATTATTTTCATAATGAGGGAGTGTATAATGTCAGACATTCTGAAAAATTTTGTCAATGCCTCGGCCAAGACGTCTTAAAATGATTAAGGCCATGGAAAAAACTATATATCAAATTGGGAATGGCCTCATCCAATTCCACACCTTTTTGTCTCATGAGACCTACTGATTCATTGAGGAGTTATAGCGGGATACACCATTCACTTACTAAGTCCAATACATTCCTCATATGAAAAGGATGAAATATAACATAAACCTTCATATTAAAACTAGCATACGAAATGTTAATACATTAACCATAAACCATGAATGGTATAAAAATAGAACATCCATATTCAAACACATCACAAAACCGTCAATACAAAATGGACGTTTTTTATCATAATAAATCAACTTCAAATAAACATAAAATCCTTTAAAGGATGTTGACATTGATGAAATCAACACCTTTTTAGAGAAATATTTATTTTTTTTTGAAATAATTTAATGTCACATAATTATAAAAAAATTTACTTCGAAAATATTTTTATAAGATTGTAGGCGATGCTTCGATGATGTTATAATAGCGGAAAATTTCCAACCCGCCGTATATGTTAAAAAACATTCTTATACTAATTTTGTCAAAAAGGTCATAAAGTACCCTGTTTGGAAAATGACGGAAAGATTACTTTCAAAATATATAAGGTTAAATAATGGTTATAAATTACATTACCCCTTTATCTAGTAAAAAACTGTTTTGAAATAATTTTTTAAGAAACATGGATGTGGATGATAAATAGGTCCCAGTAGATACTTATGTAAAAACAACTTCAGATAATAAAGAAATTGTAGAATTAACCATTACATTGTACTTTTCCTTTTTTGGGGGTAGGTCAACCTCTTGTATAATGTTGAAATAATATTTATTAAATTATAAAATAATCATATATATTAATAAGATATCATATATGATCTTTTAATATTGATTTGTTAATAATATCTTAGTATTATTGTCATTTCGGGTGTTAACTGATTCATTTTACTTTATATACATTGTTATGTAAGTAATGTTTTTTATGTATAGGATGTATAATATTTATATTCATAATTATATTAACTCTTAAAATATATTTTTTAATCATCTAATGAAAATTAGTTTTGAATGGATACGATGGGGATCAAATCTCATCGCGTTCGTGGAGACGGTAATCCGTACGTACGCACGAGCGACAATATCATTCTTTTCATATGAAAATAATAGATAATTGGATTTTATATCATATATAAAAAATAATTATCATGTTATATTTGTTATTTCCATCTATTACACATCATTATTATACCTATCCAAATAATAATGTATTGAATAGCAATTACACCACGACATGGAGACAGTAAGCCATACATACGAATGTATAGTGACATTTCATTCAAAGGATAGAATAATGAATATGGTTGTACCATATTCATAATAACATCACAGTATAAATAATATATTGGAGTTATTATTTTATAATGTAAACAACAAAGAACGTGGAAGTGGAAAATGAAAGGAACTTGAAAGAGGTAATGAAATATTTACCTCTTCTTCGGGTTCTTCCTTTTGATTTGATCAAAAGGGCTCATTACGTTGGCTTTAAAACTATATTAAGGCATATAGGATGAAGTAAGAACATTTGAGAGGGTATTTGGGCTAGGGTTGGCAGAGCCAAATGGATTTTAATGTGTGAATTAGAGATAAGGGGAGTTCCCTTTTATAAGAGGGGTGAAGGGAACCTTAGGAAATGTTAGAAATGTTATTTTATAATAACATCATTTTCAGTTTCAAATGGCTCCAAAATGGATTATTTAAACGATATGGTGGGTATGGGTATAACACCACTCAACTAATTGTTTTTATATAGGTTTGGGTCACTGTATTAACTTTATATTTTAGATTTACTCTTAGTTAAATAGTTTGACATTTACCATGTATCTTTTTATTTTTATATTATATTGTTACTAAACATACTATATACTTCCAAGAGAACCCCAAGTGTTTCATTAATGATACAAATATCATTATATAAGTATTTTGGCTGAACCTTAGATTTTTAGGAATATAATATCAATTTATAATATAATATTTGTTTTAAAAACTCTTTTATGTCAATTTTGACACTATTTATTATTTTGTATTATCTAAATTCATAACAGAATTATTACTTAGAAAAATATTCATATAACCAATTATAACATGTCATATTAACCAATAAAATTACTATAATTTATAAAAAGTCTCAAATTACATTTATTTGGATATTTATAATATCAATTATTTTAATATTTAATTAATTAGGTAATTAATGCATCATCATTGTGTCATAAATAAATCAACTTATTTAAGATCTAAAAAATATAAATAAAATAAAATTATGTAGGAACTATTTTTATCTTTCAAATGAATATTTATAGTCAAAACGATGACCCATATAACCCCATGTAAATATTTATTTACTAAAAGATATGTTTTATGTCATTTTTTGCATTTACTTCAAGTTAATTAAAATAAAGTGTCATTATCATTCATAAGTGGATACACGGGATCCCCAAATCTACTCCAGGATTCCCATGGTTGTCCATGGCTCATCTAATAAGGTTAGGACAATTGTTAAGGTAATTTACTATTATTATAATATTCTGTTTACCTTGAAATACCCTATTTACCTTTAATCGAGGTACATAAAAGTCAAAAGTTACTATTCAAAAAAATTATTTTCATCTTATTGAATCTAATTTTACTTAAGGAGTTTAACTATTTCTCTCTGATTTTAGAAATTTACCTCATAGATGTGGTAAAATTAGGTTTTATGCAAATTTGCAAATTCTCCAATGAGGTGGGTCAAAGATGATAAAAGTTCAACAAAATTATTATATATCTAAACTTATTATAAAATGAATCCAATGAATTATATTGAACTTACATAGGTATTATGTATCTATTTTTTCCTAAAATAAATTTAAATAAAATAAATAATTATATAAATAAAAAGTCGGTTTTAACCAATAACTTAGTGTTTTTCACTATTCATCAAAAATTGAAAGTTTTCAGAAAAATACCCCAATTTAACCTTAAGCTAATTTTGATATTATGAATTCAAAAATTAAGACTAATTTACCAAATTAAAAACATATGAGTTTCATTTATTTATTTAAAATAAATTCCTGTTGTCAAAACCAAAAAGTGTGTTTTTATGAAATCATAACTAACAAAAGATCGATACTTGTTTATGTTCAATTTGAAAGTTAAATTATTTCCATTGAATAAAATTGGATTAAATGGTAAAAATATAATCTATTTATACTTCTAAACCATTAAAATATATAATTTAACCCTAAAATTAGTTTGATTAAAAAAGATGTTCTCAGTTAAAATATTTTATTTTTCACTATTCACCCAAATATGAAAGTTATCAGAAAATCACAAACAATTTATTGAATATAAATTTTTATGTTTTGATTCTAAATAAGAAGTTTATTTTGTCAAATTTAATATATAAAAGTTTTAATTATTTTATTTAATAAGGGTTCACCATTAAAAGGTGGTAAAATTGCATTTAGAAAAACTACTTCTTTTATCTGAAAAAAAAAATTTGTTTTTAATTATGTCTAAGAAACTCATAATATGGATTCTAAAATTTTAAGGATTATATAAAGTTAAAATTTTAGTTAATACTATTCATTTCCACTTTTAAACAGCTAGTTTGGTAAATCGTGGTGTGCTTGAACTCGGTGTTGCGTGTAGTGCAAATTATTGAATTACATTGAAGAAATAACGTACTATGAAATATTGGGGTGTTATAAACATGCTCACAATGTGATATAAACTCTGAATTTCCTTTTCTAGTTGATTATAAAAATTATTTTCAATAAATTTAAGAAACATTTATCTAGCTTCTCAAAACTAATCAAAAGCATTCAAGTGAATGTTTTTTATTCCTCCATTTAGTTTGTAATCATTATACCTTGATTAACATATTCAACACAAACTAAATTTTTTTAGGAAGGTTATATTCATACTTATTTTTTATATTGTTTCATGGTCTTTATATATTTTCAAAATAATCTGAAAAAATTAATCTCTAATAGATTCTAGTAATTTTATAGGTCCCCCTCAATAGATTCTCTCAAATATTTTTGATGATGATTTTCTTCTATTTTTAAACATTTATGATTTAGTTTGGTTGTATGATAAAAATATATATTTATTAAATAAATTGTTTCAATTAGATACGAAGATAAAAGGAAGTGAATTACAATGATGAATTCTATCCTTTCGCGATTTACCGTCAATTAACTCTTCAAAGTAACAGAACCACTAAGATATCAGAATCATGTCAATATCCATCAACAATTCAATTTAATAAATAGGGGTGAAACATACTTCGTAATATATAAACTACTTTCATGGTGGGTTTAATGTATTTATAGATCTTCATATTATCATCCTTCTTGATTTTCCAAGTATGGTCACCTTTGGGATGCTTATATTTTTTCACCTTTTAATCTTTCTTTTTAACTGTAATGGATCTTATACTTGATAAAATAAAGTATTTTGATCATTTTCAACTTTATATAACCTATTTATATTTTTTATGTTATTTCTCATTATTATTAATAAATAATTGGGAATTTGGTTAGAATTATTTATGAATATAGACTCTTTTCTTGTAGTAACACTTTTCAAACTATCTATAACTAATGAATTCCCATTTTAATTCATAAACATTTATTTTTTATGACTCTATGTAAGAAATCTAATAACACAATAAAAAACCTATTTCCACCTTGCATGAACTTATTTATCAAAATTTGGGTTTCCATTTTATGGGAAACCTATAAAATTATTCAAAAGGAATGTCAACACCATATCCAATCGAGTTATCTTTTTCTTAGATGGAATTTTTTTCACTAGATCTAGCTTAATCCTTTCAACTATTATCTTCAGGGCCATTTTGAATGGTATTTGGTTTTACTATTTTTATTATTATTTAAAAATATATTTCAAAGTTGGTTGACATCCATCTCATCTTTCTTGACCATCTTCCTGCAAGTAGTGATTTCATCAACGTTATTTAATGGTCAACTCTTTACGACATACATTTTTCCCATTATAAGATCCTAATAATTTTGAGGAATTATTATCTCATTGGTATAATAACCATGTTTACATGATATATAACAAAATAACTTCATAAAAATTATCATTCATATTTAAAAAACAATGGATGATCTAATCTTTTGAATATATTTTTAGTGACATATTTTCGCTTCACTATGAATACAATTTCTATAAAGTATATTAACTCATAATTTCAGATCCACTCTCCCTTGATAAATGCATTATTTTACTTGTTCATACTAATATATTATTCCATAGGTCAATGTATATGTGCCTATATCATTGGTTTCACCAACAATACCCAAAACACCTTTTTCATTTTTGTTTATAGCTGTAATATTCTAGGATTTTGTTCATTGTGGTTTTTAGGTCGGTAAAATATCTTTTTTGGGATTATTTTTGGTGAAATTGTTCCTAGAAAATCCTAAACTCACACTTAATGATATAGAAAATTTCTTCAAATTTTAATCCTTCTATAATTGTATTTATTTTAACTTTACTCCAATACTATTTTCTAAAACATCATTAGTGAAACCAGAATTTATTGGGTCGTTTGACATATTTTTGAATATTATTTATATGGATACTTATTAGGATTATCTCAATATAGTTTTGAAAAAAAAATTAGTATTCTTATAACCATGATTTATTTCTGATGTATGTTTGATATCTCCTCTTTTCATTTTAGCTTAGGTGACTGTAGATTATTCAGATTCTAAATTTTTCAAATTAACTTATAAATCAATATACTTAATATTATGTGAATAATTTTAATCCTTAGGTTATTTTAACCTATCTTTCCATACTTTATTAAATTTTGGAGTTTAATCCACAAGAATTTCCCTTATCTCAACTAGAAACTTTTACAGCTCTTTCACTATTTTTACTTTGTGTTCTATGTGGAAGCCTTCAAATTAATGAAGGATTTTTATAATTTATTCAAAGAATAGGACACATCATTCACTACATTTTCAAATACTTATTTATCAAAAAAATCCAATTTATATTATTCATTCGCTACTAAAATGTTTTTATTTCATAGTGTGACCATTTTGTCTTTGAGAGTAACTAGCTTTGTGATATCCTTGTGAAAACTAATCTTCATTTTATAATATGTCCTCTATAATAATGGGAACCTTTTCTAGATGTGTATTTTCATAAATAAATACCATGATATCATAAAAAATAAATATCACAAACTTAATGGAATATTTATTAAAGTAATATTTGATTTCAGAAAAAAAAAGACAAAGAGATTCATTGAATTCATATTCATCTCATTTGAGATTGATTCACCAGATGACTCATTCTCAATATATTTATTTTAATTCACAACACTCTGATTTTCTTTATATATAAGTTTTTACTGTTTTTTTTAAATTGTTTCTACATTTGGACTCATTTTTAACACTTTTTAAGGTATTTAATGTAACCACTAAGTTAGTCATGATAGGGACGAAAACCAATTATTTCATCTATGGCTATTACGTTTCTAATATTAACATCATGTATTCATGTAAAAGAACAAGGAAAAAAATTAAAAACAATAAAATATAATAATTATGTTCTGATTTCAATTATTTTAAAATACTAGATCCAATCAGAGGGAACCATTCTCTGATACCAATTATAGGTTCTTCAAGAGTGGTGTGGACAAACCAGAAAGGGGGTGAATCAGGTACATATAAATTTTTACCAAATTCCAAATTGTATTTAAACATTATCTTCATTGAATGTTGAAACTTAGTTACCATTTAATAAATATCTATCGTTATTTCTTAACCTATCCTACACTTATATAAAATTCAAATATCTCATTAAAGATGACACATGTGTTTTTAAAATGTTCGACCTCATTGTTGGAAACCTTCTCCTTATTATTGTTGGGTTTCCATGTCTTAAATTCCATAATAAAATCATTTCAGTAATACAAGAGGATCTTGTAAATGGATTATCCTAAAACCCTTCTTTTTAAATTATATAGGATAGTGATAACCATATTACACATGTTGTGAACATTTATAATATTACACATGTGGATGAGTGGAAGAGCGCTGTCGTGGGCGCCCTCAAATGATTAGTATGATTTTGGGGTACTTAGGTGCAGTAGAGTGGCTGACCAAGGTCGTCTCTCAAAGGAGGAAGTGAATTTAACTACTTATTAGAGGTATTCTAAAAATAAAATAAAAGAGAAAAAAATAACTACTTGAAAGGATGGGGGTTGTTTTTTTATAGTTTATGAACCTAGAATAAGTTTGCTAGAAGAATATTGCATTTTTTTTGTTTTTAGTTTTGAAATGAAGTTTGATTAAAATGACACAACAGAAAGATGTTTGTTTAGACAATATTTAAAAGATGTAATCGATCTAACTCTACCTCTTCAATCATTTATTAATCATTATCATTTAAATTAATATTAACTTAATTATGATCCCTTAATTTGTTAAATCCCGAACCCTACGAGAATTAACTTTACCACGAAGATTGAAGTGAATTTAACCTTAGGCTAACTTCGGAACATGCAATCGCAACACCCTGCTTTGATTGATGTTCTAAAATTAGCTTATGGTCAGTGTTAAATTAAGGCACATAACCACTCTGGAAATGATGATTAATTGAGTTTAGGGATTATATTTGAACTCTACAAATTGATCCCGTGTGGTTTTGAATTACCGGTTAAGGTTGCGCTCTCACAGTTCACACAATTCCTGACCTCGCGTGTTTTGTGTTAACTATTCAATTGTTTTCTTAGTTTCATTTAAATTAAAAACTCAATTAATAGATCATAATATGTGAATTAAATTATCTCATTGATTCAAAATAAATGAATGAATAAGGATAGAGGTTGATCGATTACTAAAAAGAACTACTCTTCCATGGGTGGTGTAGTCATCATGGAGACGTTTTGCATAAGCAACGGATTGAAAGGGTAGAACACAATCTTGTATCCACTCTTGATTCCAACCCAATTAAGAAGATTAAGATAAGAAGAATAGGGATGAACACAGAATATTATTTGAAGAAAAATTCAAGAAACAAACATGAAATAAAAGAAATACAAAGAAGAGGTGAGAGAGGAGAGCCTTTTTGGAAGAGAGGTTTGCACAAAGGCTTACTTCTTACAAGAGTTTTGAGGGGCTCCCAAGAGACACCCTTTAGGCCACACCTTCCCAAAGCCTCTACCAGCCCTCTCAAAGAGTTAAAACCCCCTTTAAATAGAGTTTGTGAGGGCTAGGGATACATAACTTTTTAAGTGTGAAATGAAAAACTCGGCCAAATATTTAATTCCACCTTGTACCTCCCATTTGACCTCTAAAACCCGTGAATTGACCGGCCTTCTAGTAAGGATTCTTTGTTCCAAATCATGTCCCCGATCTTTCCTCAAAATATGGGCTCCATCCAAGCCCGTATGTAGACTATATGGCCCATATACAGAACCCATGTCTATTCTGCCGAGTCCAGCCCACCACTGGATTAATTGATCATTTACTCCATCCAAATTCACTCTTTAGCTCTAGTGTCCTGAATTAAAGTCGTGTAAAATGATGTTAGGAACACTGTTACAAAGGTTCAAATTCAAATAATAAATATAAAAATATTTATCTTCGAAATACTACAATGCACTATTAAGGGTAAAACTGGAATTTTCACCAAATTTTCAAATGAATGATCAAATCCCAAATATTTTATAAATAAACATATTTAACACAATGTGAGGAAATTATTTCATTTATTATCAATAAAATATTCAATAAAATAGTGTTTTATCAACTTCCCCACACTTACCCTTTTGCACACCTGGGCAAAACCTCATATCTAGTAAACATCAATATCAAATCAAAACCAATTTTAAAACACATATCCTTAAGATCAATAAATTTCACACCAAGAATCAAAAGATATCATGCCTCATAAAAAACCTTATTTCAAGATCTCCATTTATATCATTCAATATATTTCCACTTCATTTATCCACCCATGCACAAAACACTTACCTCGCTTGAATTTTCTCTCATCACTCAAATATCAATTTTTTTTTGCAATGTCTTTCTCATCCAAACTCATACAAGGGTCACCATAGGCTTGATAGATTCCAACATCGCTACCCGATGTGAGTCAAGGACATATGATTATCATGAGGACTTTTCAGGGTTGTTCTGTGGCTTTTGGTTGGTAGGATTAAGATGTGAAAAACTCTGAGGCTGAATGAGGAGGGCTTGACTCTTTTGATGAAAAATTGCATTAATCTAATTTTCACTTAAATATGGTCTTCTCTTCAATCCCTATAGTATCAATTCAGCTCCATCATCATGAAAAGTCATGAAAGGTTTACACCATTCATCATTTCAGCATAAAAAATGTCAATCTTCTCAAACATGATTTTCTTGAAAGCTCCAGATGGGCACAGCTTTCCACCTCAATTAGAAGCTCCAGAAAAGGCACAGCTTCACTTGTCATGAAAGCTCCAGAAAAGGCACAGCTTTCAATATAATGACTTTCTTTAGCAAAAAACACATCTCTTCAGAATTTAATTTTCCACCCAAAGTATCACATAATGTGGTGGCACAACACAAGACAGCTTCCCCCACACTTAAGCTCAACTAGATTATGCAATTTCACTTCAAGAGTCGGTTGGATAGGGAAAATTGGATTGTAATGTGGCTTAACCTAATAGGCTATGCATGGCTTCTAAGGGCTACACAGATTAAATATTCAAGGTAGGCCATTATAAAAAAGGATTCTTTGAAATAGGGGTTTTAATACCAAACAAATTCCTGAATCATTTAAACACAAGTACCTCAAACCCTCAAGTTTTGACAGGAATAGATCAAATTCTGGTTAAATCAAGCATGGTTTGGTTCTCTCAAGAAGTGAGATGAATGTAAAGAATATGAAAATAATGGTTTAGAAGCCTCACAGGAAAGTGATTTCAAATATAAAGACAGTGAGATTGGCATGGGATTCAAAATTCAGCGTACTTTTCATGAAATTACTAAATATTTGAACTTGAAACAAAGTCATTTCAGCATTCATTTAAGCTTAGTTTCAAGGGGTAAATTGTTTCACTTATTGATATGGATTTAAAAATGGTGATGAGAATCATTTCAGCTCAAAAGTTTCAAAAACACACAGAAAATTGTAAAATAAACACACAAATTTTGAAAAACATACAATTTATTTGTTTTTTTTTGAACAGGAAAGCAATTGAAATTACTAAACTAAATGGTTCCCTCCCCCACACTTAAAATATTGCATTGTCTTCAATGTGAACCTATGAGATGATATATGCACATGAAATGCAGAATTTTTAAATAGGACAAATAATATAAAACTGAAAGGGTTAGGAACAGCCTGATGTGATCAAGTGATGATGGGGTCATGCAGTGTGATAAAATCCACTGCATCAGTAGTATGTCCCTCAATGTATCTCTTCAAACATTTCCCATTGACTGTAATGCTCCTTCTAGTGTCCTCTTGTGTGATCCCCACTGCACCATAAGGAAAAACATTAGACACAATATAAGGACCTAACCATCTGGAACGCAACTTACCAGGCATCAACTTCAGTCGTGAACTATAGAGAAGGACTTTCTCTCCAATATGAAACTCCCTTTGTTGGATCATTTTGTCATGAGCTGCTTTTGATCTTTCCTTGTAGAGCCTTGAGTTCTCATATGATGAAAGTCAAATCTCCTCAAGCTCTTGAATTTGCAACTTCCTTTGAATTCCAGCTTGGGCCAAATCCATGTTAGATTTCTTTATAGCCCAATATGCCCGATGCTCGACTTCCACGAGGAGATGACACTCTTTCCCAAAAACAATCTGAAATGGGGACATACCAATGGGGGTCTTGTATTCTGTCCTATAAGCCCACAATGAATCATCCAAGCGCTTGCTTCAATCCTTCCTATTTGGCTGCACGGTTTTCTCCAAGATTTGTTTCAACTCACGATTTGAAACCTCAGCCTGGCCATTTGTTTGGGGGTGGTATGGTGTTGATGTTTTGTGTGTCACCCCATACTTTCGAAGGAGGGAAGAAAAATTCCTATTGCAAAAGTGTGTCCCTTGGCCACTGATGATGGCCTTTGGTACTCCAAACCGGCAAAAAATATGTGCTTTGACAAAGTCCACAACAACATGAGAATCGTCAGTCCTGGTGGCCTTGGCCTCCACCCATTTACTCACATAATCAACATCAACCAAAATATACAAAAATCAAAATGAACTAGGAAAAGGACCCATAAAGTCGATGCCCCATACATCAAAAATCTCACAAATTAGTATGGGTTGTTGGGGAATCTCATGTCTCCTAGAAATGTTCCCAGTGTGTTGGCAACGAGAGCATGACTTACAAAACAAATGGGCATCATGGAACAAGTTAGGCCAATATAATCCAGAGTCTAAAACCTTCATTGCTGTCCGTTGGGGTCCAATGTGTCCACCATAAGCAAGTGTATGACAGAATTGCAAAACAGACTCAAACTCATGATCAGGAATACACCTCCTAATAACTTGGTCACTACACATGCGCCAGAGGTAAGGATCATCCCACACATAAAACCTAGACTCACTTTTTAATTTTTGGACTTGATGTTTCTTTAAATTTGCAGGGATTTCAGAAGCAACAAGGTAGTTAACTAAATCAGCATACCAAGGATGCGTACCTGAGATGGTATAGAGATGCTCATCAGGGAAAGTGTCCCGAAGTGGTACCTGATCCAAGGTGTCATCCTCTAGTGTGTGAGTAAGCCTACTCATGTGGTCCTCCACCATGTTTTCGGACCCCTTTTTGTCCATTATCTCGATGTCAAACTCTTGAAGAAGGATCATCCAACGGATAAGTCATGGCTTTGCATCTGGATTCTTTAGGAGGTACCTCAAAGCTGCATGGTCAGAAAAAACAACTACTTTAGAGCCCAATAAATATGAACGGAATTTATCTAAAGCAAATATGACAGCAAGAAACTCCTTTTCTATGGTAGTGTAGTTTGATTGGGCTTAATCTAGCATCCCTGATGCATAGGCGATCACATGTGAACGTCCCTCCACCCTCTGAGATAAGACTGCTCCAACCGCAAAGTTGGAGGCGTCACACATAAGCTCAAATGGAAGGTCCCACTGCGGGGGCTGTATGATTGGTGGAGTGGTGAGACACTTCTTCAGCTCATCAAATGATACCCTGCATGAATCCCTCAAAATTGAAGTCAATATCTTTTTGAAGCAATCGAGATAAGGGTAGAGCGATCTTACTAAAATCTCTGATGAAGCGTCGATAAAATCCAGCATGCCCAAGGAATGATCGAACATCACGCACACATGTAGGATATAGGAGGGATGAAACAATTTCTACCTTAGATTTATCAACTTCAATTCCATGTTGTGAGACTATATGACCTAAGACAATTCCCTTTTCGACCATGAAATGACATTTTTCAAAATTTAAGACCAGATTCTTCTCAATACAACGATGAAACACATCACCCAAACTAGAGAGACATTCATCAAAGAGGACCCATAAACTGTAAAATCATCCATAAATACCTCCATGCAGGTCTCAATGAAATCTGAGAAAATACTCACCATGCATCACTAGAAGGTACCTGGGGCACTGCAAAGTCCAAATGGCATCCTTCGGTAAGCAAAGGTACCGAATGGGCAGGTGAATGTTGTCTTCTCATGGTCCTCTACTGCAATGGGAACCTGAAAATATCCAGAAAATCCATCCAAGAAACAATAGTGTGTCTTCCCAGCTAGTCTCTCAAGCATCTGGTCAATGAATGGAAGTGGGAAATGGTCCTTACGAGTGGATTGATTTAGTTTCCTATAATCGATACACACTCGCCAACTGTTTTGTACTCTCACAGGAACTAACTCATCATTTTCATTTTTTATAACAGTGAAACCAGTTTTCTTTGGTACAACTTGAACAGGGCTAACCCATTGTGAGTCAGAAATAGGGTAAATGATACCCGCCTCAAGTAATTTTTCATCTTCTTTCTTAACAACTTCTAGGAGGGTGGGATTAAGTCTCGTTTGTGGCTGTCTCACCAGTTTAGCCCCATCCTCCAAGAGAATCCTATGCATACAAATGGAGGGGCTAATACCTGATATGTCTGCCAATGTCCAACCAAATGCCCTAATGTTATCTCTCAAAAGATTCAAAAAAATTTCTTCATGTTCAAAAGAGAGATTGTTAGCAATTATGACAGGTAATCTATCACCACTGAGCAAGTATTCATATTTGAGATTTGGGGGAAACGGCTTGAGTTCCAATGTAGGTGGGTGATGTATGGATGGAGAAATTGATGCAACAAACATATCTGCACAATGAACATCAGTATCAGAATAAAAATCATCACAATCAGAGAATAAAGAACCAAATCCATCAGCATACTCAATATCCATGTCATAATCAGAGTTCACATGATCAAAATCAGAATATGATTCCATTTCAAAATCAAATCTTAGAGAGTCTTGTTCCTTAAAAATGGGTGTAGAAGTATTCTTTGACATCAAACTAGAACCAATACTCATAATCTCCCTAAGAATAGGACAATCCAATTCCATGATGTTTTTACTTGGTGGTTCAAAATGGGAGATAACAAAAGCAGAATGGTCCTCTGAGGGGTACTTCATGGAATCCATAACATTAAATATCACAACTTCATCTCCAAACTCCATGGAAAGTGTACCCTCATTGACATTTATGATAGTTTTTGCAGTTTTGAGGAAGGGTCTACCTAAGATAATGGGGGCATGAGAACTTACCTGATCATCCTCCATGTTAAGCACATAGAAGTCTGCTGGAAAGATCATGTCTCTTACCCGAACAAGTACATCCTCAAGAACTCCCGCTGGATATTCTGTAGCTCTATTCGCCAATTTCACCACTACTCTTGTTGGCTTCAACTCACCAACCTGTAAGGAATAGAATACAGAGTGAGGCATCACATTTATTGAAGCTCCTAAATCACAAATAGCATCAGAGAAGTGAAACTCCCCTATGGTACATGGGATGGTGAATGTCCCAGGATCCTTGCACTTTGTTGGCATTGCTAGAGTTGGTGTAATGAGTGCTGAGACATTCCTTCCAAGGTTGATCCTCTCATTCCCCTTGAGCCCTCTTCGATTGGTGTAGAGTTCTTTTAAGAATTTGGCATACCTTGGGATTTGCTTAATGGCTTCAAGTAGAGGAATGTTGATCTCCACACACTTGAATGTGTCCAAAACCTCCTTTTGCATTGCTTCTTCAGCCATCTTCTTGGTTTGAACAACCCTGTTTGGAAAAGGAAGAGGTTTAGAAGGAACATCATCAATATTTTTCATACCTTTATCTTTCTCCTTGGATTTCTCATCAGTTGGTATGGAATGCGGCTTCTCGGAAGTTGAGGTGAATCCCGGTGGAATGGTAGGTGCAGATGTATCGTTCATTTGCTTCCCACTTCTCAATGTGAAGGTACTAACATTCCCCTTTGGATTTGGAGTGGGTTGGGAAGGTAGATTTCCATAATTCTTACTCACAAGTTCATGGAGGGCGGTGGCAATCCGGCTCATTTGAGTCTTCAACTCCCTCAGCTCCGAACTTTGACTCTTCAGCTCATTCTGTTGATTAAGAACAATTTTCTTCAAAAGATCATCAGTATTAGAATCTACCTTTGGTGGATGATTCCCTTGTTGCTGACTTGTTGATGTTTGAGCTTCAAATCTCCTTTGGGGTTGTTGGAAACCCTGCTGGTAAGGCGGAGGCTGCTGGAAGTTGTGTTGAAAGGGTGGTCTTTGTTGTTGTTCAGAGCCATACCTCATGTCCGATTGATCTTTCCACCCTTGGTTGTATGTTGGATCAAACTTCTTTTAGGGATATGGTTGTTTTTGTTGCTGCTGAAATGGTCTCCCTGGGAACACTGCTGCACAATCTTCTGTTTCTTGGAGTTGTGGGCAACAATCAGTTGGGTGGCTTGTCTCAGTGCAAATACCACAAGGCATTGAAGGAGGGGGTAGAGATGTCTTTTGTGCCAAAGCAATTTGCCTCACCATAGTGGTCAATTCTTCCATCTTAGTATCAATCAAATGACTTTCAAGAGAAGAAGGACTTACCTGATGTACTCCCCTGACATGTGGTGTACCTCTATCACCAAATTGTTGGGAGTTTTGGGCCATCTTGTCGATCAATGCACGTGCAGATACTGGTGTCTTGTCCACCAATGCTCCTCTAGCCGCAGCATCCACCATGCTTCTCTCCATAGGTGTGAGTCCTTCATAGAAGTACTGGATGAGTAATTGCTCACTGATTTGGTGATGTGGGCAGCTTGCACACAACTTCTTGAATCGCTCCCAGTACTCATACATTGACTCCCCTTGGGCTTGCTTGATCCCCGATATCTCCTTTCGAATGGATGTTGTCCTTGATGCTGGAAAAAATCTTTGCAAGAAAAGATGTTTCAAATCATTCCAACATGTTACATCTTCAGGTTGCAAATAATACATCCAATCTTTTGCAGCTCCATCAAGTGAGAATGGGAATGCTCTTAATTTAATTTTATCTTCAGAAACATTTCTTGGTTTTAAAGTTGAGCAAACCACATTGAATTCCTTAAGGTGTTTGTTGGGATCCTCACCAGATAAGCCATGAAACTTTGGAAGAAGGTGAATTAATCCAGATTTCAATTCAAAGTCCGATTCAAGATTTGGGTATGCAATACAATTTGGTTGATAGTTAATATCAGGTGCATCCAATTCTTGAATGGTTCTATTAAGTTCATTTACATTGTTTTCAGCCATTGGTTCCTCTTTTATGTTTGAATTTGAATAGCTTCCAATTTCAATGTTTCCAGAAGAGAGGAATTCACCAACTGGTTGAATATTGAAACTTTCTGTAGATTCAGAATGTCTGATTCATGCCCTAAGGCTACGTTCAATCTCAGGGTCAAGATCTAAGAGATCTTCGGGATTAGTTCGTGTCATAGATCAAATAAAAATGAAAAGAAAGAAAGTGGACCATAGTAAAATAAAAATGAGAAGTTTGAGTTGATGGTCCAAAAAGAATTAGAAGAAAATAAAAGAAGAAGAAGAAAAAGCAGATTGGGTAAAGAAGGAAGAAAGAAGAGAGGAAGAGAATAAAATGTAAAATAAAATAAATACCTCTATTTGGTTGAAATAATTAATTGCCTCCCCGGCAACGGATCCAATTTGAAATAGCGCTGTCATGGGCGCCCTCAAATAATTAGTATGATTTTGGGGTACTTAGGTGCAGCAGAGTGGCTGACCAAGGACGTCTCTCAAAGGAGGAAGTGAATTTAACTACTTATTAGAGATATTCTAAAAATAAAATAAAAGAGAATAAAATAACTACTTGAAAGGATGGGGGTGGTTTTTTTATAGTTTATGAACCTAGAATAAGTTTGCTGGAAGAAGATTTCATTTTTTTTGTTTTTAGTTTTGAAATGAAGTTTTATTAAAATGACACAACAGAAAGATGTTTGTTTAGACAATATTTAAAAGACGTAATCGATCTAACTCTACCTCTTCAATAATTTATTAATCATTATCATTTAAATTAATATTCACTTAATTATGATCCCTTAATTTGTTAAATCCCGAACCCTACGAGAATTAACTTTACCACGAAGATTGAAGTGAATTTAACCTTAGGCTAACTTCGGAACATGCAATCGCAACACCCTGCTTTGATTGATGTTCTAAAATTAGCTTATGGTCAGTGGTAAATTAAGGCACATAACCACTCTGGAAATGATGATTAATTGAGTTTAGGGATTATAT
The DNA here is from genome assembly GCA_963277665.1 of Viscum album. Lineage (NCBI taxonomy): Eukaryota > Viridiplantae > Streptophyta > Magnoliopsida > Santalales > Viscaceae > Viscum > Viscum album. The sequence goes on along the minus strand of OY728139.1, from coordinate 1,068,653,870 downwards.
TTGAACTCTACAAATTGATCCCGTGTGGTTTTGAATTACCGGTTAAGATTGCACTCTCACAGTTCACACAATTCCCGACCTCGCGTGTTTTGTGTTAACTATTCAATTGCTTGCTTAGTTTAATTTAAATTAAAAACTCAATTAATAGATCATAATATGTGAATTACAGTATCTCATCGATTCAAAATAAATGAATGAAGAAGGATAGAGGTCGATCAATTACTAAAAAGAACTACTCTTCCATGGGTGGTGTAGTCATCGTGGAGACGTTTTGCATAAGCAGCGGATTGAAAGGATAGAACCCAATCATGTCTCCACTCTTGATTACAACCCAATTAATAAGATTAATATAAGAAGAAGAGGGATGAACACAGAATATTATTTGAAGAAAAATTCAAGAAACAAACATGAAAGAAAAGAAATACAAAGAAGAGGTGAGAGATGAGAGCCTTTTTGGAAGAGAGGTTTGCACAAAGGATTACTTCTTCCAAGAGTTGTGAGGGGCTCCCAAGAGACACCCTTTCGGCCACACCTTCCCAAAGCCTCGACCAGCCCTCTCAAAGAGTTAAAACCCCCTTTAAATAGAGTTTGTGAGGGCTAGGGATACATAACTTTTTAAGTGTGAAATGAAAAACTCGGGCAAATATTTTATTCCAACTTGAACCGCCCATTTGACCTCCCAAACGCGTGAATTGACCGGCCTTCCAGAAGGATGATATGTGAAAACTCCTGTCCCCGAGCTTTCCTCAAATGTTGGGCTCCAGCCAAGCCCTTATGTAGACGATATGGCCCAAATACAGAACCCATGTCTATTCTGCCGAGTCCAACCCACCATTGGATTAATTGATTATTTACTCCATCCAAATGCACTCTTTAGCTCTAGTGTCCTGAATGAAAGTTGTATAAAATGAAGTTAGGAACACTGATACAAAATTTCAAATTCAAAAAATAAATATAAAAATATTTATCTTCGAAATACTACAATGCCCTATTAAGGGTAAAACTGGAATTTTCACCAAATTTTCAAATGAATGATCAAATCCCAAATATTTTATAAATAAACATATTTAACACAATGTGAGGAAATTATTTAATTTATTATCAATAAAATATTCAATAAAATAGTGTTTTATCAATGAGTAAAATATATGATAATAATTTTTGGTAATAGTACCCCACTAGTTCTTCTAATGTATTTATATTCTCAATTTATATCAATATTTTTTAAATAATTTCACTACATTAAAATTTAATTCATCAAAAATAGAGAGTATTTGAATAAATTTATGTCATTAAGAATAACAAATATATTTCAAACTATATATATCTTCCCATATTCGAAGTTATTTTCGAATATGGATACTGGAAACCCTCAACTAAAATATTATATTTCCTAACATCCAATTAATATTCTATCACCATAGTTTCACATTTTCCTTTTCAACTCGTCAAGAATACATGAGAAAAAAATACCTGGTGGGGAAAATACCAAAACATGGTATTATTTTTTATTAGTCGTACATATCTTGAAAGTATACTACTTATTTTCATCTCTCTCAAAAAAATTCAACAAACTAGTTTTGCTTAGGTAGTGGTTGTCTTCTTCCAGTTCTTCTATTTATATTTTTATTTATAAAATACTATATGTTTCTCAACATCAAAAATATTTCTATGAACTCTGATTATTTGATATAGAAATTTAGTTTTTTCAATACCCCCCTCCACATCCCCCTTCTTTTGAGAATTTTCTAATCTTAGTTACTCACTAAAGTATTTTTTTCATGGTACTATATATTTTGTATTGAGTTCACAAAATATCTATATAGGATGTAACTCCATTTTTGTTTGGTTCATTTCTCGTTTCCATAATTGGAAATAAAGAATTAGTTTCGTAAAAGGTGAAGCAATTTCAACCAGTATCGTTATATCATTCCCATTATTCAAAATGTTTTCTTAATGTAAAATGAACCTTTTTTCCCTTCCCTTTTATTTAAAATATTAGTTTCTATAGGAAAAAAATATGATAATTTTATACATCAATATTAATTTTTTATTATTCTAACAATATACTCCATAAAAATATAAATGAATAAATATTCTTCCAAGATGTATAAAATTTTAAAGTAGCTTGTGGAGTGGAGCTTCACTAATTTTATCTTGAGATCTTATTATAAATATTTTTACAAACTCATGCCTGGTTTTATGTATTCCAAAAAACCATATAACACTCCCTTACCTATTCATCTAGAATAAGAGAGAATTTATGAAATTTTAAAAAGTTATTTTCATCAAATTGCATCAACTGATCTATTTTTAAATTTCCAAATTTAGTGAAACTAAGAATTCCTTCATTTAATGCTAATTTTTTTATCTAATTTAATTCCCACCATTATCTCCTCCTTTGTATCTTATATATCTCTTTCATACTCAACTACGATTGAATCACAATTAATTTTGAGACATTTAACATTTTATGTGAATCAAGATAACTGACTCATTTTCATCTACATTATTCTTAAAAAGATGATATATTTTATTTTTTAATAAAATCATCTACTTTATAAGATTTAAAACCATTCAAGTATCATGAATAATTATAGATTCATCATGCCTTTTCCATGAGAAAATGTCTATTTAATTTTATTAATTCAATATCCTCTTCAAAATTAAAAATTTAAATATGTTTAATTCCCTATAATTATCAAATTATTGATCCTTAAACAATACTAAAGTCATGATTGCATGGATCTATTCAATTTTATATAGAAAATGATTTTTATAAAGATAAAAATTCATCCATATGTAGTGGATTCTTTCATATATTATTATTACAGAAGTGGCTCAAAATCATTATATAGAGACATATGATTCTTATGAAGTCATGGGATCATTCTTTTACAATGTGAATTGATACTTACCCAATGGATAATAATGTTTACAGAGACATGAGTGATCCATATGTACGCATGAAAACACCCTAATATAATTTTATTATGATCCTTATACAATTAATGACTTATATATTATTTCACATCCAACTCATAAATTTTAGAGTTCTTAAAATAAATTTAAAACCATTTTAAATCAATTATGAGACATATAAAACTCTAAAAAACACCTTTTAATAACTCCCAATAATTATTATAATTATTAAAATAATTCCATATAATTTTCATCAAATTCTATAGAACTTTATTGAAAATAAAATAAACAAGTTAAATGATTTCAATAAATATACCATCTTCACAATTTTATCATCACTCTAGTTTAATAATCCTTCATCCAAGTGAAATATATCACGAATTTAAGTGGATAGTATGATATATTCTCCAATGATTGATTATCAACAAATTGAGCTATATTTTTCCAATAAAATGAGTATATTTTATCCTTTGAATGATAGTTATATAAGTTTTCCATTATAGATCCATAATCTATATCATTCTCAACTACGCAACATAACATTTGAATGCAATAGACTATGCATTCAACATCATCATTTTTCATTGAATTTAGGAAAAAGTCAAAAATATTATATTATGGGGGATGCACACAAAAAAACCAACTCATTACCCTTTACCAAAGGGTAGAAACATAATATTTTAAATCAAACATTGACATTACTTCATATTTAAAACCAATATTGGATAATCTTCTCATATCCAATTGTGAATATCATTTCATCATTCTTGTATCTTTTGTACAATATATAACATATGTATGGATTTACATGTGTATGCATGGGTTATATTTTTGGGATGGTAGAGTGGTATTGTTCATATATCTTCACTTAATAATAACTTTCACATGAATCAACATGATCACTAGCACACGGTGAGTCATGGTGAGTAGGAGAATCTTAATGGGTCGTTAGAAACTCCACCTAACAATATTCAAGATTTGGGGTGTTTTAAATATGAGTATAACTGTTATTTTATGATAGGTAATGTTATCAAATTACAATAGGGTTGTTTTTTAAAATGAGAAGTGTAGTAGAGGTTGATGATTTTGAAAGACACTATTGGGAGCTAGTATAGGTGCATTATATTTTATAAATTTAATTTTATTTCATATGAATCTACTAGAATGATAAATATATTATATATTATTCACTATGATGTATATAATATCTTCACTATTATGTTATATTTGATACATCATGTAAAATGGTTTCTCTAATATTTTTTTACAGTGGAACACCCTCTTGTAACCTTATTTCATGTCTACTAATTCATGGTATATATGTTATATGAATGAGACATGTTGAATTTTAAATAGAGTCAGGTACGACCATTGAATGTTGTATTTGAGGGAATTGTTTCCCCATTACTTATATAGTCCCTTGTTGCTAGTCAAAAAGATATTGTTTATGGGGAGGTGCACATGAGGTCTAGTGATGATCCATCTCAGATATTGTTCATGATACAAAGGTTGGGGAGTTAGATCCTATAATATTCTCCTTGGATAAAAATTAATCCAAATGTAATTTCTATTCTTTTTCATACATGAATTAGTTCTTGAAAACATTATAAGAATTCACTCCATTATAATGTATTATATAATTAAGTCAATATAAGAGACTTTATCTTACGATATACCCAATCATAGATTAAAATTGTAAATGAAATACTCTCTAATGAACATATCCAGTGGTGTGATATACCATAGGGTGACTTGTATCACAGGGAGTGATATATTGTGTCATCATATATGATATTGGATACATGAGTTTTTTAAAATAGAGTATCCTATCACAAATTATAATATAGATATATATTTGGGAGTGATATAATATATTTATTTGGTTTTTTCATATAACTGGGAAACAATATCATTCCAGCATTGATATGATGATGATAAATATTATATCACATTAACAGATTGCTTAGACATTTTCAACATCTATAGTAATGTTTCATAATTTATAATATCAACATTTCTTATTGTAAAGTTGTATAGTTCGACATTTTAGGTCAAACAGAAATAAACAATTCAAATGAATAAAATTTGTATTATAAATAACTTATCATCCATAGCAATCAATATTTAGTATTTTAATAATTCATCATAATCGCCATTTCCTTATTTATATAAAATGAGGTACATAAGACACACAACATGAGAAAACAAATAACCAAGGTTCCAAAGGTCAGGAGACAAGAAACTATGGGGATCAAAAGTAGTTAAACCCTAGAGAATCCCCACTAACCATATGATCCCTCTCAGAAAACATCAAGACAACGTCCAGAGAATAAATGATACTCTTCTCGTGGGTTGACAAGGAAGAAGGATAGTTAGCAACCTTATTACCCTCGCACCAAGTATGGATAATGTCGGTGTTGGGATCCATTAGACTTGGGAAATTCCTCATGATGTATGCTATAGACCATGTGGTGGAGCATTTACCTGATTGGGAGTTGTACATAATGATGGAGTCAGTTTCCACTGTACTAAGGAAGTTGTTACTCCTCCTGGTCAAATGTAGTCTAGAGAATATCACAAGGGATTAAACCTATACTGGCTGTAGAAGCATCCATAACCACACACTTTGTATCGCGTATCACCCCCCATCATTCCCATCATGCATGAGCTGTCACTATTTAGTTTGGGACTAGAGTTATTGGGGAACCATGATCCACATCTCCCCTGCCTGATGAAACTTGTAGGAAACATGGTGTGATTTTGTCCTGAAACCAGCCCCATGGTGGGAGCATCCAGCCAAACTTTACCCAACCAAAATAGCTCATACAACAAAAATCTCATCCTTACCACCACCACCCTTTTAGAATAGGTTGCCCCCTCGAAAATGACCTTGTTCCGAGTTGTCCAGATTCACCAGTAACCTGCTGCCAACCCCAAAGCGTGGGCCTTCAACTCAAGGCTCTGGACATATGCACCATGAATCTATAGATCAATATTGGAGGTCTCTAACTGGACCCTAGCAGAATAGTCGGTAAAGTCACCAAAGGACGACCAAATAAGGGTTTCCCAACCACCCATATTGAAAAGATGATGCACCATTTCTTCTATGTTCTCCCTACAGCAGTAGAAGTGTGACACCATGTGGATTCCCATCCTCTTCACATTCTCATTAGTGGAGATTGAATGATTCCTGATCCTCCAAACCATGAAATTGTATTTTTCCAGGATTTCTTTTTGCCAGAGGGTTCCACCTTCATGCATTAGTCTGGAAAGAAGCCCAAAAGAACCTATAGAACTCTTTATTGAGAATGAACTCAAACTAAAAGGGGTGAAAAAAAAATTTCACGCTCAATGTTTATATTAACCAGGTCGAAGATATCATGTGGCTCAGTATTTAGAATAGACACAAAAATGATGGATACATGTTGGCTTTGCAGATGGAAATATTGGTCATGGGACAACCATGGAATCCAAGACGTGAACCAGACCAGATGTGGTGCCAGAAAGAAATCTCCCCTCTCCACATAATCAATCTAGAGTGCAGATAATGGGATTAAATCAAATGAGAAACCACACGTCAGATAGAGGATGAACCAGCTTGAATCCCCTCACTCTTCTTTGAATCCATAAACCTTCTCCACTGTGAGTGGACATTGATCACATCTCAGGAATGTTTATCATGCATGTCATGCAGGGTACCTGATATGTTTGTCACGTTGATTCCTCCCTCCTCAACCGACGTGGATAGTCACTCCAAGGAAGCCCTATGATGCTTTCTATCCAAATGAGCATCCCATAAAAAAAGAAACCAAGACCATGTCGATGCTTTCAAGCATGCCCTTGGAGACTTTAATTGTGGGAAGTGTGTGGATAGAAATTGAAGAGAGGATGCTATTAACCAGTTTGATCCTTCCTCTGAATGATAAGAACATGGTTTTCTAGTTGGTAACATTACTGGTAATGTGAGAAAAAATGATGTCAAAATGTCGGACCTGCGGCCTTCCCCATGATTTTCTCACTGACACGCTCTGGGAGTTTGGGTGTCGACTCATGATGAAGAATGTTCTCTTGTTCTAATTGGTGCACTAGCCACTCCATTGACAGTAGTCCTCCAAAATTCTGTTTAATCCCCGAATTGATTACTAGTTTTCATTCATAAAAAATTGTGTTTCATCAGCATACATAATTTGTGAGATATAGTTCTGTCTCTACCTGCAATGATAGCGGTAAATGATACAAATTATAATGCTCCTGTAGACATGCCGTTTGAGGACATCTTGGTCTAAGATGAAAATTCTTGGTGAAAGGGGGTCCCATTGTCACATGCCATAGACCGTCATAATGGAACCATAATGATTTCCAAGGAAGCGGACATCCTGCCATGCAGAGCTAATGCACCTGAAAATTAAATCAATAGACCAAGTAGAAAAACCCAAGCTAGCAAGAACATTGATGATAAAATTCCACATGCGGTCATAATCCTTTTCCATTTCCATCTTAACATCCAAATTTGAACCATGACCCATAATTTTAAGGATTCCAATAACCTCTTGAGCTAGAGAAATCGCCCCTGAATGGATCGACCTTTAACAAATCCATGCTACTCAACTAAGTTTAAGTTAGGGAAATGAACTAAAAATATCCTATTAATGATCATTGCATGAAATTTTATGGGGACATTACACATACTCACAGGTCTGTGATATTGGATGGAAGAAGGATCCGTGATATTCAGAATCAGCACCAGATTGGAGGCGCATGAGACATAGGTTAGGCTCCCACCCTTGAAAAAGTCATGGACTTCCTCAATCAGGTCTCCCTTCACCAAGCCCCAAGCAGACATATCGAAAGCACACATACAACCATCAATCCCTGGTGCACTCTCTGGTTTAATGCTGACAATCGCCTTGTCAATATAATTTTCCTTTGGGATAGATCTCAAAATGTCATTGTCCTGGTTGGAGTGGATGATAGGAACCACCTCCAAACACTCCTTGTGGATGGTAGGAAATCCCTCTATAATTTAAGTGTTAGGTCCCACCAATAGTTCTTTGAAGTGTGCCTCTACCGTGTTCCCAATCTAGTCCCGATTATCTGTGAAGCTACCATGAGCAAGGTGAATATTTGGCCTGGTCAATCACTATTTTCCCTTGATGCATGCATGAAAGTAAGCAGAATTTCGATCTCCCTCACAAAGCCACTTGGTCCATGTTTGTTCATGATCCACCCATTCCTCTAACATAATCATTTCCTCTAATATGGCCTTCTTGCAATAGAGATCAACAAACATATAATCACGCCACATGGATTCCAGGTGGGATTCCAGGGATTCAATCTCCATAAAAAGGGTAATCAGATTGTTGTGCCAAGGGGGATGACTATTGATCCACACATGGAGGTCACCCTCCAGTCTTCTTTAGTAGTTATGGAATGAAATCCAGGATGAGACTTGAATTGACTTACACCACAAGTCCCTAACCACCTAGTGGAAATCCAGAACACTGGGCCAAGTGTGGGAAAATGCACATTGATGTGGCCGATCCTACTGTGGGGATAGGGAGACCAAAATGGGTTATTGTTCTAAAAGGATGTGGAAGAGATGAGTGAATTTTTCATTGGGAAATTCTGAGACCTCTTGATCATTGGAAAGAAAATGATCAAGCCAGCACCATGTGCACCGAGCTCCTCTTTAAATGTTGCACCATGTGAACTTATTGCTAGTGAATCCCATATCCATGAGACCCATTCATCCCATAAAATGGAAAAACTACTCACTGGAATTGCAAGAAAAAATTCTTCGCCCTTTCTTTTCATTTGGATCTGCAATGATGTTAAAATAACCTCCTATAAGCCATTGGGTATCCCCTTGGTCGAAGGCTTCAAGGTTGTACCAGAAGCACTCACATTTATTTGCATCACACCCACCACACACAAAAGTGACAAGGAAATGTAATGAGCCAGAGAATATTTCAGTGGTGATACTCTGATCTGAGACTTGAACCATGTTAACAGTGGAAGAAGAATTTCATAAAATCCAAATATGATGGTTGGTAGGGGTTTCATGCATGTCGACTTTATGTCTGATCATCCTTGCAAACTCGCCAATTTTAGTGGGTTGCTGTTTGGGATACAAGATAGCCGAAACTGAGGCTCTATGGGATATAGATTTGATGCCCAAGAAGTCTGTTTTTTCACTAGCACTATAGACACGTGCATTCCAGATGATGAAAGATGTCATTCATGAAAGTGGGTATCCCTAGCATTGGGCCTAGGGTGCATGGCTCTAGATATCTGTTGAGATGGACAAGGACCCTTTTCCTTGGAGTGGGACTTGGTGCAGTTAGCAATGTGCTGAGAAGAGACTAGAACCATGGGGGAGTATTGGGGTCCTAGGGCTAGGATCACTATGGGGTCCAAAAGGTCCACAGAATGTGCAGAGGGAGGCACCTTGCTGGGGGACAACACCATTCTCTAAAGATGGACCATGGCCTCCAAGGGACCATGAAGATCAGCGCACCCAGTACTAAAGCGGAGACCATCTACGTCAAAACTGGGGGCTCCATGACCGGAGACACATAGGAGCCAGAAACAGTCATATAATGTGAAAATGCAGTAGGATGAAGATAGCTGACAAAATATCAGGGGACGAACTCCATTTGTTTAGAAGGACCGAGATTCAATAGGGAGACAGGGAATGATGACCAAACAGTCTCTATACCTTGGAGACATCTGTTGGAGAGGTCACTAGAGGCACTCACACTACATGTATAAGATGGATCTAATAAATGGACGAAGACTAGCAGGTAGGGGCTGGACCCGTCTGAGGAGAGGATCCAAGAAGGCTTGGAAAGACACCAGGGGTAGGAGGGGGTGTGGGAAGTGCTGGGGAAGCGCAGGGAGAGGACAGAGAAGGGGGTGGGTAGGCAACTCAGGTTTCAAAAAGTGGAGGTTCGACTTTGAGGCATGGACAACTGAACATCATGGCCAACACCCTTCTTCTTGCAGATAGGTAGGGAGGGACCTTGAAGATGATAGAAGGAACAGAACCTTGGGGACAATGGAAAGAAGAGCAGCTGGGACTAGGAAAAAGCATTCTACTCTCTCAGGGAGATCCTGTCTAGAAGAGGGACCAATATTTCCATGTAAATATATATCCTCGCCAAAGGGGACTCCTCTAGGTGGACTGTCTGATCATCAACACAATGAACGCTCCCAAGGGAATTACCAATGCATCATAAGAAAGACCCATTCAGAAAGGTGAGGGAGATCCCAAGGAGATGCACCCAAACTTCTACATGAGACCAGTCTTTCCCATTATGAAAATCCATAGACCAAGGGGAAGGAACAAACCACCACCTTCCCAAAGTCCTAGGGGCCCTACACCAAGCATGGACGAAGTACCCCTCTAAAGAAAGAACCACACAGAAGGAGCTCCAGTTGAGAGATGAGACCCGAGCCATGACCTCCAAGTCCCATGAATCCACAAAACTACAGAAGGCTTAATAATACACTCAATTTCACTAATCCTTTTGATTTGTGAAAATTGTTATATTTTAAAAAAAATCCAATTTTATATAAATAAAAAAAAGTTTTAACATTAATCTACATAATATTTATTATACATCATACTCATTTGTACGGATATTATTTGAATACCAATGATTAGAATATCAAATTTTATACTTGAACAATGGATGGAAAATAAAAATCTATAATAGATATATTATTTTAAATATAGAACGTAATTTTTTATTTTTTTTTTATTAATAAGTAATTGTATGATAATAAAATAATAGATTTTAGAAAAAAAAATCGCCAAGGGGGTATTTTGGAGGACAAAAGTAAAAAAGAAAAAAATAAATCTGGAAAACACTTTTATGTAATATAAGAGTGGGAATAGAAAATAAAAACGAAATATATAATTTAAAATAAAATAGAGGGATTAATGAAGTTAAATGGGGGTAGAAATTCCAACATCACACCACTATAGAGATACACAACAGATTCCTAGAAAATGATATGCATATCCAAGATTCCACCCATAAAATATTTCAAATATATTTTTAATTCATTATTTTATGAAATATATTTTTTCTATGTCTTTATATTTTCAAATGACTAATAAAATCATGTAGAGTAGTGTGACCCATCAGAATTCAAAACTAAACTCATTATGAGATAAAGGATATGAAAATTAATAAAGATAAATATCGAACCATTTAACTACATTAATCAATTTAGAAATATAAAATGATTAAATTCAAAATATATAATTAAACATTAAAATTTTATGTCATTTTTTTTATCTTTATTATGTTATTTGGGCATGTAAGCTAGATGTTGGATGATAATATGAAGTTTTCAATGTGAAAACATGAATATAGTTGTGATTATTGGATGATGATTTTGAATAAAAAAATTATGTGATAGAAATATGGATATGTACTTATTTTTGTATTCCATTTATGGGTGGTGTCATTACTTTTTCGGAAATTTTTGAATTGATGATTCAGGTATTATTTTAGTTTTAATCAAATTGAATGAGGGTAACAATGATTCTTATCATATCATTTATGAGGGTATCACAAACTATAGCCTCACTTATTCCATGATTAATACATAATGTGAGATTATCACATATTTGGAAGTTGATGGTGATGGTTAATGCCTGAAATATTTAGTTCATATGGATTATGGAATAAATCAAGGATGTTGGGGAATATGTTACACCTCAGAATGTGGAAGTGTTAACAAGATAAATGTTACTTACCTTGTAAACAAGGTACACAATTATTTTAAAAATACAACCAAATTATAAATCCGTAGATAAATAGGGTTTTATTGGGATAGTGATCAGGAAGGGTGACCTCTTGGGATATTTCCAAGGTCAGTAATAATTAGGGAAAATTGCACTATAAAGAACATGTGTTGTCCTGTGATAATATTAATTAGATTTTTACCATTTCATGCATGGGGTTGGGCCCCAATGTGGGGGAAATAGTTGTATATTGGGAAATTTGGGTGCCTGAAAAGCCTCTATGTTACATTAGTATCAGTGGAGGAACCCATCTTAAAGTGTTGTGGAAACACATAGGTTTAAATGTAGGACAAAAATGAGGATGTTGTGCCCTGGGGGGATGGGTGAATTAAAATGATAAATTTTACGACTTTTGTCAACAAGGATAAAAATTATTTTTGGGAGAAAATGTGATTAGAACTCCATAGTTAAAGTGGTTTGGAAAATAGTGGTGATCGGTATAGGTGATCTCCTAGGATGTATTTGGGGCATATAAGAGTGAGGAAAACCACACAAAAATAACATGTTTTGGAATGTGGGGATAGTCATTAGTCTAATGACCCATTTCACATTGTGGGCGGGCCATAAGAAGGGAACATTACATGTGTTCTAGGAAATAGAGGTTCGTATATTTACCAGTTGTTATAGTATATATTATATGATTCTATTATTTGAAAGAGGATGTGTGATCATAATTAACTTGTAAAATACCACATGAGATATGTGTTTTAGTGTTACCCAACATCTAATTAAATAGTGGTTTATATATAACGTACCCTATATTTCCTATCCAAATATAGTATTTTGGATTGAGTTGTAGGAAAAATTATAATATGTGGGAGTTTTTTTTCAATGTCCTTTTCATTTTATTGTTGTATATTATTAAATATATGTTTCTCATTTCTATTATTTACTAATTTATTGAGGGTAATTATGAGGTGTGAGGAAATATTTATTATTATGGATTCAATTTCATATTGGATGGTTAACATTATTTAATTATTTAATTCTATAAATGTATTTTATGCTACATTCACATTCACCATTAATATTTTAGATGATAAACCTATTGAATGTTTTATTCCAACTCCTACATTATTAATTGTAATAGTTTTTTATGATTATTTTGGTATAATTTTTTTAAAATTTTATATTTGAAATATATATGACCTAAATACATTAAACTCAACTAATGAGTGATCACATTGTGAATTGTTATTCCATTCTACCAATATGCAATGGTTTTAGACTCCTTTTATATTGTAAATTACAAACATAATAACCAATTTAAATTATAATTAAATTCATTTAATTTGAGTTAAAGATTTTTAAAATTTTAAATTTAAATTTTTTAAGGTTTACAAAACAAGATAATGTTATTTAGAGATCCCAAGATGATGTTGATGCAATAGGTACTGAACCGTGAGAGCCAAAGAACACATGTGGAATAAAATCCTTATTTAGTTTGATGTTTATATTTATTTGAGATAAATATTGATGAAGAAATCCATGAACATGTGGGTTAAAATTTTCTAGAATATTCCTAATCCCAATTATTCCATTTAGTGTCAAAAAATATTGAATCATTGGGTTGAATATTAGTTATTTATAGTATAATGGGAACATCATAAATTTTTTTATATTTCATGTTCAAGACCTCCAATTATTGCCATGATTTTTGTGGATATATTAAAGAGGTGGGGAAACTATTTTTTATTTTTTTATAAATAGATATAATAATTTATAGTAACCATGTTGTAGGTTATAAGTGGAATTTTTAAAAAGATGCTAAAACCAACTTCCAAATTACCAATAAATTTGAACACAATGAAAATAATTATAATCTTCATCTAAGGGAGAGAAACTCTACCAAATTACATATTCAAATGGGTCTGTTCATCATACATGGTTTTATTATTATACCTATCCTTATAGGGAGTGAAAGGATGAAGAAGGATTTCCATAGAATCTTCCACCCCCTCAGTTGTGAGCTAAACAGTAGGTAGTCATTGTATGGGATATACATGGTTGGAAATGGTGTTTTACCACACAAATTAGAAACTAGTTTAGTTTTTTTGAGTTTTAAAAAAAATAATCTTTATAGAGTTCTTATTGGAGTACTACATATTGATACTTAAATGGAAATTCAATCATATTCATAAAGAATTGGATTTTAAATTTTTAGTGCGAAAATGTAATTATTCCAACTGGATAATATAAGAAACATCGTGTGTATAATAAAAATAAGATAATTTCATGACATAGAATACATTTAGTCCTGAACAATTTCTTGATACCATAAATCCAATAGTTGCACTATGGTTTGGGTGAAAGTGTATTGATTTGAGAAACTTGAGTATGATTTGGGTTGTCATGAAACCTCAACATGTAATTTCACTAACCTAGTGAATTTCTTATAACAAGTAACTTTCCCAAATTTTTATTAAACATTAAATGATATACTTATCACATTATTCTCAAAACCTTTTACACTTTTCCACAATCATACTCATTAATTATGTTTTTTTATTTTGAAACACCACTAACCACCTTTTGGACCCCCTTTTTCAAAACTATTGTAAATCCACCATGTAAACCATTGATTCTCTTTAACGGATAACCTAGGGTTTCCTGATTCTGTATATAATCATCAAATAATTAATTAATTGGATGTATCATGATAACAAATTCAAAATTTGTCATTTTTTATGGGGAGGGAATTAGGTTTTAGTTTTAGTTTTGATAAAAAATATGTATTCAATAAATAAATATGTATATTTTTTTATCTATTAAAATTTCATAAAATTTTTTTTATTATCACCTTTGTTTGTTTGTAGGTTTTATGTTTGAAAATTTATTTTTTAGTAAAACATTTAAAACCCATATTAGAGAGGATCATATTTCATCAACTCCAAGACAAATAGAATGATCCTTTGAAGGAGGACACACTCAAAATAGAGACTCTTTAAAAACACTTTTCTTATGGAACTAAGATCAAAATAAAAATTAACTTGTATGACATGGACGAATATAACTGAACATTAATGGAACTAACTTCAGTTGTTGTATATATTCAACTTTCATATATTCTAATATAAATAAAAGTTCCAAACATTAATCCAAAATCATGTCGTGTTTATTTGTTTCAAAAATTAAATGGAATTTCAAGAGAACACAAATGTAAATAGTTAAAGGTATTTTATACTATTTGTTCAAGAATTAAAACATGTAAGAATGTCCAATGAAGATATAAAACATATTGAATTTAAATTATTATTAGAAGACATTTCAAAAGGATTTTTGTTCTATATGAACGCCATAATTAGAAGTTGGACGAACATAAAACACCATTTTCTAATATTTTTTTAGCCTCCTAAACAATGATAATAAGAACATAAATATATGGAGTAACAAAATAAAATTGGGAAACAATTTAGTAACATAAAGAACCTTTTAAAAACATTGTGAAAGTATTCGAAACCACTAAATAAGTGATCATATATTAGTATAATATTATTATGATGATTTAATTCTTATTGATCATAATATGATTGATGCTACTGTAGGTTGTTCACTAGTTGAAAAGACTCTAATAATTGTAAATCCCTCATCAAAAATATAATACATAACACCCATTAGTTTGGTTCAAAGGTCAAGTGTACCCATTATAGTATTCCATTATCTGTAAATTTTTATTTTTTAGAAGATTTTGGATAATCTTTTTGAAAGGTAAGTTCCATAAATAATAACATTTCACATTCCCATGGGAAATTCCACCCTCATCCAATTCATTGTGGTAATTGTGCCACCAACACCCATTATTTTGATCAATGATTTTAATTGAGTGTTCAAACTAAGATTTGTGAAAAAATATTCCTAGGTCACCCATATAAGCATCCCATTAAAAAGCTACATACTATCCATAAAACCATAGACATAAAGATAACCATGACAATAGGTAAGGGAAATATTCTAACAAACCCCAACTATTATGGAATCACCTTTGGAATGGAAGTTATCTTTTACAATAAAAAAAATAAATCATTATAAAGTAATTTCCAGAACACCCCTTAGAAACAATGTCATAAACAAGAATAAAAAACTAAATAAATGGATATAAATAACTATTAATTCCAATAAGAAACCATAGCTTGTATATAATACATAAAAACTAAATTAGTATAACGTGCTAACTCAGTGGGAGGGGGGTTGATCCAATTTCAAGGGTCAGGAAAACATCTTTCCCCACTAATATTCAAACCTAGGGATAGGTTAAATGTTATTTCCATCACCTTTCAGAGTTTTACAATGTTTAAGATCAGAATGGGTTATCTGTTAGAGTTATCTCATCATATGGAAATCACTATTCCATCCATCCCAAATGATCTAATTATGGAAACTCCTTTTCATAAGAGATGTATAACCAATGGAAAGAGAGTGTCATGTAAAGAACAACATAATGTAGATATTCCTTTTCCATTCCACTAAGGTTCCACTAATTCATGAAAACCAAAAGATACAAAATTTATATGGAAATATCAGAAAAATTAAAAAAAGTATAGGTTGATATCCCTTTAATATATATTTTAATGAAAATTCGTAGATATTCAATGTTCTTCAAGGAGATGTGTGCACATCAATGGATAATTTATGGAAATGAAAGGGTTAGAAATGGGAGTATTGTGTCAACATTTATCCATCCATCACGTCCCAAAAGATACCTAGATCTTGGAATATTATCAATTACATAGACCGTCAGAGAGTATTTCATTTTTGATTATATATCTACTTTAAGTGACATTATATATTATATTCCTCCGTCAATTTTCTATTAATTAATTATTGTAGAGAAAAATACTATATGATTAGTCCCTTAATTTCCTGAATGACTTGAAGTCCTTCATTTTTATGAATTTTTTGATAATCCCCCTTTTAATGATTGAAGGGTTGAAGGGGAACCCATACATGGACCATAGGCGTTGTGACGTTACAAGAATTAAAGGAATTAAAGGAATTCATCCTAGAAAATGACAACGTGAAACTACCCCTCCCCATCATATGCATCATGATAAACACTCCACTATCACATGACTGGTCGGTCAGTTATCATGTGTTGGGATGCATATGCCTAGTATCGATGGAAAATCTATACCCTCTCATTTTTCCAGGTCTGATTAGATCTACTTTAATGAATGTTCCTACTTGGAATCCCCATTTAGGGATTATTTCCTTGTATTTCAGTGTGGTACATCTACAGATCATTTGGCTCAAAGGCCTTGAGGTGGCCCTTAGGTTGTGAGGTGGTCCAAAATCCATACTAGACTAAAGTCCTTGGGCGGTGCAACGGCCATGAAGGACCCAAAGAACAAATTGGTGTCCCAAATTCCCAAACAGGTGAATAGTTCTGGATTCTATAGTACCAAAGTGTAACTTCTATAGTACTTTTATAGTAACGTGAAAAAAATACATTGCTAGGATTTAATCTTGGGTATATTTGATGCACATAAGGAGTCCCCAACAACTGGGTTGAGGCTCACGTTCTATTTAATTATAAAATTGGAGTTGTACACAATAATTTTTTGTGATAGATTATATTCATTATAGGGTTAAAAATATAATCATTCCATTTTTTAATATTATTAAAATGGAATATGATTGGATAAAAAGGAATTCCCCCATTATATTTGAGAATATTTTCTTAAAACCATCTAAACTATTATTACATCAATTATGGAGTTCAGTAGGGACATTTTACACTTAAAATTCATGATTCCAGGAAACATCCCTTTGAATATGGATATGACTAAGCATAAGGCAGACAGTTCCCCAGGACATAATGGTTTCCCTGGATCATTCTATAGGGGGTCCTAGGAGGTGGTGAAGGGGAACATTGTGGTGGCCATTCAGGACATATTCTTTAGAGGTCATATTCCTAGGATTTCATGTGCCACTACTCTTATCATGTTGCCAACGATTAAAGACCCATATTCTATTCATCACTACATGTATGTGGTAATGTGTAACTTCCCCTACAAAATCCTCTCATGAATTATTAACTCACGGCTCTCTAAATATACTCCAAGAAGGGTTTCACTGGAGAAACATAGGTTTGTTGGAGGCTAGTCGATTCAGGGGGATATAGCCCTCACAAAATAAATTCATAGAGACATTAATCTCAAAACTCATGGCTAAAACATTGGAATTAATGTGGATATGAAAAAGTCCAATGATAGGATTGAATATAGCTTCATTAACACGGTCCTTTCGAAGATGGGTTTCTTTAAATAGTCTACAAACCTCATTTTCAGATGTGTTATCTCTTCCTGGTTGGTTTTGTCTTTCATGGGAAAATCTCATAGTATTTTCAACACTACCCATGGGCTAAGTCAAGGTGAACCACTCTCCCTTACAATTTTTATCTTGATGCAGGACACACTCAGCTATCTAATCCACAAGAGAGTTTCTTCTTGAGATATTCTTCCTTTTCGTAGGAAAATTAATCTTAAATATATCTATCATCTGATGTTTGTAGATGACTCCATAATTTTCAAAAATTCTATCAGGAGGTTGGCCCGTGGGATCAATAGGTCTCTAGATGAATATTGTTCCTGGAGTGGTTAAATCATTAATAGATCTAACAGAAACAATTACATTTCTAATAAATGTGGAACTAGATGGGTCTCTGCTTTGTGTAATTTGTTTTACATGCATAAATTATATTTTCTTTTGGATTACCTCAGTTACACAATTTCATCTGGAAGAACCAGCATTAATGTCTTTGACTGGATAGTGAGAAAAATTACTAGCCTTGTGATGAATTGGAAGAATAAATTTCTATCCTTTGGGGGCTGCATTTCCCTTATTAATAGCATCCTATCTATCATTTTTATCCATGCTCTATCGTCCATTAAATTTCCAAATGGAGTCATTGTTTGAATAGATAAAATACCAGCGTGATTCAGCTGGGATGGTTTATCTGAATGTAAGAATCACTAGTCCTCATGGAAAAGGATGGAGAGACCTATTCACTAAGGAGGGATCTATGTTCGGAATCTTTCAGACACCATGAAATATATGAATGCAAGGATGGTGTGGGAGGTTGGGGAGGAGAGTACTCTCTGGGGAAGAATCATGTCTTCAACAGCTGCTGGCACTTCTGGGGGTGTGCATGGGTCCCCTTTATTTACAAAGATTTCCATTCTCATTCCAACCCTCTGTGGTTACTCTCGGTGGATTGTGGTTGAGGGGAACATACTTTTCTAGACTCAAAATTGGGCAGGATCCTTTCTTGGCTTCCCGGGTTGTCATATCCCTTATATTACGTTCCAGGAGGCTATTATGCATCCTGAATTTATGCATGCAGTTCCGGATGATGATTAATGGGGAATTGTTGATCCCATCCGAATAAATTTTGAATATGACAGGAGCATGTTTACACCCTCCACCTCGGGTTTCTTCACATAAAAAGATTTTTGGAAGACTATTTTTCCTCAGGAGCTATCAGATTGTTGGAATAGTGGTGTATGGAGATGCAAGATTCCAACTAAATATATCATTTTGAAATGGAGAATCAGGAATCATACTGTTCTGATGGATGACAAGGTCAATAAGTTGGGTATCAATCTCCCCTCCCAACTCCACTATTGTACGAGGCATCAAGGGGAGTCAGTGAATGACCTTTTTTTTACAGTGAGTGGGTTAAGGATATTTGGAGCTTCTTTGGTGATTTTTCAGTGTTTCATTATACTACTAGTCTGGATGGAATTTTTATGGAATGGTGGTTCCTCGGAATGAATAACTCAGTTAAAGAAAAACATGCGATGGATCTCATTTTAAATGTATAGTGTTGGTGCATCTGGCAGGTCAGAAACTGGTCCAGGTATTAAGAAATTACCTCCTCTAGTAGATATATCATCATGAGAACCATGTCACTTTTGCAGGAAATAGTTAATGGTATCAACCACTAGTGATATGCTCCTTCTCTAAGATTCTTGCAAAGTATAATTTCTCTGGACAATTCTGGATATATAGGGAATAGAGGGCAGTGGGTGTGATGGCATTTTCCTTCTTCTGGTCTCAAGTTTAATATAGACGGTTCATGCATGGAGGGGATCATCTACAGCAGAGGTGTGGTTCATGATTTTAGGGGTAGCATCCTTCATGATTTTTCTACTTTCTACGGACAAGGTAAATCTATTAAAGCGGAACCCAAAGCGATGTTCACATGTTTGCAACTATTCCAACAGGAGAATATTGATCTCTTTCAGGCCGATATTTATTCTAATACTGTACACTACTCCATGCATGGTAATGTTTTCACTCAGTGTTCGATTCATTAAATAATCATAAAATAAAAATCCATTCTTGGAAACAACACATCAGTGGGGCACACTTTGAGGGAAGGGAACAAGGTTGCAGATCATATCACATCCATTTCTGTTAGAGATCAAGGCCCATGTATGATTTTCTTCCATATCTCCCACTTTTTGAAACCTGAAGGGGTGAATCTGATTAGAGGTGACGATCTTGGTCTTCATTACTTTCGACCCCCTAGATCTTTCTTGGGTCTTCCCGATCTTTTGAGATTTTTGTTTTTTTTTCTGGTGGTATTTTTTCCTATTTAATAAAAATTATATTTGAGGATGATGATGTTGAAAATAATCCCCTTATGGATTATTGTATATGGATCCTCTTCAATATCTTGTCAATTTATGTTTCCTGACATAGGACGATCGATCTCTTGGTTCTATAATGATGTATCTCAATACCATGAATACATGATTATGAGATTATGTGCTTCGTGGAAAAGAATTTATTCAATCCAACCTTAATAGACTATAGTACTATTATGTCATTTCCAATGACAAATAGGTCATCAAAAAATACTATTAAGAAATGTAAAAAAATCCCACTAAACCATTTGTGTACAGAAGGCTCGTATTCTTTCTCTATGAAACAAAACTCTATTATGGCCTCAATAAACAGAATATTTCATGAAAGGTATGCTTTCTTTAATCCATAAATGGTTTTTTGTTTTTAGTTTTTTAATTATGGGGGAGTCTTTTGGAATAAAAAAACCCTTCGTGTTGTGTCATAAAAAAATATTCCCAAAGGTTCCCATTGTGTAATCCTATTTTGACCTCCATTTTCCAAATCAAAAAATCATTGATGTATGTAATGGAAAGTAGTATTCTGACATATTTTAATATAGAAACAGATGAAAGGTTTTGTCATATTTAATGCCTTGATGTTATTTAAAACCTTTTACAACCTGTCATTATTTATATGCACTAAAAAGTCCTTCCATGTCCAATTTCTTCTTGAATATCAATTCTCAACCAAAGATATTTGTACCCATTATAGGATCTACAAAAATTAATTCATGGTTTTGTTACATGGAATGCATTTTATAATTCATAGATTATTTCCACTTTGTAACATCTGTTTCATAGTATTCTTCCTTATAGTTTACGATATCATTATTATATACTAATAACGAGTAACCATCATAGGTGACCATAAAACTTTATCATTATAGCATTGTAACCACTATATTACTTTTATATATAACTTGTGTCACAACAAAAAAATCTTATTTCATAGGGATTCGTAGAATTTGTTTTTTTCTAACTCTTATATATCATGAGCTTGAACATCATCAAAATTTATCCGACTCCCACCATTTATTCAAGATATTTTTCATCTCTCAAGGAATATGGGATTTCTATCAACCACAACCTTCTTATCTAAAGGATAATATAGGTATTTCCCCCTTTTTTTGGATGTCCTAAATTGATGCACTGTCTTTCTCGTGGTGAAATCTTGTTTCTTAAAGAGGCCTTAAAACTGGCTCTCTACCCCACACATGTAAGTAAGAAAAAAATGTTTCTTTTCATTCCATAATTTTTATGGTATACATCCTATAAATTTATTGGGCACTCATTTTGGTACATATTCTATAATTTTTAATGTGTATCCCCAAAAGGAGAATGTAAGACTCACATTACTCATCAATGATATCACCATGTCCTACAATGTTCGGTACCTCATTTCAATGACATCATTCCACTAAGCGCATAAGGATAAGTATGTTGGGATAGAATCCCAAACTCTCATAAGTTATCAATGAAGTCGTGATTAAGATATTATCCACTATACTATGAGAGGAGTTTCTTTATCTTCTTACCATGATGATTCTAAACCACATTTTTGTATTCCTTTAATCATTTAGAGGAACTCATCTTTTACCTCATTATGTAGACATGTGCATATGTACTAAAATTGTAACGCCCCGACCCCCGTTATCTAGAGTCGGTGCATTATTTTAATACATTGGAATTATTACAAGGAATCATGTCCCGAAGGACTGATCAGTTTAGCAGTCTTGGAAAATATATTACATACATGAATGCTAAATTAAACTTTATAACATACAAAACAACATAATTAATCCTTTATGAATGCCATTATTACCTGGGCATAACCCTGCATATCAATCAAAATACACTTCTTGGAATTCTCAGAAAAATAAAACATAGAAAGGGGTGAGCTCATATGCTCAGTAAGGATAACAATACAGCGGAAACTTTCATAAATAATCATAAACATTTAAGGCAATTTATAACTAAAAAAAATCCTTTTATGCTTGAACTTCATCATAATATGGAAAAAATAAAATGAATTAATGCCATTTAATTATTCACATGGATATTCAACTAGTATAATAATCACATGAAATATCAATAACCACTTTCATAATGATGGAATGCATAATTCCATACTATAATAACCAAGTATCCAAGGACTCATGCCAAGACTACAAATAATATTTTTTCAAGGCCTTGTTCCAAGACACTAGTTTGTCTCATGAGACCTACCGATGCATCGAGGAGCTATAGCGGGCTCCACCCGTCACTTACTAAGTCAAATGCATTCCTCATAAGAAAAGGTATAAACATAACATTATCATTTGTATTAAAACTAGAATTCGAAATGTCAATACTTTACCCACAAACTATGAATGGTATAAAAATAACACATCCACAGTCAAATATATCACAAAACCATCAACATAATATGGAAGATTTGTATTATGTTAAATCAACTTGAAAAAAAGTTTAAAATCTATTAAAGGATTATGACGTTGATGAAAATGATTTGTAAAAATCTTTGAGAGAAATAACCCTTCTTCATGAAAACATTTAAAAGACACACAATTTCGAAAAGAAGTCATTTAAAGACAATTTTGAATCAAAGTGTCCCATACAACTGTGAAACCTTTGAAAGGAATTAAAATTCTAAAAACATTCATGTCCATATAAAAAAATCCTTAAAAAACTTTTTGAAGACATAGACATTAATGAGAAAGATTTAGAAGAATAAATATTTAAAACATTTAAAATGATGTTTTAGTAAAAGTCCCTTAAAATAATCCATTTGGAAACTCTTTCATAAAACATGGACATGGATAATAAATATGTCCCGGTAGATACTTTCATAGAAACAACCTTGGATAATAAAGAGATTGTGAAATTAACCCTTACCAATTTGGTAACATACAAAACATACACCCCATGAAAGAGGTATCATAAAATTAATATGTAAACACACATAAATTAAAGTGTATTACACAAAGAATACAATTATGGGCAGTACATACACCACACTAAAGGTAATAGTGGCAATATTGCATGAATCTCATGGGAATAAGGAGTGAGATGAAAACCCCTTACCTCGTGTCCTACTTGAACCATTCATTCTTTAATATCCTGAATAATAAACTAAAGTTAATTTATACTTGCTTAAGAACCTTTTTCAAGTTTATTATTCCTTTTATATCACTTATTATCATGTTATAAACATTACGTAGTCATTTATGTTAATAACGTTTGTTTTGTCGATATTTGGAACTTGAGTTAAAAATGAACATCTTATAGTTACAAGTTGTTCACACGGTCAAAAGATTATTATACACAGAAGGATATTCATGATTTAGATATCATATATATCATATATATCCACTATATACATGTATTTATAATAGTACATATCATTTTGGGGTAGGAATGAAATGCACCGTTCATGGAGACGGTAAGCCGTACGAATGCATGAACGCTACATTCATTTCTATTTAATCTTTTAATGGACTTAAAACATAATGATATATAGATATATTATAATTCCAGTATAATATAATATATTATATCATTAATTACATCCTCTATACATCCCACATTTGGTATTAATGAGTCATATCCCTTTGAGGGGGCGGTAGTCCACACTTCCTCAAATAAAATTATCGCATTTACCCATAATTGAAACCATTAAGGTATGCTATAAAAGAGAAATACAGAAGCATTAAGAAAACATAAACATACTATATATCATATAGAAATACAGTTCCATCATAATGGCCACCATCAGAGGTGGTAGGAGGTAATTGAACAATCATCGTTTTGTGAGGCGATAGTTTTCCATCCACAGAAACATTATGTTCTTCACTCATTTGATGGAGGTGTGTGTATCTGTAATTCAAATAATTCTCATAATGACATACTATTATATTTAGGATAATTTTTTTGTTATTAAAAAATTTAATAAAAAGAGTTTAGGGATTGGAGGAGTAAAATAGAAGAAAAGAAGAAAAGATAAATTGTTACCATTAATTTGGGTAACTCCCATTGGTTTGAACCAACAAGGACTCTTGAAGTGGATATTGACTAAGGTAAGGCTTGTAAGAGGAGGATATGGATGTAGAGAGATTAATTGGTCAGAGTTTGGATGATACAAAAGGCTTTAGAGGTGTTAGTAATTGGTTATTAGTGGTGTCCTTTTATAAGGGGGAGGAGGGGCTGTTTCGGAAAATGTGAAACTATTATTTTATTATATAATTATATTCAGTTTATAATGGTCCCAAAATAATTAAAGATGAATATAATATGACTCATGGTCGAAATAAAATCATCCAATCATAATTTTACATGTTTTGGATATTATGTTAATCATTATAATCTTATTTATTTAAATGATTTATTAATGAGATAATACTGCATCATTATTATGTCATAAATAATTTAATTTATTTTTGTCTAAAAATTATAAAAAAATATAATGATATAGGAAATATTTTTAGATTTCCAATAAATATTTATAGTCGAAAATATGAATTATATAACACCATATATAAATTAATTACTAAAAGATATTTGTTAATGTCAATTTTGTCTTTACATTAAATTAATGAATCTAAATTGTCATTATCACACCCAAGTGGCTCAATGGGGTCCCAAAATCGACCCAAAGATGCCCATGATCGTTAATTACTCAACCAATAAGGTTTTTACAAGTTTTAAATTAATTTTGAATTATTATAATTTCCCTTTTACCTTGAAGTAACCTATTTACATTTAACAACGGTAAATAAAAGTACAATTTACTATTCACCGAAAATTATTTTTATCTTAATGAGTCACATTTTACTTCTGGATAACAACCATGTATGTAGGATTTTTGAAATTCAATTCACAGAAGTGGTAAATTTTCATTTAAATTAAAAATTCAGTTTTTTTAACTACGAGTAAGTGGTTTAACTATTCATCAAAAATTGATGTTTTTCAGAAAAATACCAAAAATTCAGCCTAAGCTATATTTTATATTAAAAATTCAAAAATTATTTCTATTTTTCTAAATTCAAAACATAGAATTGGAATTAATTAATTTTAAAATTAATTCCCGTTATTAAAACAAATAGCTTTTTTTAAGGAACAATAACTATCAAATGATTGATACTTGTTCATGTCCAATTTCAAAGTGAAATTAATTTCAATGACACACATCGCATTAAATGGTAAAAATATATTTTAATTCCCCTTTAAAACCAATTAAAAAGATAATCTAACCATATAAATAAATTATATTAAAAGTTACTTTTGAATTAAAATACAATATTTTATACTATTCATTAAAAAAATGAACTTTATCGGAAAAATTCCAAAAAATTACACAAAGTAAATTTTGATATCTCCATTCTAAAGAAGGATTTTATTTGGTCATATATAATGTATTAAAGTAACCAAAACTATATTTAAAAACGGTTCACCATTAAAAGGCGGTAAAATTACATTTTCTGAAAAATACTTCTTTTATCTAAAAAAATTGAATTTGATCTTACATTATGTGTAAGAAAAACATAATATGGATTCTAATATTATAAGGATTATATAAAGTTTAAAATTCAGTTAATACTACATATAATCGCTTTTGAATGGCTAGTTTGTTTAGTTGTGCGGTGCTTGAACTCAGTGTTTCGTGTAGTACAAGTTATTGAATTACTTTAAAGAAATAACATACTATGAAATATTAGGGTGTTACATTCTTCCCTCCTTCAATAAATTGCATCCTCTCAATTTAAAATTATTTTTTTGAAAATAAAAGGTTGAAAATAGAAAGTAACTTTGGGAAAACCCACATCGGAAATTAGGTTAATAAAATTTAGTTTTAATAAGAGGAAAAGGGAAATGAAAGGGTCACCACCAAATTTTGATCTCGATTAGGAGAACATTGGTGGCAATTAAAAACATATAATTGGATGAAAAACATAAATATTTATATGTAGTGATTTAGGTCATCAATCAAAAAAAGTGAAAATTTAGGGCCTTAAATTCATCAATCTATGATGATTTAAAATAACATTGGTTCAACAAAACATATGGTATTAGGATAACACATTTTCTGTTTTAAGATCCCTTCACTAAAGAATAAGAATTAATTTCTTCATAGAATAAGATAAGAAGAAAAATATATAATTGAAAATTAGAGTTCTATCCTTTAACTAATTTCTACCACAAACTCATCTTTCACTTTACAATATAATAGAACATAAAAAATATTCAATTTATCCTATTCATATATGGTTCAAAAAAGGAATTTATAATTCATCTACCAAACCTTTTAAAAAAAACTACATTATTCAATCTAGGACATCACCTGGGTGAGTGATAGGTGATACACCATTGTCTCCCTTTGGTTGTGGGTTCAAGTCTCACGGCCTTACCGGACGCGACGGGTTGTCGCCCGACCTCCGGGTTTTCCTTTTTATGGAAATCCAAAAATAATCATAACAATAGTATCCAATTTCAAACTTAATCCATTACAGCCTTTAGAATTTTCCAAAATACTTATATCCAAACTCTCAAAATAAAATATATAAGGAATTTAAACATAATGAGGATCCTTTTTTCCATGTAATAACATGTGAACGCCTTCATCGTATATTCTTTTACAACACTGAAACATCCTGAATTACCAAAATCAACCATCTCTTTTTCCAAAATCAATACCCCATTATTAGGACCATGTTAAGGATTACCATTCCTTTAACCATTTTTTCCAAAAAAAATGTATCTTACTATTAATTCACTTTTCATAGAACCATATACTCTCCAATCCTCAATAAAATAGTATTGTAGTACAATCCTTATTTATCTCTATAATTATTATAACCAGTAAATTATTGATACAACACTCAAATGACATAATTATCTAATAACATCATAAGAACTCTAATCATTCCTCCTCATCTATGGTAGTATCATAACTTGATTATTATCCAATATCATCATTTGGGTAATACTCTAATGATTTCGAAATCGGTTCAAATAGTGTCCCAACTCCTTGTAGATGAAGCATTGTTCATTTGAAACCTTTTTCTTACCCTTGAAATCACGTACTTGGGGTCCTTTTTTTCCACACTTATAAAACAATTCCCATTTCCTTCATGAATTTACCAAGGTGATTATTTCAACATTTATCACATATGGGAAAATCCTTCTTTCCCCTATTCCCTTTATCTATCTTTCTCTCTACCATCCTTTTCTTGTGTTGCTTCCCTTCAAAGACATATGACTTAGAGAATTCTTTACATATCTTACTAAAAGATAATTTTATTTCTTCATATGTTGAGAATACATGGGAGACTATTTCAATTCTAAATTTTACCATAATACCATGAATGATATGACCCTTCTTACTCTTTGGATCATACGTATTGATGGAGTTCTCATTCCTTCTACTGGGCGCCATTTCTAAACAATGGCATACACTAGGTCAATTTATGAATCACAATTTATAATTCCAAACATGTAAAATACCTAATGTAAATTGAACAGTGTATGTATATAATCCATAATCGCAAAATGTTTTCTTTGAGGAGATATATACTCATAAACCCTTCATAGTGGTTTGTAAAGAAAATGATAGTCATCCTAAGCATATCCCCTGGGTGTGTCGTAACCAAGAGTGCAGCAAGGCCCGTTGTCGTGAACCAGTTCCCGTTCGAGTCTAGCTCAAAGCGGTGTTTTCAGGTTTTACCCCTAGGTACATCTGTGCCAGAGCCACCTCTACCTGCTCGTATCCAGACAGAAATGTATTTTCTTAGAAAAGTCACAAAATCTCAACATTAGAAAAATAATAGGAAGTTCTTCTATACTAATCCTCAAAGTCTATCTTAGGGTAATGTTCTCTAATCAGAGTTTATATAAATCTAGTTTCCAAGGTTATTGATAAAATTCCTCTAATACCAACTGTAAAGCCCTGACCCTAGTTACATAGAGTCAGTGCATTATTTTAATACATTGGCATGATTACACGGAATCAGGTCATGAAGAATCGATCAGTTTAGTAGTCTTGGAAAATAGATTACATTTAGGATTGTTAAATTACACTTTATAACATACAAACCAACATAAATAATCCTTTATTAATTCCATTATTCCATCGGCTTAACCCTGCATATCAATCGCAATACACTTTTTGAAATCCTGGGAAAAATAAAACATAGAAATGGGTGAGCTCAGATGCTCAGTAAGGATAACAATACAGTGGAAACTTTAATAAATAATCATAAACATTTAAGGCAATGTATAACTAAAACAAAAGCCTTCTAATCTTGAACTTCAGCATAATATGAAAAAAAAATTGAATTAATTCCATTTACTTATTCACATGGATATTCTACTAGTCGAATAATCACATTCTATATCAATAACCACTTTCATAATGATGGAATGCATAATGCCAGACTATCATAACCAAGTAGCCAAGGCCTCATTCCAAGACTTCAAAAAAGAATTGTCAAGGCCTCGTGCCAAGACACTAGTTTGCCTCATGAGACCTACCGATGCATTGAGGAGCTCTAGCAGGCTCCACCCATCACTTACTAAGTCCAATGCATTCCTCATATGAAAAGGTCTAAACATAACATTAACATTAATATTAAAACTAGCATACGAAATGTCAATACTTTACCCATAAACCATGAATGGTATAAAAATAATACATCTACATCCAAAAATATCACAAAACCTTCAACACAATATGGAGGATTTTTATTATGTTAAATAAACTTCAAAACAAGTTTAAAATCTATTAAAGGATTTTGATAATGATGAAAATGATTTGTAAAACTCTTTCAGAAAAATACCGCTTTTCATGAAAACATTTAAAAGTCCCACAATTTCAAAAAAAAATTATTTAAAGACATTTTTGAATCAAAGTGTCCAATACCACTTTGAAACTTTTGAAAGTGATTAACATTCTAAAAAAATTCATGTCCATATAAACAAATCCTTAAAACCCATTTTGAAGGCATGGACATTAATGAGAATGATTTAGAAAAATAAATATTTAAAACATTTGAAATAATGTTTTAGTAAAAAGTCCCTTAAAATAATCCCTTTGAAAACTCGTTCATAAAACATGGACATGGATAATAAATATGTCCTAGTAGATACTTACGTAAAAACAACCTCAGATAATAAAGAGATTGTGAAATTAACCCTTACCAATTTGATAACTTTCGAAACATACAACCCATGAAAGAGGTATCATACAATGAATATGAAAAAAAACATAAATTAAAGTGTATTATAAAAAGAATATAATTATGGGCAGTACATACACCACTAAAAAGGTAATAGTGGCAATATGGCATGAATCTCATGGGAATAAGGAGTGAGATGAAAACCCCTTACCTCGTGTCCGACATGACCCATTCGATCTTTAATATCCTAAATAATAAACTGAAGTTAATTTCTACTTGATTATGAACCTTTTTCAAGTTTATTATTCTTTTTATATCACTTATTACCTTGTTATAAACTTTACGTAATCATTTAAGTTAATAACATTTGTTTTGTCGATATTTGGCACTTGAGTTAAAAATGAACACCTTATAGTTACAAGTTGTTCACATGGTAAAAAGATCATTATATACAGAATGATATTAATTATTTAGATATCATATATATCATATATATCTAGTATATACATGTATTTATAATAGTACATATCATTTTGGGGTAAGAATGAAATGCACCGTTCATGGAGACGGTAAGTTGTACGTACGCATGAACGCTACATTCATTTCTATTTATTATTTTAATGGACTTAAAACATAATGATATATAGATATATTATAATTCTAGTATAATATCATATATAATATCATTAACTCCATCCTTTATACGTCCCACATTTGGTATTAACGAGTCATATCACTTTGAGGGGGCGGTAGTCCGCACTTCCTCAAATGAAATTATCTCATTTACCCATAATGGAAACCATTAAGGTATGCTATAAAAGAAAAATACAGAATCCTGAAGAAAACATAAACATAATATATATCATATATAAATACATTTCTATCATAATGGCCACCATGAGAGGCGGTAGGAGGTAATTGAACAATCATCGTTTCGTGAGGCGATTGTTTTCCATCCACAGAAACATTATGTTCTTCACCCATTTGATGGAGGTGTGTGTAAGTGTAATTAAAATACTTATCATAACAACATACTAGTATATTTAGGATACTTTTTGGTTATAAAATAAAGGAATAAAAATTGTTTAGGGGTTGGAAAAGTAAAATAGAATAAAAGAAGCTAAGAGAAATCATTACCTTTAATTTGGGTAACTCCCTTTGGTTTGAACCAAAAAGGACTCTTGATGTGCCTTTTCCCTAAGGTAAGGCTTCTAAGAGGAGGATAGGGATGTATGAAGCTTAATTGGGAAGATTATTGACTAGCCAAAAGTCTTGAGAGGTGTTAGGAATTGGTTAGAAGTGGTTTCCTTTTATAAGGGGGAGGAGGGGCTCTTTAGGAAATTGTGAAAATATTATTTTATTATATAATTATATTCGGTTTCTAATGGTACAAAATAATTAAATATGAAGATAAGATGACTCAGGGTCGAAATAAAATCTTCAAATCATAATTTGACATGTTTTAGATATTATGTTAATAATTATAATATTATTTATTTAAATGATTTATTAATGAGGTCAATACTGCATCATTATTATGTGAGAAATAATTTAATTTATTTGATGTCTAAAAATTATAAAAGAAATACCATGATATAGGAAATAGTTTTATCTTTCCAATGAAAATTTATAGTCTAAAATATATCTTATATAACACCATATAAAAATTAATTAATAAAAGATTTTTGTTAATGTCAATTTTGTCTTTACATTAAATTAATTAATCTAAATTGTCATTATCACACCCAAGTGGCTCAATGGGGTCCGAAAATCGACCTAAAGATTCCCATGGTCGTTAATTATTCAACCAATAAGGTTTGGACAAGTGTGAATGTACTTTTGAATTATTATAATATTCTTTTTACCTTGAAATAACCTATTTACCTTTAACTGCGGTAAATAAAAGTCAAAAGTTACTATTCACCAAAAATTATTTTCATCTTAATGAGTCACATTTTACTTATTTAAAACAACCATATATGTAGTATTTTTTAAATTAAATTCACAGAAGTAGTAGAATTTCATTTAAATGAAAAAATTAGTTTTTTTAACTACCACTAAGTGGTTTCACTATTTATCAAAAAATGATGTTTTTCAGAAAAATACAAAAAATTCTGCCTAATCTCTATTTGATATTCCGAATTAAAAAATGATGTCTATTTTTCCAAATTCCAAACATATAAGTGGAATTAATTAATTTTAAAATGAATTCCCGTCATCAAAACAAATAGCATATTTTTAAGATACAATAACTATCAAAAGATTGATACTTGTTTGTGTCCAATTACAAAATGAAATTAATTCCAATGACCAAAATTGGATTAAATGGTAAAAATATATTTTAATTACCCATTAGAACCAATTAAAAAGATATTTTAACCAATGAATAAAATATATTAAAGTCACTTTTGAATTAAAATACAATATTTTTCACTATTCATTAAAAAAATGAACTTTATCAGAAAAATTACAAAAATTTACACAAAGTAAATTTTGATATCCCCATTCTAAAGAAGGATTTTATTTGGTCATATATAATGTATTAATGTGACCAAATCTAGATTTAAAAAGGGTTCACCATTAAAAGGCTGTAAAATTGCATTTTCTGAAAAATACTTTTTTATCTAAAAAAATTGAATTTGATCTTACATTATGTCTAAGAAACACATAATAAGGATTATAAAATTATAAGTATTATATAAAGTTTAAAATTTAGTTAAGACTATTTATAACCTCTTTTGAATGACAAGTTTGGTAAGTCGTGGTGTGCTTGAACTCAGTGTTGCGTGTAGTGCAAGTTATTAAATTACTTTGAATAAATAACGTACTATGAAATCTTGGGGTGTTATAAAAACCATTAATATATGATATGAAGTATGATAAGTCATACCTTACTTCAATAGGAGATGGTCCACACAAATCGGTATGAACTAATTCAATAAGCTCTTTATCCCTTTAACATTTTCCACTGAATAAGGATTCAGTCATTTTTCAATGTAAACATTCATGCCATACAACAAGAAATTTTTGTTCTAAATATTCTAAATTTCCAACATTATATAATTTATTTAGATTATATTCATTTACTTGGCCTATCTAGTTATGATATAGTTGGGTGTTGTGTGATTCATATGATGAAATGTCGTCATTTATTTCCATTACTTGCTTCATGTAATCAAATACATTATGTTTTTTATTTAAATGTTACTTACTATAAAAATTATATCTTTATTAAAAAAGAAAAATTTATTTCTAAACATGAAAATAAAACCATATATATCTTTTATGGATGAAAAAAATAAGGTCTTTAGTAACTGAAGGTACATAATAAAAACACTTTAAAACCAATAAAATTCTAGTTAGCAACATGTGGTGGTAATTCTTGATAGTTACATCAATAAGTTTATCTTTGTTGAATGGTCATAGATCTCCCTCAAATTAGTTAGTATTTCTAAATCTATTTTGTTTTTGTATTTTAATACACATGTGAGAACCATAAGCTGTATCTAATACATCATTTTGAAAATTAGATAAATTAAAATAGATAAAAACACAACTAAAGTTTCCCCTTACTTCTTTGGTGGAATTCCGTTTTTATTTGAGTGGAACTTATTTCTATATCCATGGTAAATGACATCATTTTACCATTCTTTCTCATAGATATTTCTCTTATGGGATGGATGTGATGAAGATTTGGGATTAGAGATCTTCACTTTAACTTTACTTTTGAAGATTACTCTTTCCTCCAAGTGGATTCTCCCACTAAACTCTCTTAAGAAAGGGTATCCTCAAAAGATATTCAGAGGGGTAGGCTTGAGCATTTAACCTAGTCTCCCTCATCCTTCTTTTATAATAGTTTACTCCCTCCCTCTCTTGGTTCTTTTATGTTTTCCCTTCTTTTCCACTTTCATTCAAACTATTTAAATTCCTTCCTTTGGTATCATCTCTTGGAATTGGATTCAAGGGTGGTTTTGGTTGTTTATGCGATAAAGAGTTTTCGGTTGGGGACCTTGTATACTTTGAACACTATTATTGATTCATGTTCTTTTGTCGATATTGTAGTTGATTTATTCTGGTGGTCTCAAGGTTTATTTGGTATGTGTTGTCTGATCGGTCGATGGTGTTTCATGGGGAGTGTCCTTCATTGGTTTTTGATCTAGGTTGCAGAGGTTCTTATACGATGATGCACAATGATTGTGTTGGTTTCAGATGTGTTAGTTGATATATCATTGGGGGATGTAGTTGATAGATGGTCTGATGGTGTTGTGGTTTTTGTTTCACCAATGAAGGCCCAAAGATGAGTATTTCTATAGGGGTTGATGATCATAGAATTTTTCATACCATCTATTGAGGCGTTTGTATGTACAATATATTCTATGGGTTTCTGTTACATAACTCTTCCTTAGACCAGTCATATGCGGTTTTTATGTAATGGTTTTGGGACTTTCTAGTTGAGAGGTTGATAGGGTTCCATGAGGCGAGTCATGAGTTCTATTTTCTTCTTCTTCTGGGTTTTCATCGTGGTTTCTTTTGGTTATTAGTGACTTT
This sequence comes from Viscum album, assembly GCA_963277665.1. Lineage (NCBI taxonomy): Eukaryota > Viridiplantae > Streptophyta > Magnoliopsida > Santalales > Viscaceae > Viscum > Viscum album. Next base: position 1,068,619,785 of record OY728139.1, on the reverse strand, counting down.
TGGGACATGTATATCCCAGGATGAATCTTTATGCAATGAAAATGTTTTCACTAGTCTCAATTCCAGTTGATTGTTTTTTGGTATTTCTCTCACTTTTATGATTGGTTTGGTATTTTTTATGGTATTTTCTATTTGTTGTAGTTCATCGGTGGATTTGATATGGTTGGAGTACTAAATCTTCAAGGTGATATAAATTGGATATGATAGAGTCATTTCATTGGTTTTTCATATCATTGATTGGTGGTGGAGGGAAATTCTATTTCATTCTCATTAGAGTTTGTCTTGCACTAGATAAGCCATTGATGATATGATTTAGATGATCTCAAAGGGTTTCAATAACGGTCTGATAGAAGGATGTTTGGTTTCTATAGGGAAATGATTCGAGACCTCGACATCAATGGTGGAACTATGATCAATGCATCCAATGCATGTGACAATATTATTTTTGGATTTGATTTTTGAATGTTTTTTTTAAATTAGGTTGATCCATTCTTTTGAAATATCATTTTTTGGGACCATTTGTTTGGGTTCCCACTTACCCCCTCAAAAGTGGTTTAGAAAAAAAATTACTTTTCAATTAATCATAACATCTAGTAGACTTCCAAATTTTGTTTATACATAAATTTATAAAAAAATATAGAGAATCTATGATGGATTGATTTAAGAATGAGATCTGTATGAATCTTACGAAGGATTATAAACCCTAGAAACTCTAGGCAATCAAGGTAGGCAATGATCGTGACTTTGTGAGTCCTAAATGGAGCACCATCCACAATATTACTCTAAAACAGTTCTTGGGAAATAAAAATCCTTTCTTGACTATCTATCTCTTGGTATAAACCTCATACATTCTCAACTAGTTATATTTATATGGGTTTTTATGAGACTTGATGAGTTCACTACATGTTGATTAAATCATAAAATATTGAATGTCAGTTACATAAATAAAATGTTATTTCATACATAATGAAATATTCTTCACTCACATCATTAGTATGAGGATCTATATAGGAGGATTATATAATGTCATATTTCCATTCATGGTGCACCATAACCCAAAGATGTCTAAACAATTCATAGATGTTACTTCCAGTGAAGAGACTTTCATTCCCTAATATATATCTAAGGGATGGTGTAGATGATATACATTAAATTTTATTCTAAAATTTAAAAGAGTATATTTATAATAATTTTATTGAATAATATGTTTGAGAAATAATATATTAATTTATTTTATTAAATATCCCAATATTTTAACAAGTCTCAAAATCCATCACAATTTTACTTTGAATTCGTAGCTTCAAAAACATTCTGCTGGAAAGGATCCATAATAAATTTTCTAGTGATTAAATTTATGGCCAATAAAACCACAAGAAGGTTTTAGGTAGGTGTTCTTATCAAATACAGGCTTTCATCACCGTGATCTATTTAGTGGAATCCCTAATCCAGAAATAGTGACTTGGATTTCCTCAAAGATGGAATCAAAATTATTATTGAATATAATGTGTCTATTAAATTAAATTATATTTCAGTTATTTCAACCCTAATTAATGATGAGAATGAGAAGATAAAATTATGTGTCTAGAATTTTTCCATGAAAACACTTAGTTCTATGGCTTCATTCCCAATAAATTAATGGATGGTGTTGTCTATCCTTATATTAATATAATTAATTTTAAAATAGAATGAATATTTTTTTTATTTTTATCCTTTACATGAAATTTTAATATCATGTGTATTTTACTTAATTAATTATCAATGTTTTATAAAACATTTATGTATAATTAATTTATTTTTATACCTTCTTTAAAAATTAATTAATTTTTTATGTGATCACAATCATTAATCCATATAAAATATGCATTGATACTAATAAATAATTAATTAATAAAACCTTTCAAGATAATATTTATTGGTTGATTTAATGAGAGGACATTAAATCAACTTATGACATATGCGAAATAACATCATTTTCAATTCCTTCACAGAGTAAAATCAATCCACCTATCAAACTATTTAACAATTGGTTTTTCCTAATTATGGTTTTTTATTGAATTAATTCCCCCCCACCTTTGAAAACTCCACTAAATACAAGAATTTATAACTCAAAGAGAGGTGAGGGAAACCAAATTATCGGTTAAATAGGGATTAAATAAATATATGTGGACACATTAGTACAACTTTTTCTAATGATTTTAACAGGGTGTGATCGCCACATGTGTTAATGCATGTTGGTGTCACAATTGTTAACTATAATTTCCACTTTACAAAGGATGAACACATTTATCACTTTTATCAGTGATGTCTTCTCAATGATCAAAATGGGATGATGGGATCTCAGTACCCACTTCCATTGATTCCACCTTGGAACTTGTCACCATGTTTGGGTCTACCGTATAGATTAAGTATTGTTTCTGAAACTCATTGACAGTAACAGATCATTATGGATTTCATTTAATTAAGTTTTTCCCACATGGTGATTCAATAGGGTCTTGAAATGGAAGAAACCTACGGTTAGAAAAGTATTCACATTTGGCATCACTAGGATGTACTAAACGTTGGGAACATTGGTCACATGTAATCTTCCTTTTTGGATGGAATCTTATGGAGGATTATTTAGGTGAGAAAAAAAGGCATACCATTTAGATCATGAGGTAACTAACATCAAAGGTGTATATCATCCATGGCCTTCACCTCAGGCATACCGGGTTTTTGGTGGTAGTTGAATCCATAGGTGCATATCTTCCAAGGATTTGGCCTTAGAAATCCCTTGTTTATAATGCCATCGTAGTAAGATTCGGGTCAAATGTTTATCATCTTGAAGAGATGGGATGAGGATGATGATGATTCTCTATAGATCTGGACCAATTAGTCTTGAACCTATGGGGGATAACCAAATGGTTTTAAAAGATAGATGGAGTGGAAAACTGATAGAGTCAAATCCAGGAGGTATGTCATGTAAATAGAAGACGTTATTCCGTGAAGGTCAATGTAGACACCCTTGGAGGTGGACCAGGGAGGTTCACCCCTAAGAGCGGGCAGTAAGGTTTACCATTGGTAAGGATTGAAATGCATATAGGTGTCCTATGTACCCCTATTATAAGGAAGGAGTCAAAACCTCTGTAGCTCGATGTTGTAGTTTAATTTCATGTTACATGACCGGTCTATCCAGTTTAACGTTATACGATAAGGGCACACACACTGAGAAGGGTGTGTCACAGAGGGATTGTGTAGGGATTACTCATGTTTTCTTCCATTATCAATAGGATTTATCTTGTTTGGAATTTGTGTGGGGCTTACACATTGATCGTCTTAAGTGATGATTGGAGTAGGGATTGAGTTGATAGAGCTTATGAATGGATGCTTCACAAGGGGACCCAAATGATATGTGACCTCCAGTTAGGAGAATGATCTCATTAGGATGTGGCGGCTTTGGTAAAAATTTGGATGGATGTGGATGGAGTGGATGAAGAGTATAGAGTGAATGTTAGATCGATTAGATGCGGGTTTTGGACCTTATAGAGGCTTTCTATGTATCCCAATTGATTTGGAATCATATCTCACATAATTCAGAAAGGGGAATTGGTTCTTATACATAAGAAGGAAGCTAGTTTGAGGGGAAATGATTTGGGATCATTCATGGATGTGATCCATGGAGAATTTATGATTGTGGCTTACCCAAGGAGGGATACCCATTGTAAGGTGGGACTTGGGTTTACTTAAGGAGAGATTCTCGTTGGGGGATATTGGATTTCATGGTTACTAATAACATCTAAATCCTTGTGAGCCCTGGTTGGTGTGCGAAGCAGGTGGAATTAATAGACCTAATGGTCACGTTATGAAATATGTGCCAATAAGTGATAGTGTGGGGATTATTCATGGAGTATTACTAAGGAAAACCTCATTGATTTTTTGAAGGATCACATTCCATGTGAGTGGGGTCTATGCATAAATACTACCCTGGGAGTATGTCTTTCCCTATTGAGGGTGGGGGGGTCTAATTCCTTGTTAGAAGGATATTTTTACTTTTGAGTCATACATGGAGAATTCTATTCTTGTGGAAAAGGGTGTGTCAGTCATATGCATAGATGTTTCCCTATATGGTGGAATTTATGAACCTGGTGGGAGGTGGTGGAATCCCATGATGAGAATACATGGGTAATATTTTGCTCATAACATGAGGTAAGTCCACATTATATAGACGTTCTGATGATTTTGGTGCTAGGTAATTTTACATCATGTACCACAGACATGTGGGACTCACTCCTTACCCTTTGGGATTATATAACCACCCTTTATAAACCACTTGGAGATTTATATCATTATAAATTCAAGGTTGGACCATTTTGGGGTAGTGATCAATCATGAGGTACACATTATCTTTCCAATTCTATGAACAATATGACTTTAGTGTACCTATTCTGAGAACAAAATTTTAAATGGGAGTCTCATGATACACTAGGAATGGAGAGAGATAATGAAATGGGTTTTATTGGGAACATAGGGACATGGGGTGAATATGGAAATATCATGGATTAGTGTATGGTCCTTTAGCACTCAACCTTCATGAAGAGATCCCAGTAAAAGAGAATTAGTATGGGAAGGCCCCGAAGAGGGGCTTCATGAAGCCTAGGGCATCACAGATACGTTCTTTGTGAATCTCAGTTTATTCCCAAAGGTGAAGGGATTTGTAAAGAAATCGGCTTCACAAAACAAGGATTCATTAACTCTGGATTATGTCTTGGATTGAGAAACTAGTGCTTCATGGTGGCTTAATGATTCACGAAGCCTCGAGTACCCATGAGTGCCTTCTTTCTCCAAAAACGTTGAATGCCTTCATAAAAGGGATCCACACCTTAGGTGGATGTATTCAAGAACATATGGGAGGGGGTTTAAAGAATATCTAGTACCTTGGATGATCCATTTTAAATCCCATTCATTATTTTTAGGGTTATTTATGAATTGGAAGAAATTAAAAAGTCCAAGGGTCAGGTAACCATCATACAAAGGTCTAATAAACTAGGTATTTATAAGAAAATTTTTTCACAATTCAAAGAGATTTTTGAAGAAGAAAATGTGGGCTTCAAAAAGGGATGCTCCTTCATCACACTTGTGAATCACAACATCAATACATAGAATGGTCATGGAGTAATATAAGACTCACATAGCTCTCCATTAAGGAATCACATGTTCGTGAAGAGGGAGGGATCCTTGAACTGGCTTCGCAAAGTAGACCCATAAAATTATTTTTCAGACCCTTTGGATTGGATTTTCTCTGAAATGGTTATGTATTCCTAGAATAAAAATCTTGAACATATTTTGAAACAAAAAAATAAACCCTTTGAATGGAAGCTTATGCAAAAAGGAAAGTCATATTATGGGGGAGAATCAATGAAATTCCACTGTCTTCTCCTTATCGCAAAGATCATTCATAATTATCACTCATGATGCAGATAGATAATTATTTTTGGTGCAAAGGCCATCATGAATCATGGCCTAGTTGGGAACCTATATATTGAACTATTAGGTTTCACAATGGAACTTAACTCAACATGAGGAAATCCTATTTTCACCATTTTCTCAAAGATCACAATCATTGTGATATCACTCTATGAATGCATACTTGCAAAACATATTTTAGGACTATAGATCCTCTAATGCTACTTATCGAACTAGACACTACGAACCAAAACTTTTCGAGATGAGATATGTGACTCAGTTCTTTTCAAATCGATCTCTAAAAATACTATTTCCAGCAACCTCTATGAAACAGTCTTATAAAACATTTATGTATTTAATTCCTTGTCTTCTCAATAGATTTCTCAGGATTTCATTGTGGATGCTCCTCAAAGGTAAGAGATGGAGAATAATATCATGATTGGGGTGTGCATCCAAATAATCTCAGAACATGAATCCCATTTTGGTATACTATTATTTTCATAAAGGGAGTAACCTTTATGAAAGAGGACATCACTATAAGTATTTAGCTTTATGGAACACTTATTCATTTAAAGGGTGAGTAGGGATGGGACTGCCTACTTACTTAGGGGTGTACCAAGATAGAATATTATCTCTATAACCAAAATAATAATTATTATGTGGATAAGATAAAGGATGAGGTATCCCAACAATAAAATCATAAAATTCACAAGATGGGGTTGGGGAACTTGAAGAATGGATGGAATGAAAGTTGGGATATGTGATAAGGAGGAAACAATATAGATGAATGGGTCTGGGCTTACTGGGTGTGCACATCATTCCAAGAGTTCAAGGAAGATCTGAAGTGGGTAGGAATTTATTAAGAAACATGGGCTTCACAATTAAATGTTTATCATCCATATGAAACCATGATTGAGCTACTGAGTAGATGGTTTCAAGGGACCAACCCAATCCATTTGCATCATAGGGAGGATGGAATCAACATCTTGGATCTCTAAAAAAATATCTATGATCATAATACTGGGGTGGATGTTTGATGAGCTTCTCCTCATGAAGAATGTATTGGAATTCTAGGAGAAGCTACCAGTTTTGGCGAAGGCACTATTGGATATGATGGAGGGAACTAATGAAATGAAGCTAGAGACAAAGGAAATTCCATTTATGTACTAGTTCAAATATTTCTTCAATGGCCCATAAGTGGATTCCACTGTGGTGGAAGAGAGAGAAAGTAAATTGTTGGTGATTCCATGAACATGTCTTAGGTGTTACCAATGGAGAATTTTGGGCTCATACTGGCAGATTGTTGAAGCAATCAAATGGAATATGTGGGGATATAGTGTCAAGAATGGGCCTCAAACTATATTATGGTTAGATGAATTTATCAAAAACCTCATTTTTGGTTGGACACAACTAGCCATGGATGCACATATGGGGTTCATCATAGAACATTCATAATGGTGGAGATGTTGGAGATAGGGAAACATGTCAACCTTGGAATCTCGGTGATAGTGAATTTATATGTGGTGCTTTATCACATCAGTTATTGAAGATGATTTTGTGTCTGTGTGGGCTTTCAAATTATGTATAGCTAGGTGGCCACACACTTAGGGGGATATGATTTTCCAAACCCTATCTCCTCTTCCACAATGAACTTATGTCTGACCATCATGAATGTCACAAGGAGTTACACAATAAATTTGGGACTAATGGACATGCTAAACAAAGTTGGGATGACAAATAAATTTATATTTCACATATTCTACAAAAATATGTGGGTAGTAATTGATGGTGGTGTTGGGATTAAAGAGAATATATTGTACCTCCTAGAATTTTGAGGGTGGGTATTAGTGGAAAGGGTTGACTGTCAGCCAGTCTGTGATCCATACAACCCACACCATATTGCGAGTAACTTCAAATTCCTATAGAAGTTGACCTTGATGGTGTACTTAGAGGTGTGTAATGAGTGGAACCCTTCAATGATGAAGTAATTATAGTGCATGTTCACATGTGAGGATGAAAATATGTGGAATGTGTTTCCACCATCCACTGCCACATATGAGATAACCCATGACTATGCACAATGTTGGGTGATCGCCTTTCCATAGGTAATACTAAGGAAGTGGGAAATATATGATAATGATGGGGTAAGCCCCCCACCCTAATGATGGGGTAGATTGATGGCTAGAGTGCACTATGGCAGTAGAGGTGCCCCGATAGGTAGGGACGAAACAACTTGATCAGTGGTTCATGGGCCCATACCAGCATGAGTTGAAGGGAGATGAGTAATAGAATTATGCCAAATGCCCTTGGGAAGTCCGACTCGAGTGCAATGGAATATACCTGGGGTTGTATGCATGACATTTTCCATTATCCCATAAAGTGGTTACATAATGTTGAAATTAGTATAAATGTATTCTTTCCAAAGGCTTGGGAAAACTAGGATGTTTACATGTTGTTTCTAAATCATCACGGGGGTGTGGCAACACATAAATAGCTATGGGATGAATATCACTGGGATTTATCACACCAATGTAAGAATCATTTCACATCAAGATGAGGGGAGAATTGTGTGACTGGGATTCAAAACATAGTTCATTCCCAGGGCACTAAAAATCTATTGACTGACCAGGCGATGGTGATACTGGACATAAACTCTCCTCCACAACTGCCAGCACTTGATCAAGCTACAAATGATCCATTTCCCATGTAATTAGACAAGTTTTTAGGAGTAGATTCCTATCTATGATAATATTTGAGGGTAATCATCATATTTCATTCTCACATACCATAGATACAACATCTTCCATAGAAATTTTGTCATAATATATTTTCACTTATGAAGGGATCAAACATGGAGGATGGGATGGTCTGAGACAGTCCGAAAAAGGAAGATTAAAGGATATAAACCAATGAATGGGTGAGTGTGTGGTCCCACATTAATGTCATGGCTATGATCAAAAAAATATCAATACCTACAGATGAGGTAGTGGTTGTGGATGGAACACAACCAGGAGGGCTACCAGTGAATCTTCTAGAAGTCCGCTTTAGAGTATAAATTTCACGTAAGTTCCTTTACACTCTATTACTTAGAGTATTTTTTCCTTTTTATTTCATACTAAAATAAATTGGAAGGGTAGTTAAAATGGTGGTTATATCTCAACCACTAGTGAGGACACATACATTAGATGCAAATGAAGGCATGTTGATGATGGAAGAAGATGGTCTCCCAATAGAAAGGTCCACTGAGGCTATGAAAATGTAGACAATTGTAGAAGTTCCTTTAGAAGGGAATATGGAGGATAAATACTAAATGGTGGGTGATGTGGCAAGGCCCAAAACATAGCTAGCTGAATGAGTTGTGGTGGTTGGGCACATGGTGGTGGGGATTCTAGAAGTTGTAGCTTGGGATGAAATTATGATAGTGGAAATGACTATGGGAGTTGAGATTGTGTAAATTAAACCCACCTTTGTGATACGACAAGGTTCAATAGAGTTTTCCTCCATAAGAGTAGAGGATGAGGATGAATTGTTCTCAATAATAATCATCTTTCCACTAAAACCATTAGATAAAACCATTTTCCACACACTTATGTTCAAAGACCAACATCTGGAGGATCCAATATATAATATATTGGTAGTCTTTCAATTTTATGATCCCACACCACTAGAAGAATTTGAGAATTTTGGACCATAGTTTTTCAAGTATAATATAAGAGTCCATCACAAGTCATGGATGAATATACAAAATTTCATCACTTATATACATATTTTTTAATACCTGCAATGGGTGGGATTTCTCCTCTATTGATATTTCTGTCTATGTACCAATGGGATAGATTAAAACACCCTTCATGTGATGTCTTGACACTTACTCATCGAGAGGCAACACATAGAATGAAAGAATATTGATTTTTACTTTTGGGAATAAAGGATGAAGGATCCCAGGTGCTTCAGAATGATGAGGAAGAGATTTCCCATATAGAGGGGTTGACACAAAATAATGCAATGACTACTTCCACTGAATGAGAAATTAATAGTAACATGAGTTCTCAAATAGTATTTCCTGAGGCTGAGGTACCCAAAATCTAGAAGGAAGAAGTTTAGTTCCTGTTAGATTCATATCGATTAAAAATAAGAGACATCAATGTTCTCTCCACATATGATATGGAGAGAGAAAACTGAGAAGTGTGGCAATAGACCTTCAAGATCTCCCAATCGAGGCTACCCAAGCTAAGGCACTCGATCGATAAGGTAGATATGTAGAGGTGTATTTTACAGAGTGGGAGGATCCAATGTGTGGACAACCCCCCCCCCTATGAATCTATGGTATTGTGAAATTGTAAACATATTTCCATACTTTTTTTCCTATTTCAATCCTATTTCCGAGATAAACTACAACCAATCCCAATGATCACATGACTCATACTCGGAATGCGAAACAACGGACGACCATGTGATTTCTCATTATATGAGAATGTTGGAAAATCATCAAGCGCTTGGGGTCTATAATTTATGAATGGCCACCTAGATTTCTTGAGACGAGAGAGGATGTGGGTAGACAACGATTCCCTCAAAGAAACCAAATTTCTAAAAATTTACAATGTGCTCTAGTGAACAAATTAAATAACGCCCAGGGTGTTGAATTTGACCCGAACAAAGGAGGAATAAAAAATGTGAATCACAATTCTGTGAACATGGAATAGAAGGATGGTGTCATGGTGATACAATATGATTACTAAATGTGTTCAAAACAAAACATCAGTACCAATATCCAGGAATGGGAAAAAATGAGGGTCAATCACTAACCATGTTCAAAGCAAGAAACCTATCTTAGAATCTCATCCAAAGTCTTCCAGGATATTGGGCCATAATTGTATGTGAGCCCAATTGGCATGAAACAATACCATTAGGGGGTCCCTTCAAACATGGAAGAAGATGATGATCCAAATACGGGGAACATGAAACATGGTAATGGAGTGATCAAATGTTTTAATGGGTTCTAAAACACTTAGAATTATGACACCATTATTTAGAATGAATTGTCATAATCATATTAATTTGAAAAAAGATCAAACCCATATTCTAAGGTATCACAATATAAGATGCCATGTGTGGGATAACCATGTGAGATATGTGGAAGATAATCAAAAATAGGGTAGGGGCTCTTGGGAAAGAGATTATAATTCCATTTTAGTTTTATTTCATACAATGAGGATGGTTGATAAATAGTTTATCACCATACCATGAGAATTTCACATGGTACAATTGTTCATCTGGTGATTGGGATGCATCTAAGTCTTTAAAGTCATAGGACCCATAAATTCACATAATTTTATGGTTTTACTACCAAAAAATTGGGTTTGACATCCCAAAAATATTTACTTAGTGTGACAGAGTGAGAAAATCAATGTCAATGAGGGACAAGGAGACCCAAACACTAGACAACATGTCCCTAGGAAAACAACCCCCATAAAATTTTAATGTCATGATGATTATACTTAACTTGAAGAACTAGTTTAATGTAATAGAGATTATATAGGGGGATTGTTTGTGTACCTTGAGCATATTAGTACACACCCTACCAAAACTCATAATCCCATGTGAGTCATTATTGGTGTGGGAAACAAGAAATAGTAAGTGAGTTTTCATAGAATGTTAAAGAAAACATCATGAGTAAGAAGATACTAGGTTCAGAGTTCCAATAAGGCATGAAGAAGTGAAATAGATGTATGTAGTGACTTCTGAGATATTGATGATAGCTGATTGATGGGGAGAGATCGATTGTTGACCATATTTGGAACACTATAATCTCTACCACCAGTTTTGAATGAGGTGATAAAATAAAAGATCGATCGGTGAACATGTTCAAAATATAGTATCTGTATCATATCCTTCTAGAGTTCTATTTGGGCATTGGCCCAAGCCTGTAGGTGAGCCAAAATGGAATGATAACATCACTATCATGGGGCTTGTTAGGATTAGAAAGGTGTTGAAAATCCAGATTTGGAAGGGCTTGAAATATGGAATGGGGATTTTTGGAATATAAGATTCAAACCCAGGCTTTATGAGCAGTTAAAGTTAATATTGCACTGAACATCTATAAGGTAACACCCATAGTTTATAGTATTAAAATATAGCCCATAGAAAACAATTTAATGTCATGTTTCTTGGTTTATAGGGGAAACCCTCACTCAAAGGGTATATATATAGTGAAAAATATGTTAAACATGACGTGACTGGAGACAATGATGGTCATATACCACATAGACACCTTAAGATGATTTTCATATAGTTTAAGGTTATATTTCATGGAACGTAACTAAGTAAAGGGGCTGAAATGTTAACAAACCTATGGTTGGCCCCATATATGTTAATTCCAAGGGTTTCTACACATCACATGTGAATGGTAATTAATCCATACATAGTTGTAGAACACATCTTGGTGGATGAGAAATGCATGTGAGGATGATTCTATCTGAAGAGGGAATCTAGTACATTACCTTTTTAAAACTAGGTGGAATTATAGTTTAACATCATTCATTGATGATGTTGGTCTATGTAGATTAATGTCATTCAACTCAGACTATGAGGGTTTCAAAAAGTATAAGTTCATAATGCCAGGGCCTAATGCAAAGAGTTTATGGTCTTGTTGACCGGACTGAAGAGGAGTGTTCAAAATGGATTTGTGCAGTGAAATATTGATGATTAACCTGACATGAATGTGGGTCTAGGATACCAAACACCACACATCACATTCCTATGGAGAATCACGTTCATTTTTAAGTCATGATGAATGGAATTAATGTTAATATTATAGGGTTTTTTCTAGACTTTGGGTTCTTAGTTTTTGTTCTTATAGGTCGGACCACGTGGAAAAGTAAAATTTACATATGTTTATGCGGCGTAATAATTTATACATGACGTTAATGCTCCAATGAGGATATTCCCCTCATGAAACATCTCGGATGCCCATTATGTGCAATTTAATATGGTCTGGAATGTGACCAAGGACAAGGGGGGATAAAGGTTGATAAACTCGGGTCTGGGCTTAGATATGAATAGTAAGGGAGAATCAATGTATCCCACAAATATGGGAATCATGCAACACATAGTTCTAGAACACTGTGTGCTAGAAGGCAATCATTCGTGGGTGAAATCCTCTCCAATGATTGAACTGAATCATCCAACGTCTATCATGAGGTACCCAAAACTTATTTTGGGTAGGTTCTCAATTTAACGTAGTGATTTGATGATGTTGAATCCTAGTTTAAGGTCATAGAGTTCGGACCATGGTGGGAGAGTATTCCAAATGATTATTTCTCTAATGAAATTCTCATGGACCTCACGTGAATGACGACCTAGGAGTCCAGATACCAAACCACATATTCCAAGTACATTCCTATATGGAATTTAAATTCATTATGTCTGGGATTGGTTTAAATATTCTAAGGACATGCATCATGGACCATCAACTTATAGTTTATGGTCATAAATTTTGGACAATGGGGTTAGAACTCGAAAATCGATATGTTTAATGCGGTGGAATAACAACCCCGTCATGAATGAGGAATGAAAAGTCCCCCACACAACATACGCAGTCCTTTAAAGTTATTTATATAGTTTAATTTCATCATTATTTGACTATTCTATGTTCACTGTGCTGAATGGTTGATGAATTTTTAACTTGGACCAATGAAAAAATGTTGGGGAATCACTACATATCTAAAAAGTGTGGGAATCAAGCCACACATTAAACTAAATGGAAGTATCCCTGTATAGTTCTGATCCATACAAAGGGATGTTATAAATTTTTTTTGGGGTGGCATGACAATGATATAAGATATTGGCATCTCTACCTATTCAGTATGGATAGAAATCAAGCAGTATGTTGTTCTTGAATATGTCATGGTATATGACCGATGCCGAGGGAGATGTCGTCTCATGTGAAGACATTGTGATGCTATTTGATTTATGATCATGCATCCAAAATAATAATTTTTATTTAGTAAAAGGTCATGGAACTAGGATTTAAATGTCAATGTTTAAGGTCATTTGATAGGACCGATCCGTATAGTGTAACATCATTTGTTAAGGATATTGGTTTCAATAATGTTTATCATCGTGCATATGGGACAAGAATTTTTAACCCAATTTAACATCATATAATTAATATGTTGGTATAAAAGTGTTCCAAAACTGATGTGCATGGAGTGATAGCAATAAATTGATGTGAATGAGGGAATGGGAGACCAGAATCACACCATTCACTCCAATGTAATACCTACACATAGATTAAAATAATGATTCCTAAACATTAATTTTAAAGTTTAAGGTCATGGATCTCAAGCCAAGATCCCATTTTAACATTGTGTACCTAGCCTGTTGAAATATTATGTTAATTACTTCTAAAGGAACATGGAATTACATAGAGGGGTGATGCGCTCTCTGTATATGATGTTCAAAGAGTATGTGTCTTTGAGATAGACCTTATGTATAACATAAGGTCACTCCCATGTGGGATCCATCATTAGAGGATTTCATCCATATATAATTGGTGTTCTAAGAGGGAATACTATGTCACCTTGGAGAAAGGAGTCATGATGAACAATCTAGTTGAAAGCACCAGTTATTCGATTCTGATGCCTCTCTAGATTATCAACATTCTAGAGAATGTTCTTTTAAGGGCTTATAAATTATATAGATGAATTTCTTCCATGCCATCAGACACTTTTTTTATAGACATATATCCCAAGTGATGGAAACTGAATGTAGAGTGGATATACTATGTTTTTTTCATACACCAAGGAATATAGAGTCACCTGAGTGTAATTTTGGGATGTCAACTAGTAATCCCATAGATCATTGGGAAGCTTATTCAGAAAAAGATTCTTATTCAAGCCCAAAATCTTTTTCTGGACTATGGATAGTATTTTTTTCAACACGTTGATCTGTCCATTTTCCTATACAAAGAATCGAGAAGTATGGTTGGATTAAATGTTTCACTCGACGAACATATTATTTTTCTCAGTAAACCATAATTTGGTACTGTATTCATTGAGAATAGCTTGAGGAACCCCATATTGATGAATGATATTGGTGATTAGGAATTCTACCACTGATCAAGACTTGACTTCCTTAAGTGGAATAAATTCTTTCTACATGGTAATGAAATCCTTTACGGTTAGACTGAATATTCATTGATGATTTGTTTCTGGTGGATGAAGTCCCACAATATCAAGCCCCTATACCAAAAAGGGCCTATAATTCTAGTTATGTAGTCATAGACCATGTTGGTCTAGAAGTATCCCAACCTTCGATTCTTGTGGAAGAGCTTACACCCCACCTTATAGGCACTAGAAGACTGATAATGAACATCCTGTATGAAATTAGTAATCTAATATCCTTTAATTTAATGGAATATAATTCCATAAAATCCACATACATACAATTTATCATCAATATTGGGGCCTATCTGATGGGTACTATGCAGAGCGCTGACCGACCTATTCACATATAACTTTGTCTGACCAAAGAGTGTTATTCTAGAGATACCTTGACAAATGGGTTTATAAAATCATTAGTTTCTTCCATGGATAGGGAATCTTGAGGACATGGGGTGGAAGCACCGACAACCACATTACTTTCCCAATGTCCATCATCATCATTCAGAATAATGCAAGTGATGACCCTTTAGTGTGCCTCATGAATGAACAAATCATCCTTGTCTGTTTCTAAAAGAGTGGTGGATTAAATAGAATTGTTGTTGGTTCAACCATTCTGTTGCTAGGGAACATGAGTCCCCTTTAGTTGATAAGGGAATTGGTCCATCAATTTGCGAGAGATCTCCATAAAGGGACTGAGATCTGGATTTCAGACGATGTCATCAACAATAATTTTTAGGATGAATAATTCTATGTCTCCATTAACATGAAAGTGGGGGAAATCAATCTCATGTTCCATATTGAGACCAATAATGAGATCCTGATACTTTTCCTCATTGTTGGTGTTGTCCTCTAACAATTTGAATGATTAGTTTTGGACAATGTGTGCGAGAGTGATGAAAATGATTCCTAGACCAACACTATTGATCTTGAAATCATTGAAACTTATAATGGATGAACTGTGACAGAAACCATCATAACATATCTTCTAGAATGTCATTTCTTGGTCTACTAAAAGTATATACTCTTCTTGTAAATTTACATCTAGAGGATTCTCTTTATAAGATCCGTGGGTGGATAGAATGTCATCCAATGCTTAACCATCGAAAACTTTTTATAGAACAAACCTGATGTCGAAATACTGAAGGATCACTACCCAATATGCTATCCATCCTATCAGCACCAAGTTATTCATGATATACATTAGGAGGCCCAAATAGTACAAAAACATTATCTCATGATTCTATAGGTGGTGATGTAACTTTCTCACTAATAAAACCAGCATGTTGCAACTCTTCCAAATAGGAAAGTATTTTGACTCCGTTTTGAGGATCACATGACTGATATAGTATAGAACATTATCTATCCCTTTGGTTTTCTTTTGGGTAAGAATGGTACTGAGTGAATGTTATAAGTTGGTCATGTTGAGGAATAGAGGATTCCCTAAGATGAGTGACATCAAAACTTGAGGCTATAGAAAATATTTCATTATTTCCTTGAATGGATCCCGAAACACTACATCCCACTGCTAGATGATACCTTTCTACATGATCCTTGAAGAGGGATTACACTTTTTGGGAAGATTAATGATGAATCACTATATGTAGGTTATATTATCATAGATTCCTTTAAGATCCTGGAACATTCTCGAAGGAGACATCAAGCTAATGGATTTGATCCTATATATTTCAATCTTGATATCTCTATATATAACAATGAAACCAAAAAACATCCTTGAGGAAACAAAGATCTCACAATTTATGGGATTTATCCATAGATTTTAGGATTAGAGGAATCAAAACACATTCTCAACATCTATGAGGTGGTCTTGACGTTATTGGGATTAGACCACCAGATCATTCATGTATCATTCCATATCATCCCGATGATTTGTTTGAAGATGTGGTGGATGGATCATTGTTTAGTGGCTCTTGTACTTATCAAACCTAATGGTATTACCTGATAGAAGAAGGTTATTTTTGGTGCTCTGAAGGTGGCATTATCATTATATTCAGGGTCCATATAGACCAAATTATGTCGAGAATACCTATCCATGAAAGGAATGGTCTAGAATCCAATTGTGATATTGATCAATAGCCTCATCACTAGATGTGGAAAACCATCCTTTAGTTAGTGGTAGTTGAGGTCCCATAAGATGATACATACTCATACCATTATTTTGTTCTTCCTATCTAGAATGATGTTGTGTAGTCAGTTGGGGTAATAAACATCCTTGATAAAGTTATCTATGATATTCTTAAAAACCTTGGCCTCAACCATTGAATGTTTTGAAGGGTGAATCTTATTGGTATGATACTTAAACACCTGATGACTCTCTGAGATACCAATAAAGTAGATGGAGACTTGAGGGTCTAGTCTTAACAACTCTTCATAACTCCATGTAGAAATATCACTATTTTTAATCATTAAATACATGTATAGTTGATGTTCTTATACATGCATGGCTACACTAACAAGTGTCATCATCAAGTCATTCATTGTACCATGGTTCACATATGAAAGCATATAGAAAATTGTGGAGATGCCCACATAGAATTTAAGAGGAGATTCTTATGATTCTTCTTCATCTTATATGGTAGGGGAACTAGTGGGAGGAGATGGTTCATTTAGGATGGCTGATTCTAGGGTGAAACAGGTGCATACTTTTATGGATATGGAATCCTCATGGGGGACTCATCTCTATTGGAACCCTGGTCTCATAGACTATTGAACCAATTCCAATAGGCCTTCAGCCACAGGGTCCAATCATGATGTCAAATAAAGGGTGGTGGGTCGGATTCTAGAAGTTCAACCTAGATCATTAGAACCTGCAATTATAATGTACAATGTTAGCCATGGTATGAAAAACTCATTATCCCACAGGGGTAGGATCCTTTGGAATCACCTGAGATGAGACTATGTAGAAGTATGAGGCAATCCTATGACTATAATCATACATAGGGACGTGGAACCATTTCTACCAGAAAATGGAAAAGAATCTTCTTAGATCTAGTTGTGTAGCCTTAAATTGGTGAATCAGGATGATGAAAGTGTCATCAAAGTCTATCCATGGGTTAGCTACTATGGAGGTATGCTCAAACTCATTGGTCTGGTCCTTCTGGTCATCACTCTTGTAATATCTGTCATCTAGATAGTGAACTCATAGGATTCTAATTGGAACATATCACCTTGAAAAATATTCTTTGAACATTGATAGAGTACATGAGTCATTGGTTATATAAGGAGGGAACCACTAAATGAATATGAATCCAAGGCGTACCCATATATTTGTTGTGGGTAGAATCCTATAAAATAACCATGAATTTAGAATTTTCTATCTGGACACTGAACTGTGTCATCAACCATATGATTCAAAATGGTCTTTTCTATATCATATTAATACCCTAAATTTTAATGTCGAATGGAATCAGATTTTCTTTAGTAAGCCGCATCTCGTGGAGCATCTGATTCGGGATGAGATTGATCATAGACAAATTTTCAACTATATAGTAGAGGATCTATAAACCATTGATTGTTTTGGTGATGTATAGAGGGATAAGGTTTTTCAACACAAGGGAGCCCTCATATTCACTAGATAATGAGATAGTGGCATAGAATTCTGACTGTTCCACCACCTCAGTCTAAAATATCTCCACAAGAACTACATCTATTTCAAACTAGAAGGGGATCTACATGGACCCTAATATAGCCTCACACATCTCTTCTAATAGGAAGTGAGTCTTGAGGATAGATATATTCATAGGGATTCTTGTGAGGTGTTTCAGAAAATTGTACCTAAATGACAAGTGAACATTTCTTCTTGAAGGGAGTTTCTCCTCAGTAGGAGACATGGAAATCACTATTGGTTAGACCACTAGATTTTGGGATGGAACGTCAATTGTCCTTATGATCACTCAGAAAATCATCCAAGACCACTACTCGTTGTCTGTTGGCTGGTTGAATCTTCGCTTTAGCAGGACACATTTGACCAGAATGTGGTTGGGGTTACTTTTCCTAGTCAGTTAGAATGGTCTGCTATGGAAGCATGTCTAATAGAATAGGCATAGAGGATTATTCTTAATGAGATATAAATAGAACTTTCTATCAAGTTTCATTAGTATGCATAGATTATCTTGGAACACTATATTGATAATTTCAATAGTTTACATTCTTTTATCTTATTCTTTAACAGTATCTACTAGTGGAACTTAGAGGGATTGAAATATTTTTCTCATCATCCTGGATCATGAAAGGATCCACCCACTCGATGGTAATAATTGCGGAATTCTCCATATCAATATTAGAGGAATATTCTAATACTAGGAGATCCCTAGGTGTGATTCCCATCTCCGGAGGCATGAGATCGCAAATGGTATGAGATGTCTATTGCACTGACAAGGGACTGTGAATTACCTTCCACTATTATTTCATACTTTTCTATGATGATGACTGATTCTATGAAGATTTAGAAGTGGTAGTTAAAGAAGGAACAAAGACTTACTGAGGTTTAGGCATGCCTAAGAGGACATATATAACACAATATACATAGGATACTACTTTATAATCCAATCAATCGACATACTTCAGAGTCCTACAGTTGGAAACATACTACTATTCACCTTCACTGTCACAATTTGTATCAATAGAAATGTGTTCTACCTGGGATGAGACATGGACCAAACTGACCACAACATTTTCCACATTATCTTGAATCTAATCATTGAACACATAACATTTCATGATGGTATGTACAAGGATCTTGTGGTAAGGATTGTTGTCAGAGTGATTAGTAAGGTCTACTTCCTAGGGATTCCTGCATAATTACTGCTTTAGAACCCCTTAATCTAAGGAACTATAAAACTTTTTAGGAACTTGTGATTTCCTAAATGAGTAGATTTAGAATATCTTATCACGGAATGGATTTATAGAAGCCTATCCCTGATGAGGGGATGGATCTGGACAGGGGGATAGAGCCACATTCTCTCACTTAGGTGGATGTTCTTGACAATGAGGTACTTAAAAATTATACATTTGGTGGGGCTATGTTTAATGAGGTTACTATACCTATTGGTGGTTCACTTGGTGAAACATTACTAGTAACAGATCTAGCAGATATTATGTCAACCCTGCTTTTATTACAAACATAAACATGATTTATTACATAAACTATTCACTTGATACAACATGGATGATTGAGAGGTCTATTGTATTTGGAGCTTTGGATCATTACATAACTAATTAAAACATGAAATAAAACAACTTTATTGAAAACTTCCTTTACATGACCACTACATTCCCTCGTACTTAGCATTGCATGGGATAACCTGAGGACATGCACAAGAAAAGGGGTGAGCTATAAAGCCCAGTAAGGGAATAAAAATGGAATACATGAGGAGTATAATACATTTTAGACAATAGTCATATCAATAGAGATCAAGAGAAACATTAACATAAAGGCATGATAAAGCATGATAATCATAACATGGAAATGTGGAAACAACACTTAACATGGAATAAGCATAAGCCAAGGCTCATTGCACATGAAGAATGAGTAAATCATCATTTCACATGAAGCATGAGTAAACCCTCATTGAACTTTAATTAGCATGAGTCGATACTCATTGCACATGACGTATCATGAAACTATACTTTACCCAATGCATTGGAGCGTTATAAGGGCACACCCTTCTTAAACATTTCATTTCATGCATAAGTCTGCCACAGGGATCATAAAACATAGATTCATAAAACATAATAATTTATTCCACGATAAAGAAATATGGAATTCATACATGAAACTTTATAATAAATAAGTAAATGTGCATAAAGGTGAATAAAATTGATGGATAAATGGGCATGATATTCACTACACAATGGCATTGGATTAAAAAATCGGTGTGATTTCGGCAACATAACGGCGTGACATAAGAAATCATAAAAATGGTTGATGAGAGAGAAAGGGGTTCCTCATTATATTTACATGTAATTGAAAGTAAGGAGGTCATATTGATACATGTCCCAACAATTTTAATGGAATTTAGATTCATGATTCAAAAGTATTGCTTGAATGTAAATGAGGAGAGAGAAGTTCCTTTCGGAATTTTGGAATAGTAACGAGTGTACATGGGAGGCATTTAATAAGAGAGAAATGGGTATCCCATCATTCCTACATAAAGAGGGATGAATGAGGGAGGTGAGAAACCATACCCAAACATTCATAATTGAAACTAAATGGGAAAAACAACTTAACGAAAATTTGATAAAAATGAGAACGGAAGAAAGAACCCTTACATGGAAGTGTGATTCCAAAGGCTTGAGAGTGGCTTGAGAGAGGCTTCTTGAAAGATTGAGGCACATTGGGAGGATTATAGAGAGATTAGGGCAGAGGTTGGACGAACTACAAAGGCTTTGAGTGAGGAGGAAGTGGGATCTTGGGTGGGTTTATATAGGAAAGGTGAGTGAATTATTTATTATTTAGGTTTGGGATGCCTTACATTAAACTAATCCAAACCACAAATCAGATCATTGTTTTTTACCATGGTTTTGGGAAAAGTGAATAGGAAAACAATAATTTATATGTCCAAAGTTATAACGTCTTAAAATAATGGGGTTGCTTATGTGGATGTGAGTCACACTCCCATGGAAAATAATTTAAAAAGCCAAGATGTTTAATAAGTCTTGAGGGGTCCATTAATGATTTTAAAAGTAATCAAACCAAACCCAAAATAAAATTATTTTAATGTTAAAACATATATTGGGCGAACATAAAGCTTATAGTGTTTTATTACATCACTATTGGGTCATTATGATGTCATAAAACACATTATATATTTAAACGGTATTTAATTTTTACCCAAAAATTTGACTGTCTCAGAAAATTATGAAAAATTCACCGTTGGATAATTTTGACATCCTCATTCCATAAATATCATTAATTTTATCTAAATAGTTTTCTAAATATTTTAATTTTCACTTTTACAATAAAAACCGATATTTATCGAAAATTCACGGGTTTTGACAGAAATGGCTTTCAAACCTTAATAAAAATTATAATTACATTCATAAAATAATATGATCATTTATATATAATAAAATCAATTTAATAATAATAATATTATTTTATTAAAATATTATTTAATTTAAAAATCCGTTAAAATATATTTCTTAATTAAATAATAACTAAAAACACTATTTGTACTTTAAAAACTATTGACAATGTATCAATAATGACAAGAAGGTATATTCATTATTATATACAAAAAATAATAATATACATGAACATATTACTAGAGATTTGTTACATAACCCCTTAAAACAGCCGCATTTTACCGAAGGGTAAGGTGTGTGATGGTGGCAGACTCTTAGGGTGGCTCAGATAACATCGCTCGAGTGGTAATCTCTATTAACATTCACTTTTCCCATAGATAGTCTCGTTCGAGCTTGACATGATGAAGCTCAACTTGGGCTTGGTTAAGAGAGAATCCGAAGGACGCCACCTCTTTTCCGAGCTCTGATAGATGGTCTTAGTATGGAGCAATTATACTGGATGAGGCCATTTCTTCTTTTGTGTGAGTAAATTGGATTTTTTAAAGCCCTATATTTATACTAATCGTGTGATCACTATTCAATGACTATAAAAGTAACATTCACAATTCATAACATAATACCAAATAAGTTGACATTTTATGTAAACGTTTTACATAAACAGACATTTAACTAGATCAAGAGGGATTTCCATTAATGAAACTTTGGGTCATTACAACATTCCCCCCTTATGAAATTTCACCCTCGAAATTTCCTTTTTCCCACACTAAAAAAGATGTGGGTAACTCAGCTTCATCATTTCCTCTGATTCCCAAGTCTCTTCTTCAAACTTTTGGTTTCGCCACAACACCATTACAAGGGGCATTGTCTTATTTCGTAGAACATTTTATCTATGATCTAAGATCTTCATTGGTTGCTCCTCATAAGAATTATCATCCTCTTACTGTACCACCTCAGAATAGAGTACATGTGAAGGGTCCGATATGTACTTCCTTAAGAGGGATACATGAAAGACATCATGTACTTTGGCCATGGTAGGTGGAAGTTCTATTCGATAGGCCACATCCCCAAAACGATCAAGAATCTCGATGGGGATGATGTACCTTTGACTCAACATCCTTTTCATTCAAAACCTGATGACCTTATTCCACAGATATATGAATAGAAAAACCATGTCTCCAACATTAAACTCAAGGTCTCGTCAATGATTATCTGCATAACTCTTATGTCGACTCTGGGCTTCCTTGATATGCTGCTGAATGGTTTTCACCTTCTCCACCATTTCCTCGACCATTTCTTGTCCAAGTAGATTACGTTCACCGACCTCATCCCAATACGTCGGTGTTCTGCACCTTTTCCCATAAAGGGCTTCATATGGTTCCATTTGGATGCTCGAGTGGATAGTGTTATTAGAAGAGAACTCAACCAGAGGAAGATGTTGATCTCATCCTCCTTTATAGTCCATTGAGCACACTCTCAACATGTCCTTGAGTGTTTGGATAGTCCGCTTGGATTGGCCATCATTTTGTGGATTATAGGTCGTAAAGAAGTTCAGTTCAGTATTCAGAGCATGTTGATGACTCTTCCAAAATGTAGAGTTAAATCTTGGATCTCGGTCAAAAACAATAGATAGTGTCACTCCATGCAGCCTTACCACTTCCTTGATATATATCTGTGTAAGTTGATCCAATGTAAAATCCTCCCGAATAGTAATGAAGTGTGCAGTCTTTGTAAGATGATCCACAGCAACCCAGATTGCATTGTTGCCTTTGGATGTCCTCAGAAGTCCGGTGACAAAGTCCATGGTGATATTCTCCCATTTCCATTCTGGTATGGGAAATGGTTTCATCATCCCCTTAGACTTCTGCCTCTCTGCCTTCACATGCGGGCACACCAGGCACGTTGATGTATATTTAGTGATCTCCTTTTTTATATTATCACACCAAAAGGTTTCTCCAAGATCTAAATACATCTTTTTTCACCCTGGGTGAATTGAGAAATTTGAACTATGTGCATCATCCAAAAGTTCCTTCTTCTGCTCCAAACTTGATGGAACACATAGCCTTTTCCCAAATCGCACAATTCCTTCTTCATTAACATTAAACTCCAAGGATTTCCCCTTTTGATAGCTTCCACTTTTTCCTGAATTCCCATATCATCCTTTTGAGCATCCTTAAACCTTTCTAAAAGATATGGTTCAAAAATAATTTGTGAAAGGATTGATGGTGTTCCCTTCTTTATGATTCCCATGTCCATCTTCATCAAGTCTAAAAAGATCGGATCCCTATCAATTCTCATCATTGATAGAATCGCTGGGTCCTTTCTACTTAGGGCATCTTCCACCTTGTTCGCTTTCCCAGGGTGGTAATGTATTGAAAAATAATAATACTTGATGATCTCTATTCATCTTATCTGGAGCATATTAAGATCTTTCTATGTGAATATATATTTAAGACTCTTGTGGTCAGTATATATCTCACATTTCTCCCCATAGAGATAATGCCGCCAGATTTCAAGGCAAAGATCACCAACGCCAACACCAAATCATGTGTTGGATAGTTTCTCTAATGGATTTTCAACTTCCTTGAGGTATAGGATATCACTTTTTCATTCTGCATCATCACACAATCTAATACATTCTTTTAAGCATCAATGAATACCACAAAAATTTACCCACTTGTGGTAAAGTGAGCACGAGCGTAGGGATAAGCCACTTTTTCAGCTCCTTGAAGCTTTTTTCGCATTCATCACTCCAAGAAAACTTTTCTCCCTTTCGAGTAAGCTTGGTAAGAGGGTTGGAAAATCGTGAGAAATTTCTCAAAAATCGTCGATAATATCCAGCTAACCCCAAGAAGCCATGGATATCCGTTACCGATGTTTGCCTCAGCCATCCATCAATTGCATCTGTTTTGGAGGGATCCATAGATATTCCATTGCTTGTGATGATATGACCCAATAATGTGACATCATTCAACCAGAACTCACACTTTCTGTACTTTTCATTGATCTTCTCCTTGCACAAAGTCTCTAGTACAGTTCTTAAATGCTCCCCATGATCCTCCTTGGTTTTGGAGTATATTAGAATATCATCTATAAAGACTACCACAAATTTGTCAAGGTTATCTCTAAAGACACTATTCATCATGTCCATGAAGATTGCTGGAGCATTAGTGAGTATGAAAGGAATTACTATGAATTCATAGTGCCCGTATCTTGTACAAAAAGCAGTATTGGAGACATCTTCCTTCTTCACCATTACTTGATAATATCCTGACTGCAAATCTACCTTAGAGAAGTATTGTGCTCCATGCACCTGATCAAACAATTCATTGATTCGTGGTAGAGGATACTTGTTCTTTATCGTGATTTTGTTAAGTTCATGATAATCGACGCAAAGCTGAATTGACCCATCCTTCTTCTTGACGAAGAGGGCTGGTGCACCCCATGGTGAAGCACTTGGGTGTATAAACCCTTTATCCAGATTCTCCTGTAGTTGTTTCCTCAGCTCTTCAAGATCAAAGACAGCCATTCTATATGGATTCTTGGATATTTGTAGCACCCCATGTATAAATTCAATTGAGAATTCAACATATCTTCTAGGAGGAAGACCAGACAGTTCCTCGGGGAACACTTTAGAAAATTCCCTCACAATAAGAATTTCCTCAAGGATGGTTTCTTCCTTGGACTCAATCATCTGAGCTAGATACGCGTGCGCATAGGGTAGTAATATCCATTCTTGAGATGATGGAGCTAAAGGAGATTCATCTTCCTCCTTACACTTGTAAAGAATCGGGGGCCGATTCTCCATATGGAGTGTGATTTCCCTCTCTTGAAAATTTATGTTGGCTCTATATAAGGAAATCCAATCCATGCCAAGAATTGCATCAAATTCCACCAGAGGGAGTATGACGAGTTTTGATGGGAAATTCAATCCACATATTATTATAGGGGAGGACTTATATTCATGGGATGCAATGATTTCCCCATTGGTCGTACTCACCGAAATCTTCACTTCCATGATTTGTGGTGGTGCTGGGATTGTTCTACTAAACTTTCGAGATATAAAAGAATGCATAGAAACTGAATCAAAAAGTACGTTCTCTATTCTTGAATGAATAACTAGCGTACCTGTCACCACTTCGTTTTCGGGGTTCCTTTCAGCAGAAGTGATCACAAAATATCTTCCCTGCTGCCTTGGAGGTTATTGGTTGCCTCCAAAAACCATTGGTTTAGGGAACTAATTTGAAAAATTCCCCGGTTCTTTGTAGTTGTAGCAATGAAAAATGCATTGAGGTTTGAACAGAGAATTCCTATCCTCTGTCGCAGCCGTGGGTCTTTCTTACTGACATTTAACAAATAGGTGCCCTTCTTTTCCACACCTAAAGCATTTCTTCGTCCCCTTGAGGAAATTTATAGGGTGCTTCTTTCTGCAGTTTTGGCAAGTGGGGTGCTGGATCTTCTTAGCACCGTTGGAATTATCCCTCGGACTTCCAGCATTGAATTCCACCTTATGCTTCTTGTCTCCATGACACCCCTGTGATTCCATGATCTCCATTTCTTCGAAGAGGACACATCAGACAATTTCCTCATAGATGTCAAAGTCATAGATCACTAATGATTTCCGCATGCTAGGCTTTAGCCCACCAAAGAAGTAGTCAACCTTGAATTCAGGGGTAACAACAAAGCCGGAATCATATCATGCAAGCCTTGTGATGTTTGCCTCATACACTCCAACAGATTCATCGTCTTTTTTCCAGAGGGAAAGGAATTCCCTTCCATCTTAAGCCGGAGGGTGCACAAAAAATATTTATCAAAAAACATCTTCCGGGAATCCTTCCATTATAATGCCTCGATCTCCTCCTCAGGATTCGTATTTTTGATCAATGTCCACGATTGATCAGCTTCACCCTCCATACAATAAGACTCCCGGAGAACCTTCTCTTGTTCAGAACATTGAATGATTGTTTCGCACGGAATCCGGGGATGACCTCCTGGACGGGAGATTCAAACGTTCCGATCGGTTTCTAACGGGTTTGTTCGTAGAACCGGAAACATCCAATGATTCCACATCCGTTTGGACCTACTTTCCAAAGGCAGACGCTCATTAGCTTGTGGACTAATGAGGCTTAGGAATTTGCATTGGTCGAGAGTATGGGAGGTCGGACTCATCACACCTTTTTGAGGGGAATTATTGTCTACTTCGGGACTCTCTTTATAGATTTAAGTTATGTTCGTGAATCCTTATTACATTACCAAGTAAAAAATGTGCTTTCCTTTAGTTTTAACAATCAATGATTAAATATGCAAGAAATTTAGAGAATCTTTTATATGTATTCGAGGTTCTTCGTCAATAGAGAATCATCTATATCTGTTTTAGAGATTCTTGGTCAATGGTATCCCTCAAAACATTTATATAAAAGTCTCTTGGTCATTATGACGACCAGGCTGGTTTTAAAGCCACTCAGTGGGGCACTTGAAGTTTATCGTCATTCAGAAGGACAGAGATTATTTCAAAGTTGGGATCGAACCCATAAGTGGGCTACCTACGTATCCTTTCTTTTGGAAAAGGAATCAGAACCCACGTAGTTCGAGTTATGGAGTATGATGTTTATGATTGATGGCTCAAAGATGAATGTCATAATTACTTTTACACTCTAAGCTCACGTGAGTCATGCTCGGTGTGAGAAACAAGAGGTATTGGTAAAAATTTAGACAATTGTGCCATGAAAGATGCAATCATAAGAATTTGTTTGGGGCTTATGTATGGATGACTGCCCAGATAGATGAAGGTTTAGGATTTACTTTTAGGGAGAAAATCCATGAACAGGGTCCATAAAGTTATATGTGCTTCATAGAGATTTGAATACTCTAATCTTGGGGCTTACTCCTAAGGAGGATGCCCAAGTTAGGAGGGGACTTATGATTGGGTTTTATTCCTGAAAAGGAAACCCAAATCAAAGGTAAATTACGACTGGTTAAGAGAAGTTTAAGGGGACTTGGGGCTTATTCCTGAAAAGGAGACCCAAGGTTATGACTGAGTCTTATTCCTAAAAAGGAGACCCAGGTTAGGGATTAAGGTTTGGGGCTTACTCCTGAGGAGGATGCCCATATTTGAGGTTGGGGCTTATTCTTAAGAAAGATGCCCAAGATTAAAGGACTTGATTGGGGCTTACTCCTGAGGAGGATGCCCAAGATTGGGAACTTTAAGAATTTGGGGCTTACTCCTGAAAAGGATGCCCATATTAAAGGTTTTATAACTGGGGATTATTCCTGAAAAGGAGACCCAAGTTAAGATTATCTCATCTTAAAGGATGAGGTTGAATGAATGAACTCTCCGTATTTTAGTGACATAAGGATATTTAAATCACTAGACTTTGAGAGAGATTCCACATAATTCCTTTCAGATAAGAAAGTCAAATCAAGAAATCATGCCATAAATGGCTTTGAAGAGTGTCTTGAAGACTGAATCTTGAAAAGGAAAGGTGAAATGGCTTAAGAGGGGTAAAATGGGCAAGATGGGAACCCAAAAAGATAGGGGCGCGTAAGTCTTGCAAGGCGCGCAAGTCTTCCGTGGGCGCACAAGTATTGGTCGCGCAGGTATACCTGCGCGACACATAGTGTACTTGCGCGATTTTCAACCAGTAATGAAATACTTGAGCGACTCTTTTTTAAACCCTTTAGAATGTTCTCGAGGTTCTTCCAGAAAAGGGACGTGCAAGTTATATTGAAGGAAATAAGTCGGCGCGCAAGTGTTTGATATGTTTCAACACTTAGGCCTTCCTTCTTCTCTTTAGATCTTCCGTTCTAGGTAAGAAATTACCTTAGAAGTGTTCCGGAAGCTTTGAGAAGAGACTTGGGCGTCGGGAGCTTCAATCCGAGTTTCTGGAAAAAGATCCTCTTGAATGAGGGGGCCCACAGTGTCTATTTATAGGCAACAGAAGACCCAGGGCGGTTACTGGGCGGTTACCATTTAGGTCGCGCAAGTCACCTGCGCGACCAAGGTAGCCGCGCAAGTATACTTGCGCGGCAGTGGTACAACTTGCGCGGTGGATTTGCTATTGATCCTTTGTTCATACCTTTGTCGATTTTTCATGTTTTCTTCAAAGGATGAATCACTTTCAGCTGAGATATTCCCTTTTCCGATCTTTAGATTCTGTGACGAAAGGAGCGTCAACAAAAGTCCCCCCTCAGAGTTGGATCCGGAGAGAAAATGAGGATTTGACTCTGAGGAAATCGAATCCCTCCAAAGGAAAAGGGAGGGCGCGCAAGTCTTTTAGTGCGCAGAGTGCGGCGCGCAAGTCTGCGTCGCGCAGGCCTTAAGCGCTCTGGGTGTGGCGCGCAGGTAGGCTTCCTGGCCTATAAATACACGGCCTCACCTCCGTACAAGTATCCGGATTTCTGGACTTCATCCCTTCTCGAGCTCTCGCCGCGCAGGTCACCTTGACCGCGCAGGTTGCTCTGTTTTCTAGTGTTTTCCTTGATGTCGCGCCACTGTAAAGGTATTTGTACTTGCGCGGTTTATACTTGCGCGTCAAAAACTAGCGCGACACACGAATACTTGCGCGCCATGTTTAGATTTGCGCGACTTAAATGCCTTAGCCATTTTTCCAAATTTCTTCACAAATTTTATGAAAATAAACCCATTTAAGAGTTAGTTTATTCATCTTTTGTGCAGATTCAGTGGTTCCTAAGGGAATTGAAATGGCTGATGAACTGGCTAGCAAGCGGATTGATGACATGATGAACATTATTGGCCATGATTACTATGATATCTGTGACAACACTTTCCCAGATTTGGATAAGTACTTGAAGAAATATCATCTTAATTTCCCACAGAGCATCTACCTGTCTCTGTGTGTTCATGGTCATCTGCAATGAGTAAATGTTCCAAATGCAAACAATTATACACCTGAGATGCAGCTGCACTGCTACTTCTCTATTTCGGTTATGCTGTGCATTAAGAGTAACAACAATGGTGTGAACTTTCAAATTCTTCCTCCATGTCATTTCTTTGCAGATATGAAAATGGAAAACCCATGGGCTGAAATGTTTTCCACTGACGGTTGGTGGAGAGAAGACAAACATGGTATTAGAGCAATATCTGAAAAGAGTACTCTCTCCAAATGGCTCTTTACTTCCAATGCTCCATTCTCAAATCCATGTATCCATCTTCCAAGTCTCTTGGACAGAAACAGAGTCACTGTATGATCAGCAGAAAATTCTCTCAAACCGCACTCAAGAACATCCTTTTACAATTGTTCCAAGAAGATCTGGTATCACTGCATCTCTTATTGTATTTAGTTGAATGAATGAATTCTAGGTGGTTTCTAATGAAGATCGGGATGCCGTAAATCAAATGAAGTGTTATGTTGAAAGCCTCTTGTAATTCTTGAAAGAAGAGAAGAGACTCCAGTCTGTGGATGTCCTTCTAACTCTTGTGTATCAATGAAAAACACTTTTGTCTTCAATCATTTGTACCTGCATTCTTCCATTACCTGCTTCAAATTTACTTAAGCCAATGGGCCTAGTAAGCATAGTTTGATTTTTACTAGGATTATTACAAATAACCCTACAAACATTGAATCTTTTAACTGCTCAATATTACCTAAATCATACAAAAAATGTATATTTAGTGAGCTGGAACTTGACTTTTATTCAGAGTTCCTTTGTCTTTTGTGTGGGCAGTTTAAAGTCATGCATGCCGGACATAAAGGGGCTAATGTTTAAGGTCGAAATAGCTTTGACCAAAAATGGATTAAAAATGGATTCCATTCCTTGATAATTTATCTGAAAACATATTACCATACTCAAGTATGAGGGAAAAAATGTAAACTATGGCTTAAGAATATTTGAATCTGAGGAATGATATAAAAAAGAGCTAAAAGGCATTAGAAGAAGTTGTTTCCAAGAATGAAGTTACTATTATTTAACAAAACCCGTTAGGGGGTTGAAATATGCAGGGCCACCTATGGGCATTGGCTGCATGGTCAAATAAAATAATATCTTTTGGCTGACAAGTCTGTTATGTGGACTATTTATGCAAGGCCACCTATGGGCACGTGCTGCATAGTCAGGCAAAAGAACTCCCAGAAATTTACTTTCCTAGTGCTAAAATCCAGTGAATGTTTATGGAGATTCAAATTTTCTAAAGCATAGAGTTTGTTGTATGGAAAGAGGTACTTGAATATGGAGAAGATATTTCCAAATAAGAATATCGAAGAACTGGATGAATATCACTCCTACGAAGGTCTGACCCAAACATAGGGAAGAAGAATAAACCATAGACTTGAATACTTTCAGATCATGAAAAAGGATATGGGAAAAATATGTTAAGGATGGATATTTTTTTTTCGCGGATCCCTACATATTGTTGTTTAAGACAAATAAGGACAAAAGAGGCATTCTTCCCAAGAATGAAGTTACTATTATTTAACAAAACCCGTTAGGGGGTTGAAATATGCAGGTCCACCTATGGGCATTGGCTGCATGGTCAAATGAATAGCATCTTTTGGCTGACAAGTCTGTTATGTGGACTGTTTATGCAAGGCCACCTATGGGCACGTGCTGTATAGTCAGGCAAAAGAATTCTCAGAAGTTTGACATTTTTGTGACTAGAAGTCATGAAAAAGGGTTATGAAGATCTGAAAATATTTAAGGTTAGGATTATAACACATAAAGATGGGTATTGTCCAATGTATATAGATATACATAGGTCAATGAAAACCATAATCATGTTGTGGCTGGGTCCTGAATTGAAACTTGGACTTCACTACGTATCTCATAAGAATGATAATCAAGCCATACGTAGTTCTTGAAATGCATTTTAACGTCATGCAGGACGAAAGTATGAGTGATCTTAGTTTTAGGGTCATAGAATTTGGACCATGATAATGAATACACAGTGTGTGTTTTCATGAGGACTTTTCAGCCAAGGGACTGAAAGTGAAATTTGGGGTTAGGCCCAAAAGACTTGGGACTGGATTCGAGGGACACTCGAATGTTCCTACGTATCCCATAAGGATGGGAATCAAGTCCACGTAGTTCTAGAACTACCCTTTGTACAAATTTGGTTCGTACATGTGAAGGGTGAAAGGGGACTTTAGTGCAATGATGTTTTAACCTGAGATAAAAAGTTCAAGCATTACCATGTCTGCATGTAGTCTTTTAAAAATGAAAACCATGATTGAAAAATCAATGTCAATAATAGTTCTCTCTCAAATGAGGAAGTCAAAGAATATTGTAGTTTATTGTCGTACCGGACAAAAGTGTTGTATAGTTTAACGTCATATAACAAGGACAAAAGTGAATCAATGTAAAGATATTGATTCTAGGGGTGGTTTCACAAATCAACATCATATGAGATGGTGGTGAACCGATGTGAAAAGATTGTTTTTTGGGCTTGAACCCTGGGAGGTTGCCTACATACCCAGCCTGGAGGGCAAGGATCAAAGTCCGTGTAGTTCAATTAAAGAATGAATCAATGATCAAGTTGTTCTTGTGGACAATGATCTAATAAAAAATATTGTTGGGACTTACACATGGTTAGTGGCCCAAAGGGAGTGTTATGGTTGATGTTCGCTCTAAGCTCACGTGAGTCATACTCGGTGTGAGAAACAAGAGGTAATAACAACCTTAACGATGTACATTTTAATGTCATGTAGGACATAAAAAAGGGGACTATGCAGTTTAAAGTCTTGCAGTTAGGACTATTGGTGCTGCACAGTTTAGTGTCATGTAGCAGGGACAAAATACAGTTTAATGTCATGTAGGACATATCAAGGATTTTTTGTACAGTTTAGCGTCATGTAGTTAGGACGATGGGGATAAAATAGTTTAACGTCATATTGGACGAAAGGGGGACTGTGCAGTTTAATGTCATGTAGTAAGGACAAAAGAGTGTACCATTTTAACGTCATGTCGGACGAAGGTGCGAATAGTTTAAGGTCATATGCATGGACCGTGAATGGTGCAGTTTAATGTCATACTGGACTTTTGAGATTATATAGTTTAACGTCTTTCCGGACGTGAGGGACTTTTATACAGTTTAGCGTCATGTAATTTAAGACGTCACAGTTTAACGTCTTGCTGGACATAAGGGATTTGCAAATAGTTTATGGTCATATACATGGACCAGGGATGATCCAGTTTAAGGTCATGCTGGATGGTTTAGGGAACTTTTTCACAGTTTAATGTCGTGTGGGACGAATTTGCAGTTTAAAGTCATACTGGACCATTGCTGTATAGTTTAACGTCATATAGCAAGGACGAACTTGTGATGTACAGTTTAAAGTCATGTAGCTAGGACTAAGGTGAACCAATATGAGGATATCAGTTCTGGGGACTTTTTACAGTTTAACGTCATGCTGGACGATGAAAGTGTCACACAGTTTAATGTCATGTTGCTAGGACACAATATATTTTAATGTCATCTCGGACAAAATATAGTTTAATGTCATCTCAGACAAAATATAGTTTAATGTCATCTCGGACATTGAAGGTGACACAGTTTAACGTCATGTTGGACGAAGTTGCAGTTTAAGGTCATACTGGACCATTGCTGTATGAACCAATTGTAAGAGTCTTGGTTCTGGGAACAATATTTTGTGTTTATACAAAATACTTCTTCAGAAATCTGGCATTAGTTGGAGTCGTGATGTGTTCTCCATCCATTGAGATCAGAGAATACGCTCCATTGGAATAGACCTTATGTATTGAATAAGGTCCTTCCCATTTTGGTTCAATATTGGGAGGCTTCTTTCCTGGTATCATTGGTGCTCTGAGAACCAATACCAATTCTCCCTGAATGAATGAACGAAGACGAACTTTTTTGTTAAAAGCTCGTGCTATCCGATTCTGATAGATTTCCAAGTGGTGAAAAGTGCACAATCTTTTCTCATCTAACTGTTCCAATTCATTCAACCGCTTTTGGGATTGCTCATCTGTTGACAACTGATCACAAATGGCTATTCTGAGTGAGGGAAATTGAACTTCAATTGGCAAGACTGCTTCTATTCCATATACCAATGAATATGGAGTAGACCGTGTTGCATTGCGAGTGGTAGTCCGATAAGCCCATAAAGCATAATAGAGTTTATCAGTCCATGACCTCTTATCTTTATCCACCATCTTTTGCAGTATATTTGAAAGAGTCTTGTTGAAGGCCTCTATCTGGCCATTAGCCGCTGCATGATATCGAGATGAATGGTTGGACTTAATGTTGTATTCTTGATACAATTTCTTTACCCTAGAAGAACAGAAGTTGGTGCCGTTGTCCATCAATATGGTATGAGGGACACCAAATCTAGTAATGATGTTAGACTTGATGAAGCTAACAATGCATTTAGAACTGACTTCTTTGAGAGGTACTGCCTCTGCCCATTTGGAAAAGAAATCAGTAGCAGTAAGAATGTACTTAAACTGCTTGGCCATAGCTGAAGGGTAAGGTCCCACCACATCCATTCCCCATGTGGAAAATGGCCATGAGTATTTAGCTGTATGAAGCAACTCTGGAGGTTGATGAATGAAGTTGGCATATACTTGGCATGAATGACACTTCTTTGTGAAATTAACACAATATTGTATCATTGAAGGCCAGAAGTATCCAAGCCTTCGAATTTGATCAGACAGTCTATGTCCAGACTGGTGGGCACCACAGACTCCTGCATGCACTTCTTTTATGACAGCCATTGTCTCTTCACCATCAATACATCTGAATAGAACTCCATCAAAACCACGTTTGTAGAGAATTTTCTCGAGGTGGTTTGGACCATCATAAAGAGTAAAATTGACCACACGTCGCCGAATTTGTTCTTTCCTGGCTCTATCAGGTGGAAGTGTTCCATTTTGAAGGTATTCCCTGATAGGTGACATCCATCCTGTAGTATGACCATACGGTTCAGGAATGGGACTAATTTCATTAATTTCCTCTGTTCTGACTTGAACATAAGGTGAAATTGCACGACGGTGGGCAATACAGATGGTTGTCTCGTCCCGATTTGGATCTGCTAAATCTGTGGCTATATTAGCCAGTGCATCAGCTTGAGCATTTTGTGATCTTGGGACATAAGAAAATGTCGGTTCTGAAGGGAATTCCGACATTAACTCTCTGACGTAATCATACAAAGGGATTAATTCTTCTTTTCTGATGGCATAATCCCCATTGACTTGTTTGATTACCAGGTCTGAATCACCTTTCACCTTTAAGTGATTCACTTGTGCTTGAAGCGCTAACTCCAAGCCTGTAATGAGAGCTTGGTATTCAGCTTCATTATTGGTACCACCTTCCCACAACAAAAAGGAATAAGGTAACACTGCCTTATCTGGAGAAATGAGCACAATTCCTAAACCAACTTTGTTGAATTTAGGATTTTCCATTTTCTTCCCTGTTGGACTTCTAGAAGCACCATCAAAATACATTTCCCATGTTTGAGGACTCTCTTGAATAGAGAAAACTTCCTCATCAGGGAGTTCGATATCTGAATACGTGTCTTCCACTGAAGGATGTTCATCCAGGAAATCAGCCAGAGCTTGGCCCTTAATTGCCTTTTGAGACACATACTGGATGTCGAACTGCTGTAGAATAACCGCCCACCTTGCCAGACGTCCTGTAAGCATTGGACGACTAAGGATGAATTTGAGTTGATTATTACGAGATACCAATTGGACCTCGTGATGTTGCAGGTAGTGTCTCAGTTTCTGAACTGCAAAGATTAATGCTAGGCAGCACTTTTCAATACTCTAATACGGGGTTTCTGCTTCAAGCATAGTTTTACTGAGATAGTAGAGACTATTTTCATTCCCAACATCATTCTTTTGAGCGAGAAAGGCACCCAATGATCGCTCTAAAGCTATCACATAGAGGATAAGAGGCCTACCCTCAACAGGTGGCATGAGTACTGGTGGACTCAAGAGGTATTTCTTGAGAACATCAAATGCTTCTTGACATTCTTCAGTCCACTGGTAAGTGACTCCTTTCTTCAATAATTTGGTAAAGGGTAAACTTTTGCCTGCCAAATTGGCGATGAAATGCCAACTATAGGCTAAGTGTCCTTGAATTCCTCTTAATTATTTCAAATTCTGAGGAGGTGACATACAGAGGATTGATTTGGTCTTCTTAGGATCGACTTCAATACCACGATGGCATACAACAAAGCCGAGGAATTTTCCTGAGGTTACCCCAAAAGCACATTTTAAGGGGTTCATCTTCAAATTATGTTGTCGAAGCTTGTGGAATATGACTTCCAAATCAGCCAAGTGATCAAAACGTTGTTTGGATTTAACCACCAGATCATCTACATAGCATTCAACAAATTTACCTAGAAAAGGTTTGAAGATACGATGCATGGCGCGTTGATATGTTGCACCTGCATTCTTTAAACCAAAGGGCATCACCCGGTAACAAAACACACCTTGAGGAGCTCTGAAGGCTGTATATTCCTCATCTTCTGGGGCCATTCGGATCTGATTATATCCAGAATATCCATCCATGAAAGAAAGTACTTCATAGACAGCTGTCGCATCAATTAAGAGTTCTGTAATCGGAACTGGGAAATCATCTTTAGGATAATACCGATTAAGATCTCTGAAATCGATGCAAACCCTAATTTGTCCGTTCTTCTTCTTTACAGGGACAATATTAGCCAACCACTTGGGATATTGAACTTCTCTGACGAAGTTAGCTTTGATAAGCTTATCCACTTCAGCCTCGATTTTGGAATCATAGGTTGGGTGTGTTCTTCTCGCGGCTTTCTTGAATCCTCGATGTTCTTTTGGCAAACCCAAATGATGGGTGGCAACATCAGGATCAAGGCCAGGTATCTCTGTATAATTCCAAGCAAAAATATCTTTATTTTTCTTTAGAAAAGAAATATACATCTCTTGTTCTTCAAGGTTCATGGCCGCACTAATTAAAGTGGGGCGTGGATCTTTCTCTGTACCCAGATTTACTTCTCTGAGTTCATCCACAGTGGTAGAGATACCCTCTTCAAATGCTGGAGGAGCATCTCTAAGACTTCATCTTCCTCTTCATAATGTGTTATTTCTTCCGTTTCTACTTGAAAAGTAGATGAAAAAATGAAATTCTCATGATCATAAGAGATGTCAAAATTTTCACATTTTGAAGAAGGAGCTTCCATTTCCGACCCTATTGATGAAAAAGGGTCTTCTTTGGGAAATAAAGAGGAGATGATGGATTGAGAATCGACATCAATATTCACCTCTGGTGTTGCTATAACTTCTTCTGGCCTGATTAGTGAAGTATAGACTTGTTGGATTTC
The DNA here is from genome assembly GCA_963277665.1 of Viscum album. Lineage (NCBI taxonomy): Eukaryota > Viridiplantae > Streptophyta > Magnoliopsida > Santalales > Viscaceae > Viscum > Viscum album. The sequence goes on along the minus strand of OY728139.1, from coordinate 1,068,582,866 downwards.
AGCAGACGAAATGAAAACGTCACCACTTATGCTTTCATCACTGCTTGGTAAGTTACCAATTTCTCCCATGTTGTCTGGCTCGATTGCCGTAATTGACATTATGGATCTTTCCATAAGAGTATTTTGATTTGGGCCTATTTTGTCAATTTGACTGATAGGTAACACATAATCTGTACTCACATGTGAAAATGGATTTATTGGAATTTTTTCCAAACCATATAGAGCATTAACTTTGGTAATTTCCTTCATTGTAGATTTTTCTCTTCCCTTCATGTGATAAAATTCCTTCTCAATGTATTGAGACTCACATGTCTTGAATGGGGCCTTATCACCATGCAATGTTCCAACTTGACCATCGAAACAGTATTTGAGACATTGATGGTATGATGACGGAATAGCTGCATGCTGATGTAGCCAGGGTCTTCCAAGCAAGATATTGAAAGCTGAGTCTTGATCAACAATCATGAAATCCGAATTGGAAACTAGATCTCCAAACTGAGTTCTGAGCGTAACTTCTCCCAGTGGTTCTTGTTCATTTTTATCATATCCTTGCAACATCATGGTAGAAGGAGATAAATCAGATTCCGTGAGGCCCAATCGACGAAGTGTGCGAATGGGCATGAGGTTGACTCCTGAACCATTGTCAATAAAATCTCTTCGAACATCTATACCATTGACTTTGCCAGATAAGTACAAAGGTTTTATGTGCCCATGCTCAACACCATCTTCATCTTTATCAGTAAAAGATATCACTGCATGGCATTCTGCAGGATTATTCTCTATGTGATAAATTTCAGCTGCAGCAATTTCAGCTTCAAACTCCTGAGGACTTGACAAAGCTTCGATGAGTGCTTCCCGAAGATCTCTTGATAGATTCAAGGCATCCAAAATTGATAATTTGTCTGGTAATTGGGCCAAGTGTTTCAATATATCATACTTTTGATCTAGAGGTCTGCGTTTCCCAATAGGAATATGCGGTTTAGCAGGTACTTTGGAAGCAGATGCTTTGGAAGCTGATGCATCTTGTATTGAAGTTGGCAACATCCTTGGTTTTGGAAAATTAGACTAATTAGATCCATTTACTTGCTGAGATAAAGAAGATGGAACCTTTAATCGGTCTTCCAAAATAACTGTGCCGAAGCTGAGTTGGCCATTGGCAGAAGAACTTGCTTGTTCTTTTTGAGCTCGCTGAAAGGCTCTACCACGAGTTTCTGCTGCATATACAGTGCTAGCAGGGGTAGAATTAGAGTAGTGGCTTCGGAAAGATCCACGTCTTCCCCTATATCCTGAACCTCTAGAACTTCCTCGGGTTCCCTTATTTGATACAGGGAATTCAGGCTCATCAAGACTGGAATATGAATCTGTTAATTGAATCATATTAACAGAACCAAAGATTAACTCTTCGTCTGATAAAGATTCTGCCTGGTTAGTCTGTTTAGGCTGTGCCGTTTGGTGGGACGGTGCCCGTGGCATTGAAGTAGATGGCATGAAATCTGCCAGAGTCAAAGACAATTTAGGCTTTGATGCATACTCATCTTCTCCTGATTCCTCTTTCTTCTTTGAATTGCGCTGCCCTTTTGAGGATTTGTCTTTTGATGGAGGATTTACTGCAGCTTTTGTAGGAGACACAATTGGATTCTTCAATTGTGTTCACAAAATGGAATGGGTCCGATTGATTGTCTTTCTGACCATCCAATCATCATATTTTTTCGCAGTTTTGCTTTTGACTTCCCGCCACTCGCCTCCTTCTTCTGGATCTGTAGCGGTAATACACGCTACATGAGCTGAAGAACCCTTAAATTTGACTTGTCCCAAGTCGACCATATTTTGCAGGAGGTCTTTAAAGACAAAACACTCCTGGATGGGATGCCCCAACATTTGATGAAAGGGACAATAATTGGGACGGTCTTCATCTCCTTCCTTGTTTGGCCTCTTCGACACTGGTAATTGAACCAAATTATTTTCCAGAGGTGAAATGAAGTAACCAGGAACTTACTCACTTCGGAAAGAGTATGTTTTACTCTTCATATCCTCAAATTGTTTTCGTCGTTGATCTTTTTGATCATTTGAACGAAACAGCCTTTGTTGTTGGCGTTCAGGAGGTGGAGCCCTTCGAGAAGATGATGGTTTTGAAGTAGAAATAGGTACAGGTGCCTGTTTAAGCATAACTATAGCAGTTTCTGCTTTACCCATTCTTCTTCCTGGAGCTGATGGAATTACACAAGATTTAACCTTAGCCTGTATAAGGGAATCTTCAATCTGTTGAGCGATTGAAGTAAGGTCTCGAAACCCTCCTGTGTATTTCACAGGGATCAATGGCGTGCGTAATTCGTCACGCAAATTTGCCACACAGATTGGCAACAATTCCTCCTGAGGGAGTGCTAAACTTAAGGAACACGTTAATCCCTTCCAACGAGCAATGAAATCAGAGACTCTTTCATTTTCACTTTTCTTGCAGTTTGTAAGATCGAAAACTGTCGTTTTTGGCAAAGTTGAGCTAAACTGAAGAAGGAATTTTTGACGAAGATCCTCCCATCCGATGACTGACCGGGATTGCAATCTTGTATACCAGACAAAAGCTGGTCCTTGCAAGGTTCGCACGAAGCATCTGAGTTTCACTGCTTCTTGCTGCTCTGGAGTTCCCATCATAGGATCACAACAAGACACGTAATGCGTCAAATGTTGTTCAGGGTCGCCAGATCCATTGAAAGTAGGGAAAATAGGGTTTCCAAAACTGGATGGAGGAAAAATTGAATCCACCCATTCAGGGTAAACTTTCTTTTCAGGTTGAACTTGCGCCCGTTTACCTTCCATAGTTTCTAACCGAGCTGTTAATGACTCAATAGTAGTTATTAACTTTTGAGAAACGTCAGGTTGAACTTGGTTTTGAGTAGGTGCAATGAATGGAGCTTGGACAGACGTGGTGGTTGGTGCTGCAACTGATGGTAGTGCTGCCAACCGTTGTTGCGTTTGACCCGTAGGATTAGACCTCTGTGGGTGTACTGATAAAGGTGGATATTCGTGATCCATCTCAGTAGTTACAACAAATTCCTTCGGCTGTCGGACTTCAGCATTCTTAAGAAGAATACTATTCTGAAGTAGTTCTGCATTCAACCTTCTTAATTCTTTCATTTCTTCCTCCTGTTGTGCAAACCTTTGCTCTAATGAGAGCGATTGACCTCCTTCAGAGGAAGGGTGAGAAGTAACCTGATTATTTCCTTTCCCCTTATTGGATCCTTTTCGGAGAGGGGGAAGTGGGTTACTTGAAGGAATACCCAGATTTTGGGTAAGCCTTTGATTACGTGTGCGCACACCTTCTTCATTTAGGTCTGTGTGCGCAACTTCTTGAGCAGGAACCTCTTCGTCTGATCCCTCTGATTGATCCTCATCTGGTGAATCAGCAGCAACGGCATTGATGACATTGATGGATGCATATTGAATGGAATCCTTTCTATCAGCATTTCTGTGATATTGTCTCCTTCTATGTCCATGATGAGACATGGCATTCCGTTGACTTGATCCCTCAGAAATTTCTTGGAGAACCGTCACTTGGAGAGAATCTCCTGATAACTTGGCTCTTCGTTCCTCTTGAGGCTTATTCCCTAATCGAGAGAATACTGACTTTCTCTGAGGGAAGGATTGAAGATTTGAAAAAGTCCCCAGTCTGGTGGACTGGGGATGTTCTTGCTGCTTCCGCTCAACTCCTCGAATCCCATTCGTTGATTCTGAGGGTTGGGTTAGAGAAGTCCCCAGTCTGGCAAGCTGGGGTGTCTCTTGACATGCTATGTCTGAGATCTTCTTAAAATATCTCTTGATCTTGCGAATCTTATTTCGGAAATTAGCTGGATGCATTAACCTGTATCCACTTTTATCACCTGGTTCAACAGACCGTTGGATGATTTCCGAAACTTCTGTCATTTGATGACGTGCTTGCTCCAGACGAGAGGCTTGTGCAATATTCTCGCCTGCTTGATGTAGGAGAAATTCAACAACATGTTCTCTATATACTTGATTTTGAGAGGAACTAGTTGAAGCTTGTTCTTGAGCAAGCTTTTGATTATGAACAAAGCCCATTGACGGTGGCCGGCCATGGGCAATAACATTGCATGAGACCATTTTCGGCGGGCTTTGCTGACCGGAAAGCACTGTGAAATGTAGTGCTCCGTGAACACCCCATCCTCTGATATGAACATCAGATGGAGCATTGGAAATTAACTGACGCAATCTTCTTAGTGCGCCAAGGCATGAACGTTGAAGGGTTCTCTGTTGCTTTTCAGCCTTCGGATACCGAGAGACTGATAGAGATGCCAAATCAATCTGGTGTTGTAACCCTTCTATTATCTTAAGATGATTTTCATATTCATCGTAAGATAATACCTTCTTCTTTAATTGACAAAGAGTTTTCCATATGTTGAGATGAATATCATGGATTCCATCATCCGTCAACATCTTTGGAATGTCGTACTGGGAATCAGCCAAAGGCCAAAACATGACTGGTACTTCACCTTTTTCCAGTTTTTTCATCATGTTCAGCATTTCCTCTTTATCATTAAATGAAGATTCTTCTACCTGTTTGGACCAGAGTTGGTGTTTCCTTGTTGCTTCATCGGATTCAACAAGATTGGCAGAGAAATCACTATTCATGCTGGAAGATGAATGACCCATGGATGGTTCGGAGAATAACCTGAACCCCAGGCTATCTTCTGATGGAGAAAGAGTTTCACCTGCCAATAGTAAAGCATCAGACATGACTGGTTTTACGTTTGCAAGTGCCTCGAGATAGGAGAGATTTCTCGTCACTACATTGCCTTATGAAGAATTTTCGAGACAACGTGAATCACTACTGCGGAGAGGACTTTCGCAGCGAAGTTAATCACCATGAGGAGGACCGTCATGATGGGTTACAGCAAAAGATGAAATATCTTGCTCCTTGGCCTTCTGACCACACAGAGGGTTCCTGTGGCTCTCATCTGAAGAAAAAACTTCCAGATTGACCGAATTTTTATGAAGCAAGTCTTCATGAGGAAGTTTCTTTTGAAGACCTTCAGAATTAATGTTCCAGTTATTGGGAACTGAGGGAGTAGAATCATGAATTCCGACAGATAAATGTCTGAGGGCTTCAAGAACTCCAGCATCGAGCAAGGCCTTGTTGCAGATTGACCTTTGATCTCCTGACTGTGCTGGGCGGATCTTTTTCTTAGATGCCTTCTTACTCGCTTTAGAAACCACTTGATGACGAAAATGATTGCTCTGAGCAGGTGTATGTGCCTGATCAGGAAAGATGGTCAGGTTAGGCTGACGATCTCCACTCAAATCAGGTGTATGTGCCTGACTTGGTTGTCTGTATGATATGGGGGAGTATGCCCCATAACCCTCTTGGACTGGAACAGATGTGTGTGTCTGTTCCGGAGTGAATCGTTGATGTGTCACTCCATTTATAGGGATAGATTTATGTGTCTGTCCCTGAGATGATGCTGAAGCTGTTATGATATCCTGGCAAACATCCAGAATATGAGCAGGAATTTGCTTCTGCTCTTTCACCATTGACAAAATATGTTTGGTGACTTCAGCCGCCGGAACGGGGATATACGTCCATTCCGGGCTTGGAGTAGGTGTATGTGCCTGCTCCTGTCCTCCTTTTCCTGTCAGTGAATCCTGACAATACTCAAGTGTGGAGGCAGAGAGTTGAGTCTGCCCCCTGTTTGTCGTCGGGACTTTCCGACTGACTTCTCCAGGTGCTACCAAGCGAGACTGTTGGTAGGCCTGATTAGTATTAGCAGGTGTATGTGCCTGCTGATTACACTTCTCCAAACGCGGTTGACGAGATCCATCATATGTAGTCAGACGAGCCTGCTGACTAACTGGTGATGTATAAGCAGGTGTATGTTCCTGCCTATGGTACTCCGCCGGAATTGCCTGGCGGGATCGGCTTGATGCTGCCAGACGAGTCTGCTGGACAGCTGAATTAAAACGGGAAGGTGTGTATGCCTGCTCATTGTTTGCCACAAAGTTAGGTTGGTGGACTTCTCCGGAGATGGCAGTGATGACAACCTGCCTATTGTTAACCGGATTCCGTCTCTGGCGGTTCATCTTGCCTGCTCGGGTTCGAGGAACCTGAGCTGAATGCCTGGAGTCGGTACCCTCATCATGTTGAGGGCGCACAACCGCATGAGTCTGGCGGCGATTGTTGATGGGAGCCCTTGAGAAGGACTCCTGTCTTTTTGAATTAAGGTCCTCCGGGACCTGCTCATTCACTTCCTCAGAGTAAGGGAGTGAATGGAAATTGTGTTCCGGGGATAACGACCCGAAACGGTTGGAGACGGTAGTCAGCACCGCCTGCTTCTTGATTGCTGGCCGCCGTTGTCCGGACGACCAGGTAGAGTTGTTAACTTGGAGGGCTTGACGAGCGGCCTCCAGAGTTGGGATAGTACCGTTGCGACGGTACTCCTTAACTAGTGCATTAGAAACACAGCGTTGAAGACGCTGAGTTGGTGATGTCATCCTCAGAGCGGATGACGTTCCAGCAGGAGTAGCAGCATTAGTTTTCACAGCAGCAAACCTCACAGTAGAGGTGTTCACAGCAGCAGTATTCACAGGGGTGAATTTAAGGAAAGCCATTTTTGCAGAAGATCTTGAGAAAAGAGTGCCTGTTCCATGTAACAGACATAATCAAGATGAATCCGGCCACTGCATCTTTTGGATGAGTATATGTCAATGATTGCCTTGTTGGCCCAAGGGGCCTAACAAATAAGAAGAACATCACTTTCACTTGGTTAAGGATTCACGTCGGGTTCACCATTTTTGTTTCGCACGGAATCCGGGGATGACCTCCTGGACGGGAGATTCAAACGTTCCGATCGGTTTCTAACGGGTTTGTTCGTAGAACCGGAAACATCCAATGATTCCACATCCGTTTGGACCTACTTTCCAAAGGCAGGCGCTCATTAGCTTGTGGACTAATGAGGCTTAGGAATTTGCATTGGTCGAGAGGATGGGAGGTCGGACTCATCACACCTTTTTGAGGGGAATTATTGTCTACTCCGGGACTCTCTTTATAGATTTAAGTTATGTTCGTGAATCCTTATTACATTACCAAGTAAAAAATGTTCTTTCCTTTAGTTTTAACAATCAATGATTAAATATGCAAGAAATTTAGAGAATCTTTTATATGTATTCGAGGTTCTTCATCAATTGAGAATCATCTATATCTGTTTTAGAGATTCTTGGTCAATGGTATCCCTCAAAACATTTATATAAAAGTCTCTTGGTCATTATGATGACCAGGCTGGTTTTAAAGCCACTCAGTGGGGCACTTGAAGTTTATCGTCATTCAGAAGGACAGAGATTATTTCAAAGTTGGGATCGAACCCATAAATGGGCTACCTACGTATCCTTTCTTTTGGAAAAGGAATCAGAACCCACGTAGTTCGAGTTATGGAGTATGATGTTTATGATTGATGGCTCAAAGATGAATGTCATAATTACTTTTACACTCTAAGCTCACGTGAGTCATGCTCGGTGTGAGAAACAAGAGGTATTGGTAAAAATTTAGACAATTGTGCCATGAAAGATGAAATCATAAGAATTTGTTTGGGGCTTATGTATGGATGACTACCCAGATAGATGAAGGTTTAGGATTTACTTTTAGGGAGAAAATCCATGAACAGGGTCCACAAAGTTATATGTGCTTCATGGAGATTTGAATACTCTAATCTTGGGGCTTACTCCTAAAGAGGATGCCCATGTTAGGAGGGGACTTATGATTGGGTTTTATTCCTGAAAAGGAAACCCAAATCAAAGGTAAATTACGACTGGTTAAGAGAAGTTTAAGGGGACTTGGGGCTTATTCCTGAAAAGGAGACCCAAGGTTATGACTGAGTCTTATTCCTAAAAAGGAGACCCAGGTTAGGGATTAAGGTTTGGGGCTTACTCCTGAGGAGGATGCCCATATTTGAGGTTGGGGCTTATTCTTAAGAAAGATGCCCAAGATTAAAGGACTTGATTGGGGCTTACTCCTGAGGAGGATGCCCAAGATTGGGAACTTTAAGAATTTGGGGCTTACTCCTGAAAAGGATGCCCATATTAAAGGTTTTATAACTAGGGATTATTCCTGAAAAGGAGACCCAGGTTAAGATTATCTCATCTTAAAGGATGAGGTTGAATGAATGAACTCTCCGTATTTTAGTGACATAAGGATATTTAAATCACTAGACTTTGAGAGAGATTCCACAAAATTCCTTTCAGATAAGAAATTCAAATCAAGAAATCATGCCATAAATGGCTTTGAAGAGTGTCTTGAAGACTGAATCTTGAAAAGGAAAGGTGAAATGGCTTAAGAGGGGTAAAATGGGCAAGATGGGCACCCAAAAAGATAGGGGCGCGCAAGTCTTTCAAGGCGCGCAGGTCTTCCGTGGGCGCGCAAGTATTGGTCGCGCAGGTATACCTGCGCGACACATAGTGTACTTGCGCGATTTTCAACCAGTAATGAAATACTTGAGCGACTCTTTTTTAAACCCTTTAGAATGTTCTCGAGGTTTTTCCAGAAAAGGGACGCGCAAGTTATATTGAAGGAAATAAGTCGGCGCACAATTGTTTGATAAGTTTCAACACTTAGGCCTTCCTTCTTCTCTTTAGATCTTCCGTTCTAGGTAAGAAATTACCTTAGAAGTGTTCCGGAAGCTTTGAGAAGAGACTTGGGCGTCGGGAGCTTCAATCTGAGTTTCTGGAAAAAGATCCTCTTGAATGGGGGGCCCACAGGGTCTATTTATAGGCAACAAAAGACCTAGTGCGGTTACCAGGTGGTTACCATTTAGGTCGCGCAAGTCACCTGCGCGACCAAGGTAGCCGCGCACGTATACTTGCGCGGCAGTGGTACAACTTACGCAGTGGATTTGCTGTTGATCCTTTGTTCATGCCTTTGTCGATTTTTCATGTTTTCTTCAAAGGATGAATCACTTTCAGCTGAGATATTCCTTTTTCCGATCTTTAGATTCTGCGACGAAAGGAGAGTAAACAATGATGGAGAAGATCTTTTCAATGGAGTTGATCCATTGTTTAGCGATCCTGGGATCGAATGATCCACTTAAAGTAGGAGGCCTTTGTCTCAAGAAGCTATCGATAGTGACTTGTTCTTTCTTATGGGGGTTGAACGTTCCTCTTGTCCCGTGTTTCTATTCGAATCATGAGTTAACTGAGGGAAAAGTGTGACAAAGTTTGTGATTCCCACTCCCATTGGATTGGGAATCTCATTAGTACAGTCATCACACTGATCTTCACATCGGTTGTTAGCCCGAGTCCTCCTATTACCGGCCATTGGCTCGAATAAAAGGAAATTTATGGGGTAACACATAAAGTTTAATCCAAAGACAAAATTTGATGACTTATAAACAAAATTTTATCTCCTTAACTCATGAGTCTATAGGCTTCAATATAGGCTTTTCGTGGTCTACTTTCTAACATATTTTCTTGGGGGAATTTTTTTTAATTCCCTTAATAAGGGTTCATACTAAGCTTGTGAATTTATCAAAACATATCCCTCAAGAGTGTCATAACCAAGAGTGCCACAAGGCCCATTGTCGTGCACCAGTTCTCGTTCGTGTTTAGCTCAAAGCGGTGTTTTCGGGTTTTACCCCTAGGATACATCTGTGCTAGAGCCACCTCTACCTGCTCGTATCCAGAAATGGATGTATGTGCTTGATAAACCACTTACTCAGTACTTACCAAAACTTAGAGATTTTTTTTATACTTAGTCTTGTCTCTAATGCTTTACTAGGGTTTTCTAATCCTAATCCCAAAAATAACTAAACCTATCCTCTATTACCAACTATGACAACCCTTCCTTTATTACAAACATAAACATGATTTATTACATAAACTATTCATTTGATACAACATGGATGATCGATAGGTATAGTGTCTTTGGTTCTTAGGATCATTACATAACAACTTAAAACATGAAATACAACATATTTATTGAAAACATCCTTTACATGACCACTACATTCCCTCGTACTTAGCATTGCATGGGATAACCTGAGGACATGCATAAGAAAAGGGGTGATTTATAAAGCCCAGTAAGGGAATAAACCAGGAATACATGAGGAGTAAAATACATGTTAGACAATAGGAGTATCAATAGAGAACAAGAGAAAGATGAACATAAAGGCATGATAAATCGTGATAATCATAAAATGGAAATATGACAACAACACTTAACATGGAATTAGCATGAGCCAAGGCTCATTGCACATGGAGCATGAGTAAATCCTCATTGAAAATAAATCATGAGTAAACCCTTGTTGCACTTGAATTATCATGAGTCAATACTCATTGCACATGACGTATCATGATACAATTCTTTACCCAATGCATTGGATCACTATAAGGGTGCACCCTTCTTAAACATTTCATTTCATGCATAAGTGTGCCACATGGATCATAAAACATGGATTCATAAAACATAATCATTTATTCCACGATAAAGAAATGTAGAATTTATACATGAAACTTTATAAGAAATAAGTAAATGTGCATAAAGTTGAATACCCTTGATGGAGAAATGGGCATGGTATTAACTACACAATGGCATTGGCTTACAAAAATCAGTGCGATTTCGGCAGCGTAACGGCGTGACACAAGAATTTTAAAAAACGGTTGATAAGAGAGAAAGGGGTTCCTCATCATATTTACATGTAATGGACAGTAATTAGGTCATATAGATACATGTCCCAACTATTGTAATTTAATTTATATTCATGATACAAAAGTATTGCTTGAATGTAAATGAGGAGAGAGAAGTTCCTTTCAGAATTTTGGCATAGTAACGGGTGTACATGGGAGGCATTTAATGAGAGAGAAAGGGGTATCCCATCATTCAAACATAAACAGGGAAGTATGAGGGAGGTGTGAAACCATACCCTGACATTCATAATTGAAATTAAATGGGAAAAACAACTTAAAGAAAATTGGAAAAAATGAGAATGGAAGAAAAAACCCTTACTTGGAAGTGTGCTTCCAAAGGCTTCAGGGAGGCTTGAGAGAGGCATCATGGGAGCTTCGGGAACCTTGGGAGGATTTTAGAGATAGTAGGGGAAGAGTTTGAATGAACTCCAAAGGATTTGAGTGAGGAGGAAGTGGGATATTGGGTGGGTTTATATAGGAAAGGTGAGTGAATTCTTTATTATTTAGGTTTAGGACACCTTAAAATAAACTAATCCAAACCACAAATCAGCTCATGGTTTTTGCCCATGTTTTTTGGAAAATTGAAGAGGAAAACAATAATTTATAAGGAAAAAGTCGTAACTTCTTAAAATAATGGGGTTGCTTATGTAGAGGTGAGTCACACTCCAATGTAAATTAATTTAAAAAGATAAGATGTTTAATAAGTCTTGAGGGGTGCAGTAATTCTTTTAAAAGTAAGTCAAACAAACCCAAAATCACATTATTTTAATGGTAAAACATATATTGGCCGAACATAAAGCTTATAGTATTTTATTACATCACTATTGGGTCATTATGAAGTCATAAACAGATTATATATTTAAATGGTATTTAATTTTTACCCAAACACTTAACTACATCAAAAAATTATGAAAAATTAAACGTTGGATAATTTCGATGTCCTGATTCCAAAAATACCATTTATTTTATCTAAATAATTTCCTAAATATGATAATTTTCACTTTTAAAATAGAAACCGACATTTATCGAAAATTCACGGGTTTTGATAGAAATCGATTTCAAACCATAATAAAAATTATAATTGCATTCATAAAATTATATGATCATTTATATATAATAAAATTAATGTAATAATAATAATAATATTTTATTAAAATATTATTCAATTCAAAAATCCCTTAAAATAGATTTCTTAATTAAATAATAACTAAAAACACTATTTGTACTTTAAAAACTATTTACAATGTATCAATGATGACAAGATGGTATATTCATTATTATATGAAAAAAATAATAATATACACGAACATATAACTATTGATTTGTTACATAACCCCTTAAAATATCCGCATAAGACCTAAGTGTAAGGTGTGCGATGGTGATAGACTCTTAGAGTGGCTCAAATAACATCGCTCAAGTGGTAATCTCTTTCAACTTCCACTTTTCCCGTAGATGGTATCGTTCGAGCTTGACATGATGAAGCTCACCTTGGGCTTGGTCAAGAGAGAAGCCCAAGGATGCCACCTCTTTTCCGAGCTCTGAAAAATGGGCTTCTTATGGAGAAATTATACTGGATGAGGCCATCACTTCTTTTGTCTGAGTAAATTGGATTTGTTAAAGCCCTATATTTATACTAATCATGTGATCACTGTTCAACAACTATAAAATAAACAGTCACAATTCATAACATAAAACCAAATATATTGACATTTTATATAAAATTTTTACATAAACAGACATTTTACTAGATCAAGAGGGATTTCTATTAATGAAACTTTGGTTCGATACAATATTCCCCCCTTAAGAAATTTTTCCCTTGAAATTTCCTTTTTCCCACACTAAAAAAGATGTGGGTAACTTAGCTTCATCATTTCGTCCAATTCCCATGTCACTTCTTCAAACTTGCGGTTTCACCACAACACCATGACAAGGGGAATTATCTTATTTCGTAGAACTTTTTTCTCTATGATCTAAGATCTTTACTGGTTTCTCCTCATAAGAAAGATCATCCTCCAAATGTAACACTTCAGAAGATAGTACATGTGAAGGGTCTGGTATGTACTTCCTTAAGAGGCACACATGAAAGACATCATGTACTTTGGCCATGGTAGGTGGAATTTCTAGTCGATGGGCTAAAACCCCGACATGATCAAGAATCTCGAAGGGGCCGATGTACCTTGGACTTAACTTAACTTCCTTCCCAAACCTCATGACCTTCTTCCACGGAGATATGCATAGAAAAACCTTGTCTCCAACTTTAAACGCAAGGTCTCGTCGATGATTATCTTCATAACTCTTCTGTTGAATCTGGGCTGCCTTGATATACTGCTGAATGGTTTTCACCTTCACCACCATTTCCTCGACCACTTCTGGTCCAAGTAGCTTACGTTCACCAACCTCATCCCATCACACCGGTGTTCTGCAACTTTTCTCATAAAGGGATTCATATGGTGCCATTTGGATGCTCGAGTGGAAACTGTTATTATAAGAGAACTCAACCAGAGGAAGATGTTTATCCCATCCTCCTTTAATGTCCATTGAGAACTCTCTCAACATGTCCTCATGTGTTTGGATAGTCTACTCAGATTGGCCATCAATTTGAGGATTATAGGTCGTACTAATGTTCAGTTCAGTATTTAGAGCATGTTGAAGACTCTTCCAAAACTTAGAGGTGAATCTTGGATCTCTGTCAGACACAATAGATAGTGGCACTCCATGCAGCCTTACCACTTCCCTGATATATATCCATGCCAGTTGATCCAATGATAAATCCTCCTGAATAGTAATGAAGTGTGCATTCATTATATGACGATCCACAATAACCAAGATTGCATTGTTTCCTTTGGATGTCCTCGGAGGTCCAGTGACAAAGTCCATGGTGATGTTCTCCCATTTCCATTCTGGTATGGGAAATGGTTGCATCATCCACATAGACTTCTGCCTCTCTGCCTTCACTTGCTAGCACACAAGGCACTTGGATGTATATTCAGCGATATCCTTTTTCATATTATCCCACCAAAAGTTTTCTCGGAGATCTCAATACATCTTTGTGCTCCCTGGGTGAATAGATAAATTTGAACTATGTGAATCATCCAAAAGTTCCTTCTTCAGATCCATACATGATGCAACACATAGTGTTTTCCCAAATCGGACAATTCCTTGTTCATTAACATTAAACTCTGAGGATTTACCCTTTTTTATAGCTTCCACTTTTTCCTGAATTCCCACATCATACTTTTGAGCATCCTTTAAACATTCCAAAAGAGATGGTTGGGAAATCATTTGTGAAAGGGTTGATGATGTTCCCTTATTTATGATTCCCATGTCCATCTTAATTAAGTCTAAGAAGATTGGATCCCTATCAATTCTCATCATTGATCGAATCGCTGGGTCCTTTTTACTTAGGGAATCTGCCACCTTGTTTTATTTCACAAGGTGGTAATGTATTGAACAGTCATAATCATTGACGAGCTCTATCCATCTTCTCTGGTGCATATTAAGCTCTTTCTGTGTGAATATATTTTTAAGACTCTTGTGGCCAGTATATATCTCACATTTCTCCCCATAGAGATAATGTCGCCAGGTTTTCAAGGCAAAGATCACCGCCGCCAACTCCAGATCATGCGTTGGATAGTTTCTCTCATGGATTTTCAACTTCCTTGAGGGTAAGGATATCAATTTATCATTATGCATCAGCATACAACCTAAGACATTCTTCGAAGCATCACTGAATACCAAAAAAATCTTCCCCACTTGTGGGTAAAGTGAGCACGAGCGCAGTGATAAGCCCCTTTTTCAGCTCCTTGAAGCTTTCTTCGCATTCATCACTCTAAGAAAACATTACTGTTTTTTGAGTTATCTTGGTAAGAGGGTTGGACAATTGTGAGAAATTTCTCACAAATCGTCGATAATATCCAGCTAACCCTATGAAGCTACGGATATCTGTTACCGATGTTGACCTCGGCCATCCCTCAATTGCATCTTTTTTGGAGGGATCCACAGATATTCCATTTCTTGTGATGATATGGCCCAAGAATGAGATATCCTTCAACCAGAACTCACACTTGCTATACATTTCATAGATCTTCCCCTTGCACAAAGTCTCAAGTAATGTTCTTAAATGCTCCTCATGATCCTCCTTGGTTTTGGTGTATATTACAATATCATCTATAAATACTACCACAAATTTGTCAAGGTAATCTCTAAAGACTCTATTAATCAAGTCCATGAATATTTCTAGAGAATTAGTGAGTACGAAAGGCATTACTATGAATTCATAGTGCCCGTATCTTGTACGAAAAGTAGTCTTGGGGACATCTTCTTTCATCACCCTTACTTGATAATATCCTGACCGTAAATCTACCTTGGAGAAGTATTGTGCTCCACGCAGCTGATCAAAAAATTCATCGATCCATGGAAGAGGATACTTTTTCTTTATCATTATTTTTTTATGTTCATGATAATTGATGTAAAGCCGCATTGAGCCATCATTCTTCTTGATGAAGAGGACGAGTGCACCCCATGGTGAAGCACTTGGGCGTATAAACCCTTTATCTAGATTCTCCTGTAGTTTTTTCATCAGCTCTTCAAGCACCACAATATCCATTCTATATGGAGTCTTGTATATTGGTAGCGCCCCTGGTATAAGTTCAATTGAGAATTCAACATCTCTTCTAAGAGGAAGACCAGGCAGTTCCTCGGGAAACACTTCAGCGAATGCCCTCAGAATAGTCATTTCCTCAAGGATGGTTTCTTCCTTGGACTCAATCATCTGATCCAAATACACATGCTCATAGGGAAGTAATATCCATGCTTGAGATCATGGAGATAAACAAGATTCATCTTCCTCCTTACACTTGTAATGAATCGGAGGTCGATTCTCCATATGAAGTGTGATTTCCCTCTCCTGACAATTTATATTGGCTCTATATTAGGAAAGCCAATCCATGCCATGAATTTTATCAAATTCCACTGGAGGGAGTATGAAGAGGTGTTCTGGGAAATTAAATCCACTGATTATAACAAGGGAGGACTTATATTCATGGGATGCAATGATTGTCCCATTTGTCGCACTCACCGACATCTTCACTTCTATGATTTGTGGTGCTGCTGGGATTGTTGTAGTAAAATTTCAAGATATAAAAGAATGCGTAGAACCTAAATCAAAATGTATGTTCTCTATTATTGAATTAATAACTGGTGTACCTATCACCACTTCATTGTTAGGGTTTTCTTCGGCAGAAGTGATGGAAAAAGCTATTCCTTGCTGCCTTGGAGGTTGTTGGTTGCCTCTGAAAACCATTGGTGTAGGGAACTGATTTGGAAAATGCCCTGGTTCTTTGCAGTTGTAGAAATGAACCATGCGTTGAGGTTTTAACAGATTGTTCCTCTCCAATGTCGTAGCTGCGGGTCTTTCTTGCCGACAGTTAACAGCTAGGTTCCCTTCTCTTCCAAACCTAAAGCATTTCCTCGCCCCCTTGAGGCAATTTCCACGGTGCTTCTTTCCGCACATTTGGAAAATGGGGTGCTGGATTTTCTTAGCACCATTGGATTTATCCATCAGACCACCAGCATTGAAGTCCACCTTACGCTTCTTGTCCCCATGATACTCCTGTGATTCCCCGATCTCCATTTAGACCTTGAGGGCACATTAGACAATTTCCTCATAGTTGTCGAATTTAGGGATCGTTAATGATTTCCACAGGCTAGCCTTCAGTCCACCAAAGAAGCGGTCAACCTTGAATTCTGGGGTAACAACAAAGCCGGAATCATATCGTGCAAGCCTTGTGAAGTTTTCCTCATACACTCCAATAGATTATTCATCTTTTTTCTTGAGGGAAAGGAAGTCCCATTCCATCGTAATCTGGAGGGTGCACAGAAAATATTTATCGAAAAACATCTTCCAGAAATCCTTCCATTCCAACACCTCGAACTCCTCCTCAGGCTTCGTATATTTGATCAAATTCAACCATTGATCAGCTTCACCCTCCATAAAATAAGCCGCCAGGAGAACCTTCTCTTGTTCAGACCATTGAATGATGGAGAATATCTTTTCAATGGAGTTGATCCATTGTTCACCGATCGTGGGATCAGATGATCCACTAAAATTAGGAGACCTTTGTCTCATGAAGCTCTCGATAGAGACTTGTTCTATCTTAGGGAGGGTTGAACATTCCTCTTAACCCGTGTTTCTATTGAAATCTTTAGTTATCGGAGATAGAAGCATGACAAAGTTCTCGATTCCCGCTCCCATTGGATTGGGCGTCTTATTAGTATAATCATCAGACTGATCTTCACATCGGTTGTTAGCCTGAGTCCTCCTATTACCGGCCATTGGCTAGAATAAAAGGAAAGTTAGGGGTAACACATAAAGGGTAATCCAAAGCCAAAAGTTGATGACTTATAAACAAACTTTTATTTCCTTAACTCATGAGTCTATAGGATTCAATATAGAATTTTCATGACATACATTCTAACATATATTCTTAGGGGCATTTTTTTAATTCCCTTAATAAAGGTTCATAATAATCTTGTGAATTTATCAAAACATATCCCCCGGGAGTGTCGTAACCAAGACTGTAGCAAGGCCCATTGTCGTGCACCAGTTCCTGTTCGAGTCTAGCTCAATGTGGTGTTTTCGGGTTTTACCCCTAGGATGCATCTATGCTAGAGCCGCCTCTACCTACTCGTATCTAGATAGGGATGTATGTGATTGATAAGCCACTTACTCAGTACTTACCAAAACATAGGGATGTTTTTATTATACTTGGTCTTGTCTCTAAGGCTATACTAGGGTTTTCTAATCCTAATCCCAAGAATAACTAAACTTATCCTCTGATACCAACTATGACAACCCTGCTTTTATTACAAACTTAAACATGATTTATTATATAAACTATTCACTTGATACAACATGGATGATCGAGAGGTATAGTGAATTTGGGGGTTAGGATCATTACATAACAACTTAAAACATGAAATACAACATCTTTATTGAAAACTTCTTTTACATGACCACTACATTCCCTCATACTTAGCATTACATGGGATAACCTGAGGAAACGAATAAGAAAAGGGGTGAGCTATAAAGCCCAGTAAGGAAATAAACATGGAATACATGAGGATTAAAATACATGTTATACAATTGGAATATCAATAGAGCACAAGAGAAACATGAACATAAAGTCACGATAAAGCATGATAATCATAATATGGAAATGTGGCATCAACACTTAACATGGAATTAGTATGAGCCAAGGATCATTGCACGTGGAGCATGAGTAAATCTTCATTGCACATGAAGCATGAGTAAAACCTCATTTCACATGAATTAGCATGAGTCAATACTCATTTCACATGACGTATCATGATATAATACTTAACCAATGCATTGGAGCACTATAAGGGCACACCCTTCTCAAACATTTCATTTAATTCATAAGTGTGCCACATGGATCATAAAACATGGATTCATAAAACATAATAATTTATTCCATGATAATGAAATGTAGAATTAATACATTAAAATCTATAATCAATATGTAAATGTGAATAAATTTGAATACCCTTGATGGAGAAATGTCCATTGTATTCACTACACAATGGCATTGGCTTCAAAAAATCAGTGCGATTTCGGCAGCGTAACGGTGTAACATAAGAATTTATAAAAACGGTTGATGAGAGAGAAAGGGGCACCTCATCATAGTTACATGTAATGGATAGTAATGAGTTTATATAGATACATGTCCCAACTATTGTAATGGAATTTAGATTCATGATACAAAAGTATTACTTGAATGTAAATGAGGAGAGAGAAGCTCCTTTCAGAATTTCGGCATAGTAACAGGTGTACATGGGAGGCATTTAATGAGAGAGAAAGGGTTCTCCCATCATTCAAGAATAAATAGGTAAGTATGAGGGAGGTGAGAAACCGTACCCCATCATTCATAATTGAAATTAAATGGGAAAAACAACTTAATGAAAATTGGAAAAAAATGAGAATGGAAGAAAAAACCCTTACTTGGAAGTGTGCTTCCAAAGGCTTGAGAGAGGCTTGAGAGAGGCTTGAGAGAAGATTCTTGGGAGATTGGGGCACCTTGGGAGTATTCTAGAGAGATTAGGTCAATGGTTGGACGAAATCCAAAGGCTTTGAGTGAGGAGGAAGTGGGAGAATGGGTGGGTTTATATAGGAAAGGTGAGTGAATTCTTTATTATTTAGGTTTGGGACCCCTAACATTAAACTAATCCAAACCACAAATCAGATCAAGGTTTTTGTCCTTGGTTTTTGGAAAAGGGAAGAAAAAAAATATTTATATGTCCGAAGTTATATCTTCTTAAAATAATGGGGTTGCTTATGTGGAGGTGAGTCACACTCCCATGGAAAATAATTTAAAAAGACAAGATGTTTAATAAGTCTTGATGGATCCATTAATGCTTTAAAAAGTAAGTCAAACAAACCCAAAATCACATTATTTTAATGGTAAAACATATATTGGGCGAACCTAAAGATTATTGTATTTTATTACATCACTATTGGGTCATTATTATGCCTGAAAACACATTATATATTTAAACGGTGTTTCATTTTTACCCAAAAATTTGACTGTCTCAGAAAATTATGAAAAATTCACCGTTGGATAATTTTAAAATCCTGATTCTAGAAATATCATTTATTATATCTAAATAATTTTCTAAATAAGTTAATTTTCACTTTTAAAATAAAAAACGACATTTATCGAAAATTCATGGGTTTTGACAGAAATGGCTTTCAAACATAAATAAAAATTATAATTGCATTCATAAAATTATGTGATCATTTATATATAAAAAAATTAATTTAATAATAATAATAATATTTTATTAAAATATTATTTAATTCAAAAATCCCTTAAAATATATTTCTTAATTAAATAATAACTAAAAACACTATTTGTACTTTAAAAACTATTTACAATATATCAATAATGACAAGAAGGTATATTCATTATTATATACAAACAATAATAATATATATGAACATATTACTAGCGATTTGTTACATAACCCCTTAAAACAGCCGCATAAGACCTAAGTGTAAGGTGTGCGATGGTGACAGACTCTAGGGGTGGCTCAGATAACATCACTCTAGTGGTAATCTATATCAACTTATACCTTTCCTGTAGACGGTCCCATTTGAGATTGAAATGATGAAGCTCAACTTGGGCTTGGTCAAGAGAGAATCCCAAGGATGCCACCTCTTTTCTAAGCTCTGACAAATGGGCTTCATATGGAGAAATTCTTCTGGATGATGCCATCGCTTTTTTTTTTGAGTAAATTGGATTTGTTAAAGCCCTATATTTATACTAATCATGTGATCACTGTTCAACAGCTATAAAAGCAATGGTCACAATTCTTAACATAATCCCAAATAAGTTGACATTTTATATAAAAGTTTTACATAATGATATATTTAACTAGATCAAGAGGGATTTCCATTAATGAAACTTTGGGTCGTTACAGATATAGGGCCTCTTCTTATATAGATGTGATAGTCTCTACCTCGTAATTTCTTCTTAATGGAGATGTAAGAGGAAATTGACATCTATTCTTGAATTGCTACAAGATTTCCTCCATGAACATGGATTTTTTATAGAAATAATTCAATCCTCCTAGGAAATTTTAGAGTGATAAGGGTTGGGACAAGTTCAGTTTTGATGTTCCCCAAGAACATCATCAACAACATATCTTAGGTTAGTGGCCTATAATGTTAATATCTACAACCCTTCCAATAGGTGACGAAGTCTACGACACCATCAGTAGTCTATTTCATTCAATTGAAGAGGTGTGAAATTCATTTATTGCACGTGGTGGAGCATAACTGGTAGATAAAAATCTTATAGAGGACTTCCCAACTAGTGATAGACGCTATGGGTAGCTTGTTATAGCTGAAGAATGTAGTACCTTCCAATGACCATAAAAAACCTGAGTTTAGAGGTGTCATGTTACATTGGAGTTTCCAATATGGGACCACACCATGAGATGAAGTGGTTCTAATGATTCAGTGAGCCACCCATCCCATTGAAGTTGGGAAATGGTTGGATTATTAAAATCTGGGGGTGCTCATATGTCATCTAACCATGCTGAATATGGCTTCCTATTAGGTGGGATGTCCAAATTTCATGTCTCTAGGGATTCAAGATGAACGGTGAGAGTGGATATATAATAATATTTTAATGGGTTCCTATATTCATGAGGATATCTAACAACAAATGCATTGAAAATCTCATCAACATGATAAGAAGGATCAAAATCAGAAGGAAGGATTTTGGAGAATCTTGATTGAGGTCCTAAAAAAGGTTATCACACTACTTTGGCATATTTGGAGACATATACCATGTTCATTTTCTATAAAATCTCGTCTCTACCCTGTAGGGAGTGATGATATTTCTGGGCTTGATTAGGAGAAAATTAAAGATATGTACTTTTGGCTTGATGTACATCCATAGTGGGGGAAGAATTGGATCATGGTGTGGGGAACTGTAATCCAGGTTCCACTCAGTAAAGAGATCATCTATGATACTCTTCTCATATTCAACCTACTGAACCATGGTAAGGATTTCAGGATCAACCTACATCTTCTATACAACATAATATGGATTAGATGGTTTAATGATACCAATATTACTTATACCATTGTTGATATTTTGAGTGATGAGAAATGCGGCCCAGGGATCCCCAAGGATGAGTGTCTGCCTTAGTAAGTGAGTGCAGAAACCTATATGAGGGTTCAACAAGTACTTCACTAAACTATAAGAAGAATTATCTTTATCAGATCCATCATTATTTTCCATATCATTAAAAAACTTGACCATGTTCATAATGACAATACTCGAAGGCCTATACTCAATATCACCTAGTAGGTTATGCTAAAGCATGATAAAGATAAAATGGAGAGTATCATACTATTCTGAAATATAAATATATATCTATAGATATTCATCTTTAATGATTATATGTAGAATTGTGATGATATTTACAACTCACTATTGGTGGGTTAGATAGTAGCTGGGTGGCATAAGGTGTTGAGCCACTAGGAGTGCTGCCAACTCAAAAAAACAGCACTGTTGATCAATGACATCAAAATGATCCAAGTGTTCTAGATAGACCAAAAGATGGTCACAAATTTGAAAATGCATCATCCAGATATTTTAGTGGAAACATGTGGCACGATACTCAGTTAGGGACTATAGGATGTTGAAGTTGGGAGTTTCATTCAGCAAAAATACCACTAGAAAATCTTTGACTAATCTACCCACATACATTCTTGCGTAGATGTGGGACCCAAATCCTGGTTTATCCAAGATTTTATCAGATTTGGACAATAAACTGGTGGTTATACATATGTAGATTAGTGTGGACGTTTTTTTCTAATAGTGGAGCAGCTGCATGATCTTACTGGTTACTACACACTTGGTTATCTCTTGAATGAGGTAACAATCACATCTTTATTTCCCTATAGGACTGAGTGTTCACAATTTAATCATGTGTGTGAGAAATGATTGTCAGTGGTGGTTCTATCAGATGCTCATCATCTATAAAATTCCAGAACAGTTCATTGTGATCATGGGTAGAGGTATAGAATGAAACCAATGATGAGAAATATGAATACTCTATGATACAATGGAATGGAATCAAATCTTCCTCCACCTTCATGTACCTACAAAGGGATTCAAAAATATTTTGGAAGTCACCCTTTGGAATGAATAACATAAAATACTGGGCACCTTTCCTAGACTTTTATGTAGATGATTGGGGTGAAGGTTCCATCATTGAATCACATTCTTTTTTTGAGTCCAAAAAGTGAAATAGATTAACAATGACACCCCCCCCAAATTTTCCTATTAGTGTCCATGGTTCTCACTTATTTTGATCAATGGGTATTCATGGAAAAAAAATTCTTTTGAATGGGGAGGACCTCCATACTAGTGGATGATATCACATGGAGGAGCTCCTATTTCATTGGTTGGGATACTAAGAATGCCTCTGCATTGGCTATTGATAGAGTTGGGAGGGCCTCTACTCTGATTGCTGATGTAGTAGAGAGGTCCTCGTTTTTGGTCAGTGGGAACATGATGAGGACCTCCATGAGGACTAATGGTGATGGTATGGAGAGTACCTATGTGCTAGTGGGATGAGGTGGGAGGAGGACCTTCACACTGATAAATTATAGATCGATGAGGACCTCCACTTGAGCTAGAAGAATCATGGGAGGGTCTCTGTGTTGGGCATTAAAGGAGTCACTAAGACCTCTAGTATAGATTCTTGTGGTTTGGGTAGGACGTTTTTACACATTGAGAGTGAAGTAGGGAGTACCTCCACTTGATCTGGGAATGGAGAAAGTAGGACCTTCATGCTGATAGGCTGCAACATGGGGAGGGACTCCATGTGGATTGGTTATAGGGGCATAAGGAGGAACATCATATTGGTTATTGATGATGTGTGGATAAACGCTACTATGACTGATTCTACGGAAATGTTGAGGAATTCCATGTGGATTGTTAGAGTGGGAAGGAACCCCTCTTTGGTTGGTTATAATATAGTGTGGGCATATATACTGAATCTAATAATTACGGGTCAGACTATAATTAAACTAGAGGTGATGATGATTTACTGAGTTAACCCAGAATGCCTTGGGGGTGGCAATAGTCACGATCCCAATTAGGAAGAGATGAACCCCCTACTAATCATTTTCAAGGACCTGATGGAATGTTATTATGGTGGAAGGAGCCATTGGAACTGTGGAATATGACTGCCCCTGTTAGGAATCCTACAAATATTACTTCTGATGTTGGTGTTGGTTCATTCATACTTTGAACAACAAAGCTGTGGAATAGTCCACCCATTCCCCGACATGGAAGACCGATCACTATTGGAATTGATGAGGCCTAATGGGTTCTCTTCTTGACGGCTCCCTAATATTAGTCATAGCAAAGGTGACTCGAGCATCCCCCGCCTACTTATTACAGGGGAGAGAGTCATAGGATCACTCTATGGTGAGTCTCCTAACGCATTTCAGTAATAGATTTTGGAGAATCAGTTCTTATGTATCCCATGGGGATGGTGGTGTCTGTGAAGTGAAAAATCATCCAAGTCCTAATGTGCCACATCATGTGTTATAATGACTCCCTCCTTCTCATACCGGTTGATGTGAGAATCCATTTCCATCCTCTGAAGGATCTTGGAAGTGGAGGTGGGGTGTGGGAAACCAGTATATTTTGGTGTAGTAGAAGTCATATTGGATGTGGGTTCATGAAGGATTTCCACATTGACATTTCTCCTTCCCTGACGTCTGAAAAACCTGGGAGGTTGGTTTCCTACAACATGGGTCATTTAAATAAGGAGAGTTCATCTATCAGTATGGATACAAGGAAATGAATATACAATTCCACAACATCATACAATCATAGATTATCAGAGATAAACATCCATTCAGACAACATCACAGACTGGAATTCCCAACATTTAACTACCCCAATTTATGGTGAGTTGCATTCTAGGACCACTATTTTATTAGTGAGCCCTGGTACCAGATACATGGATCTACTGACATTCTAATCATTTGAATTCATGAATACTACTATTCACCATGTTAAAGAGAATAGTTTCACATCTGGTTCAACATTTATGTGGTGGCCCAATGTCAATAGTGTGTAATGAAATCCTTGATCGCATGACCAATATAACCATTACATATGGTGAAAGGAGTGAAGATTAACTTAGGGTTCACCATTTCTTTTTTTGATTCTTTCATTGGGTTGAGACCACCATTCATGCTAATTTATGCTAGCATCACAATTATTACCCTGTATTCTCTCTTTCCAAATGTGGGAGGCATTCATCACTTTCATTGGAAATTTCTTATCCTTGATCAAAATAGAATGATGGGATACTAGTTCCTTGATCCATGTAATCCTCCTTGGAACTGATCACCTGTATGGGTCTCCATTATATATTAATTCATGTTTTTGAATATCATTCCTGGTTCCATATCTTTCTAAACAAAGGGTAATTACCCTGCTTCCACCTGTACATTCGAATGGTTCTTGAAAAGGTAGAAACCCTCATTGAAGAGAGTTGTCACATTTGGCATCACTAGAATGTCTAGATGTTGGGAATATCAGTCACTTGTATTCTTCCTCATATTATGGAATCTCATGGATACATCATTAGGCATGGAACCCAAGGTATCCTCTTTCAATAACATGGTATCTAATTTCAAACGGATATATCTTCAATGCAATTCCCCTAATTCATCACATGCATTTCATGAGGTAGTTGATACCATAGGTGCATATCTTCTAAGGATTTCACCTCAAGCATCCCATGTGTGTAATGAGGTTGTTGTATGAGTGTGGAAATTATTTCAATGTCCTGTGGAGACCTATTGAGGTAGATCAAAACACCACATAAAGGTGGATCAAGGAGGTGTGTCCCTATGCGGGAGCACTAAAAGGGTTTACAAGATTGATGGATTAAATCATTTATGGAGGTTGATCTAGGAGGTGTCTACTATAAAGGGAAGATGTCACACCATGAAGGTTGATCTAGACACCCTAGTAGGTGGACAATGGAGGATCACCCTTAGGATGGGAAACAAGGTTTACCATTGGTTCTGATTGAACCTTTGAGTGGTGGCCCACATAAACCTCCTGGAAGGTAGGTATCAAAACCCACATAGTTATATGCAAGAATAAAAGGCTATGTGGTAAGACCAAACCATATAGTTTAGCATATTGTGGTAAGGATTCTCACATCTCAAAAGACGCATTAGCGAGTGATGATACGGGGATTATGCATGTAATATTAAATTCACAAGAGGATTTCTCTTGGTTGGATTTTGTGTGGGGATTAAATTTTAATCTTTCCAAGTACATCTTGGACCATAAATGGAGTGGATAGGGCTTATGTATAGAAGCTACACAAGGGGGACCTAAAAGAAATGTGACCTTAGAGTAAGGGTAGGAACTAACAATGATGGGGCATCCCAGGTTAAAACCAGCACAGATGTAGATGGGGTGGATGGGAGGGATGGAGTGGATGGAGTATATAAAATGGATGTTGGGTGGAGTGGATTTTGGGTATGGACCTTATGGAGTCTTCCCCAATATCCCAGTTTTTTGGGAATCAAAGCCGACACAGTTCAGAAAGGTGAAATGAGGATTATACCTAAGAAGGTGGCCCGTTTTAGGGGAGACAATTGGGGCTCATGAATGGAAGTGGCATATGGAGCATGTAGGATTGGGTCTTACTCTATGGGGGATGCTCATTGGAAGGTGGAGATTGGGTATTACTCCATAAGGGATGCCTATTGGTAGAGTATGCTTTTCATGGTCCCTGAAAACCTCTATTCATGCCTGAGTCTTTCTTGGATGCTCATTGGAAGGTGGAGATTGGGTATTACTCCACAAGGGATGCCTATTTGTGGAGTATGCATTTCATGGTCCCTGAAAACCTCTATTCCCACCTAAGTCATGCTTGGTGTGAGAAACAAGATAAAGTTGTGGACCAGACGATCATGTCACGAAGGATGCACCAATGAGTGATAGTGTGGGGATTATGCATGGAGGCTTCCTGAGGAGGATCTCATTCAATGTGAGGAGGATCTCATTCCATGTGGGTATGGATTATGCATGGAAGATTACCTAGGATAAATTCATTCCAAGTGTGGGAGTATCTAGTTCCATTAGGGGAGGATATAATTCCTTGTGAATCATACATGCATCATATTGTACTTGTGGAAAAGGGTGTGTGTGGCATACTCAATGATTTTTCCTATATGGAAGGTTGACTAACATGGTAGGAGGTGGTGTATTGACATGATTAACTTTCATGGAATATCATACGCTCATCACATGAGTTAAGACCAATGTTTTAAGTCATGTGATGAGGACATTGGTGCTAAATGGTTTTATTTCATACATCATGGATGTGGGGGGATCAATAATTACCCCTTAGGATTAAATAAACACCTCTCATGCAGCTTTGGGAGGGACTTGGCTTTACTAATTCCATGTTGGAATGGTGTGTAGAAGTGGTCAATCATGAAGTTCACATTATCATGCCTATGTTGAGAAGAAAAATGAGTTATAATTCCTATGTTTAGAAAAAAAAGGTAAATGGTGTCTCATTCCACACATGTAATGGATTTGAACATATGAATGAGTTTCAAAAATCACCTATGGACTCGACGTGTTGTTGGACAGAACCTAGATGGGTGTGGGGGACTTCCACACTAAACCTTCAGGAATAGGTGTCAGCAGAAGGGAATAATCATGTGGAAACCCATGAGAGGGGGTTCACAAAGAAAATGGCATAATATAGTTGATATTCATTATGATTATGTGCTTTGAAGAGTCCAGGTGATTTCTGAAGGGATATGCTCATGAAACATGGTGACCCTTTATCAGGATGATGTCCTTGATACTAAAAGGAGTGCTTCATAGAGGCTTACTACATCATGAAGCCTAATGTACCCCTGACGTTCTTCTTCCACCATGAATGGTGTATGACATCTCAAATGGAATCCCCACCTTAGGTGAAGGTATTCAGGATCATATAGATGGGATTTTTATAAAGATCAGGTACCTTGGATGATCCATTTTCATTCTAGTTAATGATTCTCAGGGTACATCACGAATTTGGAGAAATTCAGAACTCGAAGGGTTGGGAAAGAAAAGTACAATTCTCATAATGAGATGGGTATTTATAGGGAAAATACATTTTGATGATGAGAGGTAGTTGAAAATAAAATGTGGGGTTCATGAATGACCGTGATTCTATCGGTCTCAGGAACCACAATGTCAATATAAGGTGCAGTCATGGATCACTGTCGAACATGCGAAGTACTATGTTAAGGATGATAGAGATAATGTTTACTCTATGTTTAATGTCTATTTATGTGATCTAAACCTCACCAATTTACCAATTTGATCTTATTTGTAACAATTTTGGATTTAGAGTGTGTTTTGGGATAAAATGTTTAAATTGCATAATTCTAGTTTTTTAACAGATTTTTATTAGAGGGGTATTTTAGTCATTTATCAAAAAATATATCTCCCAATTTTCCGATTATATTTTTTTTAACCCTTATTTTATTTCCCTCAGCTATGTCTTCAGGACCAAGGGCTGAGTCGATTTCTAGAGGCTGCAAAAAAAATGAAGTGGATGATTTTTCCAGGCGGACTACATGGGCCCCAGATCTGTAATGGAAACATAATTCGGCATAAACTCCTCTAAATGATAGGATTACACTTTTATATGAAATAGGACTACCAGGTTCATTCACATAATTAATTTTAAGTCGTTTGGAATCCGTTATGGTGGCCATTGAATGAAAACGTTTTGAAGGAAACTTCCAAGAAGCTTCATCCATAAAAAGTGATTGATAATAAAAAAATAATAAATCCTTCTAAACACGTCCAATTAATATGAAATTTTGAGGGAGGACCTTCAACACAATTATGAACAACATTCATTAAGGGGTCCAGGTGTTAATCATCCATTTAATGAGTAAACAAAGTGACAACCTGTGGAGGATAAAATCTTCCTATAAAAGGAGAGGAGCTCCTACCTCTCAATTCATTCCATTAATCACCACACCATCTGTCAAAAAGGGAGTTGTGTTGAGAAGAAAAAGGGAACGTGGAGATTGATATACTTAATAATATTCCATCCTTTGATGATTCAATAGAAAATATTTATTCTTCTCAAGTGATGCAAGGCTTAGCGGCAAGTGGTTGCAGACAACAACACCTGACTGACACTCTCTTGCGAGTTTCGATTTTAATGTGTAATATCTTTTTGAATTTCTATTCAGCCTATATTTTTGAATAAATATGGTTGTTTTATTTCTTAAATATATTTTCAACAAAAACAATTTAGATCTTTATTCCATCTATAAAGTTGAATAATTTATTTTCCTATTTAAAATTATTTGGCGAGTTCTTCCCATTGAGCATAGAGAATTCAATTTGGTTCAATTACTTGGAGGTATTTAAGTAATTGAGTTCCTTCTATAGGTGGGACCACAATCATATTTATGTCTTAATATTATGTCTATTCGAATTTGAGTGTACATCAGGCGGTCCTTGGCTGTACATTTACGAATTTAAATTAAGAGTTATTTTTATATACAAGGAAGAGGGGAGTGACCGAGAGGGTGAAGCTTGTTTGCGGCCACTGTTTTTAATCCTGATTTCCAACCCACTTTATCTTCCCTTTTAAATTATTTCAATTTCGTATTTAATTCTATTGTTTTTCAAATTTTTAATCAAATCCCCATTTCCATTTCTAAAAAAAATAAAAAAAGTGACAGTTTTATAACTCAATCTACAACCTCATTGATAGATAACCATGTGGTCACCAATGTGCTACATAATAAGGGAAAAATATTGATTGATGTTTTCATGAGAAAAAAAATGCTCACATAAACTGGAAATGTTTCAAGGGAGGTCACTAGAGTTGATTTTATTTATTTTATTTTTTCTTACATGACCCAAACTTCTGACCTGAAATTGTTACCTTTAGATTCTGAAATCGATAGAACTTTTCACACTAGTTTTAGAGCAACTAATACCCAATATGAAAGTTGTGAATATTCCACCAACACACCTAGGAGGGAATTAGTATAAACTAAAATCCAAATGTCTAAAAATAGAACTTTGAAATAACTATCTTCATTCTATGACGAAAATCAAGAGAATCATGTAGAGAACCCTGATGCCCCTGCTGGATTTGAAATCAAGTCTGGTTTCATCCACCTGCTTCCCAAATTCAATGGGTTGCTTGTTGAAGACCCACACAAACACCTCCAAGAATTCAGTTACCTATGTGTCAATATGAAACCTCATGGAGTCGATTTCGATCAAATGAAGCTGTGGTCGTTTCCTTTTTCTCTATCTGGAGTAGCTATGGAATGGTTTTTTATTCTCATCCATCCTTGATTAGAAATTGGAATGAACCAAAAAAGATTTTCCTTGAATAAAATTTCCCTGAATCTAGAACTAGCTTCATTTGAAAGTTGATTTATGGAATTAGGAAGACACAAGGAGAAATACATCATGAATACTGGTAAAGGTTCAAACAATTTTGTTTTAGTTTCCCCCATCATTAAATCAATGACCACCTTCTCATTCAATACTTTTATTAAGTATTTTCTCTCACTGATAGAAGTATGATTGATACTGCTATAGGAGGAGCTTTAGTATATAATACACCTGCTGCCACTGGGACTCTAATTGCAAACATGGCCTACAATTCCCAACAATTTGGAATAAGAAGCCTTGTTCATGTAAAAGCTGCACACGAATTCCCTAATACTAGTCCCGAAATCAACAAAATTGCATGTCAACTATCTGATATTACAACCATGGTATGAACAGTAATGTTGTCTAACAACCCACCATCCCAACACAAACCTGAAGCAGCTTTCCAAATACATGTCCAATGTGGGATTTGTTCAACTAATGAACATTTTAGTGACCAATTCCCACAAATTCAAGATCCTCCTAAGAATTGCAATGCAGTTTATCTAGGAAGAACATTTTAATAAAACCAACAAAGA
The DNA here is from genome assembly GCA_963277665.1 of Viscum album. Classification (NCBI taxonomy): domain Eukaryota; kingdom Viridiplantae; phylum Streptophyta; class Magnoliopsida; order Santalales; family Viscaceae; genus Viscum; species Viscum album. Next base: position 1,068,552,586 of record OY728139.1, on the reverse strand, counting down.
CCATTTCAAAACAACCAAAGTTTCAATTAGGGATGGAAAAACAACTCGAATGAAAGATTTCATCATCCTGAACAACCAAGAGGATTCTTCCAAGTACAAACAAGTAATTCTAAAACATGACATTTCAATGAGCAAGCCAATGCTCATTCTGGAAGCAACTTTCAGCGTACCCCTCCCACTCAAAACACTGATAGGAACCTTGAATAAGCAATGAGGAAACAACAAGAGGAAATTAGGAAACAACAAGAGGAAATGAGGTTACTCAAATAATACTCCAAATAACAAGATAACAAAATGAAAACTTGATGACTCAAGTGGGTCCACTTGCCACTATTATTAATTGCATAACAAATCAAATGAGTGGTGGTTTACCCTCACAACCACAAGTAAATCCGAGGAATAATGGGAATGAAAATGTGAGTGCAATTTAACTAAGGAGTGACACAAAATTGAACAACCCTAAAATTGAGAACATCATTCCTGCTGCTGACACTATTGATGAAAATCCTACCCTTGATAAAAATGCTGAAAAATCTAAAGTTGATAGAAACACAAAGTCAAGAGAGGAAATCCTATTTGAAAGAACAAAGAATGATTGGAAGAGGATGTCTGGTCCTTATAGTTCTCTAAAACATACATATAATACCCCATAAACATTCAAACCTCCACTTCCTTATCCAAGGTGTAAACCACCACTGAAGTCAAGTGTTGAAAAATAATTGGATAAGGAGGTATTGGAAACATTCAATAAAGTAAAAGTCAGTATTCCTTTACTCAATGTTATGAAACAAATTCCAAGGTATTCCATGTTTGTGAATGACATGTGTACCAACAAGACAAAGTTTAAAGGAGGTGAAAAATTAAACTTAGGAAGGAATGTTTCATCTATGATCCAACATGCCCTTCCTGTCAAGTGTAATGACCCTGGAACATTTACTATTCCATTTATAATTGGAAAATGTGAATTTAAAGATGTGATGCTTGATCTAGGGGCCTCCATCAATGTCATGCCACATTATTTATACTCATCTCTTCAGGTTGGAGACTTGAAACCCTATGGAAATATCATTCAACTTGACAACCGAAGTACCACCAAAACTACTCAAGTTGTAGATAATGTTCTCGTACAAGTGAGAGACATGATTTTTCCTATTGACTTATATATCTTGGATATGGAAGGTGATCGGTTCAGAACACATCCTCTCCTCATCCTAGGGAGACTATTTCTAAAAACAGTGAAAGCAATCATCAATGTTAACAAGGGAACACTTCCACTGGAATTTTGAGGAGATTTTGTTCATTTAAACATTTTTCATTCAATGAAACATCATGTTGAGGATCATTCAACTCCACATGTAAACAAGATTGATTGGTTTTTCTCAATCATGTTACCTGATTTTTTTTTGTGATGAAAAAGATGAAAATTTGTTTGATACTGAATCAGATCAACATGAGTTTGAAATTGGAGACTGTGAAGAGTCTTGGGATGTTGAGACTAAATATCTGAGTATTGATGAAGATGTGTTTTTAGAAACAACTAAACCTATTATTGGTATCCTGGGAGAGGTTTCTAATTTTTCACCTAAACAAGTATTGGGATCATTGAAAGAGATCACCATGATGAACATGGATCTACACTAAAAACCTAACTTCTAAGTAGTTCCCTATTATCAATGAAACCAACCCACCTGAGATAAAATTGAAACCCCTTCTAGATAACCTCAAGTATTCCTTCATAGGTTATAATGAACAATTCCCTATAATCATCTCAAAATATTTTTCATATCTCCAGGAAATCCAATTGTTGGATGTTCTCAAGTCCTACAAGGAGGCCATATGATGGAATCTCTCTAATCAAACAGGAATGAATCCCTCAGTTTGCATGAAAACAAATTACTGGAGGAGAATTCTAGACCAGTATGACAATTTCAAAGAAGACTGAACCCAATAGTTATGGAGGTTGTGAAGAAAGAAGTCACCACCCTGCTGGCTATTGGAATTATTTTTCATACATCTGATAGTCAATGGGTAAGTCCAGTCCATGTTGTTCTTAAAAAAAGTTTCTTCACAATATCAAAGAATGAATTTGGTTATCTTGTCTCATAAAGCTTCCAAATAAATGGAGAATGTGAATTGATTACAAGAAAGTCCACTTGGTTACAAGGAAAGACCACTTCCCATTACCATTACTTTATCAAGTCCTTGAAAGGCTAGCTGGAAAAACCACTATTGTTTTCTTGATGGTTTTTTTGGATATTTTCAAATTCACATTTTACAAGAGGATCAAGATAGAACCACATTTACATTCCCCTTTAGAACTTTTTCATACAAAAGGATGCCCTTCGGTTTATGTAATTCCATGAGATCTTTTACATGGTGTGTGATAATCATCTTCTCTAAATTTTTGGAAACATGCATTGATGTTTTTAAGGACAAATTCACTATGTATGGATCATCTTTTGAAAGTTGTTTGAAAATCTTGGCACGTGTACTTGAAATATGATTTGAAAATAATCTTGTTCTGAATTATAAAAAATTCCATTTTATGGTTGGTAAAGGGATCATTCTTGGACATGTTGTGTCCCATGATGGAATTCAAGTTGATAAATCCAAAGTTGAGGTCATTTCATCATTACCATCCCCAAAAACTATGAGAGATGTGAGATCCTTACTTGGGAATGTTGGCATTTATAAGAGATTAGTTAAATATTTTAGTACGATTGCACTTCCATTGTCAAGATTTCTCCAAAATGATTCCCATTTTTCATTGATGAGAATTGGAAAAAATGCATTTCATGAACTAAAACAAAGACTAATAACCCCTACCATTGTTCAACCTCCTAAATGGGATATTCCATTTGAAATCATGACCGCTGCATCTGACCTTTCTCTTGGGGGTAGTATTGAGTCAACAGACAGAAAAGAAATCTCATGTGATTGATTATGCCTTCCGAAATATAGATCAAGCCCAATCAAACTACATAACAACTGAGAAATAACTACTGGTTGTTGTCTTTTATCTAGAAAAATTTAGAAGTTAACTGTTGGGCTCTAAGGTTATTATTTTCAGCGATCATTATGTAATCAGATTCTTGATGAAGAAACATAATGAAAAACCAAGACTTCTGATATGGATCTTGCTTTTACAGGAGTTTTATGTTGAAATAAAAGATAATAAAGGTTGTTAGAACCTTGTTTCTAATCATTTTAGCATGATACCATCTATTGAGAATATAAAACTTCAGAGGGGTCCACCAATTAAGGAAACCTTTCCTGATGTAGATTTATTTGCTGCTGAAAGTGAAATACCAGGGTTTTCTAATCTTGTGAACTACGTAGCTTCCGATGAACATCCCCACTGGATTTCCAAACATCAAATTGATAAAATTGTGAGTGATTCAAATAAATACATTTGGGATGATCATTATTTATGTCACATTTCCAGTGATCAAATGATACGAATATTCATTCCAAACTCTAAATTTCAATCCACACTACATTTCTTCCACACATTAAACTGTGGAGGACACTTTGGACCACAGAGAACAGCTCGAAAAGTTCATGATTCTGGATTGTATTAGCCCATAATTTTTACAGATTCTTTTGAATTCTACAGAACCAGTAAAAACTGTCAATTCCAAGGAAACATTTCCTAGCCGAATGAGATGCCACAAAAAACACTTTTGTTTTGTGATGTCTTAAAAGTATGGGGAATGTAATATATGGGGCCTTTTCCCAATTCTATTAGATATATATACATTTTTCTGGCTATTGATTATGTGTCCAAGTGGGTAGAGTCTATCCCCACCTGAACTGATGATGGAAATATTGTGTCCAAATTTGTGAAAGGATATTTGTTTTCATGGTTTGGATTTCCCAATTTTATGATTATAGATCAAGGTACCCATTTTTGTAATAGGAAATTGGAATATGTTTTGAATAAATATGGTGTTAATCATAGGATCTCTACACCCTATCATCCTCAAACAAATGGCATGGATTAGTTTTCCAATAGAGAGATCAACCAAATTCTAGAACAAAACAGTGAACCCAAATAGGAAGGATTGGATTTTGTGACGTGATGATGCTCTATAGTCTATAGAAATACTTTAAAAACCCCAATTGGAATGTCTCCATTTATATTATTCTATTGAAAAGCTTTTCATCTACCAGTTGAGTTAGAAAAAAATCATTTTGGGCTGTAAAAACATGTAACATAAACATATTTTTAGGTGGGAAAGAAGGAAAATATAATTTGCAGGAGTTGGAGGAGATTAGAAATAATTCATATGAATTCTCCAGGATATAAAGAGATAGAACTAGAGCCTTTAATTATGGGAGTATTCTCAAAAAAAACATCTAGGAGGGAGAAAAAGGTCTACTGTTTGATGCTAGATTGAAACTCTACCCAGGTAAATTTCATTCCAAATGGTCTGGCCCATTTATAGTTATTCATTTTGGTGCAATACAGATTAAAGATCCAGACAAGGAGACATCCTTCACTGTCAATGGGATTAGGTTGAAGCTGTTTCAATAAAATTTTCAAGATCCTCTAGGGGAGGAGATTCAACTTCATGACATTGAATATAATTGATGCCAGGTTGTGTCTTTCTTTATAATTTATTTTTCCTATGTCTTTAATTTCTTGGACTTCAGGATAAAAAAGAATACACTATGAGTACATTGCATAGAATTGGTGTGGATGGACACAATGTTGGTTAGATTGGGTTTTTATGAGATTTGTTTGGAAATTGTTCATTTTCAAATTTTTTCCATTTTTTCCCTGTTACTTTTTCATATTTCATGCGTATTCTTTTCAATTTTTTCCTATTTAAAAAAAAGAAAAATATGCTTTGTAATTTCTTGAGTTTCTTATAAAACTCATTCTGAAGAGTGAACCAATAAATCCTTTGAAACTTAACATAAACAAATTCTAGAAAGTGCATTTTTTTAAGTTCAAAAATTTGGAATTTTTTTGAAAAGAGCAATAATTTTTAAATCTCATGGAACATATCAATGACTTTGTAATTTAAATTCTCATTCCTATTATTCCTCTAGACCCATTTTTACATCTTCATCACATTCACCTCTATCTTTAGAGAACCAATTCATGTTTGTTTCAACCAAAACTTGATTTATTTCTATCAAAACTTGAGGGCTGAGAAACTTGTGATTAAAATGATTGAGGTATCTGTTTGAATATTGGATCCCCCTTTTCATGAATATCCTTTTTATTGAGGCCTTCCTTTAACATTTGATCTTTCTTGAGCCCTTAGTATCCATGTATATCCTGTTAGGTTTCCCACATTACGTGCTAAATTTACCTTTCCAACATGCACTGGAAGTATAAATGCATGATCTAGTTGAACTTATGTGTGTGGGGGGGGGGGAGATGAATCATGATGTGATGCATAATTTTGTATTAATTTGGGAGGAAATTCAAACATTGAAGACACATTTTTTATGCTGGAATATATTTTTCTAAGAGTTGTTCCCATCTGGATCTCTCAAATGAAATAGAGCTATGCATTTCTGGAGATCTCAATAGAAATAAGCCATTCCCTATCTGTATCATTCAAAAAAAAGTCATATATTCTGCAGAAATATTTATGGAATGGGATGGAAAAGAGATGATTAGAGTTGACTATTTTTTATAGGAGAATATGGAGGAGACCTTACTTGATTGAAAATTAGAATCATACATTTCTACTTCAAAAAGTCCCAAACCCTCCTTATTCAGCCACAACATTTTTCACCTTTAAATCTTACCAACCCCAAGACATAGAAAAAACTTGTAAATTCCTCATGATAATAACAATTTCTTGGTTCACATCGGGTGGAGATATAGAAATTTATCAATCCCATGGTAATTCTTGCATGAGTTGGATGAGAAAAGCCTCGTTACAAATCAATATTGTGTACTAAGAGACAATAAATGTGAAAAAATTGTGTTGTGTGCATGGGAAGAGAAAAGAAGTGGAAGTGGATTGAATTATATGAATTGATAATTTTAAATATTTTTTTTAATGAGGCTAGATATCTTTCAGATTCTTTGTGGTAAATTGGTAAACTCCATTGGTATGTGTTTTGAATTTTCCTTGATTCAGTGCTCACCTGTCCAGGAGTCCAAGAGCCAAGTGTGGGGGAATTGATAGAGATAATATTTCCATTTTTTTAATGTATATTTAAGTGATTTAATCCTCACCAATTTACCAATTTGATTTAATTTTTAACAATTTTGGATTTACAGTGTGTTTTAGGATAAAAACTTTAAATTGCATAATTCAGGATTTTTAATAAATTTTTATTACAGGGTTATTTTGGTCATTTATCATAAAATATATTTCCATATTTTGTGATTTGAATTTTTTTGAACCCTTATTTTATTTCATTCAAATTTTTCTTCTGGACTAGGGGCTGAATTGATCTTCTAGAGGCCGTAAAAAATAAATGAAGTAGAAGATTTTCCGGGCAAACTGCGTGGACCCCAAATTCATAATGGAAACATAATTCATCTTAAACTCTTAAAAATGATGAGATTAAAAATTGATATGAAATAGGACACCCAGTTGCGTTCAAAAAACTAATTTCAAGATGTTTGTAATCCGTTATGGTGGCCATTGAATGACATCTGTTTGAAGGAAGATTCCAGGAAGCTTCATCTAGAGAAAGTGATTCACAATAAAAAAAATCATAAATAATTCCAAACGCGTCCAATGAATCTGTAATTTTGAGGGAGGATGGAAAACAAATTTATGAAAAACATCCATTAAGGTTCCATGGGTTAATCAGTCATTTAAGGGGTCAAAAAATGTGACAAATTGTTGAGGATGAAATCTGCCTATAAAAGGTGAGGAGCTCCAACCTCTCAATTCATTCCATTCATCACCACACCATCCATCACAATGGGAGATGGATTGAAATAGAGATGGGGATGGTGGATATTAATATCCTTAATAAGAGGAAATCCTTTTAATATTCAATAGAGAAGATTAAAGATTCTCATGTGATGCAAGGCTAAGCGGCAAGTGGAAGCGGACAACGACACCCGACAAACACTCTCTTCTGAGTTTCGATTTTAATGTGTAATCTATTTGTGAATTTATCTTCAACCTATATTTTTTAATGAATCTTGTTGTTTTATTTATTAAATATATTTTCAACATGTTTTTTTTATCATTGTTCCATATATATGGTAGAACAACTGATTTCGTTATTTAAAATTATTTGGTGAGGTCTTGCCATTGAGCATAGCGAATTCAATTTGGTTCAATTACATTGAGGTATTTAAGTAATTAAGTTACTTCTATATGTGGGACCACAATAATATTCATGTCTTAATATGATGTCTATTTGAATTTTATTGTACACCTGGTGGACCTTGGTCATACATTTAAGAATTTAAATTAAGAGATTTTATTATATACAAGGAAGAGGGGAGTGTCCGAGAGGGTGAAGCTTTTCTGCAGCCACTGTTTTTAATCCTGATTTCCAACCCACTTTTTCTTTAATTTTAAATTTTTTCACTTTAGTATTTAATTGAAATTTTATGTTCCAATTCTTAATCAAATCTCCATTTCCATTTATGCAAAAAAATAACAAAAGTGACAATTTTGCAACTCGATATGCAACCTCCTCAAGAGACAACCCTGTGGTCACCACTATGCTACATTATAAGGGAAAAATATTGATTGAGTTTTTCACGACAAAAAAATTATTACATCAATGGAATCCCACATTCAGGGATAGGGGGTTTTCCATGAATGTGATTCATGAAGAAGACCCTTAAACTAGTTTGTGGGGATATTTTGGCTTGGATTTGATCTAAACTGGATATGAATTCCTTTACTAAACATGTGGCTCAAAATTAAGCGCTAAAACCTAACTAAAAATGAGATGAAACAAATGATATAAAATTAATTTAATAAATAATATTGATAACACATGAAATAAATTAAATTAAATAAATTCCATGACATACAATGGTCTTTGTCTAGCTCATGAATAATCATACCTGAATCACATACACAAAAGTAAACAAGTTAACATTCATTTCTTATTCGAGATTTATTTTTAAGATAAATATGCTTTAATTAAATAATTAATTAATTAAAACCATTTTTTCATAATGTTCATCTAAATCCTCTTGGAGATAACCATCATTAAGGCATTAATGAAAAATAAATGGTAGAACCAATTATTTTATATTATTAAAATAATCTAACTGAGCATTTAAAATTCATTAAAACATTATTAAATTTTAAAACATAAAAGGTGTTAATAAATAAAATAAATATTTAATTCCAAAATAGTTAATTTAATGCAATTTTTGTATACCAATAATTTGGGGACCACATGGTGTGTACTATCTAGCAACATACAGTGTACTTTAGTTTCCTTGTATCTATGTAACACACCAATGGCTTAGACATGTTAAAATAGCCAGAATACATGGAATTTACTTGAAAACATCACACCATGTATCCGTATTACATATTATAAGGTTAAAAATCTGCCCTTAGGCATGTATCTCAGTGGAACTACATGGAATGTACAATCTAGTTACAAATCATGTAACCCCTATACCATGCGTAAGTGTTTATCACAAAATGGATTAGTGTGTATTTAAAATGTGGGAAATGATGAACTAAATAGAATGTAAAACTGATACATGATGTTTATATCATAAATTATTCTAGATATTAGTCTCACTCAGTTTTAACATTTAGAAGGACCACCTATATTTCACAATTTGTTCTGCTAACCCTTGTAGACTATAAAATGTGTATTCTGGACCCATTCCATGTAATCAAGCATCTTGTGTTAAAGGATGTCATAGTATACATGTAGTTTGTGGTAAATTAACTATGTATAATTAATTTCTTTATGTGTCATGTATTCCGTGACACATATTGGTGTAGTTCACATGGGTGCATGATGTGTATTCCGGCTACATGACCCGAAACCTTGTTATTTAGAAAAAAACATTGGTCCTTCCCCATGGTATATCCTGTAATTCTTCCTTTATGAGTAGACCTATGATAAAATGAAATACTGAATGAAAATGTTTAATATACAAATAACATGTTAATTAAAATCAAATAAAAAAAATAATACAAAATGAAACATTCAACCAAAATTGCATATATACACACAATCAAATAAATAATTATAAATTCAAAACATAACCACCCTTTGATACCACTTGTAGGTTCCATGTAGGGAAGAAGCATGCACTGGTGGGAGATATATGAAATTTTATTCTAATATTTAGTTTCCAAAAACCCATAGAGAGAATATTTTTTGTTAAATTTACAATTAATTTATATTCATTTAATGAAAAATAAATACCTTGACTTAGGATCCTTTATTCATTGAGGATTCTGATCTTTCGATATACCCTTTTCATATTTCCTTTTTTTTGATGTGAGGACTGAAGGGGAGAATCCCCCTTACTGACATCCACATGTGCTCCTTTGATCTTTGATCAACATAAATTGATTTTTGGGTGATAGTGTGGTGAATCAATTATAATGAGTTTTTTGTGTTGTTCACTCATCCTTCAATATTAAAGGAATATATCTTCTATTTCACATTCTTGAAAGGTACAGGGAAGGAGGAGTTGATATTTTATTTGGGAAATGATTCTCTATATAATTACAACTCCACAAAATAGAGATAACTGTCTATTTATGGAGCTAGTGTTTTGGTTAAAACATCATTTAATTACTTGTTGTCCTTAAAAAATAATATACATTCATAATAATCATGTCACATGATAATAATAATAAAAATAATAAAAACCATAACAATAAAAATAATAATAATATTATTATTTTGTAGTGTGCGCCAACTTATGCAATAAAAACTATTATTTAACTAGATTGTTAATTAATTTTTTTCACGAGACATGATCTTGTTCCATTCGAACTCCTCTATCATTTATTGAAAACATGAATAAATAATACATATTTTATTCAACAATAAATATTTTTAATTGATAAAATGTGAATAAAATTATTCTCAGTCTATGGAATAATAATTATTCAATTAATTAAATTCCAATATAATTTAATCAATATCAAAGAAAAAATGAATAGTGTACCCCTCTAAGAATATTTCTCATTTGAATGAGGAATTATTTCCTAAAATACAAAAGTTACTATCAATCAACGGGTTAAGGAACATAAAATAAAGAACATAATGTCACTATGAAGAAAAGCACATATGAACTCTCACTGTGTAATATAATCCCTTTATCACAATATCTCACCAAGAATATTTCACATCTATGTCATCAACTGATATGATCGGTTCATATTTCTTTCACTATCATAAATAAACACATCGATAGACCATGGACATTGAATTTAATGTGAAATTTATATTCCAATGAATGGTATGAGATACCAACTTCTATAACTGGGGGACTGAAAAATTACTTTCATGACTTATCCATTAATAAAATTTAAATCATGAAACACCAATGTACCCTACCTCAAAACCAAAATATATTCTCCTAGTGTTTTTAGCAGTCCATTCTTTGAACTGGATAAAAATGAAAATGATTTTTACTTTTTCATTTACTAGGTGTGCTGATTTTATAACCATGATTCTGAACTAAATTTCAAAAGTTGAAATGGATTAATGAGTTTTTTATTTACTTTGGTGAAGGACTGGGATGCTTCTAATGTGTCTAAAGGAGTTTCGAGAGCCACATACTAGAAAAATATATATTGGTGCACCTGAAGAGTGGGCATCATTTTTCTGAATCCAAGCAGACCATAGTAGTAATCTATGTGGATTCTTGTAGGTTGACAGAGGTAGTCACACAGTCTGCATATATTTTTCCTAACTATGCCCCTATCATGCACTATTAGTGTTAGAGGAAGTACCTCATCACTATTAAAAGAATGGTTGGTACATGGTTTCTGAACTGTGTGGCCATCCCATGCATGTAACACCCCAAGCTTCTGTGGTATGTTTCCCTTTGAATAATGAAATAGCTTGGATTGTTTGCAACTTCGAGATTTTAACACACCACGAACAATCAAACTAGCTGTTATGAATAGTGAAACCCACTATTTGAAATTTTATAAATTTTAACTTACAAAATGTACTTCATTTTTGGATTCAAAATATCAAAATTATCTTAGGGTGATTTTTTTGTATTTTTCTGAAAACATTCATTTTTTTATGAGTAGTGAAAAAACACAGTGTTATTGGTTAAACCAGACATTTTATTTAAATAATTAGTTAATTTATTTTAATTTATTTTAGGTCAAAATAGATACCTAATACATATATATGTTCAACGTAATTCATTGAAGTCATTTTATAATAAGGATAGATATATAAAATTTTATCGAACTATTTACCATCTTTTACCCACCTCCTAAGAGCATTTACAAATTGGTATAAAAATTAATTTATCAAATTCTATGAGTTGAATTTTAAAAATTTAGAGAGACACGGTTAATATCAGTAGGTAAAATGTGGTTCAATAAGATGAAAATAATTTTTAGTGAATAGTAAATTTTTTACTTTTATTTACCACGGTTAAAAGTAAATAGGGAAATTAAGGGTAAAAATGATATCATAATTATCCTAACACATGTCCTAATACTACTGGATAAGTTTAATTCCACCAAAAGAAAACTTAAGAATAAAATATGATCCCCATTGGTCCACTTGGGTTAGATTAGAACATTTATTATTATTTTATTTAAAGAAGTGTTAAAAGAGTTAAAATCAAAGTTTAATAACTAACCCATTTTTAATATAGGTTTATACATAAGATAAATTAGACTATAAATATTAATTAGAAATCTAAAACTATTTCCTATATAATGGTATTTTATTTATAAATTTTAGACATTAAATAATTAAATTTTTTAATGACACAATGATGATGCAGTAATTATCTTGTTAATGAAAGATTAAAATAATTGAAATTATAAATATCCAATTAAATCTAATTTTAGACTTTTAATGAATTCCATTAATTTTATAGGTTAATATGACATGTTATATTTTATTAATGGAGTTTGTTTCTAAGTAATAATGCTGTTATGAATTGAAAAAAATAAAATACCAAATAGTGTCAAAATTGATTTAAAAGAGGTTTTAAAACAAATATTATATTATTAATTGGTATTATATTCCTAAAGGTCTAAGGATCAGTAAAAGGGATTAAATAATATTATATATTTCATTAATTAACCACTTGAGCTTCTCTTGGTTGTTTATAGTATGTTTATTGACCATATAATATTAATATACAAAGAGACATGGTAAATGTCAAACTATTTAACAAAGTGTTAAATCTAAAATATAAGGTCAATATGATGACCAAAAAATTTATAAAACATTTTTGTGGAGAGTTTTTAGAACCATCCCCACCTTCTCCTTTAATTAATTCATGTTGTAGACATTAGAAACTGAAAATTATTTTAATATAAAATAATATTTCAATGTTTTCCTAAAGTGACAGTCACCTATCTTCTAAAGGGGCACATATACTTCTTTAGAATTGACACCTTCAAAGCCATTTGGCTCGGCCAAATCCCACCCAAATATATTTTCAACTATCTTACCTTCATCCTAGTGGTGTTCCATTAGTCATAAAGCCAACATAGGGATCCCTTTTGATCTAATCAAAAAGAAGAACCCAAAGAAGAGGTAAATATTTTATCGCATCTTTCAAGTCCTTTTCTTCTTCCACTTACTCTTTATTTATTGATTCCATTATAAATTAATATCTCAGTATCTTATATATACTGTTATGTTTTTATAAAAATGGTAAAACCATATTCATTATTCTATCCATCCTATAAATGAGAAAGTCACCATACGTGCGTACGTAAATATTATTGTCTCCACGTTGTGGTGTAGTTTGTTATTCAGACACTTTATCATTTGTATGGTTATAATAATGGGTATAAATTATGTAAATAATAAATATAACATGATAATTAATCTGTATATATGATATACTATCTAATTATATATGATTTTAATATCAAAAGAATGATATTGTCGCTCGTGCGTACGTAAGGATTACCGTCTCCACGAACGCGATGAGATTCATTCCCCATCGTAATCATTGAAGAATAATTTTCATTTATGATTGAAAATAATTTTTGTGATGATAATATCATTCTATATATGAATAAAAAACATCAAATCCATAACAACCATGTCTTACGTAACCAAGCATATAAAGTAAAACGAATCACTTAACACCTGAAACAATGTTACTACTAAAATATCATTAAAAAAGAAATACATGAAGATCATATATGATATAATATTAATATATATGGTTATTTTATAATTTAATAACAATTATGTTACCACTATATATGAGTTTAACTGACCCTTGACCAAGGAAAAGTATAAGGTAAGGGTTTATTTCCCAGTCTCTTTATTATCCGAGGTTGTTTTTACGTAAGTATCCACTGGGACCTCTTTATCATCAACATCCATGTTTCTTAAAGAATTATTTCAAACCATTTCTAATATTTTCTAGACTATGGGTTAAAGTATTTTATACCCTTGTTTGACTTTTGATAAATGTTTTTAAATGAATATTTACATCATTTTCCAAACAAGGTACCTTATGACCTTTTCGACAAAATTAAGGTAAGAATGTTTTTTAACAGATACAGTGGGTGTGGCTATTTTCCTCTATAATAACATTGTTGAAGCTTCCATTACAAGATTATAAGAATATTTTCAAAATAAAAATTTTCTTTTATAATTATACGACATTTAAAAGATTTCAAAATAGAAAGAGACATTTATCTAAAAAAAGTCTTGATTTCATATATGTCAACATCCTTTGATGGATTGTAAGCTTATTTGATGTTGATTTATTAAGATACAAAACTTCATTATTGTGTTGAAGGTTTTGTGATATGTTTGACTGTAGATGTGTTATTTTTATACCATTCATGGTTTATAGATAATGTTTTGACATTTCATATGCTAGTTTTAATACGAATGTTTATGTTATGTTTAAACCTTTTCATATGAGTAATGTATTGGACTTAGTAAGTGACGGGTGGAGCCCTATATAGCTCCTCGATGCACCAATAGGTCTCATGAGATAAATCAGTGTCTTGGAATAAGGCCTTGACAAAATCTTATCTATAGTCTTAGGACATGCCCTTAACTATGTGGTTATGAAGTCTGACATTATTCATTCCATCATTATAAAAGTGGATATTGATATTGCATGTGATTATTCAACTAGTACAATATCCGTGTGAGTAATTAAATGGTATTATTTGATTTTATATTTTCCATATTGTGATGAAGTTCTTTTTTAAAAGGCTTTTTTAGTATTACATTGCCTTATATTTTTATTATTATTTATGAATGTTTCTGCTATATTGTTATCTTTACTGAGCATCTGAGCTCACCCCTTTCTATGTATTATTTTTTCCAACATGAGAAGTAGTATATTATAACTGACCTATAGGGATAATATAAGGTATATGAGTGTGTCTTATGGAGACTATGTTGTTTTAGTTTTTCATTTAATAAAGTAATGTAAAACTTATGAATGTATCTAGTATTTTCAAGGCTACTAAACTAATAAGTCTTTCGAGACTTGATATTTTGTGATCATGCCAATGTTATGTAATAATGCACCGACTTTGGGTAACGAGGTTTGGGGCATTAAAGTTGGTTTTAGGGGAAGTTTAGTACAATCCTCGGAAGCTATATTTTGAAAAACTATAATTAGAGAACATTACCATAAGATAGACTTTGAGGATTAGTATAGAATAACTTCCTAGTATTTTGGTACTGTAGAGATTTTGTGAGTTTTCCAAGAAATACATCCATGTCTGGATACGAGTAGGTAGAGGCGGCTCTGGCACATATGTACCTAGGGGTAAAACCTGAAAACACCACTTTGAGCTAGACTCGAATGGAAACTAGGGCACGACAACGGGCCTTGCTGCACTGTTGGTTACGAAACTCCTGGGTGATATGATTAGGATAATTCTCATTTTCTTAACAAACCATTTTGAAGGATTTATGAGTATATACATCCTCCATTAAAGCATTTTTATGATTATGGATTATATCCATAAACTGTTCAATTTATGTTAAGTGTTTTACAAGTTTGGATCTATGTATTGAAATTCATAAACTAATCTAGTATATGTCATTGTTTAGAAATGGTTCTTAGTGGAGGGAATGGAAACCCTATCAATACACGTAATCCATGTAGGGATTTCCCTCTTACTCAAGATAATTATAGTGGAGCTGGTGAAGAAACTAGTGCTGATCATCTTATCAACATATTGGGACAACTAAATTCGGTTATGAATAATAACCTTGCCCATATGGAGCACACTGATACAAAATGCAGAGGATAAATGTTAGACCGCTTCATGAGGAAACAACCACCAACATTCAATGGGAGTAAAAATCCATTAGTAGCTGCACAATGGATAAATTCCGTAGATAAAATATTTAATGATTTTGGGAGTAGCGAAAGAGCAAATTTTGTCATGGAAGTTTATCGCCTCATGGGAGATGTAGATCAATGGTGGTCATTGATTCAAAACACAAATGAAGATGATGAAGTACTAAATATGCAATGGAGGGATTTTAAAGGGAATTTATTAGAAAAATACTTTCATCATGACTATCGAGTGGATATGGAAAGAAAATTTCAAATTCTGAGGCAAAAAGAGGATGAGAATGTCAAAAAATATGAGGCTAACTTTACAATACTAGAAAGGCCTGCTACAGATTATATACGTAACCCAAAAAGTAAGATTGATGATTTCTTTGATGGGTTAAAACCATTTCTATGCCGAGCATTAGTCTCACAATCCTTCTCATCATACGAAGATATTGTCTGATGTGCTAACGAGAAAGAAAAATAATTCTCCACGTCTTACAACTTTAAAGAAAAGAAAGAGAAAAAGAGATCTGTTGAGCACTCTGGAAATGGAAATATAAGGAAGAAGGGAAAATTTGAATATCCATCATGCAGTAAATTTTGGAAGAAACACCCTGGAACTTGCCTGAAAGTAATAGGAGTCTGTTACTAGTATGGTGAAAAAGGCCACCAAGCTCGTGATTGCAAGGGGAATAAGGAGGTTGTTGAATGCTACAATTGTAAAGAAGAGGGGCATAATGCAAATGAATGTCCTCAGCGCCAAGGGAACATACCTCAGAAAAGGACAAGGGTGCATGGCCAAGCTTTTTCAATCACTACTGCTGAGGTTGAAGCTCCGAAAAACATGGTGGCAAATAATTTAATGGTTTCCTCAAGTTTAATAATTTCTTTATTTTATTCTGGATCATCGCATTGTTTCATATATTCTGAGTTTGCTAAAAAAATTAGATATTTTCAATTTTACTTAACAAGGGAGTTATCAGTCAAAACACCTAAGGGAAGTATCATCACAATAATGTTTTGTGAATCAGTCTCCATTAAGGCATATAAATATTTTTTGTCTACTGATCTCATCATCATAACCATGATTGAATTTCATATAATCTTCGGTATGAATTGGATTTCGGACCATGATGTGAAAATTTATTGTAAGAAGGAGGAGGTTTCAATTTTTGATGATGATTAGGAGTACCTTATCATTTGAGCATAAATCTCACCAACTAATTCTTATCAGGATCCACCCCTAGTAACTATACTAAAATCAATTATTGAGGAGGATAAGAATGAAATAATTATGGGAGTGGAAAATAATTTTCTAATAGACGATGTACCTATTGTGCAAGAATATGTTGACGTGTTTCTAGAGGATTTACCTAGACATCCTCCAGAACCAGAAATTGAGTTTTCCATTGATTTAATTCCTGGATCAAGTCCCATATCGAAGACCCCTTATAAAATGGCCACTATGGAATTAGAGGAAATAAAGAAACAACTAGGGGATCTATTCACCCTACTGTTTCTCCATGGGGATCCCCTGTCCTTTTTGTTAAGAAGAAATACATATCTATGAGGTTGTGCATTGAATACAGGGAGATCAATGTTATAACAATAAAGAAAAAGTATCCCCTACCTCGCATTGATCATTTATTAGACAAACATCATGGAGCTAAATATTTTTCATAGATTTACCTTTGATCTGGATATCATCAATTGTGTGTGAATAAGGAAGACATTCTGAAGACAACATTTCGAACTAGGTATGGGCATTATGAGTTTATAGTCATGCATTTTGGGAAGACTAATGCACCCTTTATCTTTATTGATCTAATGAATAGTGTTTTCAAGGAATATCCTGATTACTTTGTAGTCGTATTTATTGACGATATCCTGGTATACTCTGAAATCTATGAAGATCATGAAAATCACTTGCACACCATTCTAAAAACCCCTAGAAGGAATGAATTATTTGGGATGTTTAGAAATTGTGAATTCGGGCATCAAGAGATTTCTATTCTGGGCCATCTTGTCTCTATGGATGGAATATCTATTGATCCTTTAAAGACCAAGGCAATCCAAGAATTGAAAGCACCAACAAGTACAACTGAGGAACACTATTTTATTGGTTTAGCAGGTTATTATCGGAATTTTTTCTAGAATTTATTCTGAGTGGCTAACCCATTAACCAAGCTCACACGTAAAGAGGCTAAATTTTATTGGACAGAAAAGTGTGAAAAATGTTTTGGAGAACTGAAGAGAAGATTAGTCAATGATCTTATCTTAACTCTATAATCAGGGAATGATGGATTTGTTATTTATAGTGATTCTTCAAACAAAGGACTTGGTTGTGTCCTTATACAGAATGATAGAGTTATTGCCTAAGCATCATGACAACAAAAAATTCATGAGCAAAATTATCCTAATAATGATCTTGAGTTAGCAGCTGTAATCTTTACTCTGAAAATATGGAGACACTAGCTCTATGGTGAAAAATGTGATATTTATACTTATCACAGGAGTTTGAAGTATATTTTCTCTCAAAAAAACTCAACATGAGGCAAAAGAAATGGATTGAAGTACTTATAGATTATGATTTCACAATACACTACCACCCAGGGAAGGAAAATAAAGAGGTAGATGCTTTGAGCAGAAAGGATCATGCAGTTTTGAACAAGATTATAGTTGAAAGGGATCCTATTTTCATGGATTAATTGAAAATGGATATGGGAATAATCATGGAAGGTGAAACATCTATACTTTTTCAAATAGTTTCCAAACTATTTGTACTAGAAAGGATAAAAAGTTCTCAGGCTGATGATGAGGAGTTTCAAAAGAAGAATAATGCTGTGAATGATGGGAGATTAAGTAAAATCATATATGAAGATGGGATTTTTAGATTTGGGGAGATTCTTTCTGTTCCTGATATACCGGATCTGAAAAGGGGATTATTAGATGATGCTCATCGATCCAATTTCTCTATACTCCTTGGTAGATCCAAGATGTATAGTGATTTGAAGGAACATTTTTTGTGGGACAACATGAAGAGGGAGATTTCTTATTTTATGTCAAGATGTATGGTTTTTCAACAAGTGAAAGCTAGAAGGCAACACCCTGGAGGATTCATGAAACCTCTTCCCATAGCTAAGTGGAAATGGGATACTATTATGATGGACTTTTTCATGGGGCTACCAAAGAATCCTAGAAGTAATGATACAATATGGTACAATATTGATCGTCTTACCAAGTCAGCACATTTTCATGCTATAAAAAAAGATTTATTACTTGAACATCTAGAAAGACTATATATTAATGAAGTTGTAAGAATTCATGGAGTACCCTTATCGATTGTTTCTAATCGTGATCCTTATTTTACATCAAGATTATGGAAAATTATTCAGAAAGCCCTGGATACTGAACGTAGTTTGAGAAATGCCTACCACCCTAAAACTGATGGACAACCAAAATGGACTATTCAAACCATAGAAGACATGTTGAGATATTTCTCACTTGACTTTCATGGTATGTGGGATCAATATTTACCACTCTTTGAATTATCCTATAAAACTAGCTTCCATTTAAGTATTCAGATTGAACCATATGAAGGGTTATATGGAAAGGGATGTCACACACCAACCTGTTGGAATGATATTGGTGAAAGAAAACTCGTAGGCCCAGAAATTGTTGAAGAAACAATGGAAAATGTGAAGGTTATCTAAACCCACATCAAAGCATCTCAAAGTACGCAAAAGAGCTATGATGATAACCAAAGAATGATTTGGAATTTCAAGTAGGAGACCATGTTTTCTTGAAGGTATCTCCAGGGAAGGGTGTTATAAATTTCAGTAAGAAGGGTAAATTGAGTCCCAGGTACATCAGACCTTTCGATATTCTAGAACAAATTGGAGTTGTAGCTTGTCGTTTGGCAACGCCTCCAAGTCTCTCCAATGTTCACAATGAGTTCCACATATCACTGTTGAGAAAATAAATGCCTAGCCCAACGCATGTACTCACCTATGAGGAAATTGAACTGGAACTTGATCTGTCTAATTATAAAGAGCCTCTCAAAATTCTAGATACAAGAGAACATGTTCTGAGAAACCAGATCACTCGTTTGGTAAAAGTTCCATGGAGAAACCATAAGATGGGAGAGGCAACGTAGGAACCAGAGGAACTTGTGATGAAGAACGAGAAGAATCATTTTGTGCGGTAGTATTATAGAAATTTAGAGGACAAAATTATTTGAATGAGGGAATAATGTTACACCCCAAGCTACCACTGTGCATTTTCCTTTGAATAATGCAATAGCTAGCATTGTACGCAACTTTGAGATTCTAACACACCGCGACCAATCAAACTAACCATTATGAATAGTAATACCCAGGTTTTGAAATTTTATAAATTCTATCAATCAAAATGGACTTCATTTTTGGATTCGGAATATCGAAATTAGCTTAGAGTGAATTTTTGGAATTTTTCTAGAAACATTCAATTTTTTTATGAACAGTGAACAAACACTAAGTTATTGGTTAAAACCGAATATTTATTTAAATAATTAGTAATTTTATTTTAATTTATTTTATATCAAAAATATGAGAGACATGGGTAATATCAGTAAGTAAAATGAGGTTCAAAAAGATGAATTTTGTTTTGTGAATATTAACTTTTTAATTTTATTTACCACTGTTAAAAGTATATAGGGTAATAAACGGTAAAAATGATAACATAATTACCCTAATACATGTCCTAATTATATTTTATAAGTGTAATTAGACCAAAAACAACCTTAGATAAAAATATGATCCATTTTGGTTCACATGGATTAGATTAGGGCATTTATTATTAATTTATTTAAAGAAGAGTTAAAAGAGTTAAAATCAAGGTTTAATAACCAAACCATTTTTAATATAGGGTTATACATAAGATAAATTAGACTATAAATATTCATTAGAAATCCAAAAAAAATTCCTACATAATCATATTTTATTTATAATTTTTAGACATTAAATAATTAAATTTATTGATGACACAATGATGATGCATTAATTACCTTATTAATGAAAGATTAAATTAACTGATATTAAAAATATCCAAATAAAATAATTTGAGACTATTAATTAATTACATTAATTTTCGATGATAATATGGCATATTATGGATTATTAACTGAATTTATTTCGAAGTAATACTGTTTTTATGAATTTAACAAAAAAAATACGAAATAGTGTCAAAATTGACATAAAAGAGGTTTCAAAAAAAATATTATATTATTATTTTTAATTCTATTACTAAATATATAAGGTTCGGCCAGAGGTCTTAAATAATATTATATATGTCATTAATGAACCACTTGAGGTTCTCTTGGAAGTTTATAGTAAGTTTATTAACCATATAATATAAAAATACAAAGAGACATGGTAAATGTCAAACTATTTAACTAAGAGTTAAAAATGAATGATAAGGATAATATGATAACCTAAACCTATATAAAACCTATTGGTTGAAAGTTTTTGACCCCTCCCCACCTTATCCTTTAAATAATTTATTTTGGATCCATTAGAAACTGAAAAGGATTTTATTATAAAATATAATTTCAAGATTTTCCTAAAGTGACCCTCACCTCTCTTATAAAAAGGTACCTCCACTTCTCTCAAATTCAAACCTTCAAAGCCATTTGTGTAAGAACCTGGGTTTTTGGAATGGGTCAAAATCTCAAACTTGTTTGATCTTGGACTCGCTTGTGAGAAAACTATAGAATTTGGACAATTATGGGTTAAACTATTGAAGTTCGGGAGGTCGTGAAGCTGCGCACGGTTGGCCCACGGTATGAACAAACCATGCGGACAAACTGTGTGAAGTATCTGGGTGATATAGTGGGCTCCACACGGGTAGCACATGGTTTTCCAAATGGTGCGGGTTGGTAATGCGATGTTCCATGGTCAGGTAGTGGCAACCCCACGGTTGGCGCACGGTTTGCTAAATCATGTGGGTTAACCATGCATCCACTTAACGTTAGGGTTTTTAAGTTCTGTGCCACCCAGTAATTTTCCATTATTCCCTCTTTTCATCCTCCACTCAGGGATTACGCTGGTAGAGTCATCTAGACCTTCAAATACCTCCAGGATCTTCATCCATACTCCATTTTGAGCACCATTTGATCCATTGGAACCCCCTCGTTAAGGCCTTGATTCCACTTGTTCCTTTCTTCTTGATTTATGTACTAGAATGAGTTGTGGGGGTTTCGAGGTTTTGATTCTTTGGTAGATCTACCATGTTTTAGACATAATTGGTGGCTGATAGCGAATAAGTAACATTTTACTAGTATGAGGTAGGTGGTGCCTACATTCTTTCTTGTTTTCGTGGACATTTGTGTGGCGAGGACTATGGCGATTATTTTTTTTATTTTGAGAGAGACCCTACTTTATCTTCTTTTGAATTCTAAATTGCTTATTAGACCTATGGGATACCTTTGGGTGTGCCCTTTGTCCTATCTTGATTGAGAAAGACTGGGCGAGAGGTCATTGCTCACATGGGGCATTTTGGATGGGGGTTCCAAAATGATAATACATGAAATGTATTGGTTTAAACTATTAGGTTTATTTATTTAATCCTTGATATTAACTTTTAGAGACCTTAGAAACTTCAGTGCTGGTATGGGACAATAGTTGCTTAGTGCAATTCATCTGTTTGATGGTTTTTCCTGTTATGTGTTCTGTTTAAATGGGTTTTATATGTATTTGATGAATTGCATCTACTAGAACATTCGGGTTATGATGGGATTGTCCTGGGTTACTTTGGGTGGTTTAGTCCATGGGATAGGGTGTCATGGACATCGGTTTGAGGCAATTCGACTGTCAGGTTGGGCTTGGCCCGGGTTACATTGGGTGGTTTAGACCACGAGATTAGGATTCAGGGACGTCAGTTTGAGGCAGTACGACTGTCAAGTTGGGCTTGGCCCGGGTTACTTTGGGTGGTTTTGTCCACGGTATTGGGCATTATAGATGCCAACATGAGGCAGGATGACTGTCAGGTTGGGTATGGCCCGAGTTACTTGGATGGGGAGGCCATCGGACTTGAGCGGCATGGCCGTAGGGACACGAGGTGTCAGATGTGTGGTGGCTTAGGTACTATTTTGGTGATTACCACTCACCCAGAACATTGAGTAGTGTGCAGACATTGATACTCCGTTATAAGGTGGTTTTGACCACTTGTGTGGGTAGAGGGCCTCGTAGATGTGGTTTAGGTACTTTGGATTGGGTGTGCTTGTCATAGGAATCCACGTGGGAGGTGAGGATCCTCCAGTGGATAGTTTTAAGGCGATCGGGTTGGGGGATGTGGCTCACCATGATTTGAGGGAAGGTATCACTGTCCCTCAGGTTACTTATTTGAGGAAGGATATCGTCATCCCTTTGGATACATTATTTGAGGTCAGACATCATTGTCCCTTCGGTTATTTATTTGAGGACAGACATCACTGTTCTACGGGTTACTTCTTGGGCGTTCCTTCGGGATGTCGGTACTTGATGCACGAGGTGTCAGGAGGCATAAGGTGCCAGGTTACTATTCTTGGGTGTGCCTTCAGGACATTGGTACTTGACACACGAGGTGTCAGTGACACGTGGTTCTGGGTTACATGACAGAGATTCTGGTGTTTGCTGAAGCAGGTGACACTCCATGGTGGTTGTTGAGCACCAGTGGTGTTGGGGATTATTTGTGCATTGTACTATTTACTAGTATCCTTATAAATTAATGCCTGCTTAAACACTTATATTAGGTACGCACTGTTGGGTGGTATCCTACTGAGATATGTCTCACACCCTGCATGGGCCCTTTGGGACACGTTCAGACTTTATGGATTTATGTGCAGGAAAGAGGCCTGCTTCAGGAGCTGGGATTTTTTAGTTGTTGCATGGAGAAGGTATGGACGTTGAGGTTTTACCCAGCTAGAGTTTAGCTTGTGTTGTTTCCTTTCATGTATTAGCATGTTTAATTGTTGTATCTACTGTTGGTTAGCCATTGGCGCCCCTTTTATATACAGATATGTTTGACCTGCTTTGGATGCATGTTTTATTGTTCAGTGGTAGTTACATGTGTTTATGATGCTGTTGTATTTATTTCTGCGGCTGTTGTTATATTTATTTCTTCCGCAGTTTATCTATATTGATTATGCTTCCGCTCTACGGTTCTGGTTCGAGCCTACTGAGTCTTTTATTCCGTTGCATCTTTACTGTTATACTCGGACCAGTACCGTTATTATTATACTCCGAGAGGGTATTTCCTCCCCACTATACCCATAAGTCCCTAACTAATATTCGGCAGCCTTTGGAGTTCGGGGAGGTGTGCCTAAGGTAGTAACACCCGACCCTTTTGGCACTGTTCGGGTGGCTTCTCGGGTTTGGTTCGTTACAAAGTGATATCAGAGGGAGGTTCTTGACAGTGATTTAGTACCAGTGTCTTGCAGACTACTAATGATTTTTAGACTTCTCTTTTTTATTTATACTAGTTTTACTATTTAAGATATGGTAGACTGGAGATAGGTTGTTACTGGAACTGGGTTTCTAGCTTGTTCTTGGGTGCCTGCAGCCCCAGGTACGAGGGATGGACCAAGTTACCTTGGGTGGGAATTGCTATTTCCTTTTTCTTAGATTACAGTTTATATGATTTCCACCTAAGTGGATCACTTGGTGTGTGATGTTATTGATTGTGATATGTGACCCTAGACCCGGTGTGGTAAGGGATGATTGGACCATGGCCCGGTATGGTAAGTCTTGTTTGTTTTTCTTTTGATAGGCACATTTTTTGGGTATTTCAATTTCATAACTGCACGTATGCTTTGTGAAGTGATAATACCATGTGAATAAAATCAACTATCATTCTTTATATGCTTTGAAATGTAAAAGGTGAAATTCCTGATATAATTTGTTGTTGTTGAAAATGTGTATTCCATGCTTTATATTTTCTATATGTTCATGGGGCAATATTTTTCGGTCTGACTCTTATGATAGTAGGCAAGTACTATTAGTTGAGGTAATTTTGATCACCAGGATGGGGTGACTTGGTCTTCAGTTCGAGGCAACATTTGTTGTCGGGATGGGCATAGCCCGAGGTACTTTTGATACTTTTCCCTGATAGGGGTGGTACGGAGTCCATGAGGCTGAGATTTCATGGGGCATGGGTTGAAGCTCTGAGCTAGCCCGGTATGTGTCTTGAAGTGGATTGACAGAGGCGCATAGGGTACAAAGACATCTATGGAATATATGACGCAAGATTTCGAGTCGCAGCACCCGCTGATTTTTCAGGGTGAGGGTGGTCCACAGGCAGCTGAGAATTTGATAGAGAGCATGCAGATGATATTTGA
Source organism: Viscum album (assembly GCA_963277665.1). Classification (NCBI taxonomy): domain Eukaryota; kingdom Viridiplantae; phylum Streptophyta; class Magnoliopsida; order Santalales; family Viscaceae; genus Viscum; species Viscum album. Next base: position 1,068,527,810 of record OY728139.1, on the reverse strand, counting down.
GCAGCTCGAGACACCTCTAGGGTGGGGGGTCAAGTTGGTGACGTACATGCTGTAAGGACCGGCAAAGCGTTGGTGGGATGTTCAGGTTCATGCTCACAGGCATGAGGGACTGGCATAGAAGAACTTGAAGGACATGTTCATTAATCACTTTTACCCAGAGATACTGAGAGCTGAGAGAGATCGGGAGTTCTTGAGTCTTTAGTAGGGAGACATGTCCATCATGGAATATGAAGCTACCTTCACTGAGCTGCCTCTCTTTGCACCTGGTATGGTAAGCGATGACGCGGCTAGGTTGAGGCACTTCGAGGATGGATTACGACATGCCATTCGGGTCCAGGTGAACATCTTCAGGATGGGTTCCTTCTCCGAGTCTATGAACACGTCACTTATAGAAGAGGGAAACTAGAGGGATAGACCCCAGGTTGGTTAGGTGACAACATCAGGTGATAGTTGGGAAAACATGAAGCGAGGATGGGATGAGTTCCCACAGGTCAGTCAGGCAAGAGATTCAGCTAGACCACCTCGTGGTAGTTATTTAGTGATTTTCTTCCAGTGTGGACAACGGGGTCATGTTCGGACTCAATGAGATAGGCCTCCTATGGAGTGTTGGGAATGTAGACATTTCGGGATTCTAGAGAGGTTTTGCAGGAATCCTTCTCAGACAGCCGACAGGCAGGGACGAGGACAGATGGTGGCATCCGGATTTGGTTCAGGGTCAATACTAGGAGAGGGTAGTCGAGGTTCAACTGCACTCGGGGGACGTGATAGAGATAGCGAGATCCAACTGAGGGGTCAGTGGTCGGTGGCTGGAGCATCACCGTAGGGAGGTTAGGCACCAGGTCGCACTTCAAGCCAGGTGCATGTCGTGGAGCTTCCAGAGGCTGAGCAGGCTGGTGAGCTGACGACGGTTAGAGGTACACCACGGGTGTGGCCGTGATTTCCATGTTTCTTTTTGGCATAACCAGTAGAGGTATGCCTGTTTTGAGTTCTAGGAGGTGCCTATCATGGGGTGTGGAAAAAACAAATATAACATAAATTAAAATGTATTATAGTCGGTTACCTAGGTTTTCTCCTGAGAGGAGTGCTCAACAATAGTTTTTGTCACTTAAAATAAGAGGAAGCAGTGATGTTGTTTTTGAAATTGTTTGATTTTTTAAAATACAAGAAAGAAACTAAATAATGTAAAGGAATTAAGTGAATGTTTTAAAAAAATTTGACAAATGATGAGATTAAAATCAGTGATATGAAATGGTTTTCAGGTTAGGGTCGGTTTTCCAATTGTAATTCTATCATAGTTCATTTTACCCAATTCTTTTCTGTTAAATCGTTAAGAGTGAGAATCCACAATGGTTTCTTCTCACTCCCTTGGTCAATTAAAAATGTGAGAATAAACCTTAATAAAATCATAGGTTGGTCTACTCTCCTTCCAATGTGTAATATAGTTGTAGAAAATACCCCCAATTATCTTAGGCAATTCCCAATCAGGTCTTGTTTATCCCAAGTAATCAATAACATTCACTACTCCTCACACACGTACCGATGATCACTAAGTACTTCATCACTAAGTCCTAGTCTATTCCATCGTTTATAAACCATAACCTAGTGGAGGGAGATATTTATCATTGACCAAATATAAATTAACAAAATAATCTAAAATTAGATACAATCGTACATGATAATAAAAACTGTTATAAGAAATTCAAACTAATTCACAGAAGAGAAAAGTATATTTTAAAAAATTAATAGAAGGAACTCAATAAATACAACATGGAAAACCTATCCTTCCCAAATAACACATATGTTTACACCACCAACATAATGGTAATTATGACTAAGGGGAAAGAAGAACATATTACAATACTATGATTTGTAAAAAAAAGAAAAGAAAGAACAGAAATTTGATCCTCCAGAATCTTCCCTCCAGAATATTGCCTATGTTATGCCCACAAGAAGGCATAAAATCACTGAGTTCCATTATTATAGAATGTTGAAAATTTAGTTTTATATTTAACCTAAAAATTTTAGAGTAATTGGACTGGTTTAAAGAATGATATGGGCGAATGAATGACCATTACTTTTCTGGCCTCCCAAAACTGTTTCACCAACTCCACTTGGATGAGACAAAAAGATGCCTTAATGAGATTCATATTTTATGACATTTATTATGAACCTTAATTTGAATGTCCTATATCTTCACCATCTGTAAGAATCTCATTATATGGTCGGATAGATGAGATATTGTTTATTTAATGCATTGGGGTCCATTCTTCCAGCCAAACTGGGTTCTCTACTTGATTGATTTTTCTGTACCATTGGGTTTCGAATTGGGTCTTGGTCAAGAAGGAAACATTTAATCCCATGAGAATATATATCCTAAAAAGGATTCACTTAAATTTCACAAATATTATAAAAGTTATGTACGAAAAATAGAAGCGTTATAAAACTTTCAATTTTACAGAATTACCCCATTTTCACATTTAAGCCCAAAATATACCAAAAACACATAATTAATGCAAATACCCTAAAATTGAATAATTGATAGGGATTAAATCATTGAAAACATATTAATAATATTGAAAATATTAACTCTATAAATTCCCCCACACATATCACTTGGACTCCTGGACAAGTAAGAAACAAAATAAATTCAAAGTAAATTCAAAACACATATCCATGAGATCCACCAATTTGAAAACAAGAAACAAAATATATTATACCTCCTAAAACAATTTAATTTCATGTTCTTAATTTAAGATCATTCAATATATTTAATCTTCATTTCTCATCCCATGGACACAAAACACTTACCTACTTTCAATATCTCTCATCATACAAATTTTCAATTTTTTAGTAATGTCTTTCTCATCCAAATTCATAAAAGGGTCACCATAGGTTTGATAAATTCCTAAATCTCTTCTTGATTGAGTCAAAGACATATGTTTATCATGAGGACGTGTCAGGTTTGTTCTGTGGAATTAGTTTGGTAGGATTTATATGTGAAAATTCTAAGGCTGAATGAAGAGGGCTTGGCTCTTTTTGAAGAAAAATTGCATTACTCTAATTTTCACACAAGTATGGTCTCCTATTAACTTCCCTTAGTACAAAATAAGCTCCATATTCATGGAATATCATGTAATGTTCACACAATTTATGATTATACTAGAAAAAATTTTAATCTTCTCAAATATAATATTTCTTGAAAGCTCCAGAAAAGGAACAACTTTCTTTTTTACATTAGAAGCTCTAGAAAGGCACATCTTCTCTCATCATGAATGCTCCAGAAAAGGAAAAGCTTTCAGTAGAATGATTTTTTTCCATAGAAATAACATCTATTATGAATTTTATTTTATAAAAAATGTTTCATAAAGTGATCTATCACAAAACAATACATCTTCCCCCACACTTAATTTATACTAGGTCATGCAATTTCACTTCAAGAGCGGGTTGGATAGGGAAAATTAGCTTGTAATGTGGCTAACCTAATTGGATGTTCATGGATTCTATGGGAAACAAGGATTAAATTTACAAGGTAGGCTAGAATGAAAGGGATTATCTTGAAAAGGGGGATTTCAAACCATAGAAATTCCTCAATCATTTAAAACATATATACCCCAAACCCTCAAGTATGGAAAGGAATAAATAAAATTCTGGTTAAACCAAGCATGGTTTGGTTCTCTTAAGAAGTGAGGTGAATGTAAAGAAAAAAAATAATAGGTTCAGAAGCCTCATGGGAATGTTATTTCAAATATGAAGACAGTGATATGTGGCATGGGATTCAATAAAAAAATAGAGTATTTTTCATGAAATTACCAAATAATTGAACTATAAACAATGTTATTTTCAGCATTAATTTATACATAGTTTCAAGGAATAAATTATTTATCCCATGGACATGAGTTTCATAAATTTCAAAGATAATCATTTTAGCACAAAAGTTTCAAAAACACACAAAAATTGATAAACAAACACACAAAATTTTAAACACACGTATTTTATAAAAAAATGGAAAACAAACAACACATAAAATCCTAAACTACAAAGGTTCCCTCCCCCACACTTAAATGATGCAGTGTCCGTAATTCATTAAAATGTATTTAACACGTAAGAATATTGGAAATTGAATAATAGATATCATGAAAATATAAAGTAGAGGTACAACCTGATGGATTTTATTGATAAATAGGTTGGAGGAGTGTGATCTCCTCTATTGGATTAGATGGAATGGTCCCAAGGAATTTCTTCAATCTGTGCTCATTAATAGTGAATGGATCCTTCGATCCATCCTTCACAATCTGCACAACACCAAAAGAATATACATTAGTAACTATAAATGGACCTTCTCACCTGGAAAGATGTTTACCTGGCATCAGCTTGAGTCTTGAATTGAATAAAAACATTTTTTCTCCAGGATGAAAGTCTTTTGGTTGGATCAGTTTGTCATGAGCCACTCTTGTTCTCTCTTTGTAAATCCTATAATTTTCAAATGATTCCCTTATAATTTCTTCTTGCTCCTGTAACTACAATCTTCTCTCTTTCCCAGCACTTTTAAGATCCAGATTCATCTTCCTCACAGCCTAGTATGCCTTGTGTTCCAATTCCACAGGTAGGTGACAGCTTTTCCGATAAATCAACCTATAGGGACTCATTCCAATTGGGGTTTTGTAGGATGTCCTATAAGCCCATAATGTATCTTACAACATTTGGCTCCAATCTTTCCTATTTTTATTAACAGTATTTTCCAAAAGTCCTTTGATTTCTCTATTGGACACTTTAGCTTGACCATTAGTCTATAGATGATAGGGATTTGATGTTTTATGATTAACCCCATACTTTTTTAACAAATCCTCCATTATCCAATTACAAAAGTGTGTCCCTTGATCACTAATGATGGCTCTGGGAACTCCAAACCGACAAAGTATGTTAGCCCAGACAAAATCACAAACAACTTTAGCATCATCAGTCCTATTGAATTTTTATTCCACCCATTTGGAAATATAATCAATAGCAAGAAAAATACAAGAATTTCAAAATGACATTGGGAAAGGGCCCATAAAATCTATCCCCCAAACGTCCAAAATTTCACAAAAATTAAGTGGCTTTTGGGGTATTTCTTGTCTCTTTGAAATATTTCATGTAAACTGATATTTTTCAAACCTTTTTCAAAATTCATGAGAATCTTTGAGAAGTGTTGGACAATAAAGTCCAGATTCTAAAACCTTCCTTGCGGTCCTTTGAGGCCCAAAGTGGCATCTACAAGCTAATGAGTGAGAAAACCTAAAGACTGATTCAATTTCATTTTTAGGCAAACATCTTTTGATCATTTGGTCATTGCCAATATTCCAAAGAAATGGATCATCCCAGATGTATTATTTAGATTTAGATTTTAATTTGTGAATTTGGTGAGAATTTAAATGAGATGGGACCTAAGATGTTACAAGATAATTTACCATTTCAGCATACCAAGGTACTTTGTAACACCCTCAGATTTTATAAGATATATATATTTTTTAGTTTCTATTATATCTTCTGTTGTACGCTAAACCAAGATTATCTTGCGCTATACGCAACACCGTATTAGATTTCAGTATACGCAACCCTATTCTTGGATTGTGTTATACACAATTTCAAGTTTTTTTGATAGTAGTTATTCTACGCAACATTGAGTGAATATATATATATATTCAATGTATAAATGAAATATGGTTGGATTTTGTTATATGCAATAACAAAGGACTCTTTCACTACACTCAACCCTGGCCTAGCTTGCATTACACGCAATCACAACCTTCCTCGATTGTGTGTGTAGTACGCAATACCGGGTTTCACTAAACAACGATATATGGTTATAATAATATTATAAACTAGCCATTATGAATAGTATTAACTAAATTTTGAATTTTAGGACATTATAATTCATCTTAAACATTTTATAGAACATGGTGTGAGAACAAAATAATTTTTTTGGGTAAAATAAGTATTTTTAAAAAAATGAAGTTTTGCCGCCTTTTGATGGTGCACCCACACAAAATTTAGTTTTTGACATGTTTATAAGTTCAATTTGACAGAATAAAATTCTTTTTTTTGAATTTGGATATAAAAATTTAATTTTGATAAATTTTTGATATTTTTCTGATAAGTTTCTTATTTTGATGAATAGTAAAAATTCGCCAAATTTTAATTAAAAACAACTTTTTTCATCGAGATAATTTATATGGTTAAATTATAATATTGCATGTTTTTAATGTATAAATAGAATATATTTTTACCATTTAATATAATGTATATCATTACCATTAATTTTACATTGAATTAGTAGGTAAAAACATTTCAATCTTTGGCAATGTTTTAGCTTTTAAAACTCGTTTTCTTAACAGCGGGATTAATTTTAAATTAATTTCTGCAACTTTTGTGATTTGAATTTGGGAAAATGGATTCCATATTTGGAATTAGTAGGTTCAAATTATGTTAATAATCTACTTTTTATTTTTAGGCATTATGAATAATAACTATGGTAAATTTTATTTACCATAGTTAAAGGTAAATTGGGTAATTAAGGGTAAATATAATATTATAAAATTACCATAACACTTGTATTAATATAATTGGATGATTATATTTTTCCATAAATTATACTTGGGTCGATATTTAATCTAATGGAACCAACTTGTACTCTATTATGACCTTTAGTTTATTTTATTTAATGGAAAGTGAAATATGTCTCACTCAAACTTTAATAATTAAAGTATTTTTAATATAACGTTATATAGAATATAAATTCGGTTATAAATACTAATTTGAAAGCTAAAATGTTTTTCTTTATCATGGTAATTTATTTTTAATTTTTAAGTGTTATTTAATTACCTTATTATCTTATACATTAATGATGTTGAAATTATTTATTAAGTGAAAAATCAATAATATAATTTTTACTGAAATAGTAATGCATATCAAAAGGCCCAAAAATCTGAACAAAACTTAATGGTAGTGTATATATAAACTCTATTCATCCACTGGCCTAATTTTGGACCATTTGGATCCTTATAAAGGTGATTATGACACTTATATTATTTTATTTTAAATGATTCCAAAGTTGTCACCTTCATAATTTAATAAATATAACAATTTACATGTTGTGATTTTAAGATTATAAATTCGAGTAAAAGTATTATTATGAAATTTATGAGATTTATAGTCCTCATAGGATTTTAGTTTTAATTTTTATTCAACAAATAAGTATATTAAATAATTATACAAAAATGATGTACTAATTATTTTATTAAGAGGCATTCCAAATAAATGGTTTTAAAAATATAAAAATAAACATTATATGAACTATTTAATGTGATCCACGAATTTTATAGACAACATTCACATGTTATAAATGTATTAAATATTTTTGTTAGAATATATCCTCTATTTATATTTTATTTATATTAAAATAAATGAATAGTGTCAAAATTGACACTATTGTTATTTTATAAAACTAACATATTATAAAATTGTTTAAAAATCACAAAAATATTTAAAAATTATAAATTGAAATTTATATGGTCTAACATGTCATATATTATCCAATTATAGAAAATTCACAACACATAATTAATTATTTATAACAATTTAAAAATTAGAATCTTATTACCAAAAATAAAATTAAATAGATTACATAAGGATAAATGAAGTTGATAATGTTTAAAATAAATTCCCAACATGTCTAAATTTTATTAGTTGATTATATTAAAACCCTATATCATCTAATATTTGGATTTGAGTCAATTTTTTAGGTTTTTAAGAGAGGTTGAATTTATAATAAATTAATATTTCTTATGTTACCAAATGTTCCTCTCTCCTCCCTTATAAAAAGGGCAGCCCTTCCCTCTTCTCTTCACACCCTTTTGAGCCTTGAATCTTAGCCAAAACCTGCCAATTACTCTTTTAAACCTCTCTAGTTATATCATTGAGGTTCTGGTCTTCTCAAAAGACCAAATCTAGTGCCTTAAGAAAAAGGAGGTGCATTGAGGAAGAGGTAATCTCTTCTACTGATTCTTTTAATTTTCTTTCTTTTTCTACTTCCACTTATTTAGTTGTTTCATTATAAAGTAATAACATAAGTATTAATTATATACTTATATGTTAATATAAATATGAAACAACCCTATTTCACATTCTATCCATCCTACGGAAAATGAAATCACCGCACATGCGTACGTACGGAATACCGTCTCCACGTCATGGTGTAATCTTTTTTTCCACCACCACCTTAATTGGATGGTTATAATGGTGTAAAGAATAACTATATATGGTTATTATAACATCATACTAATTCTAATATATTATATCATCCTCTACAATTCCATTCAACAAATATGGGAATGATATCATCGCTCGTGCGTACGTACAGATTACCGTCTCCACGACGCGATTAGATTCATTTTCCATGTTAACAATTCAAGAAAGATTATAAAGTATATATAATAAGTTATCATGAAATATATGACATAATAAAGCTACTGGATATATATATATATATATATTTCATCTATTTCATTCAATTCAATTCAATAAGGAAACGAAAACAGCGTTCATGCATACGTACGGCCTACCGTCTCCATGAACGGTGTATTTATTTCCCTTTATAGATCTATTATATATATGTATATTCTGAATATATATTATATATAAATCATGTTTTATATTCTTTAATTATGTAATCATGATCTAAGTAATCATATTAATAATTACAAGTCAAAACACGGACGAAAGATGAAACGATTTTACCCAAAATGCTACTTTAACATGAATTTACAATAGAACGGGTAATATAAAGTCATAAGTGAACCAAATATGATATCATAACTATGAATATGATTCTGTAATAATTCAATGACATTATTTAAATTATTATACAAGAGTTTTGGATACATATGAAGCATATCAGACCTAAGGTAAGGGATAATTATTCCAATCTCATTCTTATCTGAGATTGTTTATTCGTAAGTATTTACTGGGTGTATTATTATCATCCATTTATATGTTTTATAAATGTGTATTTATGCATGTTTAAAGTCCTTTTTACCTATTTTTAACTTTTACTACACGGTATGTAAGGAATCTTTCTTTTGATTACGTTACGAGGTACTTTTTTGACTTTTCCGACAAAAGTACGAGAAGAATGTTTTATTAACTTATACAGAATGAAAATATTTTTATAGTTTCATAATGCCTTTTTTTCATGAAGCTTACTATACAATATTTAATGAAAATTTTCAACAAAATCCTTTTCTTTTAAAATTGCCTGGCATTTTGTGAAAAGAAAATTATTTTGAAGAAGAGAAGATATTTTCCTCAAGAATTCATTTCAAGTGTTTTATCAAAACCATTTTCCATCTAAGATGACATTATTTTATATGTGTATGTTTCAATTATAATGTCTCTATGATTTACATGGTTTCAATTTTCTTATGATGAAATGATATCCATTTGTTTTATATGGATTATCTGATGATGGGATGATGTTTATGAAACCCCTTTTATTCTTTGGGTTATGATGAATGATTTATGTTTATGTTGTGGAACAAGTAAGAATGATTTCATTATGAGATGGGTGGGACATATATATCCCTCCAATGAATTGGGTACAGATTTATATCTCATGATATAGATATGGCTGGAATGGAAAGTAAATCTATGTCAGTAATACAGGGCTGGAACTGCAAGTAAACCCGTTTCAGTAAGGAACTTTTTCCACTAAGATGGTCTTGGCAGCAATGCCTTGGCTAGTATAGAAATAAAATCATGTGCTTAACGTTTTCCCACAATTACATGATTTATTCCCATTCTATTTTATCATGATTGAAGTTACATTATGATCTATGCCTTATGTACTTCCATGTTTTATGTCATTGCTCAAGATTTTGATGTTTAAGCATTATGTTCTTGTTTTTAAGTTAAAATGTATATGGTTTGTTTTATTCTCTCCATTATTACCCTTACGAAACATTTGAGTTCACCCTTTATAAGTTTTCTTTTCCCCAGGATATAAAGAAAGGTTTTAGGTAAGAAAACAAAAGGGGAAGATCATTATGGAAGATATTGAAGATCTTTCACAATGATTAGAAGATTTTTTTCGGAGTTTCCAAAGACACTAAACTATTAAGATCCTTGAGTGTTGGTTTTTGTTATGTATTAATTATTATGCAAAAGTAATGTAATTTCCATGTACGTCAAGCTACGAGTCTCTACATACACCCCCTTCAATCAAGTACAACTGCTCTCTTGGAAGGCGATCATTTAGTGGTTCAGTGTCTGGAATTTAAACATCAGTAGTGCTGGGTAGTCTACATAAGTGATCAGACACTTGGTTCTTAGATCCCTTCTTATCTTTGATTTCAATGTTGAACTCCTGTAGTAGTAGCATCCATCTCACTAGCCTCAGTTTTGCTTCAGTCTTTTTCATCAAGTAACTAAGAGCTGCATGATTAGAAAACACAATGACTTTAGTTCCAAGTATATATGATCTTAAAATTTCTAAACAAAAACAACCACTAAAAACACTTTTTTATATTGTTTTGTAGTTGAATTGGGTCGCGTCTAAGGTTTTTGAGGCATATTAAATGACTTGTGGTCTGCCCTTAATTCTCTGAGAATGTACTGCTCCAACTGCTTGGTTTGAAGCATCACAAAGTAGCTCGAATGGTTCTTCCCAATTGGGTGGTTTCATTACTGTTGGTGTAATCAATCTCCTTTTCAAATCATCAAAGGATTCCCTAAATGAACCATAAAAATTGAAATCAGAGTCTTTCAAAATTAATCAAGAGAGAGGGGGAGAAATCTTACTGAAATCTTTGATAAACCTCTTATAGAATCCTGCATGTCCTAAAAATGATCTAACATGTTTCACACAAGTTGGGTAAGGAAAATAATTTATCACTTCAATTTTTGATTTATCAACTTCAATACCTTTATATTAAATGACATTCCCCAGGAAAATTCCTCTCTCAACCATAAAATGACACTTTTCAAAATTCAAAACAAGGTTCTTTTCAATGCATGTTTTTAAAACTTTTTTAAGATTTTTCAAGCAATAGTCAAAAGAATTTCCAAAAACTGTGAAATCATCGAAGAAAACCTCCAAGAAATATTCAATGTGATCCGAAAATATACTTACCATACACCTCTAAAATGTACCTCGAGTATTACACAATCCAAATGGCATCCTTTTTTATGAAAATGTGATGAAATGGTAAATTAAGGTAGTCTTCTCTTGATGTTTAGAAGCAATGGGTACCTGAAAATAACCAGAAAATCCATCAAAAAAATAATGAGTACAACCTGACAACCTCTCCAGTATCAAGTCAATGAAAGGGATAAGGAAATTATCTTTTTGAGTGACCTAATTTAACTTCCTAAAATATATACATACTCTCTAGATATTCTAAAATCTCACAGGGATTAATTCATTCTTTTCATTACTCACAATGGTTATGCCAGTTTTCATTGGGAATACACGGATGGGGATAACCCATTTTGAATCTGATATAGGATAGATGATCCCAGCTTCTAAAAGCTTCTCAATCTCTTTTTTTCAAAACCTCCATTAGGGTGGGGATTAGCCTCCTTTGGGGTTATCTGACAGGTTGGGAATCTCCCTCATGAAAAATTCTATATGAGATAATTTTTGGGTTTATTTCTAGGATATCACCTAATCTCCAACCTATTGCTTGGAAATTCTCTCTCAAAAGCTCAATCAATTATTTTTCGTGAGTTTCAGATAGATTATTAGCAATTATTACTGGTAATTTCTCTCCCTCTATAAGGTAAAAATATTTTAAATCAGTGGGGAGTGGTTTTAATTCTAGATCAGGAGGATTCTCAAGGGATGAAACTAAATTGAGGTTCTCCACTTCCAATGGTTTTACATCCTACACATATGAAATCATATCATCTTCATAATCATTTAACAAAATATCAAAGAAATCATATTTTACCTCTTCTTCTAACAGGAAGTCATAATCTCCAAGAGTTTGGGAGTCTATATGTTCAGTGATATTTTTAATGTAAAAATTCACTCATAATGATAAAAATTCATGAAACATACCCGATTCTTCAATTGGTTCTATACCTTCTTCATGAGAAGTGAGAAGAGTTAATGACCATCTAATGGGTGCCTCATAGATTCAAAAATATTGAAGTGGATAATGAAATCTACAAACTCCATGGTAGGTGTCCCTTCATGGACATTAATGATGGTTTTGGTCATCTTCAAGAAAGGGCTCCCCAAAATGATGGGTGAGTGTTATGGGATCCAATCATCTTCCATATTAAACAAATAAAAGTCAGCAGGGAATAAAAGATCTTTGAATTTTACCAAGACATCCTCTAGAACTCCTGCTAGGAAAACTGTGGATCTATTTGCAAGATAGACCACCACTCTTGTGGGCTTCAAGTCTCCCATCTACAAATAAGTATATACTGAGTGAGGCAATACATTAATTGATGAACCTAAATCGCACAAAGCATTAGCGAAATTAAATTATCCAATGGTGCATGGAAAAGAAAATGTCCCTGGATATTGACATTTGGTTGGGAATTGTGGTGTGATAAGGGCTGAGACACTTCTTCCCAAATTGATCCTATCATTACCTTGAAGTATCCTCTTGCTGTTGGAAGGATCCTTCAAAGGTTTAGCATAATTTGGAATTTTTTTGGGTGCTTCAAGCAGAGTTATGTTGATTTCCACTTTCTGGAAGGTGTCCTGATGTTCGTTTTGTAGTGTTTCTTCTAGAAACATCTTTGATTCAATAATCCTTGATCGAAATGGTGGTGGTATATCTTTCATCTCCCTTTGTTTACTTTGAAATGGTGTTTCTTGTTTCTTCTTCCTTGGCCTATCCTCATCACCCCCCTCTTTCATATCTTCTTCCTGTTTCTTTTTCATAGAATTCTCATCATTTCAAACTTCATTCTCGCCCAGATCAGGTTTTCTTGTTTCAGGTTCAGTGGTGGATGGTAATTCTAGTTCTTTTCCACTTCTTTTAGTTTTAATACTAACATTATTTTTTGGGTTTGTTATTGTTTGGGAAGGAATTTTACCTAGAGTTTGTGTCATAAAGTCCATGAGACTTTCAAAATTGTTTGAAAAATCTTTAACAGTGTCTTTCAGTCCTTCAAACTCAGATTTTTGTTGGTTTTGAATTGTAGGTTGTGCACTAGTGGATGGATTCTCATAGGGTCTTTGGAATGTGGGTGAGTTTTGGTATGAAGGATGGTTATAAGACTGATTTTGTTGAAATGGTGGTGGGTTCAGGAATTGATTCTAGAATGGTGGTTGCTTTTGAAACTGGTTTTGGTATGGGGGTCTTCCTTGATTATGCTGATTTCCAAACCCATATTGGACTTGGTTAGGATCTTTACATCCTTGATTTTGTTGAAACTATCTTGGATGAAAGGTTGATGAACATGTTTCCATTCTCTGTATTTCAAAACATTGGTCAGTAAAATGATCAGGTGATGAGCATAAACCACATACCTTAGCTGGAACTTGTGGGACACTAACATGCTTCAAAGCCATCTGACTCACCATAATATTTAGCTCGTCAATCTTAGTTTATAATAAGGGTGATGGATGATAAGTTCATACCTCATTAATACCTCATGTTCCAATACCACTTGTTCCAAATTTCTGCAAGTTTTGGAAAATCTTCTCCATCAAGACCTTGGCTTCTTCTGGTGACTTGTCAATCAGTGCACCTTCAGGTGATTCATGAAGAAGGTTTCTGTCATTTTATAATAGTCCTTGATATAATAAGACAAGAAATTGGTGTTCCTCAAAGTATTGATGTGGAAAGCTGGAACATATCTTCTTAAACCTCTCCCAATACTCATAAAGGGTTTCTCCATATGATTGTCGTATGGTGAATATTTCCTTCTGAATATCTGTGCTTCTAGTGGTGGGGAAGAATATTCACATAAAACATCTTACTAGGTCTTTCCAGTCATGTACATCTTCTGTTTATAGGCCGTACAACCATTCTTTATCAGCTCCATCCAATGAAAATGGAAATGACTTCCACTTTACCTACTCCTCCGTAACTCCACAGGGTCTGAAAGTTGATCACACAAGTGTGAACTCTTTAATGTGTTTGTTTGGATCTTCCCTTTCCAAACTATGAAACTTTGGAACCCAAGGAATCATATTTGGTTTCATTTCAAAATCAATTTTTAATACTGGCATGACAGGTTGATTGTTTTGAATAAGGAATTGTGGTGCACAGAGGTCTCTAAGAGTTACAGTTTTGATTTTCAGCCATGATGACTGGCTCAGAGTGAACACTAGAAATCTCACTTGAGTTTGCAAGGTTAATTTCCTCAAATTCAGGTTGCAAATTAAGTTTTCTAAGCCTATTCAACAAGGTTCTTTTAATTTCAGGATCTATGGGTAAATGATCGGTTTTTGAGGTTCTAGTAAATAAATTTTGAATAGAAAAGATGAGAAGAGAAAAAAGGGAAGAATAGAAATGTTGGCACTTCCTCCCCGGAAACGGAGCCATGTTTTGAAACGTGCCTATTTTGGGGTGTGTAAAAAACAAATATAACCTAAGTTAAAATTTATTATAGTGTGTTACCTAGGTTGTCTATAGAGATGAGTGCTCCGCAATAGTGTTTGTCACTTAAAATAAGAGGAAGTAGTGATGTTGTTTTTGAAATTGTTTGATTTTGAAAATACAAGAAAGAAACTAAATAAAGAAAAGTAATTAAGTGAAAGTTATAAAACAAATTGACAAATGATGAGATTAAAATCAGTGATATGAAATGGTTATCAGGTTAGGGTTGGTTTTCCAATTGTAATTCTATCATAGTTTATTTTACCTAATTCTCTTCTGCTAAATCGTTAAGAGTGAGAATCCACAATAGTTTCTTCTCACTCCCTTGGTCTATTAAAAATGTGAAAATAAACCTTAATAAAATATTTTGTTGGTCTAATATCCTTTTAATGGGTAATAGATTTGTAGAAAATACCCCCAATTATCTTAGGCAATTCTCAATCAGGTATTGTTTATCCCAAGTAATCAAGAACATTCACTACTCCTCACACATGTAACAGTGATCACCGAGTACTTCACCACTAAGTCCTGGTGTATTAAATCATTTATAAACCATAAACTAGTGGAGTTAGATATTGATAATTGACCAAATATAAATGAAAAACATAATCTAAAATTAGATACCAACGTAAATGATAATAAAAACTGTTATAAGAAATTGAAACTTATTCACAGAAGAAAAAAGAGGATTTTAAAACATTAATAGAAGGAACTCAGGAAATAAAACATGGAAAACCACTCCTTCCCCAATCACACATAATTTTACCCCACCATGTTAATGGTAATTGTGACTAAGGGTAAATAAGAAAACATCACATGACTATGAAGTGTAAAACAAATAAAAGAAAGAACAGAAATTAGATCCTCCAAAATCTGTCCTCCAGAAGTGGCCCTCTGTTCTGCCCACAAGCCGGCCAAAACTCACTAAGGTCCCTTCTTATAGAATGTTGTAAATTTAGTTGGATATCGACCCTAAAACTTTTATAGTAATTGTACAGGTTTAAAGAATGATATGACCGAATCAATGACCAATACTTTTCTGGCGGCCAAAAACTGTTTCACCCAATCCACTTCGAAAAGACAAAACGATGCCTTAATGAGATTAATATTTTATGAAATTTATTTTGAAACATCGTTTGAATGTCCTCTATCGACAAAAGCTATAAGAATCACATTCGAAGGACAGATGAATGATATATTGTTGATTTAATACGGTGGGGTCCATTCTTCCAGCCATACTGAGTTCTCAACTTGATTGATTTTGTTATACCATTGGGTTTCTAATTTGGTCTTGGTCCAGAAGGAAACATTGAATACCAAAAGAATATAAATCCTAAACAAATGATTCACTTAAATTGGCCTAATATTATAAATGTTATGCCCAAAAAACAGAATCTATATAAAACTGTCATTTTGCAGAATTACCCCATTTTCACATTTAAGCCCAAAATATACCAAAAACACATAATTGATACAAATACACTCAAATTGAATAATTGAGAGGGATTAAATCATTGAAAACATATTAATAATATTGAAAATTTTAACTCTATCATGTGCACATGATGCACATGATCTATGTGGACTAACTAGATGCTAGTCAATTGGATTTGAACCATATCAAGTGCGTGATATATTTATATATGTGTTTGTATGAGGTGCCATGGGCATCGGGGAATCGATGATGGGGTTTACATGAGGTGCCATGGGAATCAGGGAATCGAGGATGTGGGTTACTTGGGGTGCCATTAGCACCGGGACATCGAGGACCCAGGTTACATGTGGTGCTAGGCACCAGGTTCGATTTTAGCATCCATGGGATGCAGGACCTCGTGGAGGCAGACACGAATGCGGTGCGAGATACGTTGGATTTCAGAAATGACACGGGATCTCCAATCAGGGGTAGGGGTGACGATGTGTCATGAGAGGACCTTGAGTCTGAAACCATGTTAGTGAGCCTTGTTTGCTTTATGTTTTGTTGGGTTGAGACCATGTTAGGAAATTCCTATGGTGGGGAGCCCCTTGAGGAATTTGGCCAGAACTTTTGAGACTGGGGTAGTCTGGGTTACCTTGAGCGAGGTGGTATGTTCAGTTCCATCTTTTTTTTTATAGATCGGGGATAAACTATGTTAAAGTGGGGAGATTGTAAGAACCCGGGATTTTGGATTGGGTCAAAATCCTGACCCTGTTTGAACATTGAATCTCTTATGAGAAAAATAGAGAATATGGACTATTTTGGCTTAATCTTTCGATGTTGGAGAGGTTGTGCAGGTGAGCACGGTTGGCGCACGGTCTGAAAAAACAATGTGTACAAACCGTTTGAAGTCTCTGTGTGAGATATTGGGCTCCGCATGGGCGGCGCACGGTTTTCCAAACCCTGCGGGTTGGTCGTGCGAAGTTCCTGGGTGAGGTAGTGGCAACCGCATGGTTGGCGTACGTTTTGCTAAACCGTGTGGTTTAACCATGCGGCCACTTAAAGTTAGGGTTTTTATGTTCCGGGCCACCCGAGAATTTCCATTCTTCCCTCTTTTCTTCCTCCACTCAAGGCTTACGCGGGGAGAGCCGGCCGGACCTTCAAACCCCTCTCGAATCTTTGTCCGAACACTGTTTCAAGAACCGTTTGATCCGTTGGAACCCCCTCGGTAAGACCTTGATTCCTCTTGTGTCATTATTCTTGATTTATCTCCTAGAATGAGTTGTATCGGTTCAACATTATTCTTTCTTTTTTAGATCTACCGCGTTTTGGACCTAATTGGATGTTGATACTGAAAGAGTAACATCCAACTAGTATGAGGTAGGTGGTGCATAACGTTTTTCATGTTTTCATGGACATTTTTTTGGTGCGGCCTATGGAGAATATTTGGGTATTTTTAGATAGACCTTAATTTTTCTTTTTTTTCTTTTTAAATTTCTTATTAGACCTATGGGATACATTTGGGTATGCCCTTTGTCCTGTCTTGATTGAGCAGGGTCGAGTGAGAGGTCGTTGCTCACATGGGGAATTTTGGCCTTGGTGACAAAATGATAATACTTGAAATATATTGGTTTAAACTATTAGGTTTAGTTATTTAAACCTTGATATGAATTTTTGGAGACCTTAGAAACTTCAGTGCTGGTATGGGACCACACTGGCTTAGTGAAATTCATCTGTTATATGGTTTTGCCTATTATGTGTTCTGTTTAAATGGGTTTTATATGTATTGGATGAATTACATCTGTTGGAACCTTTGGGTTGTGATGGGAATGGCCCGGGATACTTTGGGTGATTTATACCATGAGATTGGGTGTCATGGATGTCGGTTTGAGGTAGTAGGACTGCCAGATTGGGCTTGGCCCGGGTTACTTTGTGTGGTTTAGATAATGGGACTGGGTGTCATGGACGTCGGTTTGAGGTAGTACAACTGTCATGTTGGGCTTGTCCCGGGTTACTTTGGGTGATTTTGTCCATGATATTGGGTGTTATGGACGTCGACTTGAGGTAGGATGACTATCAGGTTAGGCATGGCCCGTGTTACTCAGATGGTGAGGCCATCAGACTTGATAGGCGTGGTCGCAGGGACATGAGCTGTCTGATGTGTGGTGGTTTAGGTACTATTTAGGTGATTATCGCTCACCCGGATCTTTGAGTAGTGTGCACACATAGATAATCTGTGATGAGGTGGTTTTGACGACTCATGTGGGTAGCCACCCCTGTAGATGAGGTTTTGGTGCTTTAGTTTGGGGCTGCTTGCTGTAGGAAGCCGCGTGGGAGGTGAGGAGCCTCCAAGGGATAGTTTTGAGGCTATCGGGTTGGGGACTAAGGCTCACCATGATTTGAGGATAGGTATCGTTTTCCCTCCTGTTACTTATTTGAGGGTGGATATCGTCATCCCTCCGGTTACATTATTTGATTGCAGACATCACTATCCCTCCAGATATTTATTTGAGGTTAGGCATCATTGTTCCTCCAGGTTACTTCTTTGGCGTGACTTCGGGACATAATTACTTGAGGCATGAGGTGTCAGAAGGCACAAGGTGCCGAGTTACTACACTTGGGTGTGCCTTCAGGACATCGGTACTTGAGACACGCACTGTCAGGGGCACATGGTGCATGGTTACACAACATAGAGTCCTGCATTTTCCGAATCAGGTGACACACCATGGTGGATGTTGGGCACTAGAGCAGTATGTGTTCATTTGTGCATTGTACTGTTTACTGTTTTCCTTATAAATGCATGTCTGCTTAAACACTTATATTAGGTACACACAGTTGGGTGCTGTCCTACTGAGATTTTTCTCACACCCTGTATGGGCCCTTTGGGACGTGTGTAGACATTATGGATTTATATGCAGGAAAGAGGCCAGCTTTAAGAGCTGGGCTACATTAGTTGTTGCATGGAAATGGTATGGACCATGAGGTCATACCTAGCTAGAGTTTATCTTGTTTTGTTTCCTTTCCTGTATTAGCATGTTTACTTGTTGTAGATACTATTGGTTAGCCTTTGGTGCCCTTTTTTATATTTAGATATGTTTGACCTGCTTTGGATGCATGTTTTATTGTTCAGTGGTAGTTACATGTGTTCAACATGCTGTTTTATTTATTTTTGATATTGTTTTTATATTTATTTCTTCCGCTATTTATCTATATTGATTATGCTTATTCTCTGCAGGTATGGTTCGAGTCTGCTGAGTATTTTAGTCCACTGCATCTTTCCTATTATCCTCATACCAGTATTGTTATTATTATACTTAGATAGGGTATAGTCTCCCCACTATACCCATAAGACCCTCGCTGCTAGTTGGAAACCTTTGACGTTCGGGGAGGTGTGCCTAAGGTAATAACACCCGACCAGTTTGGCACTGTTCGGGTGGCTGCTCGGGTCTGGGTTGTTACAATTTGGATCAGCCAACCCCCACCCAAATATCCCCTAGGCTATCCTCCCTTATTCTTAGATTCATTCCTTTAGTCATAAATCCATCCTAACGAGACCTTTATTTCAAATCAAATGGAAGAACGCAACGAAGAGGTAAATATTTCATCACCTCTTTCAAGTTCTTTTCTTCTTACACTTCCTCTTTCTATGTTGTTTCCATTCTAAAATAATAACTCCACTATCTTATATATAATGTGATTTTATTATAAAAATTTAACAACCATATTCACTATTCTACTCATCCTATAAATGACATGGTCACCATACCATCGTACGTACAGATTATCGTCTCCACGTCGTGGTGTAGTTTGTTATTCAAAAACTTCATCATTTGGATGGTTATAATAATGAGTATAAATGATGTAAATAATATATATAACATGATAATTATTCATTATATAGGATATAACATCTAATTATATATGATTTTAATATCAAAATAATGATATTGTCGCTCCTGCGTACATACAGATTACCATCCCCACGAACGCGATGAGATTCATTTTCCATCCTAATCATTCAAGAATTATATTCCTTTTATGATTAAAAACAATGTTAATGAACATAATATAATTCTATATATGAATCAAATACATCATATCCATAACAAACATGTCTTACATTACCAAGCATATAAAGGAAAACCAATCAGTTAACACCAGAAACGATGATACTTCTAAAATATCATTAACAAAGAAATATTAGAAGATCATATATGATATCATATTAATCTATATGGTTATTTTATACTTTAATAACAATTATTTAACCATAATACCAGAGTTTAACCAACCCTTGACCAAGGAAAAGTATAAGTTAAGGGTTAATTTCACAATCTCTTTATAATCTGATGTTGTTTTTACATAAGTATCTACTGGTGCCTCTTTATCATCAACATCCATGTTTTTTAAAAATGTATTCCAATTTTTTTTAATATTTACTAGACTATGGGTTAAATTCATTTATACCCTTGTTTTAATTTTTATAAATGGTTTGAAAGGAATCATTCTGTCGTTTTCCAAACAGGGTACCATATGAATATTTCGACAAAATTAAGGTAAGAATGTTTTTTAACTTATATGACGGGTGCTGCTATTTTCGACCATTATAACATCATCGAAGCTTCCCTTACATTATTATAAGAATATTTTCAAAATAAATGTTTTATTTTATAATTATATTACTTTTAAATGATTTCAAAATATAATGTGATATTTCTCGAAAAAAAAGTTTTGATTTCATCTATGTCAACATCCTTTGATGGATTGTAAGATTATTTGAAGTTTATTTATTATGATAAAAAACATCCATATTATAGTGAAGGTTTTGTGATATGTTTGGTTGTGTATGTGTTGTTTTTATACCATTCATTGTTTATGGATAATGTATTGACATTTCGTATACTAGTTTTAATAAGAATGTTTATGTTATGTTTAAACCTTTTCATATGAGGAATGAATTGGACTTAGTAAGTGATGAGTGGAGCCTGATATAGCTCCTCAATGCATTGGTAGGTCTAATGAGACAAACTAGTGACTTGGAATAAGGCATTGACAAAATATTATTTTTAGTATTGGCACAAGGCCTTGACTATGTGGTTACGAAGTCTAGCATTATGCATTCCATCATTATGAAAGTGGATATTGATATTTCATGTGATTATTCAACTAGTAGAATATATATGTGAATAATTAAATGGAATTATTTGATTTTATCTTTTCAATATTATAAGTATGTTTATGTTTAAAAGTATTATGTTTTAGTATTACATTGCCTTAAATGTTTATGGTTATTTATGAAATTTTCCGCTATATTGTTATCCTTACTGAGAATCTGAGCTCACCCCTTTCTATGTTTTATTTTTCCTATGACGTGATGAAGTATATTATGACTAACCTATATGGATAGTATTTTTGATATGAGTGTGGCCTATGTAGACTATGTTTTTTTTAGTTTTTCATTTTATAATGTAATATAAAACATATTAATGTATCTAGTATTTCCAAGGCTACTAAACTAATAGGTCTTTTGAGAATTGATCTTTTGTGGTCATCACAATGTTATGTAATAATGCATTATCTCTAGGTATCTAGGGTCAGGGCATTACAGTGTAGGGTTCCCTAGGTGCCTAGTAAAGGGGTACATGATTTTTTAAACTATTCCAAAGGTCATGATTAAAAAAACAAATTAAAACCAATAAAATTAAATGAAGCTAAATTAAAAACCTAAACCCACCTCCTAAACCCTCATATACAGACCATTCCCCCTAGTTCCCTTGCAGCATTCAATGAACCCCCAACAACTCTCTCTTCCCCCTTTAATTATCATAGAACTTTATCTCGATATTTATCCAAATCATTGAGGTTTGTTCTTTCACGGCTCTTCCTTCCATTCTATGGTTTTTTGGTCTCCTGTCACCCGATGAGGTGTGGCCGAAACTGGGGTTTTAAACTAACCCTTATTTTTTGTTTTATTTGGGTTTAAGGTTGTGTGGAGGGTCTCTTGAGACCCTTTTGTACATATTCAGCCAACCTCCACTGAGGGGAATCTATTCTGGTCTTCTTGGTCCTCTATGTTCGATTTGGGGTACGATTTTACTCTAATGATTTTGTTTTACAGTTTATTATTGAGGAGTTTGTGATTTATGTGTTCCTAGTAATTTTATTTGAGTGTTTTGAACCTTTCCAAGGTGATTTTGATACCCTAGTGTTTTTTGTAGTTTGTTGGATCATCTATGAAGTAGTTTTGAGTCACTGAAGTCAATGGGGACCCACTATGTATACATTAGTTGGAATGCTTATATGTATGTTTCCCCATTATATGTATATGCGTCCATGGAAGTTAATATATATAATGGGATAGGTGTAATAACATATAATATGAAAATGAATATACATGTGAGTGGAGACAGGTGTATGCATATAATTATATATGCATGGATCCCCTCGCACCTACTCAAGGCTGTGTTAATATTTCCACAAGGGTTTGGTGTCTTTATTTATATTTGAAGGTGAATATGCTCGATTGGGGTAGTAAAAGCTTCTAGAAGTCACCGCTTAAAACATAAAGTGCCTAGTGTTTGTCTTGGTTCCTCTTTAATGTAGTATCCATTTCTGTGCACTTAAATTTTATTAATTCATTAATTAAATTATTATCACACCATTCATCGATTTTAATTAATATATTTTGGTTTATATAAAATGAAACCTTTAAAAAAAATAACGAAATTCATAAATGTGGAAAATGAATATTCATTAAGAAATTTCATGATTTTACAATAAAACCCCTCCAACGGAGGTGAAATTCCATCAAGATAAAATATAGGGATTAGACCTTTATGCTTGATTTCCACATTTCCATGGTTCTTCTTTTATTCCTCAATGTTATGTCTGATATAAAACCTGTTGAGACCTTGACTAAACTAAAGTTATGAATTGATTTTTTCCTTTTTAACTAAACATTTTCATGTAACCATTACACCATATTAGTATATAGCTTTTCCTGCCATTAAAATGAAGTGGTCCTTGCCTCATATGTTTTTAAATGAACCCAAGACACCCATTCGATGTTTTGACCTCCTACATTTGGAACATCCAATGTGGGTAATAAAAATTTTTCCATGCCCTTTCCTTGAACATGATCCTTGGGAATTTTGTGTGGTGTTTCCATGTTATGAATGAGTTAAATTTCTTTTCCGAGGTAAATGGAATGGTTAGAATGATTTATGAAAGATGGTATAATCCTTTAAGGGTGATGAACATGAACCTTTCCAATTGAACTTTCACCTTATATAAAATCTTCATGCTTAGGAAAATTGAGTGAGATCACGTTGAGTTGGGTGGGTAATACCAAATGGTATTCTTTTCATTTAAATCTATTAGTTTCAATAAAATTGAACATGACTATGAAATGTAAATTGACTATATAAATGATTATTGATGGGAGGTAATTTCCCATGCTAGTTATACATATTATATGCATTTATAATAAATTATAATGGTAGTTAGGGAGGTATGATGAGAATGGATACTAAATGCTCCTTACATTGCTGATAAGGTACGTCTGATGAGCATGGAGACTCAATTATCCTAACACCAATATTGAAAAATGATGGTATGTGAATTCCTCTCAGCATGGAGACTCTAAAATCCTTTACAATGACGTTAATAATGATGGTAATGGAGGTATGATGAACATAGTGACTCTATTATCCTTTACATTAATGTTTAATATAATGGAAAGGGAGGTCTAATGGGCCTGGAGACTCAATAATCCTTTAAATTGGGATGACGAACTTACTACCCCATGAGTATAGCTTATCATCTCATAACCATGTAGTGGACGCCTGCGTGTCACGTCTTGGACCTCTCTAGAAAATATATTTATATATATAATGATGACATATGCAGACTTATTCCTGAAATAATCCAATTAAGATATAGTTGTTTGGTGTCCCTAAGGAACCTAGAAAAATGGCGATTTACTTATTCATTTCAATTTACTTATCCTGCCATACCTGCACATTACTAAATTTATTTTTCATTTTCTGAAAAGGGAATTAAATTAGTGGTGTCGGCTAGTTTAGATTTATATGCCTGATGGAGGCCGAAGGTCGTCACGGCCCTCAAAATTACTTTTATTAACCTACACTAGCACAGTGGTGCAGGGCCGAACCACAGAGAAGGCAGACGGGTGAATTCTAAGGTTTATTTTTATTAAATTTCACTGTTGTCAGCAGTGAAGCGAGTGTTCATTTTTTTAATTTTTTTTTTAAAATGATATTGAAACAGGTTGACCAAACATGTTTTTTATAGAAACTATGATTAACACTAATTATTAAAGACTAGAGAATTACAATATACTAATATAAAGTAGCAAGACAAGGAATCGAGATCAACAAAGTACTCAAGAATTCTAAACTACTAGTTCGAAAGGATGTTCTCTCCACAGCTTACAACTGAATCACACTTCTAGAAAGACTGAAGAATTTCCCTCGCCAAGAAACTCAACAAGAAGAGAATTCGGTTTTGGAGTTCGCCACACCAAAACTTAATCGAACTGCATCAAGGTTTTAAAAAGATAACATTTGGAAATGAACTCGCCATAAATTTCCAAAGTTAATGACATTAATGTTCTGGATGATTCAATCAAACACAACCTCGCCAGTCGAATTTGAATTGAAATTGAAACCATTGAAGTGTGAACGATCAAATATTAGAAACAGAACCAGTCTCGCCAACTGATTCTAATTTCCTAAAAGCTAAACAAATGAAGACTTTAAAATCATAACCAGAAGGCTTTAAAATTCCCGAGCTAAGAAATTTCAACAATTGATCATATTGATTCATGAAGTGTAAAACATCCGATAACAGAGTAGAAAAATTAAGGATAGAGGGAAGAAGTACTCCCCAAGCACTGCTCTGCTCTCAGGATCCTTGGTCTCCTGCTCGTCTCCAGCGCTGCGACTCGGAGTCTTCGCTCTCGCCTGATATGTTTGTGGAATGTCGAATGAGAGTCCCCGAGAGTTCTTCTGCTTGCTCTGCTTAAAATACAATCTGTCATCTGCTGCATGTCACCGCCACTACTTCCACCAACTTCCAAAGTTCTTTACCCACGCACCACACACGTGCGTTTAACCCGCGACAGGCACGTCGCGTGAATTTTTCCCTCGTAACTAACTCCCGATGAGTTAGTTGGATGAACCTGGACATGTTCAAGTCCGTTGAATGAACCTGCAAATAAAATAGAATAGATAAATAAAGAGAAAAGATGCAAGGAAAAATAATTATTATTAAAGTAAATTGTTATATTACTCGTTACAAATTATTCTTAGTTAATTGATAATTATTTTCTTTTAAATTATTTATACAATTATTAATTGTGATAAAACATAAGTTATTAAAGAGTGATTAGTTTAATTAACTTAATAAAATAATTACTAAGTTATTAATTTTAACACTTAATCTAAGTTATTAAAAATTAAGAGCATAAATAATTAAGTTAATAATTTAAATAAAATTAATAATTTAATTATTACAATAAAACAAACATAATAATTAGATTAATTAATTAATTAGCTAATTTTAATAAAGTAATTAATGTTATTACTTAAGTTTTAAATTAAAAAGTATGTTTTATAAATTATTTATAATTACTATTAATTAAATAATTTATAATATTAGTAGTAAATTAATTTACTATTTACATGTATTATTAATTTAGTTTTATAATTTAATTTATAATTTATCTATGTGTTGTTTTAAAATTTATAACTTTTGTACATAACTTTACAACTTTTAACTTTTGTAAAGTTTATTTTTTTAACTTTAACTTTTCCATTTGTCTTTTTCTTCTTTTTCTTTTTTACTTTACTTTACTTATTATATTATTTATCTATTATCTTTTTATTTAATTTTTTAATCTTCTCTTCTCCACCCCAAAGTGGCGCACAAATGGGGGAGGGTTTTGGGTTGGTTATCTTCCAGTATAAGACTCGCGCTGCTCCTATGCTTCAATACGCAGAGAAGCGGCACAATCCTCTTCTCCATAGGCAGTGGCGCATCACAACTGCAACCCAGCAAGAACCCACGATGGCTGTCCTAGCTCGGCTTCTCCTCTTCGTCGTGGACTCCACTGCGGCTTCAAATCCAATGACAGCACAGAATCCTTCTCCTCAGCTGCGGAAAGAGGGATCCGAGTCTTTCTCCTTCACAACAATGGCTTAAAGTGACGGCACGACTCCATCAGCACTGACGGCATCGGAGGACTCTTCCTTCTCCAGCAGTGGTGGCGGCTTCGAACCAGCGGGGACCTCCACTGCTTGCAACGCATCACCAGTAGATGGTGCGACTCTCTTCAGCAGCATATTTCCCTGGCTCCAGCAAAGCGGACTCCCTCAAAGCAGATGGTCTGATGGCATGTATGGGCTTGGGGTGTGCTGGGGATTTGAAAGCATGGCAGGAGGTAGAAAATAACTAGGGCATGTTTATTTCTGATACGTTAACTTTCCTTCATTGGGAAGAAGAACCGGTGGCAGGAAAACCGAGTGGAACTGTGAGAGTAGGAAAAACAGCGCGGGGTAGAGAGAAGGGTAACGATGAGATGCAGCTACTGATAGAAGAAAAAATAGTAACGGTGAGGTGCAACTACTGGTTGAGGCGGGCAGCTACTGGTAGAGGGAGGCTGTTTATCGGTGCCTAAGTAGCTGTATCGGTGAGGAAAAGATGTGTATCGGTGAGAAGGAGCTACCGATGCATCGGTAGATTAAAGGCAGGAGAGGATCAGTGACTTGGGGGTTTAAAAAAAACAAATGCAGTATTGGTGAGGTTGGAAATTCCCCCCGAGGGTCACCGATACACTAAAAAAATGTGCAGCCACGCGGAGTCACCGATTGATAAAAAAAGGGCTACCGATAGGCAGCAGGGTAACAATGAGGATTAAGGTGAAAGAACTCCACCGATAGAAATGATTCACTGTTACGCAACATTGAACTTTTAAAAATAACACACAAATAAAACATAAAATTAAAACTAAAATAAACTAAATTAAAAAAACTTAAAATAATTAATAAAAATAATGCTAAATACCATGAATTCAAAACAGAATTTTAAGTTAACCATTAAAACATTAAAATAATTAATTGACAAAACATAAATTAAAAATTAATTACCTATTAAACTAAATTATTAATAAATTAAAATTAAAAATAACATTCAAATTACAAAGTAGCCGAAAATGATATTGAAAAACAACAGTGACCCATATAAGTCACGAACAGGGCTCGTCTACCTCAACGGTAGACTAAAACAAAATAAAATGAAATAAAAAATCAATCTGCATACATAAAATAATAAAGTTATTGTTTAAAATATCATAATTAATTAAATAATTAATTAATTGAACTAATAAAATTAAGGGCGAACCAATTTAATTAATTCAAAAACACATATTATTTACTTAAATGACTAGTAGGTGATTAAACACATAAAATAATAAAATTAACCTATTTAATGTAACTTAATTAAAAATTTAATTAATAAAAACAAAGTCTAAATTAATTAAATAGGATTATGTTGATTAAATGATTTTTTTAATAGATATTGACTATTATAAAGTTAAGCAGAATTAAATTAACCTAACTAAATACACACCGTTGCTTATAAAATTAAAGTGTTTACCGGTAGAAATGAGTATCGGTGGCAAGGGTCACCGATAAAGGCAGATTCACCGATAGAGGCAGAGTCACCGATAGAGGCAGAGTCACCGATAGAGTGTACCGGTAACCTGCTATCGGTAGCTAAGCTACCGGTAGTCTGGCATGCCGAGATAAGTTTTATATAGCATTAAAAATTAAAATTAAATTAATTAGAAAACTCAATGATTAATAATAATAATAAATAAAAAAAATAAAAAAATAAGGATTTAATTAAACAAATTGAAAATTAGTTATATTAAAAACACATAAAGAATAAATCAATTATTTTAAGGTCCAAAATTACATAAAATGTTATAAAAAGTGAATATTTGACAAATTTAATTATAAAAATACAAAAGTGCATTTATTTAATAATAAGTGTTAAATTATTTAAATAAATTGTATAAAAATTAATAAAAATATGTGGAAAACTGGGTAAAAATAAGGCCACATCAAATTCCCCCACACGTAATCATTGTTTGTCCTCAAAAAATCCCATGTTTTATCATCTTTGAAAAAAATGAATTATACAAATCAGCTATGTTCATAGAAGTTTCAACAAAGGACTCAAAAAGTTTGCTTAGGATATTGAAAACATAGCCTCAAATAATGTCTCGCCTAGAACAACTACTCAATGGGAAATCAAGTAAATCATGAATCATCCATAAATGAAGGTGTCCTGCTTCATATATGACTCTGCCTATTGACTCACTTCAATTCAAGCTCAATTTCTAAATTCAAGAGTGATAATAGGATAAAAAAATATGTGGAATTAAAATCTTAACAAAAGGAACTTTGAACTTTGACTCATCACCATGGTTCCATAAAATACATAAATATAAACAATTTTTATCCACTTAATTGATTCAACCCAAATGACTCCCATATAAACCAGTTGTCCCCTTCTTCATATGGAGTTCATCATTCCCCTCACCTTAATGAATTCATTTTTTGACCCTAGACACTTTATTTATTTTTCCCAAGCCATGTAATTTGTGCCAAGCACTGTGCAATGCACTTATTAAAGGTTTATAGAGGGCTTATTGGAAAAAGAAACGCACCCAGTATCTAAGGTCTCAGAGATTCACCGTGGGATCCCAGATGCCCAGTATTACTCCAGTTACAAAGGATTTATATAAAATCCATTTTCATTGACTCAATAAAAATGATCATTTTTATAAATTAAAAGAATGAAAAGGATCCTCGGATAAAATTCAAACTTCCAGTACCTAAAATTATGATCTTAAATCCACTAAAAGGTTTCCCATATCACTCTCAAAAGAAGTTCCTAACCAAAATTCATTAAACCACTAAACAGTTCCACTCAGCAATCATCCACAAAAACTCATTTCAGACTCAAAGCAAGACTCAACTTCCAATGAAGCACCATCCTAAGGCAAGACTCATTTGAGTGCAGTGTAAAGCCTAAAATTGTGAAAGAATTTTTTTGAAACATTTTGACCATTTTTTGACAAAAAGTTTAAAAGCAGTGGGAATTGATGAGCATTACAATTAAACACAGTTTAGTACAGTCAAGAATTGACCCCCTCCCCGACACTTAAAACCCAACTTTGTCCCCAAAGTTGACTTCTAAATATGGAAAAGAACAACTAAGTAATTTAAGTTCAAAACATATTTTCAATTTAGTATATATATGAAATGTATAAAGGGTCCCAATGAAGTTCAAAAATTTAGTTTTCCACAATGAATAAATAATCAGCAGGTTCATTGAAAAGTACACCCATTAACATTGATGTCCAATGGAAAAGATTTTCATTAAAGTTCAAACATAGCATATAAGGTGTGGGTGCACAATTAACTGGGTGTAAGCATTTTAAAAAAAAGTTCAATAATATGTTCAATATAGTAGACAAAGTTCATGCTAAACACCTCAACGAAAAAAGAAGATTCAAATGACCAGCAGCATGTACTCTCCCCCCACACTTAGTTTCATGCAATGAATGGTTTAAACAATGTGAAATTAAATTTTTAAGCAAGAGGCACATGCAGATTTTTAATTCATTAGTTCCAAGACATGCAGAAGAATTTTATAATACAAGCAGAATTTTAAGCAAGTAGAATTTTATTAACAAAAACAGGAGCAGAAAAAAAATAAGTGCAACAAGTTGAAGTACTTCCCTGACTAAGCTCTTGTCCAAAAATGACAATGGGAATTCCACTCTTTAGATGACAGAAGCAGCATTCCTAAAAACACAGAGCATATATGAGCATATATGAACATATATGAGCATGCAAAGAAGCACTTTATTCAATGTAAAATAAGAACAAAACAAAAGTAAACACAAATGAAAGAACATGGGTTGACTCCCATGAAACACTGAATTTTAATTCTTCAGTTAGACTTTATTTAATTACAAATTTTTATTTATTAACAAAACAAGACCATGGGTTGCCTCCCATGCAGCGCTAGGTTTACAGTCCCCAGCCAGACTCACCAAGAAACTAACCGTAATCACTAGGTGGATGTGGTTTCCTTAACAAGAACCACCACATGTGTTTGGCCCATTTATTTTTAACATAAAGATGAAATTCGTGGGAAACAAGACTCAATAAAACAACAACTAAATTATCATAGACTAAAATAATCCCTAAGTAGCACCATTTAACAGTAATGGGTATAGTTCTATACACTTCCATAATTGTTTCAGATTTATCAGGATTTGAGTTCACATGAAGGGACAACATAGTACTAGGTGCTTCAAAGGGTGTGGCATTATTTTCATGGCTTTCCCTCTCAACTTCAACACTAACAGATTCAAATTCAAGGGTGCTTGTGGGTAGGTTCTGATTAGCAGGATCAAAAGGAAATTATATTAAGTGATGAAACGAATCATGAACAATGGAACACAAGTGTGATTCCCCCTCTGGACTACTATCAGTATCATGAAAATCCTCAGCACCCTTCATAGTTGAGGATGTAAGTGACAGACAGTGAAGAGAATTTATTTTATCACATACAGATTCAGGTCTAACAATGTTATAAATCTCTTCCAAAAGTTCCTCATTAGTGAATGAACACTCAATATCTACTGCTTCAAATAAATCAATTCTGCAACCATCATCTAATGTGTGTTCAATCTCTACATTATGTTTAAGTTCAAAAGGCTCACTTTGAAAAACAATGTCTTTAGTGTTTTCTAGAAAGTTCAGTTCAGGAGAAGAAATATTCAATTCAGCTTCAATGAACTCATGTTCAAGATTTGTCAAATTCAAATATTTTTCCCTAGGAATGAAAACACTACTTTCCATTTCAGTACACAAAGTCTCAGAAAAATGATCACTATGAGAATAGGGAAATGCAAACTCATCAGTTAATTTTTCTTCAAATGTCATTTCCTCTTCCTCATAATCCAACATCATTTCAGAATTAATTGGGTTTACAGTTTCAAAACATGGAAGATATGTTTTTAGTTGAAGTTCAAAAAAATAGATTCTATGTTATCCAGCTTAAGGTTCTCTTCCAAAGTGTTCCCAATTTCAATTTCAGACTCATTGTTCATAATTTCAGAAAGATTGGGTGAAGAGTTTTTAACATTCAAGTTTTTTGATTCAAGTATATCTTCCACCCGAGTGACCTCATTCTCAAAACTCCTAAAACAGTGACTTTTCTCTAATTTAGGAATTATGAAAAGAACTGGTCTATCTTTTTCAATCTGTTTTAATTTAGTTTCAAAATCATCCAACTCAACACCATTAAATCTCTTTTTTTGGTTTTCAACATTATTCTCTTGATTCAGTGATCTGGTTATTTCCAGATTAGGTTCAATAGTGTCATATTTTTCAAAGTGAATGTTTTGCTTCCCAGTTTCACTGTCAGTCTCCTCTTCAGTTTGTTTTTTAAATCTTTTATACAAGTTTTCATTTTCATTTTCTTAAAATTCTTCTTACTCTTTAACCCTTTTTTGTAATTCCAAGAGCATGGTTTCCAATCTTTTCATTCTCTGATCTCGCTCTTGAGAATCTTTAAGTTGAATTTCATTGGTTTGAGTTAACCAATTATTAATTTGTTCTTCCCTAGCATCTAGTTTAGAATCAATTAATTCAATTTTATCTAGGGTGACAGGACTAAACTCACATTGTTCATTTTCATCAGTGTAAACATCTTGTTGTGGCTGGTTATAGACACATTGCCAAGCAGTATGTCCATAATCACCACAACAAACACAGTGAGGTCTCGGTTGATTCCAATTCTGATTAACATCCATTTTTAATTAAATATTAAATGAGCTTAAACACACAACAGTTCACTGTGAAGCATATTTTTTTTTCTTTTCAAAACAACAAAAGCAACATAGACAATTCAAAACAGTTTTTTTTAAAAAGTTTTTTTTAAATGATTTTTTAATGATTTTTTTGTGTTTTTTTAAACCCTAGACTCTCGGTGCGTGCCTTCCCCGGCAACGGTGCCAAATTTTGATGGAGGCCGAAGGTCATCACATCCCTCAAAATTAATTTTATTAACCTACACTAGCAAAGTGGTGCAGGGTCAAACCACAGAGAAGGCAGACGAGTGAATTCTAAGGTTTATTTTTATAAAATTGCACTGTTGTCAGCAGTGAAGCAAGTGTTCATTTTTTTAATTTTTTTATTAAAATGAAGTTGAAACAGGTTGAACAAACATGTTTTTTATAGAAACTATGATTAACACTAATTATGAAAGACTAGAGAATTACAATATACTAATATAAAGCAGCAAGACAAGGAATCGAGATAAAAAAAGTACTCAAGAATTCTAAACTACTAGTTTGAAAGGATGTTCTCTCCACAGCTTACAACCGAATCACACTTCTATAAAGACTAAAGAATTTCCCTCGCCAAGAAACTCAACAAGTAGAGAATTAGGTTTTGGAGTTCGCCACACCAAAACTTAATCGAACTGCATCAAGGATTAAAAAAGATAACATTTGGAAATGAACTCGCCATAAATTTTCAAAGTTAATGACATTAATGTTCTGGAAGTTTCAATCAAACACAACCTCGCCAGTCGAATTTGAATTTAAATTGAAACCATTGAAGTGTGAATGATCAAATATTAGAAACAGAACCAGTCTCTCCAACTGATTCTAATTTCCTAAAATCTAAACAAATTAAGATTTTAAAATCATAACCAGAAGGCTTTAAAATTCCCGAGCTAAGAAAGTTCAACAATTGATCATATTGATTCAAGAAGTGTAAAACATCCGATAAGAGAGTACGAAAATTAAGGATAGAGGGAAGAAGTACTCCCCAAGCACTGCTCTGCTCTCGGGACCCTTGGTCTCCTGCTCGTCTCCAGTGCTACGACTCGGAGTCTTCGCTCTCGTCTGATATGTTCATGGAATGTCGAATGAGAGTCCCCCAGAGTTCTGATGCTTTCTCTTCTTAAAATTCCATCTGTCATCTGTTGCATGTCACCTCCACTACTTCCACCGACTTCCAAATTTCTTTACCCACGCACCGCACACGTGTGTTTAACCCGTGACAGGCACGTCGCGCGAATTTTTCCCTCGTAACTAACTCCCGATGAGTTAGTTGGATGAACCTGGACATGTTTAAGTCTGTTGAATGAACCTGAAAATAAAATAGAATAGATAAATAAATAGAAAAGATGCAAGGAAAAAAATTATTTTTAAAGTAAATTGTTATATTACTCGTTACAAATTATTCTTAGTTAATTGATAATTATTTTCTCTTAAATTATTTATACAATTCTTAATTGTGATAAAACATAAGTTATTAATGAGTGATTAATTTAATTAAGTTAATAAAATAATTGCTAAATTATTTATTTTAACACTTAAACTAAGTTATTGAAAATTAAGAGCATAAATAATTAAGTTAATAATTTAAATTAAATTAATAATTTAGTTATTACAATAAAAGAAACAAAATAATTAGATTAATTAATTAATTAGCTAATTTTAATAAAGTAATTAAAGTTATTACTTAAGTTTTAAATTAAAAAGTATGTTTTATATATTATTTATAATTACTATTAATTAAATAATTTATAATATTAGTAGTAAATTAATTTACTATTTACATGTATTATTAATTTAGTTTTATAATTTAATTTATAAGTTATCTATGTATTGTTTTAAAATTTATAACTTTTTTACATAACTTTACAACTTTTGACTTTTTTAAAGTTTATATTTTTAACTTTAACTTTTCCATTTGTCTTTTTCTTCTTTTTCTATTTTACTTTACTTTACTTATTATATTATTTATCTATTATCTTTTTATTTTATTTTTTAATCCTCTCTTCTCCACCCCCAAAGTGGCGCACAAATGGGGGAGGGTTTTGGGTTGGTTATCTTCCAGTAGAAGACCCGCGCGGCTCCTATTCTTCAATATGCAGAGAAGCGGCACACTCTTCTTCTCCATAGGCAGCGGCACATCATAGCTGCAACCCAGCAAGAACCCATGACGGCTGTCCCAGCTCGGCTTCTCCTCTTCGTCGCGGACTCCACTGTGGCTTCAAATCCAACGATAGCACAGAATCTTTCTCCTCAGCTGCGGACAGAGGGATCCAAGTCTTTCTCCTTCACAGAAATGGCTTAAAGCGACGACACGACTCCATCAGCACTGGCGGCATCGACAGACTCTTCCTTCTCCAGCAGTGGTGGCAGCTTCGAACCAGCGGGGACCTCCTCTGCTTGCAACGCATCACAAGTAGATGGTGCGGCTCTCTTCAGCAGCATATTTCCCTGGCTCCAGCAAAGCGGACTCCCTCGAAGCAGCTGGTCCGACGGCATTTACAGGCTTGGGGTGTGCTGGGGATTTGAAAGCGTGGCAGGAGGCAGAAAATATCTGGGGCATGTTTATTTATGATGCGTTAACTGTCCTTCGTTAGGAAGAAGAACTGGTGGCAGGAAAACCGAGTGGAACTGTGAGAGTAGGAAAAACAGCGCGGGGTAGAGAGAAGGGTAACAGTGAGATGCAGCTACCGATAGAAGAAAAAACAGTAACGGTGAGGTGCAACTACTGGTTGGGGCGGGCAGCTACTGGTAGAGGGCAGCTGTTTAGCGGTACCTAAGCAGCTGTATCGGTGAGGAAAAGATGTGTATCGGTGAGAAGGAGTTACCAATGCATCGGTAGATGAAAGGTAGGATAGGATCAGTGACTTGGGTGTTTAAAAAAAACAAATTCAGTATTGGTGAGGTTGGAAATCCCACGCGAGGGTCACTGATACACTAAAAAAATGTGCAGCCACGCGGAGTCACCTATAGATAAAAAAAAAGGGCTACCGGTAGGCAGCAGGGTAATAGTGAGGATTAAGGTGAAAGAAGTCCACTGATAGAAAAGAGTCATTGTTACGCAACATTGAACTTTTAAAAATAACACACAAATAAAACATAAAATTAAAACTAAAATAAACTAAATAAAAAAACGTAAAATAATTAATTAAAATAATGCTAAATACCATGAATTCAAAACAGAATTTTATGTTAACCATTAAAACATTAAAATAATTAATTGACAAAACCTAAATTAAAAACTAATTACCTATTAAACTAAATTATTAATAAATTAAAATTAAAAATAACATGCAAATTACAAAGTAGCCGCAAATGATATTGACAAACAACGGTGACCCATATAAGTCACGACCAGGGCTCGTCTACATCAATGGTAGACTAAAACAAAACAAAATGAAATAAAAAATCAATCTGCATACATAAAATAATAAAGTTAATGTTTAAAATATCTTAATTAATTAATTAATTAACTAATTGAACTAATAAAATTAACGGCAAACCAATTTAATTAATTTAAAAACACATATTATTTACTTAAATGACTAGCAGGTGATTAAACACATAAAATAATAAAATTAACCTATTTAATGTAACTTAATTGAAAGTTTAATTAATAAAAACAAAGTCTAAATTAATTAAATAGGATTATGTTGATTAAATGATTTTTTTAATAGATATTGACTATTATAAAGTTAAGCAGAATTAAATTAACCTAACTAAATACACACCGTTGCTTATAAAATTAAAGTGTTTACCGGTAGAAATGAGTATCGGTGGCCAGGGTCACCGATAGAGGCAGAGTCACCGATAGAGGCAGAGTCACCGATAGAGGCAGAGTCACTGATAGAGTGTACCGGTAACCTGCTATCGGTAGCTAAGCTACCGGTAGTTTGGCATGCCGAGATAAGTTTTATATAGCATTAAAAATTAAAATTAAATTAATTAGAAAACTCAATGATTAATAATAATAA
This sequence comes from Viscum album, assembly GCA_963277665.1. Taxonomy (NCBI): domain Eukaryota; kingdom Viridiplantae; phylum Streptophyta; class Magnoliopsida; order Santalales; family Viscaceae; genus Viscum; species Viscum album. The sequence continues at coordinate 1,068,491,870 of OY728139.1, read as the reverse complement.
TAAATAAAAAAAATAAAAAAAATAAGGATTTAATTAAACAAATTGAAAATTAGTTATATTAAAAACACATAAAGAATAAATCAATTATTTTCAGATCTAAAATTACATAAAATGTTATAAAAAGTGAATATTTGACAAATTTAATTATAAAAATACAAAAGTGCATTTTTCTATTAAAAAGTGTTAAATTAATTAAATAAATTGTATAAAAATTAATAAAAAGATGTGGAAAACTGGGTAAAAATAAGGCCGCAACAATGCCCCACCCTACATGGGATGCCATTACATTGGGGATACCCTAGTTGACCTTTTGTGTTCATAGGATTATAGACCATGGTTTATAACTTTTTATTTTATGCTTTTACTAGATGTTAGGAGAAAAGGACTGAGTTGGAGCTCAAGATGCTCCTGGATATCTCCTTGGACTCTTTAGTTATTTTCTTTTCTTCAGCCTTGTATTTGTGTTGTTTTGAAAAAAATGTTTTATGTTTACTATTTTAACTTACGTACAATCATGTGTACATGCATTCATTGTAATATAGAATATTACACCTTTATTAAATTGAATATATTATTCTTTAACTTCTATTTGATCTTTTAATTAATGCTTCTGTAGTTGTATTATTTTTATATACTACCATACCCCTATACAATCACTTATATTGGGTTGTAGTCTCCCTACTATCAAATCATGAGACCCTCACTGCTATTTGGTTGCCTCTATCATTGGGGTGGAGGGGGGGGGGAATTGAGGCCATGTAACCTGTCGGTCCAGCTACCGATTTGATTGTAAGCTGGGTTGGGATGTTACAAAGTTGTATCGGATGAGGTTTTTTCTTTCTCTTATAATTTTGAATTGGTATACAAAATACTATGAATGTCTCAGTGCTTGGTGAATAACAGTTCTCGGGACTGATCAGCCCACGCATTGGAAATGACAAAGTGTTTAGGGATGGGAATTGTTGTTTGTGTTGTTTGATATTAATGTTGATACGATTTCACCTTGTGTGACTTGTTAAATTTCCACTGCTTATTGGTTTTTTATTTTATGGTATTTTTACCCTTGGACCAATTTTTCATGGATGAAGCATCGCATGAATCATTATAGGAACATAGGGATTAACATGTCATTAATGTTCCATTCTATATAGTGGCATTTATAACATTCCTAATTATTTGATTGCATGCATTGAGTGATATTCATGCTCATCATTGTACCGCGATTAAGAAATTTTTATCCTCTTTTTCCATGATTCATTGATAATATTCCATGCTTCCTGACTTTCTTATATTTTATGCTTCTATGTTTTAGCAGGCTTCTATATTCCTACTTATAATTACATGATAGTTCTGATGTGTATAGATGGATGCATGGGCTGAAGATATATGGGTTATGAATGAACTTGAACTCATTTTTGATTGTGAGGTGTATGTGTTTCTTACAACTGGGAAAGGTTAACTGGTATATTCAAACCATCTTGATCATATATTTGTATACATTTTTGATACCCTTGTTAAAATGTGCAATGTGATGCCATTAAAATGGTAAATTGAATTGGATCTGATTAAAGGGAGACAAATTCCAAACTGTAAAGTGTATGGGATCATTATAAGTTTTTAGGTGGCCACCCATACATTTAGGCCATTCTTTTCGAGCTTGTTATATTCAAAAATGGGATCGTATTTGAATAATGGGAACTAATTTTCAATACATGATGTCTATATGCGCTACATGAATTGGGAATTTAGAACCCAAGTAAAATGTAAACGAATCCTTTATCTTGAGATGGAATAAATGTAAGGGATATTTAAATTTTAATCTTAAGTGAATTGGTTATCTTTTAAAATTCAACTGAACTAAGTAGGCTAGTTGGGGAATTTATATTATGAGATGACCTATTTTGGTTTCTTTAATGTTACTAATTTAACAAAGACTATTGGGATTCATTTTTATGATCATAGTATGGTTAAAATGGGACCCTCATTGGTGGAATTACTTGTAAAAAATGGATTTATATAATAAATTTCCTAATAAGCATGGGATGTTAATAAATATTTAATTTTTTTAGAAGGAGGTTTGTTAAGACTTGCATGTTTTTCCCCTTGGGGATTAGCAAAATCAAGTTCCTTGTGTTTTTGTTTTAAAATGGTACTAGATTTTTTGAATTAAATATTTTATAGGATTAATGATTAATTTTGACTAAATGTAATGGGGTTGAAATGAAACTTATAGTTTTCCCCTATTTAAAATCATCGTGAAAGGGTAGTTAACTTTTTTCCTTGAGTTGATTTGGGATGGAATCATTAGTGTCTTTCGAAGGATTTCTATATTTTAGAAATAGTTTGGTCATTGGATTTTGAGATTTCAGTGTTTTTTTGTTGTGACCATGTTATTGGTCTGGGACATGTGTTTCAATAAGGGGCTAACCCATGGTATGTATCATCCTTTAATTTTAATGCCTTTTCACTAGCATGATTCTTTTTATATTTGGTACCATTATATTCTTTTTTCCCTTGTAGGATTTTCAATTTCCAATTAATTCATTCTTCATGTGGGTGGTCATGCTTTTCTTGAACTTATTATAGCCTTGTGCATTGGGGAATTATCTTTTTCAGGTTGTTAGGCAAGCTTTTGTCCCAGTCAGTTCCTTCATTGGTCATTTGACCCATTATTTTCTTCGGTGATTGATGACTTGGTTTGGTGTCATCTACGATAAGGGTCATATGAGGAAAAGAGAGTCTAAAATAATCCTCTTGTACTAATGAGTATAGTCTTAGGTCATCTCTATATTAGAGTGACCTACGAGGTAATGAATTAAGTTTGTCCAAATGTTTGGGAGGAATTCCTAGAGACATGTGTGTTATGACACACTAATCATTTTAGTTTTAATCTTACCTAGGTTTTAACCTACTTTTTATGCTTTGACAACATGATTGTGTCTTGGAGGAGCATTACACATTCGATAATGGTGTTTTTGATCTAGATCTATAATGACCCAAACATTCATGAATTAAATTCACATTCATTTATTTAATTTAATGTCTTAAGGATATAGAAAACACATGCACATTTTTTTTATTTTATCCAATTGGATTTAAATGAACTTTAAGTATCATTACCATTGATAATGTAATCATTGAATAGTGACCACATGACTAGTATAAATATATGGTTTTTAAAAAAAGAATTTTTTTTTGACATAGACAAAGGAGAGGATGGCCTCATCCAGTAGACTCGAGCCATATAAATCTCGTTTGTTGAAGCTCTGAAAGGAGGTAGCATCACTAGGCTATACTCTTGGTCATGCCCAAGCCGAGCCTCCACACATTAAGCTTAAACAGAATTGCCTATGTGAGAAGTGGAAGTTAATAGAGATTACCACCCGAGCGATGTTATCTAAGCCGCCCAAAAAGTCTGTCACAATTACACAACTTACCGTTAGGTATTATGCGGTTTTTATAAGGGGTTATAAGACAAGAAAGTAGTTAATTTTTATGTAATTCAATTTATAAATAAAATTATTAATCCATTAATTTCTTTATGAGAATAGTTATTCTTAAAAATATAATGAATTAGATAAATTTACTTTTTGGGTAAAATAGTACTCTTCAGAAATATATAAATTATTATATTAAACTACTTCATTATTAATAATGTTATTATAATAGTATTATAAGAACCATCAACTTAATTATAAATGACAATTATATTTATTTTCTTTACTCTATAAAATATTAAGTATTCAGTTTGATAAGAATTATTTTTTATATGATAAAATAGAAATTATATTTTTTAATTAAAGAATTTATTTTCATGAACTAATGAATTTTATAAATAATTAATATTTTAATAAAATATTATTATCAAATTACTTTTATGAACAATAAATTAGTATAAAATTATTTTGATGTGATATTTAATTTCTATTACAGTTTATTTATTTTAAACAAGTCGATTTTCAGTAAATGTTGGTTTTTTATTAAATTAAAAATTCACATATTTAGAAAATTATTTAGATAAAATAAAAATTATTTTTTGAATTTGGGCATTGAAATTATCCAAGGGTGAATTTTTCATAATTTTCGGAGGCAGTCAAATATTTGGGTAAAAATTAAATACTGAATAAATAAATAATGTGTTTTATTACAACATAATGACCCAATACTAATGTAATAAAATACTATAAAAGTTTTATTCAGACTATACATTTTTTCCTTCAAAATAATGAGGTTTTATAATTTTTTGATTAATTTTATAATGCCTTAGTAGACCCTCCAAAACATATAAAATATTTTAACGTTTTAAAATGATTTCATTGAGAGTGTGACTCACCTCCACATAATCAAGCATGATATTTTATTAGCTTAGGACTTTGGACATATAAAATATTTTATACCACAACCCTTTTTTAGAAACCATGGGCAAGAACCATGGTATGGTTTGTGGTTTTTATTAGTTTAATATGTAGTGTCCAAAACCTAATTAATGAAAAATTACATATCTTTTCCTATAAATACCCACCCATACTCTTATACCTCTTCACTCAAACCATTTTTAGCTCGTCCAATTTCTATTACATAATCCCTAGAGTCCTCCAAAGGTTACCCCAGGCTCCCAAGCAGCCTCTCCCAAGCATTTGGGATCACACATCCATGTAAGGGATCCTCACTTTCCTCTCTTCCTTTCAAATTATAGAATCTTATTGGAAATTAGTTCTTGTAAATTCAATATTTTATATTTTAATCCTTTTATAATCAATTAAATACTATTAATTTGATGTTATTTCAATGAGGGATCATTTATCCTCCATCATTTGGACCCATACCTTAGCTATTACTATGCTAAAAATCTCTAAGGGATTTCTCTCTTCTCATTTCCATTCAAGATACTATTTTATTAAAAGATTCTTAAGTTCCATTTTTATATGTTGGGTTATGATTTTATATGAATACCATAATTTCCATTTTATTTATATATTATATATCTTCCTTTTACTCTAATCAGGACCCCTATGATACATTAAGCACAACTGTTACTATGGCGAAATTCCGTAACGGTTGTCCCTCTCTCCTTTTTCTTCAAGCACCTCTTTTATGTCATGCCTTTTAATTAAAATTTTCTTGATTTCAGATGTGTTATTAAATTCCTCCATAATTTCCATTTTATATATACATTTTGGGATCTTCCTTTTACCCCCATTAATCCCCCATGTTCCATTAAACCCACCTATTACTATGTCAAAATTCCATAAGGGATTCCTTCTATTCTCATTTTTATTGATGTTTATTGATGTTGTAATAATCGTTTCATTTCTATTAAAAATGTTTTGGTATGAATTATAACCATCCCAATACTTACCTCATTATGTTTTGATGATGATATACCACTTTATCTCTCATTAATACCTTCTATATACACCCTTACCATGCTGAAATTCCGTAAGAGTTTTCTCTCTTCTTATTTCCATTCAAATATTTATCCCACATTTTGAATCTAAATTCCATTTAATATGTTGGTATATTATGTACCATTATTATATAACTGTATATTTCATGTATAAATTATTTTAGACCCCTTTATCTCTCATCAACCATTCTTATGAATTTCCATATGTCGACGTTGTGCGGCCGAAATTACACCGCGATTTTCCAAGCCAAAATCATCATGTAGTGAATACCACACCCATTTCTCTATCAAGGGTATTCAACATTATTCTCATAAAAATATTTAATGGTACTTACCTGTAAGTATTCCACATTACATAATTACGGAATAACTTATGATGTTGAATGATTCTATGTTATATGATCTATGCATCACACTTATGTATGAAATGACATGTTTATGAAGTGTGCACTCAGAAAGTGCTCCAATGCATTGGGTAATGTTTAGTATCATGATACACCATGTGAAACTAGGGTATACTCCTAAAAATTCATTTGAAATGAGTGTTTACTCATGTTTCTTCATGTTCAATAATGTTTTACTCATGCTAATTAATGTGCAATGGGGGTTTACTCATGCTAATCCAAGTGCAATAAGACTTAGATCATGATAATTTGATGTTGTATGTTGCTTCCACATTTTTATGTTATGATAATCATGATATATCATTCATTTAGCCTAATAGGTACTATATTCTCCATGTTATTCCTTTCTTTCTCCCTTCATAGGATTTATATCTCACCCTTTTCTTATGTATGTCCTCTTGTTATCCCATGAAATGATGAGTATGAAGGAATGGCGTGGTCATGTAAAAGTAGTTTTTAATAAATAAGTTGAATTTTTATGTCTTATGTTGTCATGTAATGTTCCTAATTTCCCAAGAAACTATACCTCTTGATCCTCATAGCTTTCTTAAGTGAAAATTTATGTAATAAATTTTTTTTAAATATGTAATAACGAGAAATGTTATTATAGTTGGTATCAATGGATAGGTTTAGTTATTATTGAGATTAGGATTAGAAAACCATAGAAAATGACTTAGGGATAATACTAAGTATAATGAAAATATCCCTATATTTTTGGGTGTATATAGTAAGTGTTTTATCATGAAAATACATCCATGTATGTATATGAACATGTAGATGTGGCTCTGGCATAGATGTATCAAGGGGTAAAACATGAAAACACCACATTGATCTAGACTCGAACAGGAACTGGTGCACGACAATGGTCCATGCTGTACTCTTAGTGTGAAATTCCTAGGGGATATGCTTTGGTAAATTTATAATATTAGTATGAACCATTAATAAGGGAATAAAAAATTCCCCTAAGAATATAGGTTGTCATGTAGATCATGGATGACATATATTGAATCCTATAAATTCATAAGTTAAGGAAATAAATTTAATCTATAAGTTACCCCTTTAATGCCATTATATTCCCCTTTATGTGTTAAAATATTTTAGATAATCATCCCCAATTTTCCTTCTATTATAGAAAATGGATGATAAAATGAGTAATATGTCTAACAACTGATGTGAAGGGAAACATGAAAATGTCCTAGTGATATTATTAAAAAAATGGGGTCTCATGTAAAACATTCCATGATTATGCCAAACCAGCTACCAAAAATCATGATTAACAATTGGCACTTTGTTTAATGCCTAAAGAAATCAAGTAATAGGAATATTAAATCTCATTAAAGGCCTTATGGTAAAGTTGATAAGGGGATGAAGATCCAATTTCTTTCGTGAAACACATGTGGAAAGAGGAACTATGGTAAATTTCACAAAGGGAATATGAGATGTTTTAAGTGCAAAAAGGAAGGTCACAAAGTATCAAATTTCCATGAATGAATGGATAATGTGATAGATAGAAACATAATTCCATATAAGGAATCATACATAGTTCTATGATATAAAGTTGGATAAGTCAGGCATTACTGGAGATAATACTCTATTGTAAGGGTTGATATTTATGATGAGCATCAAAAATCACCACGATCAAGGGATCATGAGAAGTCCACTGCTAATATGGATAATGATTAATGAATCACATATAACCACTACCTCAAATTATTATATGTTGTAATTTATTTCAATTAATTTCTTATAAGTATATCTATTTTTTTTGAACATTGAGTCCCTAGTAGAAATGATATTAAATAATTATTAAAAAAACATCGTTAAGTGTTTTATAACATGATGAAGTTTGTGGGAATATTCTTCTTGAAAATTGTATAAGCCTCTTTTTTATGTAATTTTAGGAAAAAATGAAAATTCATTGCCTATGACTCAAGGTAGTTGAAAAATAATGATCAAAACAATCTCAAACATGATCTGGAGTTAGCGGCATTGATCGTTACATTAAAAATTTGGCGGAATTATCCCATTGTGGAGAAGTCCGTAATATATGTGGATAAAAAAGTCTCAAATATATATTCACCTAGAAAGAGTGGAATATGTGGAAATGAATATTGTTAGAGATGATCGAAGACTATTACTTCTCAATCCATTACCACCTTTAGAAAGCATATAAGGGGAAGATGTTCTAAGTAGAAAGGACCCAACAATTCTATCATTGATGAGAATTGAAAGGGATCCAATATTCTTAGATTTGATGAAGATGGACTGGGGAATCACAAAGAAGGGAACATCATCAATACTTTCAGAAATTATTTCTCAAACATAACTTTTTTAAAGGTAAAATGATTCTCAAAACGATGATGTGTGAATTTAGAAGAAAGTGAAAACTACCAAAAAAGAAAAATTCTCATAGTTCAATGTTAATAAAGAATGAATTTTGAGATTTGGGTCCAGACAAGGTGTTCCATAAAATCCAGAGTTAAAAAATGATATTTTGGTTGATGGAAATAGTTTGAATATCTCCATTCACCCAAGAAACAAAATGATGTATCGTGATCTCTGAGAGCATTATTGGTGGGATAACAAGAAGAATAAGATGACATAGTATACATCAAAGTTCCCAGTATGTCAGTAACTGAGGGATGAGAGGCAGAAGTATAAGGGGATGATGCACACATTACCCATACCAACATATAAATGAGATAACATCTCCATAGACTTTGTCACTGGACATCAAAATATATCCAAAATAAATAATGATATCTTGGTTGTTGGGGATTTTCTTACAAATACTACACACTTCATTTCATTTCCAGAGGATTTTCTCATTGGATAAACTCACAAAGATATACATCATATAAGTGGTAAGGATACATGGAGAACCACTATTCATTATATCTAATCGAGATCAAATATTCACCTCTATGTTCTCAAAGAGTCTCCAATATGTTCTGAATACTGATTTGAACATCAGTATGACATAACATCCACAAAATGATGGCCAATCTAAGTGGACTATCAAAATCCTTGAGGACATGTTGAGATCATGCTCAATGGACATCAATGGAGGATGGGATCAACATATTCCTCTAGTTGATTTATCTTACAATATTATATTCCACTCAAGCATCAAAATGTCTCATTATGAAGCCCTTCATGGGATGCTGTGCAGAAAACTGGCATTTTGGGAAGATGTTGGGGAGAAAAAACTTCTATGTCCATAAATGGTCGAAGAAATGGTGTACACGGTTAATACCATCCAACATCACATCAATGCTTCTCAAAGTCATCAAAATGAACTATGATGACAATCGTCGACGAGACCTAGAGTTTGATGTTGGAGAAAAGGTATTCATCAGCATATCACCATTGTAGAGAGTTATGTGATTTTGGAAGAAGGGAGAGCTTAGTCTGAGGTAAATAAGCACTTTTGAGATACTTGATTGCATTGGCGCCGTGGCCTATCGACTAGAACGCATACCATACCTGTTTCAAATATATGATGTATTCAATGTATCACTATTAAGGAAATAAATACCTAACCCATCACATGAACTCAATCCACGGGTGGTACCATTAAGGAATAACCTCTCCTGTGAGGAAAATATGGTAAAGGTCATAGAACATAGGGAAACATTTCTATGAAATAAGGTACTTCCCCTCACCAAAGTGTTGTGGAGAAACCACAAGTTTGTAGAAGAAATGTGGGAACTAGAGTAAGTGATGAGGAAAAGTTACCCTCGTCTATTTTAGAGTGGGAAAAGAAAATTTCTAGGGTGATATTTCTTAAGGGGAAAGGTTTTAATGACCCAAAAATTTATAGATAAAATTCTCATTCATTTATTTAATTAAATGTATTATGAATATATATAACACATGAACATTTTTTTTATTTTATCCAATTGGATTTAAATGAGTTTTAAGTATCATTCCCATAGAAAGTATATCTGTTGAACAGTGATCACATGACTAGTATAAACTTAAGGTTTTCTATAAAAAGAATTGACCCAAACAAAGGAGAGGATGGCCTGATCCAGTATACTCGAGCCGTATGGAGCCCATTTTTTGGAGCTAAAAAAGATTGTAGTTTCACATGGATTTTTTCTTGACCAATCCCAAGCTGATAATAAACACATTAAGATTGAATAGAATCTCCTATGGGAGAAGTGGATGTTAATAGAGATTACCACCTGAGAAATGTTATCCGAGCTGCCCCAAGAGTCTGTCACAATCACACACCTTACCCTCAGGACATATGTGGGCATTGTAAGGGTCTATGTAACAATGTATTAGTACCTTTTTGTGTAATCCCATTTATAAATAAAATTCTTAGTCCATCAATTCCTTTATGAGAATAGTTTTTCTTAAAAATATAATGAATTAGATAAATTGAAGTTTCGGGTGAAATTGTACTTTTCAAAAATATATAAATTATTATATTAAAATATGTTTTTATTCGTTATTTTATTATTATTTTTTTATAATAAAACTCATTTTAATTATAAATGATTATTGTATTTATTTATTTTACTTTATAAAAGATTAAGTTTTCAATTTGATATAAATTATATTTTTATACCATAAAACGGAAATTGTATTTCTAATTAAAGAATTTATTTTTATGAATTAATTAACTGTTTAAATAATTAATATTTTTATAAAATATTATTATCAAATTTATTTTATGAATAATAAATTAGTATATAATTTTTCTGAAGTCAAATTAAATTTTTATTATGGTTAATTTTATTTTCAAAACCCAATAGTTATCTAAAAATGTTTTTTTATTTTAAAATTAAAAATTCATAAATTTAGAAAATTATTTAGATCAAATAAATATTATTTTTGGAATCAGGACATTGAAATTATCGTTTGGTGAATTTTTCTTAATTTTCTGAGACAGTCAAATTATTGGGTAAAAATTAAATACCGAATAAATATATAATGTTTTTTATGAATAATGACCCGATTCTGATGTAATAAAATACTATTAATGTTATATTTTCAAATATATGTTTTACCTTTAAAATAATGTGATTTTACAACTTTTTGATTAATTTTAGAATGCCTTAGTGGACCAGCCAAGACTTATAAAATATTTTAACATTTTAAAATGATTTCCTTGAGAGTGTGACTCACCTCCACATAAACAAGGATAATATTTTAATAAGTTCTTAATTTGGACATATAAAATATTTTATACCACTCTCCCTTGGATGAAACCCTGGTAAAATACAATGGGATGGTTTGTGGTCTTGATTAGTTTAATGTGTAGTGTCCAAAACCTAAATAATAAATAATTCCCTCTCTTTTCCAATATAAACCCTCCCTACCTCCATTTATTCTTCACTTAAACCATTTGGAGGTCAACCAACCTCTGCCCCATACTCCCTATAGTGATCCAATGGTTCCCCCAAGTTCCCAAAAAGCCTCTCCTAATCATTTGGGATCACACTTCCAAGTAAGGGATCCTCAAATTCCTCACATTCCTTTCAAATTCAATCATCTTATTGGAATGTAGTTATTGTAATTTCAATTGGTTACATTTTCACGATTTTATAATCAATTCCCTAATATTAATTTTATGTAATTTCAATGAGGGATCATTTATCCTCCCTCATTTTTACCCATACCTAATCCTTTACTTTGTCGAAATTCCTTAAGGGATTTCTCTCTTCTCATTTCTATTTAAACTACTGTTTTATATTATAATTTTTAAGATTCATATGTATATGTTGGGTTATTATATTCCACAACCCCCATACTATTTGTTTGATTTATAGATTATAGAAATTACTTTAACTCTCATCAGCCCCCCGTATGAGCCTTTAAGCACACCTGTTACTATGCCGAAATTCCATTAGGGATCTTCACCTCTCCTTTTTCTTCAAGTAACTCTTTTAGGTCATGCCATTCAATTTCCATTTTCTTTATTTGGGATATGTTTCCCATAAATCATTATAGTTTATTTTGTGTAGCCATTTTGGGTTCTTACTTTTACCCCAATTAATCTCCCCTATGATCCTTTAAACCCACTCGTTACTAGGCTAAAATTTCATAACGGTTTCCTTCTATTCTCATTTTAATCATAACATATTTTTGTCATAATACACTTTTATTTTCCAATAAAAAATTTTTGGATTGATTTCTAACCTTCCCCATACTTCCCTCCTTATGTTTTAATTATGATATACCACTTTCTCTCTCATGAATTCCTTTTGTGTACACCCTTTACCTTGCTGAAATTCTGTAATGGATTTCTCTCTTCTTATTTCCATTCAAGTATTTCTACAATATTATGCATCTAAATTCTATTTCATATATTGGGTTATTTGGTTACATGATCCCCTTACTGTCTATTTCTTGTATAATTTTTGAGATGCCCCTTTCTATCTCATTAATCCAACTTATGAATTTTCATATGACAATGTTGTGCTACTGAAATTGTACCACGATTTTCCAAGCCAAAATCATCATGTACTGAATACCATACCCATTTATCTATCATGGGAATTCACCATTATGAATAAATAAATATTTAATGGTACTTACGTGTATTCATTCCACGTTCCTTAATTTATTAGTAACTAATGATGTTGAATGTTTCCATGTTATATGATCCATGTGGCACACATATGCATGAAATGAAATTTTTAGGAACTCTGTGCCGTGATAGTGCTTCATCGCATTGGGAAATGTTTAGTATCATGATACACCATGTGAAATGAGGGATTAATAATTATTATTCATGTGAAATTAGGTTTTAATCATTCTAATTCATGTTCAATTAGGGTTTCCTCTTGAAAATCATGTGCAATAAGGGATTACTCAAGCTAATCCATGGGCAATCAACCTTAGCTAATGAGAATATCATGTTGTATATTGTTGCCACATTTCCATGTTATGATAATCATGATATTTTATTTCTCCAGCCAAACATGTACTATATTATTCTTATTATTCATTTTTTACCCCCTTACTGGGCTTTTTATCTCACCCTTTCTTATATATGTCCTCATATTATCCCATCAAATGAAAATTACGAAGGAATATTGGGGTCATGTAAATGTAGTTCTCAATAAAGATGTTGTATTTTTATGTCTTAAGTTTTCATTTAATATTCCTAATTTACAAAGACACTGGAGCTCTCGATCCTCAGAGTTTTCGTAAGTGCATGTTTATGTAATAAATCACGTTTAAATATATAACAAAGAGCTGGGTTTTTGTAAGCATGCTCTGGGGTGGAATGTTTATCATCTCTATCATTAAGTAGGACAATCCTAATGTGGGGAGTGTCACATCAGTTTTGGTGGTTACATTTCTTTCCAATTAGATAGAGCCCATCCAAATAGTACCATTTGTCAAATGCATGGTATTTTCTGAATTCCATTGAGGTTGGTGTGTTTGAATCATGTCGGTGCTTGTTTGGTAGCACAATGTTATTATGGTTGCAGTTTTTGCAACCCCTGTGAAGAATCTTCAGTCTTGGATGGACATTAGTGGTATATTGAATGATCAACAGATGTCTTGGGTAGAAAAGAAATGTTTTCTATTAAATTTTGGTTCATTGGAAGGTCAATCTGAGCTACATTCAAAGGAAACTAACATGTAGTGGTTCGACTAATCTTATTGGATATTATTGTTCTCCACTTAGTATACTCATCTATGAGATGAGCATTCCCCCCCTCTTGATGTCATCTTAAATACACTATGATAGCGTTGGTCTTACAACACATTCAATATTTAAATATTTTTGATCTAGTTGGGTTGTTTTCTTTCGGTGTTTTACACTCGACAAATGATTTCCTTCATGGTTTGGACCAGAATACCCTTGGATGTCGGGTATGTACAATGGTGGATGTGTTTGTAATGAATATGGGATGCATTTAGAGGCGCCATTACAATTCTTATAGGAAAAAACCTACCATCTACATTAATCTTCATATAGATGGTCATCCAGAGGTGTCATGACCTGTATACTTCTAGTACAATGTTTATAGTCAGTGATAGACTACTTTCAGGCATATTTTTCGTATAGAGATAAGTCCCGTTTATGTTAGCTGAATTCATTCATGATAAACAAGATAAAATTTTTCAAATGTGGATGATGGGGGATTGACTATTATGTAAGTTAAAAATCACATGGGAATCATCACTAGAATTATTATAGGTGCGATTGTAAGGTCATTCCAATGTTGGTTCAAATCATGGTTTTCAATTAACCGCATAATGTTAAAACCCAATGGTGGGAAGTACCTTTTTCCATATTCGTAACGAGCTGATGAAACGATCGTGTCTATATCTAAAAGATATTTGATATGATCTATATATATGTTTTTATTATAATGTGAGTTTTTTTAGTTTTGATTGCTTCTGTTCCATGTTCTTAAATGGATTATTGAATTTGTGATGGGTGTTTGGAAATGCAACATGACCATTTGAATGAAGTGTCACAATCCTAGTAAGTCGTGTAATGTTTCTGTTGTTCCCAAAGGCTTTTTGGGGATGAGATGTTCTAAGGTGGGAATGTTTTGACAATATTTGTTTTTAACTGGATGAAAATGAAATGGTTTTTGAACTTTATCTTTTACTAGGTATGTCAAATTTAAAACCCAGTATCAAAAATAAAATTATAATATTTGAATGCTTCAATGAGTTATTTTTGGGATTTAGTGAAGGCCTAAGAAGTCTCCAGAGTGTCCCCATGAGTTTCAGAACCACTTGACTGAGAAAAATAAATTTTTAATGACCTTTTGTGGGAACATGTTATTTTTTGAAATGGTGCAGCCTAGTAGCAGATAGCGCAACTTGTGGAAGGGGAAAAAAAGCTGTTACACAGGCTACACACAGTTTACCAAATTGTGTAACTGGATCGTATAGTTAGTGGTAGAGGTAGTACCTTCACACTATTCCATGTATGGTTGGTGCACAGTTTCAAAACTGTGTGTCCAGCCCATGTGCGGTGACCCAGGTGCCCAGCAAAGGGGCGAACAGTTGACACATGATTTTATAAATCATGCATCCTAAATCGCGTGTGAGGCCCAATTTTAATAATATAATTAAATTAAAATAAATTAAAACCCTAAAACTCCTCAGCCTACCACATACCCACGTGACTCCCCCTGGTTCCCTAACCACACGTGACAAACCCCCTATGTCTCCCTCTTATCACTTCGATTCTTATAGTATTTTTTTGGATCTTCATCTGAATCTTCATGGTATGTTATTAATAACCTCTTACTTCCCTTTCTTAGAATTTTTTAGTCTCTCCCTTACCCGATGAGGTGTGGAGAAACCTATGTTTTGAATATAATCGATATTTTCATATTTGTTTTGGTTTTAGGTTGTGTGGAGGGTCTCTTGGGAACCATTCATGTTCATTATGACAACCTCGTAAAAAGGAAAAGTGGTTAGGGTCTTATTGGTCCATCGATATAGATTTGGGGTATGATTTTTACCTATTATTTTTTTTCAGTTTTTAATTGGGGATTTTTTGGTTTTTGGGTCACTTGAAATTTTATTTTAGTGTGTTGAACCTTGTCATGATAATTTTGAGACCCTATTGTAGTTTGTAGATTGTTGGGTGCTCCTTGAGGCAGGTTATAGTGGTTGAAGTCAAATGAGACTCACCTCATATACAATATTAAGAGTATTTATATATATATTCATCCATGGAAGTGAATATATATATATATATATATATATATATGGTCCAAGGTGTGATTACTTATAATATGGAAATGAATACATGTGTGAGTGGAGGATACTGTAGGCATATTAACATATATTTTATGATCTCCTTGCACCTAATCATGAACATGAAAATATGTGAATATGTCTTAGGTATCCTTATATATAGGTTAATTTTCATATGCTCGATGGGGTCAGCAATGTCTTCGAGTGGTATCCGCTTAAAACTTAATGTGCCTAGTGTTCATATTGGTTCCCCTTTGAGGTCGGATCCATTTCCATGCCCTTTAATTTCATTACTAAATTAATTAATTTATTATCTCGCCATTCATAGATTTTAATTACTCCCATAAAGTTTATATTAAATGATTCCATTGATAAATTTAATGAAATTATTGAATGTGATAAATGATTGTTTGATAATAAATATCATGATTTTATAATATAACTCCTTCAATAAAGGTGTAATACCTTCATGCTAGAATGTAGTGGGTTAGATTTTATGCTTTCATCTCACATTTACTTGGTTATTATTTTATTTCCATGATGCTGTGTTTGGTATAAAGAATGTTGATACATGGCCTTCATTGATGTTATGAATTGATTATCCCCTTTTAAACTATAAATGTCCATGTAAACAATACACCTTATAAGTGTACAGATTGGAATGACATTAAAAGGTAGTGGGCCCTTCCCCATGTGTGTTTCAATGAACTCAAAACACCCCTAGATGTTTGTACCACTTATATTTTGAACTACCTATGTATGTACATAAATTGTTTCCATGACCCCTTCCATGAACATGACCCTTTGGCATTGTGTTTGGCATTTTCATGTTATGAATGATCCGATGATTTGGTTAAGGTAAATGGAATGGTTATATTGGTTTATAAAAGATGGTTGAAACCTTTAATGGTAATAAATACAACCCATTCCTTCAAGACTTGTGCCGTAATTAAATTTTCCTTGTTTAAAAAAATTGAGCGAGATGACCTTGAGTATGATGGCTAATACCAAATGGTATTCTTTTCATTTAAATTTAATGGTTCTAATTTTTCTAAAGGATATTTCTTTGGAAAATAGAAATGTAGAAATATTATATAATAAAGTGGTTATAGTAGTCTAAAATACGGTGTCAAATTACAATCTTTATTATGAAAAGGGAAAAGACTAGCTGGGATATCATCGATCCAGATAATGTCTTAATTTGTTCCCTTGATGGCCATTCCATTTGAAACCATATTTTTTCATGATATACATGTGTGAGGATTTAATTAATTTCTAGATGTGAGCATATGAAATCCATCAAATGGCCAGTAATTGGCTATGAAAGATGAGTCTCACCATTCCAAATCGTTTTCACAATTGTGGTTGAGTCACTTTCAATACAGATATTACTCCATCCAAATATCTTGGAAATGGAAATAGCATGAATCAAACTCATCATTTTAGCCTCTATAGAGGAGGAAACACTGTATCTAACAAATAACCATTCATGAATAAGATTGATGTTATTCATGAATATAGCACCACAACCTTCCAGACCCAAATTTCCTTTGGAGGAACCATACACTTATTTTTTAATCCATCTAGAAAAAGGATCTCTCACAAATAATACCAATGTACAACGTGGTTGAAAAAACATTCCATCAATCTGAAGACGTCGGAGGATTCCTAAGTCATGAATAGAGTTGTTGTTGTAGCCATTTTGCATCTAAGTGGAATCACATATGGAAATAAGGATCCACATCAGACCATAATTTTCACTAAATAAGTAGTTTCTATGAATAAAAGCATTTCTATCATACCAGATCACTTAGTATAGATCAAAAATAGTAGTAAGTAAAATATTCTTAATTTGTTTCAAATTTTCCATTTCTGCACATCTCTTTAGTTGAGATTTGACGGAGTAGAGAATCAACAATATGCAGTATAATACATCATGAATATAGTTCCAATTAGCAGAATCAATGGCACAAGAAAGAAAAATATGGTTAGAAACTTCTCAATGTTGGTTGCAGAAACTGTAGTTAGAGGATAGTTGGATTCCAAACAATTGAAGGACTTTATCTATGGGGAGTCTATTGTGAGAAATATTCCAAATAAGATTGAATATTAATTGATTGATCTAGGTTTATTTAAAGAGTTTTATCTAAGAAATTTTTTTATCAAAATTACAAAATAGTGATTATAATTTTTTTTAGTGTTAAGCATACAATTGTGAGAAGGATCCCAAAATAAGAAATCATCAGTGTTTGTAAAAGGTTAATTGTCAATGGCACGTGGAATGGGTGCCATGAGATGATCATGTTTAGAGCATAGCATATATCTAATTGAGTGGTAAATATTTTCATGGGTTTGATCATGTGGGGTCAAATAAAGTAAGGGTGTGCCAGTCTAGTTATCGAACCAAAAATTTATGGAGGAGATCTGGGAAACCATCCATCTTGAATCATTTATAATACTATAAAATGATTGTTTAATATAAGTCCTAATAGAAGAGTTATTGAAATTCGATTTTTTATCCTTATGTTTATCAATAAATATTTTTTTTAGAACATAATTTTAGTCTGAGTTATTATAAAGAAGATTCCAAGTGAGCTTGGCTTGTAGGGACTCATTAAAGTACATCAGGGATAGTGAAAAGTTTTCATTCTAGAGTGCTACCAATCCAGATAAAATTTATGATAGAGATATTCAAATTTTTTATAATACCAATAAGCCATTGATAGATCATCATAGAGTAAAACATCTTAGAAACAATAGTAGGTTTAACAAGGATAATTATGCCTGCCATGGTGAGAGATTTTCCTCTCCAAGAAGAGATTTTGTTGAGCACTTGGCCCACTATGGTAGTAAATTATTAGGTTTTGGGTCTACCAAAATAAATGGTAACACCAATATAATGAATAGGAGAATTAACCTATTTTAGACCTAAATCGTTAATAATGTTACATTCATTATTGGACGTAATGTTTTTCCCAAAGAAGATACAAGATTTTTTCTAACAAATGCTCTTACTAGAAACTTTTTCATAGTGGGAGGGAGCATTCTTGAGATTTATAATGTTTATTTTATCACCATTTTAGAAAAGGATGCTCTCATTAGAATATAGTAGGTGGGTGGTAGCATTCAAATTATTAGAAACATAAATGGTCTTGAGATTATTCTAATCCACAAGATGAGTGAGAAGGCAACTAAGATAGTCTTCTGTAATCGAGAAGAGAATGGAAGAGAGAGGATCACCTTTCCTAACTCCTTTGGTACATTTGAAATAGCTCTTGGGAGAACCATTAACCGATATGGAAATAGAGGATGAATTGAACAAAGGCATGATTATAGTGATAAATGTATCACTATATCCAAAACCTTTAAGATCCATGAAGATAATGCTCCAATCCATGGTATTAAAATATTTTTTATGTCATTTTTAATAGTAATATTACCTTCTCTGTTGGATTTTTTCAAGGTATTGATGCATTCAGAGAAAATAAAAATTTAGTATTGAATATATCTACCCTTAATAAACCAAAATTGGTTCCATGAGACAATTTTGTTTGTGATGGTTTTATTTCTATTAGAAATTATTTTAGTGATTATTTTTAGAGAGTGTTAATGAGATTAATGGGTCTAAATAAATGAGTTTCTGAAGCATTCTCCACTTTAGGAATCATAGAAAGAAATTGAGAATTAAGAGCATGTGGTAGGATACCATTAGAAAATAAGGATTTGACAAGTTTGAAACCCTCAAAATAGATAACATCATAATAGTGTTGAAATAATCTATTATTGAAACAATCATTTCTCAAAGAACTATTGGGGTTCAAACTAAAGACAATTTCTTTAATTTAATGACCAATAGCTATGTTTAGAAGTAATTTGTTATCCTCATCATTTAATACCATTGGAGTGGCCTTAGGTAGGACGTTTTTGTAGATATCAGGACCAATAATGATGGATTCAAAAAGTGAAACATTATTATTTAAATGGTCATGTTCATTTTCTAAACGATTTCTCCATTATTTAAAATAGTAAGTGGTCTGCAAGCCTTTATGTCTCTTTGAAGATATTTGTAGAATTTAGTATTTATGTCACCATATGATAACAATTTATCTTTAATTGATGGTTTCCACATGTTTTATTTAAAAGTGAGAATGGTGTTTTGTTTAACCACATAGTCAGTTTCTTAAGTCGAATCATTTTTGAAGTCATAGATTGAGAAGATATTTTTGAAGTTTGTTAAGATCCTCATTAAGAAGCTGGATGTATTTGTTAATTTCATTGGATTTAGAGTTGAAAAATCTTTTTTGATTCGCTTTGATATATTTTAATTTGATAGTACTATCAGAGTCATCATTGTTATGAGATATAATAGACCAACATTTTTTTTTGAAAAAAGTTATGTCAATATTACAAAACCACACATTATTAAATCTGAAAGGAATCAAAGTATTTGTGTCCTTAATATAGCCATTGACCATAATGGCATGGTGATTAGGGTTCATCTTTTGAATATTTGTGCTAGATATGGTGTTCCATTTTTCCAAGGAATGGAAATTCATGAATTCTCTATCCAACTTGAAGTAAACCACCTTATTGAAATGTATTCTATACCAATTAAACTTTATACCATTGAGATTAATTTCAACCTAATTATTATCTTCAATAGAATTTTTAAATACTCTCATGGAAATTGAGAATGAGACGGACCGATTTTTTCACTTGACTGAAGGATGGAATTAATGTATCCAACAATAAACCATGGAGAATTAATATTAGTACCTAGTTAAGTGAGGTAATTCCAATGATGTCTCCTTTCTTGGTATTTATTCATTGCATAGAAAAATAACAGAATAAAATCATTCCACAAAGTATAAAATCACATGTAATAACTTGGACAAAGACATTAAAAATATTATCATTCTCTAGAGACTAAATAGAATTATGGTAAGGGAGGTCCGATGAGCATGAAGAATATATGATCCTTTATATCAATGTTGAAAATAATTTTAAGGGAGGTCTGATGAGCATGGAGAATCAACACTCATTTTAATTAGGATGAATGGCTTACAACTCCATGAGTAGAAGTTATCATCTCTTAGAATGGTAGTGAATGTATTCTTGTGACTTCTCGGTCCTCCCTAGAAAAAATATATATATATATATATAATAAAATTTGAAGACTTATTTTGACCATTATTCGAAGAAGGTATGGCTATCAGGTGTCCCTTAGGGTCCTGGGTGGGTGGTAATTAATTTATACAATTATATTTATTACTACTTCTATACTTCCACATTTTTTAATTTATTTTTCAATGCCTAGATTAGGCGAGACACTAGTGGAGTCAGCCTACTAAGATTTATATCTCACACCTTACTTGGGATTCCATTGCACTAGGGTACTCGAGTAGACCATTCTTATTACCAGAACATTAGAAATTAGATGATCTCTTGTTTTTGTGTTCATGGACATGGGGATCGGAGGAAATGATTGAGTTGGATAACCGTATTTTCTTATAGATCTCCTTTTGGATTTTTAGTTATTTACTTTTATTAAGTCCTTGATTTGTGCTATTTTGAAAATAGTGGTGTATGTTTATAGTTTTAGATTTTGTATCATCATATGTACATGAATTAATTATAAACTAGAATTTTAATATTTTGTTAAATTGAATATTTTGTACTTCTACTTCTCTGTTATCTATTAGTTTACTACAATTTTTGTTGTATTCTATTTATATATTGTTATATAGGTGTTAAATCTCTTTTATGAGGGTATATTCTCCCCATGATCACCCTGTGAGACCCTAACTGGTAGTTGTAAGCCTCTGGTATATTAGGAATTGTGGTTGTGTCCATGTGACCTACTGGTCTCACTTCAAGTTTGAAGGTATGCCCTGTCGGTACGTTATAGTTTTTTTTAGAAAATCTAAGTGCATGAGTTGTGACATTCATTAATGATAATAGTAAAGTCTAAGGACCATTACACATACTCGTAGGTAGTAATATGAAATGACACGAAAACATGTAGAATTATTATTAGCGGGTCTCTTCTCATAATCACACATATTGGATATTTCTATGTGTGAAATTTATGAGAATAAACCTCATATAATTTTAATTACTCACAAATGATAGTCATATTCTATATATACCATCACAGAATATTATCTGACCATAGATCTATATTTTGAATATCATTACTTCACATTAAGGTTCATATCATAGTAGGGATATTATATTATCTTATCAAAGAGGGAAAAACTCTTATAAATTATTACCTTAACATTATGGTGAATATTTAATAATATGTAATAAATTAATTCATTAATGTTCAAATCATCAAATATACATGTAATCAAATAACAAAACAATGGTCTAAAGACACGAAATCCCACAAGAAATGATAATTCATCAGAAAATTTAGAAGTTGATTCATGAAAAATAACTTCCATATAATTTAAACTAATATAGATAAATAGAAAAATGCTGGTTAAATTAGAAATGAGTTTTTAGAAAGTTTTCTTAACATTGGTGTAAAACAATAAGTTATAATAACCTTGAAATGTCATTTTTGAAAAGTTGATATGATTTTTTTAATAATAATTTTCTTTTTTAAAAGGTGTTTCCAATAGTGGATCATTGAAATATATATAAAGGTTTTGAAATGGTGATGTTAAACCACATTCAAGGACATTAATTTTAAGAATAATCTTTAATAATGGATCCCTAAAATGAAAAAAAAAGTAATAAAAATATAAAGTTATAATATTTTTGTAAATTTTAATTTTAAAAATATAATATTAGTTAATATAGATATGAGTAGATATAAAGGTTATCAAATAGGAATGTGTAGTTGAATATAAAATATTTTATTTTGAAATGAAAAAACCATTTGAATATTTTGAAACACCATTATCAAAAGCCCACATCATAGAAGAGTAAAAGAAAATTCCTCTATTTTAAAATTGATACAGAGGAACATAATGTCAATTAGAGCTTTTTTTTAGTTTCAACAAGTTATAGGGGAACATTTCTTGGAAATATAAATCATGGATATAGGGAAAAATTACATTTATAGAGATGGAAATTATAATTAAAAAAATAATAGATTTGTAAAGGGAGAATAATTTATTGTGAAACATAATTTACCTATAAAATAAGATAAAAATAAAATATAACATCATTTTAGGGTATGATAATTCAATTTTAAATAATAATATTTAAGCTGAGTGATTAAGACTAAATAAAACTATTTGAGTTAAGAAAACCAATTATAACTTGAGGATTATTTAAATAAAAACCTGTTGAAATATAGGGATTAATATTTTTATTCAATTTAAATGAATACAATTATTTCATGATATAATACAACAAATAGATAGTATATAAGGCACATAAATGAAATCAGGTTCATAATAAAAAATATGTCTCGGTGAGAGGAATTTTGAGATGAAAACCCTTACCTTGATTCACATTCATTTTGTGCATGATCTAAACATCCTGAATAATAAATTTATATTTATTAGATAACTTATTATTAATATTTTTTATACATATATTCCATTTAATATTTACAAATTTTAATCATGTTATGTAAATTTATTATATATATATTTCTTTTATTTGTGTGAAGGTGGAATAAGTGTAAGATTTTAGCATTAAAATATGATATATAAATATTTTGATAAATACATACTATAAATATTCTATAAGAAAATAATTATTTTATTATTAACATAGAATAAATTTAGTATTTATGTTTCTATAGTCACCCATTTTGAGTTTTATAGTAATTTTCATGTTGGATGTTAATCCAACCCCAAACATGAATATGCTATATCCCAATGGAGGGGTATGGTAAAAAAATGCATAATATAATTATAACATAATAAAAATGATATTAGCTATATGTTTTAATTTTTCTGAATAATATGAGATTTTTTTTATAAAAAAAATAATCTGTGATGAAAAATATATAAACATTACTTCATAGAGGTAGTAATACACACAATACACTCTTAATGTTATTTTCTTTTATAAGTGAATGAAAATGGATAATTAATGGTTTTCCATTAATATAATAACAATTATGAATAACAATTATATTGATGTTATCATATTTCTATGGTAAAAATAGATTTTCAATAGAATGATTAAGAAGAAAAATTTAAGGATTAAGTAATAAACACTTTAAAATTTTTAAATTTATCCAAAATGTGTCATTAGAAATAAATATATTAGGATATATAATTGATACCATAAGTTTATAAAATTTAGATAGGATTATAGGATGATTAAAAAAATTAATAGTCTCAACTATAAATTCAATTAAATGGTTATTGAATGAAGTATATTAATTATCCCCTTACATATGTAAATAATAGGGAATTTTTGTTAATACCCCTTGACTTTTTAAGGATATCATAATATAATTAAATGGTGGGATACAAAAAATTATAAAATAATGGAGTTTGGGGTTATGTTGGGTTGATGAATCCTTAAAAAAATATATCTAAACAAAGTGGATACATGTTGGAAATTTTTTTCCCATTTTTCGCTTTTATATTTTATTGTTTTCACCAGGGTAATTTTTTTTTAACTATGTAATTTAGGTATTAAAAAATTAAAAAATAATTATATGACCAAAATTGGGGTCAAAAAACCTAAATTTAATATCTATTTAATCTAATTCAATTTATAATTAAGATAAAAGTAAATTTAAAATTAAAACATTCTATATATAAGAAAATTATTTTTTGTAGAAAAAATGATGTTTTAATCACTATGTGTTATTAGTATTTTTTGAAAATGGATACCAATTAACTATGTGTTAATATAATTAATATGTGTGTTTAAAATGAATATTGGTGTAAAACATTAAAATACAATAATTTAAATGATTTGATAAAAATTACAATTATCAATGAAAAAATTATTTGAAAATAATAGTTTTACCAATATCATGGTCATTAACTTTAATGTTAGAAATAAAAAAATTATTCCCAAAACTAAAATAAAAATTATTGAATAATATGATCATGTTGATCTAGAATATGGAATTCATTTTTATAGAATTTATTTCTAAAAGTGTTGAAATATAATTTCTAACATTAGGGAATACAAATAGTTTTTTAGAGTAAAATATTACTTAATATTCCAAAACATTATACATGAGTTTAATGACATTATCACAGTATTTTTCAAAGATTGTTTCCTTTCAGAAAATACATGGTGTTTTAGGGTTAGTTTACATGATTCCCAAGGCCTATAATTGTTCAGTGATACCGTTATTACATGAATTAATATGGGTTTTACTTTCTTAGTTTGATTTTTTAGGGTTGATTTTTGTGGTTTACGTATGGTTGTAAAATCATTCACTCCCAGTTCACCACATTCATTTCAAAGGATCATCAAAAAAATACCACATCCATAACATGTTATAAACCTAATTTCAAAAGTAGGTAGTCAATTGGTGTTTTGAACACAATAACACATAGGAACTCAAATTGGTCGAGATGATGGGAGGTCAGGATCATCACACATTTTGGGAGGTATTTTTCCCCTTTATGGGTCTCTCATATAGATTTTTTTTTTCAAGAGCCTCTTCTTAATCTTGAAATGGGACTGATAAACCTAAAAATTGATTAAGTGCTGAATCCATCCAGGTGTAAAGTGGGTTCTATTAATTTGACCATCTGTATGTATCTAAGTTTATTTATCCATTTCCAATAATTGCATAGTAATGGGTAGCTCCATATATATTGAATCCATATTACCAAAAACCATATAGTTTATGACCATTTAGGTAATGGATTGGTAATTTGTGGATGGGAGTGATCCATTATGAGGAAACCTGCATATCCTATTTATAATATGAATCAAAACCCACATATTTTATATCAGTCAGACAATTTAACATCATACACAAAGGATATGTAAGAGGGAACTTAGGAACAATCATTGAAGATGAAGGCCTAGAATGGTGTCATAATTATCTTATTTAAAATATTAATAGATTAATCATAGTTCTATCACACCATCATGACTTACCTTGGATGCCCCTGTATGGGGGAAGTCATGTCATGCCACTGATTAAGTCTTACACACTGAGATGTCCATATTTGGGGAAGATTTATGATGTTAATCATATGATCATTTAAAACCCATAATCAAAAAGTATATATATCAGTGTGATAAAGTATATATTTAAAGTCCATCATTCAAATTGCATATGGATTCAGAGATGATGCATTGGGATGACCTAATGGGGTCCTTTATAGGGATGTCGGGCCTTAGGAAGGCATCCTACATATCCTATTTATATTAAGATTCAGAGTTCTCTTAGTTTAGTCATTTTCACAATGTATTGATGGATGAGGTAGGGAGATGAACCCTAAGGAGAGTTTGGGTCCCATGGTACTGAGTGTCAGTGACATCAAGGGACATACACGAATGTGGATTTCCATTAGATTTCATTCCTTAAGAGGACATCTTATGTATCTCATATGGATATAAATTAGAGTTATCATGTTTAAGTTGCGAGTATGCCTAAATACCTCCACTGGAAGAGGTTATAATGTACCGGGATGCCTCTTTGGCATGTCATAGTTGTCTTCATGGCATTTCTAGTGTGTCTATATGAAATTTCTATGTATTTTTATACATGTTTTTGTTTCCTTTCATACATGTCTAAATATAATAACATGATCCATTTGTGTTGTTTGGAGGATGTCTCGTGATCCAGATAGCATGTCCAGAGGACATCACAAGACCTGGATTACATGTTAGAAGACATTTCATGACTAAAACGACATGTCTCGAGGATGTTTCATGGAGTAGAATCCATGTTTGGAAGACATGTTATGACCAAGATGACATGTCTATAGGACGTCACATGACCTGGGTGAAATGTTTGGGAGACATGAATTACCCGAATGACATGTCATGAGTATGTCTTAGGACATGAATGGAATTTCTAGATGACATCTAATGATCTATTAAACA
Source organism: Viscum album (assembly GCA_963277665.1). Taxonomy (NCBI): domain Eukaryota; kingdom Viridiplantae; phylum Streptophyta; class Magnoliopsida; order Santalales; family Viscaceae; genus Viscum; species Viscum album. The sequence continues at coordinate 1,068,465,362 of OY728139.1, read as the reverse complement.
TTTCTAAAATACATCACATGATTGGATGGCATGTCTATAGGGTATCAAATGGCCTAATCGATATAGATGGAGGACTTCACTGGACCAGAATAGCATGTCAAAAGGACTCTACAAGTCTTGGGTGATATGACTTTATGCTGCAACATGACTTAAGACACATTTTTAGAGGACTTATTATGACTTTCATGAAATTTATGGAGGAATTTTTATGATTTTTTTGACATGTACAAATGGCATGGAATGATATGGTTGGTGTGTTCGAAGTGTATAACTAGTTTGGGTTGATATGGATAGAGGACATCATATGGCCTGAGGGACATGTCAAATGGACTCAACAAGAATTTGGTGACATTCCTTGATGCTTCTGCATGACCTGGGAGATATGCCTAGAAGTTTTTATAAGGCTTGGTTGAAATGTCTGGAGAACATTAAATGTCTTGGTTGAAAAGTCCAAAGAATATCATATGATCTATATGGATTGTATGAAGGGTGTTTCATGTATTAGGTCACATGTCATGGCATTGTCAAATGATCTGGGTTGGTCATCTAAAATAGATAAAGATTAGTGTATCCATATTTTCATAAGCCATCCATATCTCTCTATATCTTCAGTCCGTATTTCATATGTGCCTCAAGGATTATAAGAAATATATTATCTATTTTCTGTGTGACCCAATCGACATGAGGAATCTCATTCTCATAACTTTTCTAGCATGATGAGTCCTTCACATGGCTTATAACGCGATCATTCAAGTCACATATTCATATTTCATGGTCCCTCAGGTCATTCCCTCGATTTTACCTTATGGAAGATCATTGAGATCCAATGAATTTACTCTATGAGAAGATAACTCCTTTGATCCCATGTAGTAGTCTCCATCATATTTCTGTATTTTTTTTAAGGGGAATGAATTTATTGACCTATAATCCCTAGTTATAAACCTCCTTTCTTGGAACATATCTTGAAAATAAGAGATTTAGTAGGTGGATGTATTTTTAATCACATTCTTCACATGATCCATTAGGGGTCATTTTTGGCATCACATGATAATAATGATCATGAGAATATTCCTCCATTTCCATGCTTATTATACCCCAACTGATCAATGGGATTTTACAAAACCATGTTTACATGTCAAATGATATTTTTACATTTGTGAAACATGTTTTATAGCCCTTTTGAGAGAAGGATGCCTTTGGATAGGTTCTCAAATGATTAATGGTGTCTTTTATGGGGTCCTTCAGGAGACTAAGAAGGCATGTAAGGGGATACTTGAGAGATTTTGCTAGCTTTTCATGGGGTATTTTCAAGAATGAAATTTCTTGTTAAATGGAATTCACATGATCCATGGTGATCGCATGGGGAAAAAACATCGTCCAGATGAAGATCATAACACACTACCTTACTGAGAATCTTTCACCCTTTTATATTTTATTTCCTTCATTATTTTACAATGGTTGGGAATATGACAATGTCGTGAAATATTTATCATGGAAAGTCACTGTACTTTTCTATTATATGTCACATGATATATTATAAATTGTACAATGGTGTGGGAGAATTATCATGGAAATCCCCTCAAATTTTATGTGGTGTTGAAGGGGTATAACATGATCGAATAGACTTATACTTGGTTGTTCACATGATGATGGTGACACATCAATCAATATATCATGTGGAAAGGTGGACCTATCTCTAGGATATTCGTGAGGTCTTTATAATTTGATCATCGCAAGAAGATAAATGTACCTATCCATCATATGAATAGTCCACGTTTTTACGCCACTATTTTATAAAGTGTTTTAGATTATTTCTTGGAATCTGTTGATTGAAATGTTTCAATGTTGGTGGAACCATTATGATAGCCTCTACATGATCATAATCTATTATCTAGATACGCTCTCAAGAATAGGACGTTATGTTAGTGGGGTGTCATGCGATCATAAATAGATCATTCATAGTGCATGATATATTTGTAATAAACGTCCAAGTTCATGTGATTGTGGGTCCTTCTAGATATAATGTGATCTGCATGATTCATCCACCTAGAATTTATGATACTCCTTTTTTGAAGAGAAAATAATACCAGTTATTTGGGTATTTAATACACTCGTGATTTTATTTTTATAATATAGAATACGTCAAAAAATCCCCACCATGCCCCCATCTCAAGAGTAATATTCATCGAGGCATAGAATCAGTTATGTGGAATGTTAATGCCCACTTGATTCCTTGAAGCATCCCTTGATCTATGACTTGGGTGATGTTTTTTCATCCATTCGACCTTTGGTATTCAATTTTATGTCCTATAAATACTAATGTAAGGGAAAGATAATTTCACCAGTGACTTTAAATTCTATAGCCCTTGTTATTTTTCCTATCACATGACTACTTAATAAGACTTTTATGTGATATATATTTCCCATGAAACCTCAATAAAAATAGTCAAAATAATCTTTTTATGGACTTTTCCTTATGATCATTACATGTGATTTCTATATCTCAGTGAGTTCTCAAACATATTAAAAATAAACTCTATATAATTTCTTGAACCATTAATTATTTTATGAGATACATGTCAGCCTTTTAGGATCCATATTATTCACTAGCTAGGTAGCATGATAACTTGATCAACGTTCGGTTCTCATGACTACCTTAGGGTCACACGATTGAAAGTATTAAGATAAATCATGTCATGATGAGATGCTCCATAGGTCATGTGATTTTTGAGGTGCACTATGGGTAATGTGATTCATGAGATTATTCACTGGTCATGAAATTCTTGAGACCAATAAGAGGTCATTAAAAAGAAATTTCTTTCATGGGTCATAGAATTCATACAATGAAGTCAAAGTCAAGTACCTATTTTGACATTATTTCTTTTTGTATATGAAACATTCTCTTTATTTGGAAATATATGGATTCTAGTTCTTATACATCATCCACTATAGGTATCTATAGGTCTATGATCATTGGGATTCAAAATATTGACATTCAATATCATGTTTACTATGAAAAAGTGTCTCTAATGTAGATTATATAGCCTTAACATTTGAGAAGTCCCTTGTCACACTGGCTTTGTTTTTATAGATTTAGTTTACTAGATGAACAATCATTCCCTTGCATGATTACAATCATCCATCTTTTTGGAAATTAACATCCCTTGATTACGTTCAAAAAATGGTTTATAATTATAGTTGATTGGTCACAGTACATTCCCATGTGTTTTTCTATATGTTGGAAAACTCAATGTACGATCTACATAGTTGATCCTTTACCCACATTGAAAATTTTCAATGTTATTAATGAATACATGTATCCTACTTATATAATTTGATACATGTCTTGATATGAATGGGGGACTAGCATGCTAGTGGTAATTTTTTTATGAATGGTCTTGACCCTTCTGGTTTAGGTAAAGCTTCTCATTTTTCTTCAACCAACTACATGATATTCATCTTTATGAAAAAGTTTTAATTTATCAGTTCATCGTCTTTCATCATTTAGATCTTCTTAAAGATATTATTATTATTTTTTGATTCTCTAGCACTAAGTACATTTATATATTCTAGGGTGAGGTAGATATTGTTCCATGGGACATTTAACGACATGATGGTATATCTCCCCTTTGGGAGATGTATGTTGATTTTCTTTCTAAAGTTCATTTTTGGGATGATCCCACACAAAAAATGACCATGAAATGGTACATGATTACCATTGTGATGGATAAGTTAAAGAGGGAGAAAAATAATGGCTCACCCATTTCTTTTATGGAATATTTTAAAAAAATTATGTATCATAGCATAACTCGTCCAACCTCTATATTCCCACATCGAAGCCCTTACTGATATGTCTGTGATAGTATGAGATAATATTGGGGAAATCCTTGAGTATAGATAGAATGAAATTTTTGGAAACCATGTGAGATCATAGGTATCAATGAGTCTTTAGTGGTTAGAGTTTTACCCATGTTTTTAATAGATGTATTTTCCTTAATGGTGATGTAGTATTGGGAATATGAGTTAGAACACTGTGGACGGAATCCAAATTTGGATGGGGGGAGGCCTATTAATCTATCCATACCAACTATTTATCACCTTTACCAAATATTTTTCCACAATATATAAGGATACATCCCTTATAATATTAGAGGCCCTATCCATTTTTATTCGGTTAGATAAGAGAGAATTTCTACTGTTACAAATACTATAACACTACTAGGATCCCTGATCCCTCATTCGGTCCATAGATATTTAATATTACGGTGGTTAAGGTGATTCCTCTAGGACATTATGATGTAATTGAAATTATTATCTGGCATAATAATTTCATCTTCATTTCATATCCCACACCGACATAGCTAATTGTTTATTACAATAGTGAATCTTTTGATGAATGGTCATTTAAAATCTCTATATATGATGGGGTTCTTATGGATCATGTAAATGAGTTGATTATTTTTTATCCTTTTAACCCTTATCTAGTCACCCTATAATTTGGAAACATTGAAAGGTTTTATCCTCTCCCTTAACATGGTTGTGGGGAGAACGACATCCCTAGCTTATCCGCAAATTATGGATTATATTGGAATGTTAAGACACACATGTAGAGATTATTCTTCCACATATTGGAACACATGAATTCCTATCATATTAATATTAAAAATATTTGGTTAAATAATACCAAGGTATAAATTTTAATAGATTGGTCCACCGGGTTTTTGAACCCTATGCTCCACTGACACCCTTATTTATAGCAACAATAGAGTTAATTTAGGACTTGGAAGAGTATCCAAGGAAGTTTCCCATCATAGTGATGAATATACCATTTGTGGGATAAAATTTATTGAATAATATTGTCTTTCAATACTAGTGATATATGATAAATCATTTTAGAGAAGAGAACATGAATCTTCATCCCTTTCTTCTTCGATTTCTCAACCAACCATCCCCTTCTAACGTACCTACCCTTATAGTGGAAGAGGACCAAGAATGATGTAGGATAATTTGGAATAATATTCATAACATGGGGATGAGACTACCTTGGAAACCTTTCATGAACAAGAGGAAGTCCTTCACTGGCTCTTTCATGATCAAGGGGTAGACAACTTTGACCGCTAGCCAATATAGCATGTCATGTTGTAAATCATCCTAGACTAGAAAAAACTAATTGATAATGAGAAATACATAGGATGTTTTGATGATGAATGATCTATTGGACAGTCAATAAGGGAAGCAGTAGTGGCACCGAGACAATTAAATTAGATAATATCTCAGTTTTATTCCCATATGGATAACTTGACTACGCAGATTACCAAACACAAGGGGATATTAGCCTAATTAAAATATTATCTCTCAACATCATAATTATTAATAGAGACTACCCTAGATGTAGTTGAGGATCCATATTATATCATCAATACAATTTATCCTTTATTAGTATCCAAAGAAGTTGTATATAATAAACATTAACATTCAATTGATAGTTCTCTCCAGAATATGATTGATTTGGAAAATTCAGCTGATTGAACTGGGTTTTAGTCTGATCAGAAATGTTTCTGTTTTGATGGAAACATTGGAGAGGCTCCATATTTGGGAGGTTACTAATTTTGTGGATAATATTAGTGATTAAATACTAAAAACATTATATGTAATTTCACATCATTGCTTTATTCATGTTGTTCATGACATTTCATTAATCTAATGTCACATTAATTATCAACATTACACTTTATTTATATATTAAGAAGTTAAAGAAAATCCTAAAAATTAATTATTAAATAAAAATATATCTTTCTTGAGAAATTTCTATGTATTCCCGTTGACATGGGATTCCTTATTCATATACATGCTCCAGTTTTCTAAATTTCAATTGATTTAAAAAGGATAATTTGGGTAAAATATATGAACTTTAGGGAGAATTTCCATGTTTTTTTTCTAAATTCAATAGACATATTGAGAATAAATTTAATTTATCTAGTGACATGTAATGATATAAATAAGTTTTTCATATACTTATTTACATTTCCCTAACTTTTTTTGAATTTTTATATAGGGGAAGGATTAGATGGTTTGGAATCACCTTTTTCTCATCTCATCCACCTATGAGTTTTCGAACTAATAAGTTATTTTCTTTTCCATTTATGAGTGATCAATATATCATGGAGTATAAAAAGAGCGTGTCTAGTGAGTAGAGTCATGGTTTTTTTCCAATGATTCTATTTTGGGGTTTTTAACATGGTGAGAATCGGGTCACTTTCAATTTTCTATTTTAAGATATCTAAAACTATACCATTGATGTGTTGTTGTTTATGTCCTTCAAGATTGAAACTTCTTATCTTGTTAATATACCATCTGTGAGGTAATGTTATTAATGAATTATATTTTCATGTGGTATGGATATGTAGCATAGATTTTAAAATCCCATGTTAAAGAAATCATCCATAGAGTTGAACATCATGTTTTAAGGATGAAAATATTCTATGTAGATTTAATTCTTGATTCTAGTACATTATTTATGAACATAGAATAGGGAAGTCATGTTAGGGATGAAAAATCACTATAACATGATGAGTTCCCCCATTTTTTCTAAGGATCATGAGTATTGGATTTAATTTCCTTAAATGTGGAGAAACCACTAGTTGGTACGTCAGATCCACTTATACATACGACCATATGGATTACATGTACAGTCAAGTAGAGGTTCCACCACTCTTTTCCAAGGGACAAAAAATATTTTGGGAAAAATATGTTGGGGTTGGAGAAGTACTATGGATGTAGAGACAATATGGATAGTTGGAATATGGTTGGTTTAATTCATAACCAAAAAGTTTGAATCCAAAAATATAGAATGGGGTAAACATGCAAAGGATGACCCAACATCACCATAAGGTGTTGAGTTCTACCATAGTGTAATTGGGACTCAGTAGAAACATATTTCCATATTAGAAATGGATATATCCCCTTTGGTATGTTAAAATCCCTTATACATGATACCATAGAGATTACAAGCATGATTAAGAAAATGGGATCCCCACTCTTTTATGAGGGCCATAAAATATTTGTGAAGATTCAATCATCTCTATAATGATGTTGGAAGTGGAGAGAAATATAATAAAGGAATGCTTCTCAAACCCTAGGGTAGTTTATCTCTTATTTTGGAAGATCATTCCCTATTTCATGTTATTTTGAGTCACATTTTGTGGGCCATGAAAAGGTTTAGGAAACTACAGTTGTGTTATTTCATTGAAAAAGGGATGAAAACATGGTTATGTAACATTGAGGATATTGAATATGATAGAATAGTATGGTTAGGGGTATTTTAAATCATGATCTAGGAATATCTATGTTCACTGGAGGTGATAACCATTGGGTACAGGTCCACCATTGATGATGGAAAGGTCCTGTAATCTTCCACATAGTCTAAAAAATAAAACCTAGATTTAGGGGGGAATTCAATGGATCCAAGGGTCTATTGGGAAGAGCCAGTCCCTATTACCAGTTTTCTATAGGGATGATATACGACAAAGGAAGACCAAGGGAAATTAGATTCCAAGAGAAGGAAACCAACAAGAGTAATTGATTGTGTTAACTCAAAATTCCAAGACATGAAGGTCTCTTATGGAATATGTAATATTCAATAAGGGTTAAAGCACCGTAAATGTTTTTCTCCACCTTATGAAGAAATTATTACGAAGTGGGGATTTTAAAATACATTTTCAATATTTTTACATGACTATAAAGTCCAATTAAATGTTATAAAGTTTACTAGGGATACAATGTGGGCCTTATGAGATTTATTCTATATTCATTTAAACTATAAAAATATTCCTAATTTTTGGAGACAAAGAGTTTAGCAATTGGAGGCTTGACATTTCCTCCAGATTCCCTTTTTGGGTTTTCATCCTTAAAAAATTTATGGCTATTTTACTCGTTGTTTTAGTGTCTTATGAATTTTAACAACAAAGGATAATGTTTAATGTAATATATCTCTAAAAATGAATTTTCTTTATAGTATAAAGTCATACTGTAAGGACATTTTCCTTGTAGTTTAATATCATGTGGTAAGGATGTTTTCATTGTAGTTTATTGTCTTGTGGTAAAGTTGTGGGAGCTGATGTTAAATTTTGAAAGATATCAATAGGGAAATTTTACAATGGTCAGGTTAGTTTATATATATGGAACTACTTTTACACATTCACATTGTTATTGTTGGTAAGCCATATGCAAGATTCCTTTTTTTTCATGGATTTTCTCATGTGAAATAAATATGCATATAGATCTAACTCATACATAAGAAGAGAAATCTTGTATGAATCATCCCTTTTTTAATAGAGGTATGTACTATTTTTTCGGAATTTTTTCATGGGTTTCTTTAGGGATATTATAGGGAAAATAATCATTCTATAATTAGCTCTTTTAACGGGATATATCTATGTAGAATTGATTTCTATTCATGGGAGATGGGTGACTACCTTAGAGTGAATTGGTCTTACAACCAAATGCATACCCTCAAATGGAAGGGTGAAAGGATATGATTCCATAATACTTCATTTCTAATGGGTACAATGCACTTATTTGTAACATATAGGGAAAATGAATCCACTTGAATATTGGGTTACATAAGATTTAAATCACAACCTAAAAGTATTTTATTTAACTAGGGATGGGAACTATTGTGTAGAGGTCTACAAATGGTAATAGTAGGAGCCCATAATTTCCCAAATATTCAATACAATTACACCTGGATTCAGGGGGCCTTCCTAATATCTAAGGGCCTATTTGGAGAAACTAATGCATGTTACCAGTTTTTTATAGGGAAGAGCCAAGATCAAGGAATCCCAAGGTCTATGGTGTTCCAAGAGAAGGGTATCAACATAAGGAACTGATTGTTTCAAATTAGTTACTAGAGATATTAAGTTATTTATAGGAAAATATATGATTAGAAAAGGGTTAGAGCACCATAAAGTCTATTCCAGCATTTATAAAAGATATTTCAAGGTGAAGGAATAAAACACATCATTATTGGATACACAACAATTAGAGGGGATGATCTTTTCAATGTGAAGTCCTTTTGTCATGTGGTTTAATATCCTGAAATGAGGGTGTGGTTCCTGTTATTAGGTTCAACTCTAACACATCATCTAGAGTGGGATTAATTGTTCCCTAATCAGACATGATCCATTCATGCCAGGAGAAACAAGGGAAAACTATGCAGTCGACTGAGCTTTGCGATTGTGGGTCTCATACGGACCACTTCATTGGTGTAGCACATATGTAGTTGGAGGTGCCTTTTCATCCTTTTATATGATTTGAATGAGCCCATGATTGGCTATTCCATATTATTTACATATATTTTCCTGAAAAAAATCAATCCACTCAAATTTATTGCATGAAAGCTCCTAGTGCAGGTCTAACCCATATGCCGAGAGGGGACATTTATTTATATTATGATCAGACATAGGATCAAAGATATGTGTGTCAATATGTAACCTGTGATGACAGGAATTGAAGAACACATGGTTCTGGAATTGTAAATTCTCTATGTGGGTCTACCCCATAAACTTAGGGGGAATTGTTTATGTTGATTATGACAGCTAATCCTAGGATTGGTGATCTGAGAATCACTAAATACCATGTAATGACCAGAACTAAGCCACAAGTAGTTATTTAATTATAAACTCTCCATGAAGTTATTAACCCTATGTATAGGGGGGAATAGTTCCCATTAATTTTCATGTATAGACCAAGGATTGGAGATTTGGGTATCACTACCTTTCATGTGATGACATGAATCAAGCCACACATAGTTCTAGAAATAGAAACTCTCAATTCATGTATAACCCATACATAAAGGGTGTGGGGGAATTTTTCCCTTTAATTGATATAGGAAGACCTAGGATTAGAGATCTAGGGGTCAATATGTATCCGGGGATTATTGAAATAGATAAACACATAGTTCTTGAATAGGAAACACTCCACACAGGTCTGACCCAACGGTAGTGGGGGGAATTATTCTTATTTATTGTTGCAGCTGGACCCATGATTAGAGATTTTGTTATCACTAAATATCACATGATTATAATAATCAAGACACATATAGTTCTTGCATATAGGTATGGGAGTATACCAACAAAAAGTATAGTGGACCCCTGGTAGAGGTCTATAGTAATGAATAGTTTTAAGTCATGAAAGAGACATAAAAATGCAGCTTAACACCATACGTTAAGGATGTATAGTATTCCATTTAAGTAATTGTATCCAAAGACATACTACCCCTATCATGAATTGATCTGGATCGTTCATGTGGGGAATCCATTATAAAAATTTTTAATACCACATGAGTCATCATCAGTGTGAGAAACAAGTAATGGAAATGGTTTCCCTCACCTTAAAGAGGAGATTGAAGAAAATGAAAGGGGTATTTTATATCATATGGTGGATGGTTCAAGATATATAAAATATGCATATCCACGTATAAAATTATATTGATAATAAATCCTTACATAGTTCTAGAAAAATTATATAGTTTAAAATCATGTGGTATGGATGTTAGAAATGCATTTTAACATCATTTGGTAATGATAAAGGTTACCCGACATGAAAAAGGAAGGTATGATACCATATGAATTTTGTTCCAGAATTCATGAAATCATATCATGCGAGGTTTCTTAGGTTTTTTATATGAGGCTTCTTGAGTTGTTTACCCAAGGCATCCCATTCTTGGTTCATAAGGTACAAATATATTTTAACGTCATGGGCTAGATACATTGTCGTACATTTTGATATTCTGCAATCAAGATAAATATATTATCGATAGACCAAGGATTTTTGATGTAGGATTTACTTTGTATCCAATTATAGTAGGATTAAATAAACCCACAATTCGTGAATGAGGATATTCTCTATGTAGATTTCTATTTCACATAGGGATGAGGGATATTCATTTAATATTTACATTGATCTTTCCCATGTACAATGTTTCATTAGCAAAGGGTCATTTTCCATGTAGTTTAACATACTGTTGTAAGGATAAATAGTGTCTTGTAGTATTAGGCCATATTACTAAGACTAATCATTTAGTATAGCATCATGAGACAAAGATTAATAGTGCATTTTATCATCATGTGACCAGAAACTATCCTGCAGTTTATCATTATGTATCTATGACAAATCATGTATTTTATCATCATGCAACCAGGATGTATTTCTTAGGTTAACATCATGAGACTAGTATATATTGTAAATTTTAACATCATGCGACCAGGATTTTGTATTCTTGATGACATCTATTTAAAGTATTTTCAAAGAAACATTATAATGGGTGGGTGTGATGTTTTCCCCACACATCATGTCCAATGAGTAAGATCCATTGGAAGGGGCCTTATTTGTGATGTAAGGACCATCCCATTTTATTTCTTGCTTCATTGGTTTCATTCCTAATATCATTGGGGTTCTGGGTGATAATACCAGTTATCAATGAAATAACATGTAGATTACATCCTTTGTATATAATGGTTCCATGATCGAATTATGATAGGCTTCATCGGTATGCGGTGTGTACAACCTCTTCTCGTTAAGCTATTATACCTCACCCGATATTTTTTACAACTCCTCATCATTTGAAAAATTTCTACATAAATATTATCTAAGTGAATCGTAATGTAATTTTATGGGAAAGACATCCTTGGTTCCATAAACCAATTAATAAGGATTTCATTATGTATTAGTAATCATGGTGGTATGGTAGGCCAATAAATAATGAAGAAGTTCATCTCATTGGGACATCTTGTCCTTATTCACCATTATCTATATTATATTTAGAAGAGTATTATTTAAGTACTCTATTTTCCCATTTTCCACTGCATGATTTTATCATGAATGGTTAGACTAAATGTTTTACACCTAGTACAATCTATTCAACTCAGTAGAAGATAATCTTGTGTTTTCGTCTGTCAATATTGTGTGTGGGACTCCAAATATTGTGATTATATTGTTCTTCATGAAGTTAATGATATTATTCAGCCGAAATTTTTCTAGGGGTATTTCTTCATCCCTTTTAGAAAATCATTTGGTAGTAATAATGATATAATTAAACTATATAATTGTGGCTAGGGGATATTTCCATATAACGTCCATTCCTTATATAAAAAAGGCTTCGAACATTTCCTAGTAGGTAGAAATTATAGAGTTTTATGGATGCATTTTTTATCAATATATGATTCATGGCATTTACTGGGGAATTATATATAATAATGTTTTATTATTTTCCACTAGTAAATGATCCTCCTAATATTCTGAGAGATCTTGGTCCCAAACTGATTAGCATTATAAGATTCTATGTGTACATATTTAATAATGGAGGGAATATCTCTTTCTGATATGCATCTGAGGAAGTTCCCATCAAAGCATCGTTTATCGAGTGATTTGTTTATCATTTGGAACATCCTAATAGATAATGATCACTACTAATCACTGAGTCTAACCCATTTTATCTTGGTCCATTGAGAGAGTCCCATTTTGGGAATAATAATTTATAGGATCTACCCATCTAGCGGTAGATATTGGTTCATCATAATCTGGGGAAGTGTTGACCTGTTTGATTTCCTCTATATAATAGTTGATTACCAATGAGAGAATCCATCAGAAAGTAATGTAGAAATTAATATCATGTAGATTAGGTTTGGCTGGAACTTTGGTTGTACTAGCTTTCACATTGAGATGAGAATTTTTTGATTGAGGGACATGACACAATTATGGTTCAAAAGGGAACCCAACCATCAGTCCCCCCACATAGACAATGAGAGAGGAATATTCATCCTTTTAATAGTAATATTCATTGTTGATCTAATTTATCATTAGTTATAAATAATATTTTATGTTTGGGTGGGATATCTGCAGCTGTAGTATGGCATCCCGCCATTTTGTTACATAACTTTTCATTACATTTTACAAACAAATGATCTTTAAAGTCTAGTTTCTTGGAAATCAGGAACATAATACATGAAAAAATATAAAAAATTCCTCTAAACCAACCGTAAGGATTTATCATAGGTTAATACTATGTAAAATTACTACATCTCATATCCTGGAGACATACATCAATGGAAAGTGTGATCAGAAGGCTCTATAAGGAAAATAAGTGAAACAGTTGACATGTGATCTTGACCAATATTAATAAGAACATGATAAAAGTCATAAAGGCATGAGAAATGTAAGAATAGGAATATATTAATAAAAATAACTTGAATCATAACTTTAATATGTGGCCAAAACATTTCATTTAGACATTTTGGAACATATCACTATGGTTTATCCTCGAGGTGTGATAAAAAATTACCAAGGTTATTCACCAAGGCATAGTGAAACTTGTCTCCTCTAGAGATTAAATTATTTACCCAAAACATTGGGGAGAAGTCAGGGTGGAACCTTAATATGTCTTTATATACATGTGATCCACATAGATCATAATAAAACATTTCATAAATAACCCATATGGAATAAAAGGAATGGGTTTCATTTCAAAATCGTGACATTTTAAATGTTCTTAAAAACATGATCATTAAGCCATTTATAACCCATGGAAAAGAAGTGAAGGTTACATGTATGTAAATTCTAGATAAAATAGATAAAGTTTATGTATTTATTAATAACCCTGGATATGAAAATAGAATTTGGTATTCATATAAATAATACAAGATAATTTCTTGAGAAAAAGAGAGAGATTTTGAGACGAACATTCTGCAGCATAACAGCTATATATCATGGTTTTAGAAAACATTGAAAAGAGTGGAGACAAGAGTCACCCACTCATAAATAAATCAAAATAAATTATGTGTACAGAATAAAAAAAATAAGATCATGGTATGCATATTTTATGGAAATACCATATGAAAATGAAACATGAAGGAAAAGAGAAGATGCGATTTGTTTTACAAAAAATTCAGCAGCCTAAAGGCATCAAATAAAAATTCAGAAAATAAATTTATGACAGTAGAAAGGGAATATCATCATTTGGAAATGAAATAGACATTAGTAAAGATATATAAGTACAATCCCTCTCATAATAAAATGGAACTACTAGAAATAATATAAAGGATGTCTTGACATAAAAGAGGAGGGTGAAATGTTCCCTTACCTTGAAGAGTAACTTAAAACGTTTGAAGGTAGGGACCTTGGGAGGCTTGAGGGAACCTTGGGAGGACTTCTTGGGATGAAAGGAGACAAGAACATAGTTTAGGAGAATTTTGGAATGAAATTAATGAGGGAAATGGATTGGTATTTATAAGAAAAGTGAGGGAATAAATTATTAATTTCTATGGGACACCTCATCGGTGGTATTTGCAAAACCATGGGCCTGAACATGGTATTTTCCCATGGTATTAGCCACATAGGACACCTAATAGTATATATAACTATTCATAAGTATACCATAAAGCTTATATCATTATTTCATTATTATGAGGTCATTAAACACCCAAAACTCAAAACTGTATTTTGTCTATTTACCGAAAATTCAACTGTTTCAGAAAAAATCCCAAAAATTCATCCTAACCTAATATTGATGCTCTAAATTCCAAAATGAACTCCATTTTATGAAAATAATTATCTAAATTTTTTAATTTCATTTGTAAATAAAATAATCAATTATTCCAAAAATAAAACTTTAAAACTATAACTCATTTTGCAACACCTTAAAAAACTAATCAAGGTCCAATAAAATTATCGTATAACAATAATAAAAAAGTAACAATTTATGATTACATTTCATGAAAATATATCTCCATTTAAAATTCATAAATTAATTATAAAATTGTAAATAAAATATTTATGACGTAAAAAAATACCAAAACTTATACTATGATCATTTTCTCACTTTTAAGATGTTTAGATTGTATTTATACATTCATGTGTGATGTTTCTATTTTTTTGGCCAATTTAATATTCATTACTATTCATATGGGTATGTTACAATTAATACTTTACTATTCACTAAAAATTTAGTTGATTTATTAGCCTCTAAATTTCTTACTGAACATAACTATAGAAGAACGTTTTTTGAAAATAAACTCACAATATTAATTATTTAATGAATACAAAAATATTTTCAAATACCCCTTTTTCCTAAATTCATCAATAATATACATCCTATATTTATCTGGAGATTTGAAATTCACAAATATTACCATAATAAGAAATAAAAATTTCATTTATATAAAACCATTACACAAAGAAGCTAAGGTCTCATTGCATATCCCATATAACACCAGCATAGGACCTATATGTAATGTGTGCTATGGTGATAGAATCTTGGGGTGGCTTGGGCAACATTTCCTGAGTATCGATTTCAATCAGCTTGAACTTCTCCCTTAGGTGATTCCATTCAATCTTCATAAGTTGATGTTCGGCTTGGTCTTGGTCCAAAGAAAAGCCCAGTGATGCTACCCCCTTCCCATGCTCTTACAGATGGGCTGCATATGGCCTGCATTTATTTGATGAGGCCATTCAATCTTATTTCTGTATTAATTAACCAAGACAACTGTATATATAAAAACAAAATGTTATGATTATGGTTTCCAATGGTCATATTGACCAACGGTCATATAACAGTTGAAACCCAACGGTCTCATTTTAATTATACCCATTTCATTAATTAAAGGATATATTTTTGTTGAGTATAAAATAAAATAACACACAAATTTAGGAAACAAATATAATTAAAATTTTTTGGTCGTTACATTCTCCCCCCCTTAAGAAACTTCATCCTCGAAATTTTATCTTGTACCCTATGATCAGAAAAGGTGTGGGTACTTCTATCTCATAGACTCCTCTGGTTCCCATGTGGCTTCTTCACATTTTTTGTTCCTCCAAAACACCGAAAAAGGTGGGTAGTCTTGTGGCATATAACCTTGTCTCTATGATCCAAGATCTTTACTAGCCTCTCCTCATAAGAGAGGTCGTGTTCCAGTTGTACCACCACTATATTTAGTACATGTGAAGGGTCAGGTATGTACTTTCTCAAGATGGATAGGTGGAAGACATCTTGAAATTGTGCTAGATTTAGAGGAAGTGAAAGTCGATAGGCCACTTCTCCCACACGATCCCTGATTTCATAGGGTCCAATGTACCAAGGACTGAGCTTCACTTTTTTTCCCAAACCTAATGACTCTCTTCCAAGGTGAAATCTGAAGAAAGACTTTGTCACCAACATCAAACTTCATGTCCCTTCAATAGTTGTCGGCATAGCTCTTTTACTAACTCTGAGTATCTTTAATGTGTTGCTGGATGGCATGGACCTTTTCAGTCATCTCTTGTAGAAGATCATGCCCAAGAAGCTTTCTCCCACTAGCTTCATCCCAACAAGTAGGAGTTCTACATCGGTTCCAATATAGAGCTTCATAGGGTTCCATTTGAATGCTCGAGTGGAAGCTATTGTTGTTAGAGAACTAATGTAAAGGGAGATGTTGATCCCATCCCCCGTTAAATTCTATTGAGCATGTTCTCAACATGTCCTCGAGTGTTTGAATAGTCCTTTCATATTGGCCATCAGTTTGGGGGTGATAGGCCGTACTGAATTTCAATTCATTGCATACTGCATATTGAAGACTTCTCCATAATTTTGATGTGAATCTTGGATCACGATCAGATATGATAGATAGTGGAACTCCATATATCCTTAACACATCCTTTATATAAATCCATGTATGTTTATCAAGGGAAAAATCTTCTCTAATGGAGATGAAATGGGAAGTCTTGGTGAGACGTTCCAAAATAACCCATATTGCATTTTTTTTCTTTTGGATGTTCTTGAGAAACTAGTGAAAAAGTCCATAGTTATATTTTCCCCCTTTTATGATGGTATGAGTAGTGGATGCAATACCCATTTAGGAAGTTATCACTCAACCTTCACTTGTTGACATACCAGGAACCTTGATGTGTAGTCACCAATCTCCCTTTTCATATTATCCAACCAATGATGATCACAATGGCCCCTATACATTTTTGTGCTTCCAAGATGTATAGAGAAAGTAGAGCTATGATCTTCATCCATCTACTCCTTCTTTATTTCCAATGTAAATGTAAAACATAGTCTTGTACGAAATTTTAGTACACCTTCTTGATCATTATTGAACTTAGGAAACATCCCATCCTTCACAGCCTCATACTTCTTCTATAACAAAGGATCTTCTTTTTGTGTTTTCTTGATCTTCTCAAGTAGTGACAGTTGAGAAATAATTTGGGTTAGGTTTTATGATTTCCCTTTCATTATAATTCCCACATCCATATTTACTAGTTCATTGATCAAAGGATCTCTTTGAATCCTCATAATGGACAGAACAACTGGTTCTTTCCTGCATAATGCATTAGAGACATTTTTTTTCTCATCTGTGATGATAATGAATTGAACAATCATAAAATTTAAAGAGTTCCAACCATCTCCTTTGTCTCATGTTCAATTCCATTTGTGTGAAAATATACATCAAACATCGATGGTCTGTATATATATCACATTTCTCCCAGTAAAGATAGTGTCTCCATATCTTTAAAGCAAAAATTACAGCAGCGAGCTCCAGATCATGCATAGGATAGTTCTATTCATTAGTCTTCAACTATAGAGATGTGTAAGCAATGACCTTGGAATTTTTCATGAGGACACACAAAATCCCTTTCAGATATTCATTTCCAAAAACAATGAATCAGTCTCCACATGATGGAAGAGTTAACATAGGTGTAGTAACCAATCTATTCTTCAGCTCTAGGAAACATTCCTCACACTCCATTTCCCAGATGAACTTGACCCCTTTTCGAATTAACGTGGTTAATGGATTAGAAAGTCTTGAAATTTTTTTCACAAACCTCCTATAATATCTCTCTAATCCAAGGAAACTAAAAATCTCAGTTACTATTGTAGGATATGGCCACTCCTCTAAAACTTTTGTCTTTGCAGGGTCAACTGTGATTCCTTCATTGGTAATAATGTTCCCCAAGAAAGAAACTTGTTGTAACCAGAATTCACATTTACTAAACTTTCCAAAAATACTATCCTTCTATATTGTTGGAAAAATAACCTTAAGATGATCCTCATTCTCATCACAACTTTTGGAATATATCAGAATATCATCAATAAAAACTAAGAAAAAGTTATCAAGGTAGTACTTAAAGACTCTATTCATCAAATCCATAAAAATAATATGTTCCCTAGTTAGTATAAAAGGCATAAAAACATTCTCATAATGCCCATATCTTGATTGGAAGGTGGTTTTTGGAATATTTTCTTTCTTCACCCTCAATTGATGATAACCAGATCGAAGATCAATATTGGAGAATAATTGAGCCTCGCAAAGTTGGTCAAATAAGTCATCTATTATTGGTAGAAGGTATTTGTTCTTTATTATGATCTTATTCAGTTCTCTATAATCAATTCACAGCCACATTTATCCATACTTCTTCTTCACAAAGAGAACAAGTGCCCCCCAAGGAGAAACACTCGGTCGGACAAACCCCTTTCCAAATGATCTTGGAGTGTTTTATATAATTCCTACAGCTCCACATTTGCATCCTATATGGGGTCTTTAATATTGGATGAGGTCTAGGAACGATATCAATACAGAACTTTACCTCTCTTTATGGGGGAGTTCAAGGAAACTCCTCATAAAATACATCAAATTATTCATGGACGATGAGGATATTTTCTATCCTCAAACTCTCATTTCCTTCTTCATCATCGATCAGTTCCATAAAGAAGGATATAGGAGGTTCTTCTAGATAAATATTAGGTTGATATAACACACCTTGAAATATAACTGTAGGTTTTCCATTCAAGACTACTAATATTTCCTTACTTCTGCATTTTATCTTAGCATTATACATTGAGAGTTAGCCCATCCCGAGTATAATGTCGAATTCCAGCATGAGAATGACTACTATATTTTTGATAAGATTGTGTTCACAAAAGTAAATACTAGAGTATCTAAACACTAACGATCCTTGGATAATCCCACCAGGAGTCTTTACTGATAACTCTACTTTTAGAAAGTTGAGGGTTGATTCCAAATTCTTTGCAAACATAGAGAAAATAAAGGAATGCATAGAACCAGAATAAAATAGAGTACATGTTAGCTTTGAGATAACAACAAGAGTACCTCCTACCACATCATTTGGAGCATCAACATCTGCTATTATGATAGAAAATGCATGATCTTGCTCCCTTAGTAATTGTTGACGATGATAGTGGTTCCCCTCCACTGCCCTCAGATTTGTATAGTGATTGAAAAAGTAAAAAATTTGTCCACACTTAAATCACTAGACATCAGGTAGGTCTTACACCATATTCCCCTTTTTGTTAGTCTTGGAAAGTTGAAGTTTCACCTCACTATGATAATTCCTCACAATATGGCCATCTATTCCACACTTGCAACATTTCCCACTCCCGAACAGGAACTTCCCTGAATGCTTATTCCCACATTTATTACATGTGGGATGTTTCACTTGATTGCCTCATCTTCCCTGATCAAAGGTCCTCCCTAAGCTGGTCTCCATCAATCTCTTTTTGTCATTTGATTTATGAGACCACTGCATCTCACCGAACTCTAGTTCAACATTCATTGCACTCTGTATGATCTTTTCATAGCTATCATAGTATCGATTGTCTATATTCATCCATAGATGAGGTCTCAGTCCACCGAAGATTCTATCAAAATTACCATTTGGATCCATGACAAAGCTTGAGGTATAATGGGAAATTCTAGTAAAGTTCATCTCATAGATTTCCATAGATTCATTTTCCTTCTATTTCAGCTCAAGAAACACCTTCTCCATTCTTATTCTCATGGAATGAGGGAAATAATTACTGAAGAAGATCCCTCTGAATTCTTCCCACTCCATAGATTCAACCTATCTTCTTTTCCTCGTGTTTTTAATCAGCTCCCACCACTGATCGATATCTCCTCCTAAGTGATAGACATCCAGGGTGACATTCTCTTGCTCTAAACAACGAAGCATAGAAAATATCTTCTCGATAGATCTTATTCACTACTCAGTAATAAAAGGGGCAGTCGATCCACTGAAGGTTGGTGGTCATTGACACATAAAAGACTCAATATAATTTTTTCCTCTTTGCGATGAGATGAGTCTCTCAGCTTGATACATGTTATTTCCCATAACTTCTGTCATTTGGTTCATCATTCGCTTGAATGTTTCCATTCTGGCTTCTATCAGAGGGCCACCAGTGCATGGTCCATTGTGATCACCATTTTCATTGTTCCTCCTATTTCCCACCATATTATAAAGGTATAAAACCATAGTGAGAAACTTATTTCATTTACAAATATTTTAACTATAATTGATTTTATGTCTTAAAACTTCATTCTTAAACAGTTACATTTCTCTTTAATTCCTTCATAATGATTCATAAAAAGCTTGTGATTAATCAAACATATCACCTTAGAGTGTTATAACCAAGAGTGTAGTAAGGCCCGTTGTCATGTTCTAGGATAACCGGGGTCAAGCCTGAAACTCCTCATCATATTTTCACCCCTAGGTACCTCACTGCAAGACCCGCCTCTACATGCTCGTATCCATACAAGGATGTATTTTCTTGATAAACCACATACTCAATACTCACCGAAATTCCAAAAGCTTTTCCTATATTTAAACTTTTCTATATGATTATTCCTAAAGTTTTCATAGTCTAATTTCTAAAAATAACTAAACTATCTATTGATATCAACTACGTCATCCCACCTTTTTATTACAGTACTTTTCGTTGCATTTTACAAATAGAGGATCTTTAAAGTATAGTGTCTTGGAAATCAGGAACATAATACATGAAAACAACAAAAATTATTATTCTAAACCACTCTTAAGGCTTCATCATAGGTTCATATTATGTACAATTTCTTCATCTCATATCTTGGAGACATACATCAAAGGAAAGGGTGAGAAGAAGGCTTAACAAGAAAAACAAGTGAAACTGTTGACATGTGATCTTGAGAAATATTAATAAAAACATGATAAAAGTCATAAAGGCATGAGAAATGGGAGAATAGGAATATCATAATAAAAATAACATGAATCATAACTTTAATATGTGGCTACAATATTTCTTTTAGACATTCATGAGCATATCACCATGGTTTATCCCGGAGGTGTCAAAAACATATTAAGGTTATTCACCAAGGTATCATGAAACTTGTCATCTCTAGAGATTAAATTCTTTACCCATTGAATTAGAGTGATATCAAGGCACAACCTTAATTTTTATTTATTTACAAGTGATCCACATAGATCATGATCAAACATTTCATAAATAACCCATAGAGAATAAAAGGAATTTGTTTCATTTCAAAATCGCAATGTTTTAAAAGTTCTTAAAAACATGATCATTAAGTCATTTATAACCCATGGAAAGGGAGTGAGGGTTATATGTCTGTAAATTTACAAATAAAATAGATAAATTTTATGTATTGATTAATTTACCTACATATAAAAATAGAATTGGGTATTCACATAAATAATTCTGGATAATTTCGTGAGATAAAGAGAGATATTTTGAGACGAAAATTCTACCGCATAATAGCTATATAACATGGTTATATAAAACATTAAAAAGAGAGGGAACAAGAGTAAAACACTCATAAATAACTCATAATATACTATAGGTATAGAATAAAAATAAATAAGATCATGGTATGGATATTTCAAGGAAATACCATATGAAAATGAAACTTGAAGGAAATGAGAAGATGCGATTTCTTTTTCAAAAATTTCAGCAGTCTAAAAGCATCACTTAGAAATTCAGAAAATAAATTTATGAGAGTGGAAAGGGCCTCTCATCATTTGAAAATTAAATAGATAGTAGTAAATATATAAAAGAACAATCCCACTCATAAAAAAAATGGAACTATAAGACAAAACATAAAGGAAGTCATCACATAAAAGAGGAGGGTGAACGATTCCCTTACCTTGAAGAGTAACTTCGAAAGATTATATGTCAGGACCTTGGGAGGCATAAGGGAACCTTGAGAAGCCTCCTTGGAAAGGAAGGAGACCATAAAATTATTTAAGTGAATTTTGGAATGAAATGAATGAGGGAAATGGCTTGGTATTTATAAGAAATGTGAGGGAATAAATTATTAATTTCCAAGGGACAACTCATCGGTGGTATTTGTAAAACTATGGGCTTGCCATTGTATTTTCCAATGGTATTGGACACTTCAGACAACTAATAAAATATCTCACTATTCATAATTATTCCAGAAATCTTACATCATTATTACATCATTATGATGTCATTAAACACCCAATACTCAAAACTATATTTTTACTATTCACCGAAAATTCAACTGTTTCAGAAAAATATCAAAAATTCACCCTAACCTAATATTGATTCTATGAATTCAAAAATGAAATACATTTTAGGAAAATAATTTTATAAATAATTTTAATTTAATTTTTATATAAAATCAGTATTTATTCCAAAAATATAACTTTAATACTATAACTCATTTTGTAACACCTTCAAATAGTAATCAAGGTCCCATAAAATTATTGTATAGCCATAATGTAATAAAGTAACAATTTATTATTAAACTTCATGAAAATATATTTCTATTAAAAAGTATTAAATTAATTATAAAATTGTAAATAAAATATTTAAGACATACAAAAATACCAAAACATATTCAATGATCGTTTCCTCATATTTAAGATGTTTAAATTTAATTTATACATTCATGGGTGATGTTTCTATTTTTTTGGACAATTTACTATTCATTACTATTCATACATGTATGCTACTATTCATACTTTTCTATTCAGTAAAAATTATGTTGATCTTATTAGACTCTAATTTTCCTACTGAACACAACTGTAGAAGACCATTTTTTAATAATCAATTCACAATATTGATTATTGAAATATTTTTTTTAAAATTCCCCTTCTTTTTTAAATTAATCAATAATAGAAATCCTATATTTATCTGGACATTTGAAATTCACAAACAATACCATAATAAGAAATTATAATTTATTTATATAAAAATATTACACAAAGCAGCTAAGGTATCATTACATAGCCCCTGATAACACCAGTATATGACCTAAGTGTAAGGTGTGCTATGGTGATAGAATCTTGGGGTGGCTTGGACAACATTTCCTGAGTGGTGATCTCTATCAGCTTGAACTTCTCCCTTAGGTGATTCCATTCAATCTTCATATGTTGATGTTCGGCTTGGGATTGGTCCAGAGCAAAGACCAGTGGTGCTACCTCCTTCCTAAGCTCCGACATATGGGCTTCATATAGTTCGAGTGTAATGGATGATGCCATTCAATCTTATCTATGTATTAATTAAACAAGATTATTGTATTTTTAAAAACACAATGTTAAGATTATAGTTTCCAACAGTCATATTGACCAATAGACATTTAAAATTTTAAACCCAATGGTCTCATTTTAATTATACCCACTTCATTAATTAAAGGATATAATTTTTTTGAGTATAAAATAATATAACAGACAAATTTTGGAAACAAATATAATTAAAAAGTTAAGGTCGTTACATGTTGGGTATGTTCCAAGATAGTTACAAGAGATTGGTATTCATCACCATTATTAGTGTTTCCATTATATTGTGTGAAATAGTAGGGAAAAAATTATTTTCTATTAAAATAATACAATCCCAAGACCAACCTATTTGAACATAGGTGTTTGGAGCCACTTTCTAATAGGGATTTGAGAGGCACCATAAAAATACATCTCCCATGTTTTGGAAGTGACATGGGTATAAAAGAATAATTATTTGTGATGTTTAGAATCCATTAATATAGTTTATGTGGTAGGATGTGCCATAAGGAAATTATCCAGGGCCTTCCGTTTCATCACCATCTATGAAAACTAATCGCATGATATATTATTCAATAATATCATCCCATTAGGTGAAATTCTATATTATTATTGGATTTCAAAGGATTTACTTGAGTGGGTAAATACGAGAGACCAAGTGGACTTCATGGTTCTATGAGTAATACCTCAACTTTTATATCGAAAATATGACCACAAGGAAATTATTTGTGGCATAATAACATCGGGTCTCTATACCTAGCATCATTAGACTAAGGTATTAATGACTATTTTCATTCCCATTTCATTTTTCTCTTCAACGATAACACCAAGTGATCATTCCATGGTGGGAACATATAAGATGATCATATTTCCTTCCACTAATGGAACCACGACTAGTGGGTGTAGTTACAACTTAATAATCTCAAAGGCTTCTTGAAAATACTCATACAATTATTAGGAATCTACCTTCCACATTTACTTAGTGAATGGGAGAGATTTTCCTACCATGGTCACCATGAGACACATAATATAATCATGTTTCCATTGGATCCCCCTCAGTTATTTCAGATTTCGAGGCGGTTACATCACAAGTATTTTGATAATATTTTCTAGGTCGACCATGATGTCATAGTGGAATGGTACAAAGACATGTAATTTCTCATTTATCTCCCTAAAATATCACTATGGTGGATTCATCTTCAAACTTCTATAACAAAACTTGTAGAATATTAGATGAATATCCATGAGGTGATCACATCGCTATCAAGACATGAACTCTATGTTGTTGACATAACATTTAGTTATTATCCCTAAAATGAATGTATAGAAATGATTCATGGTGAGTTGATAAGAAGAACCAATGTTCATTAACTCAAATGGCATAACCAAATAGGAAAAGATCCCTTAGGGTGCTCTGAAGTATTTGGATTCCTCATATTCATGGTCTATATAAATTTCATTGTACCTTGAATACCCATACAAAAATGAATGGTCTTATAATATAGATTTTTCATCGATGAAGTGTTCTGTGATCGAAAACTGGAAATCGCCTTTCAGGAAATATTGATTAAGGTCTCTGAAATCAATATAGACCATAATCTATAGATTATTTTTCTTAATAGGGATGATTTTAAAATTAAATATTGGGTATTTCACTTACTAGAAAAGTTATATTAGACCAATTTGAAAAATTCTGATTCTATGTTAGTAGCATGGGAGGGGTTCATTCTCCCATATTTCTGTGAAAAACCTCTACGGTGATCGAGTAATAATAGGTATTGCATGTCCACATCAGGGTTTAGACTGAAAATTTCTATATAATTCGAAGTTAATATATTTTTATGTTGCTTTATAAATTCAATTTACATATAAATCCTCTTTAGAAAAGTATACGAACTAATCAATGGGGGGTAAGGGTCTTCTTTGGTTCCTAGATTTACATCCTACGCTGATCAATGGTGGTAGAGACACCTTCCTCAAATATAAAATGGGAATTCATGAATTCATCATATTCCAATTCCACCTCTGAGTTTGTAGAGTAATATTTATTCATGGTAGATAATATGAGGGAATATCTATCATTTTCAAGGTGATAAAAGAAATGGGATGATATTTTATCATCTATAACTTCTAGAGTCATTGCAGAGAGATTCCCGACATGATTATTTTATATTATACCACTGATGAGGATAGGAGGACCCTAAATAGCAGGGATTAAGCCTATATACTCAATTAGGTTTATGGGTAACACACAACCACTTTAAAGTACACTCCAAGTATTCATATGGGTGGCCTATAATCAATTATGGGATGAAACCTATATATCATAATCCACCGTTTATTATTAATCTAAAATTTTTGTAGAAACCTACCTTAGATTATATAGATTCCCATGAAATAAGGGGAGCACTGTCATAATGTAGTATTATGACCATCCCATCAGTTCGTTATTCCAAACACTGATGAAATGTTGAAGGTACAACCACATGGCTATAATGCCAAGGCCTTCCATGTAAAAAATTATATATTGTGTCTTACTGGATAAAATGAACATAGCATTAGATGGGAGATCTCTAGAATGAAATTTGATCCTGATATTTGAAATATGTATTTGATCACTCTCATAATACTCTTTAATTTTTAGCTATATGGGAGATAAATCCCCACTACTATATCTAAAATTTCAATGGGTCTGAATATGGAATAGTTTGAATCCTGAAACCATTGTCAATCAGATCTTGTAAGATGTCAAAATTTTTGAGTTTTCCAAAAACATTAAGGTGTCTCATATATCCCTAGATGACCTCTTCCCAATCTCCATCTATTAATGAGATGGAAACATGGAATTATAATGGAATAGTATCCGCTCGATAAACCAAAACAATAGAGACTTATGAATGAAATTATTGTGGATTCTGATGGTCCGTGATGAGTGCCTCTATGCGCCCTTTTGAAATATGGAGTAAACATAGTATAGAGAGTTTATATGGGACAACCACATCTATTTCATAATTTCATAATTTTATTCTAAAGGTCGTCTCTTACCAAGGTGGGGTTCATCCTTATCATATGGTTTTAGATCTAACATATTTTAGGTAGATGAGATTAGTTCCTTTGAAAAGGTCAATTGAAAATCTACTACCTGTTGCATAGGTCACATCGACCATCCCATTTGTCTGGGATAATCAAATAATCACACCCATGCTAGATGGTTGTGTAAGATAAAGGGTCTTGGGAGATTGTTGGAGGGATCTAAGACACCTATAGGATTCATTTGTTCTTACTAGAGTGATTTCCACTGTTCTTGACTGTGTATATGTCCTATATAGGGATTTGAACGATATATCGGGTTTGACCATATCTTCACAACCCCCTATATCCTTGACTCTTATGCCTTCCCCATCTAACTCCATGGTCAAGTATATAGAACTCATGATCATATGTGTATTCATCATTATATAAGGGATAATCCATGTGTATTTTGTTAATAGAAAAAAATATCATCTCTTAATACAATAATGGTCTTGTTTAGAGGGGAAATTACTATTCTCTGTTCATTACAAGAAAGAATTATGTAAGAGTCGGAGATTTTGTAGGATCTAAATATCACTCTTCCTCTTCTATACCTTACTATGTATAATAATAACGTCCACCTATTATAAGAATATTAAATGTTACCTATGTTAGTGATGTGACCATTATGGGTTTTGGAATATGTCCCACCATTGATATATGGGGTTATTAAACTGTATTTTGATTCATCTAGTTATCAAACATATGTCTACACTTGGCTGGAACTTCTTGCCAATCACCCACTTATTTTGATTTAGTGACAGTGAAAAAAGTCACATTTTCTATGGATTTCTCCAACATCACATATCTATAATCAACCATGATTTTGAGAAATTATTTGAAGAGGATGTGATCCTAAATTGTGGGAACCAACCTCTTATGGAATGGGATATATTTAGGATGATCGGTGAGGTTAACCTCATCGGGTTTCCTAGGATGTATCATCTTGAGTAGGTTATTTTACTTGGACATATTAAGACAACCTGGGACCTAATAATTTCATAAGGAGTAGTATTTATTGATACTATTCAAAAATTTAGAATTAAACTAATCTATTTTAGGTTCGGGATGAGTAAGATTTTTTGGTTTTTTGCCACATGAATTGAGGAAATATGTTAATTGGGGAATATATAAGTGCTTGAATGGATACTGCACCTTGTTTTGAGTGTAATATTGGGAGTATATTTCTTAAAAATCCTTTATATTTTTTATCTTAAAATGGGTTTAGATTTATCATAGTCCACTGAATGAAATCTTCTAGGAGTTTTTCCATTTGTATAAACTCACAAAACCCACCGAGATAGTTCATCAAGTTCAAATGTTTCATCATCTCATCCCTATGAGTTTCATCATATCATTCCATAAATTTCTCTTATTAGTGAGGGATTATGAGTGAATAGTTTAATAATTTTCATCTAGATATGATTTCATAAACCCTCTCATTTTCGTATTTCCTAGAGTTTATGTGGTCGAAAATTGTCATTTTCCTTAGTGTAGAAATAAACTGATTAAGTAATTTAAAAGGATAGTCTTCCCATACAAAAATGGATACTTCTAGATTACTATTATACCAAATTAAGGCTATCCTTATCATAGAATACATAATTTATCTCATCTTGGTGTCTCCCTATTGATCTCGAGGGCCAATAATTGGACAACCTTGGTATAGAAAGTGAATGAGGTGCAATTTTGGTTCTCATGTGCTATCAAAGGTTGAGATAGTTTGATTGATGAAATTTTTTGGGGGAAAGTGTCATACATATGTTGGGATAGGTATTTTTTTGTTATTAATAGGTGTGTGCCACCTGTCCATGGACTCCATTCTGGCTACTAGGATTTCAATAGAATTGAGAAATTCTAGAGGTAGTGGTGACTGGGCCATCTCCCATATATAGGGAGAAATAAAGGCTTGATGATGTATAAATTTTTTTATCTCTTGATGATTCATGGTCCATACAATGAATGAATGATCTCATGGTCCAGGGTATGGCTATAATTATAATGTTGGAATGTCACAACCATTTTTGAATTCCTCATTTATGTAGAATGGATGCCTAGATCTAAATCCATCCCGATGTTTAGATGTCGTTCGTCCTGGGGGAACAAATCTTTCCGAATGTATTGAAGGAGGGATATTATTCTATGTCTAAAGATGATTCTTATTAGCAATGTTTCCGCTATGTTTCTCCACATTGTGTTGTTTTTTATATCATTATTATATTATATCAACTATTCTTCGTGGAAGGAATTTTGGCTACTTGGGGCAGGAAGTGGAATAAAACCACACCTTTCCCTTTATCCTTGATGGTGTTCCCCCTATAGGCAATAACTCATTATTCGGAGGTGCCATGTTTTGGTTCCTCTTGTGATTCTTCAAACATGCATCCTTAGTGGGTACGTCCAAATCACCCTCCTATCAAGGGATATTTTCTATATCATGTCCCCATGTATCTAGAGATTAATCCAAATCATCTATAATATTGATGGTGGTGAATTTAAATAAGGTGTATCAGGAAATGAAAGTCATCTCATTACTCTAAACCTAGGGGGGGTGATTCATCACTTCTTGTGTCATGGTCATTTCTCTGACCCCTTTCCATATTGGATCATTTTGTATTACAACCAATACAAGGTTTTATTTCCATCGCCATACATTCCATCCATCCCAATCTATAAATAATGACCATTATGGAGTTTCTTTTCATGTTTTCTGAATGATCCCTGAATAAGAATATTTTGTCTTATGGTGGGAGTAATTGATGGGATGCCCACAATCGACATTTATCTCCCAAACAAGAGAAGACATATTCTGTCTTTAGTGATGATAAGGATTAAAATACCCTAAGCCTTATGGAATAAGGAATATGTAAGGCCTCCACTGACACTTTTTGATCCTATAAATGAGGTTTTTATGATATTTTCCAAGGATTTATGTCTCAGGGGATGATAATTGAGATATAAATTCACCCTGATATATGGGTTGAGGTGGATCTGGAATCACTGCTGATTTATTCAGGACCCTCCGAAGGTGTGGTTAACATGGTGATAGTGATTGAGATAAAAACTATCCTAGAACCATGGGATATGTTTTTTTACAATATATATCGATATTTCTTGAATCCCCTCAAGGATTAATGATTCGAGAGGTGGAGGTAGTGTTAGATATTCCCTGAATCATGAGGATTGGGTTCTCCATTAGAAAATAGACATGGAATATTCTATTGAAATCCATTTTATTTGGTGTAATTATGCTTGCGTATGAGTTGGGTGAAATTACATCCCATAATGGGAGACTCTTTCTATGTAATTCATTCTTTTTGGATGCAACGTCTACTTCCTTGTTTGAAAAGATTTCCTCTTATTTTGAGGGAGAAATATTAATAATTAGTTCAAATACCCCCCCTCCATTCACAATGTAGTTGCATCTTTAACACTTGGATATTTTGTTGTATTGACCAACTAGCATGTGAAATACCTAGTCCCCTAATTACATAAGATCCTATGACATTATAGGACATTTTTTAGGGATATGTTTACTATAGGGGTGGGATGAAGTTTAACACTCTATACTTTCCCCATCCACGGATAAAGATACCCGACGAGGCTTCGATGATAAGTGTTCTAAGAGTTGTGGGGTAAGGCTGGAAAGCATGTTATATATTTACACTAACCGTTTATTGTTTCAGGACCTGAGCATCGGAGATAGTATCCAGATCCATTTGAAAATAATGTTTTTCTATTGTCTAAAGGTAACCCTCTTATCCTTGATAAGGTAGGTGTCTAGACTTCAATCACTAATGATTTTCACACATGTTTTTGCATAAGTAAGGAATGAAACCATTCTGTAGATACCATAGGGTCTCAAAATAATTAGCAGTGAAGGTCTAGAGCATTGATTAAAGATTGTTTCTGGTTAAATATTTCCATATGTCCTTGTCAGCATCCTCTTTGATTGGATTATACACCTCCACCAGGTCAAACCCTAGGGATTTCATCCCTTGGTCTCCTGCCAAACCTCGTGAAGGGGTACTGTTAATTGATGTGAAATAATATTTGGTTGACCCTGGTGTTTTGATAAGCTCTATATATAATGTTTTTTATGGTTTGAGAACCTATTTAGTCATAGGTGTCTAGGAAATGGTAGTATTTACATGTTCAAGGGAGATATCACCATGGGGAGGCTGACCATAGTGATTGTCAAGAGTATATTACCTATGATCCATCTCCAAACTTCCAGATGGAATAATATCCGGGTAATTATGAACTTATAATTTATTCTATGAGAGAACATACCCATTAGTTATTGCAGATATACATCAATCAACATTAAGTAAATTTACATTGTGAAGATCAGGAATATAAGCCTCATTCTACATTGTAGAAAAAACATTTGGACCTTCCTTTTGGTATTTATTGGGGGTATGTGGATACTATATTATGGTTGATGAAATATTTTGATGATCTTATGGTGTTTTTGGAATATGATACCTCTAATGAGAAGCTATTAGAGCATGCCTACAAGATTCCGTATTGTCGGTAGAAATATGAGCCAACATGTCGGTGGTTTCCGAAACAAGTGGGTCTAACCTAGATGAAGAGGGTATATGATCCTGGTTCAAATATAAAATACTCAATAGAATATGTTTTTTGACCTTTTAAATGGGATAAGGGACAAGAAAATCCTCATGTGTTGCTTTTGAAGTAAGCGGGTGCATTGATTCATCGATGAAAATTGGGATATGTTCCCCACTTCTATGATCTACTAGAATATTCCATGTAGATTCATTAACCAAAATATGATCCTATACCGAGTCATATGCAATTCAAACTTGGTAAGACCCAGTTAGAATGGGAATATGATCCATATCATATACCATTAGAGTATACCATCAATCCTTTTTGATAATAATATTATTATGTTCTGAGGTATCTGCCTCTATCACTTGGTCATCCCCAGTTGGATTGGGAATATGAGTCTGGTCCAGTGTATTTGGTGTGTGACTATGGTCATATTTTAATCAGAATGTGTGTTTTTACTACATAAAATTAAACTCACACTTCTTGATACCTGTTTGGAATGATAATATGATCATATTCCAATACCACTTCGTTTATCATAATATACATATAATCATTCTAGATGGGAGTAAGAATGTGTTCTGTCTCAGGAGTAGCCACCTGTTCATACTATTCAATGTGTTTTTCTAGATTGGCCATCGGGATTGGAATATGTGCAAGTACCGGTATCTGTAATAGTTTCGGAATATACCAATGGAGTTTTTCGGTTATCTCTATAATATTGTGACACTTTATCAAAGTGTATTTTGTAATGCCAGACTGTGTGTTTTTTGTATCCAATTTTTACTGGTAGATATCTTTGATTGAATTGGGGTTATAATCACACCCATACCTCCTTATTCTATTGGGGTATTTCAATGGGGTTCATATGTGGGTGTAGCGATATGTGACTCCCCTATGCTTCCTATAGGAATATGTGGGTATAATTGATAATAAGGGGAAGGGATATGAGATTATCCACTAGATAACACTGGAATATATTGGGGGGATTTATCAGTGAAAGAAATAAAATGATCTCTCTCCAAGTTATCAACTTATTTCTACATCTTATATGACTTCCTCAGTTCCCTTTCAAGTGTGTCCATGGTGGAAATGTTTTGAGAGTTCCATTCAGTAGGTGATTGAGGGGAACCCGTGGGATGACACTAGTGAAAATGATTGACAAGATCCCTCCTCCATGGTTTATGAACTTGAATGAAGTTTTAGATTACACATTAGTCCAACATCCTTAGATACAAAAGGTTTTGACTATCATTCTCCATAGAAAAAACTCTCAAAGATATGGGTGGTGGAAATAAGAGAAACTATTTTTACTACAAATTTATTTGGACAATGTAGACTCATTAGTGTCAGTGTATGAAGACCATTATGTGAATCCTATGTGGTCGAGACTATAACATTTCGATTGTATTTTCAATCTATTGATTTAACCACATGATGAATAAAGTTTCCAATGGGTTTGGTTTTTCTAAAACCTAAATGTTTTGCAACCATATTTGATGTTCCCAAATAGTCACAAGATGAAGAGATAATCTTGGGTCAAAGTTTTTTTTGTGAGGTAATTATATTTAGTCACAAATATAATAAAAAAGGTCACTGATTAGTGTATTATTATATGAATTATATGTTCTCAATATGATATGAACAAGAGAAACAAATTTTATTTTCTCATTCTTAGTTAATCAATTTTACATGGGTGGAATTGAAATAGCTAGATTGGAATTGTCTCATAGGATCCCCAATTATGGAGGATTTCAAATCAGAAATACCATTTCTTTTTTCCCAGTGGATTACAAAGAAATGTCATGATTGGTGGTCAATCAATAATTCTTGTTATTATATAGATTCACATTAGGTTCACCATTTTGGGTTTTCTCAAATAATGTGTTGTTCTACATGTTTAGGAGTTAAAGTGACTAATTTATACAATGATTCAATTATAATGTCATTATAATCCTTCATACTAGTTTTAAAATCATTATTTTCCTTTTAATGTTTTATTTTATGTTTGCAGTCATGGTTCCAAAATAATTCACTCATGGTTCACCACTTTCATTTCATAGAAACATCCATAAACTCTATCATCCATAACAATGTCAAAACCTAGTTTCTAATGGCATGCAGTCAATTGGGGTTTCAGACCCAATGGAACTGAAGAACCCACATTGGTCAAGAGGATGGTATGTCGGGATCCTAAGACCCTTTTAGTGGTAATTGTTTCTTACTATAGGACTCTATTAAATATTTATGATATGTTCGAGAATATTTTCCTAATCTCGATACAATATTGGTTACTCTAAATAAATGATCAAGTGTCAACTCCTTACACATGTAATGGGGGTTCTATTAATGAGACTATATGTATATATCCAAGGTTATTCATCAATTTCCCATTATTTATTATCAATATGAAGATGCATATATTTTGAAGCTATATAACTAGGCACTTTGATGTTTTTTTCTATCCAAGGAGGCAATTGAATTTTGAGGATGGGTTTGAACAATTTTGAGGTTTCCTTCGTACCATGTTTATAATTGGAATGAAAATCTACATAGTTGGCTTCAGGTATTCTATTTAAAAAGATGTGTAAATAAAATATATGAGGGAACATAGAAACTTGTTATGGTACTAGAACATTGGGAAGGAATCCTACATATCATATTTATAGTAATAATTAGAGTCATCATAGTTCTATCACTACCTTGAGACATACCCTGAGGTGGTTTC
Organism: Viscum album; assembly: GCA_963277665.1. Lineage (NCBI taxonomy): Eukaryota > Viridiplantae > Streptophyta > Magnoliopsida > Santalales > Viscaceae > Viscum > Viscum album. The sequence goes on along the minus strand of OY728139.1, from coordinate 1,068,431,644 downwards.
CCTCGTATTGAAGCTATCATATCATGCTACTAATTAGGGATATCACACTAATTTTACCCTGGTTGGGAGAGATTTGTTGTGAATTATATGATCATTAAAAATATCTAATCCCCCATGATACATTATTAGTTTGAGAAACAAGGTATATAAAGTGATCAATATCATTGGATATAGATTTGGGACTTATAAACTAGGGAAGACCTAATGGGTTGTTTTTTATAGTGGTCATGACTAGGGAAGGAGTATTATGTATCTTGTTTATAATATTTATCAATGTTTCCATAGTTTATTTAAATTCTCAATCCAATAATGGATGAGGTGGGGTGATGAACCCATAGGATAGTTTGGGTCACATGAGTTTGATTTCCATAGAAATGGAGGGACTTATATCGATGTGGATGAATATTTGAGATCAGGATATAAGAAGGAATCCCATGAATCCTATTTGGATTGGAATTAATTGTCTCATTGTTCTGTTGGGTGTATTATAGAATACATCCAATGGATAAGGATATAATGTCACAAAACAGATGCCTAAAATCTCAAGATTGTCTATGTGAGGCATTAGGGTTGTTTTTAAGACATGTATGAGGATTTATGGACATGTATTCGTTTCCAAGAAGACATGTATAAATAAAATCATATGATGTCATTGATTTTTTAGAGGACATTTCATGATCTAGATAGTGAGTTTGGAGAACATCTCAGGACCTGGATGACATATCTGGATGACATAGCATGACTTGGATGACATGTTTGGAGGACATAGAATGACCTAGATGTTATGTATATAATATATCCCATTACAAGGCCGACATGTCTAGAGGAGGTCACATGACCAAGATGGAATGTCTGGTGGATGTCTCATGACCACGAAGACATGTTTAGATGACATCACATGACCTTGATGGAATTTATGGAGGATTTCACATTAAGTCAATAAAATATTTAGAGGAATTCACATGTCCTAGATGACATTTATCTAATACATTGTTTGACATATCCAACATTATTATAGGAAATATCACGATCTTGATGGAACGTCTAGAGGGTGTCGCATGACTTGGTTAACATGGATGGAGGACATTGAATGAAGTGGGAGACAGTCGAATGGACTCTGTATGACTTTGTTGATATTCCCCGATGCTTCCACATGACTTGGGAAACATGTATAGATGACTTCACAAGACATTATTGACATGTATGGGGAATTTTTAAAAACATTTTTGACCTTTTAAAAAGACAATCCATGATCTATATGACATGTCCTAAGGGTGTCACGTGTCTTGGTTGATATAGCTAGAGGACATCACAAGACCTGAGAGAGAAGTTGAAAGGACTACATAAGAGTTGGGTGACATGCCCTGATGCTTCCTCATGACTAGAGAGACATGTCCATAGGACATCTGAAGACCTGGTTTACATGTCTAGAGAACTTAGAAAAACATGGTTTACATGACCAAAGGGAATATAATTATTTTGATGGTGTTTGTGAAGGGTGTCACATGTTCTGGTAGACATTTCCTAGTGTTTTCACATGATTTGGGTAGGTCATATAAAGAGAATGAAGATTAGCACATTCATATTTT